>CM060374.1:51792682-53064896 GCA_030545235.1 Helianthus tuberosus
TGAACCCTTTCTCTAGCAATTAATCTAGTTGTTTCTTCAATTCATGCATCTCCGTTGGTGATATTTGATAAGGTGCTTTGGCAACCGGTGCCGTTCCTGGTATCAGGTGAATTCTAAATTCAACTTCTTGATCTCGGTAATCTTTTTTTTTTTTTGTAAAGGTTTCACCCTGGTAAATTTTATATCACAACAAAACCAATGAAAAACAAGTGGTGGACAAACACGCCCACCAATTCATATGCCCGACATGCCGGGAATATGTTCAACCAAAAACGAACCAAACACAGAAACAAACAATACAGATTAGTAACTTGACATAGCTAATCTGAATTGAACGTGAACTCTAAACTAAACTCTTTGGCCGATTTCTTCATAGATGACAAGCCCTTTAGGCAGCTTCCATTCTCTAAGAATTTTGTCCACTTGTCTCGAGTCCTTGAACTTCAATGTTACCAGCTTCAAACGAACAGAGGCATTAATAGCATCAGCAACTTGTCTAGCCGACCGTTGAGTATTCGCAAACAACCTGGAGTTTCTCTCTAGCCATACCTGGTAAACGGTTGCAGCTACCAGAATCTTGCCAATCACATGCTTCGCCAATTTTGAACCCGATGTATTAACAAGGTGCTGAATAATATCCTCCCATTTATCCGATAGATGTTGCATAGCTCCGAGAGGTTTAACCATCATCCAAACTTGTGCCGAAAAAGTACATTCAAAGAATAAATGAGGATGAGAATCAATACCCTGCTGGCATAAAGCACAGCACATCAGCCAAAGGTTAACGGGTCCACCAACTTCCCATTGTTTCAGCCTATCTTGAGTCTTTAGCTTGTTCCCAATCACTAACCACATGAGGAAAGCATGACGCGGGATACACTAAGAGAACCAAACAACTTTATGCCAATTCACATTCGGACCACTCGATCGAAGCGTATCCCAAACATTCTTAGACGAGTAGCTTGTTTCCTTACCATTATCAACAATCCAGGCAATAGTATCTTTCGTATTTGGCGTTAAGTGTGGGACCTGCACATTTGACAGAGCCGGGAATGTGTCTATCCAAGCCTCCGGCCATACCCATCGACCATCAATCACCACTTCCGCTAGCTTTGAGTTAATGTGAAATCCCGCTTGTTGAATCATTCTCGGCGTGATAAGTCTCCCAATGGGATCCGCATGTGACCATTTATCATACCAAGCAGAAGTCGCCATGCCATCCCCAATCTTTGACCACATGTGATCACGAATAAGCGGTCTAAGATTTAAGATTTTCCTCCACCCCCACGTATTACCTTGCTTAATAGGAACATCCCAAAAGCATCTTTGTTTCAGCTAGTATGTGTGAATCCATTTGACCCAAAGCGACTCTCTATTAGTTAAAAGGCTCCAAACATGAAAATTCATCAACGCCTTATTAACATCGTCAACACGTTTAATCCCCAAACCCCCTTCATCCCTTGGCCGACATATAGTTTTCCACGCTACTTTGGCCTTGCCTTTCCCTACTGATCCGCTTTTCCATAGAAAGTCTCTCATTTTCCTTTCAAGGTCCTTTGAAATACGTTTTGGGAGGATGAAGACGGATGCCCAGCAAACATGCATAGACGACAGCACCGACCTGATAAGTTGAATTCTTCCCGCAAGTGAAAGAAACTTGTTGCCCCAATACGTGATTCTATTTTCCATTTTTTCCATGAGAATCTGGCAGTCTTTGTACAATAACCGAGACGATATAAGGGGAACGCCTAGATATTTAACTGGAATGCAACCTTCTTTAAACGACACAAGCTCAAGGATTCTTTGTTTAACCTGGTTAGACACATTAGCAAAGTATATTGTGCTTTTTGGAATACTTGGAACTAAGCCAGACATGTTTTTAAAGCTTTCAAGAGCTTCTAGAACTAGCTAGACCGATTTAACTTCTCCTCTCGCAAACATAAAAAGGTCATCAGCAAAACATAAACTCACAATTTGTTGTTTATCACACTTATTGTGAAACCGGAAGCTCAGCGAAGTGGCTACCATGTAATCCAACCGAAGAGTAAGAACTTCCATAACAAGAGTAAACAAATAAGGCGACATCGGATCACCTTGCCGAAGTCACCTCTGACCTTTGAAGAAACCATGCAAGTTGCCATTGATGCTCAAAGAAAACGTTGTAGATGACACACAATTCATAATCCATTCTATCATACGATCATGGAACCCAAAACCTGTGATAATACGCCTCAGAAAAGTCCAATCAACCGTGTCGTAAGCTTTCTGAATATCAATTTTAAATGCACATCTAGGAGGAACCGAGTTTCTATGATAATTATACATCAGTTCTTGTGTAAGCATAATGTTGTCAGAAATTATCCTACCCAGGATAAAAGCTGATTGGTTAATGCTAACTAGCTCATGCAAACCTTGCTTGATTCTATTAGTAATGATTTTACTCAAACACTTGAATATAGAATTGCAACAAGATATTGGTCTATAGTCCGTGACATACTCCGGAGGAGGCTTCTTAGGGATTAACGCAATGATAGTATGGTTTACCTCCTTTAAAAGTTTACCATTCCTGAAAAATTCCCGAACCGCATTACACACATCACTCCCTACAATATTCCACGCTTTTTTAAAGAAGACAAATGAGAAACCATCTGGTCCCGGAGCTTTATTATCCCCAATGTCAAACATAGCGTTCTTTATCTCTTCATTCGAAGCCTCCCTAACCATCAACTGAGCTTTATCATAATTCAGCTTGTTAACAAATAAATCTGGAGAAGGATTCTCCAGAATATTATCTTTTTGACCAAGGAAACTTTCATAATGATCCAGAAGGGCTTTTGCTGCCTCTATACCTTCATGTTGCGTCCCATTAACATCCTTAACTATCTCAATTCTACTCCGGTGGTTCTTACTTTTGATTGAGTTGTGAAAAAAAGTTGTGTTCGCATCTCCAGACCCGAGCCATTCTACTTTTGCCTTTTGTTTAAGAAAGCACTCTTCATCAAACGACACCTCCATGAACTTTTTATATGTCTCGGCCTCCTTGATCCTTAACTCTTCATTATTCGGTTCACTATCCAGCTAAATCTGAATTTCATCCAACTCTTTACGTAAACTATCTACCTTTTTGTGTATGTTACCTTGGTCTCGAAGCAGCTTCCTAAGGGGCACCTTTAACGATCTCATCTTCGTCACTAATCTGAACATATGACAGCCAGCCACCTCCGCATTCCACTTGTTAGACACCACTTCTGCAAACTCTTTCTTATTTGCAATGAAATTAGCAAATTTGAAAGGTTTCGGTTTTTCTTTCGACAAGGATGGGAGTTTTAGAATACACGGCGTATGGTCCGAAATCCTGTTAGGATGAAAATACGCACAAGCCGCTGGGAACATATCTGTAAAGTGAACATTAGCCATAACGATCTATTTTCTTGATAACACCAGTTCCCTTTTTTGGTTTTTGCTTCCAAGTGTAGTGAACGCCTGTACTATTAACATCAAACACCTCCAAATCATCCACACAATCTCTAAAGTCACGCATGCCCGTATTAACTTTAGACGAGCCAAACAAGTTATCTTCTAAGTTCAAAGAGGAGTTAAAGTCACCTAGAAGAACCAATGGCTTATCGTGCACTAAAGCCGTATGATAACGTAGGTTCTCCCAAAGATCACGTCTGGTTTTATAATAGTTGTCAGCATATATAAACGAGCAGAAGAGAGTTTTTTTGTCCCTCTTAAATTGAATTTGGACATGTATAGCTTGACTCGATTGTGCCAGAACCATAACATCCACCTCATTAGCATTCCATCCCAGAATTATACGAGTTCCCTTTTGACAAACACTACCATTCGATGTCCATTCCCAAGATCTCCAAACGTTTTTACAAACACTAGCAAGATTACTAATGTCGACATGAGATTCAATAATTGCACACACCTGAATACCGTTTTGATGAATAACTTGTCGAACCTCCTTTTGCTTTAGGGGGCGGTTCAACCCCCTAATATTCCAAGACGCTATACTAGACATGGGAAACGTTTTCACCAGGAGTGCTTGCCCCCTCAATTTGTTTCGGCTCTCCCACTATGGAGTGAATCATTCATTGTAAACCTCTTGCACTTCCTCATCATCATAGTACTCATCTACGAAATCATTTTGGTCCTTCTTTTCATCCTTCCGTTCTATATCCCTTCGGGTAAGCCCAAGCTTTTTATTCATATAGTCCAAATCTTCACTTAATAGATCAAACTTGTTACTAGTTTTCACAATGTTTGTATTCACCACTGGAACTGGTTTGGTCACCTTTTCTAATTCATCTATTACATTAACGACACGAGGAGCCTGCTTTGAATTTTTTGGAACCGGTCTATATTCAAACCTCATACCTTGCTTCTTTGTAGAGAATCCCTGTTTCGCCTGATGTCTCTTTTTTACCACTTCATATCCATCTTCCAATTTATTGCCATCTTCCTTGACTTGCTTAGTTACTTGCCTCGGACATTTAGCATCCGTGTGTCCAAACACCTTACATCCCTTACATCGTGGGGGCTGCCATTCATACTCGATCTTGACCAAATTCTTAGCAAAACCTTCTTCGTCCTCCAATGGGATAGCAACAACCACATTCTCCTTCGGATCTTCTTCCGTTTTTACTTCAATTAACGCTCTTGCATAACTGTTTCTACCCCATGATTCAGCACACATTGTTGCCGTGTACGAATCCAGCATCCTAGGGGTGCCCACGTTAGTGGCTATCATACTCAAGCCATCTTTTGAAAACGCTGCTATTGGAACATCATGCAGTTTTATCCAGATCGGAACAGATTTTATATCTTCTTTTATCAGCTTTGATGAAGGTTTCCATATATTCAGAATAATCGGAAGATTGCGGATCAGCCACGGCCCATTTTCCATCACTTTTTCCATACCCTCTTTTGAGTTGAATTTAAAGAAGAAGAAGAAGCCGTGAGCATTCATCATTGTCTTAGCAATACCATACTTTGCCCATGTATTCTTAACATAATTCTCAACAATAGGAAAAGGCAATCTCTTCCCTAGAAAATATCCGTATATCGTGTTCGTAAATCTGTTCTGGATTTTTTTAACCGATGCAGCTGGGATAACCACATCAGCTCCTTCAACTTTAGTATCAGACTTCAGAATCCGAAAATTAACTTTCTTGTTACTCGTACCCGTTTCAGCAACACTGGCATAAGATTTTTTCAGAACAATGTTACCTGGTTCAGGTTCCCCCATATCATCAGATTGATCGAAGGCTTCATTCAGGTTGTCACTAGCAGCCATGTTAATGGTTACATGAACCTCATCTCCAAACAGGTTATCATTTATCAAATTGTTAGAACCTTCTCCATGTTGTTGCTGTTTTGCGTCCTTCCTAATAACTCCACGTACAGGAAGTAATACACTCCCATCAGCTCTTTTCAGCGGCACATCAATGTTTTTTATCTTCGAAACAAGACTTGGAACACAATTTCTTCTCTCCATGCAAACTAAATTCAGAAAAACACAAAAGATCCAGCCGACTCCACGTTCACATGCAAAACCCAAATCCTAAAACCCTAGAATCAATCTTCAACCCTTAATCGATTAAACCAGCGAATCAATCTAGCTAAATTAATCTCAGTTAACCACAATCAATTGTAACCAGTTTAATAAATCAGGGTTTCAAAAAGATAGCTAGGGCAGCGATTATAAAAAAACAAAAAAAAACAAGAAAGAACCCTAGTTTCAGATCGATCTATATTGCTAACGAGTTCGATATAGAGGTTTAATAGATTAACCCTCTAATCACAGACTGTTATACAAAAAGATTTCAAAGAAAAAACAAGGGTTTCATGAAGAACATAAGAAATCGCCTTAGGATAGAGAGAAAGGGTTAGATTTCTCGATCTCGGTAATCTAGGCAACTCTTCTGGAAAAACATCTGAGAAATTCAGATACTACGGGAATATCTTTTAATTCTTTTCCTTTAGTGTTAATGATTACTGAAATCATATACACTATTCCTCCCTTCCGTGTATAATTTGCAGCTTTCATCACAGAGATGAATTTTGTTGATCTTGTTGGTTTTTTTTGGGTAAAGGGTTACCCCGGTGAATTTTATATATAAACCAATAAAACAAAGATGTGTCAACGCAACACATCAACTAGACTTGACAGACCAAGCCTAGGACACCAAGACATCAAAACCAAGCAACAAACATCCAGACAAAACGTCAGCACAACAAAATAAACAACCACGGCCGAATCAAAAACAAAACACAAGGCCGGCCTAAACAAAGAGCAGTAAATATCTAGCCCGGATCCGGCTCACCATCCTTAGTATCACTAATCTTCCATGTTTCAAATATCCTCTTCCTAGTAGACTCCAATCGAAACTTGAAGCCCATAAGTCTTAGACGAACTGAACTTTTAATCTTATCAGCCACTTGAACCGCAGTTAAATGATTAGACGTAAAAAGCCGACTGTTCCTCTCTTGCCATATGTAATTCGAGGTCGCCGCAACTACCAATTTACACACAATATCATCTACTGTCTTCGAGTTAGAATGGTGTTCAACCCAACCCATTAATGACTGCCATGTGTTATCTACGCTATCCATGTTCACCATACCCTTCACATTTACCCATACTTGATCCGCAAACACGCATTGAAAGTATAGATGATCTCGACTGTCACGGTCAGAATGGCACAAAGGGCAACACATGAGGTTTAGATTTGTTGCACTTCCTGCTTCCCAAACTGCCAACCTATCCTGCGTCTTCAATTTATCCCTGAACACCAACCACATATGGAAAGAGTGGCGCGAGACACATTGAGGAAACCAAACCATATTAGCCCACGTCGCGTTATTATCCCTCTTTCGAACCATATCCCAAACTTGAGAGGACTTAAAGTCGCCAAAATTCCCATCCACAGCTTTCCAAACTAGTCGATCCGGAGCATTATCAATCAGAAGGGGGATTTGAAGATTTATTAAAACCGGAAATAAGTCTAGCCACGCTTGAGGCCACCTCCACTGCCCATTCTCATCAATGACATCCGCGACCGATGATTTCAAAGTAAAACCTGCATTAGCTATAGATCGAGGAGAAATAAAGGAAGTAAGAGGACTCATATGGCACCAGTTATCACTCCAAACATTTGTTTGCAGCCCACTTTTTAGTAAAAACCATATGTGAGGCCGCACAATGCTCCGAATAGACAATATTTTCCGCCATCCCCAACTCATGCTCCCTCGACAAGGAACCTCCCAAAAATTTCTCCCTTTTAACTTATATTCATGAATCCATCTCACCCAAATGGACTCACGTTTAGTTAAAATGCTCCAAACATGCGTAGCCATAAGCGAGTTATTAACATCCGATATACTTCGAATACCCAAACCACCTTCTTGTTTAGGCAAGCACACATCTTTCCAAGCAACTTTCGCGCGGATTTTGCCCTCCGATCCTGCATTCCACAAGAATCTACGGTTCAAGCTCATTGATAACCCGAGTAGGAATAATGAAAACAGAAGCCCAATATATATGCATAGAAGACAAAACTGAATTTATAAGTTGCAACCGACCAGCAAAGGATAGCGACTTTGTCATCCAGTTATTAATCTTCTTTTCCATTCGATCAATAAGAACCTTGCAATCTTTAAAAAGAAGCCTAGATGAGATGAGCGGGACCCCCAGATAGCGAACCGGAATAACACCCTCTTGAAATGGCATAATATCCAGAATTTCCTGTCTAATTGAGTGAGGAACATTACAGAAGAAAACTGTACTTTTCGCTGGGCTAGGAGCCAAACCAGAAATGTTAGTAAACGTCTGAAGCGCCTCCTTGACCCTTTTAACCGAGACAACATCTCTATGAACAAAAATAAATAAGTCATCAGCAAACGAGACATTAATTATTTTTTGTTTGGCACAATGAGCATGATATCTAAACGGAGAGGAAGCAGCCTGTTGAAGCAATCGAGAAAGAATCTCCATGATTAACGTGAATAAATAGGGAGACATGGGATCACCCTGACGTAACCCTCGTTTGCCTCTAAAGTAGCCATGAAGGTTTCCATTGATACTCAACGAATAAGAAACTGTCGACACACATGTCATAATCCACCCAACCATTTTATGATGAAACCCAAATTGAATCACAATATTTTTCAAGAAAGACCAATTAACCGTATCATATGCTTTCTGTATATCAATTTTGAAAGCACATCTAGCCGGACCCCTGTTAAGATGGTAATTATGCATTAATTCTTGTGTGAGAAGAATATTATCAGAAATTTTCCGCCCCGGCACAAACGCTGATTGGTTGATACTAACAAGATTTCCCAAACTTCCTTTTAGGCGATCCGTGATAATTTTACTTATGCATTTATAAATCACATTGCAACAAGATATCGGCCTGCAGTCAAGAACTGAATCCGGGACTTCTTTTTTCGGGATCAATGCAAGAATAGTATGATTAACCTGAGTTAAAAGCTTACCATTCTCAAAAAACTTTAACACTGCATCCGTAACTTCATTACCAACAATCTCCCATGCATGCTTAAAAAACGCCGATGTGTACCCATCAGGACCTGGGGCTTTATCCTCTCTAATACTGAACATAGCTGTTTTAACTTCCTCTCGAGAGACCTGAGAAACCATATGATCTGCAACCTCCCTACTTAAAACATTAATGAAGAGGCCGTCCAAGTTAACCTCATTAACCGAAGACTCCATCCCCAAAAAATTGGTATAATGCGACACCAGCACATCAGCAACTTGATTACCTTCATGTCGAGTTCCCATGCTATCCGTGATACTATGAATTTTTGTTCGAGCATTTCGAGCCTTAACTGAATTATGAAAAAACCTGGTATTCGAATCTCCCGCGCAAAGCCACTCAACCTTAGATTTCTGTTTTAGATAACATTCTTCATCATAAGCCACAGATTGAAATTCTTGTAAACATTGCGTCTCCAGCTGCCTTAACCGAACATCCAGAGGGTTCTGATCCACTTGAATCTGAATTTCATCCAAAGTTTTCCTCAAATCAATAACCCTCTTATGTAAATTACCCTGATTGAAAAAAATCTTTCTCAACCTAGGTTTCAAGTTCCTCATTTTCTTTACAACAGAAAGCATAGTGATACCATCCATTGTTTTCATCCACTCCTGTTTCACAGACTCCTGAAATTCTGGTTTTGACACAATAAAATTCAGGAATTTAAAAGGCCTTGGCTTATTCCCATTTGAGTCCATCATTCTAAGAATACACGGAGTATGGTCTGACACCCGAAAAGGGTGAAACATAGCGAAAGCATCAGGAAATTGATCAATGAACGAAACATTACCCATAATTCTATCAATCTTTTTGAGAAGACCCACTCCACTCTTTGGCTTTTGACTCCAAGTGTATTGCAGCCCATGAGCATTAATATCGAACAATTCAGCTTGATGGATACAATCATGAAATTCACGCATACCAATAGACTTGCTGGAAGACCCAAATAAAGAATCCTCAAAGTTGAGAGCTGTGTTAAAATCCCCCATAACTACCCACGGCTTACCATGACAAAACACTTTATGCTTGCATAAATCATCCCAGAGCATTCTACGGTCTTGATACTTATTTTCAGCATACACAAACGAACAAAGAAAACTCTTTTTGCTATCTTTTATAATTACCTGAGTGTGGATAAGTTTATCAGATTGATAAAGAACCATAACATCAAACATATCAGGATTCCATCCCAAGATAATTCTCGTGCCTCGAGTGCATAGATCTTGTTGGTTTGTCACCTTTAATTGTGATCCTTTCGCCATTTGGCGCATTTACTTCTACAGACTTTTGATCACATAAAATTCGCGCTTTATTGGCTACCAACCAATCCATTCCTAACATGACATCGAATCCGGCTAGATCCATTGGAAAAAGGTTAGCAGTAAAGTTATGACTTAAAATTTCTATCCTTGCTCCCTGCAGGATTTTGCTTATTTTGATAGAATTTCCATTTGCCGTCTCCGCCAGACAGTCTAGGTGAAGTTTTGTTAATGGTTGATTGAGAAATTTGCAGAAAGAAGTATTGATAAAACTTTGGTTTGCACCAGAGTCAAATAATACTTTAGCATAAACATCATTAACTAAAAACGTACCGGCAATCACATCCGGAATCATCTTGGCTTCTTCGGCTGTCAGAACGAATGCTCTGGCATTCTTCTTGGATCCTTCTGTTGCCTTTGCTTTGTTGGTTGCGCTAGAGCTAGTTTAGGACAGTTCGCTTTAATATGACCAGCTTCTCCACAATTATAGCATATTCTAATGTTAGCTTTCTTCCTACCGTCTTCTTCCTTATACCCTGATATTTTGTAGAAGTTGTAGTATATTGAGCATTTCCCTGGGTGCTTCCTTTTACAAAACTTGCAGTGGGGTGAAGAGGAAGAACCTGGTCCTTTCCCGCGGTAGGAATGTCACACCCCGATATTTCCACGTATTATGGGGAGTATCGTGACGTAGTTGATATCATCATAGTCAAACAACATAATTTTAAATGCACTGCGGAAGCAAAAGATAGATTTATTTCAACCGAATAAATTGTAATATTAAGTATCACAAAATAGTTGAAACAGATCCACAGGCGGATCAAATAAAAAGGAAACATAGTTCATCAGACTTTAAATGCATCCAAGCTTGCGACACTCTTATTGATGCTAAGGAGAGGCCAGCCTATTTCGATTAGTACCTGCACTTAATCTTTTTGGGAAAATACGTCAGTTTACATTGGTAAATACAATTAACTGACTCATTTTGAAAAGGTTTAGAAAATTGATTTGAATGCACAAAGCAGAAAATATTTTATAACTTGGGATAATTATTTATATATAAACTTGTAAGAGAATTACGTGTTCGTTATGCGTTCAGTAGCCCGGATTGACACCGGGTTAAAGATTAATAGACACACCACATGATATAGTCCCGTGGCGGGTTATTCCCGAAACCGGCAGTTATACCTTATTATTTATTTATGCACTGTCGGGTGTACGCCTACACCCCGTGCTTAGGTCATGGCCATTTCTTAAAATGATGCCAAGGATATCCGGGAAATGGTCATTAACCCCCCAAAGTGTAACATCTGTGCTTGTTATCATTGTGAACAGTTCGTTTATCAATAAAACAATGTAATTTGATCCCAATGTTTGTTTGGTTGTGTTTTACATTTTTCGTGTTTTGACTTTTGTCCAATTTCAAACTCTATATCACTTTCTGGAGATTTATACGCAAACTGGTGCGTAAACGTAATCAGTTTAATGCGACAAATACTCTGGAACATCAACATATACTTAACATACCTTAAATAACCCTTACATAACTTAGAAATAAGTTTTGAAGGCTTTGGTATGGCAAAAACAAGTTAATTCGTCTACAGGGACTAAATTTGACAAACTGCGAAAGTATGCCAATTTGAACTGTAACAGACATTCCGGAACATGACCCTAAGTTAAACATACCATAAATATCCTTCACATAGCTTAGAAATAGGCTTTGAGGGGTTTGGTGTGCTAAAATAAACTTTTGGGTCATTTAAGGACTAAAAGCGTTAACCTTGAAAGTTATGACTTTTCGGGTAACAATAAAGTTAACCGAGGACTTAACAAAGTGGGTAAATACCTTGAGGCCCTTATGTGTCAATAAGAAGGGCTCAAATTGTGACAACTGGCACAAACCGGTAATTTCCGTACACTTTAATTATTACTTAATGACTATAATTATGTGCTTAAACATCAACATTGTCTGATTACATGCTATACAAGTGAATTCATGCACGTGTAATACTACAAAATAATGCTTCGTGCATTAACGAGAGCGTTGCGTCAGTAATACTAGTAAACTCACCGGTAAGACACTATATGTCAACAACTCTGCAGAAGCAGTCAGACATTAGAACTGAGGCCTAGGTGTAGGTCCAACGTCAAAAATACATTAAAACCCAAGAGTACATACAAGGGTTAACATATAGACTCTCCGCAAGCTAAAATACGCACTAAAAAACACCCGAAACGCACTTTAGGTGCATAATTTTATTAAATTCAGCTATGACCAGCTTTTAAACAAATAAACGTCATACAGAATTTACGTTTTATGGTCCAGAATATTTCTCTAAGTGTTGGGAATTAAAAGGGGTACAAAAGGACACCTTACGGAACAATTAAACAAATTAACGGAACAGTATCCGACCGAACAACCGGACATTACCCGGGACACCAAATTTTTGCCAAACATATTAATTATTTATTTCTTGGCCAGTCGTGATCCCCGAACACCCTAACACCCGCTAAAAAGCAAATAAATAACATATGTGAAAGTTATACTTGAGATCTAACTTATGGTTGTCATTTAGTTACAAAATTTTACACTTAACCCCCCCCCCCTTCTCTACACTTACGGCCCCATGTGGGGGAAATCTCACCAAGATTTGATTTCCTTTATTTGATTGGATCTTGCTTGTATATATTAACTAAATATTGGATGACAAGATCATGAGTATGGTGCATATCTATAAGAAATCTTTCCATATTATTCTTTCACATTCACAAGATCACACCTACACTCTCACTCTCACTCTCACTCTCCTCTCTCTCTCTCTTCGGCTCCACCACAACCGAAACCACTCCCCACCATTTTCTTCATCCATCTCTTCCATATCCATGTTCATTCAAAGCTTTGAAGGTGAAGTTATGGAGGTTGCAAGTTGAAGAGGGTCAAGGGAGCCTTGTTCTTGCTTGTTTCTTCATATTTTCTCAACATTTTCTCACTAGAATCTCTACCCTAGCCTTGTGCTAGTAGTAAGTTTCTTATACCTTGTTTCATCTTGTTCATAGTTATGCTATGTAGTTTGATGTTGTTGTCTAAATCACAAGAACAAGTAGATGAACATAAAGGTTTATATGAAATTTACATATAAAAGTTTACTTATGATTGAGACATAAAGATAAAAACTTGATGGTTTAGGGTTGGTTAATACATATATGATGTGTGAACGTCAAACTTTTGATAAACCCGTTGTCGGACACTTGATAATACGATTTAGTAACATTTAAACCACAAAATAACATGCTGATGTACTTATTCAGCCGACTTCAACAGGCTGTAAACGGACTTTAAAAACTCGAAAAACGGAATTTCAAAAGCCTAAATTGTCTATTTTTGAAAAACGAAGAAAATGGCGCTGGAATCGTATTTTTCTGAGGTCGGTTACTATTTTAAAAAGCTGTTTTCGTGACAGCAGCTAAGGCTGATTTCAACTGCAGTAAAATGGGTCATACGTTTTCGATCACAACTTAAAACCTGAACCGAACCAGCCCCTGAAACTTTTATCAAAGGTGGTCACGGATGTATTTGTGACCCCCGAACTGGAATTTCGATAAACGGACTTACGAGGAATTTTTGACGAATTTTTCCGTAAACTGTGATCAGAATGTAACAAATCTGATCACAGTTTGGTACACGATTTTCTATAAATTACTGATAATGAACTAGACCCTGATATTTTTACACAATAAATTGTGGGTCGATTAAGACGTTCCGCAAAAATTTGGGAATTTTTGGAATAAGTTAAGTATTTTATTTACTCGTCCGAAAACAGTCCAGTTTTCACATATTGAAACTGAAACGACAAGGATAGTATTTTGCGTATTAAAACATAAGGGTTGATTGTTGATGATCATGGTTTGATTTCAAAAAGAAAATGATATACTACTTAGTATGGACACCTCCGTTTACAAAGGAGACTATGGCGAAATTTTCTGAAAATCCTAACACTTAGTAAATATTTTCTAAACAAAAGTTTGCTAGTGTGTTCTAAACTATGATTTTCAAATACAAACCTCGCCATAATTTTAGTAACAAAAATACACATACAACATACAAGATACATAACTCGGGTGCAAAGTGCAAAATACAAGAAACTTATATTTATTTTTGAGTAAATAAAATAAGTAAGGCACATAGTTAAAAATATAAATTATTTTTAACACTAGAAAACATATACCTAAAAGACAGCGACTTGTACTTGTACGATACAAGTCTAGTGACTAACGATAATAAAACACGTTTAGGTCACGACGCTATATAAACGAATCCGGTGAAGTTTACGACGCAAGGAACGCAAAGTTGTGAGTTCATGCTCCCCCTTTTCTCTTAACTGTTTTCAGTTTTATAACTTCGGGGGTGAAATACATGTTACGTGATATAATAAACGAGAATTGATACTGGATATAATAAACGAGAATTGATACTTGATATAATAAACGAGAATTGATACTTGATGTAATAAACGAGAATTGATACTTGGTATCATAAACGAGAAATAGTGTCACGAATAAGGTACCATAAGCACCATTAATCGTGTACATACTTAGACCGCAGAACAAAAGGTTAGATCTAACGGGTACTCGGGCAGCCCCACTCTTGGTGACCACTAGTACCGAGGAGTGTTTTTGTGTCTCCGTCGTGAATCGACAACTAGAAAAATGCCTATGGTTTGGTGACTTCCTATGTAGTGCCACACGTTAATGGTCTTGCAACCCATTAACTAAACAAGAATACTTTATTTGGTTTACACCACAAGAATACTTTATTTACACAAGAATACCTTATTTGGTTTATACCACAAGAATACTTTATTCGGTTTACACTACAAGAATACTTTATTTCCACAAGATACTCGTTATGTTTTCATACAAAGTATACAAACGTGTTCAACACAAAACTGCATGAATTCACACCAACTTTATGTTGACGTTTTTCCAAAAACTCACATGTATTTCAGGTAACTAGGATGGATGTGCGCGCGGTTTTACTCATGCTCTTGGATGTCGCTTTGTTTATCTTTGAATAAAGTTGTAAACTTATCAGACAAAATGCTGTCTTGTGATGTAACCACTCAAACCAAGTTTTCGGTTATGTAATGTTTGGCATTTTGAAACTAATTTATGAGCATGTAGTATGTTTACCTTTCGTATGCAATGAGAACCTTTCATGATCACTCCTCGTGCTTCCACCGCAGAAAGGGGTGTGACAGATTGGTATCAGAGCTGCGATTGTAGTGAACCAGGATTCCTTCTCGAGTCTAGTCTACAATCACTAGGATCCTTTCACGAAAACAATTTTTCAAAGAGTTTTCATTGCATAAAACGTCCCGCGACATCCACTACCTGAAACTAGTTACAAGAGTCTAGAAAAGACACTACGAGACTTAGAGTGCACTTAAGTAGCACTTGTCTATAACTGAGAAATTACTTGCAATTATGTGTGATAATTAGCATATACTAGAATTAGAATGTCATACGTATACGTGACTTTACCTGAAAACAGTGGCCTATCTGAAGGAAGAGATACGAGGATGAAACGAACTGTACTGACTGTGCAAGGAGTTATGCAATTATGGATGCATACATAATTATGCAATTCAGTGCACAGAAATCACAGCAAGTCTTGTCACGTATAGATTCCCTCAGTGCAAGCCTACTAAATACTCTGCTAGAGTAATAATTGTTTGATGTCACTTATGTGGTATATGCCTGTGTATATATACTACTACTGTCTGGTAAGACGATATCAAATGAAGGTCTAACCCTATTGTGTTATGTTCTGTCAGAACATGGCACCAAGAAAAGCTGTGAACGCTCGTGATCAACCTCCTCCTCCCCCACTGCCAAAGACTGCTGAAGAGCTGAACGCTCTACTGGAGGAAAGAATCTCCGCTGCTATCGCCCAATACGAGGCAACCCGTACTGCAGACAGTGGTGGACCGAGCAACGCCAGACGTAATGGGAATGGAGATTCATCTGGAGGAAACGCAACTCAGGGTTGTACTTTCAAGCAGTTTCTCGACTGCAAACCAATGAACTATGACGGCACAGGAGGTGCAGTAGCATTTGTGCGCTGGACGGAGAAGACTGAAGCTACTTTCCGCATGAGCAAGTGTACCGCGGATCAACAAGTCACTTTCGCTACTGGGTTATTCGTCGATGAAGCTCTGACTTGGTGGAACCTGCAAGTCCAAACCTTGGGTGATGATGCCGCTTATGGCCTGACTTGGGATGAACTAAAGGAAAGAATGAGAGAGAAGTATTGCTCTCGTGCTGAACTCCAAAGACTGGAAACGGAGTTCTGGCACTTGACTATGGAAGGTGCTGACATTAATGGATACACTCGAAGGTTCCACGATCTGTCTAGAGTGCTTCCCTACATGGTGACTCCCGAATTCAAGCGCGTTGAACGCTACATTTGGGGACTGGCCTCAGAATTTCGTGGCATGGTGACGTCGGCCAAACCACAAACAATCACCGAGGCTGTAACTCTGGCTGTCAGCCTTACTGAAGACTGTATTCGGATGAAGAAGCTGTCACTGAACCCAACAGAAAATACCGAGACACATGCTGAGTCGTCCGGTGACAAGAAAAGAAAACATGCAAACCTGAGTCAAGCAACTCGTAACAACAGGGGTTCCAACAAGAACCGTGACACTAACCCGCCGCAAGGGGCGAAATCTCTTGCAGCCATGAATGACGCTCCTGCCAAGAGGTACCTGGGCACTCGGCCCCTTTGCAACAATTGCAAGCGTCACCACGAAGGGGTTTGTCGCGTTCCAAAATGCGATAAGTGTGGAAAGTTGGGTCACTATGCTGAGGATTGTTGGAGTAAAGGAAGGAATGGGAATGGAAACCGCAACGATACTGGTAATAGAAACAATGGTGGAAATGGGAATGGCAATGGTAACCGAACTGGGAATGGAGCTGGGCGAAATCAAGGATGCTTCAGTTGTGGAAGCAACGAACATTTCATGAAAGATTGTCCAAAAGGAAACACTGCTCAGGCTCGAGCATTTGTGATTGGAGCAAAGAACGCACGCGAGGACCCAAACGTGGTCACCGGTACGTTTCTCATTAACAATCACTTTGCATCCATATTATTCGACACTGGCGCCGATTATAGCTTCATGTCTGTGGAATTTAAACGCATACTTGGTATAGAATCTAGTAGATTAGAAATACCTTATTCTATAGAGCTAGCCAATGGTAAACTTGTTGAGTCGGGCGAAGTTGTTAGAGGTTGCACATTGGAACTTGGTGAACGAAGATTTAGCATCGATCTCTTACCTATTCAATTGGGTAGTTTCGACGTAGTGGTCGGGATGGACTGGTTGTCCAAAAACAAAGCTGAAGTTATTTGTCACGAGAAAATCATTCGCATCCCTTTAGCGAATGACGAAACTCTCATTGTGCATGGAGAAAAACGAGACGCGCCTCTACGAATAATCAGTTGTATGAAGGCACAGAAGTGCTTAAGGAAAGGATGTATTGCTTTTCTAGCGCATGTGGTAGACAAGAAGGCTGAGGAGCCGAAACTCAAAGACATTCCTGTGGTGAAGGAATTCTCCGATGTTTTTCCCGAAGATCTGCCAGGACTACCTCCGCAACGACAAGTTGAATTCCGTATAGACTTGGTTCCAGGAGCTGCTCCTGTAGCCAAGGCTCCATATCGGCTTGCACCATCCGAAATGCAAGAATTATCTACACAACTCCAGGAGTTGTTGGATAAAGGATTCATAAGGCCAAGCTTCTCACCCTGGGGAGCTCCCGTATTGTTCGTGAAGAAAAAGGATGGAACTCTGCGGATGTGTATCGATTACAGAGAATTGAACAATCTCACTATCAAGAATCGGTATCCACTACCAAGGATTGATGACTTATTTGATCAGTTGCAAGGATCAAGCTACTATTCCAAGATCGACCTTCGATCTGGATACCATCAATTGAGAGTACAAGAAGAAAGCGTACCAAAGACTGCATTTCGAACGCGTTATGGGCATTACGAGTTTCTTGTAATGCCATTCGGATTGACGAACGCACCAGCGGTCTTTATGGACCTAATGAACCGCGTATGCAAACCATATCTCGATAAATTCGTGATTGTATTTATCGATGATATCCTGATTTACTCGCGAACGAAAGAAGAGCACGAGCAACATCTCAGAACCATCTTGGAACTACTGAAGAAAGAGAAGCTTTATGCAAAGTTCTCGAAATGCGAATTCTGGATTCGCGAAGTACAATTTCTTGGTCACGTGGTGAATGAGAAAGGCATTCATGTAGACCCGTCCAAGATTGAAGCGATAAAGAATTGGGAAGCTCCCAAAACACCAACTGAAGTTCGTCAATTTTTGGGCTTAGCGGGCTACTATCGGCGATTCATCGAGAATTTCTCAAAAATAGCTCAACCGCTAACGACCCTTACACAGAAGGACATGAAATACGACTGGGGTCACAAACAAGAAGAAGCCTTTCAGCTACTTAAGAACAAGCTCTGCGATGCACCAATACTATCGTTACCCGAAGGCACTGAAGACTTCGTGGTATACTGCGACGCCTCACGACAAGGCTTGGGTTGCGTGCTCATGCAACGCCAAAAAGTCATCGCTTACGCTTCGAGACAACTGAAGGTTCATGAAAGAAATTATACCACTCACGACCTAGAGCTGGGCGCAGTGGTATTCGCCTTGAAGATTTGGCGACATTATTTATATGGTACTCAATGTACAATCTTCACAGATCACAAAAGCTTACAACACATATTTGATCAGAAGGAATTGAATATGCGCCAGCGACGTTGGGTCGAGCTGCTGAATGATTATGACTGTGAGATTAAGTACCATCCTGGAAAGGCAAACGTTGTAGCAGACGCGTTGAGCCGAAAGGAAAAGGTTAAGACCCTAAGGGTTCGAGCATTGGAAATGACGATTCGAACGAACCTCACTGCACGCATTCGAGATGCACAACAAGAAGCTCTTAAAGAAGAGAACCGTAAAGCTGAATACCTCCGGGGTGCATTGAAATACATGGTGCCAAATGAAGAGGGAGCCTTATACTTCAAGAAGCGTATCTGGGTTCCACTCTGTGGTGGCATACGTGAGGTCATCCTTAATGAAGCCCACAAATCGAGATATTCGATCCATCCAGGATCGGACAAGATGTACCAATACTTGAAAGAGTACTATTGGTGGCCGAGACTCAAAAGCGACGTTGCTGTTTATGTTGGAAAATGCCTAACCTGTGCGAAGGTTAAGGCCGAATATCAGAAACCGTCCGGCCTACTACAACAACCAGAGATTCCCGTGTGGAAGTGGGAACAAATCTCTATGGACTTCATAACAAAATTACCCAGGACCCCGAGAGGGCACGATATGATATGGGTAATAGTTGATCGATTGACGAAGTCTGCGCATTTCCTACCAATCCGAGAGAAGGATAGCACTGGAAAGCTTGCAGAGATATACTTAAGAGAAATTGTGGCACGACATGGAGTGCCAATCTCAATCATTTCAGACAGAGATGGACGCTTTGTCTCAAGAATCTGGCAATCATTTCAGGAAGCCTTTGGATCTCAGTTAGATCTGAGCACGGCATTCCATCCACAAACAGACGGCCAGAGCGAACGGACTATACAAACATTAGAAGATATGCTTCGCGCATGTGTCATGGACCTAGGCGGCAGCTGGGATACTCATCTACCTTTAGTTGAGTTTTCCTACAATAACAGCTATCATACAAGCATAAAAGCCGCGCCGTTCGAAGCTCTGTATGGCCGCAAATGCCGATCGCCCTTATGTTGGGCAGATGCCGGAGATAAACGTATGGTTGGTCCTGAACTTGTACAAGAGACAACCGATAAGATTGCGCAGATCCGAGAGCGCATTGGGGCGGCTCGAGAGCGACAAAAGAGCTACGCGGATCCAAATAGAAAATCGGTAGATTTCAAGGTGGGAGACAAAGTGTTGTTAAAAGTCTCACCATGGAAGGGCGTAGTCAGATTTGGAAAGCGTGGAAAGTTGAATCCACGATACATCGGACCATTCAGAATATTGAGAAGAATTGGTACCGTGGCATACAAGTTGGAGTTACCGGCAGAACTTAATGGAGTACATGATACGTTTCATGTATCCAACCTGAAGAAGAGTCCAACGCAAGAAAACGTGACCATCCCGTTGGATGAAGTGCATATTGATGAAGCCCTCCGATTTACAGAACAACCCGTTGAGGTTACTGACTGGAAAGTCAACAAGACCAGGAGGAGCAGTGTGAAACTTGTCAAAGTACGTTGGAGCTCTAAGCACGGACCCGAGTACACATGGGAACGTGAAGACCAGTTCAAGAAAAAGTATCCCCACCTATTCAAGAAGACTCCAGCGAGAGTTAGTTCAGTCTGAATTTCGGGACGAAATTCTTTTAACGGGGGGAGACTGTGACAACTGGCACAAACCGGTAATTTCCGTACACTTTAATTATTACTTAATGACTATAATTATGTGCTTAAACATCAACATTGTCTGATTACATGCTATACAAGTGAATTCATGCACGTGTAATACTACAAAATAATGCTTCGTGCATTAACGAGAGCGTTGCGTCAGTAATACTAGTAAACTCACCGGTAAGACACTATATGTCAACAACTCTGCAGAAGCAGTCAGACATTAGAACTGAGGCCTAGGTGTAGGTCCAACGTCAAAAATACATTAAAACCCAAGAGTACATACAAGGGTTAACATATAGACTCTCCGCAAGCTAAAATACGCACTAAAAAGCACCCGAAACGCACTTTAGGTGCATAATTTTATTAAATTCAGCTATGACCAGCTTTTAAACAAATAAACGTCATACAGAATTTACGTTTTATGGTCCAGAATATTTCTCTAAGTGTTGGGAATTAAAAGGGGTACAAAAGGACACCTTACGGAACAATTAAACAAATTAACGGAACAGTATCCGACCGAACAACCGGACATTACCCGGGACACCAAATTTTTGCCAAACATATTAATTATTTATTTCTTGGCCAGTCGTGATCCCCGAACACCCTAACACCCGCTAAAAAGCAAATAAATAACATATGTGAAAGTTATACTTGAGATCTAACTTATGGTTGTCATTTAGTTACAAAATTTTACACTTAACCCCCCCCCCCCCCCCTTCTCTACACTTACGGCCCCATGTGGGGGAAATCTCACCAAGATTTGATTTCCTTTATTTGATTGGATCTTGCTTGTATATATTAACTAAATATTGGATGACAAGATCATGAGTATGGTGCATATCTATAAGAAATCTTTCCATATTATTCTTTCACATTCACAAGATCACACCTACACTCTCACTCTCACTCTCACTCTCCTCTCTCTCTCTCTTCGGCTCCACCACAACCGAAACCACTCCCCACCATTTTCTTCATCCATCTCTTCCATATCCATGTTCATTCAAAGCTTTGAAGGTGAAGTTATGGAGGTTGCAAGTTGAAGAGGGTCAAGGGAGCCTTGTTCTTGCTTGTTTCTTCATATTTTCTCAACATTTTCTCACTAGAATCTCTACCCTAGCCTTGTGCTAGTAGTAAGTTTCTTATACCTTGTTTCATCTTGTTCATAGTTATGCTATGTAGTTTGATGTTGTTGTCTAAATCACAAGAACAAGTAGATGAACATAAAGGTTTATATGAAATTTACATATAAAAGTTTACTTATGATTGAGACATAAAGATAAAAACTTGATGGTTTAGGGTTGGTTAATACATATATGATGTGTGAACGTCAAACTTTTGATAAACCCGTTGTCGGACACTTGATAATACGATTTAGTAACATTTAAACCACAAAATAACATGCTGATGTACTTATTCAGCCGACTTCAACAGGCTGTAAACGGACTTTAAAAACTCGAAAAACGGAATTTCAAAAGCCTAAATTGTCTATTTTTGAAAAACGAAGAAAATGGCGCTGGAATCGTATTTTTCTGAGGTCGGTTACTATTTTAAAAAGCTGTTTTCGTGACAGCAGCTAAGGCTGATTTCAACTGCAGTAAAATGGGTCATACGTTTTCGATCACAACTTAAAACCTGAACCGAACCAGCCCCTGAAACTTTTATCAAAGGTGGTCACGGATGTATTTGTGACCCCCGAACTGGAATTTCGATAAACGGACTTACGAGGAATTTTTGACGAATTTTTCCGTAAACTGTGATCAGAATGTAACAAATCTGATCACAGTTTGGTACACGATTTTCTATAAATTACTGATAATGAACTAGACCCTGATATTTTTACACAATAAATTGTGGGTCGATTAAGACGTTCCGCAAAAATTTGGGAATTTTTGGAATAAGTTAAGTATTTTATTTACTCGTCCGAAAACAGTCCAGTTTTCACATATTGAAACTGAAACGACAAGGATAGTATTTTGCGTATTAAAACATAAGGGTTGATTGTTGATGATCATGGTTTGATTTCAAAAAGAAAATGATATACTACTTAGTATGGACACCTCCGTTTACAAAGGAGACTATGGCGAAATTTTCTGAAAATCCTAACACTTAGTAAATATTTTCTAAACAAAAGTTTGCTAGTGTGTTCTAAACTATGATTTTCAAATACAAACCTCGCCATAATTTTAGTAACAAAAATACACATACAACATACAAGATACATAACTCGGGTGCAAAGTGCAAAATACAAGAAACTTATATTTATTTTTGAGTAAATAAAATAAGTAAGGCACATAGTTAAAAATATAAATTATTTTTAACACTAGAAAACATATACCTAAAAGACAGCGACTTGTACTTGTACGATACAAGTCTAGTGACTAACGATAATAAAACACGTTTAGGTCACGACGCTATATAAACGAATCCGGTGAAGTTTACGATGCAAGGAACGCAAAGTTGTGAGTTCATGCTCCCCCTTTTCTCTTAACTGTTTTCAGTTTTATAACTTCGGGGGTGAAATACATGTTACGTGATATAATAAACGAGAATTGATACTGGATATAATAAACGAGAATTGATACTTGATATAATAAACGAGAATTGATACTTGATGTAATAAACGAGAATTGATACTTGGTATCATAAACGAGAAATAGTGTCACGAATAGGGTACCATAAGCACCATTAATCGTGTACATACTTAGACCGCAGAACAAAAGGTTAGATCTAACGGGTACTCGGGCAGCCCCACTCTTGGTGACCACTAGTACCGAGGAGTGTTTTTGTGTCTCCGTCGTGAATCGACAACTAGAAAAATGCCTATGGTTTGGTGACTTCCTATGTAGTGCCACACGTTAATGGTCTTGCAACCCATTAACTAAACAAGAATACTTTATTTGGTTTACACCACAAGAATACTTTATTTACACAAGAATACCTTATTTGGTTTATACCACAAGAATACTTTATTCGGTTTACACTACAAGAATACTTTATTTCCACAAGATACTCGTTATGTTTTCATACAAAGTATACAAACGTGTTCAACACAAAACTGCATGAATTTACACCAACTTTATGTTGACGTTTTTCCAAAAACTCACATGTATTTCAGGTAACTAGGATGGATGTGCGCGCGGTTTTACTCATGCTCTTGGATGTCGCTTTGTTTATCTTTGAATAAAGTTGTAAACTTATCAGACAAAATGCTGTCTTGTGATGTAACCACTCAAACCAAGTTTTCGGTTATGTAATGTTTGGCATTTTGAAACTAATTTATGAGCATGTAGTATGTTTACCTTTCGTATGCAATGAGAACCTTTCATGATCACTCCTCGTGCTTCCGCCGCAGAAAGGGGTGTGACACAAATTGCAAAATATAAGCTTAATTGCCCTTTCAAAAGGCCAAGGGACAAGATTAAACAAATATGGCTTCTGATGACACCCTTGCGCATCGTAGCACATAAAGCCTTACGATACGCAAGGCATGCCCAGCGACAGCAACTTGGCTGTTGGCTGTTTTAAGAGTTGCAATCGACTTCAACTCGATTTTCCTCATCTCCTTGACCCCTAAACACCCCCTAAACACTTAGGGACATGTGTTAATCAGTTGTGGTGAGTTGTAGACTTAGATGTCAACATTTTGTGGTGATTTAAACACTATAAAAGGGCACTAAGTTGCAACCATTTGATCATCCACTTCTTGTGCAATTCTGGAGCTTTTGGGAGCTTAAGAGCAGACACAAGGCCTTCCTAATCAAGCTTAGGACTTCAGTAAGTTTTCTAATCCTTCCTTAGTTTAGTTTTAGCTTAGTTTTTAGCTTAAAAGTCAACCGTCGTAATTAACGGTTGACTTAACGATTAATCACTAATGGTCCAGTGATTAGTCGAATCAAAAGTAGATATAAGTTGGTAATTATGTGGGTAATAAACCCTTAAAAGGGTTCCCCCTGATTCCCATTCTAACTAGGTCAAAAGTCGGGTCAAACTTGCTTATAAAAAGTCAACAGAATTGTTAATTTCTAATTTATGCATAATTAGCAATGTAGAACACGTACAACCTGTTTGATCATTAATATAACTTAGTAATTAGTGTAAAAACATGTCCAAACCTGTTCAACCCGACAATTTCCTGTTTAGACCCGGTTCGGAACCGAAAGTCGCATAGTTTGACTTTTGCTTTGACTTTCAGTTCTGACCCGTTTAGGCATGTTTTAGAAATGACTCAGAGCTTTAATTGGACTAGGTTACATACTAGTATAACCCTCTGTGATTATACACCTTGGTTCATTAGTTATCCAATTAATATGCATATTTCCGTTAATTGCTCATATGTTGACCATTATGCCCTTTTTACCTTAAAGCGTGATTTTTGAAAATGTAAAAGAGTAGAAACCTTTGTTACTGATATATAAACTTGTACCCAAAATTTGAGATCAATTGGTTGTGTAGATCGAGAGTTATGCTCATTAGCGCAAAATGAAGGCTTTATGTTAATTAAATGGCGTAATTAGCGTATAGCCTAGTTAAGCCTACTTTTTGATATCAAACTTATTATCCACTGATGTAATATATTATTTTGGGATTTTTGAAGATTTTTAATTAATTTTAGACTGAGCATAACTTATAGTCGTAGGCTTAATACGGTAATTGTCGGTTTTGCCCTTACGGGCCATAAAATGAGTTTTACATATCCAAATGACTCCAAACCTTTTGCTACTGATCTTAAATGATAAATAAATTATTTTAAGCCTTCTGGAACAATAAAAATTTCAGCTTTATGTATATAACCCGGAAACGGCTCCTAATCGCCTTTCTAAGCGTTTTTAACGCATCGTATGTACTAGAAACTATTTTAGACATACAAGGGTTGATACCTACTGATATTTTAGGTAAATTATAATGTTTTAACAGTAAGCAAAAGTTGTTTAACTCAGACTTCAGTTTTGAGCTTTACGGCTTATGTGAAATTTCCAAAATGCCCCTACGGTGCATAGTTTGGTTATATTTGATAAATTTCACATATATACTTTACCCTACTGATATAACTTAGAAAATGGAGTATATTTGCTGATTACATCAGACCTGTAACTCAGGTTAACACTTAAACTCTTTTATAACCTTTTAAATGACCAAACTACCCTTACGGGGCATAGTTTGTGTTTAAATACATTTCGGGCATAATGAAAGACATCTTACTGATGTCACAACATATTTGAAGCATATTAACTTAGGAAACCTGTATATGGCTCTTACGTATACCCACGACGCTCATTACGCGTTCGGTTCGGTTTATATAACTAGTTTACATAAGTTAGCCGAAGCGGGTCAAACCTTATCGGTTTTATCTAGAAATCCAGAATGTGTATGAAATACCCATATTAAACAAGTCTTCAAACTTGTCGGGTCTAAATCACATTCTATCCGATCTTCTGATTCAGGTCCGGTTTATTAATGTAGTTACCTATAATAGGTGTCGTTTGATATCCGTGATCTCTAGGACTTCTGAGCAATCTCAAGTGAGTACATAGACCCCTCTTTTACTGTTTTACAAACATTTTGGGGTGGAACACATGTGCCTACTTGTTACTTTCATGCTTTCCTGTTTTCACATCGTATACTTGCTATGTTCAGTAGTACATTATAGTACATGATTTCATTACATTCTATGCTATGTATGCCCATTGTGTGCATACTTAGTACATTATTATACATTACATTCTATGCTATATGTGCCCATTGTGTGCATACTTAGTACATTATTATACATTACATTCTATGCTATATATGCCCATTGTGTGCATACTTAGTACATTATTATACATTACATTCTATGCTATATATGCCCATTGTGTGAGTACTTAGTACATTATTTTACATCACATTCTATACTATGTATGCCCATTGTGTGCGTACTTAGTACATTATTTTACATTACATTTTGCTTACATTTTGGTATGACATTTGGTTTGTTTAAACTATACTGTACATTCATTAACACCGATCATGCCGCTCGGTAGTAGGTAGTGGTACCATAGGACTTGACAAATCCCATTCCTGAAATCTCGGGTTTGTTTGGACGTAAGGAATGACCGAATCCGAATACATATTCTTTTGATAACCCATTTTTACATGGTTATCCGACTGTCGCAAGGCTTGGATGTATGAATTTTCACAATGCCGCATAAATGTCTATATCAGTACAGCACACATTTACTACACAAAACATAACTTTGATTTAAACCAAGTTTTACTTCAATACTTCGTTTTGTGCATTTCACCTATGGTTTAGTTGATACATTTCACTATCCATACATATCATTTTGTTTACATATTACATGATTTACATTGATCATGCATTTCCACAGGACATAACTTTGATTTAAACCAAGTTTTACTTCAATACTATGTTCTTGTGCATATGGTTTAGTTGATACATTTCACTAGCCATACATATCATTTTGGTTACATATTACATGGTTTACATTTAACACATAAACATTTTTGACATTGGATATACATTACATGATTTACATCTTGACATAAACATTTTAACATATTATTTCAATACATTTGGTAGTTGGTTTAAACATAGACATCTTACATTGTTGGTTTGGTTTGAGTAAGTGATTTAAGTAACGAGGCGTGTGTAATATGATACAAGCATGGTGGATACGCCGCTGGTACTTCCTATATATAAGTGATTGTATGGTATTACATATCGTTGCGTTATTTGAAATCATTTCAATTTAGACATATAACATTTTATACAAATAACATACTTTTCACAATACATTGTTTTACAAACAACTTAACTTATACAAACTCATTTTACATGGTTATTCATTTAACCATGCATTATTCTCTTATTTATACGTATCATCTGAACTTATTGTTTTTCAAATGATTTACAAAGACAAAGCAAATTACAAGGTTCATGACTAAACATTTTCTTAAACAGAAGTCATGAATCTTATTTTCACAAAACCTATGTACTCGCCGGCATTTTTATGCTGACGTACCTATTTTCACATGTGTTTCAGGAAATGAAGCATAGGATTGATCAAGATACACTTAGGCGGACATGGGCCTTAGTGACAATAAAAGATGCAAGACTAGTTATTTATGTTATGTTTCTTTGATTGTCAAGACATTGTAACTCTTTAATTTAATAAAACAATATTTCAATTTCCATGTGTTATGAAACAATGATTCTGTTACAACACTCCTCGACGTTTTCCGCCACGTTTTGTTGTTCTACGTGGTCGGGGTGTGACAGAAAAGTTGGTATCAGAGCTCATGGTTATAGGGAATTAAGTTATTAGTAATACTTTGACCTAGTCTATAACCTTCTTAGGACCCTAACGCGAGTTCACTTGCGTTTAGTCATAAAACAATACTGTCACCTATCCTTAGGCGACAACCACAACAAGAACATAAATTTCAAAACCGCTTTGAAAACTAATCATCTGTTCTAGGATGATTGATTACTAGGTTTTGAACCCTCTGTTATAAGGTTTTGAACCCTCTAAGTTTTTCAAATCTCGTCAAAGTTTGGGTCTTATGATGTGAACACGTGCAAACTGGAAGAGTGAAGGCCTGTACCCTGAGTTTTCTGTCGAAGGCTAGAGTGTTCGTACAAATCCGCAGTATCGGACCAGTCACTCTTACCTGGGAACTCTTGGGGTGAGTGTTCACTTATAGGCGAGCATGTCTTCAGTGATACATTAATATGAACCGTATACTTTGATTTGTCACTGTCTCATTTGTTTGCCTTAGATAACAAACAAATGATCGCAATTTTTATGCATTGCCATCCTGTTTTGATTGTCTGATAACCTTTCACTTGTTTCTTCCAATGTCTATCATTTTCTTCTAGAATGTTTCTTCCTCTCAGCAACGGTCAAATGTCCGAGCAAACAGCCAAATTTGCCCCGCAAATAGGCGAAGTGATTCTGAAGACTGTGGAATTGGGAATTGCCATATCTCGTCTCAACAATGAAGCCACTCAAGAGCCACCAAAGGAAGCAGAAGCCAAGCCTTCACCTAAACCAAAGAAACGTAAGGCTTCAGGGAAACCCGTAGTGGTGGCGCCAAAACAGGCAAGACCTAGCCAAGTGACAGCACCACCAGCCAAGAAACCAATCAAGGAATCAAAGACCATGGATGAACAGGCTGGATCCCCTAAGAAGTCAAAGAAGCGAAAGGCTTCTCAGAACTTCGCCGTGGTCGCTCACAATGGTCAAGCCATCCCCAACCAACTAGCTCAACCCCCTACTAGGAAGCCATACAACGGATCTGCACCCTTGTGCAACCAATGTGGCCTTCATCATCAGGCTAGTGTGAAGTGCCGCAAATGCCAAATTTGTGGACTTATAGGTCATACGGCAAGGGTTTGCCCAACTACAGCAGTACCAAATCAAACAGGACCCATCCGGGTGGCAACACCACCTGCTAAGAAGCAATACAAGGGAACGGCACCAATATGCGACAAATGTAATGGGCATCACCAAGCTCACTTACCGTGTCGTCTGTGTGTATCATGTGGGCGAGTTGGTCACCTGGCAAGTGCTTGTCGATGTAACCCGAACCAAAGTGGTCCAAATCAACCACAAGCCGACTCTGCTCAAGCTCGTTTCTCACCAGGGTCTTGCTACAACTGTGGCGAGATGGGCCATTTCCTAAGGGATTGCCCAAAGCTTGCTAATGCAAATCCAACCCACGGATGAGCAGTTGGCTGACTAGAAGATGTTGCTGTCTTATGCTTTTGTCTTTCTATTTTCTCGTAATGTGAAACAATCTGTTTGATATAAATAAATTGTTGTTCACAGTTCTGATATACGAGTGTAGTTACATGTGTGTATGACTTTTCCTATGATACCTACATCAAGAAACTATGTACCTTACAAACTACTCTTGTGATTTCTCTCTTTGAAATGATCGCTCATGATTCCCTCGAAAATTTTAAGTACTCGTTTCACTCTAAGAAACAAAGTACAGAAAATAAAGTGATATTATGAGTAATCATGCTTCTGCACAGCTGTTCCTTTGAATCCTTGGTTAGATAACTAAGGGTATTTTCAAATCTCATACCCATTACGTTTTGATTTTTTAACATACACAGCACAAGTATTTCAAAAACAATCTTCATGATCTCAAAACATTTCATATAGTTTGAAAACCATTTTTAAATGCATTGTCTATGTTATTTCAAAAACATTGGCCATGTTATCAAAACCAACCTTCCTAATTTCAAAATGTTTCATATAGTCTGAAAACAATATTAACGCAGTACATTTTCTTATCAAGTGCATGATTTCGAAAAGCATCATCCATGTCTTTCAAAGACCTTATACATAATTTCAAAATTCATCTCGCATGATTTTAAAACATTTTATAAATATACTTACCTAGTACACCTACTTTATGATTTCAAAAGTATTATATAAAAGGTTTCAAAAACATTAAACGCATTTTTCTTAAAAGAACCCCATGCATAGTTTTCAAAAATATTTTCGTCATACATTGACTTAACCTTCAAATTCTGCTTCATATGCCGCCTTGACATATCAAGCATCTCAACTTCATAAGCATTCTTACTTCATGTTTTGACTTAAGCACATCCAGTGCAAGGTTTCAAAACATCTTCAACTTCTAAAATCAATATGGGATCTTTTTATCTTCACAATTTGACCCTTGTGGATGATTATCATTCAAATCAGAGTCCTTAATTGGATTCCTTGTGTACCTAAATTCGAACATTTCGGTTCCTTATAATCGAAATCAAATTTTTCTTTTAAAAATCTTTCTATCTTTATAGTTAGATTCTTGATAATGTTTAAAGTACCAAATGAAACCAAGGAATGGATTCCTAGTGTGCTTTAAATACATGTGCTCTGTTAGCAAAACAAATCAACAAATTAAATATCGAGATAAACAATCTTTGTGGTTATATGACTATGTGTTTATGCATCTTGTGTTTTCTTTTATTCATTTTGTGTTTTTATGCTCTGGATATTCGTTATCCAAATCCTCGCAGGATCTTTCATATCTCCATATGAGGGATTCGTAGCAGGGTAGTCAAAAGGTACTACCTTAAATCCTGAATGGGCTTCTATGTAATAGTTAAGACCCTTGGATTATATAGTACCACTCCATGATTCATAAGAGACCCTTTAGAGGTCTAGTCAAAAAGATTGATTCACAAATTGGTTAAAGGACGACATCTAGTGATGTAGCTGGACAGACTCCTTGATAGTCTATTTAGATCATTTATTGATTTAGTTAAAAGGACTCTATGGCGGTCTAGTCACACTCATCACAGGATTGTTCATTTGGTTTTACCTTACACATTATAAAATAGACTGTGTGAACTGTGCAAGGAATTGTCTAATTATGGACGCGTACATAATTATGAAATTTAGTGCACAGAAACCCAGTAAGATTTATTATGTGTAAGAACCGATAGTGACAATAATAACAAAATGAGAACGATGTAATGGAGGTACGGTGGACGCACCAATGACGCTTCATATACTTGTATATAAGTATCCCTCTTACATTGCAAGCATGATGTTATTAAAGTTACTAGAAGTTCAGAACCCTAACCAATGATGTTCGATCTTTACAAACTTCATGTTTTAAACTCTCACAAGTTTCCTCTAAATAAATTTCGGGACGAAATTTCCACAAGTAGGGGAGACTGTAACATCTGTGCTTGTTATCATTGTGAATAGTTCGTTTATCAATAAAACAATGTAATTTGATCCCAATGTTTGTTTGGTTGTGTTTTACATTTTTCGTGTTTTGACTTTTGTCCAATTTCAAACTCTATATCACTTTCTGGAGATTTATACGCAAACTGGTGCGTAAACATAATCAGTTTAATGCGACAAATACTCTGGAACATCAACATATACTTAACATACCTTAAATAACCCTTACATAACTTAGAAATAAGTTTTGAAGGCTTTGGTATGGCAAAAACAAGTTAATTCGTCTACAGGGACTAAATTTGACAAACTGTGAAAGTATGCCAATTTGAACTGTAACAGACATTCCGGAACATGACCCTAAGTTAAACATACCATAAATATCCTTCACATAGCTTAGAAATAGGCTTTGAGGGGTTTGGTGTGCTAAAATAAACTTTTGGGTCATTTAAGGACTAAAAGCGTTAACCTTGAAAGTTATGACTTTTCGGGTAACAATAAAGTTAACCGAGGACTTAACAAAGTGGGTAAATACCTTGAGGCCCTTATGTGTTAATAAGAAGGGCTCAAATTGCAAAATATAAGCTTAATTGCCCTTTCAAAAGGCCAAGGGACAAGATTAAACAAATATGGCTTCTGATGACACCCTTGCGCATCGTAGCACATAAAGCCTTACGATGCGCAAGGCATGCCCAGCGACAGCAACTTGGCTGTTGGCTGTTTTAAGAGTTGCAATCGACTTCAACTCGATTTTCCTCATCTCCTTGACCCCTAAACACCCCCTAAACACTTAGGGACATGTGTTAATCAGTTGTGGTGAGTTGTAGACTTAGATGTCAACATTTTGTGGTGATTTAAACACTATAAAAGGGCACTAAGTTGCAACCATTTGATCATCCACTTCTTGTGCAATTCTGGAGCTTTTTGGGAGCTTAAGAGCAGACACAAGGCCTTCCTAATCAAGCTTAGGACTTCAGTAAGTTTTCTAATCCTTCCTTAGTTTAGTTTTAGCTTAGTTTTTAGCTTAAAAGTCAACCGTCGTAATTAACGGTTGACTTAACGATTAATCACTAATGGTCCAGTGATTAGTCGAATCAAAAGTAGATATAAGTTGGTAATTATGTGGGTAATAAACCCTTAAAAGGGTTCCCCCTGATTCCCATTCTAACTAGGTCAAAAGTCGGGTCAAACTTGCTTATAAAAAGTCAACAGAATTGTTAATTTCTAATTTATGCATAATTAGCAATGTAGAACATGTACAACCTGTTTGATCATTAATATAACTTAGTAATTAGTGTAAAAACATGTCCAAACCTGTTCAACCCGACAATTTCCTGTTTAGACCCGGTTCGGAACCGAAAGTCGCATAGTTTGACTTTTGCTTTGACTTTCAGTTCTGACCCGTTTAGGCATGTTTTAGAAATGACTCAGAGCTTTAATTGGACTAGGTTACATACTAGTATAACCCTCTGTGATTATACACCTTGGTTCATTAGTTATCCAATTAATATGCATATTTCCGTTAATTGCTCATATGTTGACCATTATGCCCTTTTTACCTTAAAGCGTGATTTTTGAAAATGTAAAAGAGTAGAAACCTTTGTTACTGATATATAAACTTGTACCCAAAATTTGAGATCAATTGGTTGTGTAGATCGAGAGTTATGCTCATTAGCGCAAAATGAAGGCTTTATGTTAATTAAATGGCGTAATTAGCGTATAGCCTAGTTAAGCCTACTTTTTGATATCAAACTTATTATCCACTGATGTAATATATTATTTTGGGATTTTTGAAGATTTTTAATTAATTTTAGACTGAGCATAACTTATAGTCGTAGGCTTAATACGGTAATTGTCGGTTTTGCCCTTACGGGCCATAAAATGAGTTTTACATATCCAAATGACTCCAAACCTTTTGCTACTGATCTTAAATGATAAATAAATTATTTTAAGCCTTCTGGAACAATAAAAATTTCAGCTTTATGTATATAACCCGGAAACGGCTCCTAATCGCCTTTCTAAGCGTTTTTAACGCATCGTATGTACTAGAAACTATTTTAGACATACAAGGGTTGATACCTACTGATATTTTAGGTAAATTATAATGTTTTAACAGTAAGCAAAAGTTGTTTAACTCAGACTTCAGTTTTGAGCTTTACGGCTTATGTGAAATTTCCAAAATGCCCCTACGGTGCATAGTTTGGTTATATTTGATAAATTTCACATATATACTTTACCCTACTGATATAACTTAGAAAATGGAGTATATTTGCTGATTACATCAGACCTGTAACTCAGGTTAACACTTAAACTCTTTTATAACCTTTTAAATGACCAAACTACCCTTACGGGGCATAGTTTGTGTTTAAATACATTTCGGGCATAATGAAAGACATCTTACTGATGTCACAACATATTTGAAGCATATTAACTTAGGAAACCTGTATATGGCTCTTACGTATACCCGCGACGCTCATTACGCGTTCGGTTCGGTTTATATAACTAGTTTACATAAGTTAGCCGAAGCGGGTCAAACCTTATCGGTTTTATCTAGAAATCCAGAATGTGTATGAAATACCCATATTAAACAAGTCTTCAAACTTGTCGGGTCTAAATCACATTCTATCCGATCTTCCGATTCAGGTCCGGTTTATTAATGTAGTTACCTATAATAGGTGCCGTTTGATATCCGTGATCTCTAGGACTTCTGAGCAATCTCAAGTGAGTACATAGACCCCTCTTTTACTGTTTTACAAACATTTTGGGGTGGAACACATGTGCCTACTTGTTACTTTCATGCTTTCCTGTTTTCACATCGTATACTTGCTATGTTCAGTAGTACATTATAGTACATGATTTCATTACATTCTATGCTATGTATGCCCATTGTGTGCATACTTAGTACATTATTATACATTACATTCTATGCTATATATGCCCATTGTGTGCATACTTAGTACATTATTATACATTACATTCTATGCTATATATGCCCATTGTGTGCGTACTTAGTACATTATTTTACATAACATTCTATACTATGTATGCCCATTGTGTGCGTACTTAGTACATTATTTTACATTACATTTTGCTTACATTTTGGTATGACATTTGGTTTGTTTAAACTATACTGTACATTCATTAACACCGATCATGCCGCTCGGTAGTAGGTAGTGGTACCATAGGACTTGACAAATCCCATTCCTGAAATCTCGGGTTTGTTTGGACGTAAGGAATGACCGAATCTGAATACATATTCTTTTGATAACCCATTTTTACATGGTTATCCAACTGTCGCAAGGCTTGGATGTATGAATTTTCACAATGCCGCATAAATGTCTATATCAGTACAGCACACATTTACTACACAAAACATAACTTTGATTTAAACCAAGTTTTACTTCAATACTTCGTTTTGTGCATTTCACATATGGTTTAGTTGATACATTTCACTATCCATACATATCATTTTGTTTACATATTACATGATTTACATTGATCATGCATTTCCACGGGACATAACTTTGATTTAAACCAAGTTTTACTTCAATACTATGTTCTTGTGCATATGGTTTAGTTGATACATTTCACTAGCCATACATATCATTTTGGTTACATATTACATGGTTTACATTTGACACATAAACATTTTTGACATTGGATATACATTACATGATTTACATCTTGACATAAACATTTTAACATATTATTTCAATACATTTGGTAGTTGGTTTAAACATAGACATCTTACATTGTTGGTTTGGTTTGAGTAAGTGATTTAAGTAACGAGGCGTGTGTAATATGATACAAGCATGGTGGATACGCCGCTGGTACTTCCTATATATAAGTGATTGTATGGTATTACATATCGTTGCGTTATTTGAAATCATTTCAATTTAGACATATAACATTTTATACAAATAACATACTTTTCACAATACATTGTTTTACAAACAACTTAACTTATACAAACTCATTTTTCATGGTTATTCATTTAACCATGCATTATTCTCTTATTTATACGTATCATCTGAACTTATTGTTTTTTCAAATGATTTACAAAGACAAAGCAAATTACAAGGTTCATGACTAAACATTTTCTTAAACAGAAGTCATGAATCTTATTTTCACAAAACCTATGTACTCGCCGGCATTTTTATGCTGACGTACCTATTTTCACATGTGTTTCAGGAAATGAAGCATAGGATTGATCAAGATACACTTAGGCGGACATGGGCCTTAGTGACAATAAAAGATGCAAGACTAGTTATTTATGTTATGTTTCTTTGATTGTCAAGACATTGTAACTCTTTAATTTAATAAAACAATATTTCAATTTCCATGTGTTATGAAACAATGATTCTGTTACAACACTCCTCGACGTTTTCCGCCACGTTTTGTTGTTCTACGTGGTCGGGGTGTGACACAAAGGCTTTAAGCAAACAAAACAATTTAAATGGGACATTTCAATAAATTAACCTTCATACAATTAAAAATTCAATGCCCGACCAAGCGGTATTTTATATACCGTACCCCAAGCCCGTATAGGGAAAATAAGTTAAAAGTATTTACCTTTGCAAGTATTAATCACAAACAGCAAATGCACGTAGCTTTTACCGGGTCTCCTAGTCTGGAACAAAGGTTTATAATAACCTATTATATTCCTAACGGGTCTTTAATTAAGCCTAAACTTAGACCGGTTAGTTTTAAAGGAAGATACGGTTCAAACGCACGATTAAGCGAAGACCGGAATAGAATGTGATTTAGACCCGACAAGTTTGAAGACTTGTATAATATGGGTAAACTAAACACATTCTGGATTTCAAGACAAAAATGATAAGGTTTGACCCGTTTCGGTCAATTTATGCAAACTAGTTACATAAACCGAACCGAACGCGCAAGATGCGTAACGGGTAACCATATGAGTCATATACAGGTTTCCTAAGTTAATATGCCTTAAATATGTTGTGACATCAGTAAGATATCTTCTATTATGCCCAAAATGAATTTAAACTCAAACTATGCCCCGTAGGGGTATTTTGGTCATTTTAAAGGTTATAAAAGAGTTTAAATAATAATCTGAGTTACAGGTCTGATATAATCAGTAAAAATACTTAATTTAATAAGTTATAACAGTAGGGTATTATATATATATGAAATTTATCATTTATAACCAAACTATGCACCTTAGGGGCATTTTGGTAATTTCACATAGGCTTAAAAGGTCAAAACTGAAAATCTGAGTTTAAAACTTTTGCTTACTGTTAAAATATAAAAATTTACTGAAAATATCAGTAGGCATCAAACCTTATATGTTTAAAATAGTTTTGATACATACTATGCGTTAAAAATGCTTAAAAAGGCGATTTTGAGCTATTTCCGGGTTTTTAAAGGAAAGCTGATATTTTTATTATTCCAGAAGGCTCAAAATGTTTTATTTATCATATTAGATTAGTAGAAAAAGGTTTGGTATCAAAATAATTTGTGAAACTCATTTTATAGCCCCAAAGGGCAAAACCGGCAATTACCGAATCAAGCTTAGAACTCTATGTTATGCTCAGCCTAGAATTAAATAAAAATCTTCAAAAATCCCAAAATATTATTTTATATCAGTAGGTAAAAAGTTTTGTATTAAAAATTGGGTTTAGATAGGCTATATGCTAATTACGCCGTTTAATTAATAAAAAGCTTTTCATTTACGCTAAAGAGCATAACTCCTAATCTAGACCTCAAACTGATGTCAAATTTTAGGGACAAGTCTAATAATCAGTAAGTAAGGTTTCTATTCTTTTACATTTTCAAAAATCACATTTTAAGGTCATATGGGCATAATAGTCAACATTTAAGCATTTAATGGAAACATGCATATGAATCGGATAACTAATGAACCAAGTTGTATAATCACAAAGGGTTATACTAACATGAAACCTGGTCTAATTAAAGCTCTAAGGGAAATCTAAAACATGCTTAAACGGGTCAGAACTGAAAGTCAAAGCAGAAGTCAAATTATGCGACTTTCGGTTCCGAACCGGGCCTAAACTGAAAATTGTCGGGTTGAACATGTTTAGACATGTTCTTACATTAATTACCAAGTTATATTGGTGATAAAACAGGTTGCATGGGTTCTACATTGCTAATTGTGCATTAATTTGAAAATAATCTTTCTGTTGACTTTTTAAGATTAACTTTGACCCGACAATTGACCTAGTTAGAGTGGGAATCAGAGAGTACCCTTTTAAGGGTTTATTACCCACATAATTACCAGCTCATAGGTATTTTTAATTCGAGATTTGACTGGACAATTATTGATTAATCTCGAAGTCAAACTCTAATTACGACGGTTTGACTTTAGGCTAATTAATTAAGCTAAACTGACACTTACAAGGGTCCTATGCACGATTAGGAAGCCTAAGAAAATTTGGTTGCTGACCAGAGAGCTCCAGAAGTGAAGTTGTGAAGGTTTGCAAATGAATGGCACAATGTTGCAAACTTGGGTGTCCTTATATATGCATTTTGATTCAACTAGATCATGCCAAATAACTCTATAATTGTTTCCAGATCAAGACCAGTGCCCCCTATGCATGAAATACCATTGGAGCAGCCCCTGGTATGTAAAAACAAGGTTTAAAGTCGGTTACACAGCTGAAACTGGCACCTGTGTGTGTTTTTCTGATGCTGGGAGGTCCAGGCGGCCCGCGTAAAACCTTACAGAGGCTTACGCGGCCGGTATGAGTGGTCAGGTCAGGTTAAACAACTTTCGTTATTTGCATTTTTGGCCCCTGGTCCTTCCAAACGTGGTTTTAAGTATTTTTCTTGCACTTTTGGCCCTCTAACTTGACTTTTAAGGGCTTCATGACATAACCAAACACCGTTAAGTCCTCGGTTAACCTTGTGATCACCCGAAAAGTCAAAAATTTCAACGTTGACGCTTTTAACCCCTCGTATACGAATATTGTCATAACTTTCTCATACTTTAACGAAACCTCGTGAAATTTTTATCACTTATTCTAGTGAGCATAATTTATCATTACAAATCTTCGGGTTCACCAAAAGGTCACTCAGAGGTATACTTTCAACATGTTGACACATTTAACCCCTGTAATTTACAATTTCTCACTATCTTCCACAATTAGCTTCGTATGATCCATAATTCATTCGTTTAAGGGTATAAACGTCGTATAGGGTTATTGTAAGGTATATTTATCCATTGTTGACACTTTGAACCCTTATATTCATATACTTTCTCTGTTTGTCAACTTTAGTCCTTCATAAGTAATCTTCTACACGTTTACAGCTCATGACACGTGTCGATACATTATTGGATAAAAAAAAATTTCGAGGTGTTACAAGGAATTACCATAACGTAGTTGCTGGGTAATCTTTTGAGCTAGGTTCTTTTTCTGGTCTTCCTCTTGTGTACGTACTAATTCATCTGTCAGGGTGTTAGCAAGTTCCACTGTTTCTTCTATGGTTTGTGGTCTAGCTGCTTTGACTACATGTCTGATTTCACTGATTAATCCCCAGATGTAACGGGAGATTAATACTGGTTCTGGTGATGCTAGAGTTGGTACTATCCTAGCATATTCAAAGAATGTAGTAGTATATTCCCTGCAATCTATTCCAATCATTCTATGATTTAGAAACTTATTGGCAATCTGTTCCTTTTCATGAGGAGGACATAATTTTCTTTCAATTATTTCCTTATAGTTATTCCATTCCATGTTGTAAACCCTGTCACTTCCTCTGGACTGAAGAATGGTATTCCACCATTCTAAGGCTGCATTTTTAAAAAGATTAGAAGCATACATGATCTTATCTTCATCTGCTCATTTACTTATCGTTAAAACTGCTTTTGTCTTTTCTATCTAGCGCAAGGCTGAAATGGCTCTTTCATTGCCTAAGAATTCTATCAGTTTGCATGATAAGAATTATTTATAAGAACAACCATATGAGATGGTTATTCTTCCTTTTGGAATCGGAGCTTGGATAAATAGTCCGTGATTTCCATTCACGCTGTGATCTGGCTCAGTGGGTGAATGTTTACTTCCAATTCTGGAATTATTATTATTTTCTGCCTTTTTAATAGTATCGATAATATAGGGCATAACATCTATGATTCCTTGAGATACTATATATACGATAGCACTTTTATCCACTTGGTTCCCGTTATTATTGTTATTCTGGATTTCCTGATTTACTTCGTTCGACATCTGAATTGCAAACATTATCAGGTATTAATATCACATAATTAAACAAACAAATACTCAAGCATATTTAACCCAAAAACATCGATCATTGTGACTTTACTCTTTTCATATATATGCATACATTACAACTATAACTGGAATTTAAACATCAGTAATTATGCATCAATATATATATATATATATATATAGGTGATATAGGTGATATATATATATAGGTGATATATATAATATTTTTGTGGTTATATATATATATATATATTTATTTTTTTATTTTTTATCAAAGTAACAAAATACACACACACACATACACACACACACACACACACATATATATATATATATATATTAGGCGACTTGTTTCTAGTATTGCATCTCGTTCTCGTCGTACTTCCAGACGAGTTTTTCTCCGATTTGACGGATTCGATTTCCTTCTTCAACCAACTCTTCACCGTACTGGCGAAGTTCTGCAACATTCTCATGGCTCATTGGTGGCATTGGGGCTGGCACTGGTTCAGGGTAAAGTGGTTCTGGTTCTTCGTAGGGATATGGGTTATTCAGTAATTCCTGAAATGCCGGTTGTCGGCCCACTACTTATCTAAAGGGTTCAGTGCTAGAATTCTAGGTATCTCATTAGGATCAAAGGCTGGGATTGGAAGTTGGTTTTCCTGGTTTTGTTCGAGATTCATCGACTGGTCAGGGTATAATGGTAGTAATTGTGGTTCGGGTGCTGCTACTTGGTTGAGATCAAATTCTCTTTCTACATTTACAAACATATAAAAGTTAGCTAGTTGTCTATCAAATTCTTCTTCCCATAAAGGTCTGGTTTCTAGATTTTGGGTATTTCTCTCAGCTCTATTCACTATTCTTTGTTATTGAAATTTTCTCATCATTTTTCTCCTCTCTGATTTTGCTCTATTAAACCAACCTCTCTTTTTAGGGGGAAAAGGTTCTTCGGATTTGGCTTTGAAAATAAAGATATCCTCGGAATCGGCTGTGTATCTGGGGGTTGGCTAGGATGTTCCTTCATCCATTGGAGAATGAGGTAGATGACGATAAGTGTCAGAAGTACCCTGATCACTCATATTGTAAACTAAGAAAATTGTTAAAATGACATAAAATAATAATATACATATTTACACAGAACAACACAGAAGTTATGGATATTTCCTAACATAATTGGTTAAAATTTAGGTATTAAAAGAACACCTAAATGGCTTAAACCAGTGGCTCTGATACCACCTTCTATCGCAACCCCCGACCCCACCCCGGGAGCGGGAGCCGCGAACATGAGCCGGTGGTATTGGTGTTTATTAATTTGGCAGCGGAAATGAGACATCAGGATCGTTGTTAGGAAATGAATTTCAGAGTTTTAAAACACCAAACTTTTATATTAAACAAATGGGATAAAACCCATATTTCATTCATAATATCCTTATAGGGATAAACCCTAGTTGTTGAAAACATAAACTTTTTATGTAGGTAACTTTATAGCCACTTTCTTTAAGCTTCCAGTGCTCCATAGCTGGCTTCTAATAGCTTTCACATCATGTTACCTGAAATGCGTTTTAAAAATATTTTATCAGCAAAAAATACTGGCGAGTACATTCCAGTTTATAAAAATAAGCTTTTATAACTTTACAGTATTGAGAGCGATTACAATGTTTATATCTACCCAATTACTCATTCAGTATTTGTCACGTTGGCAGTTACAATAAGCGTGGTCATATTACTATTGGCTAACTCTTTGTGTAATAGTAACGCTTGATTAGTAGTGTATACAAAACCCCATATACCGGCAGTAATTGTAGAATACAAAGACTCAATCACTGTAAGTATAACTGAAAACATTTGAGATTTTGTAACGCAGTTTGGTAGAAAAAGAGAATGACTCACTTTGCAACTTATGTTTTTCTACGGGCTTCCTTGTGATATTTCCTTATTATTTTCTTGAGTTTCTAATAAAAACATACAATGCGCGCGTGTTAGTAAAACAACCCAAATCATATTAGCCATACAACACGAGACAGAACCCCAACGGACTTAGTCAGGCAGAGCCTCGACATGCGTTGGTGGGTCCTAAATCAATCGGGTAGGGTAACGAATTAGTGATTGAGGGTTAAAATACTTACAACGGGGCAGAGCTTCATGTTTTAGGGGGTATTTTATCCGTGATTATCATCCAAAATTAGAGAGAGAAAAGACATGTGTGAGCGAGATGGGACTGAGGCACAACAGCTCAATTTATAGCTGTTTTTTATGCCTCTCGTGCCCCGCGACCCCCTCCCTGATCCCTTTCGCGCCCCGCGAGGGCACCCTAGCTACGGCTAGGGTTGCCTGATCACCATACTAGGCTCGACACGTGTGCGCCACATGGCGCTTTGGGTGTCCGGCAAGATATGGGGTGTTGCGCCCCGCGACCGGCCCCCCGTTTCCTGTCGCGGCCTGCGAGCCACACAAAAATAATATATTATTTGTTTTTAATGAATTTAAGGTTATGCGAGTTCGATTACATGTCTACGAGGTATATAAGGGCGTTTTCGAGGGTTGTTATACATGGTGTCCTTTTTACCGTCAAATATTAGGGGATCACATCCCCAGAAGGCTTTGTAGGAACATCCCTCCTTAGGTTCAGTTTCTATTACGACGTTTCTGTTTCCATTAATGTTATTAAGAAGACGGTTCTGTCCATCGTTATCATTGTAGTTTGCATGACCTCTAGTGGTGTTTATAACTTTAGCTATAATTGCAGGCAAAACATCTCTAATGATGCCGGCCACCGCTGCCTGAAACTATAGTCCAGTAAACTGTTGTGCCTCAGGTCCAGTATCATGATTGTTGTTAATGGGTGACCTAGTTTGCCTATGCGGTCTACCACGACCCCTACCCTGAGTATTTCCTCCACTCGCCATAGTTAAAGCCTACATAAGGGAATAAGGAATTAGTATTCAGATGATGGATTATGATCCAGAACAAAATAGTACAGATAAACAAGAAACAACAGTGTCCAGGTATAACTGCTTATTAATCATACTTGCAATGTTCAAGTCATTTTCCCCCACGTGATACTAACACCTATTACCCTAAACCTACGCAGGAAAATTACTTATCTCAAAGCTTATCTTTAAACCGCTTTTCCTAGTTTAAGTGTAGATACTATCCTTGTACCTGGTTCACTTAAACTACGGCTTTGATACCAACTTGTAACACCAGCATCCCAGGATAAGCTCTGGGAGTGTTACGCGTCGGATATACATAACACATAGTAATCAAAGCATTCACAACTAAAATTTTCAAATTTTATTTAAAAGTTAAAGAGTATTATTCGTCTCTCATATTACACAATAATATTACATCAGTTTAACTATAATAGCGATCTAACTCTTCAGCAGCCCTCTAGACCTCTATCTCTGATGGGATTTTAACATGTTTATCAAAGCAATTTCATCCTTATGAAATAAAAACGCAGCGGAAATTATATTTAAAACATGTTACTTTTATGATATAAATTTCATTTATAAGTAAAATCCCAAAACCCGGATCCATATATGAAGATGCATACTATCAAACACAACCATAGGGTGTTTAGAAAACTACCTTCTTGGAGTAATGAGAATGAAACGGATGATGCTTCAAGAATGGTTGCCTTCAAGAGTAGAAGGCCTCAAGCTTGTATACCCCAAGCTTCCAACAAAACACCACGAAATTAGCTAGGATTTTAACACCAAAATCAAAACCGAACACTTTAGAAACACTATGATGGCCGAAATTTTTAGCAAAGTTACTAGCTCTCTTGTTTTAATTTCTTGCCATCTAAATCTAATATAATCTTGAGAGAATGCATGCCTTCATTCTTGCCCAATCACAAGATCTCTACCACATGCAATTGCATGAAAAGTTATTGGACCAAAGACTTTGGATAGACCACCCAATCTAAATCCATGCATATGCATGAAATGTGATTGGAACAAAACTTTGGATAGAGACAAAAGGGGGGGCGGCCCCATGTGGGTTTTTTTATAAAAAAAATAAATTTCTTTTATAAAAATTAAGTCTTGGTTCATATATATATATTTATAACTTTTATAAATATAACACTACATAAATGCAAGACTTTATACAACCTTTAAAATTGTTATTTAACCCATTAAATAACAAAATAAAATATTCTCTCAAAATAAATTATCCATATAATTTATTAGTTTCTCAAGTGTAATTATTTAGAAAACCAATTTCCAAATATTGTAAGTGTTAATATTTATTTGTTTGATCATATCACAAATAAATAATATAAGTGTTTTGTCTAGCTTGTTATTGGGTATGACTCGACTTGGATCATAACGTACTAGCCACATCAATTTAATATGTGTCTTGGGCATACAGAGTCCAACAATCTCCCACTTGCACAAGATACATAGAAGATTGATGCAAGTAGTAAATGACGCCTAACTACGGTTCACTACCCCCAATACATATGACTATATTTGCCATTCAATAACATCATCCCTTTCAAGTCCCTTACTTGAATATGATTTAGGTGAATCTATCATTTATCCTTTCGTTTCAGATGTCATGTTAAATCCAGAGACATAGAGTGATCACTCTCTGTTGATTTAACTTTATCAGGCCTTAGACATCTTACTCTCAACGAATAAGAGGAACAAATCCCGTCTTGACTACATACGTCTCTCATAAACACCTTGTACCACACCTGAGCTTAGCCTTATGTACTGTCATATTACTAACAGCGAAGAAAAAGTCAAGGTATAATATTTGGTGAATATCAAGACCCAATATGTATCTCAGGTCAGAGGATACTATGATATTCGCCTTTACTCAAAATTTACTTATGATCAATCACAAATGATTCCATGCAGTAATATTTGAGAGCGAGCCAGTCCAATATTTGTATCCCACAAATATCTATGAACTTTGGCAGCAACACTTTGCTCTATATTCATTCTAAATGAATATCCACCAATCCAAGTTCATAATAGTCTTACATTCATATTTGTTCCCACAATTATGATCGACTACGGACATTTAGAATAATTAACTTATTCACGGATTTAAACATGCTAATATGAAACATAACTCAAAATACCATAAAAGAGTTAAAATAACAATTGTTTCAATATCCAAATACAAAATTAGATCAAATCCAATCACTAGAATATCGAAGTCCTAAGGAACATGTGTGACCCTCATGTTTTCCTCTGTCAAGGAGCTTCGTGAGTGGATCCGCAATGTTTTGATCGGTGTGAACTTGGCGGATACATATCTTTCCTTTTTCAACTTCATCCCTTATGTAGTTGAATCTCCGCTCGATATGTCTAGTCTTTTGGTGTGCACGAGGTTCCTTGATTTGAGCAATCGCACCCTCGTTATCACAAAAGATCTCTAGGGGATCTTGAATGGTAGGGACCACCCCTAGGTCGGCTATAAATTTCTTCAGCCATGCAGCTTCCTGGGCTGCCAATGAAGCGGCGATGTATTCTGATTCTGTAGTGGACAATGCTACCACGTCTTGTTTTGAGCTCTTCCAAGAGACTGCTCCTCCATTTAAAATGAAGACATACCCCGATTGCGATCGAGAATCACTTCGATCGTTTTGGAAACTCGCGTCCGTGTAACCCTTTACAACGAGTTCCTCCTCACCAGATCCATATATTAAGAACATATCCTTAGTCCTCCTAAGATATTTCAATATGCTTTTAACAGCCATCCAATGACTGTTACCTGGATTTTGCTGGTATCTACTCGTCATGCTCAAGGCACATGAGACGTCCGGTCTGGTGCATATCATTGCATACATGATGGATCCTATAGCTGACGCATATGGGATTCTTTTCATTTTCTCTTGCTCATCCTTTGAGCTTGGACATTGAGATGTATTCAATATTGTCCCCTTTTGAATAGGTACAAAACCTCTCTTAGAGTTCTCCATTTGGAACCTATTCAAGACTTTGTCAATGTATGCACTTTGGTTTAAACCTATCAAGCGCCTTGATCTATCCCTATAGACCTTTATTCCCAGAATGTAGGCAACTTCACCAAGATCCTTAATGGAAAAACAACTTCCAAGCCAAGCTTTTACACCTTCCATGGTTGGAATGTCATTCCCAAATAGTAGAATGTCATCGACATACAGTACTAAGAAAGTGATGATGCTCCCACTAGCTTTCTTATATACACAAGCTTCATCACCGTTCTTGATGAATCCAAAATTCTTAATTTCTTCATCAAAACGGTGATTCCAACTTCTAGATGCTTGTTTCAATCCATAGATTGATTTCTTTAACTTGCATACTTTGTCAGGATGTTTTGGATCGACAAAACCTTCAGGCTGAACCATATAGACATTTTCATCAAGATATCCATTAAGAAAAGCCGTTTTGACATCCAATTGCCAGATCTCATAGTCATAATATGCAGCTATGGCAAATAATATCCTTATAGACTTTAGCATCGCCACAGGCAAGAAGGTCTCATGATAATCAATCCCTTGAGTTTGAGTGAAACCTTTTGCTATAAGTCTTGCTTTATAAGTATCCAAGTTACCATGCATATCAGTTTTCTTCTTGAAAACCCACTTACTTCCAACTACTTTGGAGTTGAGTGGTGGCACAACCAATTCCCAAACTTGGTTGTCATACATGGATTGCATCTCTATGTTCATGGCTTCAAGCCATTTGTCACAATCGGATTTTGACATTGCATCATGGTATGTGGTTGGTTTATCTGAGTCTACCACGTAGCATCCATCCATGAAAAACCCATATCTTTCAGGTGGATTACTAATTCTACCAGATCTGCGAACATTTTGTGTGTTCCGATCAACCTCTTGATCATTTTCAACAACCTCTTGTTGAGTGCTAATATCAACCAAACGTGTATCGTCTTGTGGTTCTTGATCCTCCTCAAGTTCCACTGTTCTATCACTGGTTCCTTCCATAAGGAACTTAGCTTCTAAGAACTTACCCTTTCGAGCAACAAATACCTTTTGCTCGGTTGGGTCGTAGAAATAATATCCTATATCATCTTTAGGATATCCTACAAAGATACACTTAGTAGATCGGACTTCCAATTTATTTGGAGTGTATTGCTTAACATAAGCTTCACAACCCCAAACCCTTAAGAATGATAATGATGGAGGGTTTCCATGCCATATTTCAAAAGGTGTCTTTTCCACTTTCTTGGTTGGGGCCATATTTAGTATACGAACCGCGGAGAGCAAAGCATAACCCCAAAATGATAGAGGCAATGTGCTTCTAGTCATCATAGATCGAACCATATCTAATAGAGTTCGATTTCTCCTTTCGGACACACCATTGTGTTGTGGTGTTCCAGGTGGAGTAAGTTGTGAGATAATCCCACAACTCCTAAGATGATCTTGAAAAGCACCACTAAGGTATTCACCTCCTCTATCGGTGCGAAGGACTTTGATTGTTTTCTTGAGTTGATTTTCTACTTCACTTTTGAAGTCTTTGAACATTTCAAATGCTTCATCCTTGTGTCTTAGTAAGTACACATAACCATAACGACTATAGTCGTCGATAAAGGTAATGAAGTATCTTTCACCATTCCTAGTCATCGGCTTAAAAGGACCACATACATCTGAATGTATGATACCTAATAAGTCTTTAGCCCTTTCAAAAGTTCCACTAAAGGGTGTCTTGGTCATTTTGCCTTGTAAACAAGATTCGCATACATCAAATGAATTATCTTCATTTGTATTAAAAAGACCATTTTTCTGAAGTGTATGCATGCGATTCTTGCTTATATGTCCAAGGCGACAATGCCAAAGGTAGGAATCACTCAAATCCATTTTGAGTTTCTTGTTGGTTACTTGGTACATTGAGCTATCATATGATGTGTTATCATGATCTAATTCATAAATACCATTTAAAGACATAACTTTAAAATAAAACACATCATTCATAGAAACATAAATGTCTTGGTTAACAAATTCAAAATTAAAACCACATTGTCTTAAAAGGGAAACAGAAATTATGTTCCTAGTTAAACTAGGAGCATACAAAACGTTCTTCAAAATAACTTCCAAACCACTTGGAAGCTCTAAAACGTAGTCTCCTTGAGCTTCGACATCAACCTTTGCTCCGTTGCCCATGAAGAGACTAGCGTCTCCCTTCTTGTAATGTTTATTTCTTTTGAACCCCTGCAACGAATTGCAAATATGAGTTCCACATCCGGTATCTAGTACCCATGTGTTAGAAGAAATAACATTAAGCTCAACATGTATCATGAAGATAGTACCTGAGGTTTGCCCTGCATCCCTCTTGTTTTTCAACTCCTTGAGATAGGTTGGACAATTTCTCTTCCAGTGTCCTATCTCACCACATTCAAAACATGGGTCATTCGTAGCAACCTTTTGCTTCTTCTCCTTCGGTTTGGTGGGTTCTGCTTTAGCTTTTCCCTTTCCTTTTCCCTTGACGTGTCCCTTTCTTTTAGCATAGGTTGCTTTAGAGTCGGGGTGGGGCCTCTTCTTGTTGCCTCCTTCAGTGATCGCTAGGACGGGTAAAGCCTTTTTGCCCATTCCTGCTTCGGCCGTTTTGAGCATTGCATGAAGCTCACCAATGCTCTTGTCCCATCCATTCATGTTGTAATTCATTACAAAGCTCTCAAATTTCTTTGTTAAAGAGTTGAGGATCAAATCCGTAGCCAACTCTTTAGAGACGGGACAATTTAGCCTTTCGAGGCGATCAATGTGGCTTTTCATCTTAAGGACATAAGATGATACCGATTGGGTTTCCTCCATTCGACATGCATGAAGCGCCCGAACAGTTTCGAAGCGTTCTACCCTTGCTTGTTGTAGGAACATTTCCTTTAACTGGGTAATCATGTCGTATGCCCCATGGTGTTCAAAATCCTTTTGAATTTCGGGAATCATAGTTCCCAACATGAGGCATGAGGCTTGCATGGAGTCCTCGGTATACTTAACCCAATCGTTGTAGGCTTCCACATCTTCCACGTTAGGTTCATCGGGAATAGGATCGTCCAACACATAGGATATCTTCTCTTGCTTGAGAACGATTCTCAAGTTTCGAAACCAATCCATGAAGTTGTTATGGTTGAGACGATCCTTTTCAAGGATGGTTCTTAGTGATAGGTTTCGGACGATTTGGTTAGTCGGGTTTGCATGGTTAGCGGCCATCTACAAAATTTAACAAGTTCAATTTTAGTATTTTCGATATTATTATATTTTAATCATTAATACCCTTTTGTGTCTTAAAGACAATTAATAATTAAAATCTAGAATCCAACGTTACATTTAAATATTGGTTAGGTGACCTTTATCCATCTATTTAAATTAACAAGGTAGTCAACGTTTGACAATTGCAACTCTTTGCAATTTCTAGTCATATGGGATCGGTTAAACATCTTTATGTTTAGTTGGCATGTTTAATCCCATCAACACCTTTGTTCCCCATGCTTCGGTGACCCTAAGTTCATGGTTTCCAAATCAAGTCGTCCAACTTACACACACGTGTGAGTTTATACACATAAGTGGTTAGGTGACCTTTATCCCACAAACATGGTAAACCCACCTCGAACATACAAGTTCCCTCAAATGTGGTTAGGTGACCTTTATCCCACAATAAGAGTTCCCAAGTGTTTCGAGTGTTGTATAAATGGATGGTGTTTGACTTGTTTTATTAAAAGGGTTTTGAATATTTCAAAATTCTAGTTTAGAAAATATTATGTACCATACATTTGCATGCATTCAAATCAATGGTACTTTTAGTGAAAACAAATTTTCAAGGTTCTTTTTAATAAAACCCATTTTATTATAAAACCATTATTTTTTAATAAAACCTTTATTAAACATTTTAATGATTTTGTCAAGAACCAATTTTACGCTTGTTGTTGATTATTAGTTTGTTAAGTCATGCATATCTACATATCATCTAAACAACAAAATAAACAACCAAACAAGCACATCATTCACAACAATAGGTGCATAACCATAGCCAACTATTTTGACAACACTTGTTAGCCGAAACGAGTGTGCCAAAAGGTCCTTCCTAAAGGGTGAAAAATGACACAAGTAATGTGTTGATTAACTCCCACTTGATCCCGCATCCAAATGCTTCAAGTCTCCTTCTTGTGTTGTGATTTCTCCACCTTCTTTGAGCTTCCAAAAGTCTTTTATATTCAGCTCCAAACTCTTTTGGACTTCAAAAATGTGTTTTGGTTATCGGGTTAAAATCCCGTTGAGAACGATGAAGTTCTTTGGACCGAATATTATGGTCCAAACCAAAACCGCATTTTTGTGTGCATCTTCTTTTACAAAATATATCCTAATACATTTTTTCTAGTAAAATAAAATGCACCTAATCTATTTATTTTACATACCAAATGAAAATAAATAAATTACATATCTTCTAATGGAAGAACAAAACAATAATTATTACAACCCATTGAAATAATAAATCACAACACAATCATTCAACACAAGGTCATGGCTAGGTCATATGCACCAAAATATATATCCAAATATATATATATATTAATTTCAAGAAGTATAAAAACATGGTTCCCTTTTAATAACCATTTTCGGCTATGTCAAAAAAACCGAAAAGGTAAGTTTTGTCCAAACAAACAAATCATCCATATGAAATAATTTTTCAAGATTCTCTTATGCATGTAAGAAAATAATCTTGAAAAACCAAGGGATAACCATGTTAAAATTTTCGGCCATAGGGTTTTATTCAAACCCGAAACCCAAAAGTTTTAATCTATTGAAGTATGCACTCATATAAGCGGCTCTAGATGCCATTGATGGGATTTTAACATGTTTATCAAAGCAATTTCATCCTTATGAAATAAAAACGCAGCGGAAATTATATTTAAAACATGTTACTTTTATGATATAAATTTCATTTATAAGTAAAATCCCAAAACCCGGATCCATATATGAAGATGCATACTATCAAACAAACCCATAGGGTGTTTAGAAAACTACCTTCTTGGAGTAATGAGAATGAAACGGATGATGCTTCAAGAATGGTTGCCTTCAAGAGTAGAAGGCCTCAAGCTTGTATACCCCAAGCTTCCAACAAAACACCACGAAATTAGCTAGGATTTTAACACCAAAATCAAAACCGAACACTTTAGAAACACTATGATGGCCGAAATTTTTAGCAAAGTTACTAGCTCTCTTGTTTTAATTTCTTGCCATCTAAATCTAATATAATCTTGAGAGAATGCATGCCTTCATTCTTGCCCAATCACAAGATCTCTACCACATGCAATTGCATGAAAAGTTATTGGACCAAAGACTTTGGATAGACCACCCAATCTAAATCCATGCATATGCATGAAATGTGATTGGAACAAAACTTTGGATAGAGACAAAAGGGGGGGCGGCCCCATGTGGGTTTTTTTATAAAAAAAATAAATTTCTTTTATAAAAATTAAGTCTTGGTTCATATATATATATTTATAACTTTTATAAATATAACACTACATAAATGCAAGACTTTATACAACCTTTAAAATTGTTATTTAACCCATTAAATAACAAAATAAAATATTCTCTCAAAATAAATTATCCATATAATTTATTAGTTTCTCAAGTGTAATTATTTAGAAAACCAATTTCCAAATATTGTAAGTGTTAATATTTATTTGTTTGATCATATCACAAATAAATAATATAAGTGTTTTGTCTAGCTTGTTATTGGGTATGACTCGACTTGGATCATAACGTACTAGCCACATCAATTTAATATGTGTCTTGGGCATACAGAGTCCAACAATCTCTTCATATGCTAGTTTCAATATCTGTAATTCCTGCAATCACATGGCACCTAGGATGTGTGCCCGAAAAATATTTGGGACTCAGTATAAATTGGTGAGTTCATGAACGTAAATGATTTTATTCAAAACATGCATTTATCGACTATAACATTAATCGGATACAATCATGGCAAACAGATAAGAACAGAGTAGCACAGTATGTTCACATAACCCGGCTATGTATACAAACTCTACTGGCTAAATCAGATACATATAATCAGCCCTCAATCAACCTATCAATCATTGCCAAATATCACAGATGCTATAAATAGTCGATTCCATAGTTATTACCAATCAGATAGAACAACACATCCTGTTTTAGAAACGGTTCAGAGGAACTCACCTTGCTAGTTTGTAGTTTTTGACCCTTCAGATAATTAAGCTTCTTGTAAGTCTACAGTCTTGGTTTTAAGCCTTCTATCTAATTTAACAAACTATACTACACATAAGTGTAAAAACCGAATCAAACTTTAACGACCATCACGAGATCAAAACCACAACGTAGTTAACAAAGTATAGCCTAATTCAGGCAGCACTTTGGCATTCGTTGATCGGTTTCAGATCGATCGGACAGTGTAACGTTTCGGTGATTAGGGTTTAGTACACTTTCTGTGGAGTAGAGTTTCGAGGTTTGGGAGTTTGAGAATTGAAACAGCAGAACGAGCGAGCGTTTGTTCGCTAACTAAGATCGAACCGGTGCAACTGATCAAGTCCCAAACCGACCTTTATATAGCCTAGGTAGGCTTCTCCCACGCGCTGCGGAAGAAGATAGGGTGTCTTCCACGTGTCTCCAGGAGGGTCGGCCTGGCTTAGACTGCCACGTGTCCTAGGTAGGTTGACACGCATCACAACATCGTGACACATGTCCCTGGCCGCCCTTGTCGTCCAATCGCACGTTTTTCTTGATTTTTGTGCCGATACTTATCGCGTATGCTCGGGTCTTGATTCCAATTGGTTTGGTTTTTAATTGTGAGTCTAATGAGGACGATAATTCATGCTTAGACTGATTCTGGTTCCAAGTTCCTTCTGGAAACTTGTCCAGAACCAGGATGTTAATCGGCTATCTCTATTTGAGATAATGGATAAAGGCACTTCGTGTTTACTTACGATTTCATCCATATATATTTTAGCCAACTTTTCTATGGATAACTCTCGCTTATGGGTAGAAAATGTGCTGACTTGGTTAGTCTGTCAACCACGACCCATATAGCATTATACCTTTTTCGTGTTCTTGGGAGTTTTGTGACAAAATCCATCGTCACTCTATCCTATTTCCATACTGGCAACTCCAGTTGTAATTGACCGACATGTTTTTGATGTTCAATCTTAACCTGTAAACATGCCAGGCATTTATCAACATATTGGGCTATGGATCTCTTCATATTAGGCCACCAATACTGATCCCGAATGTTCTTGTACATTTTATTTCCCTCAGGGTGCATTGTGTACTTGGACTTGTGGGCTTCATTCAATACTTTGCTTTGAATATTTCCAAATTTCGGAATCCAAATTCTCTGGACAAATCTTAAGATTTCATCTGCCCCTTTGGTCAGTAATTTTTGCTTACCCAACATCCTTCCAGTCTTGACATTTTTGTCTTTCAAGGCCTCACTTTGAGCATTCTTGATTTGGTCTTTCCAATCAAGCTTGACGTCGATCCTCAAGGCCTTTACCCTAATCGGTTTAATTCTTTCTTTTCGGCTTAGGGCGTCTTCGACTACGTTAGCCTTTCCTGGATGGTATTTTATTTCACAGTCAAAGTCATTGATAAGCTCCATCTACCTTCTCTGCCTCATATTTAACATCTTTTGAGTAAAGATATACTATAAGCTCTTATGGTCTGAGTATATTACGCACTTGGTACCATACATGTAGTGTCGCCAAATCTTTAAGGCAAACACTATGGCACCTAATTCAAGGGTGTGCGTAGTATAGTTCTTCTAATGGACTTTTAGTTGTCGTGATGCATAGGCTATGACTTTTTCACGTTGCATCAACACACAACCTAGACCATTCTGTGAGGCATCACAATAGATTACAAAATCTTCATTAACTTCTAGCAATGCAAGTATAGGAGTACTACAAAGCTTTTCTTTCAGGAGATTGAAAGCTTCTTCTTGCTTTGGTCCCCATACAAACCTTGCATTCTTTTGACTCAAAGTTGTTAAGGGTGTAGCAATCTTTGAGAAATCTCGGATAAATCTTCGATAATACCCTGCTAAACCTAAAAATCTTCTAATCTCGTTGGGGTTCTTTGGTGCTTCCCATTTCATCACAGCTTCTATCTTGGCTCGGTCTACTTGTATACCCTTCTCACTTATTACGTGACCAAGGAATTGGACTTCCCTCTTCCATAAGTCACAATTAGAGAATTTGGCATAAAGTTTCTCTTGTCGAAGGGTTTCTAGAATCATTTTTAGATGTCTGGCATGATCATCTTGGTTCTTAGAATAAATAAGTATGTCATCGATAAAAACAATGACAAACTTATCCAAGTATGATCTGCAAACTCTATTCATCAGGTCCATGAATGCTGAAGGGGCATTGGTTAGTCCAAAAGACATAACCATAAACTTGTAATGCCCATAACGAGTTCTAAATGCTGTCTAAGGAATGTCCTCCTCCCGTACCATTAGTTGATGGTACCCTGATCGAAGGTCAATCTTTGAAAAGTAGTTGGCCCCTTGTAGTTGATCAAATAAATCATCAGTTCTTGGTAAAGGGTACTTATTCTTGATAGTTTAACTTGTTTAATTCTCGATAATCAATGCACATACGCATTGAACCATCTTTCTTCTTAAGGAACAACACCGGCGCTCCCCAAGGTGAGGAACTTGGTCTGATAAAGCCTTTCTCCAAAAGTTCGTTAATCTGCTTCATAAGTTCTTTCATCTCCGAAGGGGCTAAACAGTAAGGAGCCTTCGCTAGTTTAAGTCTAGATACTATGCTTGTACCTGGTTGACTTAAACTACGACTCTGATACCAACTTTAACACCCGCCTCCCAGGATAAGCTCTGGGAGTGTTACGCGTCAGATATACAGAACACATAGTAATCAAAGCATTCACAACGGATTTTTTTAAATTTTATTTAAAAATTTAAGGAGTATTATGCGTCTCTCATATTACACAATAATATTACATCAGTTTAACTATAATAGCGATCTATCTCTTCAGCAGCCCTCTAGACCTCTATCTCTTCATATGCTGGTTTCAATATCTGCAATTCCTGCAATCAGATGGCACCTAGGATGTGTGCCCGAAAAATATTTGGGACTCAGTATAAACTAGTGAGTTCATGAACATAATGATTTTATTCAAAACATGCATTTATCGACTATAACATCAATCAGATATAACCATGGCAAATAGATAAGAACAGAGTAAGCACAGTATGTTCATATAACCAGGATATGTATACAAACTCTACTGGCTAAATTAAATACATACAATCATCCTCAATCATCCTATCAATCATTGCCAAATATCACAGATGCTATAAATAGTCGATTCCATAGTTATTACCAATCAGATAGAACAACACATCTTGTTTTAGAAACGATTCAGAGGAACTCACCTTGCTAGTTTGTAGTTCTTGACCCTTCAGATAATTAAGCTTCTTGTAAGTATACAGTCCTGGTTTTAAGCCTTCTATCTAATTTAACAAAATATACTATGCATAAGTGTAAAAACTGAATCAAACTTTAACGACCATCACGAGATCAAAACCGCAACGTAGTTAACAAAGTATAGCTTTATTCAGGCAGCACTTTGGTATCCGTTGATCGGTTTCAGATCGATCGGACAGGGTAACATTTCAGTGATTAGGGTTTAGTACACTTTCTGCGGAGTAGGGTTTCGAGGTTTAGGGGTTTGAGAATTGAAACAGCAGAACAAGGGAGCGTTTGTTCGCGAAATAAGATCGAACAGGTGCAACTGATCAAGTCACAGACCGACCTTTATATAGCCCAGGTGGGCTTCTCCCGCGCATTGCGGAAGAAGATAGGGTGTCTTCCGCGTGTCACTGGGAGGGTCGGCCTGACTTAGACTGCCACATGTCCTAGGTAGGTTGGACACGTGTCGCGACGTTGTGACACGTGTCCCTAACCGCCTTTGTCGTCCAATCGCGTATTTTTCTCAATTCCTGTACCGATACTTATCACGTATACTCGGGTCTTGACTCCAATTGGTTCGGTTTTTAATTGTGAGTCTAATGAGGGTACTTCTATGCGGGTTGGTTTACTGATCACCAATTTTCTTAACTGCTAAGTTTTCTACGCACTTTGGGGGTTTTGATTAGGGCTGTAAACGAACCGAACGAACAGGAACAAGGCCTTGTTCGTATTCGTTCATTAACAAAATAAATGTGTTCACGAACGGTTCATGAACACTTACCGAACGAGATTTTATGTTCGTGTTCGTTCATTAAGGAAATGAGCGTGTTCGTGAACGGTTCATGAACACAAACGAACCCAAATAAATTTGGCGAATGCGACGAAGGATAAAGATAGATGGCCCATAGAGTAGCACTCGAACTTGAATCCCTTATTGTGGAACGGGGGTCGATCGTATTCGCCGATATAAATAATGAGAAATGAAAGGGAAATAGTACATAAACAAGGTGAAAGAGGGTTTTCTAGTTTAATTGTTAGGGTAATAAAATAAATAAAAGTTTAATAATATAAAAAACACACATAAAATATATGTAAGTACAAAGATCTTCAATTAAAACACAAACATATGAATATAAACAAACGCAAATCAATGAATGTTCATGAACACGTTCACAAACACCTTACCGAACGTTCACGAACACAATCGAACGAACGAGACCTCTGTTCATGTTCGTTCATTTAACTAATCGAACGAAATTTTTTGTTCATGTTCATTCGTTTATTAAACGAACGAACATAAACGAACTTCCCGCCGAACGGTTCACGAACTGTTCGCTGAACGTTCGGTTCGTTTACAGCCCTAGTTTTGATTATAGGTTTATTCGAAATATTTTGGATTTTATTGACTAGAAGACTTGGGTTGTTACAGCTACCCCTGACATGTCCTAATAAAGTAATGTATTTAAAAACTTACTTTACTTTAAAACTGAAACTATAAACTCGTCAACCTTTGTTGATGCGCTTGTGCATGCTTTGTAGGACGTTAGGTACACCACGAGAGCTTGCAGCATTTGGAGTATTGTGGTTGCAATAAACTATTGGTTTTAATTTTATAAAACAATGTGGTTTTTAAATAAAGTTTGGATTTTTACATTTTGCTTCCGCTGTTGATTTGAACTATGTTTTAGACATTTAAAACCTAATCACTAATCGTGTTGATTGTGATAGATTTTAATAACTTTAATAATTGTTCAACATGATTAGTGGCTTGATCCTGGCCAGTCGCACGCCTCGCGGTAAAACTCTGCATGTGAATTTTGAGGGTGTGACAATCCATCCCCTATACCCCTAGATATATATATATATATATATACATATATATACATATACATATATACGTATATACATATACATATATACGTATATACATGTATATAGATATATATGTATATATATATACATAGGGAGAAGATCATGCGAGAACCACCTCTTATTGCGAGAACCGCGAGAACCAATGTGAACACAACCTAAAATGCCTAAAAATAGTTAAAAATCACACAAATTTTTTTTTTAAATATTTTTTATATAAAATCGCTACTTTTCGAAGCAAAAAAAAAATTAAAATTTTTTAAAAAAAAAAAAAAAATTTGCCACTAAAAGTAGCGATTTGAGCATAAAAAATATTAAAAAAAAATTTAGATTTTTTTTTATTTTTTTAGACTTTTTTAGGTTTTTTGGGGGTTTAGTTTTTAGCATTTTAGCTTGGGGGGAGGGGGTGGTTTAGGTTTTTGGGGGGTGGGGGAGGGGGTTTAGGTTTTTTTTAAGGGGGGGGGGGGGGGTTAGGTTTTTTTAGGTTTTTTGAGGGTTTTAGTTTTTAGCATTTAGCTTGGGGGGGGGGTTAGGTTTTTTTAGCTATTTTAGGTTGTGTTCACATTGGTTCTCGCGGTTCTCGCAATAAGGGTAGTTCTCGCATGAGCTCCTCCCTATATATAGGAGAAGGATCCGTTAGGAACCACCCTTTATTGCGAGAACCGCGATAACCAATGTGAACACAACAAAAAAAATACCTTAAAAAATCTAAAAAACACCCAAAAAAATTTTTTACTATTTTTTTTTGGAAAAATCGCTATATTTCGTCAATAATAAAAAAAAAATCAAAAGAAAAATTTTAAGCAACAGTTATCTGTATCATTTCTTTGATAAATTCCGTAATTTATTTCAAATATCAGATAATTGCACTTTCATTTACACTACCATTCATAATACACTACTTTTTACATTAACAATAATAGAAATGCACATGTGCATCTATATGTATGAACTTGTTATAACATTAACAACACTATAAATACACATTTGCATATATATATATATATGAACATGTTATAACAAAGAAACCCTAAACTCTCTCTCCTTTAGGCGATTTTCTGTTCTTCACCATGAATCCATCAGTTTTTCTTCGTAATCTTAAGCATAACAGTCTGTGATTAGAGTTTTGTTCTTCAAAACCCTGTAAAAAACGAACTTGTTAGCATTAGTGATCGATCCAAAACTAGGGTTTTTTTTCTTGTTTTCATCAATCGCTGCCTTAGTAATCTTTATCGATTCTCTGATTTATTAACCTGGTTGTTATTGATTGCGGTTAGCTGAGACTAATTTAGCTAGATTGATACTCTGGGTTAATCGATTAAGGGTTGAGATCTGATTCTAGGGTTTAAAGGATTAGGGTTTCTGTTTCTCGGCTTTTGGTTTTCTGGTTTTCGCTTGGTTTTCTTTGCATGGTGATTTGCTTTTCTTGCTGATGGAGGGAGTAGTCAATAACAATCAGAATGTTCGTACAAAACCTGGGGAAAACATGTTTTTTGATCGTGGAAAGCCTCCTACAAGAATCCTGGGTTTAGCGTCTCGGGTTGTCGAGATTGAAGGTAAAACGCTGATGCCGAGGAGAGGTGTTGTGTCTTCGGCTGCAAGTGAACCTGGTAAGTTCAACGTCATTGATGAGTTGTCTAAAATTACTGTTCCGGTTGAACCTGTTTTGAAAGATGATGTTAACTTCGTTGATCCGAATATCAACCTATCGGTGGAAGAGCAGGAATTGAAGTCAGTATCTTATGCTGACCTAGTAGCGAATTCTGGCAACAAAAAATTGAACTTTAGAACTTTTGCTAGCCCTGATCGTCATGATGACTGTGATGTAGTCTTGCCGAAGGATTCTATTAGAGTTGTTCAGGATAAACTAGCAAATACTCTTTATGGGTATTTTCTGGGGGACCGTATTGCCTATCCTGTTGTTGAGTATTATGTGAAGAATAAATGGAAACGTTTTGGGTTGGTAAAATCTATGATGAATGCCAATGGCTTCTTTTTTTCAAGTTTGAGGATCAAGCTGGCATGATGGCTGTTCTTAAAGAAGGTCCGTGGATTATTCGTTCACAGCCCTTATTCTTATGTCAGTGGTCCCCTACAACGAAATTGGTGAAAAAGGAAGTTAAGAATGTACAATTATGGGTGAGGATACATGATGTTCCTATCGCGGCTTACACTGAGGACGGTCTTAGCTTGATTGCCACAGCTATTGGGGTCCCAAAGCTTCTTGATTCATATACCTCTTCAATGTGCATGGACTCTTGGGGTCGAAGTAGTTATGCTAGAGCGTTGATAGAGGTTTCGGCGGATAAGGAACTGAAAAAAGAAATTACTATGGCTATTCCAGAATTGGAAGGTGATGGGTATGTAAAAGAAACGATGCATGTAGAATATGAGTGGAGTCCTCATCGGTGTTCACATTGCTGTGTATTTGGTCATTCATATGATCAATGTCCTACTGTAAAAAAGGTGGTTCAAGAGGATAGTCTTCGTAAGCAAACTGGGCAAGGAAGGAGACCTGGCAAGAAACTGGTGATAGATGACGAAGGTTACATGGGAGTGCCAGCTAAGAAAGTGGCCAGGAAACCAGGGATCCATATTAATAAGCCGAAGCTGAAATTTGAATATACACCGATTGGTACTATGCCGAAGGATGGGGTTAAAAAAGTCTCGTCTTCTACTAGTGTGGTTTCTAACAACCCTTTTAATGTTTTGAATAATGAAGATGCAGACGATGGGCAGTGTAGCAAGGATGCAGGTGGTCAACAGGAGGATTCGGATGATGAAGAGGTCATGGAAGTGTACAATGAAACGGATGACTTTATTATGGAAGGTACTAGTAATCCAAATAAAAAAGGGGCAAGCACTCCTAGTCCGTTGGTGTCCAATGGTTAGCCTGGCTACTTGGAACATAAGGGGGTTGAACCGCCCCCTGAGACAAACGGAGGTTCGTCATTTACTTCATGATAGTAATATTAGTCTTTGTGCTGTATTAGAATCTCATGTGGATGTTACTAAGCTTAGTAAAGTTTGCTCGGCTGTTTTTTGTCATTGGGATTGGACCTCGAATGGGAATTGTTGTGCTAAGGGAGCTCGGATTATCATAGGGTGGAACTCGGATGTGTTTGATGTCATGGTTTTGGCTCAATCGGCTCAAGTTCTTCACCTTCAGCTTGTTTTTAAAGATGATAAAAAGATTCTGTTTTGTTCAGTTGTTTAGGGGGATAATTATTATGTCACTCGAAGGGAGCTTTGGGCTCAATTGTCGTTACATAAGCTTATGGTGGCTGATAGACCATGGGTTATCATGGGTGACTTTAATTCCGCTCTCTACTTGGAAGATAAGTCCATGGGCACATCGGATATTTCAGTGGGTATGCGTGATTTTCAAGCTTGCATTTCAGATATTGAAGTTATGGATGTCAATCGCTCGGGCCTTCACTATACATGGACTCAAAAGCCTAAAAAGGGAGTTGGATTACTCAAGAAAATTGATCGTATCATGGCAAATGACCCGTTTGTTGCTGAATTTCTGAATTCGGTTGCTGTGTTTCATCCATATAGGTTATCGGATCATGCTCCTTGCATTCTAAAATTCCAACGGGCTTCTAATAAAAAACACAAACCATTTAAGTTTCCAAACTTTTTGGTTTATAAGCCGGATTTTATGAATATAGTAAAACAGAGCTCGGAGAATAGAGTGGATGGAGTTTATCAGTTTCAGGTTGTGAAGAAGCTTCGCCATTTAAAGACTCCTCTTCGGGCTTTACTTTTTAGGCAGGGTAATCTTCACAAGAAAGTGATTGAGTTACGTGGCAAACTGGATGAAATCCAAAAGGATATTGATCAAGACCCCATGAATACGGATCTCAGAACCCGTGAAGCTAAGTTAACGTCTTCGTTTCAGGAGGCATGTCTCGATGAGGAAAGATTTTTAAAACAAAAAGCGAAACTGGATTGGTTAAGGGCGGGTGATGCGAATACCGCTTATTTTCATGCAGCCGTTAAGAGTAGGAATCATCGGAGTAGGATTCAGATTATTTCAGATGCTAATGGGGTGATGTCATCATCATCATCATCATCATACTCAGTATATCCCACCAATAGCAAAGCTAAGGTAGGGTCTGAGGAGGGTGAGATGTAGACAGCCTTACCTCTACCCCGTAGGAATAGAGAGGCTGCTTCCAATGAGACCCCCGGCTCGATTGTGGTTTTGCATCAAGCCTTGGACATAAGGCACATAACACTCAGCAATTGAGACAAACGCCGATTAGTGCATGCACCCCCTTGTCTTTTGGCTATCAACGCCACCACATGATGCATGATTAACCGTCCCCCTCTTTTAACGTTATTTTCACGAAATTAGTAAAATAACGTTAAAATTAGTGCACTTTCACTTTTGCCCCCCGAGCGCCCACGCATATATACATTATATGAGCATACCGCAAGCGGGGCGTATGAGCATACGCATAATGGGGTGATGTATGAGAATGATAATGTTCAGTCCATGTTTGTTCAGCATTATGAGAAGTTTTTGGGTTGTCAAGATGATATTCCATTGAAACCGACTCCGGATCTCTTCTCTAAACGGGTCGACTTGTTGGATGCTTCGCATATGGTTCGCCAGGTTACTATGGAAGAAATTAAAACTGCAATTTTTTCTATTGGTAGTGATAAGGCCCCAGGCCCAGATGGATTTACGGCTGCGTTTTTCAAAGCGTCTTGGCAGATTGTAGGGCATGATGTATCAAAAGCAATTATGGATTTTTTCTCTACGGGTAAATTACTTCGGGAATTAAATCACACTTTGATTGCTCTGGTGCCTAAGAAGTAGTCCCCGGTTATGGTTACTGACTATCGTCCAATTGCATGCTGTAATGTCTTATTCAAGTGCATCACGAAAATCATAGCTGACAGAATAAAAGGTGTACTCCATCAAGTTGTTAGTATTAATCAATCTGCTTTTATTCCTGGCAGAAAGATTTCAGATAATATTTTGTTGACCCAAGAGCTTAAGCACAACTATCATAGGAATTCAGGCCCTCCTCGTTGTGCGTTTAAAGTGGATATCCAGAAGGCTTACGATACGGTTGATTGGAGTTTCCTCAAAAATGTCCTCCTTGGTTTCGGTTTTCATGGCAAGATGGTGGAGTGAATTATGGTATGTGTTTCAACAGTTTCATATTCCATTTACATTAATGGGAATATGCATGGGTATTTTATGGGTAAGCGTGGCTTACGCCAAGGAGATCCTTTATCCCCTTATCTATTCACGCTAGTTATGGAGGTCCTAACATGCATTCTTCAGCATGCTTCTCGGATAGATGCTTCTTTCAAGTTTCATAATAAATGAGAGAAACAACGGATTATTAATCTTTGTTTTGCAGATGATCTTTTCTTATTTGCAAGAGGTGATGTTAATTCGGCCAAGGTTATTATGTCCTCTCTTACAAAGTTTACTAACATGCCAGGATTGGTGCCTAGTATTCAGAAAAGCACGGGGTTCTTCTGCAACGTGCCTACTCATGTCAAGGACCACATCTTAGATATTATGCCGTTTGAGGAGGGATCGTTGCCTGTTCGTTACTTGGGGGTCCCACTCATATTTTCTAGACTTCTTTATAAAGATTGCAATGCATTGGTGGAAAGGTTTGATCAACGTATTTTGAGCTGGAGGAATAAGCTTCTCTCCTTTGCTGGTAGAGTTCAACTTATTAATTCAGTTCTCTCTGCGATGCATGTTTATTGGTCTTCTGTTTTCATTCTTCCGTCTCGGGTTATCTTAGAGTTGGAAGCGAAAATGAGGAACTTCTTATGGTCGTCTGAAGGCTCGTTTCACAAAGGAAAGGCTAAGGTCTCGTGGAGGTCCGTTTGTGTCCCTAAGTTTGAAGGTGGTTTGGGTATTCGTAGAATAGGGGATGTAAACAAAGCCTTAATGACGTCTCATATTTGGAGTATCTTGATCAAACGCGAGTCTTTATGGGTAGCTTGGATTTACTCATACAGGCTAAGAGGTAAAAGCTTTTGGATTTGCAATGCAGTTTCTAATTGTGGTTGGAGCTGGCGTAAACTATTACAACTTCGCCCTACTATTAGAGAGTTTGTTTGGTCGAAGCTAGGAGATGGCAACAACACTTCAGCTTGGTATGATTACTGGTGTCAAGTGGGACCGTTGGGTAATTTTCTGTTGCCTAGAACTATTGCATCGGCAGGTTTCACTACTACGTCGACGGTTCAAGAGGTTCACTTAGATGGAGTTTGGCGCTGGCCGGTTGCTTGGAGAGATCTTTTTCCAGTGTTAAATCAAATTGATCATGTTCATACGGTTCCTAATGAGCGTGATCGTCTGATGTGGAAGGATGGCAACGATTTGGTGGAGCATTCTTCAGCTCAAGTGTGGCATTCGATTCGGCAGCGGAATTCTGAGGTGGATTGGGTTAAGTTTGTTTGGTTCCCGCATTGCATTCCTAAACATGCTTTCTTTATGTGGCTGGTTATTCGACAAAAGTTATTGACTCAAGATAAAATCCTACAATGGGACATATCGAGAAGAAAAAACATGAACATGATGTGCTGTCTTATGTGTTACGCAAATGTTGATTCACACCATCATCTATTTTTTGAGTGCAGCTATTCGGATCAAGTTTGGAGCATGGTTCGGTCCAAGTGTGGTATGGAGAATGTAGGCCCATTTTGGGATGATATTATCGGATGGATGGCGGCCCGGATCCATTCAAAATCGGCAACTACGTTTGTTAGTAAACTAGTGCTGGGTGCGGCGACATATTTTATTTGGCAAGAATGAAATTCGAGGCTTTTCAAGAACCAAACAAGACCTCCAGATGTTCTAAGTGACGTTGTTCTGCAAACGGTTCGGTATAAGCTTATGGTTGTGAAGTTCAAGAACACTGTGAAGGTGCGAGAGCTGCTAAACGCTTGGGGGATACATGGAATAAACTTGACTGACGAGTGATTCGGATTAGTGTGGTTCTCGTTTTTGTCTAGATGCTAGTCTAGTAGTATTTGTTGCTTTTATTTGATGTACTTTCATGGGGATTGTCCCATGTTTGAACTAGTATGGACTCTCCATACTACTTGTTTTGTATTGTTTGTTGATATATAGAATCACCGGGGTAACCCTTTACCCAAAAAAAAAAACATGTTTTAGTACACCACTTTGAATACACATTCCCTTTCACTTTATTATATGTACATCAACACCCTTTATACCATCCAAACAACATATTACATCATAAAGTGACAAATATAATCAAACCATCAACCACTAGATATAACTAACCAAAACACATGTATATGGGCCTACTTCATCATTTAAAATCATAAACTTTTTATACCAAAACACCTTATTTCATGTTCATACATATAGATGCACATGTGCATTTCTAATATTGGTAATGTGAAAAGTAGTGTATGTAAATGAAAGTGCATTTTTCTACTACTGGTAGTATATTATGGAATTTGTCCAAGAAATGATACATCCATAACTGTTACTCGAAAAAAAACGTTTTTTTTTTAACAAAATATAGCGATTTTTATTAGAAAAATATTTTTAAAAAATTGTGGGTTTTTTGGATTTTTAGGTATTTATTTTGTGTTCACATTGGTTCTCGTGGTTCTCGCAATAAGGGTGGTTCTCAAATGAATCTTACCCTATATGTATATATATGTGTATATAATTTGTGTGAGTGTATTTGTATGTTTCTTGGTACATCTCTTTAAAGGTTAGATTATTTAAACTTTGTAACACCCCAAAAATTTTAAACATTAAACAACAAATTAGATATATGTAGGGGATAGTTATCTTGAGAACGCTAAAATTTTGTGAGAACCGTGAGAATGAATGAGAAAACTAATCAAAACCAATTTCTTTTTAATACAATCCTCAATGTAATTAAAATACAACATCAAAAAGAGAATTTACAACATTAGATTAGCCACTTCACCTCTCAAAATCACTCTTAATAAATTTTTTACACATGTGTAAATTTTCAATATTTACGAATACATGTAAATTTAAACGTGTAAATTTAATTTCTAACATTGTATTCGAATAATAATGACAAGTGTAAAAATTATTTTGAATTTGAATTGTTTTTACTAAGTTCTCGCGGTTTATTCGTTCGTTCTCATGGTTCTCACAATATTTAGCGTTCTCAATTAAACATTTCCCTAATATAAACATTTCCCTAACATATATATATGGTGTGGTTCGGCTACAAAGTCCATTTTTCCTACCAAGTGTACAAAGTCGTAAAGCACCATAATTTCAGCCATAAAACACACTCAAAACCCACAAATAACATAGTAAAGATCACTAAAACACAATATCCAAACTCTAACAGTCCATAAAAATTTCAAACACATCATCGTAGAACTATGAATATAAAACACAACATTATAATCAACATAAAACACATTAATGTTAGTTATTCGATAATCAAAGTCTTATCATCCAAAACACAACACAAAACCCACAAATATGTCATTTTAGTAATCTTCACTTTGTTATTTATGGGTTTTGAGTGTGTTTTATGATTTTTTACACTTTGTAGGAAAAATGTACTTTGTAGCCAACTTCCACCCTATATATATATATATATAGGAGACCGCTAAAATGTAAACCACCTCCAGTTGTAAGAACCGCGAGAACCAGTTCCTAACCATTAGATCAAAAAGATGGATGGATGAGATTAAAAGTAACTAAAATGAATATTAAATACATTTTTTCTTATTATGTCTTTAATATTTTAATCCAAAAGGTTAGTTTAGTAAAATTACTCTATTTTGTCTTTATTATTTTTTTTATTATTTTTTGTTTTATTATATTACTTTTTATTTTTTAAAAAGAATTTTTTTATTAAAAGAATTTTTAAATTCAAAATTTTTTAACAAGGCAAATTTTTTTGCACGCCGGTTTTTGCACGCAGGGCTTTTTCAAGCGTCGTTTTTTTAACGCGCCGTTTTTACGCCGGGCCTTTTCAAGCGTCATTTTTTAGCGTGCCGTTTTTTCAAGCGTCGTTTTTTACACGTTTTTTAGCGCGCCGTTTTTTACACGTTTTTTTTCGTCGTCGTTTTAACGCGCCATTTTTTCACGTTTTTTTAACGTGCCGTTTTTTACACTTTTTACGTTTTAAGTTTTACGTTAAACTTTTTAAGTTTTACGTTAAACTTTTTAATTTTTACGTAAAAATTTTTACGTTTTACGTAAAAAAAATTTACGTTTTACGTTTTACGAAAAACTTTTTACGTGTTACGCAAAACTTTTTACGTTTTACATTTTATGTAAAACTTTTTACGTGTTACGTTAAAATTTTTACGTTTTACGTTTTACGTAAAAATTTTACCGTTTTACCTTTTACGTTTTACGTTTTTACGTTTTACGTTAAAAAGTTTACGGTTTACGTTAAAAAGTTTACGGTTTAATTTTTTTTTTACAAAAACTTTTTTACGCAAAAACGAACGCACCCAGAATTCGCAAACTCGGTGAGGTGTCTCAGATATATTGTTATCATCATCGACTAGGGGGGGGGGAACCAACAACATCAAAACAAAGTGTATCTCGAAAAAGAAACGGGGTTTGGCTTAGATTATCCGATAATCAAAATGCTGCAAAAGTGGGGTTGCAGGTTCAAAAACCTACCCTCCGCCGTCCTTGCCGCGCCATCGTCATCAAAATCTACGTTTTTTTTTCATCATCGCCACCCCAAAAATCCAACCGATCAAAACCCACATAGTTCACTTATCGAAATCACTGGCAAACATCAAAAATCACTGGCAACACATTAAAATCACCGGCAAAAATGACATGTTTTTTTTTTTTGCATCATCAGCCATAAACATCAAAATCACCGGCAAACAACAGGGACACAGGATCAGAACCAAAAACATCAAAATCACCAGCAAAAACCTTACCACCAACGTCTCCGTCAATCACCACCACCACCACCGCCGCCGTCAAAAACCCACCACCGCCACCACTGTCTCCGTCAATCCTCCACACCACCACCGTCTCCGTCACCGTCAAAACTCACCACCACAGTCGCCCTCGAAACCCACCACCACACATCGACCACCATACACCCCCACACCTCCACGACCACCACCGTACTCCCCCACACCGTACACCCCCACACCTCCACGACCACCACCGTACACCCCCACCCCACACCTCCACGTCGTACCACCTAGAACCACCAACGGTCACCATCACCGCTGGTTTAGCCCAAATCTGCAAAACCCTTGAACTACCCAGTTTTTTTGCTTTTGAGATGTGGTGGTCCGATTAAACCCAAAGACGAACTGAAGCATCTGATTTTAGGGTATGGGGCTTATGAGTAGTGGATATGGCGGTGGTCATTTGGATGCAGAGAGATTGAAGGGAGAGAAGGAGTGTGGGTTTTGAATTTTTGGAGATGGAAGATCTGGACCTTCTTTATGAAAAGAAAGAGAGAGAAATATAATATGTGATAGGAATAAAAAAAGGTGGAGGAGATGGTTTAAAAAGGTGGAGAGAGAGTCTGACCATTATAAATGAGGAGAGAAGTAGGGAAAAGACATTTGGTGGTAAAATGACCAAACTACCCTTTTGAGTGGCAGAATCTAATTGGTTAAGAGTGGTTCTCGCGGTTCTTACAACTGGGGGTGGTTCCTATTTTAGCGACTCCCTATATATATTTATATATATATATATATATATATATATAGGGGCTGGTTAACGTACAAAAGCGCTTATCGTACATTACGTACGCTACAATCTCAGCCGTCAGATCATCTTCCCGCATTGAAAATCGCATGTGAAATTGAATTACCACATGCGAAATTGTTACCAAAATTATCACATGCGAAATTGGTACAAAAAAACAACCTGCTATTTCATCAAAATTATCACATGCGAAATTGAATTACCACATGCGAAATTGTTACAAAAAAACAACCTTCTATTTCATCAAAATTATCACATGCGAAATTGAATTACCACATGCGAAATTGTTACAAAAAAACACCTGCTATTTCATCAAAAATATCACATGCGAAATTATTACAAAAAAAAAACAACATGCGATTTTCATTGCGGGGAGATGATCTGACGGCTGAGATTGTAGCGTACGTAATGTACGATAAGGGAATTTGTACATTACCCTTTACCTATATATATATATATATATATAGAGAGAGAGAGAGAGAGAGAAACGTGATCGGGAGAAAACGCTCAAAAGTGTGAGAACGGTGAGAACGCTTCCTGGCCAAACACGTGTCACGCCGCTGAGAAAAGGGCGGAGGGGCTTTTTTGTCCTTTCATCTTCTGCTTTTCCAGTTCCGCTTTTCCCAATGTTGTTTTAATTTTTGGTTTTTAAGATTTTTGGCTTTAACCAAATTCAATAATTAATGGCGTTTTAAGGGTTTCATTGTATCAACATTTTGGCGTTTTTGGCGTTTATTCACATCGTATGCCATTGTAACCCAGTGGGCAGGAAATCTATTTGAATGGCGTTTTTCAAGGTGTTTTAAACAAGATGGCTCATTGTTCTATTATTTTTTATAAACATTTTGGCATTTGGGTTATCTTGGCGTTTTACAATCGTTGGATTATATTTCAGCAACAGAAAAAAAAATTCAAGCGAAGAAAATAAATTAAAAATCCTAATCGGATATCTCTTCACAATATTCACTGTCATCAGTCTCTCTGTTCTTTAATAGTACAAGAATTATTTTACCTGCTCGTCTGTTGAAGTGGCTTTTTTTCTGGATGTTTGTGGACATAGATCTATGACGTGTGGGTGAGTTTTTCGCTTTTTCTTCATGTTGATCTTCATCTTTATCATCATCCCACTCTTCAGTGTCATTGACCTCTTCTCCTCATCCAAGCCTTCTTCAAGAACAAAAAATACAAAATGCCATATGACTGGCATTAGTATTTTTTTTTTATTTTTGTCCATCTCATGCAGCAAAAATTTTTCTGAGTTACTCGCTTCCCCTAACAATTCATTAAGTGAAACTTGACGAATAACAATACTGAATATCCAAGAAAGCATAATTGCTATCTTTGATTTTTTTTGGCGTTTTACAGTGAGTGATATTTAGTAGTATTGTCGTTTGTTTTTTTTTTTTTGGTTTGATCAAATGGAAGTTGCTGAGATGTATCATTTTATAGGATCTCTTTTTGGCGCCAAATTTAGGCGGTGCGTTATTATAATAAAGCATTCGTCTTTTCAGTTACTGTTTGTAATTATTGTTTTTGACAAGCTTTATCTCTGAAGTCTGTAACACGTCCCATCTTTCAAGTTTGGCGTTTTAGATTCTAATATAATAAATTTTCCCTATCTTCAGTATTTACTGATTTTGTATTTACTGTTTCTAGTTACATTTTCAATTTTGCTTTTTATTTTTTTTTATTTTTTATTTTTTGGGTTTTTTATAATAATTTTTCAAAGTAATTTTATTATAGTTTGGGAGTTTTTTGGGGCGTTTAACTGGATGATATCGTTTAAACAAGCATTTTGGCTGTTTTGGCGTTTTTATTATATTTGGCGTTTTTATTATACAACAATCAACTGAAAAGGAAAATAAAAAAATAATACATAAAAAAAGTTTTTTTTATAATACTTGTCCAAAGTAAATTTAGGATGGTTTGATAAACGCCAAAAGGTGTAAGACATTTGCTTTTTTGGCGTTTTTATTAGATATGGCGTTTTTTATTAAATAACAATCAATTGAAAAAGGAAATTAAACAAAATAAATATTTGATCTTCAAATCTTCACTGTCACCAGTCTCTTTCTTCTTCTGAAGCATCTTCACTGGCTGTTTCGACTTTCGTATGAAATCAGCCTCTTTTTCTATAATTTTTGTCCATGTCATGCAGCAAAATGTTATTGAGTTTACACCCTTTTCAGCCCTAATGTTATCTTTTTTGGCGTTTTACCGAGAAAAAGAACGCCACAAAATAAACCATCTTGAAACTGTAAATTTGATCATGCTAAAATCAATAAAGTGTTGCTGTATGGTGTTGGATAACATTGTTAATCCTCAGTTAAGAAAGTTAACTGACAATGTTGTCCACACCATACAGCTACACTTTATTGACAGCAATATATTTGATGTTTGGGTATTCTGGCGTTTATCAGTCGAATGGTATATATTAAATATGGCATTTGGGGGTTTTTGTTTGTGTTTTGTAATTGAAGGCCTGAGTTGTTGTATATATAGGATTTTTTTGGCGGTTTTTTTTGGCGGTTTTTTTAGGCGGAATTTTACTATAATTAAGTTTGGCATTTTATATCTAATGGCTTTTTTTGCAGAATGTTGTGTGATTTTTGTTTTGGCGTTTTATTTTCATGAGATGGCGTTTTGTTTGGAGTAGTCAAAAGACACTTTTACCCATAATGAAGCGCGTCCACGTAATAAAATTGATGTTATTTACGAAAATGCCACCGCGCCAATCTAGTCCATATATTGTTTTGATCGGACGATCGATAAGCGTTCTCACCGTTCTCACACTTTCTACCGTTTTCTCTAAATCCCAACCCTATATATATATATATATATATATATATAGGGGAGGGTTATCTTGAGAACGCTAAATATTGCAAGAACCGTGAGAACGAATGAAAAAACCAATCAAAACCAATTTTTTTAATACAAAGCTCATTGTAGTTAAGATACAACATCAAAAAAAAGAATTTACAATATCAAATAATTCATTTCTCCTTTCAAAATCACTTTTTTTAGATTTTTTACACATGTGTAAATATAACAGATTTACACATGTGTAAATGGCAAACTTACACATGTGTAAATTTTCTTTATTTACGAATTCACATAAATTTAAATGTGTAAATTAAATTTCAACATTGTATTCGAATAATAATGATATGTGTAGACAAAAATTTTGAATTTGAATCGTTTTTTACTAAGTTCTCGTGGTTTTTTAATTTGTTCTCACGGTTCTCACAATATTTAGCGTTTTCATTTAAACCTTCCTCTATATATTATATATATATATATATATAGGGGGCCGCTAAAATAAAAACCACCTCTAGTTGTAAGAACATTGAGAACTACACCGTACGGGGCGAGGTGGACCAAATTTTTTTTTTCCATAAACGTAGATGCGTGTATTATAAACACATTTGTAAAAAAAATTCAAAAAAAAATGTCGTGTGTGTAATTTTGTTTGTGTTTACGGGTACCGTAAATTTTAAACAAAATTTACGGTAACCGTAAACGCAAACCTGTGGTGCTCAAAACTACACACACGACAATTTTTTTTTGAATTTTTTTTACAAATGTGTTTATAATACACGCATCTACGTTTATGAAAAAAAAATTTGGTCCACCTCGCCCCGTACGGTGTAGTTCTCACGGTTCTTACAACTAGAGGTGGTTTTCATTTTAGCGGTCCCATATATATATATATATATATATATATAAGAGGCTTGAGTGTGAAAAGTGTGAGAAATATTGTGGGGCTGACATGTGTCCTTGAGTTGTATTAATTCAAAAGGGAAAACAAGTAATTTACTCTATAATTCAATTAAATGATAAATATTCCTATAACCACTTGGGAGTTATTTTAGGATTCCGATGTGTTTTTTAAAGATCCTTTAAAAATATGTGATTTATTTGTCATCGCGTATAAATCTTCAACATCGCAAGAAGTTTCATCATCATTGTAATATGGTTTCTTTTCTGTTCTGTGCGAAAATCTAATGTGTGGTTTTTAAACCTGCATTCATCGTGTTTTAAACCTGCAGTTCAGTATGTGTTCTTCGTAGTTCTTTGTATGGTGTTTTAAACCTGCATTCATGGTGTTTTAAACCTGCAGTCCAGTATGTGTTCTTTGTATGTTCTTCGTATGTTGTTTTAAACCTGCATTTATGGTGTTTTAAACCTGCAGTCCGGTATGTTTTCTTCGTATCGTGTTTTAAACTTGCATTTACACCTACATTCTAGTATATGTTATTCGTATGATGTTTTAAACCTACATTCCAGTAGACTTCATATCATGATATACGTAATTTTTTTATCTATATAAATATAACAATATGGTACTCATATTAAAAATAAAAAAAAACTCGTTATTATGGTGTAATTTATTTTAAAAAAAAACATTACGTATAAAAAGTTATTGACATTAAAAAAAGATGGGTGGAACTTGCATGTGCATTAAAGTGGATGACAGTTTCTTTATTTAAAATTACAATTTAAAAAGACACTATTACCCCTAATCTAGCCAAATTAATAAAAAAAATAAAACATAATTTACATTTTAAGACCTTCTTGATCTCAATCACTAACTACAAGATCTAATGGCTTAAAACACTCATTTCACTTCTTACAAATCCACCTCCTTTTACACTAAACCCACCCTATATATATATATATAATTTACTTTTATATATAAGAATCTTAAACATTAATCAATTTTAAAAATATATAATATTTTTATATGTAAGAATTAACTTTCATTTCAGTCCATGTGGGTATTTTGGTCAATTAGCCATGACTTAACAGAAAGAAAAAAAAAAAAAAAAAAAAAGTTAGTCATTTGAATGAAAAACGTTAAAAAATATATACATCGAGGTTGGATTTGTTATAAATTATATTTTTGGAGTAGACTAGTTAAAATGGGGTTAACCCAGAGGAAAACGAAAATTTACTCTTAATATTATTTTTAGTTGCGTGGGGTATGTTGTCGTTCCTTGGTCGTTAGTTGACACAAACAAACCAACTGATTTGATTCTCGTCGAGAATGAAACCACCAATGAATCGGGGTGTCTTTAGATGATGTCACGTCCATAGTATGCTGCTTCTGAGTTTTCTAAAAAATTATATGTTGCTGAATTAGATATTCTCAAGAATATCCAATCTCTTTCACCTATATATATTAAAGCATTAATTTGAACACCATATTTAGAGGGAGCTTTTTTCCGTAATGGTGGATAATACATGGCAATCCTTCAAGGCCTTGTCTATTATCTTGTATACATCAATTTTCTTCTTTCAGTTTAATGTTTTACCTACCTATGGAGATGATGAAGGTACACTTTCAAGTTTCAACTTCATACACTAAATTATATGGGAAGAAATTAAAAAAAAAATACACTAAATTATATGAGAAGAAATTAAAAAAAAAAAACTGATATTGTTTAATTTTTTTAATCAAATTTTGTACTTCTTACATAAATTACCAACAATTAAACCATTTGTTTTTCAATCTTAGATACATAATCAATGGGTTTGTTTCATTCAAACAAACGACTTGTTTTCAAGTTTGAGGAGTTGATTCGAGTTTATGTAAATGGACTGACAAGAACCAAACTTTTCTAATCTTATTAGTATGGAACCAAATATTGTAGAATCAAAAACTAAGACAAAAAAGAACATTAGGGTATGCCACATAAAGTTCTTATGTATATCATCTTTGATCTGTGTAACATGATTTATAGACATATTTAGATAGGTGTAAAATTAATGTATTACTCAGATCAGATCAATCTTGGATCCTATATTAAAACTTAAAAGTGTCACCTAATTTGGGTAATTATCAAACCAATTTAGATAAAAGAAACAGTAATAATTAAATCCCTAAACATTATAAATCTAATGGAGATTTTGTTCCTCCGTATGTATGTATGTATGTATGTATGTAAAGAGGGAGTTGTGAGTTTGATCTTTTATTTGATTGTGGCATGCATGCATGCAGGATGTTTGTTGAACTTCACATCATTAGCGTACCAACCAAATGGAGAGTGCATAATAGAGCATGAAAAACAGCACAAGATCAAATCATGGGGCATTCTGAAAACAACCCTCTGCTGTCAATCCCCTCTCACCCTCATCTCTAAATCCCTGGCTCGACGACTATCCTCCTCTGCAGATAAATCGGTCTTCCTGGACTCCAAGCAATGGTCAAGCTGCAGCAGCCCCTCCATCTTCCAACCCCAGACCGCCTCCGTCAACTCCCACCTCTGCAATTTCAATAACTTGTTCAAAGAAGCTTCCGATTGTGCTGCCCACTCCCTTGCTGACTTCAAAGCAACTAAGGACTTCAATGATGCCAGTGCAATATGCGGCCGCTTTCATCAATCTAACTCCTTTGATGACATCTGTAGGAACTGCAGCCGGGCCGTCTTGAAGGCCAGAGATTCCCTCTCAAATGGAAACCAAACGGAGAAGGAGGTTTGTGGGATTGCTGTTGTTACCGCCCTTGCTTCCGAGAAGTGGAACGAGACCTCATTAGCCCCTGTTGATGATTTCTATGCCTGTTTGCGTTCCTTGGATGTGCATGGTAAGATTGCATAGCTATACTAATACTATCATCATACTTGTTTCATTTGCCTAGCTCCTCTAAACATTCTCTTCTTTCCTTTTGTTACAGATCCAGGCTACATCAAACTGAAACGTGAGTTATTTTTGTTTAGGTTAATTGCATCAAATTATAACCAAAACATGTTATTAACTGCCAAAATTAGAGAAAAATGCTCGGATAGTCCCTAACTTTCTAAAATTACAGCTATAGTCCCCAACTTTTGCAATTTCGTTCCCGGATAGTCCCTAGGCCTAACATCAGTTACTTTTCTCAGTTAAGTGGGTGTGAAATAACAAAAATACCCTTACTATAAAACAAAATAAATAAATAAATAAATCTATTAATAGGTTAAGTTATTTTGTTTTATAGTAAGGGTATTTTTGTTATTTCACACCCACTTAACTGAGAAAACTAACTGATGTTAGGCCTAGGGACTATCCGGGAACGAAATTGCAAAAGTTGGGGACTATAGCTGTAATTTTAGAAAGTTAGGGACTAAAGGTGAAAAAAGGGCAAACCACAGGGACTATCCGGGCATTTTTCTCGCCAAAATTACTTCATCTTTTTAGCTAGTAATCATGTAAGATAACAACATATGATTTGGTCTACCAGATTCCGTTTTCGAGACATTACTTGGCGTTGTTCTTGCTAGCATGAGCTTGATGTTTGTTATCATGCTGGTAAAATACGTAATGCGAAAGAAACAACAAGGCCAATCGGCTCAGTTTCACACGAAAGAAACTCCAACAGCATGGTCCGGCCTTTATAGCTTCTCCAAGGCGGAAATCGAGCACGCCATTAACTTCTCAGGTGAAAAACAATGCCTTGGGCGTGGAAGCGCCGGTGAGGTTTATAAAGGGATTCTGCCTAGTGGACAAGCCGTTGCTATCAAGAAGATAAGTAACAGAAACAACGCGGATTCTTTCACACGCGAAGTTGAGGGTCTTTCTAGAATCCGCCACCCGAATCTTGTTTGCCTTTTTGGTTGTTGCACTGAAGATGGTGAACAGTATTTGGTTTACGAGTTTTGTCCTGCAGGAAATCTTGCCTTTAATCTCTTGAGTAATTATCCGTACAATGCATACATGTTTGTTTTATTTTTGTACGTAGCAATTCTTCATTCAATTCTTACGTACAGGAAGGGATAGCGTTTTGGCCTGGGAAAAAAGAGTTAAGATTTTGAGAGATTGTGCACTTGCAATAAGATTTCTCCATCATTTCATAGATGGATGCATTGTTCATAGAGATATCAAGGTAATTAACGTTTTTGTAGCCTAGTGAGTGTCCCTCCCCTAGTGCTTATTTGACGTGTTTGTTTTGTAGCTTACAAACATCCTTCTTACGGAGAACTTAGAGCCAAAGCTGTCAGACTTTGGGTTGGCAAAAGTTCTAGGGATGGAAGAGAGCAAAGTGTTTACGGATGTTCGTGGAACCATAGGCTATATGGACCCTGAATACATGAGCAACGCCAAGTTGACTTGTGCTAGTGACATCTACAGTTTTGGTATTGTTGCCCTTCAACTTCTTTCGGGTCAGAAAGTCATCGAGCTGGATCTTGAAGCCAGAGATCAACTCACCAGAAAAGTAAGCTACTCGATCCATCCATGACAGTTATACAGTTTGTTAATCCAATTTGCATATGGGGATGTAGGCAAAGGACGTGAGCATGGGGAGGCGTCCGTTGACAGACATCGAAGATCCAAGGCTGAAGGGGAATCTCAACACTGTAGATTTTGAATCCATACTACAAGTTGCGGTGCTATGTGTTGCTAAATCAAGCAAAGGTCGGCCAACAATAGACGTTGTGTTTGGGGAGATGGATAAAGCATGGCAAAACACACTGGCTGATATGGTAAGCACAGCCTTCATTAATTAAAAAAAAAACAATAATTTGCGTGTAATTCGTGTTTTTGGTTTGGATCAGAGAGCGAAAAGGGAGATGAAGTTGTTCACTGCAACACAGCCTGTGGATGTGCAAGTCATTTCTCTGTGAAATTATGACTTCTGTTGCATGTATAATTACAGGATTAGGAATAAAAGTTACTTACTGTACAACCATGTCTCATGTACAAAACGTATCGAGTGAGTGAGCTTTTTTGTTGTGGATTTAGCGAGGTGATCAACTCGTTTACACCGTAAATATAAATACAGTTATTTCTGGTTCAAATTCTAAAACAATTTCAAATGTAGTAGTGAAATAGATACTATATTATACTTAGCAATTGAAAATCGAGATTAGGCACGTACAAGTCATGTACAAAGGTCATCAGATTCATCTTCTTTCTCCATAATATTATTATACTTAAAAACGGAAAAACATAACAAAACATTGGTGTGTATCAACTGCTGTTATGTTTTCTTGAAACATCACATGTTGATGCTGTTGCCGGTAAAGTTTTCTTCAAAATCCATACTTTGCAGCACATACGAGACGAGTTGCATCAAGGTCAGCTTTTCGTTGAGTTGAAAAACCAAACACCTCCTAAGATTTATCAGTCTTTGAAAGAAGAGCAGGATGCATTCTCAAGGCATTAGCAAATATTCGTTTTGCAGCTCCAAAATGTTCCTCATGCTTCGGGACATTAGTATCACGTTTTTTTACACCAACATTCCTTGATGCTTCCGTTTCAAGCTTCCTGGTTAACTGCTGTTGCTGACCAGTTGACTTTTGACTGTTTGATTGGTTTTTCACATGGTCACGAGGTTTGATGCTTATCCCGTCATTAGACTGTTTGATTCTATGGCCAAGCGCATGAGCAATCATACGTCGGGCGACAACAGGATTATTTTGAGGCCTCAGTGACTCCATATCATCATCATTTCCTGTTGAGAAAATCCGGTTCCGAGCTGCCAGGTAGGCTGACTCTCTATCCTCTAGAGAAACCCTAGCAGTTAATGTTTCCAAATTTGTCCCTAAAATTGGAAGAAAAAAAATTTAGTGGTGGCAATTTCGACGGCTTTACTTTTAAAATGGGTTGATTTAATTATGTTTTATCTCTAGATAGGATAGGATCAAGCACACTTTATGCTAGCTGAGGAAAAAAAATACCAGTGGAACCATCCTCTGGTCGTGTTAGAAGCTGTGATGTAGTTGGAGACTCATGTTCCCATAACAAATCCGCAACTAGAATGGAGGGTCTGATATTCAATAGAAAGGTCTCAAAAGCTAAAAAACCAACTAACAGAATGATTCATGATAAAAACTATTAGCAATAATAAAAATGGACAACTATTGTTTCAAGTAAAAGTCTTTTAGACAGACATTGATGTGTCCTCACAACGCTTTAAAACGATATGCCGATCATCTCCTTCACCGATAGATTGATGAGAAAATCTTGCATACAAAAAAGGGAAACGTTTTTAATATGACAATTACACAATGAAACATGAAAAATGGGTGGAAGATGATACCCAAATATATCAGCAAGACGGTGTAAAAGAAGACGATTGTAGGGGTTCATTGGCTCCAGTTCCAGCACCCCATTTAAGCTGCAAGACAACAAAATGCTTAACACTTGGTATATCGGGAACTAAACGAATTAGAAAGCACAGTGGATACAAGATACCATGTGCTGAAAGAAGGAAAGAGACCTTGTTTCATTCTGAAGGAAATGAACAAGCATGTCTTCCATAGAAAGAACGAGGTGCTTGCAAGGAAGATTGTCCTTTACAAGATATGCTAATTCTTCAACCTGCACAAATTCAAACATCAGAACGAATCTTCAAAATGCCTATTAGATTTGAACAATTAACATGTCACACATCAAAATAGGAATACTACAAATGTTCTTGAACATTAAGCAATTAAATGTCAAGTACAACTGCCAAATCATCATAGAAGATTTAGTATCAAGTGATGGACCACTCAAATACCACCTGACCTGGATTTGAACCCGCGCGACTTTTTGAGAAGAGTATTAACAAAAAAAAACTAATGCATAGCAAGTACATCCAAAATCAATAGTGGGATATGTATTCGATAGAAATTAGAAGCATGTGTAATTTCTAGTTTTTGAACCTAATAAATATGTAGTCCTTGAAGATTTCATACGATTGTGCATAGTAATCAGAAGCAACCCCAAATAATTGAAATTAAATAAATAAATCGTGCAAACCTTACCTGTCTAATAATATTAGCTAAGAGATGAAGCTTTTTAAAACCGGTAGGACATTCAAGAAGAAAATAAATAAATGCATTAGACAAGCCTCAGACGTGCGCTTGCTTGCTTGCTTAAGGTGATAGATGATAAGGTAGATTCCTATCCTATCCTATGCTATACAAACTAGAAACAGAAAAGTATAATCAAATTTCGTAACTTGGATTAGACAGGGGCTAAGTGCACAAACAAAATCTAGCTAAATATACTACACCACAAATATATATTCTGCAAGCAACTCCTGATTGATCATACTGCAAATTGTATGCTGTTTATATCCTCAATAACAGAATTATGCAGAAGATAAAAGAAGAAGAAGAAGAAGATTGATTTTACCATTGAGAATTGAGTGAGACTCATGTTGGAAGCTGAAACCCTAGGTAGATTTGTAAGATCCAAATTCAGTGAGGGGTTGCGTTTATGTCTGTCATCCGCCTCAATCTGTTGGCCCGTTATCCTGCGATTGGGCCTCATTCATCAAAAATTAACATCTTTCGCTACCAACTCATTCATGTTGGAGTAGATGTCTTCATGGTTTGGTTTAGCTTACTCTTGGCCTAAAATCTATGTCGTGGTTAAGGATAACCATAACCATAACCGATTGATTATGGCGGTTTTTCCTTAATCAGTTTTAAAAGTTATAGCAGGTCGGTTATAGACGGTTAACCATGAATTTAGGTCTAGTTAAAAATAACTCATGATTGTTATTACATATCTATACTATATTATAATACATGAGGGAATGATTCCCAAAAGTTAAGAACGTCTTCCCCCATTATTTATAAATAAACCCCTAGAATGAGGGTAAAGTGGTCTTTTAAACCATAATTATTTTTTAGTCCCTCAACCTATTACATTTAAATCCTTGACATTTAACATAATTATGGGTAATTAGTTACACTTCCCCCCTCTTTAATTCTTTAATGTATTCCTGCGATATCTTACAACCCGTAATGTTTTAAAAAAATCCGAAGGTACCATGACGATCGGCACATTTTTTTAAACGTTTCGATAGTTGTCTTTTTTAGTTTCGCCGTACGTTTATAAAGTACAAATAGCCGATGCGTAAATGTACAATTGATTAAAGCCAACATTTGTTTTTTACCCAAGCCAGCTTTGACCATTACCTAGCTACCGTGCATTAACATTTGTTTTTTACCCAAATTTTTTGTTTTGAACGACATTAATAAACTAAAATATTCCCTAATTTTACTTGTACAGAGTCAGTTTGTTGTGACATGTTTAATATAGTATAGATAAAACTCACAACAAACTTCCTATTAAACGTGCCACAACAAACTAAACAGGATATGTGCATCTTATTTTAAAAACTTAAAACTCGCAACAAACTTCCTAAATAAGTGGATGACCAATCTAAAACTAAACCCTAATGGACTACTATAAATACATAGCAAACACTCACAATTCTACATTTCTATTGCTAAACAGATTTAAAATATGGAGCCAGTTCTGAATTCACTTGATGCGAAAAAACAAGCATGTGATATTGAAAAATCTAAGGTCGGTTCTATGATAAGTTTTGTTATATCGCAATAATGAATAATTGTTTTCTTTTATTTACTTTTATGTGAATACTAACTTATTTGATTTTTCAGATTCAACACACCAATTTAAACACCCTAGTTGTCGAACAAGCTTTTGTTAGTTTTTAAGTAATATTTTCGTTTATAATCTTTCATATTAACAAGTTCGTTATGTTATTATTTGGTGTTTTATTGTAGGATGATGGTGATAATAGTGTTGAAATTATTTCTTATGGTGCAATGTTCAGTCCATACAAGTCTAATCTTCAACGTCAATTTAGTAAAGAGGTAATTTTAAAATTTATTTAATCTTTTTTAAATTTTTTTATTCAATATTTGCTTTTTTTATAAAATTTATTTAATCATTTTTTAACTTTTTTATTAATTTTTTGTTTTTAAGGATCGGAAGTATGAGAATCAAAAGAAAAGATCTAAGAGACTCTCTGAATGGAAATGGGTCGAGGTTATAAATTTAGATGATTCTGAGGACGATGAGAAAGAAGATGAATTAGATGATACTGCTGATTCGAGCACAAACAAGAAAAACGGATCAAAAAGAAGAGAAATTAGATGAAATATATCAAGTGTTTTTATGTTTTTTTTCATTTTCAGTTGTTTTTGTTTGATCTAGACTATCCCATGAATAATAAAGTTTATTTTATATTTGAAGTTTATGTTTTGTGTTATTTTATTGCACTTATAATTTACATCTCGATTGAACTAATATACTTTTGTCATTTGTTTAGTATTTTTTATTAACAAACGAATCTTTACATGTTTAAAACAGTTTTTCTATACTTTATTTATTATTAATTTTTATAACAAAACAAAACTTTGATATTTAGTAGATAGAAGATAAACTATGTTCCAAAATTTTAGGAATTATTTAATACTAATTTACGATATTAGTAGATAGATAGTAAACTATATCCCAAAATTTTAGGAATTATTTAATACTAATTTACGATATTTATTTAATACTAATTTACGATATTTAGTAGATAAATAGGAAACTATGTCCCAAAATTTTAGGAATTATAAGTCAACTAATTAGGTCCTCCAAGTTAATTATTTGGGATGAGGCATCGATGGCGAAACGTCAGGCGATAGAGGCAGTTGATCGAACATTGCAAGACATTATAGGTGTTAAGCTCCCATGTGTAACACTTATGACATATATCCACCACAATAATGTTATCATATACAAATAAGAAAACTACCAGCAACGAGTGCCGCAATCCAAAGTGTCGCCCCCGCCGCATCGCGCGGGCACCCTACTAGTTTCTACATATTCGTATATTACAAATTCTTAAAAAATACATATAATCAATCTATAATATTAATACTGATTATTACCGAATATTCAAACAAAGTGTTTTGATATATTTCTTAAATTCATATAAACATTCAAACAAAACGATATGATATAACCCATAAATACTAAAAAACGTTCAACCAAAAACATCAAATATTAAAAAATGGTGAAAAGTCCTAAATCCGATAAAGATTTTACATGTCACTTTGGTTCGCTTATGGTGGATATGAAAACATTGATAACCATAACCAACCAGCTACTTTTGGTTTTCAGAAAAACAATTAACCGACCCACTAGTTTTTTATATGGTTCGTCTTTTTCAATTTGGTTTTATTGGCCAATTTGGTTATGAGTCGGTTAATTCGATTTTTTGCACACCCCTATGTCGGAGTTATATGGAGTTTTTGTTTCCTAAACTAATATTAAAGGAAAAAACTATTTACCAAAAGTAGTGTTTTTTATTTATTTTGTATATGCCTTTTAACCAACATATTAAACTTTTTTAGTGTTTTTTTTTTCTATATTTCTTTTTATTCTTGTCAGCGGTTCCGTGCCAACGCGCTCGCAGTGATTTCAAAACACATGTAAACACAGACTAAATAATTTTTCTATATTTTCTTTTTATTCTTGTCAGCGGTTCAGTGCGCAATGCACTCGTAGTGATTTCAAAACGCATGTAAACACAGACTAAATAACAAAAGAAGTTAGCCGCAACGCGGCGGTGTGATAAACCTAATTATAATAAGCAGTAGATTAATCTTATATCTTATAAATTCAATTTCGGTTTCCTTATTTTTTTTATGAGTTAATTACTATTTTCGTCCCTGTGGTTTGTCAAAAATCACTATTTCAGTCCATTAGTTTAAAAATTGTGATTTCAGTCCCTGTGGTTTCACTTTCGTAACCATTGCAGTCCACCTCCGTTAACCCCATCCATTTATTCTGTTAAGTACACGTGAATTGATCATAATGCCCTTATTAATAAAAAACAAAAAGATATCTAAATGAGTTAATTACTGTTTTCGTCCCTATGGTTTGTAAAAAATCACTATTTCAGTCCCTGTAGTTTCAACTTCGTAACCATTTCAGTCCAGTCTCCTAACACCGTCTATTTTACCGTTAAGTTTTTAATGAAATACCTAAATTACTCCTGTGTTAATTTAATAAAAAAAACCATAGAAATTTAAAAGATTGTATTCCAGGACCCACTTGTTAAAACACAACCCCACGCTACCCCACCCCACTCCATCCCTGCTCTCATTTTTGGCAAAAGTTTCCGATCAACTTTTCCGGCATCACAACCCCACCCTCTTAATGTCCGTCGACCCATTACCCCACCCCAATTAATATCTTCCTAGCAGTATCAATTAACATAATAACTTTGAAAAATAATGCTCACCTGGACATTTTCTCATTCTAAAATCCAAAAATAAAATTTTGAAATATATATGTAAAATTAGTGCCAGACTTGTACTTCTACTGAAGCCATGGTGGGTCGAACCCTACAATCCAATTTAAGTCCATATGTCATACAACAATAAAATCATATAAATCTAATAATAAAAACATATAAGTCCATATTTAATTAACACAAGGGTAATTTAGGTATTTCATTAAAAACTTAACGGTAAAATTGACGGTGTTAGGAGACTGGACTGAAATGGTTATGAAAGTGAAACCACAGGGACTGAAATTGCAATTTTTAAACTAATGGACTGAAATAGTGATTTTTGACAAACCACGGGGACGAAAACAGTAATTAACTCTTTTGTGTTTTATTAATTAGGGCATTATGGTCAATTCACGTGTACTTAACAGAATAAATGGATGGGGTTAACGGAGGTGGACTGCAATGGTTACGAAAGTGAAACCACAGGGACTGAAATCGCAATTTTTAAACCAATGGACTGAAATAGTGATTTTTGACAAACTACAGGGATGAAAACAGTAATTAACTCTTTTTTTATTCTTTTTTTTTACTTTTCTTTCAGAGTTACATACATGCATAATATATTTATAAATAAAAAATAAAATACTGGGAGTATGTAGTTCTTGATCAAGAGATTCGAGATGCGTCTTGAGTTTGTTACATCATCACTACAGCATTTAGTGTTGCCATCGTCTTCTGCTCTCCGTTATTGTCATTTTGTTTTGGGTTAATAGATTTAAACACCCCCCCCCAACTATCGCCATTTTGTCACACCCAGACCGCGTAAAACAACAAACGGCAGCGAAAACGTCGGGGAGTGGAACGACAGAATTATTGTTTCACAACCATGGTAATTAAAGTTTTGTTTTATTCATTAAAGTGTTTACATTGTCTTTGAATTAATTAAAACATAGCGTAATTTAACTGTCTTTTAAGTCACTAAGGCCCGAGTCCGCCTAAATGTAGCACAATCAACATCAAGCATTAGCTCCTGAAACACATGTAAAAATAGGTACGTCAGCATAAAAATGCCTGTGAGATACATAAGTTTTGTTTTTGCAGGATTCATGACTTGTAGTTAAGAGAAGTGTTTAACAAAAAGTAGTCATGAACCTTGTAAAATGTTTTCTTTTATAAAATCATGTGAAAATCGATATGGAAATCAGATGATATAAAAGAGTAATGCATGGTTAAATAAATAACCAAGTAAAAATGAATTTGTATAAAATATGGCATTTGTAAAACAATGTCTTGTCTTTGTATAAAATGTACCATGTCCTTGTCGAAGTGGTTTAAATAACACAACGATATGTAATATCATAAAAACACTTATATATAGGAAGTACCAGCGGCGTATCCACTATGCTTTCATCATATTACACAATGCCTTGTTATGTAAATCACTTATCAATAATCACCCAAAATGTCTTATTTAAACCAATGTCAAAATGTTTATATATAACCAATGTTCAATGTCAAATGTGAATCATGTCTTGTATATTTCGTTGTACGGTTATTTTTTAGGTCAAAGCTAACACGTTGTACGGTTATTTTTTAGGTGACCGTTTGGCTTATCCAGTAGTGGAATATTTCGTTAGGAACAATTGGAAAAAATTTGGGTTGCAAAAATCTATGATGAATGCTAATGGTTTTTTTCTTTTTTAAGTTTGCGGATGAAGTTGGTATGATGAATGCACTTAAGGAAGGTCCTTGGATTATCAGGTCACAACCATTGTTTCTTAATATTTGGTCGCCATCGTCAAAGCTGGAAAAAAAGGAAGTCAAAAAGGTGCAAGTGTGGGTGAAAATTCATGATGTTCCTATTGCTGCCTACACGGAGGATGGTTTAAGTTTGATAGCTACAGCCATTGGAGATCCAAAGTTATTGGATTCTTGCACTACGTCCATGTGTGTCGATGCTTGGGGTCGGAGTAGTTATGCTAGGGCCCTCATAGAAATATCAGCTGGAAATGAATTTAAAGAGGAAATTACTATGGCGGTTCCTGATGTTGAGGGTGATGGTTTTGTTAAGGAGAAAATGTATGTTGAATATGAATGGAGTCCGCATAGGTGCTCGCACTGTTGTGTGTTTGGACATTCGGATGACACTTGTCCGAATCAGAAATTTGTTTATGGTAAAAATAAAGGTCAAAAGAATCAGCAGGTTCAGCAGAATGTTGGCAAGGTCAAAAAAACAACCGATGGTGGATGAAGAAGGTTACACTGGGGTGTATGGGAAGAAAGTGGCTAAAAAGGTTGGTTTCAATGTGAATAAACAAAAGCAGAAATTTGAGTATAGGCCTGTTGGGGTTCGTGATAAAAACGGGGCTACTACTTCTGGTCAACCGTCTTCGGTGGCTTCTCATAACAAGTTTGATGTGCTAAGGCATGAAGAGGCGGATAAAGGTTAGCGTAGTGATGATCGAGTGAATGATGAATATGATTCAGATGATGAGGAGGTTTATGAAGTGTACAATGAGACGAATGAATTCCTTTGGATGGATAATCAGCCAACTAATAATGTTTCTAAAGGGGCAAGCACTCCTTTCACGGGGGTTTCCAATGGTTAGTTTGGCAGTTTGGAATATAAGGGGATTGAACCGTCCTCTGAAACAAATGGAGGTTCGTCAAGTGGTTAAGGATAATAATATGAGTTTCTGTGCCATTCTTGAGTCTCATGTGGATGTAGGTAATCTGAGCAGGGTGTGTTCGTCTGTTTTCCGGTCCTGGGATTGGACTTCTAACGGGGGTTGTTGTGATAAAGGTACGCGTATTATTATTGGGTGGAATCCGGCTGTAGTCGATGTTATGGTGCTTTCTCAATTATCTCAGGTTATGCATGTTCAAATGTTTCTTAAAGCTGAGAAAAAGTCGTTCTTTTGTTCATTTGTTTATGCGGATAATTCTCATATTGCTAGAAGGAGTCTATGGAATCACCTATCTATGCATAAATCGCTTGTTAATAATAATTCTTGGGTGGTTTTGGGTGATTTCAATTCAGCTTTGTTTTTGGAAGACAAGTCTATTGGTACATCGTCTCTGTCGATTGGTATGCGTGAATTCCGAGATTGTGTTTGTGACAACCCGAGTTTCAAGGTCTCTATTCGACTTAACTTATTACCTATTTGCAAGTGTGTTTTTGTAATTAATTGATGTGCAATACACGTGTTGTTTGTAGGTTGTAGTATACATGACATGTGTATAGATGTTATATATATTGTATTGATTATTTGAGTAGATAATTAAAACATGGAACCTTGGCCCGAATACCCTACCCCACGAAAACACACTTAGCCGAAAACACTAGAGTGTTTTCGTCCAAATAATGGCCAGCGAAAACCAAATGGGCTTTGGCCCGATCGTGTCAGGTAACATCAATAAACAACCGGCCCAAGTCCTTTAACCATATAATTACATGTACGTATATGATTAACAAGGAAAACCAAAACAAACCCTATTCCCCTCACTTGTGGTACGACGGCAGTAATTTTTCGTGTCATCATATCCTTCGATCGACAGCTCAAGGTTGGTAGATTTATTCTGTTTAAACTCTTGATTGACTACTTGTGATTATGTATGAACGTGTTATGTGATTAGTTGGTGGACATGATTTTCGTTTAATTTAGGAGTATTGCCAGATGCTTCTGTTAACAACTATTGAAATTTGATTTAGGGGTGGTTGTGATAATGATCGATGTATTTCGGGGTCCGCATTAGGGTGTCCGATACTTAATTAATCGGCTCTGTTTTTATCATATGAAAAAGGGATGAATGGGTGATTGAATAATCATGTATGAGTGAATGATGGAATGTTTGGTTGATAAACATGGCTTAACTGATGGAATAATTATGTATGAATAAACCAGATGCACTTACTGCCATCTATATGCCCCACCATGTGCATGTTTATAAAGATTGAATTTAATTAAGTTATATATATCAGAATTGGTAGATGGCGGCAGTTAGGTCTGCACATGGGATAATTAATCGGTTAGAACTTTGTAAAGTGGTGTACATGTTAAATAGTCAGAATATGTTGGAAGTTTCACCATCATTACTTATAGTCAGGCTTTATTTCACAAAAATGCATGACACATACTTGGATTAAAATAAAAACATGAGATACAATATGACATGCACATCAGGGGGGGGGGGGCTGTACATGGATACTTAAACAATTTGGGCCGAGGTGTAACCATGGGCTGAACAAGTTGAAATGGGCTCTACCTGTTGATGGGTCGCACACTTCATTTAATATGATGGTTTTAAGTGGGTCGTGTCCTGGCAGTTGGGCCGTAGACAAAGTTGATCGCATATTTTCATGTATTGTAATTTGTTACAAATAGTCATGCAAGCAAACTCATAATTAGAAAATTCCAACACCCACTATGTGATACTAGAATGAATGATTTTGATTGGATTGCATGATTAATTATTTCAATATATGTGAAGGCACGAGTACATTATCTTTGTTTTGTATGGTATAACTTGCATGAAATCTGAATAGTTGCTATGAGGTGTATGATGATGCTTATATGATACGTGACAATTGCTTAAACACACTATGTGACATTAGAATACATGTGAATCGCTACGAACCTAAACTGATTGAGTATACGTGCACACTATAGGACTTGACTGATTTCTTGTGAGCACTTAACTTAGCATACCGAGCAAACCAAGGTGAGTTCACATTTCCAAGGCATGGGATTCCCGGTGGGTTGGGAATGGTATTGATAGAATGGTATTGATAGATATGATAGACTTACGTAAAACTTACGTAAAACACTAGACTACTTACCATCGTCCCCAGGGTTCGAGGGACACTTACGTAAAACCTACGTATACTTGTGCTTACTACTGTCCTCAGGGTTCGAGGGACACTTACGTAAAACCTACGTATACTTGTGCTTACTACTGTCCTTAGGGTTCGAGGGACACTTACGTAAAACCTACGTATACTTATGCTTGCTACTGTCCTCAGGTTTCGAGGGACACTTTACGTAAAACCTACGTAAACCTCACGCGTACCACTGTCCTCGGGTTAAGAAGGGCACTTACGTAAAACCTACGTAAACCTCGTACGTACTACTGTTCTCAGGTTAAGAAGAACACTTATGGTACAACTAGTCTAGTAAATACAAACATGGGAAGCCCCCACTGATAGTACATACAACATGGGAAGCCCCCACCAATTGAATATACAAAACGGCTTAGTTAATAACGCATAGTTATGCAACGAACTTACTTACTGTGAACTCGCTCAACTAGTTGTTGATTTTCTGTTACATGCCTTGCAGGTCGTTAGGTACTCATGGAGCTTGCATAGGGAGGCGCGGTCGTTGTGGGACATGGATCGTATATGCCATGTTAAACATTTATGACATTGCAAACTTATTACTTATGTTGGGTTTTACGTATATGCTTCCGCTGAACATTGATACTATACTTTGGTTTTTGAACACCTTTCATATTGTTTGGTTGATTTACATTTATTAATTACATTGTTCAATATGATTGGTGGCTTGATCCTGGTCAGTCACGCCTCCAAGCGGTGATACTCCGCGTGTGGATTTTGGGGGTGTGACAGATTGGTATCAGAGCCATTGGTTATAGTGAACTTGGTTTTAATAAGGGAAAATGTTTTTGTTAAAACCAGACTATAACCTGAACAGTGCTCAACGATCCATAACGACGCCTCGCTCCACGTGCAAGACTCAACATTCTAGGTAATATGGTATATGTTTTATTGCCTACTTGCTAGAATTACATAGAACTTTGCTCATGGTATGCTTAGATACACATAACCCCTATTACTTGAGAATACTTGTGTGCTCACTCCTTTCTGTCATCGCACTATTCGCGAACCTCTCTCACTCATATTTCCTTGGGTATGAAGATCATGAGTGGACGTGTCAACATGACTCAAGCCCAGTTGGCGGTTTTGATCACTGAACAAGTTACTGCAGCACTCGCAGCTGCCCAGGCAAGAGGTATATCCTGCAGTCGCAACTTACTCTAGGATTCTTTAGATCCTACTCTCATCAACCAGCACTCGTGCTTAAGTATGTTTACTCTTACGCACACGACAGGTCAACACGCTCAGCCACCTGTGTGCACGTTCAAAACTTTCATGGACCGTCGTCCTACTACTTTCAGTGGCACGGAAGGAGCAGTTGGACTCCTCCATTGGTTTGAAAAGCTCGAGTCCGTATTTGAGATGTGTGAATGCCCTGAGGCTCGTAGGGTGAAATACGCCACTGGTACTCTAGAAGGCATTGCGCTGACTTGGTGGAATGCGCAAGTTCAAATGTTAGGGTTGGCTGTTGCTAACGCCACCCCTTGGAACGATTTCAAGGAACTAATCAAGCAAGAATACTGTACACGTGATGACATCCACAAGTTAGAAGTGGAGTTCTTTAACCTGAAGATGACGGGGTCAGAGATAGAAGCGTACACGAAACGATCCAACGAACTGGCAGTGTTGTGTCCAACTATGGTGGATCCTCCCATCAAGCGCATTGAGCTGTAACTCAAATGCTTAGTACCAGAGATTCAAAGTCATGTGACTTCTGCTAACCTTGCTACTATCCAGGATGTTACTCGTCTTGCTCATCGTCTCACGGACCAGGCAGTGGAGCAGAACAAACTGCCTAAGCGTGTAAGTGCTACTGCTACTGCTACTGCTACTGCTACTGCTACTGCTACTGCTACTGCTACTGCTACTGCTACTGCTACTGCTTCTGCTACTACTTCTGCTACTACTACTGCTACTACTTCTGCTACTACTACTACTACTTCTGCTACTCCCAGTGACAACAAACGAAAGTGGGATGGAACCTCCAGCAAGGGTTCGACTTCAGTCCCAGGCACAACAGTGAAAGATTGATGACTATCAGAGCCCTGGTCAGCAGTCTTCTGGTAGTCAAGGGCAGGGTGGATATCGAGGAAACCACCCAAAGTGCAACAGATGCAACAGACACCACGGTGGTCACATAGTCAAGGGTTGTAACCTCGTCTTAGCTGGTCAGACTTTCTCTATCGATCTTATTCCTATAGCTCTGGGTATTTTCGACATCGTTATTGGGATGGATTGGCTACCTCAACATCGAGCAGAGATTCTTTGCAAAGAAAAGATCGCTCACATTCCTCGTGCTGGTGAAGAACCTTTAGTAATTCATGGTGACAAGGGTGGTGCTGTTGTGAGCATCATCTCCTTTCTTAAGGCCCGGAAGTGTTTGCGAAAGGGCCACACTGCTATCTTAGCACTCGTTACTGACGCATCATCGGAAGAGAAGAAGATAGAGGATATCCCAGTAGTGCGTGATTTTCCTCAAGTGTTCCCTGAAGATTTACCTGGGCTACAGCCTCATCGCCAGGTCGAATTTCAGATCGAGCTAGCTCCAGGAGCAGCACCCATAGCTCGAGCACCTTATCGCTTAGCTCCAACTGAACTGGAAGAACTGTCTAAGCAATTGCAAGAACTCTTGGAAAAGGGTTTCATACGTCCTAGCTCTTCGCCCTGGGGAGCTCCAGTATTATTTGTGAAGAAGAAAGACGGTACCTTCCGCATGTGCATAGATTACCGCGAACTGGACAAGGTGACCATGAAGAACCGCTATCCTCTTCCACGCATCGATGATTTATTCGACCAGTTGCAAGGGTCGAGCTATTACTCGAAGATTGACCTGAGGTCAGGATATCACCAACTGAGAGTCCGGGATGAGGACGTCTCCAAAACAGCATCCAGAACTCGCTACGGCCATTACGAGTTCTTGGTCATGCCATTCGGGTTAACGAACACACCTGCGGTTTTCATGGATCTTATGAACAGGGTGTGCAAACCTTATCTTGACAAGTTTGTTATTGTTTTCATCGATGACATCCTGATCTATTCGAAGAGTCAGGAGGAACACGAGCAGCATTTACGACTTATTTAGGAACTCCTTCGAACGGAACAGCTGTACGCCAAGTTCTCAAAATGCGACTTCTGGCTTCGTGAAGTCCACTTCCTAGGCCACGTGGTAAACAAGGATGGGATTCATGTTGATCCATCCAAGGTAGATTCGATCAAGAACTGGCCTGCACCTCGCACACCAACTGAAATACGCTAATTCTTGGGTTTGGCGGGTTATTACAGACGGTTCATCAAAGACTTCTCAAAGATTGCACAGCCGCTTACACTACTGACACAGAAGGGTGTTGCTTACCGTTGGGGTAATACACAGGAAACAGCGTTTCAGCACTTAAAGGATAGACTTTGTAGCGCACATATCCTCTCATTGCCTGAAGGCACGGACGATTTTGTAGTCTACTGCGACGCATCCATCCAAGTTCTTGGATGTGTGTTGATGCAACGGGATAAAAGTCATTGCTTATGCTTCGCGCCAACTTAAGATTCACGAACGGAATTACACTACACATGATTTAGAGCTGGGAGCTGCTGTTTTTGCGCTCAGGATATGGCGACATTACCTGTATGGCACCAAGTGCACCATCTACACCGATCATAGGAGTCTCGAGCATATCTTCAAGCAGAAAGAGTTGAACATGCGACAACGGCGATGGGTCGAATTACTGAACGATTACGAATGTGCTATAAAGTACCATCCGGGCAAAGCCAATGTTGTGGCCGACGCCCTCAGTCGAAAGGATACTACACCTAGGCGTGTACGAGCGTTGCAACTCACTATTCAGTCTAGTCTTCCTTCACAGATACGAGATGCTCAGGTAGAAGCATTGAAACCAGAAAACGTCAGGGATGAAGCCCTACGCGGCTCAAGGCAACGGTTAGAACAAAAGGCAGACGGCGCCTACTATGTAATGGGACGCATCTGGGTCCCACTCTATGGCAACTTACGCGAGCTTGTAATGGATGAAGCTCATAAGTCTCGCTACTCAGTACATCCTGGTTCGGATAAGATGTACCACGACCTTAGAACTACATACTGGTGGCCTAGCATGAAGGCTCATATAGCAACTTACGTCAGCAAGTGTTTGACTTGTGCGAGAGTCAAGACTGAATATCAGAAACCATCGGGCCTACTCCAACAACCAGAGATACCACAATGGAAATGGGAGCAAATTTCCATGGATTTCATTACTGGACTGCCTAGATCTCAACATGGGAATGATACTAATTGGGTGATCGGGGATCGACTCACAAAGTTTGCACACTTCTTGGCTATCAAAGAAACAGACAAGTTCTCTACATTAGCAGACATCTACTTAAAAGAAGTGGTTTCAAGGCACGGGGTGCCAACCTCTATTATATCAGATCGTGTCGCACGTTTTACTTCAGAACTGTGGCAAGCAATGCACAAAGCTTTTGGCTCACGATTAGACATGAGCACAGCTTATCACCCTCAGACGGATGGGCAGTCTGAGCGCACTATTCAAACTTTAGAAGACATGCTTCGGGCATGTGTAATTGATTTTGGCAATGGCTGGGAGAAACACCTCCCATTGGTGGAGTTTTCGTATAACAACAGCTACCACACCAGCATTCAAGCCGCTCCATTCGAGGCATTGTACGGGCGTAAATGCCGATCACCTCTTTGTTGGGCAGAGGTGGGTGATAGTCAGATCACGGGTCCAGAACTTGTAGTGGACACAACGGAAAGAATTGCTCAGATACGGCAACGCATGGCGGCAGCTCAAGACCATCAGAAAGCCTACGCAAACAAGCGTCGGAAACCACTCGAGTTCCAAGTTGGGGATCGAGAGCTACTCAAAGTTTCACCCTGGAAGGGTGTAGTTCGTTTTGGCAAACGGGGCAAGCTCAATCCGCGATATGTCGGACCATTCGAAATCAGTGAGAAAATAGGCAAGGTGGCCTATAGACTGAACTTACCAGCAGAACTCAGTGCAGTTCACAACGTTTTCCACGTGTCGAATCTGAAGAAGTGTCTATCAGACGAGACCCTCATAGTTCCTTTGAAGGAGCTCACTATCGACGATCAGTTGCGATTCGTCGAGGAACCAGTTGAAATCACGGACCGGGATGTTAAGGTCCTCAAACACCCCAGAATACCTCTTGTTTGAGTTCGTTGGAACTCCCGTCGTGGCCCAGAGTTTACCTGGGAACGAGAAGATCAAATGAAACTCAAGTATCCCCAGTTATTCGAAAACAGTGCAACCACTACTGAGACTGAAGCTACTACAGAATTTCGGGACGAAATTCCAAATCAACGGGGGGATGATGTGACACCCCAGGAAAACCAGTAAACAACACAGCACAGCTAGCTTCCTCAGTAACCGCATGCTAAATTTCGGGACGAAATTTCTTTCAAGTTGGGGATAATGTGACAACCCGAGTTTCAAGGTCTCTATTCGACTTAACTTATTACCTATTTGCAAGTGTGTTTTTGTAATTAATTGATGTGCAATACACGTGTTGTTTGTAGGTTGTAGTATACATGACATGTGTATAGATGTTATATATATTGTATTGATTATTTGAGTAGATAACTAAAACATGGAACCTTGGCCCGAATACCCTACCCCACGAAAACACACTTAGCCGAAAACACTAGAGTGTTTTCGTCCAAATAATGGCCAGCGAAAACCAAATGGGCTTTGGCCCGATCGTGTCAGGTAACATCAATAAACAACCGGCCCAAGTCCTTTAACCATATAATTACATGTACGTATATGATTAACAAGGAAAACCAAAACAAACCCTATTCCCCTCACTTGTGGTACGACGGCAGTAATTTTTCGTGTCATCATATCCTTCGATCGACAGCTCAAGGTTGGTAGATTTATTCTATTTAAACTCTTGATTGACTACTTGTGATTATGTATGAACGTGTTATGTGATTAGTTGGTGGACATGATTTTCGTTTAATTTAGGAGTATTGCCAGATGCTTCTGTTAACAACTATTGAAATTTGATTTAGGGGTGGTTGTGATAATGATCGATGTATTTGGGGGTCCGCATTAGGGTGTCCGATACTTAATTAATCGGCTCTGTTTTTATCATATGAAAAAGGGATGAATGGGTGATTGAATAATCATGTATGAGTGAATGATGGAATGTTTGGTTGATAAACATGGCTTAACTGATGGAATAATTATGTATGAATAAACCAGATGCACTTACTGCCATCTATATGCCCCACCATGTGCATGTTTATAAAGATTGAATTTAATTAAGTTATATATATCAGAATTGGTAGATGGCGGCAGTTAGGTCTGCACATGGGATAATTAATCGGTTAGAACTTTGTAAAGTGGTGTACATGTTAAATAGTCAGAATATGTTGGAAGTTTCACCATCATTACTTATAGTCAGGCTTTATTTCACAAAAATGCATGACACATACTTGGATTAAAATAAAAACATGAGATACAATATGACATGCACATCAGGGGGGGGGTGTACATGGATACTGAAACAATTTGGGCCGAGGTGTAACCATGGGCCGAACAAGCTGAAATGGGCTCTACCTGTTGATGGGTCGCACACTTCATTTAATATGATGGTTTTAAGTGGGTCGTGTCCTGGCAGTTGGGCCGTAGACAAAGTTGATCGCATATTTTCATGTATTGTAATTTATTATAAATAGTCATGCAAGCAAACTCATAATTAGAAAATTCCAACACCCACTATGTGATACTAGAATGAATGATTTTGATTGGATTGCATGATTAATTATTTCAATATATGTGAAGGCACGAGTACATTATCTTTGTTTTGTATGGTATAACTTGCATGAAATCTGAATAGTTGCTATGAGGTGTATGATGATGCTTATATGATACGTGACAATTGCTTAAACACACTATGTGCACACTATAGGACTTGACTGATATCTTGTGAGCACTTAACTTAGCTTACCGAGCAAACCAAGGTGAGTTCACATTTCCAAGGCATGGGATTCCCGGTGGGTTGGGAATGGTATTGATAGAATGGTATTGATAGATATGATAGACTTACGTAAAACTTACGTAAAACACTAGACTACTTACCATCGTCCCCAGGGTTCGAGGGACACTTACGTAAAACCTACGTATACTTGTGCTTACTACTGTCCTCAGGGTTCGAGGGACACTTACGTAAAACCTACGTATACTTGTGCTTACTACTGTCCTTAGGGTTCGAGGGACACTTACGTAAAACCTACGTATACTTATGCTTGCTACTGTCCTCAGGTTTCGAGGGACACTTTACGTAAAACCTACGTAAACCTCACGCGTACCACTGTCCTCGGGTTTAGAAGGGCACTTACGTAAAACCTACGTAAACCTCGTACGTACTACTGTTCTCGGGTTAAGAAGAACACTTATGGTACAACTAGTCTAGTAAATACAAACATGGGAAGCCCCCACTGATAGTACATACAACATGGGAAGCCCCCACCAATTGAATATACAAAACGGCTTAGTTAATAACGCATAGTTATGCAACGAACTTACTTACCGTGAACTCGCTCAACTAGTTGTTGATTTTCTGTTACATGCCTTGCAGGTCGTTAGGTACTCATGGAGCTTGCACAGGGAGGCGCGGTCGTTGTGGGACATGGATCGTAGATGCCATGTTAAACATTTATGACATTGCAAACTTATTACTTATGTTGGGTTTTACGTATATGCTTCCGCTGAACATTGATACTATACTTTGGTTTTTGAACACCTTTCATATTGTTTGGTTGATTTACATTTATTAATTACATTGTTCAATATGATTGGTGGCTTGATCCTGGTCAGTCACGCCTCCAAGCGGTGATACTCCGCGTGTGGATTTTGGGGGTGTGACAGTGTTGATCACTTGGAGGTTTTCGATATTAATGCTACTGGATTACATTTTACTTGGAACCAAAAGCCGAAGAGAGGAGTTGGTTTGCTTAAGAAGCTCGATCGTATTTTAGGGAATACTACTTTTGTGGCTGAATTTCCAGAATCAATCGCTATGTTTAAACCATATCGGATTTCTGACCATTGTCCCTGCATATTAAAGGTTACCAGTCCGTCTAGTATGAGGCCAAGGCCATTTAAATTCGCCAACTTCCTGGTTCATAAACTTGAATTCATGGATATCGTATCGAGGGGTTGGGAGGCGTAGGTGGATGGAGTATATCAGTTTCGTGTTGTTAAAAAGTTGCGGATGCTTAAAAATCCTCTTCGATCTCTATTTTTTCGGCAAGGTAATCTTCATAAAAAGGTTATTCAATTACGTGGGGAGCTGGATAACCTTCAAAAGAATGTTGATTCTGACCCGTTTAATGAGGACTTGAGGATCCGAGAGAATAATGTATTACGGGATTACCAAGAAGCATGCTTGGATGAGGAAAGGTTTTTGAAGCAGAAGTCCAAAGTCGATTGGATAAGGGCAGGGGATTCGAACACGGCTTCTTTCACTCTTCTTTAAAAAGTAGAAACCACAGAAGTCGAATTGATGGGATCACGGATTCGAATGGGATTTATGTTGAGGGTGAAGGCGTCTCTAAAGCGTTTGTGGATCACTATGAGAATTTTTTAGGAAGTGCGGGTAGTGTTTCAATTATGCCTACTCCTGATTTATTCTTAAAAGTATTACGCCCTGAGGTGGCTAGTTCCATGGTGCGTCCGGTTAGCATTGATGAGATTAAAGCGGTTTTCTTTGCTATGGGTTCTGACAAAGCCCCGGGCCCTGACGGGTATACGGCGGCCTTTTATTAGAATGTGTGGCCTATAATAGGTACTGAAGTGTCTAATGCTATTCTTGATTTTTTTAACACGGGGCGTCTTCTTAAAGAGCTGAATCATACGTTAATTGCTCTAGTGCCGAAGGTTTCTATTCCATCGATGGTTACGGATTTTCGTCCTATTTCATGTTGCAATGTCTTATACAAATGTATTAGTAAACTGGTGGCGGATCGGATTAAAGGGGCTCTTAATGACATTGTTTGCATTAATCAATCTGCGTTCATTCCAGGTAGAAGGATTTCGGATAATATCTTGTTAACCCAAGAATTGATGCATAATTATCATAGGAATTTTGGTCACCCTATATGTGCGTTTAAGGTGGACATTCAAAAAGCGTACGACACGGTTGAATGGGATTTTCTTAGAAATGTTCTCCAAGGTTTTGGTTTTCATAGTAGAATGGTTGATTGGATCATGATGTGTGTCGAGACCCCTTCCTATTTAGTTTGTATTAATGGTAATATTCACGGTTACTTTAGGGGAAAGCGTGGTCTTAGGCAAGGTGATCCGTTATCTCCTTATTTGTTCACATTGGTCATGGAAATGTTGACAGGTATCTTGCATCATGCTGTTAGGATTGACTCGTCATTCAGGTATCATAATAAGTGTGAAAAGCAGCAAATTATCAATCTTTGTTTTGCCGATGACTTGTTTTTGTTGGCTAGAGGTGATATGGACTCGGTTAGATGTATTATGTTGTCTCTTTCGAAATTTACTCAGATGTCGGGTTTAATCCCTAGCACTCAGAAAAGCACGGCTTATTTTTGCAATGTTCCTAATCATACCAGAAGTGCTATTCTAAGTCTGATGCCTTTTGCCGAGGGTGTTCTTCCTGTTAGATATTTGGGTGTTCCTCTCATATCGTCTAGACTTCTTTATAAAGATTGTAGCATTCTTGTAGAGAGATTGGAGAATCGTATCATGAACTGGAAGAATAAGCTTTTATCTTTTGCTGGTAGACTCCAACTGATCATTTCGGTATTGTCTTCTATGTATATCTATTGGTCTTCGGTTCTTATTTTGCCTTCTCGGGTTATTTTGGAGTTGGAAGCTAAAATGCGAAACTTTTTGTGGGCTCAATCTTCTTTTAATAGTGGGAAAGCTAAGGTTGCTTGGAAATCTATATGTGTTCCTAAGCATGAAGGGGGCTGGGGATTCGTAGGATTGGTGATGTGAATAAAGCGCTCATGGCATTTCATGTTTGGAGCATCGTTACTAAGCGAAACTCCCTTTGGGTTGACTGGATCCATTCTTATCGGCTGAAAAGCCGTACTTTATGGGATTGCAAGGTTGTTTCGAATTGCTGTTGGAGTTGGAGAAAGCTTCTCCAGTTGCATCCAGTCTTTAGAAGTTACATTTGGACCCGGATTGGTAATGGCAAAAGTACCTCGGCCTGTTATGATTATTGGTGTTCTAGTGGGCCGCTATGTGAGTTCTTATCCCCTAGAGTTATTACCAGAGCTGGTTTTAATCTTTATGACAGGGTGGAAAACATTTATGGTGATGGTATGTGGCTCTTACCGGAGGCTTGGAGAGACTTATACCCTGTTCTTAATCAAATTGATCTAGTGCAAGTTAATCCGGATGCTAGCGACCAGGTTTTTTGGAAAGATGGTAATGATCTGAATGAGTTCTCGTCTTCGGGGGTATGGAACTCGATCAGATCCAAGGAAGCCGATGTCGATTGGTTTAAGATTGTTTGGTTCTCTCAATGCATCCCGAGGCATGCTTTCTTGATGTGGCTTATCATGCGTCGGAAGCTCTTGACTCAAGATAAAAATTTACAATGGGATTTTGCGAGACGTAAAAACATGAACATGATGTGTTGCTTGTTATGCTATGCGGATGTTGATTCTCATGCCCATCTCTTCTTTGAATGCAAGTTTTCATCCCAAGTTTGGTGCTTGGTCAGAAATAAAGGGGGTATGGATTAAGTGGATTCTAAATGGGATTCTATTGTTGCTTGGCTTTCATCTCGGTCCAGTTCGAAGTCTGCCATCAACTTTGTTAGTAGAATTGTGGTGGCGGCTACGGCTTACATAGTGTGGCAGGAACGGAATGCTAGATTGTTCAAGAACCATGCGAGACCGCCCGATGTGTTATGTGAGATAATTCTATCTACGGTTCGTTATAAGTTAATGGGAATGAAGTTGAAAGACAGGTTAGAGTGAGGAGCTTGCTAGACGAGTGGGGGATTCATGGAGATAGCGTCATCCATAATGGCGGTTGATTAGAGTCTTTTTTGCTCTGGTTTGTTTGTTCTAGATGGTTGTCTAGTTGGTCCTATTTGGTGGTGTTTGTTCTTGTTTTTATTTGTTTCACATTCACGGGGGTTGTCCTGTGTTTGAACTAGTGGGGGTTTTCCTCACTACTTGTTTTGTTTTGGTTGTGAGTATATAGAATCACCGGGGTAACCCTTTACCCAAAAAAAAAATCATGTCTTGTATAATCAAATGTAATGTATGGCAAGTAAAAAGTATCTACTCAAACCATATGTATAATGTCAAGGTGTAAACAAATGTTATGTATGGTGAATAAAAAGTATTTACTCAATCCCATAGGTAAAATGTACAAAACAATGTTTTTGAATAAACTTAAGTTTAAATCAAAAGTTATGTTTTGCAGAAAACAATGCTTTATGGATACAAACATTTATGCAGTAATGTTTATCGCATACATTCAAGCCTTGAGACTGTCGGATAAACCCTTAACAAGTAAAGGTTTATCAATTATGTATATCGGATTCTGTCATTCCCTACTTCCAAACAAACCTAGGAAGTCGGGAACAGGATTTGTCAAGTCCTATGGTACCATTACATACTACCGAGCGGCGTGATCAGTGTTAATGAATGTATTATTGTCTCGTTAAGCATACCAAATGTCATACCAATGTAAGCATGTCATGTGAAAACCATGTACTAAGTATGCTAAGTAAACATACATAGTAGAAATGTTCATGAAATCAATGTGCTAGCATGCTCAGTAAACATACATAGCACAAATGTAATGTAAATCAATGTGTCCATATGCTGAGTAAACATATGCAACAAAGTGTCTATGAAATCAATGTGCTAACATGCTCAGTCAACATACATAGCAAAACATAATTGAAATCATGTACTATATGTGTACTAAGTGAACATAGCATGTTTATGTCATAAAAAACAATGAAAGCATGAAAGTAACAAGTATGCACATGTGTATCACCCCAAAATATTTGAAAGCGGTAAAAGAGGGGACTATGTACTCACTTGGGATTGCTTATTAGTCTTGGAATTAAGACCAAATAAAGCTTCAAGTATCACGGAAATCAAACGGCACCTAATATAGGTAACTACGTTAATAATCGGAACCTAAATCGGGAGATAGGATAGAATGAGGTTCTATAAATCAAATGAGTATTGGAACTCATAGGGTATGATTTAATAGACCTAACATTCTGATTTGAAAGTTAGCCTAAGTGCTTTTGACCCGTTTCGACCCGTTACGGTTGTTTAAGCTACTATAACGTGTCGTTTGCGTAAAACTAAGGTCAGATGGTTATTTATGTCCTATGTTAAGTCTTATATGCCCAATCGTGTTTAAATATGTTACTAAATCATTTTAGATGTCAAAAACTTGTTCACATATGCAAAATATGAATTTATGCTCAAAAAGGGCATTTTGGTCATTTTCAATGGGCATATAAACAACTTAATGGATAACTAACCAACCTAAGTGATCATAAGGTATAACCTCAGTAGGTTATTCCCTATGCAACTATGATCACTAAATAAGTTTGCTCGGATCCTAATGATCGACCAAATGGGTCGGGTTCGAAAGTCTAAGCGGTTCTTAAGACCGCTTGACTTACGACCCTAAGCAAGCACTAAACTAGTAGTGACGAGTTAAACATGTTAAAACATGTTTAACTAAGTTAGAAAACTGATTTGGTATCAAAACAAAGTGTTTTGATACGTAAAAGTAGTTCCGTCGTACAATGCGCATAAATACGCATTTTGACTGAAACTTTGACTCGTCACTACGCCTAGTCAACGTGGTAATCAGTAGGTATAATCGCTAAGGATTATAACCATCGTGATTACAATCACGTTGCAAAGTTCAATTGAACTTTGATTTGACCAATTGATGGTCAAAACCGAAAGTCAAACTGTTGGTCAAACTGTTTGACTTTCAGCTCTAAATGGCTGAAAATAAATACTAAGCCATGAAAGAACACTTACAAGGTGTTCAAGGGCTGGAAAAGATGAACTAGAACTTAGGTAGGTGGCTCCCAAAGATGGAAATCCTCCACTTAGAGTTCAAAGTTGGAAATGAGCAATGAACAAGGTGAAATGGAAGGGGTATTTATAGTTGTGGAGGTGATTAAAGATCATTACAAGTGGATATGTATTTCCCGAGCAATGAATCTTGGCCATACAAGTGTTAAGGACAACTATCTTTGCTTGGAGAAGTGTTAACTTGGTGCCCAAAACATGAAAAATTGCATAAAAGGCCCTGAAATTCAAGCTGGAAGCTGCTGTGAACATTCTGTCGATAGGGGGCTGTCACGCCTCGCGACAGATACAGGTCTGGCCTTCGCGGCCCGCGACCTAATGTCCAGCAGTTTCAGTTTTGTTCCGTTTCAGTCCCTGCATGCATATAACTTGATTTTTGGCACGTTTAAGCCCCGTTAACCCATTTTCAAGGCTCCACAATGAAGTTAAAGTATAGGGGACTTGAAATATGCTCGGAAATATCACAGATGTCGGTTCGTTTGGTCGTATGGTCGCGTTATGCGGTTAATTACGACGAAACTCGAACGGAAGCGAAAACGATCCAAATTAAGCGACGAATGGTATTTTTGCATTCCGATCACTACAATAAAATATTTTAGTGACTACAAAAATTTTTGGATGTCCGGATGTTGTCAGAATGTAAGATATGCGCGTAAATGCAAACTTACGCCGTTTTTGATGCTTTTAGTCCCTGTTTGATCAAATAAGCGTATTTTCGCATACCGAACCACTCAAAGCTTATTTCTAAGCTATGTTAAGGTTATTTATGGTATGTTTAGCTTATGATCATGCTCTGGAATGTACGTTGCCATATGAAACGGCAGACTTTTGCAGTTTGACGCAAATAGTCCCTGTGAGCGAATAAACTTGTTTTTGCCATACCAAACCTTTTAAAACTTATTTCTAAGTTATGTAAAGGTTATTTAAGGTATGTTAAGCTTATGTTGCTATTTCAGAGTGTTTTTCGTGTTAAACTGATTACGTTTACGCATCAGTTTGCGTATAACTTTCCAGAAAGCGATATAGAGTTCAAAATCGATCAAAAACTGAAAAGTGCAAAATGTCAAACATAAATAAAAAAATATTGGGATCAAATCACATTGTTTTATTGATATTTGAATTGTTCAGAGTTGTACAATGATTGCATAAGCACAGATGTCACAGTCTCCCCTACTTTAGGAAATTTCGTCCCGAAATTTATTTAGAGGAAACTTGTGAGAATAGATGTGGATATTTCGCTTTCATTTGATCTTCACGTTCCCAAGTAAATTCTGGGCCACGTTTAGATTCCCAGCGAACTATGACAATAGGTTGCGTTTGAGCTTTTTGACTTCACGATCCATGATTTCCACAGGTTTCTCAACGAAGTGCATTGTGTCATCAACACGAATTTCATCAAGTCGTATGTGGAGGTTCTCATCAGCTAAACACTTTTTGAGATTGGACACGTGGAAAGTTGGATGAACGTTTCCAAGTTCAGGTGGTAGCTCTAGTCTGTAGGCTACTTTTCCGAATCTTTCAACGATCTTGAATGGTCCAACATATAGTGGTGCAAGTTTTCCTTTCTTTCCAAATCTAATCACACCTTTCCAAGGGGATACCTTGAGTAGGATGAGATCACCGACTTGAAATTCTAAGGGCTTGCGTCGTCGATCCGCGTAACTCTTTTGACGGCTTCTAGCTGTCTGTAGGTTATCGCGAATCTTCTTGACCTCATCTGTAGTCTCTAGAATGAGTTCAGTTCCAGTAAGCTGAGCTTCACCTATCTCATTCCAGCCGACCGGTGAACAACATTTTCGACCGTATAAAGCCTGGAAAGGAGCGATGTTGATGCTAGAGTGATAACTATTGTTGTAGGTGAATTCGATCAACGGTAGATGCGAATCCCAATTACCACCAAAATCGATCACACAAGCTCTAAGCATATCCTCCCGTGTCTGGATTGTTCTTTCAGATTGACCATCCGTTTGAGGATGATATGCTGTGCTCAAATTAAGTTGGGTTTCCATGGTAGATTGCATGGTTCTCCAAAAGTGAGACGAGAATCGAGCATCTCTGTCAGATATAATGTTCAAAGGAACACCATGTCGGGATACAATCTCATCCACATAGATTTTAGCAAGCTTGTCAGCAGATAGATCCTCACGGATCGGTAAGAAATGTGCTGACTTTGTTAGACGATCAACGACTACCCAAATGGCATCATGACCTCTTTTAGTGCGTGGCAGTTTGGTAATGAGATCCATAGCAATGTTTTCCCATTTCCAAACCGGTATCTCTGGTTGCTCCAATAATCCAGAGGGATGTTGATGTTCTGCCTTAACCTTGAGACAAGTAAGGCATTTGGAAACATATAAGGCAATGTCTTTCTTCATACCCGGCCACCAATGCTGGATTTGAAGATCCTTATACATTTTATCTGCACCAGGATGAATAGAATAACGAGACTTATGAGCTTCATCCATTAACAAGGTGCGAATATTGCCTTGACTTGGGACCCACAAACGACCCATGAAATAAAATAGCCCAAAGTCTTTCAGTTCAAGCTCAGGTTTAAGATGATATGGTAATTCTTTACCCATCAAGTTTTGTGTAACACAAGTATGTTGAGCCTAAGAAATGCGGGTTTGAATATCAGATCGAACCTAAACACAGTGAAGCTTGATGCGTTCCTTACGACTTAATGCGTCAGCCACGATATTCGCCTTACTCGGATGGTAGCGAATTTCGGAATCGTAGTCATTTAGGAGTTCAACCCAATGTTGTTGCCTCATGTTAAGTTCTTTATGATTGAAAATATGTTGGAGACTTTTGTGGTCAGTGAACACTACACACTTTGTACCATACAGGTAGTGTCTCTAGATTTTGAGAGCAAAAACTACTGCACCTAACTCAAGATCATGAGTCGTGTAGTTTTTATTGTGTACTTTTAATTGTCTCGATGCGTAGGCTATGACTTTGTTTCTTTGCATGAGAACACAGCAAAGACCTAAGTTAGACGCATCACAGTATACGACAAAGTCATCGTTGCCCTCAGGTAAAGATAAGATAGGTGCATCGCAGAGTTCTTGTTTCAAGGTCTGAAAAGCTTCTTCCTGTTTGGATCCCCACTCAAAAGACTTATTCTTCTGAGTTAAAGCAGTGAGAGGAACCGCAATTTTGGAGAAGTTTTCAATGAAACGGCGGTAATAACCCGCTAGACCAAGAAATGAACGAACCTCGGTAGGAGTAGTAGGTGTATCCCAATCCTTAATTGCACTGATTTCGGCGGGATCTACATGTATACCTTGTTCGTTAACAATGTGTCCCAAAAATTAAACTTCCTTAAGCCAGAATTCACACTTGGAGAACTTGGCGAAAAGCTGTTCTTTCATTAGGAGTTCCATTGTAAGACGGAGATGTTGTTCATGATCAGCTCGTGTCTTAGAATAGATCAAAATGTCATCAATGAAAACAATGATGAACTTGTCCAAATAAGGCTTACAAACCCTATTCATCAAGTCCATAAAAACAGCAGGAGCATTAGTTAAACCGAAGGGTATAATAGTAAACTCATAATGACCATATCTTGTACGAAAAGCAGTCTTGGGAATATCTTCTTCAAGCACTCGAAGTTGATGATACCCAGAACGTAGATCAATCTTTGAAAAGCAAGTAGCGCCCTGTAGCTGATCAAAGAGATCATCAATGCGAGGTAGGGGATATCAATTCTTGATTGTAAGCTTGTTAAGCTCACGATAATCGATACACATCCTGAAAGATCCATCTTTCTTTTTCACGAATAGGACAGGAGCGCCCCAAGGTGAAAAGCTCGGACAAATGAATCCTTTGTCAGAAAGCTCCTGAAGTTGTTTAGATAACTCTTGCATCTCAGACGGTGCAAGATGGTAAGGTGTTTAGCAATAGGATTTGCGCCAGGTACAAGGTCAATATGAAACTCAACTTGGCGTACAGGGGGTAAACCAGGTAATTATTCAAGAAATACCTCAGGATAATCCCGAACAACAGGGATATTTTGAATAGTCTTACCCTTGCCTTTCTCCTCTACGACATGTGCCAAGAAGGCGACATATTTCTTTCATAGGTATTTTTGGGCTTGGGTACTCACAAAAGCTTAAGACCACTAACGGGTTTCTCCCCACGAACTTCTAAGATTTCACCAGTCGAAAGCGGTATACGGACAATCTTCTCAAAACAAACCACCTCAGCATGGTATTTGGCTAACTAATCCATTCCTACTATAACATCGAAGCTCCCGAGTTGCATCGCTGTGAGGTCAATAGGAAAAAGATGGTTTTTAAGGTTCAACCGGCAATTTCGAAGGACAGAATCGAGTAAAACGGGTTCACCACTAGCTACTTCTACTGTCAAGGGCTTTCCTAGTTTTGTTCTAGTCATCGAAAGCAAAGGCTCAAAAGCTAAGGATACAAAACTCTTATCAGCACCCGAATAAAAAAGAACAGAAGCAGGTTGGTTGTTAACAAAGAACGTACCGTTCACCACTTCGTTATATGTGCGTGCCTCGTTTGCATTCAGATTAAAAGCTCGACCACGAGCCTGTGCCTGATTTGCGTTTGCCAACTTCTGGCAGTTGTTCCTGTAGTGGGTCAGATCCCCACAATTATAACACGAACCATGCGGGTAGTGAGGTCGTGCCGGATTCTGGGTAGGGTTTTGAGCTGCCTGATTTTGGTTAGGAGCAAAGCGGCAGGTATTTGCGAGATGACCAGACTTCCCACAGTTTATGCTGACGCGGCATTGCACATGTGGTTGGTGGTGGCTGTTACACTTATTGCACTGAGGTGCAATGCCAGCTTACTGCCTCTTGGCAACAGGTTGTGCAGGCTGATTCTATGCTGCTTGGTTAGTCTGAGCAGTAACAACGAAATTCTTGGAAGCCTTACGCTTCCTTGATTTCTTTGAGGACTCAGCCTTTTTACCCTTTTGCTCCTTGGTGTTATCAGACTGTTTCTGCTTCTTGTCTCCCTTCCTGTGGAGTTTACCCTTTTTGACTTGAGAGTCAGTTAGGGTTGCAGCTAGCTCAATGGCCTGTCGGACGGTAGTAGGGTTGCTGCCAGTGACAATATCCTGAACAGGATCTGGCAAACCGTCTATGTATTTATCAATCGCCTTGTCCAAAGGCGTGACCATTGTAGGACAGAACAAGCTTAACTCCAAGTACCTATCAGTGTAAGCCCGATGTTCACCACTGTCTTGCTTCAGATCATGGAACTCATTCTCTAGTGCCCTCTGCTCATGACGAGGGCAGAACTCTCTCATCATAAGAGCCCTGAGTTCCTCCCATGTTTGACCTAAAGCAACCTCAGCACCTCGATCTCTCATTAACCCATTCCACCATGTGAGAGCCCTCTTTTGGAAAACACTAGAAGCAAACTCGACCTTACGATTGTTAGGACACTGAACATGGTGAAAAGTGCTCTCAAGACTCTCAAACCACTGTAGGAGCCCAGTTGCTCCTTCAGAACCACTAAAGTTGAGCAGTTTAGCCGAGTTAAAACTTTTAAAGTTGCACGGAGCAGGTGCATTATTGTTATTGTTGGCTTGGTTAATTTGAGTGATGAGATTTGGTAGCATAGCAGCCATCTGCTGTGCTATAATAGTTGCCAGTTCGGCATCGGGTTGTTGAACATTATGTCGAGGAGGCATTCTAAAAGAGAAACATGAGAGAAAACAAGTGAGATGATGTGATGAAAAATGATATGTCATAAATATCGACAAAATGTAAGGATGGTGGTCATTTGTTCATTACCTCATAACAAACAGACGACACACAGTGACAAATCAAAGTAAATGGGTCATAATAATGTATCGCGAAGACATGCTTTAGCCTATAAGTGGACACTCACCCCAAGAGTTCCCAGGTAAGAGGGACTGGTCCGATACTGCGGATTTGTACGAATACTCTAGCCTTAGACAGAAAACTCAGGGTACAGGCATCCACCCTTCCAGATTGCACGTGCTCACATTATTTAGACCCAAACTTTGACGAGATTTTGAAAATTTGGAAGGCTTAAAGCCAAAAAGAAATCATCCAAGGATGGATGATTGATTTCAAAATCGTTTTGGAAAATTGGGTTCATGTTTTGGTAATCACCTAAGGATAGGTGAAGTGTCTTGTTTTAAGATCTAAACACAAGATAACTTGTGTTAGGGTCTTAGAAAAGTTATAGTCTAGGTCAAAGCATTACTAATAACCTAATTCCCTATAACCATGAGCTTTGATACCAAATCTTCTGTCACACCTCGACCGCGTAAAACAACAAATCGCGGCGGAAACGTCGGAGAGTGGAGCGAAAGAATTATTGTTTCACAACCATGGTAATTAAAGTTTTGTTTTATTCATTAAAGTGTTTACATTGTCTTTGCATTAATTAAAACATAGCGTAATTTAACTGTCTTTTAAGTCACTAAGGCCCGAGTCCGCCTAAGTGTAGCACAATCAACATTAAGCATTAGCTCCTGAAACACATGTAAAAATAGGTACGTCAGTATAAAAATGCCTGTGAGATACATAGGTTTTGTTTATGCAGGATTCATGACTTGTAGTTAAGAGAAGGGTTTAACAAAAAGTAGTCATGAACCTTGTAAAATGTTTTCTTTTATAAAATCATGTGAAATTCGATATGGAAATCAGATGATATAAAAGAGTAATGCATGGTTAAATAAATAATCAAGTAAAAATGAATTTGTATAAAATGTATCATGTCCTTGTCGAAGTGATTTAAATAACACAACGATATGTAATATCATAAAAGCACTTATATATAGAAAGTACCAGCGGCGTATCCACCATGCTTTTATCATATTACACATCGCCTTGTTATGTAAATCACTTATCAATAATCACCCAAAATGTCTTATTTAAACCAATGTCAAAATGTTTATGTATAAACAATGTTCAATGTCAAATGTGAATCATGTCTTGTATAATCAAATGTAATGTATGACAAGTAAAAAGTATCTACTCAAACCATATGTATAATGTCAAGGTGTAAACAAATGTCATGTATGGTGAATAAAAAGTATTTACTCAATCACATAGGTAAAATGTACAAACCAATGTTTTTGAATAAACCTAAGTTTAAATCAAAAGTTATGTTTTGCAGAAAACAATGCTTTATGGATACAAACATTTATGCAGTAATGTTTATCGCATACATTCAAGCCGTGAGACTGTTGGATAAACCCTTAACAAGTAAAGGTTTATCAATTATGTATATCAGATTCTGTCATTCCCTACTTCCAAACAAACCTAGGATGTCGGGAACGGGATTTGTCAAGTCCTATGGTACCATTACATACTACCGAGCGGCGTGATCAGTGTTAATGAATGTATTATTGTCTCGTTAAACATGCCAAATGTCATACCAATGTAAGCATGTCATGTGAAAACCATGTACTAAGTATAATAAGTAAACATACATAGTAGAAATGTTCATGAAATCAATGTGCTAGCATGCTCAGTAAACATACATAGCAGAAATGTAATGTAAATCAATGTGTCCATACTCTGAGTAAACATATGCAACAAAGTGTCTATGAAATCAATGTGCTAGCATGCTCAGTCAACATACATAGCAAAACATAATTGAAATCACTATATGTGTACTAAGTGAACATAGCATGTTTATGTCATAAAAAACAATGAAAGCATGAAAGTAACAAGTATGCACATGTGTATCACCACCAAAATATTTGAAAGCGGTAAAAGAGGGGACTATGTACTCACTTGCGATTGCTTATTAGTCTTGGAATTAAAACGAAATAAAGCTTCAAGGATCACAGAAATCAAACGACACCTAATATAGGTAGGTAACTACGTTAATAATCGGATCCTAAATCGGGAGATAGGATAGAATGAGGTTCTATAAATCCAATGAGTATTGGAACTCATAGGGTATGATTTAATAGACCTAACATTCTGATTTGAAAGTTAGCCTAAGTGCTTTTGACCCGTTTCGACACGTTACGGTAGTTTAAGCTACTATAACATGTAGTTTGCGTAAAACTAAGGTCGGATGGTTATTTATGTCCTATGTTAAGTCTTATATGCCCAATCATGTTTAAATATGTTACTAAATTAGTTTAGATGTCAAAAACTTTATCACATATGCAAAATATGAATTTGTTGGACTCTGTATGCCCAAGACACATATTAAATTGATGTGGCTAGTACGTTATGATCCAAGTCGAGTCATACCCAAATACAAGCTAGACAAACACTTATAATATTTATTTATGATATGATCATACAAATAAATATAAACACTTATACTATTTAGAAATTGGTTTTCTAAATAATTGCACTTGACAAACTAATAAATTATATGGATAATTTATTTTGAGAGAAGATTTTATTTTGTTATTTAATTGGTTAAATAACATTTTAAAGGTTATCAGATATTGCATAAAGTCTTGTAATATGATATGTTATATTTTATAAATGTTATAAAATATATACAAGACTTATATTTTATAAAAGAATTTGAATTTTTTTTATAAAATAAAAGCTAGGCCGCCACCTTCCCCATGGTCTTACCAAGATGTTTTGGTCCAATGAGGTTTCATGCATTTGCATGTGTCTTGATTGGGTGGTCTTCCCAAACACTTTTGGTCCAATAGGATTACATGCAAATGCATGTGTAAGAGGGTACTTGATTGGGCTAAAATGGTGGCAATCTCTCTCATCTTTTATATAATCATTTTGTATGACAAAATGAAGGGAGAAGACTTGGATGAACTTGAAAAACATTAGAGAGAAGCTCTCTAAAAATCGGCCAAGATGAGGCATCCATAAAGGTTTTTCAAGTTTAATATTCAAGTGCAAAAACTCTAGAAAATGGCTCCTAATTTTCGGCCATGGTGGTTGATCTTGATGGAATTTTAGTGAGTTCATAAGTGTAGAAATCCTAGCTAAACATAAGGTGTTTGTTGGAAGGCTTGGGGTATACAAGCTTGAGGTCTTCTACACTTGAAGGCAACCGTTCAAGAAGCATCATCTTCTTCATATCCATTACTCCTTGGAAGGTAATATTCTAAACACCCTATGGTTGTGTTTAACTTTTGATAGCATGCATGTTCGTATATGGATCTGGGGTTTGGGTTTTGCATATAAAATAGGTTTTATATCATGCAAGTAACATGTTTTAAATAAAATTTTCCGCTGCGTTTTTATTTTATAAGGATAAAATACTTTGATAAACATGAAAAAAAAAACCCAACAGTGGTACCAGAGCCGCTTATATGAATGCATGCTTCACTAGACTTAAAATTTTCGGGTTTCGGGTTTGGTGAAAACCCTATGGCCGAAATTTTTAGCATGGTTCTCCCTTTGTTTTTCAAGATTATATTCTTACATGCATAAATGAATCTTGAAAAATTAGTTCATTTGGATGATTATTTTGTTTGGACAAAAACCCATATTTTTCGGTTTTTCATTCTTGACCGAAAAGTTGTAGGTTGAAAAAGGGAACCATTTTTGCTTCTTGAATTTTATATATATGTGGATATATATATTTTTGGTGTTCATAACCTAGCCATGACCTTGTATGAATATGTTGACTGTTTGTGTTTGTGATTTATATTTAATTATATCAAAGGGTTGTAATAATTATTAATTTTGTTCTTCCATTTGTAAAGTTATGTAATTTATTTATTTTTATTTGCTATGTAAAATAAATAGATTAGGTGCATTTTATTTTACTAGAAAAATGTATTAGGATATATTTTTGTAAAAGAAGATGCACACAAAAATGCGGTTTTGGTTTGGACCATAATATTCGGTCCAAAGAACTTCATCGTTCTCAACGGGAGTTTAACCCGATAACCAAAACACATTTTGAAGTCCAAAGGAGTTTTGAGCTGAATATATAAGACTTTTGGAAGCTCAAAGAAAGTGGAGAAATCACAACACAAGAAGAAGACTTGAAGCATTTGGATGCGGGATCAAGTGGGAGTTCAACGACACATTTTTTGTGTCTATATTCACCCTTAGGAAGGACCTTTTGACACACTTGTTTCGGCTAACAAGTGTGGTCAAAATAGTTGGCTATGGCTATGCACCTATTGTTATGTATGTTGTGCTTGTGTGGTTGTTTTATTTATGATTGTTTAGATGATATTTGGATATGCATGCTTAACAATTAATAATCAACAACAAGCTTAAAATGGTTCTTTAAAAGATCATTAAAATTGGTTAATAAAAGGTTATCAAAAATTAATGATTTTATAATAAAATGAGTTTTATTAAAAAGAACCTTGAAAATTTGTTTTCACAAAAGTACCAAGGATTTGAATGCATGCAAATATATGGTACATAAAAAGTTTTCTAAACTAGAATTTTGAAAACTCAAAAATCCCTTTTATAAAACAAGTCAAACACCATCCTTTTATACAACACTCGAATCACTTGGGAACTCTTATTGTGGGATAAAGGTCACCTAACCACATTTGAGGGAACTTGTATATTCGAGGTGGGTTTACCATGTTTGTGGGATAAAGGTCACCTAACCACTTATGTGAATAAACTCACACGTGTGTGTAAGTTGGACGACTTGATTTGGAAACCATGAACTTAGGGTCACCAAAGCATGGGGAACAAAAGGTGTTGATGGGATTAAACATGTCAACTAAACATAAAGATGTTTAACCGATCCCATATGGCTAGAAGTTGCAAAGGGTTGCAATTGTCAAACGTTGACTACCTTGTTAATTTAAATAGAGGGATAAAGGTCACCTAACCGATATTTAAATGTAACATTGGATTCTAGATTTTAATTATTAATTGTCTTTGAGACATAAAAGGGTATTAATGATTAAAATATAATAATATCGAAAATACTAAAATTGAAACTTGTTAAATTTTGTAGATGGCCGCTAACAATGCAAACCCGATTAACCAAACCGTCCGAAACCTATCACTAAAAACAATCCTTCAAAAGGATCGTATCAATCAAGACACTTTATGGATTAATATCGAACTTAAGAATCGTTCTCAAGTAAGAAAAGATATCCTATGTGTTGAACGATCCTAATCCCGATGAACATCTTATGGAAGATAAGGATGCCTATAACGATTGTATTAAGTATATCGAGAATACTATGCAAGCCTCTTGCCTCATGTTAGGAATTATGAATCCCGAGATTCAAAAAGATTTTGAACATCATGAGCATACGACATGATTACCCAATGAAGGAAATGTTCCTACAATATGCAAGGGTAGAACGCTTCGAGCGCTACAAGCATGTCGAATGGAGGAAACCCAATCGGTCTCATCTTAAGTCTTTAAGATGAAAAAGCCACATTAATCACCTCGAAAGGCTAAATATGGGTAAAAGGGCTTTATCCGTTCTAACGATTAATGAAGATGGCAACAAGAAAGGGCATCACCCCGACACCAAGCAAATGTTGCAAATGGTAACGGGAAATTCAAAAGGAAAAAAGGAAAGAAAGACTAAAGCGAAACCACTGAAACCAAAAAGAAGGCAAAGGTTGCCATGAACGATCCATGCTTTGAATATGGTGAGATAGGGCATTTGAAAAGGAATTGTCAAGCCTATCTCAAAGAGTTGAAAAACTAAGAGGAATGCAGGGCAAACCTCAGGTACAATCTTAATGACATATATTGTCCTTAATGTTATTTCTTCAAACACATGGGTATTAGATACTGGATGTGGAACTCATGTTTGCAATTTGTTGCAAAAAGGTTAAAAAGAAATAAGCATTACAAGAAAGGAGACTATATTTTGAAACTTCCAAATGGTTTGGAAATTGTTTTAAAAATGTTTTGTATGCTCCTAGTTTGACTAGGAACATTATTTAAGTTTCTTTTTAAAGACAATATGGTCGTGATTTAAAGTTTGTAAACAATTGACATTTATATTTCGATGAATGACATGTTTTACTTTAAAGTTGTGCTTTCAAATGGTATTTATGAATTGGTTCATAATAATACATCATTTGATAGTTCGATGTACCAAACAATCACCAAGAAACTCAAAATGGATTTGAATAAGACCTATCTTTGGCATTATCGCCTTGGTCATATAAACAGATGTCGCATGTAGACACTTCGAAAAAATTGTCTTTCGGAAACAAATGAAATTGGTTCATTTGATACATGCGAATCTTGCTTACAAGGGAAAATGACCAAGTAATCCTTTAGTGGAAAAGGGCAAAAGATTTATTATACATTTGGATGTATGTGATCCTTTTAAGCCAATAATTAGGAATGGTGAAAGATACTTCATTACCTTTTACCAACGACTATAGTAGTTGTGGTTATGTGTACTTGACACAAAGAATAAGTTTTGAAATGTTCAAAACCTTCAAAAGGTAAAGTACAAAATCAACTCAATCAAAGTTCTTCGTTCCGATAGAGGAGGAATCGAACTCTATTTGGATATGGTTCAATCTATGATGGCTAGGAGCGCATTATCTCTATCATTTTGGGGTTACGCTTTGCTCTCCGTGGCTCATATATTAAATATGGCCCAAACCAAGAAAGTGGATAAGACAGCTTCTGAAATATGGCATGGAAGGGCTCCATCATTATCATATTTGAAGGTATGGGGTTGTGAAGCTTGTGTGAAGCAATACACCCCAAACAAATTCGAAGTACGATCCACTAAGTGTATCTTTGTAGGATATCCTAAAGATGGTATAGGATATTAATTCTACGATCCAACAGAGCAAAAGGTATTTATTGCTCAAAAGGCTGAGTTCTTGGAACCTAAGTTCCTTATGGAAGGAATTAGTAGAACAATGGAACTTGATGAGGATCAAGAACCACAAGCCAATACACGTTTGGTTGATACTAGCACTCAACAAGAGGTTGTTGAAAATAATCAAATGGTTGATTAATACACACAAAACGTTCACAGATCTGGTAGAATTAGTAGTCCACCTGAAAGATATGGATTTTTCATGGATGGATTCTACGTGGTAGTTCGGGTGAACCTACCACATACCATGATCCAATGTCAAAATCCGATTATGACAAATGGCTTGAGGCTATGAACGTAGAGATGCAATCCATGTATGACAACCAAGTTTGGGAATTGGTTGTGCCACCTCTTAACTCCAAAGTAGTTGGAAGTAAGCGGGTTTTCAAGAAGAAAACGGATATACATGGTAACTTGGATACTTATAAAGGGAGACTTGTAGCAAAAGGTTTCACTCAAACTCAAAAGGTTGATTATGATGAAACCTTCTCGCCCGTGGCGATGCTAAAGTCAACTAGGATATCATTTGCCATACTTGCACAATATGATTATGAGATTTGGCAAATGGATGTCAAAACGACTTTCCTTGATGGATATCTTGAGGAAGATGTCTATATAGTTCAGCCTGAAGGTTTTGTCAGTCCAAAACATCCTGACAGAATATGCAAGTTAAAGAAATCAATCTGTGGATTGAAACAAGCATCTAGAAGTTGGAATCACCGTTTTGATGAAGAGATTAAGGAATATGGATTCATCAAGAACGTCGATGAAGCTTGTGGATATATGAAAGCTAGTGGGAGCATCATCACTTTCTTAGTATTGTATGTCGATGACATTCTACTATTTGGAAATGACATTCCAACCATGGAAGGTGTAAAAACCTGGCTTGGAAATTGTTTTTCCATTAAGGATCTTGCTAAAGTCGCCTATATTTTGGGAATAAAGAATCTATAAGGATAGATCAAGGCGCACACTTAAGTGCATACATTGACAATGTCCTGAAAAGATTCGAGATAGAGAACTCTATGAAAGGTTTGGAACCTATTCAAGAGGGGACAATATTGAGTGCGTCTCAATGTCCAAGCTCAAAGAATGAGTAAGAAAGAATGAAAGGAATCCCATATGCATCTACTATAGGATTCATTATGAAATGATATGCACTAGATCGGACATGTCATGCGCATTAAGCATGACGAGAAGATACCAGCAAGTAACGGTCATTGGGTGACTATTAAAAATATATATTGAAATACCTTAGAAGGACTAAGGATGTATTTCTAATATATGGATCTAGTGAAGAAGAACTCGTTGTAAAAGGTTACAGGGATGTGAGTTTCGGAATTCGTTGTAAAGGGTTACATGGATACGAGTTTCCAAACTAATCGAGATGGTTCTCGATCACAATCAGGGTAGCATTGTCCACTACATAATCAGAATACATCGCCGCTTCATTGATTGAGATAATTCATATGGATCTGCCACTTGAATTATTGCCGATCTAGGGGTAGTCCCTACCATTCAGAACCCCTAGAGATCTTTGTGATAACGATGGTACGATTGCTCAAATCAAGGAACCACGTGCATATCAAAAGACTAAGCACATTGAGCGGAATTTCAACTACATAAGGGATGAAGTTGAAAAAGGGAAAAGATATGTATTCGCAAAGTTCACACTGATCAAAATATTGCGGATCCACTCACGAAGCTCCTTGAACGGGCAAAGCATGAAAGGGTCATACTTGTGCCTTAGGACTTCGATATTCTAGTGATTGGATTTGATCTATTTTGTATTTGGATATTGGAACAATTGTTATTATAACTCTTTATGGTATGTTGAGTTATGTTCCATTTTAGCATGTTTAAATCCGTGAATAAGTTATTTATTCTAAATGTCCGTAGTCGATCATACTTGTGGGAACAAATATGAATGTAAGACTATTATGAACTTGCATTGGTGGATATTCATTAGGTATGAATATAGAGCAAAGTGTTGCTGCCAAGGTTCATAGATATTTGTGGGATACAAATATTGGACTGACTCGCTCTCAAATATTACTGCATGGAATCATTTGTGATTGATCATAAGTAAATTTGAGTAAAGGAGAATATCATAGTATCCTTAGACCTGAGATACATATTGGGTCTTGATATTCACTAAATATTGTACCTTGACTTATTTCTTCGCTGTTAGTAATATGACAGTACATAAGGCTAAGCTCAGGTGTGGTACAAGGTGATTGTGAGAGACGTATGTAGTCAAGATGGGATTTGTTCCTCTTATTCGTTGAGAGTAAGATGTCTAAGGCCTGCTAAAGTTAAATCAACAGAGAGTGATCACTCTGTGTCTCTGGATTTGACATGACATCTGTAACAAAACAGACGACACACAGTGACAAATCAAAGTAAATGGGTCATAATAATGTATCGCGAAGACATGCTTTAGCCTATAAGTGGACACTCACCCCAAGAGTTCCCAGGTAAGAGTGACTGGTCCGATACTGCGGATTTGTACGAATACTCTAGCCTTAGACAGAAAACTCAGGGTACAGGCATCCACCCTTCCAGATTGCACGTGCTCACATTATTTAGACCCAAACTTTGACGAGATTTTGAAAATTTGGAAGGCTTAAAGCCAAAAAGAAATCATCCAAGGATGGATGATTGATTTCAAAATCGTTTTGGAAAATTGGGTTCATGTTTTGGTAATCACCTAAGGATAGGTGAAGTGTCTTGTTTTAAGATCTAAACACAAGATAACTTGTGTTAGGGTCTTAGAAAAGTTATAGTCTAGGTCAAAGCATTACTAATAACCTAATTCCCTATAACCATGAGCTCTGATACCAAATCTTCTGTCACACCTCGACCGCGTAAAACAACAAATCGCGGCGGAAACGTCGGGGAGTGGAGCGAAAGAATTATTGTTTCACAACCATGGTAATTAAAGTTTTGTTTTATTCATTAAAGTGTTTACATTGTCTTTGCATTAATTAAAACATAGCGTAATTTAACTGTCTTTTAAGTCACTAAGGCCCGAGTCCGCCTAAGTGTAGCACAATCAACATTAAGCATTAGCTCCTGAAACACATGTAAAAATAGGTATGTTAGTATAAAAATAACAAATAAATTATCTTCTCTCAAAATAAATTATCCATATAATTTATTAGTTTGTCAAGTGCAATTTTTTAGAAAACCAATTTCTAAATAGTATAAGTGTTTATATTTATTTGTATGATCATATCATAAATAAATATTATAAGTGTTTGTCTAGCTTGTATTTGGGTATGACTCGACTTGGATCATAACGTACTAGCCACATCAATTTAATATGTGTCTTGGGCATACAGAGTCCAACAAATTCATATTTTGCATATGTGATAAAGTTTTTGACATCTAAACTGATTTAGTAACATATTTAAACATGATTGGGTATATAAGACTTAACATAGGACATAAATAACCATCCGACCTTAGTTTTACGCAAACGATACGTTATAGTAGCTTAAACTACCGTAACGTGTCGAAACGGGTCAAAAGCACTTAGGCTAACTTTCAAATCAGAATGTTAGGTCTATTAAATCATACCCTATGAGTTCCAATACTCATTTGATTTATAGAACCTCATTCTATCCTATCTCCCGATTTAGGATCCGATTATTAACGTAGTTACCTATATTAGGTGTCGTTTGATTTCTGTGATCCTTGAAGCTTTATTTTGTTTTAATTCCAAGACTAATAAGCAATCGCAAGTGAGTACATAGTCCCCTCTTTTACCGCTTTCAAATATTTTGGTGGTGATACACATGTGCATACTTGTTACTTTCATGCTTTCATTGTTTTTTATGACATAAACATGCTATGTTCACTTAGTACACATATAAAGATTTCAATTATGTTTTGCTATGTATGTTGACTGAGCATGCTAGCACATTGATTTCATAGACACTTTGTTGCATATGTTTACTCAGCGTATGGACACATTGATTTACATTACATTTCTGCTATGTATGTTTACTGAGCATGCTAGCACATTGATTTCATGAACATTTCTACTATGTATGTTTACTTATTATACTTAGTACATGGTTTTCACATGACATGCTTACATTGGTATGACATTTGGTATGTTTAACGAGACAATAATATATTCATTAACACTGATCACGCCGCTCGGTAGTATGTAATGGTACCATAGGACTTGAGTCCGCCTAAGTGTAGCACAATCAACATTAAACATAGCGTAATTTAACTGTCTTTTAAGTCACTAAGGCCCGAGTCCGCCTAAGTGTAGCACAATCAACATTAAGCATTAGCTCATGAGATACATAGGTTTTGTTTATGCAGGATTCATGACTTGTAGTTAAGAGAAGGGTTTAACAAAAAGTAGTCATGAACCTTGTAAAATGTTTTCTTTTATAAAATCATGTGAAAATCGATATGGAAATCAGATGATATAAAAGAGTAATGCATGGTTAAATAAATAAGCAAGTAAAAATGAATTTGTATAAAATGTATCATGTCCTTGTCGAAGTGATTTAAATAACACAACGATATGTAATATCATAAAAGCACTTATATATAGAAAGTACCAGCGGCGTATCCACCATGCTTTTATCATATTACACATCGCCTTTTTATGTAAATCACTTATCAATAATCACCCAAAATGTCTTATTTAAACCAATGTCAAAATGTTTATGTATAAACAATGTTCAATGTCAAATGTGAATCATGTCTTGTATAATCAAATGTAATGTATGACAAGTAAAAAGTATCTACTCAAACCATATGTATAATGTCAAGGTGTAAACAAATGTCATGTATGGTGAATAAAAAGTATTTACTCAATCACATAGGTAAAATGTACAAAACAATGTTTTTGAATAAACCTAAGTTTAAATCAAAAGTTATGTTTTGCAGAAAACAATGCTTTATGGATACAAACATTTATGCAGTAATGTTTATCGCATACATTCAAGCCTTGAGACTGTCGGATAAACCCTTAACAAGTAAAGGTTTATCAATTATGTATATCGGATTCTGTCATTCCCTACTTCCAAACAAACCTAGGAAGTCGGGAACAAGATTTGTCAAGTCCTATGGTACCATTACATACTACCGAGCGGGGTGATCAGTGTTAATGAATGTATTATTGTCTCGTTAAACATACCAAATGTCATACCAATGTAAGCATGTCATGTGAAAACCATGTACTAAGTATAATAAGTAAACATACATAGTAGAAATGTTCATGAAATCAATGTGCTAGCATGCTCAGTAAACATACATAGCAGAAATGTAATGTAAATCAATGTGTCCATACGCTGAGTAAACATATGCAACAAAGTGTCTATGAAATCAATGTGCTAGCATGCTCAGTCAACATACATAGCAAAACATAATTGAAATCACTATATGTGTACTAAGTGAACATAGCATGTTTATGTCATAAAAAACAATGAAAGCATGAAAGTAACAAGTATGCACATGTGTATCACCACCAAAATATTTGAAAGCGGTAAAAGAGGGGACTATGTACTCACTTGCGATTGCTTATTAGTCTTGGAATTAAAACAAAATAAAGCTTCAAGGATCACAGAAATCAAACGACACCTAATATAGGTAGGTAACTACGTTAATAATCGGATCCTAAATCGGGAGATAGGATAGAATGAGGTTCTATAAATCAAATGAGTATTGGAACTCATAGGGTATGATTTAATAGACCTAACATTCTAATTTGAAAGTTAGCCTAAGTGCTTTTGACCCGTTTCGACACGTTACGGTAGTTTAAGCTACTATAACGTGTCGTTTGCGTAAAACTAAGGTCGGATGGTTATTTATGTCCTATGTTAAGTCTTATATACCCAATCATGTTTAAATATGTTACTAAATCAGTTTAGATGTCAAAAACTTTATCACATATGCAAAATATGAATTTGTTGGACTTTGTATGCCCAAGACACATATTAAATTGATGTGGCTAGTACGTTATGATCCAAGTCGAGTCATACCCAAATACAAGCTAGACAAACACTTATAATATTTATTTATGATATGATCATACAAATAAATATAAACACTTATACTATTTAGAAATTGGTTTTCTAAAAAATTGCACTTGACAAACTAATAAATTATATGGATAATTTATTTTGAGAGAAGATTTTATTTTGTTATTTAATTGGTTAAATAACATTTTAAAAGGTTATCAGATATTGCATAAAGTCTTGTAATATGATATGTTATATTTTATAAATGTTATAAAATATATACAAGACTTATATTTTATAAAAGAATTTGAATTTTTTTTTATAAAATAAAAGCTAGGCCGCCACCTTCCCCATGGTCTTACCAAGATGTTTTGGTCCAATGAGGTTTCATGCATTTGCATGTGTCTTGATTGGGTGGTCTTCTCAAACACTTTTGGTCCAATAGGATTACATGCAAATGCATGTGTAAGAGGGTACTTGATTGGGCTAAAATGGTGGCAATCTCTCTCATCTTTTATATAATCATTTTGTATGACAAAATGAAGGGAGAAGACTTGGATGAACTTGAAAAACATTAGAGAGAAGCTCTCTAAAAATCGGCCAAGATGAGGCATCCATAAAGGTTTTTCAAGTTTAATATTCAAGTGCAAAAACTCTAGAAAATGGCTCCTAATTTTCGGCCATGGTGGTTGTTCTTGATGGAATTTTAGTGAGTTCATAAGTGTAGAAATCCTAGCTAAACATATGTTGTTTGTTGGAAGGCTTGGGGTATACAAGCTTGAGGTCTTCTACACTTGAAGGCAACCGTTCAAGAAGCATCATCTTCTTCATATCCGTTACTCCTTGGAAGGTAATATTCTAAACACCCTATGGTTGTGTTTAACTTTTGATAGCATGCATGTTCGTATATGGATCCGGGGTTTGGGTTTTGCATATAAAATAGGTTTTATATCAGGCAAGTAACATGTTTTAAATAAAATTTTCCGCTGCGTTTTTATTTTATAAGGATAAAATACTTTGATAAACATGAAAAAAAACCCAACAGAATTTATGCTCAAAAAGGGCATTTTGGTCATTTTCAATGGGCATATAAACGACTTAATGGATAACTAACCAATCTAAGTGATCATAAGGTATAACCTCAGTAGGTTATTCCCTATCCAACTATGATGACTAAATAAGTTTGGTCGGATCCTAATGATCGACCAAACGGGTCGGGTTCGAAAGTCTAAGCGGTTGTCAAGACCGCTTGACTTACGACCCTAAGCAAGCACTAAACTAGTAGTGACGAGTTAAACATGTTAAAACATGTTTTACTAAGTTAGAAAACTGATTTGGTATCAAAACAAAGTGTTTTGATATCTAAAAGTAGTTCCATCGTAAAATGAGCATAAATACTCATTTTGACCGAAACTTTGACTCGTCACTACGCCTAGTCAACGTGGTAATCAGTAGGTATAATCGCTAAGGATTATAACCATCGTGATTACAATCACGTTGCAAAGTTCAATTAAACTTTGATTTGACCAATTGATGGTCAAAACCGAAAGTCAAACTGTTTGTCAAACTGTTTGACTTTCAGCTCTAAATGGCTGAAAATAAATACTAAGCCATGAAAGAACACTTACAAGGTGTTCAAGGGCTGGAAAAGATGAACTAGAACTTAGGTAGGTGGCTCCCAAAGATGGAAATCCTCCACTTAGAGTTCAAAGTTGGAAATGAGCAATGAACAAGGTGAAATGGAAGGGGTATTTATAGTTGTGGAGGTGATTCAAGATCATTACAAGTGGATATGTATACCCCAAGCAATGAATCTGGGCCATACAAGTGTTAAGGATAGTTATCTTTGCTTGGAGAAGTGTTAACTTGGTGCCCAAAACATGAAAAATTGCATAAAAGGCCATGAAATTCAAGCTGGAAGCTGCTTTGAACATTCTGTCGACAGGGGGATGTCGCGCCCCGTGACAGATATAGGTCTGGCCTTCGCGGCCCGCGACCTAATGTCCAGCAATTTCAGTTTAGTTCCGTTTCAGTCCCTGCATGCATATAACTTGATTTTTGGCATGTTTAAGCCCCGTTAACCCATTTTCAAGGCTCCACAATGAAGTTAAAGTATAGGGGACTTGAAATATGCTCAGAAATATCATGGATGTCGGTTCGTTTGGTCGTATGGTCGCGTTATGCGGTTAATTACGACGAAACTTGAACGGAAGAGAAAACGATCCAAATTAAGCGACGAATGGTATTTTTGCATTCCGATCACTACAATAAAATATTTTAGTGACTACAAAAATTTTTGGATGTCCGGATGTGGTCAAAATGCAAGATATGAGCGTAAATGCAAACTTACGCCGTTTTGACGCTTTTAGTCCCTGTTTGATCAAATAAGCGTATTTTCGCATACGGAACCACTCAAAGCTTATTTCTAAGCTATGTTAAGGTTATTTATGGTATGTTTAGCTTATGATCATGTTCCAGAAAGTACGTTGCCATACAAAACGGCAGACTTTTGCAGTTTGACACAAATAGTCCCTGTGAGCGAATAAACTTGCTTTTGCCATACCAAACCTTTTAAAACTTATTTCTAAGTTATGTAAAGGGTATTTAAGGTATTTTAAGATTATGTTGTTGTTCCGGAGTGTTTGTCGCGTTAAACTAATTACGTTTACGCATCAGTTTGCGTATAACTTTCCAGAAAGCGATATAGAGTTCAAAATCGATCAAAAATCGAAACGTGCAAAATGTCAAATATAAATAAACAAATATTGGGATCAAATCACATTGTTTTATTGATATTTGAATTGTTCAGAGTTGTACAATGATTGCGCAAGCATAGATGTCACAGTCTCCCCTACTTTAGGAAATTTCGTCCCGAAATTTATTTAGAGGAAACTTGTGAGAATAGATGTGGATATTTCGCTTTCATTTGATCTTCACATTCCCAAGAAAATTCTGGGCCACGTTTAGATTCCCAGCGAACTTTGACAATAGGTATGCGCTTGCGTTTGAGCTTTTTGACTTCACGGTCCATGATTTCCACAGGTTTCTCAACGAAGTGCATCGTGTCATCAACACGAATTTCATCAAGTCGTATGTGGAGGTTCTCATCAGCTAAACACTTTTTGAGATTGGACACATGGAAAGTTGGATGAACGTTTCCAAGTTCAGGAGGTAGCTCTAGTCTGTATGTAACACCTGTGTCATTTCAACCATCAAACAAATTCCAAACCAATGAAATATTGTATTTCATACTTTGGACTTGTATAAATATGTGTATCTTTTGCACATATCAACTCTTGTTCGATTTCAAACTCTAAATCGCTTTCTGGAAGGTTATACGCGCACTGATGCGTAAATATAACCAGTTTAATGCAACGAACACTCCGGAATAGTGAAATAGGCTTAACATACCTTAAATAACCTTTACATAACTTATATATAAGTTTTGGAAGGTTTGGTGTGGTGAAATCAAGTTTAATCGCTTACAGGGACTAAAGTTGACAAACTGCGAAAGTATGCCAATTTGAACTGTAACAGACCTTCCGGAACATGACCATAAGTTAAACATACCATAAATATCCTTTACATAGCTTAGAAATAGGCTTTGAGGGGTTCGGTGTGCTAAAATAAACTTTTGGGTCATTCAGGGACTAAAAGTGTCAAAAAGTGCACAAGTTTGCATTTTCGCGCATAACTTACGTTCTGAATACATCCAGACATCCAAAAATTTATGTAAGCACTAAAATATTTTATTTTAGTGTTCGCCATAAGAAAAATCCATTCGTCACGTCATTTGGATCGTTTTTCGCATTTGGGACCAGATTCGATGTATTAGCCGTTGTTTAATTCACAACCACACATTCTAAACTTGCTTAGTCAGCGGATAAGGATGGAATTTTGGCACCATGACTTTGCAACACATGTATGGATGGAATTTAAACACCTAAACACCATGACTTTGCAACACATGTATGGATGGAATTTAAACACCTAAACACCATAACTTTTCAACACATGTACGGATGGGATTAAGGCACGTTTTCCATGAAACGATCTTAACGGTTCGGGTATTCCTATAAATACCCCATACCCCCCATTGCTAAAATCACTAGAAACTTGATTTGAGAAACTCTAAGTTGAAACATTTGTTTCATACCTGAGATTTTTGAATCGAGTTTAGCATTCGGGGACCCTTCGTAAGTATTCTTTCGTTCTTTTCCTTATTTTATTGCTTTTCGAGTCCGAAAGTCAAACTTTGTTTGACTTTCAGCATTGACCAGTAATGGTCAATGCGAAGTTCTTTTGAACTTCGCAACGTGAGTGTAATCACGTTGGTCATAGTCCCTTGGGACTATGCCCACTGATTACCACGTTGTCTAGGGTCGTAGGGTAAGCGATCTAATGAATCGCTTATACCTCGAACCCGACCCAGTTTGGTCGATCATTAGGATCCGACCAAACACATTTAGGTGACCATAGTAGGTAGGGAATAACCTTCCGAGGTTATACCCTATGGTCACATCGTTTAAGTAGTTGTATGATAGGTAGTTTATATGCATTAGGTAAATTACCAGAATACCCTTTTCATGTATAATTGGTAATTAAGCATATGTAACCTAAACCTTTGTCACATAACAGATTATGTAATATGTTTAGGCATATAACACTTGTCATAGGGCTAGTTAGGCGGTCCGAACGCGTTTCACGCGAACGACGCGTTAAAGTAGCATAAGCTACCTAAACGGGTCGTAATGGGTCGTAGACACTTAGGTTAAGTTTCATTTAGTATGTAGGCTTTGTTAAACCAAATGACACGAGTCTCTACACTCGTTTGGTTTACAAACCCTAATGCTACCCGATCTTCCGATTTAGGTCCGGTTTATTAATGTAGCTACCTATACTAGGTGCCGTTTGATATCCGCGATCTCTAGCATTGTTTAGTTGTTACTCCAGAACTACTGAGCAATCTCAGGTGAGTACATAGACCCCTCTTTTACTGTTTTCCAAACTGTTTTGGGGTGAAACACATGTGCCTACTTGTTACTTTCATGCTTTCCTGTTTTAACATCATATACTGCTATGTTCGTTAGTACATTATAGTACATGATTTTATGACATTTCATGCTAGGTGTGCCCAATTGTGTGCATTACTTAGTACATCGTTTTACATGACATTTTGACATAGACATTTGACATAGACATTTCGGCATAGACATTTTAACATGATTGACATTTGATCATGCATTTCCCACAAAACATAACTTTGATTTAAATTAAGTTTTACTTCAATACTTTGTTTTTGTGCATATGGTTTAGTTGAGACATTTCACTTGCCATACATGGATATTTGACATAGACATTTGACATGGATATTTGACATAGACATTTGACATGGATATTTGACATAGACATTTGACATGGATATTTGACATAGACATTTTGACATGATTTACATCTTGACATGAATACTTTGACATATTATTCAATACATTTGACAATTTATTTAAACATAGACATTTTACATTGTTTGGTTTGGTTTGATTAAGTGATTAAGTAACGATGTGTGTGTAATATGATACAAGCATGGTGGATACGCCGCTGGTACTTCCTATATATAAGTGTTTGTATGGTATTACATATCGTAGCGTTATTTGAATCATTTCAGTTTGATACATATAACATTTTATACAAATAACATACTTTTCACAAGACATTGTTTTACAAACAACTTATCTTATACAAATCCATTTTACTATGGTTATTCATTTAACCATACATTATTCACTTATTTATACATATCATCTGAACTCATTGTTTTTCAAATGATTTACAAAACAAAGCAAATTACAAGGTTCATGACTAAACATTTTCTCAAACATAAGTCATGAAACCTATTTTCACAAAACCTATGTATCTCACAGGCATTTTTATGCTGACGTACCTATTTTCACATGTGTTTTTCAGGAACTGTTGCATAAGATGATCAAGATACACATAGGCAGACTTGGGCTTTAGTGACAATAAAAGATGCAAGACTAGTTAATTATGTTGTATTTCCTTGTTTGTTAAGACATTGTAACACTTTTAATCAATAAAACGAAACTTCAATTGCCATGGATTTGAAACAATTAATTCTGTTACAACACTCCCCGACATTTCCGCCACGTTATGTATGTTCCACGTGGTCGGGGTGTGACACTGTAGGCTAATTTTCCGATTCTTTCAACGATCTTGAATGGTCCAACATATTGTGGTGCAAGTTTTCCTTTCTTTCCAAATCTAATCACACCTTTCCAAGGGGATACCTTGAGTAGGACGTGATCACCGACTTGAAATTCTAAGGGCTTGCGTCGTCGATCCGCGTGTCACACCCTGACTTTTGCGGAAGCGTGATTATGGTGTGACTTGGTTAATATCATTGCATTCAATCATAACACAACTATATGATAAAACCTAAGGTGATCATCCATTAACTTAGTTTAGAACATGACAACATTGTTTAAAACACAGACATCAAATTTGAGTACAAACCATGCAACTTGTTTTAAAGTTCACAAAGACTCGACAAAAGACATTAATTAAAACTAGGCTTTGACGGTTGTGTCTTATCTAGAATAAGACACACGATCCAAATCCTCAGACATAGGATGACACCTTTTATTCTCAGCTTTACTTGAAAGATCCAAACGCCCGCCAGATCCATACCTAATTTCCTGAAAAACATGTAGTTTAAAAACATCAACAAAAGTTGAGCGAGTTCATGTGTGTGTTTGTGTGCACGAATAAACCTTTATAATCATTGAGTGTTTGTAAAACTCCTGGTATGAAAGCAACAAGGAAAACAGATCACCAATGGTTTGCAAGGCCATTGATATATGTGAAGTGATGCAGGAAAACTCAAACCTAGCAAATTTGTCTCCGGGAATAAGACATAGTCACCACATGGGCCACCCTGGTCCACATGGGTGTGGGCTCGCTACACCCAAATAGATCTATCACTCATGTCCCTCGGTCCTACAACGGGAATTAATGGCCTTAAGTGTTATACCCACCACTCACATGATCAAGCAGTACCCTTCCTTAGTTAACCATACCAAATCAAAATGTTTGTAAACAGTTGTAACATGTATTTCACCCCCGAAGTTATAAAACCCAAAAAAAAAAACAGTTAAAGAAAAGGGGGGTCATGAACTCACAGTCTTGCGTCTTCAACAATCGTAACTCAAGCTCCTTCGGTGAACACGACTACCTACAACGTACTAATCTATTAGACGAACGGCCCGTGCCTTAGTATTAATGTCTTTGAGTTACGTTTCTTTTGTGTCTTCGATATTATTCCAAGTTATATAATTATTTGTTAAAATGATTAATATTTTAACTTAAATTATATTTATAAATTTTGGAATAGTTATATATTTTTGGCTTGATACACTTCGGGTATTTACACATGTTTATCCTTCCCAAGGATGGGGGTATCTTTCACTTGTATATTTTTGTCTTGTATCGGGGTCGTATTCCGGTGTGTATTTATACATACGAGAATACGTATTTTTATTGAATTCATTAAGTATTCTTTATACTTACTTTCATATTAATTTTCAGGAACATTATTTTTAATAAAAGTCTACCAATATATACTTCCAAAATATATATATATTGTAATAAATATTATCTAGAAAAATTATTTATAATTTTTCTTTTGGCAAAAATGTCACACCCCCAAAATACCACCTAGGGAGTGTTCCTGATAGGCGTGTGACGTACAGACACTGAGCCACTAATTACATTGAACCCACAAGTTCAAAAATAAAGTTCTCGAATTAATAATAAAACCCCATCATAAGTTTAAATGTAAACTAGTATGTTCAGCGGAAGCAAGTGATAAACCAAAGTTAAGTTATTCAAAAACCAATGTATAATAGTAACAATGATCACATGAGTCCCTCTAGTCGCCCCATGACCACTCCTGCTCCTCCAGACAGCAAGTCTCCAAATCCAAGATACCTAACGACCTGCGAGCATGCAACAAGTGTATCAGATAAAGCTGGCGAGTTCACAGTTTTAATAAAACGTTAGTTACCAAGTATTTAATCCAGTCTGTTTAACAAATACGAAAACAATGTTGATAATATATCGATACTGAATAAGACGGCTCCTGATGTACGTTTTGCCCGTTCCCCAGTGCTCCTATCAAAGCACTAGGCCCGACTGGGTCATTAGTTCACACCCGCCCTCTCTCAGGAACGGGGTGAGGGTGCCAAACCTAAGTAGCGCTACCAACTAATACCCCGCTACCACCCATGATAGCAAAAGATGGGACTTAAAAGATAGAGAGTGAGAATATTATCCAACATCCCAGTTTTACCCAAAAGATTTATCCCTCCCCGGGATACCCACTGACTGTCCCAACCACCGGGACGCATGCTCAAAGTTGTGAACTCACCTTTGGTTTGCTCGGTAAGATCAATGCACGTATTCCAAGTTGATCAATTAGTTCCTAATGTGGTTACCACTAACCGTTAGAATCTCATTTTTCCCGAATCGCACATGCAACATACACTTGTAACAATTACACGTAATCACCAAATAAACGTTTGGTTTTCATACATTTCACATAGCATGTTGACGTCTCACATAGACACTTCGCAACCTTATACAAATAAATCAAATACATTTTACAACCCGGAGTTTTACTCGCAGCCCAAGCCTTCACCAATCCAACCCATTTGGTGATCCAATAACACAACCGTGGGCCACCACTAAACGTGCAACCCGACCCAACTGCTGGCCCACAATGCCGGCCCAGTTTAACAGTAATCCCGGTCATAGCAGAGGCCTAACCAAGCTGTGCGTATGGGCTTGCGTCGTGTGATTTGGGCCTGGTGTAATTAAGTCAAAAGGGTGGCCCAACTGAATTCCGTCTAATGATTTCCGGCTCATGTCTACACAAGTCCTTTACAAACTGTTGTGTAGTCCAATTGGCCCAAGACTCAACTGAGGTATAAGAACCGGTCCCCTTTTATGCGAATAATTAAACTTGTGGCCCAGCTCTAAACAGAACGGCCCAAGTTCAGTTCGGTTATATGTGTAATCCAATTTCATAGGCTAATTATATGTGTGACTTATCTTATTATCATAACCTCAATTTTGGAAACGTGTCAAACTGTTACATATCCTAGTAATCAATTCCTTGACTTTTGCAACAATCACCGCTAACAATTTTTAATCCTATTTAAATCGAATAATATGGAAGTTCCAAATCAAGCTATCAATTCATCAGCATGTTTCTATCAATACAATCTGAATCCCATATACACAACAATGATCGAAATAGCAAATAAATCATGCAATCGGTTAACCATTATTCAGCAACAATAACTTCATACCATAGTGTTTTAACTTTGTTTAATCATCTTATGAATTTTATGAAAATCATCATCAACAGAACCGTACAATCAAAGCAAATATTGACCATCATTGATAACCATGAATCTTAAAATAATTTGTAGTTCATACATGTTAACATCAGGTAACTCATCATCACAATAAACCCCTAATCGCAAGCACCTTAATTACAATGACAATTCCCCATATTCGATCCATGCGTACCAACAGCTTCATGTTATCAATATATCGTGCCATAAATTCGAATGATCCAAACACATACTCAATTAATCTACTCATACATATATCACTACCACTAACTAATATATTAATCGTAAACTTACATACACATTCATTGAACATCAAACGCACACATAACAAGATCACACAAGTAGAATTGACACAAATACTAGATTACTAACCAAAGCCTTGATCTGATCGAACAATATGAGGTATGAGAGAGGGGGTGCCTTCTGCCATCAATAATTTTCTTAGAGGAACAGTAGGGTTTGCAATATGATGATTTGGAATTATGAGGGAGGTTACGTACATGTGCTATCCAATTTATAAATAAAGTGCAAACCTAAATAATTGAGAGTGGTTAGGCCGGTCATCACATGGGTTTAAGTTATTCATTGCAGGCCAACATGATATGGGTCGGATCAACATGGGTGTATTCGCATAGAATCAACAGTGTCGGCCGAGTTATCATAAGATGAGGTGTGCAACAACTTAAAGGAGTTTGTGTATGTGGGGCCCGAGTCCTCATTCGGCCCAACCCAAACATTAACCACTTAGAATAGTCCAACCATTCACTCGATCCAACACAAATTACATTTTCGTTTAACATCAAGTAAAACGTTTAACAAGTTTAACATAGAAGGAAGCGTTTGCAAGGCATAAAGAGAAGTTAAGATCAAGAAACGAAACGACACTAACCTTGGGAGTCGGGTTGTCACATCATCCCCAACTTGAAAGAAATTTCGTCCCGAAATTTGGCAAGTACAGATGAAGGAGTGAAGTGATAAATCAAGACTGTTGCGGATTTTGCTCAGGTGTCACATCATCCCCAACTTGAAGAGGAATTTCGTCCCGAAATTTGCCAGCTTTACCAGATTTAGACTTGTCTTTAGGAAAAAGTTGAGGATACTTGAGTTTCATCTGATCCTCACGCTCCCATGTGAACTCCGGTCCACGTCTTGAGTTCCAACGAACTCTAACAATCGGAATACGACTATGTTTACGCACCTTAACCTCCCGATCCATGATTTCAATAGGCTCTTCGATAAACTATAACTTGTCGTCGATCTTCAACTGTTGAAACGGCACAACCAGTGTCGCATCAGACAGACACTTCTTTAATTGTGAAACATGAAAGACATCGTGCACATTACCCAACTCAGCAGGTAACTCAAGCTTGTAAGCGACTTTACCGATTTGCTCTAGGATTCGAAATGGCCCAACGTAACGTGGTTTAAGCTTGCCACGCTTCCCGAAGCGTACAACACCTTTCCACGGCGAAACTTTCAACATAACACGGTCACCCACTGCAAACTCTAACGGTTTCCTACGCTTGTCAGCGTATCTTTTCTGACAATCACGTGCCGCTGCCATACAATTCCTGATCTGAACAATCATTTCCGAAGTTTCAAGTACAAGCTCAGGACCCGTGATCTGACTGTCACCCACTTCAGCCCAACAGAGAGGAGAACGACATTTCCGCCCGTACAATGCTTCGAACGGAGCTGCCTGAATACTAGTGTGGTAGCTGTTGTTGTAGGAGAACTCTATCAACGGCAAGTGTTTCTCCCATCCTTTCCCAAAATCAATCACACATGCCCGCAGCATGTCTTCAAGTGTCTGAATGGTGCGCTCGCTCTGACCATCCGTCTGTGTAACACCCTGGCCGGAGGCGGAAAAGCCAAAGGTGTCACAAAACTATATAGAATGCATTTGAGCACATGGAGATTATATTAAGTTGAAATATAATTTAAGTTCAATTCAATAGATTGCATTCACATCTGAGAATATAAGAGTACATAAACAAATACATCATAAATTGTTTCACAAATGATAAGTTCGGATTTAATCTAAGGCAAAAGTCTTGATCAATCCTATGTAAATATTCTTGCAAATCATGTCATCAAACATTGTCATCTGAAACATATGTTAGGGAAAATATTTGGGTCAACAAACGGTTGAGTGAATTCATAGGTTTTGTTAGGCAACAATAATAATGTGATATGAAAATGAGTTAACACTGTGGCATGCGATATGTCTTTAAGCAAAAGAGTAATACAAGTAGTTACTTAATGGTACATTCAAGCCAGAGTTATGACGTAACACGGGTCTATCACCTCACTCCTAAGTTTCACATGAGTACCAACAACAACAACAATTGCAACAAAATGAGAAGTGAGATGGGGCGTTAATCCTATAGCGCTATAATATAACCGTTGGGCTTTTGCAAGTTAATGAACGTAAACTTCTTAAAGCAACATCAACAAGTATTAAGCAAATGCAAAGGTGTAACACCTGTGCCTCCACGGCCATCAAACAAATACCAAACCAATGAAATATTGTATTTCATACTTTGGATTTGTATAAATATGTGTATCATTTGCACATATCAAATTTTGTTCGATTTCAAGCTTTAAATCACTTTCTGGAAGGTTATACGCGATCTGATGCGTAAATATAACCAGTTTAATGCAACAAACACTCCGGAATAGTGACATTGGCTTAACATACCTTAAATAACCTTTACATAACTTAGAAATAAGTTTTGAAGGCTTTGGTATGGCAAAATCAAGTTAAATCGCTTACAGGGACTAAACTTGACAAACTACGAAAGTATGTCAATTTAAACTGTAACAGACATTCCGGAGCATGACCATAAGTTAAACATACCATAAATATCCTTTACATAGCTTAGAAATAGGCTTTGAGGGGTTCGGTATGCTAAAATAAACTTTTGGGTCATTCAGGGACTAAAAGTGCACAAGTTTGCATTTTCGCACATAACTTACGCTCTGAATACATCCGGACATCCAAAAATTTATGTAAGCACTAAAACATTTTATTTTAGTGTTTGTCATAAGAAAAATCCATTCGTCACGTCATTTGGATCGTTTTTCGCGCTTGTGCGCATTCCGTCGTAATTAAGCGAACATCGCGTTCGTACGACCAAACGAACCAACATCCGGCATATTTTTGAGCATGTTTCATGTCCACAATGTTTAGGCAACATTTTAGGGCCTTGAAGTTGGCCTTACGGGCCTTGGAAGTGCCGGAAATGAGCTTAAACACATGCAGGGACCAAAACTGTAACTTCTGAAACATATTGCTGATCTGACATGGCCAGGCGGCCCGCCTGCGTTTTGCCTGATCCTGACGCGGGCCGCGTCCGCCTCCCTGATCAGATTAGATCGAACAGTCAGCGTATTCCAGCTGTTTTATCCACCACCACAGATTTCCCACTTGCCTATTCAGCTGATAAGGATCATTTTTAGTTACCATAAGGTTCCGACACTTGTACGGATGCGATTAAAGCACGGTTTCCATGAAACGATCTTAACTGTGGACCGAAAACTATATATACCCCATCCCCATTACTTCAAAACTCACTAGAATCTGATCTTAAAGACTCTAAGTTGGAACCTTTGTTTCATACCTGAGTTATTTCGATCTAGATTAGCATTCGGGGACCCTTCGTAAGTATTCTTTCATTCTTTTCTTTCTTTTATTGCTTTTCGAGTCCGAAAGTCAAACTTTGTTTGACTTTCAGCGTTGACCAGTGTATGGTCAATGCGAAGTTCGTTTGAACTTCGCAACGTGATTGTAATCACGATGGTTATAGTCCCTTGGGACTATGCCTACTGATTACCACGTTGTCTAGGGTCGTAAGGGTAAGCGATCTAATAAATCGCTTATACCTTCGAACCCGACCCAGTTTGGTCGATCATTAGGATCTGACCAAATATATTAGGTGACCATAGTGTATAGGGAATAACCTTCCGAGGTTATACCTTATGGTCACATCGTTTAAGTAGTTGTATGATAGGTAGTTTATGTGCCTTAGGTAAATTACCAAAATACCCTTTTCATGTATAATTAGTAATTAAGCATATGTAACCTAAACTTTTGTCACATAACTGATTATGTAACATGTTTAGGCATATAACACTTGTCATAGGACTAGTTAGGCGGTCCGAACGCGTTTCACACGAACGACGCGTTAAAGTAGCATAAGCTACCTAAACGGGTCGTAATGGGTCGAAAGCACTTAGGTTAAGTTTCATTTGGTATGTAGGCTTTGTTAAACCATGTGACACGAGTCTCTATACTCGTTTGGTTTACGAACCCTCATTCTATCTAAATCCTTCGATTTAGGTCCGGTTTATTTATATGGTTTTAGACTGCCGATTGATTTCGTGCTCCCTCTAGCTTTGCTTGGTTGTTGTTCAAGATCTCTAAGCATTCTCAGGCGAGTACATTATTCCCCTATTTTACTGCTTTCAATTGTTTTGGGGTGACTCATATGTGCTAAATGTTTTCAAGGTTTTAACAATGATATCAAAACGATTTTCGATGTTATAACGATGGTTTCAAAAACGACTAAGACGATTTATACAAAACTAATAACGATTTCAATAAAGTGAACAAACTTGTTGGTTGTAGTTACATAACCAATGACATTCATTAGCAATGATCAAGCCGACCAGTATTAGGTTATGGTACCATAGGATCTGACAAATCCCGTTATCTTACTGCACCCGTGGTTATGTGTGGGGGTAGTGGGTAGCGACTGAATCTGTAATTATTAATTTACCCTTTGGTAAGGGTTTGTTAATGCGAAAACGAGAAGCGACGAGGTAAGCGAGTCACGAAGGTTTGAATGTTATTAGCGAGACGACCATATAAGTAGTTTCACGACCTAAAACGAATTTTAACGATTTGGGTAAACGATTGGTTTTCACACGATGTTTTAACGAATTGGGTAAACGATTTTGAAACGATGTCACACAAACGAGGTTTTCGATATGATATAAACTATACGAGTTTTTAACGAGATTTATTAACAAGTTTTATTAACGATTTATTTCGAGATGTTTCACAATTTGCTTTACTAAAACAAATGTTTTTGGGTTAAGAGTCATGGCTACGAGGTTTTATAAACTATAACCCGCTTGATTTGAGTTGGTTAATTAAGTTGCAATATTATACTCTTTTCAAAACAAGTTTTTAATAAAGTATTGCAACATCTAAACTAGCCAAGATTTCGACACTCCTACAAAACCTATGTATTCGCCAGCATTTCTTTGCTGACCTCGTTTTCACATGTGTTTCAGGTATTGTTGAAAGATATCGATTGATAGGATGCATGCTCACATAGGACTGGACAAGGCCTTAGTGACTCAATAACAATGATAAACTATGTTTAATTTGCGTATTTAGATTTCCATACGATGTAATTAATCAATGGTTAATAAAACGAAACACTTTTTGGTATCCATGGTTATGAAACATTAATTCTGTTACAACACTCCCCGATGTTTCCGCCACGTTTAGTATGTTACACGTGGTCGGGGTGTGACAGAAAAGATGGTATCAGAGCCAATGGTTATAGGGAATTAGGTTATTAGTAATGCTTTGACCTAGTCTATAACCTTCTTAGGACCCTAACGCGAGTTTACTTGCGTTTAGTCATAAAACAATACCGTCACCTATCCTTAGGCGACGACCACAACAAGAACATAAAATTTCAAAACCGCTTTGAAAACTAATCATCTGTTCTAGGATGATTGATTACAAGGTTTTGAACCCTCTGTTATAAGGTTTTGAACCCCTTTGAGTTTTCAAAATCTCGTCAAGGTTTGGGGGTTTTAAATAATGTGAACACGTGCAAACTGGAAGGGTGAATGCCTGTATTCTGGGTTTTCTGTCTAGGCAAGCACTTCGTATATATCTCATCAGACGCGAGACCAGTTGTGCTTACCTGGGAATTCTTGGGATGAGTGTTCACTTATAGGCGAGCATGTCTTCGCGATACATTATTTTTGACCTATTTACTTTGATTAATCACCGGGGTCGTTTGTTGCTTTGTAGTAACAAACAAATGACCACTATCCTTGCTTTCATCAGATTTGTTCATCTCATTCTTTTCGTCTAATTCTCTCACTCGTTTCATTTCATGTTTCCTCTTTTAGACAATGCCTCCTCGACGCGATGCTCGAATCGATGCTCGGACTTTTACTATTGAAGAACTCGCAGCCCTGATCTCTCAACAGGTGGCTGCTGTGCTTCCCGGGGTTGTAACCCAAGTCCACGAGATATACAACAACGGAAATAATAACAACAACAACGTTCCATGCAAATACAAGGATTTTAACCAGGCTAAACCACTCAAGTTTAGTGGTTCTGAAGGAGCGACTGGGCTTCTTCAATAGTTCGAGAGCATTGAGAATACTTTCCGCCACGTGCAGTGTCCTGACAATCGCAAGGTCGAGTTTTCTTCGAGTGTGTTTCAGAAGAGGGCTCTCACATGGTGGAACGGGGTTATGAGGGATCGTGGTGCAGAAGTTGCTCTAGCACAGACATGGGCTGAACTTAGGGCCCTTATGATGAGGGAATTCTGTCCTCGTCATGAGCAGCGAGCTTTGGAGAAGGAATTTGATGAGTTGAAGCAAGATAGTGGTGAGCACAGGGCGTATACTGATAGGTTTGAGGAGTTGAGTCTGCTTTGCCCGACAATGGTTACCCCACTCGACAAGGCTATCGAAAGGTACATCGACGGCCTACCTGACTCGGTACAAGACATCCTTACTGGTAGTAGCCCTACCACACTTCGTCAGGCGATCGAGTTAGCTGCGACATTGACTGAGTCGCAGATTCGGAAGAATAAGTTACATAGAAAGGGTGACAAGGGTAAGAAGCAGGGGTCTGACAAGGAGGATAGCAAGAAAGGTCAAAACAAGAAGGGTAAGGAAGGTGATACGTCAAAGAAATCAAAGAAGCGGAAGGGTGCCCAAAATTTTGCTGTTACAGCACAGACTGCTCAGAACTTGCAAAACCCACCGGCACAGCCAGCTGCAAAGAAGGCATATGCTGGTACCGCACCACATTGTGCCCGTTGCAACGGTCATCACGTTGCACAACAAGATTGCAAGAAATGCACAACGTGTGGTAGACTTGGGCATTTGGCCAATATTTGTCGTCTGGGACAAAATCAGGCTGCTCAGGTTCAAGCTCAGGTTCAAGGGAATGCTGCGAGATTCCCACTGGGTTCATGTTTCAATTGCGGAGAGATTGGTCATTTCCGCCACAACTGCCCAAGACTGGTGAATGCAAATGCTAACGCAAACCCGAATGCGAACGTCAACGTCAATGTGAATCCAGCACATGGACGAGTGTATAACATCAATGAGGCAATCAATGATGAAGAACAATTAGTATTTTGAAATTCCTCTGGTTGTTATCTTGTAACATTTAAAGACAATGCGGTTGTTATATAAATAAAAATTTGTGGTTTTTTATTTTTTTTAACTAATGCAATTGTATGAATGTTTGATCCAACCTTATGATGTCAACACAAAGACAAATTACTCGTGTGGTTCTGTCATTTTTATGATCACTTGTGACCTCCCCAAGAACCTTAAACGCTTGTTTCTTTTAAATCAAAAGCCCAAAGTTACTTACGAAAAGGATATGTTGCTTTTCTAGCACATGTCACCGAGGAGAAAGGCTAGAGCAAGAGTATTCGGGATATTCTGATTGTTCGGGATTATCCAGAGGTGTTCCTGATGAACTGCCTGGTTTGCCTCCAGTTCGTCAAGTCAAATTTCATTTTGACCTTGTACTCAACGCCAACCCAATTGCGAAAGCACCTTATCATCTTGCATCGTTCGGGATGCAGGAATTATCAAAACGGCTTTCTGCACGAAGTATGGCCATTACGAGTTTATAGTCATGCCTTTTGGGTTGACAAATGCTCCAGCCATCTACATGGACTTAATAAATAGAGTCTGCAAGCCTTATTTGGATCAGTTCGTCATTGTTATTAATGACATCTTGATCTATTCATATCTCGAGCCGATCACGATCAACACCTTCGTTGACATTGGAACCCCTAAAGAAGGAACAAACTTTTCGCTAAATCCTCCAAGAGGAAATTTTGGCTTAAAGAAGTTCAATTTTTGGGTCATGTAGTCAACAAGCAGGGTATTCATGTGGATTCATCCAAATTGCTGCAATTAAGGATTTGGTTCCCAGTATGCTTTAAATACCAGTGTCCAAAGATAACAAATTAAACGATTATGCGATTATGTGTTTACGTGTTATGTGTTCTCCTTTATGTTTTTGTGTGATCCGATTTTCAATCCTCATAAGAATCTTTCATATCTTTATATGAGGGATTCATAGTAGGATATTCAAAAAGGTACTACCTTAAATCCTTATGGGCTTTTACGTGGTAGTTAAGACCCTTGGGTTATTTAGTACCATTCCATGATTCGATGAGAGACCCTTGAGTGGTCTAGTTAAAGATTGATTCAAGATCTGGTTAAGAATGGCATGTGATGATACAGCTGAAAGGACCCTATGGTGGTCCAGTCACGCTCATCACAGGTTCATTCATATGGTTTTCCCCTACACATTATAAAATAGACTGTGTGAACTGTGCAAGGAATTGTCTGATTATGGACGCGTACATAATTATGAAATTTAGTGCACAGAAACCCAGTAGGATTTATTATGTGTAAGAACCGATAGTGACAACAATAACAAAATGAGAACGATGTAATGGAGGTACGGTGGACGCACCAATGGCGCTTCATATACTTGTATATAAGTGTCCCTCTTACATTGCAAGCATAATGTTATTAAGGTTACTAGAAGTTCAGAACCCTAACCAATATTGTTCGATCTTTTCAATTTCATGTTTTAAACTCTCACAAGTTTCCTCTAAATAAATTTCGGGACGAAATTTCCTAAAGTAGGGGAGACTGTAACACCTGTGCCTCCACGGCCATCAAACAAATACCAAACCAATGAAATATTGTATTTCATACTTTGGATTTGTATAAAAATGTGTATCATTTGCACATATCAAATTTTGTTCGATTTCAAGCTTTAAATCACTTTCTGGAAGGTTATACGCGATCTGATGCGTAAATATAACCAGTTTAATGCAACAAACACTCCGGAATAGTTACATTGGCTTAACATACCTTAAATAACCTTTACATAACTTAGAAATAAGTTTTGAAGGCTTTGGTATGGCAAAATCAAGTTAAATCGCTTACAGGGACTAAACTTGACAAACTACGAAAGTATGTCAATTTAAACTGTAACAGACATTCCGGAGCATGACCATAAGTTAAACATACCATAAATATCCTTTACATAGCTTAGAAATAGGCTTTGAGGGGTTCGGTATGCTAAAATAAACTTTTGGGTCATTCAGGGACTAAAAGTGTCAAAAAGTGCACAAGTTTGCATTTTCGCACATAACTTACGCTCTGAATACATTCGGACATCCAAAAAATTATGTAAGCACTAAAACATTTTATTTTAGTGTTTGGCATAAGAAAAATCCATTCGTCACGTCATTTGGATCGTTTTTCGCGCTTGTGCGCATTCCGTCGTAATTAAGCGAACATCGCGTTCGTACGACCAAACGAACCAACATCCGGCATATTTTTGAGCATGTTTCATGTCCACAATGTTTAGGCAACATTTTAGGGCCTTGAAGTTGGCCTTACGGGCCTTGGAAGTGCCGGAAATGAGCTTAAACACATGCAGGGACCAAAACTTTAACTTCTGAAACATATTGCTGATCTGACATGGCCAGGCGGCCCGCCTGCGTTTTGCATGATCCTGACGCGGGCCGCGTCCGCCTCCCTGATCAGATTAGATCGAACAGTCAGCGTATTCCAGCTGTTTTATCCACCACCACACATTTCCCACTTGCCTATTCAGCTGATAAGGATCATTTTTAGTTACCATAAGGTTCCGACACTTGTTAAAGTAGCATAAGCTACCTAAACGGGTCGTAATGGGTCGAAAGCACTTAGGTTAAGTTTCATTTAGTATGTAGGCTTTGTTAAACCATATGACACGAGTCTCTATACTCGTTTGGTTTACAAACCCTCATTCTATCTAAATCCTCCGATTTAGGTCCAGTTTATTTATATGGTTTTAGACTGCCGATTGATTCCGTGCTCCCTCTAGCTTTGCTTGGTTGTTGTTCAAGATCTCTAAGCATTCTCAGGCGAGTACATTATTCCCCTATTTTACCGCTTTCAATTGTTTTGGGGTGACTCATATGTGCTAAATGTTTTCAAGGTTTTAACAATGATATCAAAACGATTTTCGATGTTATAACGATGGTTTCAAAAATGACTAAGACGATTTATACAAAACTAATAACGATTTCAATAAAGTGAACAAACTTGTTGGTTGTAGTTACATAACCAATGACATTCATTAGCAATGATCAAGCCGACCAGTATTAGGTTATGGTACCATAGGATCTGACAAATCCCGTTATCTTACTGCACCCGTGGTTATGTGTGGGGGTAGTGGGTAGCAACTGAATCTGTAATTATTAATTTACCCTTTGGTAAGGGTTTGTTAATGCGAAAACGAGAAGCAACGAGGTAAGCGAGTCACGAAGGTTTGAATGTTATTAGCGAGACGACCATATAAGTAGTTTCACGACCTAAAACGAATTTTAACGATTTGGGTAAACGATTGGTTTTCACACGATGTTTTAACGAATTGGGTAAACGATTTTGAAACGATGTCACACAAACGAGGTTTTCGATATGATATAAACTATACGAGTTTTTAACGAGATTTATTAACAAGTTTTATTAACGATTTATTTCGAGATGTTTCACAATTTGCTTTACTAAAACAAATGTTTTTGGGTTAAGAGTCATGGCTACGAGGTTTTATAAACTATAACCCGCTTGATTTGAGTTGGTTAATTAAGTTGCAATATTATACTCTTTTCAAAACAAGGTTTTTAATAAAGTATTGCAACATCTAAACTAGCCAAGATTTCGACACTCCTACAAAACCTATGTATTCGCCAGCATTTCTTTGCTGACCTCGTTTTCACATGTGTTTCAGGTATTGTTGAAAGATATCGATTGATAGGATGCATGCTCACATAGGACTGGACAAGGCCTTAGTGACTCAATAACAATGATAAACTATGTTTAATTTGCGTATTTAGACTTCCATACGATGTAATTAATCAATGGTTAATAAAACGAAACACTTTTTGGTATCCATGGTTATGAAACATTAATTCTGTTACAACACTCCCCGATGTTTCCGCCACGTTTAGTATGTTACACGTGGTCGGGGTGTGACAAAAGGCAATCGGGGGCAACCACAAAATAGCAAATAGTTTGTATCACATTGTAACATATGTATCATCCCAAAAATAATGTAAAAAGGGACTATGAACTCACCTTGATTTCGGGTAAGTCCAAACAAGTATGCAAAGTGTGAGAGTTCTTGGAATTAAGATTCCACGTCACTCTAATTGATTGAACATGCAACAATATGGAATATGTATCAACAATAATGTTTAATTGGATAATTGGAAATCCTAAATCTATAGGATTCGGTAGTGTTTTGTTTAAATGGTAATTATGTGGTTTGGATAACCTAACAAAAGGACTCGGAAAATGAATATGATGTAAAGGAATTATTTATGAAAAATATTAATTTAACATAAATAATAAAATTGCAAAGATATGTAATTGTTTTAATATAAACATTTGTAATAATAAATCAAATATAATTAATTAGTATAACTAAATAACATAAATAAATATAATGATTATTGGTAAAATATTGTACAAGTGATATAATTAATTTATAAAAATTATAAATTAATTTAGATGGTTAAAATATATATTATTTGATAAATAATAAATATTTTGTTTAAAAGAATAAATATGATAATTATATGATTAATTATCAAAATAATTATATTAAATCTGAATAATTAAAAATTACATTTTTAATTATTGAACTTTTAATATTACTGATTAAAATAATTATTATGGTCTTGAAATCATTTTAAATAAATAAAATGAATTAAAATGATTAAAATAACAATAAATAAGTTTATATAAGTTTAATTATCTAAATAATTAAATATAATAAAAATTCAGATTCTAAATTTACATAAACTCAGAATAATGCATATTTTGTCATAAAAATAGTTTTGGATAAAAATTATATAGTTATATAATTTAAATATATTAAATTAAACTATATTTATAAGTAATAAAACTGATTTAATTATATAAATATCAAAATCATATAAAATATCAGTAAAAGTATTATTTTTGTAAAGTTTAGCATTTAAAATATTTAATCTAAAAATTTCAGTATTTATTTCATAAAAATCGATTTATTATGATTTATTAAATATTAAACTGTTTTAATATCATAAAAATTAGTTTTATAAATAAATTGACTAATTTTATATTTTTAATAAAAGTAACAGTGTCTAACAATGTTATAAAAATTATTGAAATGTTAAAGATATTAAAAATAAAACGTTTAAAAAGAAATGCAGACCCCTGGGTTCGAACCCGGGTCTGTATTGAAACCAAACTGAGTCTTAACCACTGGGCTAAGCTTCTGTTTGTGTTTGGTTTAGGACTGCTAAACTTATAACCAAACGGGAACTGGTCATCTTCTCCAAAGAGAAGTCAAAGTCAGAAGACCCGGTCAAACTAAAAGTCAAACTCGTGATTTTTACGGGTAAACCTATGTTATATTTAAATTAATTCCTAGGAATCGTTCTATAGGCATAAACTAACTAATTTACACAAGAAAACTAACCGGTATTGAACGGATGATCAGATTGAAAAATTCCGGTGAAAAAGTGAGTATTCCGGCGAGTTGCAGGTTGTAATCCGACGATTTCGGGTGTTTAAGTGTTTGTAAATGGTGTGGAATGTTGCTAGGAATGTAGGGAACTTAAATACACGAAGTTTGGATCTCAGATTCGACACAAATTAGTGGATTTGATCTACTTTTTATTTTTATAAAAATTCTTTTTCTTTTGAGTGTTTTGGCACCATAATGTGTAGTTTGAATGATTGGAACGAGTTGGGATGGGTTGGGGATCATGTGGGTAAACTTTACAGGTCAAAAGAATGAATAAAAATCGGTTTTGGTGGGTTTTTGTTCGAAATCCCGTAACTGCGGTTCTGGTCTGATTTTAAGGTGTTAATATATAAAATAAAATCTAATATTTATCACATCCCAGCTGGTAGACCAGCTGGTTTGTGCGCGTGATTTGTTTCGGGTGTGCGCGGGTTCGATCCTCTCTTGTGGCCGGTTCAACCCCATTTTTTGTTTAATTTTGCAATATTTACACATTGGTCCCTGTAGTTTCATTTTGTACAAAATGGTCCCTGAACTTTCAAAAAGTTACAAAAACAGTCCCTCAACTTTCATATAAAATACATGTTTGGTCCCTGAAGTTTTGAAAGTTGACATAATTGGTCCCTGTACTGTTCAGTTAAAACCACTAACTGAGTTAGTGTTTAAAGAAGGAATCCTTATATAAAAGTTAACCAGGTTGGGATATTCAGTTAAAATAAGTTTAAGGAAATCAGTTTTAGTCCCTAGAGTTTAAGTTTGAGAAAATGACCAAATGAACCTTGGACTTTTATTTCAAAAATATCTATTTATTTCTTTTATAAAATAAGTTTCAAAAATTACAAAAAGGACCCTAAACTTGTAGTTTTCAATAATTGCACTTTTAACCCTTGTATTTCTAAAGTTTCAAAGAATGACAAATAGGTCCTTGTAGTTTACGAGGTATTGTTTAATAGTATAAATTACATCAAATTATGAACTTATCCATATGTTAGTGTCGGTATAAGTACTTGTGAGTATTAGGCAAGTATATTCTAATGTATTCCATTCATAATGTGATAGTAGTTATAATGCAAGTCTAATAAATACAAGTGTGAAAATCAGGGTGGTTACAGTCTCCCCTACTTTAGAAAATTTTGTCCCGAAATTTATTCGAAGGAAACCGTAAAGTGCATTTGTAACGATTGAAAGGGTGAGCAAAGTGTTAGATCCTATGGCATCTCAAGGTATTCAAACCTTTTAGAACTTATGAATCTAATAGCGTTATCGAGTGTATAGAAATTTGTTTATACTAAACTTGTAATGTAAATCTTAAGCAAACAAAGGGACGTAATAACAAACAAATAATAGATAATCACATAGTCACATAATGTTCTTATATGCCACCGTACTTAACAAGGTTTACTATGATTCTCATGCGTCGAACCTCGTAATTAAGTGTGCACCCATAATTATTCGTTTCGTCGCATGGTCCACATAGCACTTCTAGTTAAGTGAGGAAGACAAATAAGATTTAGGTATCGTTTAAATCAAATAAGCATCAATATAACACAACATCAATTGAATCAAAACGTATTTCAGATTTGTAATGATAGCATCGTTTGTTTTGCATACAACAAAATTAGTCGTAGTTATTTCATTCAAGCACAATGAAATTTTTTTTTGGGTAAAGGGTTTTACCCCGGTGAATATTATGAATCAACCAAATCAGTACACGGGCGTGCCTAAAGTGACACACCAACTAGACTTGACATCCCAAGTCTAGGAGAAAAAGAAAACACAACCAGTTTGCACACACAAACACGACACCAAAAACCCACAAAACAAAACAACCAAGCATAAAGCAACAAAAACCGAAAAATTGAATCACATCTAGCCTGGGTCTTCCTCCTCCTCGCTAGTATAGATCTTCCAAGCCTTGAAGGTTGTTCGACGGCAAGTGTCATCACGAAACTTGAACCCCATGAGCTTCAACCGAACCGTGCTCTTGATCCACTCCGTAACCGTAGCAACCGTGTTATGATTATTAGAAAGCAGCCTATTATTTCTTTCTTTCCATATAAAGTACGATGCTGCCGCAATCACGAGCTTACAAATAATAGTGTCACTATTCTTAGATCCATCATTATGCTCCATCCATGCAACAATGGCTTGCCAAGAGTCATCTACACTATCCAGATTCACCATCTTTTTGACATTATTCCACACTTGCGACGCAAAAGCACATTGGAAGAACAAATGATCACGAGAATCTCGATCATATCTGCATAGAGGACAACACATGAGCCTCAAGTTCGTATCACTACCAGCTTCCCACATAGTTAGTCGGTCCTGAGTCTTTAGTTTGTTTCTGATCACTAACCACATATGAAACGAATGTCGAGGTATACATTGCGAGAACCACACCATGTTGGACCAAGGAACTACATCAACCCGAGGCCTAATGTTATTCCACACTTGTGCTGAGCTGAAGTAGGAATCTTTACCTTGCCAATCCTTCCATGTGAGTTTATCGTTCACATTTTCCACTAGATTTGGAGTAGGAAGATTTATTAGAACCGGAAATAGGTCATACCACGCTTGGGGCCATTTCCAGTTACCCAAATCATCCAAAAGATCCGCCACACTAGACTGCATATTAAACCCTGCATTTGCTATCACCCTTGGAGAAATAAAGGAACTCATCGGACTCAGAGGACACCAATTATCACTCCAGGCATTTGCTTGATAACCACTTCGAATAGAAAACCCAATGTAAGGCCGCATCAAGTTACAGATGGACAAAATCTTCCTCCAACCCCAGCTCATACTGCCTCTCAAAGGAACATCCCAAAAACACCGACCTTTTAGCTTATACGAGTGAATCCATTGAACCCATAAAGATTTTCTTTTAGAGATAATACTCCAGATATGATTCGCCATTAAAGCTTTATTTACTTCCATCACACTCCGAATCCCCAATCCCCCTTCAGATTTAGGTAAGCACACGTCAGTCCACGCTACTTTAGCACGAACCCTACCTTGTAAACCGGTACCCCAAAGGAACTGCCGCATCCTTTTCTCGAGCTCAGCTGTAACCCTAGCAGGAAGGATGAACACAGAAGCCCAATAAATATGCATAGAAGACATAACCGAATTAATAAGCTGGAGACGACCCGCGAATGATAATGATTTAGTCATCCAGTTATTTATTTTGCTCTCCATTCGCTCAATCAAAACTTTGCAATCTTTAAAAATAAGCCTAGTGGAGATTAGAGGAACTCCAAGGTACCGAACCGGAATACTACCCTCTTGAAACGACATCAATGAAAGAATTTCCTGCTTCACCGAGTTGTGGACATTAGAGAAATAAGCCGTGCTCTTAGAAGGACTAGGAACTAGACCAGACATTCTAGTGAAGGTTTCCAACGCCTCTTTAACTTTTTTAACCGAACCCGTGTCCGCATGCACAAAAATGAAAAGATCATCCGCAAAAGACACATTAATAATTCTCTGCTTGGCACATTGATGATGAAATTTAAACGACGAGTTAGGGGCCGCCACCTGTTGAAGCAATAATGAGAGCACCTCCATAATAAGCGTGAAAAGATACGGTGACATCGGGTCCCCCTGACGCAAGCCCATCTTACAAGGAAAATAACCATGAAGGTGACCATTGACAGAAAGAGAGTAAGAAGCCGTCGATACGCAAGTCATAATCCAATCAACCATTTTTTGATGAAATCCAAACCGAACAAGAATGGATCTCAGAAAATCCCAATTCACCGTGTCATAGGCCTTCTGAATATCTATTTTAAAAGCACATCTAGCTGGCCCACGATTTAGATGATAGTTGTGCATCAACTCTTGAGTTAGGAGAATATTATCCGAGATTTTCCTACCAGGCACAAACGCGGACTGATTGATACTAACAAGAGCATCCAAGCTTCCCTTAATTCTGTCCGTGATAATCTTGCTTATGCATTTGTATAATACATTACAACAAGAAATAGGACGATAATCCAAAACAGAGTCAGGCGTCTCTTTTTTAGGAATCAATGCCAAAATAGTGTGGTTTATTTGTTTAAGAATTTTACCATTCTCAAAAAAAGTTAACACCGCATCCGTAACTTCATTCCCAACAATATCCCACGCCTGCTTGAAAAACGCTGAAGTATATCCATCTGGACCCGGGGCCTTATTTTCACCAATATTAAACATAGCCGTTTTAATCTCCTCACGAGAGACCTGGCGAACCATATTATCAGCATCGATTGGACTAAGGACATTGACAAAGAGATCATCAAGATTCATGCTTTCAACCTGATCATCAACTCCTAAAAAATTCGAGTAATGCGCAACAAGAGCATCTGCAACCCCATTTCCTTCATATCGGTTTCCAGCACAATCCTTAACACTATGGATTTTACTCCTAGCATTCCTACCTTTAATAGCATTATGAAAGAACCTAGTATTCGAGTCACCAGCACATAACCATTCCATTTTCGACTTTTGTTTGAGAAAACACTCTTCATCATACGCCGCAATCTGAAATTTTTGAAGGCATACCGCTTCTGATTGACGGATGCTAGCATCCAACGGGTTTTCATCAAGTTTAACCTGAATATCATCAAGCTTTTTCCGAAGGTCAGTAACCTTGGTATGAAGGTTGCCTTGTTTGTAAAGAATCTTCCTTAGATGAGGTTTGAGGTTTCTAAGTTTTTTGATAACCGAAAACATAGAAATACCTTGAACAGGTTTTGACCATTCTAGCTCCACACACTTTCTGAACTCCGGCTTCTTGGTTATAAAATTTGGAAGCTTAAACGGCCTCGGCTTATTGTCATGCATATTATTCATTTTGAGGATACATGGCGTATGATCAGACACACGAAAAGGGTGATACATGGCAAAAGCATCCGGGGCCATATCTAAAAACTTAGTGTTACACATTACACGGTCAATCTTCTTAAGAAGTCCAACTCCATCTTTTGGTTTTTGGTTCCATGTATAGTGGAGGCCATGACATTTAACATCAAACAGCTCTGTGAACTGGATGCAATCATTGAAATCATTCATGCTTATCGTCTGATTAGACGGGCCATACAAGGAATCCTCAAAGTGTAGCGTTGAGTTGAAGTCTCCCATCACTACCCACGGTTTATCATGACACAAACTCTTGTGATTGCAGAGACTCTCCCATAAGATTCTACGATCCTGGTACTTGTTTTCCGCATACACAAACGAACAAAAAAGAACTTTTCTGTCAAGTTTATAGAAAATCTGCGTGTGAATGACTTGATCCGATTGAGAAAGAACCATAACATCTACCATATCTGGATTCCATCCGAGGATAATTCTTGTACCCCTACTACAAACGCCTCCATTTGAGGTCCAATTCCAATTTCGAAACACTTTTTGACAAATGTTAGGAAGTTTAGAAACATCCACATGAGACTCAAGCAAAGCCCAAACATTTAATTTATTTTCAGCAACAATATGACGAACCTCATTTTGTTTTAGGGGGCGGTTCAAACCCCTTATGTTCCATGACATAATACTACCCATTTAAACCTGTAGAAACGGGAGTGCTTGCCCCCTCAGAAGAGTTTTTAGGCTTATCGTTCCCCATAAATGCTGACATCTCCGTAGGTCTCACTTCCAGAACCTCCTCAGATTGAAGATGCTTTCCACCTGTTATGTTGACATCAGCTTGCCCATTTTTTCCACCAGATTTGTTTGTATACTTCTGCTGTTGCTGTGCATTCTCCATGTCATTGCCGTCATTAGAGTCTAAAGCTTCAAAAGAATTCCGAATAGTGACTCCCCCCACCGGGTGTAGGTTCAAATTCTCCCCCATGTTTCTTTGATCATCATTCTTCGTACCAGAGGTGCTCGCACCAGCTTTAGAAAGCTTAGGCTTATAGACAAACTTGGTCTTCTGCTTCTTATAAACTGCTCCCTGCCTGGCCGTCTTCCTCTTATCCATAACGAATCCATCATCATCAACTACCACTTGTTTTGCTTTATTATTGACATTCTTCACACATGATTGATCAGTATGGCCAAAAACACAACACATAGAACATTGCTGAGGCCGCCACTCATATTCCACAGCCACTTTCTCCGTGATGTACCCTTCTTCGTCTAGTTTTGGAATAGCTACTACAATATGATCTTTCAAGACATTATCAGCATTAATTTCTACTAAAGCACGAGTAAAACTACTCCTACCCCAACTATCCGAACACATATCCGCAGTATAACTATCAAATCTCTTCGGCTTGCCAATCTTTGAAGCTAACAAAATTAAACCCTCATCCGTGTATACCGCAATGGGAACATTGTGTAACTTAACCCATACCGGAACTGATTTGATCCCCTCCTTTTTAAGACTGACAGATGGAGACCAAACATTCAAGAATAATGACATTTTCCGAATTAACCAAGGCCCCCCTTCAAGCACTTTAGCCATTCCCTCTTTGGAATCGAATTTAAAGAAAAAGAATCCATTGGAATTCATCATCATCTTCTCGAAACCAAACTTAGACCATACATTCTTTGCATAATACTCTACCACAGGAAACGGAAGCCGATTACCTAGAAAATAACCATACAAGACATTGTCAAATCTTTCTTGAACTTTTTTAACAACTTCCCTAGGAATAACAACATCAGCATCTTCACGTGTCTCCATTGACTCCATGAGTCTAAAGTTAACCTCTCGATTAATACGCACATTAGACTGAAGTTTTTCAACATAAGAGATCGGAGACGATGATGCATGAATCTGATCATCCTTAACATCAGCATTAGTGGACACCAGAGGAACTGGAACAGTAACTTTTTCCAGTTCATCTATAACGTTAATAACTCCACGACGAGGCATCATAGGGTTACCATCAATGTTTATCGGCTTGCTAAACAATGAAGGTTTATCAGCAAATGATTGAAACCCTAGATTCTCCAAGCCCCTTCCATCTCGAGCCTCCTGACCATGCATCGGCATTGCACCCTTCGACTTAATAAAAATATCCCCATGCAGCTTTTCAGTAAAAGAATGGAACCCTAAATCCTCCAAACCCTTATCCCGATCTCTCTCCATGCACAAGGAAACGAAAACAAATCTACTCCTTAGTTAACGACAGAACCATGCAACCAAACCAAGAACAAAAAACAAAAACCCTAATCCTTAAAACCCTAGAAACAATCTTCAACCCTTAATCGATTAAACCAGAGTATCAATCTAGCTAAATTAATCTCAGTTAACCGCAATCAATAACAACCAGCTTAATAAATCAGGGTTTCAGACAGCTTACCAAGGCGGCGATTGAAAGAAAAGAAACAAAAACCCTAGTTTTAGATCACAAAGAGTTCGTTATAGAATTTTGAATCATCAAAACCCTAATCACAGACTGTTATGCATAAGATCACAAAGAAAAACAAGGGAATCAAGAAGAACAGGAAATCGCCATAAGGAGAGAGAGAAAGGGTTTTGGGGTGTTACTGATACAATGAAATTTTATGTTTCACATAAATCAAACTAATAGTGTGCATTATAAACTAAGCATGGATTGTCATAAGCAATATAAGTTTATTGTGAGACTGTACTAAGCGTAGATGTGTTTGTAATTTATGCATTAAATATGTTAAATCAATACACGAAGCAAAATGTATTTGTAAGCGTATACCAAGCATGATAGGTCAATATATAAAGCAAAGATGTATTTACTAAGCATAAAGTTCCTTAAGCAAAATTTCACATTTTGAGAACTAGGCATAAGGTTGTTCTCGTTTTAGGAGCCCAAAGATAAAGCAGAGGTGAATCTTTTGGTTGGCTTTGGTTTCGGAGTGGATAAGAATATCATAAATGAAGAAATGACAAATTTATCCAAGTAGGGTTTGAGGACTTGGTTTAACAAATTTTGCATATGGTATAGTAAGCAAAGGTTCAAACTTAGGTGAAATGAAACTTCTATTCGTACTTGGGTCAAACAAAATGGAAGCTTATTAACCAATTTGATAATTTGAAACACACAAGATAATACAAGGTCTTTAGTACATTGAAAGAGATTGTAAACGGGTAACAGACTGCGCCGAAACCCTTTTTGAATAACAAAGCTAAAACAACATCCATAGATCTCGGAGTCATAACATTATTATGCATGACCCTTTGGATCCGGCTAAGTAAGCCCACAGCCTCAGGCTACATCGTTCGGGGCACGAGCCTCGTTAATGTTGAGATTGAATGCACGACCTCGAGCGGGTTGGGCATTCGTGAGTTTGGGGCATTCTTGTTTGAAGTGATTCGGATCACCGCAATTGAAGCAAGTTCCAATGGGATAACGAGGTGGTGCAGCAGCCTGAACAGCAGGGGGAGCAACATTTTGAGGTGTACGGCATGCGGCTGTAAGATGACCAAAGCGCCCACAACTTGTGCAATGTTTACAAAGAAAACGGGCTTGATGATGGTAGTTGCAACGGTTGCATAACGGTGCTTCACCAACATATGGCTTCTTGGCAGGAGGAGCCTGGTCGGCAGGAGCAGGAGTTGTAACAGAAAAGTTTCTGACTTCTTTGCGTTTGTTGGCATTCCTGGTTTTCTCTGAAGATTGGGTTCCATCATTTGCAGCTTTGATAGAGTCGGATGCAGCCTTGGATGATGTTTTCTTGTCGCCCTTCCGAGATGGGTTCCCTTCCTTGACTTGGGCATCTGTCAAGGTAGCAGAGAGTTCGTATGTGTCTCGAAGAGTGGCTGGTCTTCTTCCAGTCACTATATGTTTAATGCAGCTAGGCAGTCCGCTGACAAATTTCTCGATCAGACGATCGGTAGTTAGGTTTGGGGAACAAAGGTTGCACAATTCTTCGAACCGATTTATGTAAGCGCGGTTCTTTCCACTATCTTGTTTAAGATCGTGGAGCTCATCTTCAAGTGCTTTCATTTCGTTACGTGGGCAGAATTCTTTTAGCATGAGAGCTTTTAATTCTTCCCAGGTTAGGGCCATTGCAACTTCGGCTGTACGGTCTTTCATGATTCCATTCCACCATGTCAACGCCCTCTTTTGGAAGACGCTAGTAGCAAATTCGACTTTGCGTTCGTTAGTACACTGACTATGGCGGAACGTGTTCTCCATGCTTTCAGTCCATTGAAGGAGCCCAGTAGCACCTTCATTTCCTGCAAACTTGGTGGGATGGCAAGAGTTGAACTGCTTGAAGTTGCACGGAGATTCGTGATGGTTTCTGCTACTTTTCCCGTTAGTAGTTTGGGAAAGTTGGGTTACAAGATTGGGAAGTATTGCAGCTAACTGTTGAACAATAATAGCTGCCATTTCTGCGTTTGGGGCAGTTTCTTGTGTTTCACGTCGAGGAGGCATCTACAAGCGGTAGGGGAAAACATAAGATCATAGGAGTTTAAAATGAAATGTTTTTGGTAGAATAATTTTACAAGATCAACGAGGATAAACACGTAATGGGATTGACATCATTTATTTTACGAATAAACAACATCGGGGATAAGTCAAAGTAATTGGGTTCTTATAACTTAGTGAAGTCATGCTTTAGCCTATAAGTGGACACTCATCCCGAGAATTCCCAGGTAAGCACAACTGGTCCCTCGAGTTGGGATTTATATGAAGTGCTTGCCTAGACAGAAATTTTCGGAATACAGGCACCCACCCTTCCAGATTGCACGAGTTCATTATTAGAGCCCAAGACTTTGATGAGAATTGAAAAATCAGGGGAGGTTTTTGAAAATAATCACCTAAGGATAGGTGATGAGCATTTATATAGGGTAAAGAGTCTAAAGGTAAAATACGCGGTGACGAAGCTTCAGTTTACAAAAGATAAGGATAATGATGTAGACAAAGGCGAAGATAACGGAAGAGTTTGCTAATGGAAAAGTGCCCTAGGTAGGTTATAGTCTAGGTCAAAAGTAATTTCTAATAACCTAAATCCCTATAACCATGGCTCTGATACCAATCTGTAACACCCCGACCGGAGGCGGAAAAGCCAAAGGTGTCACGAAACTTGATAGAATGCATTTGAGCACATGGAGATTATATTAAGTTGAAATATAATTTAAGTTCAATTTAATAGATTGCATTCACATATGAGAATATAAGAGTACATAAACAAATACATCATAAATTGTTTCACAAATGATAAGTTCGGATTTAATCTAAGGCAAAAGTCTTGATCAATCCTATGTAAATATTCTTGCAAATCATGTCATCAAACATTGTCACCTGAAACATATGTTAGGGAAAATATTTGGGTCAACAAACGGTTGAGTGAATTCATAGGTTTTGTTAGGCAAAAATAATAATGTGATATGAAAATGAGTTAACACTGTGGCATGCGATATGTATTTAAGCAAAAGAGTAATACAAGTAGTTACTTAATGGTACATTCAAGCCTGTGTTATGACGTAACACGGGTCTATCACCTCACTCCTAAATTTCCCATGAGTACCAACAACAACAACAATTGCAACAAAATGAGAAGTGAGATGGGGCGTCAATCCTATAGCGCTATAATATAACCGTTGGGCTTTTGCAAGTTAATGAACGTAAACTTCTTAAAGCAACATCAACAAGTATTAAGCAAATGCAAAGGCAATCGAGGGCAACCACAAAATAGCAAATAGTTTGTATCACATTGTAACATATGTATCATCCCAAAAATAATGTAAAAAGGGACTATGAACTCACCTTGATTTCGGGTAAGTCCAAACAAGTATGCAAAGTGTGAGAGTTCTTGGAATTAAGATTCCACGTCACTCTAATTGATTGAACATGCAACAATATGAAATATGTATCAACAATAATGTTTAATTGGATAATTGGAAATCCTAAATCTATAGGATTCGGTAGTGTTTTGTTTAAATGGTAATTATGTGGTTTGGATAACCTAACAAGAGGACTCGGAAAATGAATATGATGTAAATGAATTATTTATGAAAAATATTAATTTAACATAAATAATAAAATTGTAAAGATATGTAATTGTTTTAATATAAACATTTGTAATAATAAATCGAATATAATTAAATTTTTTTGGGTAAAGGGTTACCCCGGTTCACTTTCGTATATCACAAAACCAAAAAAGCACAAGTAGTAAGGAAAGTCCTCACTAGTTCACTATCCTGACATGCCATTAAGTGTTAACAAGCAAAAAAGCAAACCACTATAGAAAACAAACACAAACTCTAGACACTAACTAGAGACAACCAATTATCTACATGCTTGGCACATTCCATTTTTCTAATAAGCTCTTTCTAGTCGTAGAGCTCTTGACCTTCACCGAGGCTAGCTTTAACCTAACCGTAGACACAATAGCTTCCGTAATCACATGCACCGTTCTTTTCTTGGATTTAAAAAGCCTCTGATTACGTTCTTTCCATATAAAGTATGCAGTCGCGGCGAGAATTAATCGGCCAATCACACTTCGCATCGACTTTTTCGAAGGAACATCAATCAGCCACTCAACAATATCCTCCCATTTGCTAGACATTATTTGGATTCCAGCAAAAGATTTAATGGAAGACCAAACCTGCATTGAAAAAGGGCACTCAAAAAATAAATGATCATGCGAGTCCGGTTCCAAGCAACACAGCGGACAAGAAAGCAGGTTTAAGTTAGTGCTAGCACCAACATCCCATTGCCTTACTTTATCCTGCGTTTTGAGCTTCTTCTTGCAGATAAGCCATGCAAGAAAGGCATGCCTAGGAATACAATTCGCAAACCAAACAATCTCGACCCAAGGGACTCTTTCACCCTGATTTCTAATCGTATCCCACACCACAGATGCTGAATAATCCTGCTCTGCACCCCTCACATCACGCCAAACTAATAAATCAGATTTTTGAGGAATTATTGTTGGCGGTTGAATGTTTAATAAAACCGGAAAAAGATCCATCCAAGCTCTCGACCACCCCCAATCACCATTGCTCACGATATCACTAACCTTGGACTCAAGAGTAAAACCTGAATTGTGAAGCCGATGAGCTGAAACAAAGTCGAAAAGCGGACCAATGTTAGCCCAACGATCAAACCAAGCGAACGTATTAATACCATTCCCAATCTTGGAGACAATAAACGGACGAACTCGATCCCGAAGTTTCAAAATATTCCGCCACCCCGTTGCACTATTACCCGTAGACCGAAGCTGCCAAAACGATTGACCTTTAACTTTGTGATCATGGATCCAATTAACCCATATAGAATGCCTTCTAGTTAGGAGACTCCATATATGAGTAGTCATAAGCGCCATATTCATGTCATAAATTCTCCTAATACCCAACCCACCCTCATACTTGGGGAGACAAACATCTGACCATTTCACTTTCGCACGGCCTTTCTTCATTGGACCTTGACACCAAAGAAAACCCCTCATCTTTTTCTCTAAACCAGCAATGATTCTAGCCGGAAGAATAAAAACAGATGCCCAATAAATATGCATAGAAGATAAGACGGATTTTATAAGTTGAAGCCGACCAGCAAAAGACAAAGTTTTGTTCTTCCAACTATCAATTCTCGCTTCCATCTTTTCAACCAGAATTTTGCAATCTTTGTACACTAACCTCGACGAGATAAGAGGCACTCCTAGATAACGAACAGGTAACGATCCTTCCTCAAACGGCATCAACTGTAAAATGCTTTGTTTAACCTCCCTAGCCACATTGCAAAAGAACACGCTACTCTTCGCCATACTAGGAACTAAACTCGACACATTCTTGAACGTATCCAGGCCATCCATAACAATCCTAGCCGAATAAACATCGCCTCTAGAAAACATAAACAAGTCGTCCGCAAAACATACATTCACAATTCTTTGCTTTTTGCAAAGGTTATCAAACTTGAAATTAGAAGATTTATCAACCAAATCTTTTAGAATAAGTGTCAAAGCTTCCATAACCATAGTGAATAAATACGGAGACATAGGATCACCTTGTCGCAACCCCCTTTTGCCTTGGAAAAAACCATGAATATTACCATTCACTCCAACAGAGAAGGACACAGTAGTAACACATACAATTATCCAATGTACCATTTTTGGGTGAAATCCAAAACCCACCAGCAAAGACTTTAAAAACAACCAATCTACCGTATCATAAGCCTTTTGAATATCCACTTTAAAAGCACATTTTGGTGGCCCAATGTTACGGTGATAATTGTGCATCAGCTCTTGTGTGAGCAAAATATTATCCGAAATTCGTCTTTCAGGAATAAAAGCTGATTGATTAATATCTACCACATCATCAAGACCCACCTTAATTCTGTTTGTAATAATCTTGCTAATGCACTTATAAAGAACATTACAGCAAGAAATGGGACGATAATCCATAACCGAATTAGGAGTATTCACTTTAGGAATTAAAGCCAAGATAGTATGATTTACCTCCTTGAGCAGCTTCCCATTAAAGAAAAACTCTTGAATAGCACAAGAAATATCATTACCCACGACATCCCAAGAGTGTTTAAAGAAAGCAGCAGAAAAACCGTCTGGGCCTGGCGCTTTATCATTACCAATAGAGAACATAGCTTCCTTTACTTCCTCTAACGATACATCCCGAACCATATTCTGAGCCTTTAACGGAGACAACCTTCTATGAAACAATTCCGGATCCATGGCCTCAGTAACATTACCCTCAACTCCTAAAAACTGAGTATAATGCTCAACCAAAGCCTTGGGGACGTCCACCCCTTCAAAAACAATTCCATTTCGATCTTTAATGCAATCTATTCGGGTAACATGATTTCTACACTTTAGAGAGTTGTGAAAATAAGCCGAATTTGAGTCGCCCACTTGAAGCCATTCCACCTTGGATTTCTGTTTTAAAAATCGTTCCTCATCCAGTTTAGCTTCATTAAAACTACTAACTAAGTCCGCCTCTTTTTCACGTAAATTAACATTAAACGGATCGCCATCAATAGCCATTTGGACCTCATCCAACTCCGCCCTTAGATTAACAACGTTCTCATGCAGATTTCCTTGCTTATACAAAAGTTTTCGCATAGGAGATTTTAGTTGTTTCAAACGTTTAACAACACAATACATACGATTACCTGTGCATGGCAAACTCCATACTTTCGAGACTTCCTCCCCGAATTCAGCCTTGTGAACTAAAAAATTAGCAAATTTAAAAGATTTTGGGCCCACTTTCGCTAAACTTGGGAGCTTTAAAATGCATGGACTATGATCCGAAACACGATACGGTTGAAACACAGCATGAGCCGAAGGAAACTCCACCAGAAACTGCGCATTTCCCATAACTCTATCGATTTTCTTCATAATGCCTATACCCCTCTTCGGCTTTTAATTCCAAGTATAGTGTAACCCTACCCGGTTAATATCTAAGACCTCAATCTGCTCTACACACTCCTTAAAATCCCTCATAGCCGTAGTAACTCTTGATGACCCATAAAGATTATCTTCCAAGTTCAACGATGAATTAAAATCACCCAACAAGGCCCAAGGTTTATTATTTACAAAACAACTATGAACCTTTAAATTCTGCCACAAATCCTTCCTTTTGACATAATTATTATCCGCATAGATAAAGGAACAAAAAAAACGATTTGTTATTAGCTTTATTAATCACTTGAGTATGCATAACCTGGTTTGTTTGAGATATGACCATAAGATCAACCACATCCGCATTCCACCCCACAATAATCCTAGTACCCTTATCACAAATCGCCCCATTGGATGTCCAGCTCCACCTTCTACAAATAGTCCGACAAACATCATAGACTTTAGTTACATCCATATGCGATTCCAAAATGGCACAAACATTAAGATGGTTTTCATTAGCGACTTCCTGAACCTCCTTCTGTTTAAGGGAGAGATTCAATCCCCTAATATTCCAAGCTGCGATACTACCCATCAAAACCGACTGAACCGGGAGTGCTTGCCCCCTCAGAATTTGGTTTAACACCTGCCTCCATAAATATTGCAGTTTCATCATACACCGATTCAATGTTCTCATCAACATCGACATTAACTTCATTATGAGTATCATGGAAACTATTTGGATTTTTGTTCAGAATATTACTAGAATCATCGCCTTCCTTATCCAAAATAGAAAACGGGTTAGAAGTAGGTACCGAGCTACTGGTAGACGCTCCCCCTCCAATGTTGCCAGATTTTTTCTCTACGGGTCGATAGACAAAATTCTGTTTCGCTTTATTAACCATGATTCCCTTCTTCTTGTTAGGTTTACCCTTGTTCAAAATGAAACCATCAGCATCCTTTTCTTCCACATTATTTTGCACAACCTTAACAGTTCTAGGACAATTCGAGCCCTGATGACCAAACACTTTACATGTATCACACCTTGGAGGTCGCCATTCATATTCCACCTTCATAGTTTCTTTCACATATCCTTCACCCTCTATCATAGGGATAGCAATTTTTAATTCCTCTTTTAATTCCTCTTCAGTCGAGAGTTCAATTAATGCTCGAGCAAAACTGCTCCTACCCCATGCATCTGAACACATTTGAGCTGTATATGAATCTAGCATCTTTAGGGTGCCCAGTTTAGTTGCTAACATACTCAAACCATCATCCGAATAAGCTGCTAATGGAACATCATGAATTTTAATCCAAACCGCCACCTTCTTGATATCATCTTTCTTCAGAATCGTGGTTGGAGACCAAGCATTTAACAAGAACGGAGTGTTTTTAATCAGCCATAGACCACCTTCCAAAACCTCCTTCATTCCTTTTTCATCAGAGAACTTGAAAAAGAAAAATCCATTTGAATTCATCATTGATTTTTGTAAGCCAAACTTTACCCAATTCTTTCTAGCAAAATACTCAACTACTGGAAACGCAAGTCTCTTCCCCAGAAAATAGCCGTATAGAGTGTTTGCATACTTATCCTGGCTAGTTCTAACGGCCTCTTTGGGCAGAACAATATCAACATCCTCTAGCACTTCCTCAGATTTTAAAATTCTGAAATTAACATGTTTAGTAACCTTACCCGACTTCAGCTTCGACGCATAAGACATATCAGCTCCATTAATTTGCCCATGAGTATTCTGAGAATCATCAGCCTGAAGTTTATTCACATCTTCATCCAAAACCTGATCACGTTGATTCGACTCCAATTCGACTGGAACAGTGATCTTCGTCAATTCATCAATGACGTTCAACACCCTCGGTTCAGATCGAGACGTCTGGGAGTGAATCTGTTGGACAACTCCTCGTCTCGAAGCTAAAGTATTCCCCTCAATATTGACAACCCGGCTTGCCAAACCCTGGAAAGAAGAAACAGATTTCCGATTTAAATCCGGCAAGAATCCTGGAGGTTTTTTACGATCATCCATCATGAAACAAACCACTCTCTCCAAAAACAAAACAGCAACAGACCATGCACGCCAGACAACGAGAACCAGAAAACCAAGAACAGAAAAACTGAAAACCCTAATCCTTTAAACCTCCAGGATTCTTGGTTAATTAGTATAACTAAATAACATAATTAAATATAATGATTATTGGTAAAATATTGTACAAGTGATATCATTAATTTATAAAAATTATAAATTAATTTAGATGGTTAAAATATATATTATTTGATAAATAATAAATATTTTGTTTAAAAGAATAAATATGATAATTATATGATTAATTATCAAAATAATTATATTAAATCTGAATAATAAAAAATTACATTTTTAATTATTGAACTTTTAATATTACTGATTAAAATAATTATTATGGTCTTGAAATCATTTTAAATAAATAAAATGAATTAAAATGATTAAAATAACAATACATAAGTTTATATAAGTTTAATTATCTAAATAATTAAATATAATAAAAAGTCAGATTCTAAATTTACATAAACTTAGAATAATGCATATTTTGTCATAAAAATAGTTTTGGATAAAAATTATATAGTTATATAATTTAAATATATTAAATTAAACTATATTTATAAGTAATAAAACTGATTTAATTATATAAATATCAAAATCATATAAAATATCAGTAAAAGTATTATTTTTGTAAAGTTTAGCATTTAAAATATTTAATCTAAAAATTTCAGTATTTATTTCATAAAAATCGATTTATTATGATTTATTAAATATTAAACTGTTTTAATATCATAAAAATTAGTTTTATAAATAAATTGACTAATTTTATATTTTTAATAAAAGTAACAGTGTCTAACAATGTTATAAAAATTATTGAAATGTTAAAGATATTAAAAATAAAACGTTTAAAAAGAAATGCAGACCCCTGGGTTCGAACCCGGGTCTGTATTGAAACCAAACTGAGTCTTAATCACTGGGCTAAGCTTCTGTTTGTGTTTGGTTTAGGACTGCTAAACTTATAACCAAACATGAACTGGTCATCTTCTCCAAAGAGAAGTCAAAGTCAGAAGACCCGGTCAAACTAAAAGTCAAACTCGTGATTTTTACGGGTAAACCTATGTTATATCTAAATTAATTCCTAGGAATCGTTCTATAGGCATAAACTAACTAATTTACACAAGAAAACTAACCGTAATTGAACGGATGATCGGATTGAAAAATTCCGGCGAAAAAGTGAGTATTCCGGCGAGTTGCAGGTTGTAATTCGACGATTTCGGGTGTTTAAGTGTTTGTAAATGGCGTGGAATGTTGCTAGGAATGTAGGGAACTTAAATACACGAAGTTTGGATCTCAGATTCGACACAAATTAGTGGATTTGATCTACTTTTTATTTTTATAAAAATTCTTTTTCTTTTGAGTGTTTTGGCACCATAATGTGTCGTTTGAATGATTGGAACGAGTTGGGATGGGTTGGGGATCATGTGGGTAAACTTTACAGGTCAAAAGAATGAATAAAAATCGGTTTTGGTGGGTTTTTGTTCGAAATCCCGTAACTGCGGTTCTGGTCTGATTTTAAGGTGTTAATATATAAAATAAAATCTAATATTTATCACATCCCAGCTGGTAGACCAGCTGGTTTGTGCGCGTGATTTGTTTCGGGTGTGCGCGGGTTCGATCCTCTCTTGTGGCCGGTTCAACCCCATTTTTTGTTTAATTTTGCAATATTTACACATTGGTCCCTGTAGTTTCATTTTGTACAAAAATGGTCCCTGAACTTTCAAAAAGTTACAAAAACAGTCCCTCAACTTTCATATAAAATACATGTTTGGTCCCTGTAGTTTTGAAAGTTGACATAATTGGTCCCTGTACTGTTCAGTTAAAACCACTAACTGAGTTAGTGTTTAAAGAAGGAATCCTTATATAAAAGTTAACCAGGTTGGGATATTCAGTTAAAATAAGTTTAAGGAAATCAGTTTTAGTCCCTAGAGTTTAAGTTTGAGAAAATGACCAAATGAACCTTGGACTTTTATTTCAAAAATATCTATTTATTTCTTTTATAAAATAAGTTTCAAAAATTACAAAAAGGACCCTAAACTTGTAGTTTTCAATAATTGCACTTTTAACCCTTGTATTTCTAAAGTTTCAAAGAATGACAAATAGGTCCTTGTAGTTTACGAGGTATTGTTTAATAGTATAAATTACATCAAATTATGAACTTATCCATATGTTAGTGTCGGTATAAGTACTTGTGAGTATTAGGCAAGTATATTCTAATGTATTCCATTCATAATGTGATAGTAGTTATAATGCAAGTCTAATAAATACAAGTGTGAAAATCAGGGTGGTTACAGTCTCCCCTACTTTAGAAAATTTTATCCTGAAATTTATTCGAAGGAAACCGTAAAGTGCATTTGTAACGATTGAAAGGGTGAGCAAAGTGTTAGATCCTATGGCATCTCAAGGTATTCAAACCTTTTAGAACTTATGAATCTAATAGCGTTATCGAGTGTATAGAAATTTGTTTATACTAAACTTGTAATGTAAATCTTAAGCAAACAAAGGGACGTAATAACAAACAAATAATAGATAATCACATAGTCACATAATGTTCTTATATGCCACCGTACTTAACAAGGTTTACTATGATTCTCATGCGTCGAACCTCGTAATTAAGTGTGCACCCATAATTATTCGTTTCGTCGCATGGTCCACATAGCACTTCTAGTTAAGTGAGGAAGACAAATAAGATTTAGGTATCGTTTAAATCAAATAAGCATCAATATAACACAACATCAATTGAATCAAAACGTATTTCAGATTTGTAATGATAGCATCGTTTGTTTTGCATACAACAAAATTAGTCGTAGTTATTTCATTCAAGCACAATGAAAATTTTTTTTTGGGTAAAGGGTTTTACCCCGGTGAATATTATAAATCAACCAAATCAGTACACGGGCGTGCCTAAAGTGACACACCAACTAAACTTGACATCCCAAGTCTAGGAGAAAAAGAAAACACAACCAGTTTGCACACACAAACACGACACCAAAAACCCACAAAACAAAACAACCAAGCATAAAGCAACAAAAACCGAAAAATTGAATCACATCTAGCATGGGTCTTCCTCCTCCTCGCTAGTATAGATCTTCCAAGCCTTGAAGGTTGTTCGACGGTAAGTGTCATCACGAAACTTGAACCCCATGAGCTTCAACCGAACCCTTTTTGAATAACAAAGCTAAAACAACATCCATAGATCTCGGAGTCATAACATTATTATGCATGACCCTTTGGATCCGGCTAAGTAAGCCCACAGCCTCAGGCTACATCGTTCGGGGCACGAGCCTCGTTAACGTTGAGATTGAATGCACGACCTCGAGCGGGTTGGGCATTCGCGAGTTTGGGGCATTCTTGTTTGAAGTGATTCGGATCACCGCAATTGAAGCAAGTTCCAATGGGATAACGAGGTGGTGCAGCAGCCTGAACAGCAGGGGGAGCAATAGTTTGAGGTGTACGGCATGTAGCTGTAAGATGACCAAAGCGCCCACAACTAGTGCACTGTTTACAAAGAAAACGGGCTTGATGATGGTAGTTACAACGGTTGCATAACGGTGCTTCACCAACATATGGCTTCTTGGCAGGAGGAGCCTGGTCGGTGGGAGCAGGAGTTGTAACAGCAAAGTTTCTGACTTCTTTGCGTTTGTTGGCATTCCTGGTTTTCTCTGAAGATTGGGTTCCATCATTTGCAGCTTTGATAGAGTCGGATGCAGCCTTGGATGATGTTTTCTTGTCGCCCTTCCGAGATAGGTTCCCTTCCTTGACTTGGGCATCTGTCAAGGTAGCAGAGAGTTCGTATGTGTCTCGAAGAGTGGCTGGTCTTCTTCCAGTCACTATATGTTTAATGCAGCTAGGCAGTCCGCTGACGAATTTCTCGATCAGACGATCGGTAGTTAGGTTTGGGGAACAAAGGTTGCACAATTCTTTGAACCGATTTATGTAAGCGCGGTTCTCTCCACTTTCTTGTTTAAGATCGTGGAGCTCATCTTCAAGTGCTTTCATTTCGTTATGTGGGCAGAATTCTTTTAGCATGAGAGCTTTTAATTCTTCCCAGGTTAGGGCCATTGCAACTTCGGCTGTACGGTCTTTCATGATTCCATTCCACCATGTCAACGCCCTCTTTTGGAAGACGCTAGTAGCAAATTCGACTTTGCGTTCGTTAGTACACTGACTATGGCGGAACGTGTTCTCCATGCTTTCAGTCCATTGAAGGAGCCCAGTAGCACCTTCATTTCCTGCAAACTTGGTGGGATGGCAAGAGTTGAACTGCTTGAAGTTGCACGGAGATTCGTGATGGTTTCTGCTACTTTGCCCGTTAGTAGTTTGGGAAAGTTGGGTCACAAGATTTGGAAGTACTGCAGCTAACTGTTGAACAATAATAGCTGCCATTTCTGCGTTTGGGGTAGTTTCTTGTGTTTCACGTCGAGGAGGCATCTACAAGCGGTAGGGGAAAACATAAGATCATAGGAGTTTAAAATGAAATGTTTTTGGTAGAATAATTTTACAAGATCAACGAGGATAAACACGTAATGGGATTGACATCATTTATTTTACGAATAAACAACATCGGGGATAAGTCAAAGTAATTGGGTTCTTATAACTTAGTGAAGTCATGCTTTAGCCTATAAGTGGACACTCATCCCGAGAATTCCCAGGTAAGCACAACTGGTCCCTCGAGTTGGGATTTATATGAAGTGCTTTCCTAGACAGAAAATCTCGGAAGACAGGCATCCATCCTTCCAGATTGCACGAATTCATTATTAGAGCCCAAGACTTTGATGAGAATTGAAAAATCAGGGGAGGTTTTTGAAAATAATCACCTAAGGATAGGTGATGAGCATTTACATAGGGTAAAGAGTCTAAAGGTAAAATACTCGGTGACGAAGCTTCAGTTTACGAAAGATAAGGAAAATGATGAAGACAAAGGCGAAGATAACGGAAGAGTTTGCTAATGGAAAAGTGTCCTAGGTAGGTTATAGTCTAGGTCAAAAGTAATTTCTAATAACCTAAATCCCTATAACCATGGCTCTGATACCAATCTGTAACACCCCGGCCGGAGGCGGAAAAGCCAAAGGTGTCACGAAACTTGATAGAATGCATTTGAGCACATGGAGATTATATTAAGTTGAAATATAATTTAAGCTCAATTCAATAGATTGCATTCACATCTGAGAATATAAGAGTACATAAACAAATACATCATAAATTGTTTCACAAATGATAAGTTCGGATTTAATCTAAGGCAAAAGTCTTGATCAATCCTATGTAAATATTCTTGCAAATCATGTCATCAAACATTGTCACCTGAAACATATGTTAGGGAAAATATTTGGGTCAACAAACGGTTGAGTGAATTCATAGGTTTTGTTAGGCAAAAATAATAATGTGATATGAAAATGAGTTAACATTGTGGCATGCGATATGTCTTTAAGCAAAAGAGTAATACAAGTAGTTATTTAATGGTACATTCAAGCCTGCGTTATGACGTAACACGGGTCTATCACCTCACTCCTAAGTTTCACATGAGTACCAACAACAACAACAATTGCAACAATATGAGAAGTGAGATGGGGCGTCAATCCTATAGCGCTATAATATAACCGTTGGGCTTTTGCAAGTTAATGAACGTAAACTTCTTAAAGCAACATCAACAAGTATTAAGCAAATGCAAAGGCAATCGGGGGCAACCACAAAATAGCAAATAGTTTGTATCACATTGTAACATATGTATCGTCCCAAAAATAATGTAAAAAGGGACTATGAACTCACCTTGATTTCGGGTAAGTCCAAACAAGTATGCAAAGTGTGAGAGTTCTTGGAATTAAGATTCCATGTCACTCTAATTGATTGAACATGCAACAATATGGAATATGTATCAACAATAATGTTTAATTGGATAATTGGAAATCCTAAATCTATAGGATTCGGTAGTGTTTTGTTTAAATGGTAATTATGTGGTTTGGATAACCTAACAAGAGGATTCAGAAAATGAATATGATGTAAAGGAATTATTTATGAAAAATATTAATTTAACATAAATAATAAAATTGCAAAGATTTGTAATTGTTTTAATATAAACATTTGTAATAATAAATCAAATATAATTAATTAGTATAACTAAATAACATAATTAAATATAATGATTATTGGTAAAATATTGTACAAGTGATATAATTAATTTATAAAAATTATAAATTAATTTAGATGGTTAAAATATATATTATTTGATAAATAATAAATATTTTGTTTAAAAGAATAAATATGATAATTATATGATTAATTATCAAAATAATTATATTAAATCTGAATAATTAAAAATTACATTTTTAATTATTGAACTTTTAATATTACTGATTAAAATAATTATTATGGTCTTGAAATCATTTTAAATAAATAAAATGAATTAAAATGATTAAAATAACAATAAATAAGTTTATATAAGTTTCATTATCTAAATAATTAAATATAATAAAAATTCAGATTCTAAATTTACATAAACTCAGAATAATGCATATTTTGTCATAAAAATAGTTTTGGATAAAAATTATATAGTTATATAATTTAAATATATTAAATTAAACTATATTTATAAGTAATAAAACTGATTTAATTATATAAATATCAAAATCATATAAAATATCAGTAAAAGTATTATTTTTGTAAAGTTTAGCATTTAAAATATTTAATCTGAAAATTTCAGTATTTATTTCATAAAAATCGATTTATTATGATTTATTAAATATTAAACTGTTTTAATATCATAAAAATTAGTTTAATAAATAAATTGACTAATTTTATATTTTTAATAAAAGTAACAGTGTCTAACAATGTTATAAAAATTATTGAAATGGTAAAGATATTAAAAATAAAACGTTTAAAAAGAAATGCAGACCCCTGGGTTCGAACCCGGGTCTGTATTGAAACCAAACTGAGTCTTAACCACTGGGCTAAGCTTCTGTTTGTGTTTGGTTTAGGACTGCTAAACTTATAACCAAACAGGAACTGGTCATCTTCTCCAAAGAGAAGTCAAAGTCAGAAGACCCGGTCAAACTAAAAGTCAAACTCGTGATTTTTACGGGTAAACCTATGTTATATCTAAATTAATTCCTAGGAATCGTTCTATAGGCATAAACTAACTAATTTACACAAGAAAACTAACCGGTATTGAACGGATGATCGGATTGAAAAATTCCGGCGAAAAAGTGAGTATTCCGGCGAGTTGCAGGTTGTAATCCGACGATTTCGGGTGTTTAAGTGTTTGTAAATGGTGTGGAATGTTGCTAGGAATGTAGGGAACTTAAATACACGAAGTTTGGATCTCAGATTCGACACAAATTAGTGGATTTGATCTACTTTTTATTTTTATAAAAATTCTTTTTCTTTTGAGTGTTTTGGCACCATAATGTGTCGTTTGAATGATTGGAACGAGTTGGGATGGGATGGGGATCATGTGGGTAAACTTTACAGGTCAAAAGAATGAATAAAAATCGGTTTTGGTGGGTTTTTGTTCGAAATCCCATAACTGCGGTTCTGGTTATATAATCAGATCTGATTTTAAGGTGTTAATATATAAAATAAAATCTAATATTTATCACATCCCAGCTGGTAGACCAGCTGGTTTGTGCGCGTGATTTGTTTCGGGTGTGCGCGGGTTCGATCCTCTCTTGTGGCCGGTTCAACCCCATTTTTTGTTTAATTTTGTAATATTTACACATTGCTCCCTGTAGTTTCATTTTTTACAAAAATGGTCCCTGAACTTTCGAAAAGTTACAAAAACAGTCCCTCAACTTTCATATAAAATACATGTTTGGTCCCTGTAGTTTTGAAAGTTGACATAATTGGTCCCTGTACTGTTCAGTTAAAACCACTAACTGAGTTAGTGTTTAAAGAAGGAATCCTTATATAAAAGTTAACCAGGTTGGGATATTCAGTTAAAATAAGTTTAAGGAAATCAGCTTTAGTCCCTAGAGTTTAAGTTTGAGAAAATGACCAAATGAACCTTGGACTTTTATTTCAAAAATGTCTATTTATTTCTTTTATAAAATAAGTTTCAAAAATTACAAAAAGGACCCTAAACTTGTAGTTTTCAATAATTGCACTTTTAACCCTTGTATTTCTAAAGTTTCAAAGAATGACAAATAGGTCCTTGTAGTTTACGAGGTATTGTTTAATAGTATAAATTACATCAAATTATGAACTTATCCATATGTTAGTGTCGGTATAAGTACTTGTGAGTATTAGGCAAGTATATTCTAATGTATTCCATTCATAATGTGATAGTAGTTATAATGCAAGTCTAATAAATACAAGTGTGAAAATCAGGGTGGTTACAGTCTGTGGGTGATAAGCAGTACTCATATCGAGATGTGAACCGAACGACTTATGCATAGACTGCCATTATTCAGAAGTGAAACGCGGATCTCGATCTGAGATGATAGAAGTTGGGACCCCGTGCCTAGAAACCACCTCCTTAAGATATACTGCTGCCAACTGAGAAAACTTGTCTGTTTCTTTGATTGCCAGAAAATGTGCTGACTTCGTGAGACGGTCAACAATCACCCATATAGTATCGTTTCCAGCCTGAGTCCTCGGTAACCCTGTAACGAAATCCATGACGATCTGCTCCCACTTCTACATGGGTATCTCTGGCTGCTGAAGTAGCCCCGAGGGTTTCTGGTGCTCTGCTTTGACTTTAGCACAAGTCAAACACTTACTCACGTACGTCGCTATGTGAGCCTTCATCTTTGGCCACCAATACATAACCCTGAGATCCTGATACATCTTGTCTGAGCCCGGGTGAACAGAATACCGAGACTTGTGCGCTTCATCCATCACAAGCTCTCGAAGATTACCATACAAAGGAACCCATATCCGCTCCATAAAATAATAAACGCCGTCCGATCTCACCACAAGTCTTTTTTCCATGCCTCGCAAGTATTCGGCCTCGATGTTCTCTTCCTTCAAGGCCTCTATCTGAGCGGAACGGATCTGAGCGGGTAAACCAGAATGAATAGTAAGCTGTAGAGCGCGAACACGCTTAGGCTTCGTCTCCTTCCGGCTAAGTGCATCAGCTACAACATTAGCTTTACCCGGATGATACTTGATGGCACACTCGTAATCATTTAGAAGCTCTATCCAACGACGCTGCCGCATATTCAATTCCTTCTGGTCGAAGATATGCTGGAGACTCCTGTGATCGGTGTAGATGGTGCATTTGGTACAGTACAGATAATGCCTCCAAATCTTCAACGCAAATATCACAGCCCCTAACTCCAAGTCGTGAGTGGTATAATTCTTCTCGTGTACCTTCAGCTGTCGAGAAGCATAAGCTATCACCTTCTCGCATTGCATCAACACGCAACCGAGACCCTGAATCGATGCATCACAATAAACCACAAAATCTTCGGTACCCTCTGGTAAAGACAAGATCGGTGCGCTGCATAATTTCTGCTTCAAGAGTTGGAAAGCATCCTCTTGTTTCGTCCCCCAAGAATAAACAACGTTCTTCTGTGTCAAGGATGTGAGAGGTTGAGCGATTCTTGAGAAATCCTGAATAAACCGATGATAGTACCCTGCAAGACCAAGAAATTGTCGCACCTCCGAAGGATTCTTTGGTGCTGCCCAATTCCTAATAGCGTCGATCTTGGCAGGATCTACATGTATTCCCATCTCGTTAACAATATGCCCCAGAAAGTGTACCTCCCGAATCCAGAAATCACACTTCGAAAACTTCGCGTAAAGCTGCACCTTCCTCAGGAGCTCCAAGATAAGACGCAGATGTCGCTCGTGGTCCTCCTTACTCTTGGAGTAAATCAAGATGTCGTCGATGAAAACAATAACGAAGTCGTCAAGATACGGCTTGCACACGCGGTTCATGAGATCCATGAAGACCGCTGGTGCGCTGGTCAACCCAAACGGCATAACCAAAAACTCATAGTAGCCATACCGCGTCCGAAAAGCCGTCCTGGGAACATCCTCCTCTCTAACTCGTACCTGATGATAGCCCGACCTTAAGTCGATCTTGGAATAGAAACTTGACCCTTGCAGCTGGTCAAACAGATCGTCGATACGTGGCAAAGGATAACGGTTCTTGACTGTCACCTTGTTGAGCTCGCGATAATCTATACACATCCAAAAGGACCCATCCTTCTTCTTCACAAATAGTACTGGGGCTCCCCAAGGCGAAGAGCTAGGTTGGATAAAACCCCTATCCAACAGCTCTTGGAGTTGATTCGACAACTCCTGTAACTCTCCTGGTGCAAGACGATAAGGAGCACGAGCGATCGGGGCTGCTCCTGGCATGAGGTCGATCTGAAATTCCACCTGACGATGTGGGGGTAAACCAGGGAGTTCTTCAGGAAACACATCAGGAAACTCACGAACTACTGGAAAATCCTCGATCTTCCTCTCATCAGATTGCGAGTCAGTAACAAGAGCTAAGATAGCAGGATAGCCCTTACGCAAACACTTCTGAGCCTTCATTGCTGAAATAATGCTAACCGTGGCTCCACTACGATGACCCTGAACCGATAAAAATTCCCCGCTAGGGAGAGGAACACGCACGATTTTCACCTTGCAGAGAATTTCAGCCTGATGTTTGGACAACCAGTCCATGCCGATAACCACATCAAAACTTCCAAGAGTAATAGGGAGTAGATCAACGTCGAACACTTGACCCATGAGGTCGAGTTTGCACCCAACTAGAACGTGTGAAGCCTCAATTGTTTTACCATCAGCTATCTCTACTATGTGTTTAGTTACAAGTGGTGTAGGACTCAACCCTAACTGATGACTGAACCCCAAAGATACATAACTCCAATCGGCACCCGAGTCGAATAAAATAGAAGCAAATATACCATTTATTGAAAATGTACCAGTCACTACGTTGCCATCATTCCGAGCCTCCCCAGCTCCAATAGTATACACGCGCCCACGCGCACCGTTTCCCCCGTTGTTCCCATTGTTGTTCCCATTGTTGTTGTTATTACCCGCATTCTGATTCAACTGAGGGCAATCCCGTCTGAAATGACCCTCGTCACCACACTGAAAGCAACTCTTATGATTACCCTGATTCTGCTGAGGTTGCTGTCTGTCATGTTGCTGTGGCTGCTGCTGCTGCTGCCTCGAAAGTGAAACTCTATAATCTTTGGCCATATGCCTCGCTTAGTTGCACCTGTGACATATACGAGTACACTGCCCCCGATGGTGATAGTTGCACTTGTTGCACTTTGGTAATTTTCCTGCGTAAGAACCCTGACCTGAACTGTTACCCTGATTCTGATTCACGGAAGAAGACTGGCTGAAACTACGATTGCTGCCAGTATCTGCCCTTTTCTGTGACTGCACTGAATTGGACGCCTTGTCCACATCGCTCCACTTACGCTTGCTGTCAGTGGCGGGGGTAGTAGCTGTAGTAGCGGCAGTAGTAGTAGCAGAAACACGTGGTGGCAGCGAATTACTCTCCACCTCCTGATCAACGATCTTGTGAGCCAAACGGACAATCTGAGTTAAGTTATTGAGGTTTGCTGCAGTAACCAAACCCTTCACTCGTGGAGGTAATCCCTTGATGAACAACTCAATTCTTCGAGACATAGGTCGGGACAAATTCGGGCACATGTCAGCCAACTCATGCGACCGCTTCACGTATGCTTCAATCTCAGACCCAACCATCTTCAGATCATAATACTCGTTCTCCAGTTTCTGTATCTCATCCCGAGGACAATACTCCTCCCTGATCAACTTCTTAAAGTCGTCCCAAGTAGTGGCGTTCGCCGCCTCGATACCCAACAGCTGAACCTGGGCATTCCACCATGTTAGGGCACCATCCTCTAGTGTGCCTGTAGCATACTTCACTCTGTCCCCAACCGGACAGTTACACATCGCGAATACGGACTCCGCCTTTTCGAACCAACACAGGAGTCCTACAGCCCCTTCAGTCCCACTGAAGGTCTGCGGCTTACAATCCATGAAGGTTTTGAACGTGCAAACAGGTGGATGGTGCATATTCTGTTGCACCTGTTGACCTATTAACGAAAGAACATATAACAAACAAGTGAGACTCAAGCATGCGAAACAAGAAGAAAGAGTATTTGGTACATATCGTACCAGCCTGATAAGCCGCTAAGGCTTCAGCCACGCGAGTGTTGATGAGATCGGTTAACTCAGCTTGAGTCATAGCAATATGGCCACGTCCACCACCGCGGCCTCCACCACGTCCTCCACGTCCACTCATGATTCTATACAAGTAAAGGAAGGATTTCAAAAAGCAAGTTCAAGTAGGAGTCAAGCATTACTATGATCTCCACAGGTTTATGAGTTCTAACATAACATCAACTAACAGAGCGGAACCCTTTTCACACTTGTCAAGTTTCACTGGGACTCACATGCACCCCACATTATTATTATGTGTGCACCCATAATAATAAGGCAGTTTGCATGCTTATCTCAGTGCCTCTTAACTCGCGCTAAAAGGTTCCCCGAATTCGAGCAATAAGACAGATGACGCCACAACATAGATCATTAAAGTTCAAGAAGAGTCGCATTATTAAAACACGTAACATGGGTTGGCAACATGGAAGTTCATACTGCAGTGCTAAGTGTGCATTCACGTGTGATGTTATTCATAAACAAACACTAGATATACTATGCAATAGTAAACGAGAAACGAACCTTGCAGTCTGGAGCTGAGTGTCATGGTCGATTTCGGATCTGTTCGATTATAGTCTGGTTTTATAAAAACGTTTTAAAACCAAGTTCACTATAACCAGTGGCTCTGATACCAAACTGTCACACCCCCAAAATACCACCTAGGGAGTGTCCCTGATAGGCGTGTGACGTACAGACACTGAGCCACTAATTACATTGAACCCACAAGTTCAAAAATAAAGTTCTCGAATTAATAATAAAATCCCATCATAAGTTTAAATGTAAACTAGTATGTTCAGCGGAAGCAAGTGATAAACCAAAGTTAAGTTATTCAAAAACCAATGTATAATAGTAACAATGATCACATGAGTCCCTCTAGTCGCCCCATGACCACTCCTGCTCCTCCAGACAGCAAGTCTCCAAATCCAAGATACCTAACGACCTGCGAGCATGCAACAAGTGTATCAGACAAAGCTGGCGAGTTCACAGTTTTAATAAAACGTTAGTTACCAAGTATTTAATCCAGTCTGTTTAACAAATACGAAAACAATGTTGATAATATCTCGATACTGAACAAGACGGCTCCTGATGTACGTTTTGCCCGTTCCCCAGTGCTCCCATCAAAGCACTGGGCCCGACTGGGTCATTAGTTCACACCCGCCCTCTCTCAGGAACGGGGTGAGGGTGCCAAACCTAAGTAGCGCTACCAACTAATACCCCGCTACCACCCTCGATAGCAAAAGATGGGACTTAAAAGATAGAGAGTGAGAATATTATCCAACATCCCAGTTTTACCCAAAAGATTTATCCCTCCCCGGGATACCCACTGACTGTCCCAACCACCGGGACGCATGCTTAAAGTAGTGAACTCACCTTTGGTTTGCTCAGTAAGATCAATGCACGTATTCCAAGTTGATCAATTAGTTCCTAATGTGGTTACCACTAACCGTTAGAATCTCATTTTTCCCAAATCGCACATGCAACATACACTTGTAACAATTACACGTAATCACCAAATAAACGTTTGGTTTTCATACATTTCACATAGCATGTTCACGTCTCACATAGACACTTCGCAACCTTATACAAATAAATCAAATACATTTTACAACCCGGAGTTTTACTCGCGGCCCAAGCCTTCACCAATCCAACCCATTTGGTGATCCAATAACACAACCGTGGGCCACCACTAAACGTGCAACCCGACCCAACTGCTGACCCACAACGCCGGCCCAGTTTAACAGTAATCCCGGTCATAGCAGAGGCCCAACCAAGCTGTGCGTATGGGCTTGCGTCGTGTGATTTGGGCCTGGTGTAATTAAGTCAAAAGGGTGGCCCAACTGAATTCCGTCTAATGATTTCCGGCTCATGTCTACACAAGTCCTTTACAAACTGTTGTGTAGTCTGATTGGCCCAAGACTCAACTGAGGTATAAGAACCAGTCCCCTTTTATGCGAATAATTAAACTTGTGGCCCAGCTCTAAACAGAACGGCCCAAGTTCAGTTCGGTTATATGTGTAATCCAATTTCATAGGCTAATTATATGTGTGACTTATCTTATTATCATAACCTCAATTTTGGAAACGTGTCAAACTGTTACATATCCTAGTAATCAATTCCTTGACTTTTGCAACAATCACCGCTAACAATTTTTAATCCTATTTAAATCGAATAATATGGAAGTTCCAAATCAAGCTATCAATTCATCAACATGTTTCTATCAATACAATCTGAATCCCATATACACAACAATGATCGAAATAGCAAATAAATCATGCAATCGGTTAACCATTATTCAGCAACAATAACTTCATACCATAGTGTTTTAACTTTGTTTAATCATCTTATGAATTTTATGAAAATCATCATCAACAGAACCGTACAATCAAAGCAAATATTGACCATCATTGATAACCATGAATCTTAAAATAATTTGTAGTTCATACATGTTAACATCAGGTAACTCATCATCACATTAAACCCCTAATCGCAAGCACCTTAATTACAATGACAACTACCTATATTTGATCCATGCATACCAACAGCTTCATGTTATCAATATATCGTGCCATAAATTCGAATGATCCAAACACATACTCAATTAATCTACTCATACATATATCACTACCACTAACTAATATATTAATCGTAAACTTACATACACATTCATTGAACATCAAACGCACACATAACAAGATCACACAAGTAGAATTGACACAAATACTAGATTACTAACCAAAGCCTTGATCTGATCGAACAATATGAGGTATGAGAGAGGGGGTGCCTTCTGCCGTCAATAATTTTCTTAGAGGAACAGTTGGGTTTGCAATATGATGATTTGGAATTTTGAGGGAGGTTACATACATGTGCTATCCAATTTATAAATAAAGTGCAAACCTAAATAATTGAGAGTGGTTAGGCCGGTCATCACATGGGTTTAAGTTATTCATTGCAGGCCAACATGATATGGGCCGGATTAACATGGGTGTATTCGCATAGAATCAACAGTGTGGGCCGAGTTATCATAAGATGAGGTGTGCAACAACTTAAAGGAGTTTGTGTATGTGGGGCCCGAGTCCTCATTCGGCCCAACCCAAACATTAACCACTTAGAATAGTCCAACCATTCACTCGATCCAACACAAATTACATTTTCGTTTAACATCAAGTAAAACGTTTAACAAGTTTAACATAGAAGGAAGCGTTTGTGAGGGATAAAGAGAAGTTAAGATCAAGAAACGAAACGACACTAACCTTGGGAGTCGGGTTGTCACATCATCCCCAACTTGAAAGAAATTTCGTCCCGAAATTTGGCAAGTACACATGAAGGAGTGAAGTGATAAATCAAGACTGTTGCGGATTTTGCTCAGGTGTCACAAAAAATATTTGTATTTCTCATGAGTTTCAAAAATTAATATATTTTCAAGTCCAATCTTGGAAAATAGATAAACTCATTTTTTTTCTCCAAAAATGATATATCTCATATTTATTTGAGGAATTATATTTTTCACCTCAAAATATTGTATTTTGTGTAAGAAAATATATATTTCTTAAAAATAATATATCTTCTGAAATTTCAAGAAAAACATATATTTCATACTTGTCAAAGATAATATATTTTTCATTGTCAAAAATATGATATATTTTTGTAGTAATTATAAAAATTATATTTTTGTTTCCTTGGTGTCCAAAATGTTATTTACCAAAATATACTTGTAAATAAATTTTCCGGAATATTTTGTAGGTTATATTCCTTGTTCGGTTTCACCAATATTCTGTGTAAATGGGTACATTTATTCGTTGGAATTTTTGGTAATATTTTGGATTGTAATTCTTGGTATTTTGATGTGTTATATTATTTCATGTCCTAAAATAATATAACTAATACACAAAATATACAAATAATCACACACATGGTGTATTCTAAATATATATTCCCTAAATACGTATTTAGTCACTTTTATTTATGAAAATCAACCTCCCATAATTATATTTTTGTAACAAAAATTATGGCAAAGTTTTTGTAGGAAACTCATGGTTTAAAATACACATGTAAATATTTGTTTAAAAATGTTTTTCTAAGTGTTTATATTTTTAGAAAATTTTGCCATAGTTTCCCCTAAAAATGGAGGTTTCCATGCTTTCAAGCATATCATTTTCTTTTGTAAAAATCAACACAATCAATTCACAATCATCAACAAACAATCTTTACTTACCAATTTGCCAAAAATCACGCATTTTCTACTACTTCATGAACTTGATTATTTGTAAAAATTTGTAGTAACTTACTAGTGTTATTAGTAAGCCTAGTTACCCTTTAAAATGTGATTAGTTCTTTAAAAACTTCATTTTTAAAGAAGTTAGATGTTTACAACTTCAAATCATATTTTCTAAAAATATTTCTTTATGCATTCTTCTTGTTACACAAGTGTTTCTACACTTGTTTAACCATTAAAAATAAGATTTGTTTGTGTAAGAACCAAGATTTAATAAAACTCATATTTTTAACTTGGTTTCTTTGAAAGATCGTTCATAAATCTTTAGATCTACATGATTAACAACTTACTTTGATCATTATTTTTCAAGAAATCAAAGTATTCTTTCAAGTTCATGATTCATGTGAGGATGATCCATCATCCTACAACATTTCTACTTTCTCTTCTTGCTAGATTATGTTTTTAATCATGATCTAGCAAGATCTTATGATGATCAACATAATTTCTACAAACAATCATGATCTAGCAAGATCTTATGATGATCAACATAATCCAAGGACATCTTTCTATACTAAGAATCCAATGGTTAAAAGGTATGTCTCCCAGAATTTGACATTAAGGGATACGAGTGGTATAGATGTAACATCTGGTGTCACTTACATCACAGGGGTCCAATAAAAGAAGAGTTCTGACCAACAGAATTTCAACAGAGTGTTTACAATATGCAAACGAATTTTGAAACAATAACATCCGCTAGGCGAACTCAAAATCAACAACTCGAATATGATAGTAACATGAAAATGATCTGTCAACTTTCGAACAAATAAACGAATGAAATTACGATGTTGACATTATTGAATTGCATGAATACACCGAATACAATCGAAGCTGGTGTACCATTGTCTTAATTCATAGTCGCACTAAGAATGATTAAAAGACAAATTTAGTAAAAATATGGGTAGATGCGTGTGAAACGGTTGACCATGACTAGCACAAGTTACAAGTTTGTAACGATACCACAAGGTGTCGTAATTGACATAACTCAATAATAGCGGTGACCGAACAAGTTCACCGTGTTTGAAATCAAATGAAAGTGTAATGAAGCGAACCTGAAAATGTGATTCAAACGACATCGCAGAATTTTTCAATTGAATATGGAACATCAAAGAACTACTGTTTTCGATTGAAGATGAACAAGTAACAAATTCCGCAAGGCATTCGATTGATAATGAAAGGATCGTTAGGAGGTACACTAGAATATAAAATGAATTTATGTACCATTGTCTTAACACACGATTGTGTTAAAACTGCTTTAATCGTGATAAAACAAAATGGATTTAGAGTAAATCAATAAATAAACAATTAAATCCTTGTGTGTGACGCATAAACGAGATTAGCGCAAGCTTCAATCTAGTGAAAACATCACCACGAGGTGTCGAAATCAACAAACGACTTAATGGAGCCGTAGACCAAACAAATCTATTGCGACTTGGAACAAATGAAACTCTTGCAAAAGTGAATTTGAATATGATGCTCTCAATACATCATATGGTGTCTTGAATTGAATACGCAAAATGGACAAGTTCAAGCAATTGAACTTGATTTTAGCGAAATCTGACAATAAATACATGTATTAACGAGGGAATTTCGGCATGGTTACAAGGATAAACCATGTATATAACTTGAAAGAGAGAAGTTTCAAGAAAGTGTGTTGACTTGAAAGCAAAGGAGCCAACAATCTCAATAATGTAGGTCATTCGAATCATAAATCAACAATTAGCTTTTAGCAAAATAACATTTGAACTTGGATGAGACGCTCATTCGAAACGAAACCACATGCACAATAAATGTTGCATGCGTAACATATGAATTTCCAAGGAATGAAACAATGAATATTCGCTAAAATGAGGCAATGATTACGTATCAAGACAAAGGAGTGTTTGCTTTAATGAAGAAAATTGTCGGGATGCAACTACCATTAAGAGGAGTAGAGACGCAAGAATCTACTCGCTAGAAGCAAAAGTGGGAATTTTAATGAAATAAATTCGAGTACTTTACCCGTTTGGTTAACTAAAATAGCTTACATGACGAAGTGATAGGGTTTTCCCGAGTTAATACACGTGGTTTCCTAAGCGATATCCTTTAACGAGTTCCGACCTACGCTCCTGGTAGTTGATGCACTTACGAAAGCTATCGTCCTTTTTCTTGACGAGCAAAACTGGAGTTTCCTAAAACGAGAAACTTGGTCTGTTAACTTCATTCTCTAGCAACTCCTGAAGCTACACTGACAATCCTTGCATCTCCGAAAGTGTAAGTCGCTAAGGTGCCTTGGCTGCAGGCGCGGCGCCTGGAACCAAGTTAATGTGGAATTTGACTTGTCGCTGAGGGAATAACCCTGGCAAGTCTTTGGGGAAGACTTCAGGATATTCCCTTCCACAGGGATATCTTCGAGCTTCGGTTCTTCGGCTTCCTTGTCCACGACATGAGTTAAGGAGGCAATACACCTTTTACGCAAAACTTCCGTTGTCACACCCCGACCACGTAGAACATACAAAACGTGGCGGAAATGTCGAGGAGTGTTGTAACAGAATTAATGTTTCAAATCCATGGCAATTGAAGTTTCGTTTTATTAAACAAAAGTGTTACAATGTCTTAATAAACAAAGAAGTACAACATAATTAACTAGTCTTGTCTCGTTTTAAGTCACTAAGGCACAGGTCCGCCTAAGTATGTCTTGATAAGTCCTATGCTTCATCTCCTGAAAACACATGTGAAAATAGGTACGTCAGCATAAAAATGCCGGTGAGATACATAGGTTTTGTGAAAATAAGATTCATGACTTCTGTTTTAAGAAAATGTTTAGTCATGAACCTTGTAATTTGCTTTGTCTTGTAAATCATTTGAAAAACAATAAGTTCAGATGATATGTATAAATAAGTGAAATAATGTATGGTTAAATGAATAACCATTTAAGATGAGTTTGTATAAGATAAGTTGTTTGTAAAACAATGTCTTGTGAAAAGTATGTTATTTGTATAAAATGTTCTATGTATCAAACTGAAATGATTCAAATAACGCTACGATATGTAATACCATACAAACACTTATATATAGGAAGTACCAGCGGCGTATCCACCATGTTTGTATCATATTACACACGCATCGTTACTTAATCACTTAATCAAACCAAACCACCAATATAGAATGTCTATGTTTAACAATTGTAGAAATGTTTATGTATGGTAGGTAATGTAAAGTTAAACGAATAACCTTATAGTAGCATATCAAAAGTATACTTTGGATTTGTAAGTAACATATTAAACTATGTTTTGGTTTCATAAATAACATATCAACATATGCTTTTGATGTGATAAATAACATATTAAACTATGTTTTGGTTTTGTAAATAACATATCAAAATATGCTTTGGATGTTTAACAAAATATATGTTGGTTTTGTACGATACCACACATGAGAGTATATCAAAATATACTTTAATAGTGTGATTTAAGAATTCATTCAGACCTGGTGCATCAAAATACACCTTTGAGACTATAAGGATACCACAAAGGCAATCCCTATTTGGATGGAGCAACAAATTGGTTTCAGACATTCCATGCCAACAGGAATGGGGTGTCAAATCCTATAGCGCTATATCATACTAACAATCGGTCTGGTGAACATAAAATAAGTACAATTCAACATTTTATTTTATGTTCTTTGAGAAATCAATGTTTAAATCATAGATAGTTATGTAATTTGTCAAATGATAAGTAATAACTTGTATGATCAAATGTCAAAATGTAAGTATGTGATGAAATCAGCTGTACTAAGTAATGCACACAATGGGCACACGTAGCATGAAATGTAATGTAAAATGATGTACCAAGTATGCTAAGTTAACATACGAAGCAGAAAAGTCATGTAAATCAATGTACTAATAGTGTACTAATGAACATAACAGGTATATGATGTGAAAACAGGAAAGCATGAAAGTAACAAGTAGGCACATGTGTTCCACCCCAAAACAGTTTGGAAAACAGTAAAAGAGGGGTCTATGTACTCACTTGAGATTGCTCAGATGTCTAATGATAATCACCAAGCAATGCTAGAGATCACGGAATCAAACGACACCTAATATAGGTAGCTATGTTAATAAACCGGACCTATATCGGAAGACTAGGTAGCATTAGGGTTTGTAAACCAAATGAGTGTTGGAACTCATATGATATGGTTTAACAAAGCCTACATACTAAATGAAACTTAACCTAAGTGATATCGACCCATTACGACCCGTTTAGGTAGCTTATGCTACTTTAACGCGTCGTTCGCGTAAAACGCGTTCGGAACGCCTAACCAGCCCTATGACAAGTGTTATATGCTTCATGTTACATAATTAGTTATGTGACAAAGGTTTAGGTTACATATGCTTAATTACCAATTATACATGAAAAGGGTATTCTGGTAATTTACCTAAGGCATATAAACAACCTATCATACAACTACTTAAACGATGTGACCATAGGGTATAACCTCGGAAGGTTATTCCCTACCTACTATGGTCACCTAATGTATTTGGTCGGATCCTAATGATCGACCAAATGGGTCGAGTTCGAAGGTATAGGTGATTTATTAGATCGCCTACCCTACGACTCTAGACAACGTGGTAATCAGTGGGCATAGTCCCAAGGGACTATGACCAACGTGATTACACTCACGTTGCGAAGTTCAACGAACTTCGCATTGGCCATTACTGGTCAACGCTGAAAGTCAAACAAAGTTTGACTTTCTGACTCGAAAAGCAATAAAATAAGGAAAAGAACGAAAGAATACTTACGAAGGGTCCCCGAATGCTAATCCCGATCCAAGAACTCAGGTATGAAACAATGGTTTCAACTTAGAGCTCTCAAATCAGAATTCTTGTAAGAAATGAGGTTGGGGTGATGGGGTATTTATAGTTTTCGGGTAACCGTTAGGATCGTTTGTTGTAAAACGTGCCATGATCCAAGGCGTACACTTGTCGGAACCTTATGGTGGCTGAAATTAGGTTCTTATCCGCTGACTAGACGATTGAGAATGTGTGGTTGAGAATCGAACAGCTGGGACCCGCTTGTTAAAACATTGAATCTGATCCAGATCATGCAGTCGCGTAGCGCGACAGGTAGGCCCTTAGGGCTCGCGCTACGCTACTGCCTCCTAGTTCCAGAATTGTTTCAAAATTGGCAGAAATGGTCCCTGCACGTGTTTAAGGCCTTTTTCGATGCGTTTGAACCCCATTAACCTCATTTCAAGGCTCTAAAATGAAGTTAAAGTATAGGGAACTCAAAACATACTCAAAAATATGCCAGATGATGGTTCGTTTGGCCATACGAACGCGATGTTCGCTTAATTACGACGGAATGCGCACAAGCGCGAAAAACGATCCAAATGACGCGACGAATGGATTTTTCTTATGGCGAACACTAAAATATAATATAGTCATGCTTACATAAATTTTTGGATGTCCGGATGTATTCAGAACGTAAGTTATGCGCGAAAATGCAAACTTGTGCACTTTTTGACACTTTTAGTCCCTGAATGACCCAAAAGTTTATTTTAGCACACCGAACCCCTCAAAGCCTATTTCTAAGCTATGTAAAGGATATTTAAGGTGTGTTTAACTTATGGTCATGTTCCGGAATGTCTGTTACAGTTCAAATTGGCATACTTTCGCAGTTTGTCAACTTTAGTCCCTGTAAGCGAATTAACTTGTTTTTGCCATACCAAAGCCTTTAAAACTTATTTCTAAGTTATGTAAAGGTTATTTAAGGTATGTTAAGCCTATTTCACTATTCCGGAGTGTTCGTTGGATTAAACTGGTTATATTTACGCATCAAAGCGCGTATAACCCTCCAGAAAGCGATTTAAAGCTTAAAATCAAACAAGAGTTGATATGTGTAAAAGATACACATAATTTTACAAATCCCAAGTATGAAATACAATATTTCATTGGTTTGGAATTTGTTTGATGGTTGAAGTGACACAGGTGTTACAGTCTCCCCTACTTTAGGAAATTTCGTCCCGAAATTTAATTCTAGAGGAAACTTGTGAAGACAGCTGTGACGGTTTCGCCTTCTAATAGATCCATTGTACCCTTAAGTAAAACTCTGGGCCATGTTAGGATTCTTAGCGAATTTTTTAACCCTCAAAGTGAATTCCTTGTAGCAGTAAAACATGGAATTTTTGAACTACGGACAGAAGAACGTTTCTTATGAAGACTTATCATAGGAAAATTGGTGTGTGATTGATATTAGAATTGAGAATAAATGACATTGGTCGAGGTCCAAGACTTCTCCCGTATCATTATTCTTGTCACTATAAGTCTTAACACATGACAAAGCTTCCTGTGGTTCCTGTGCACTGAATTCCATAATTATGTAGGCCTCTATAATTACGTAATTCCTTGCCCAGTCCGCACAGTTCATTTCATAATGCGTAGAGGAAAAATCAATTGAATAAACATGAAGCGACCTGACTAGACCACCAAAGGGTCCTTTTAATTTGATCAATGAACGAGCCTTTTAATTAGATCAACGCATGATCTTCTTAACTAGACCGTCGTACGATCTCCTTAAATAGACCACTTAAGGGATCTTTTTAATTATATCATCGTAGGATATTTCTAACCAGATTTTTAAAATCAATTTGTTTGACCAGACCATGCAAGAGGTCCAATTTATAGAATAGTACTTTAAAACCCAAAGGACTTAACTACAATGTTGAAGTCCATTAAGGATTTAAGATAATATCTTTGGATATCCTATTATAAATCTCTCGTATGAGATACGAAAGATTCTATGAGGATTTGGATGGATCACATACAACCACAAAACATAGAAGAAAACACATAAGTACATAATTAGTTAACTTGATTCTTTAATTCGTTCTCTTTAGGCATGGACAATTAAAGCGCACTAGGAATCCAATCCATGGATTTCATTTGGCACTTTAATCAGTCAAGGATCCATCTATATAAATAGAAGGATTTTCAATAAGAGTTTGGCTTTGTTTCTTAAAAGAAACAAGTGTTTAAGGTTCTAGGGGAGATCACAAGTGATCATAAAATGACAGAACCACATGAGTAGTTTGTATTTGGGTTGACATCATAAGGTTGTATCAAACATTCACACAATCGTATCAGTTTTGCAAAAATAAAAACGACGAATTTTTATTTATATAACAACTGACTTGTCTTTAAACGTCAAAGATTACAACCAAGGGAAAATAACAAAACACTAGTTGTTCACTGCCGCATCATTGTTTACGTTTGCCTCATTGATGTTAAACACTCATCCACGTGCTGGAGGTGCGTTAACAAGCCTTGGGCAATTGTTCCTGTAGTGGGTAAGGTCACCGCAGTTATAACATGACCCCGGAGGGAACCGTGCTTGAACAGCAGCAGGGTTTGCAGCAGCTTGATTTGCATAGCGACAAACATTGATCAAATGTCCCAACCGTCCACAGTGGGTACATTTGTGACACTGCTCTTGCTCTAGATGATGACGGTTGCACTTGTTGCACAAAGGTGCAGTACCAACATAGTTTTGCCTTTTGCGAGGTTGTGCTGGTTGGTTTCGTGCAACCTGTTTGTCTTGAGCAGTTACAGCGCAGTTCTGAGAGGCTTTGCGCTTCTTCTTCTTGGATACCTCAGCATGTTCTTCCTTTGGTTCCACTTGATCAGTCTTATCAGATGGTCTTGGGTCACCTTTTCGAAACAGCTTACGTTTCCTGATGTGGGATTCAGTTAGGGTGGCAGACAGTTCAATGGCTTGTCTGACAGTAGTAGGGTTACTGCCAGTAACAATATCCTGAACTAGGTCAGGGAGACCATCCGTATATTTCTCGATCGCTTTATCCACAGGAGTAACCATAGCAGGACACAGCAGGCTCAATTCTTCAAAACGGTCAGTATAGGCTCGATGTTCGCCACTGTCTTGCTTCAAATCATCAAACTCTCTCTCCAAAGCTCGCAGTTCATGACGAGGACAAAACTCCTTCATCATAAGAGCCCTAAGCTCAGCCCAAGTCTGTGCTAATGCAATCTCAGCACCGCGGTCTCTCATCACCCCGTTCCACCATGTAAGAGCCCTCTTCTGAAATACACTCGATGAAAACTCGACCTTGCAATTTTCAGGACACTGAACATGACGGAAGGTATTCTCAATGCTTTCGAACCACTGAAGAAGCCCAGTTGCTCCCTCAGAACCACTAAACTTGAGCGGTTTAGCCGAGTTAAAACTCTTGAAGTTGCATGGAGCATTGTTGTTGTTGATGGCTTGCATCATTTGAGCATAAAGATTTGGGAAGGCAACAGCCATTTGCTGTGCGATGATTGCTGCCAGTTCGTCATTTGCCATCTGATTCTCGCGTCGAGGAGGCATTCTAAAAGAGGAACATGAAAAGAAACGAGTGAGAGATTTAGACGAAAAGAATGAGATGAAACAAATCCGATGAAAGCAAGGATAGTGGTCATTTGTTTGTTACTACAAAGCAACAAACGACACACAATGACTAATCAAAGTAAATGGATCAAAATAATGTATCGCGAAGACATGCTCGCCTATAAGTGAACACTCATCCCAAGAATTCCCAGGTAAGCACAACTGGTCTCGCGTCTGATGAGATGTATACGAAGTGCTTGCCTAGACAGAAAACCCAGAATACAGGCATTCACCCTTCCAGTTTGCACGTGTTCACATTATTTAAAACCCAAAACCTTGACGAGATTTTGAAAACTTAAAGGGGTTCAAAACCATATAACAGAGAGTTCAAAACCTAGTAATCAATCATCCTAGAACAGATGATTAGTTTTCAAAGAGGTTTTGAAATTTATGTTCTTGTTGTGATCGTCGCCTAAGGATAGGTGACGGTATTGTTTTATGACTAAACGCAAGTAAACTCACGTTAGGGTCCTAAGAAGGTTATAGACTAGGTCAAAGTATTACTAATAACCTAATTCCCTATAACCATTGGCTCTGATACCATCTTTTCTGTCACACCCCGACCACGTAGAACATACAAAACGTGGCGGAAATGTCGAGGAGTGTTGTAACAGAATTAATGTTTCAAATCCATGGCAATTGAAGTTTCGTTTTATTAAACAAAAGTGTTACAATGTCTTAATAAACAAAGAAGTACAACATAATTAACTAGTCTTGTCTCGTTTTAAGTCACTAAGGCACAGGTCCGCCTAAGTATGTCTTGATAAGTCCTATGCTTCATCTCCTGAAAACACATGTGAAAATAGGTACGTCAGCATAAAAATGCCGGTGAGATACATAGGTTTTGTGAAAATAAGATTCATGACTTCTGTTTTAAGAAAATGTTTAGTCATGAACCTTGTAATTTGCTTTGTCTTGTAAATCATTTGAAAAACAATAAGTTCAGATGATATGTATAAATAAGTGAAATAATGTATGGTTAAATGAATAACCATTTAAGATGAGTTTGTATAAGATAAGTTGTTTGTAAAACAATGTCTTGTGAAAAGTATGTTATTTGTATAAAATGTTCTATGTATCAAACTGAAATGATTCAAATAACGCTACGATATGTAATACCATACAAACACTTATATATAGGAAGTACCAGCGGCGTATCCACCATGTTTGTATCATATTACGCACGCATCGTTACTTAATCACTTAATCAAACCAAACCACCAATATAGAATGTCTATGTTTAACAATTGTAGAAATGTTTATGTATGGTAGGTAATGTAAAGTTAAACGAATAACCTTATAGTAGCATATCAAAAGTATACTTTGGATTTGTAAGTAACATATTAAACTATGTTTTGGTTTCATAAATAACATATCAACATATGCTTTTGATGTGATAAATAACATATTAAACTATGTTTTGGTTTTGTAAATAACATATCAAAATATGCTTTGGATGTTTAACAAAATATATGTTGGTTTTGTACGATACCACACATGAGAGTATATCAAAATATACTTTAATAGTGTGATTTAAGAATTCATTCAGACCTGGTGCATCAAAATACACCTTTGAGACTATAAGGATACCACAAAGGCAATCCCTATTTGGATGGAGCAACAAATTGGTTTCAGACATTCCATGCCAACAGGAATGGGGTGTCAAATCCTATAGCGCTATATCATACTAACAATCGGTCTGGTGAACATAAAATAAGTACAATTCAACATTTTATTTTATGTTCTTTGAGAAATCAATGTTTAAATCATAGATAGTTATGTAATTTGTCAAATGATAAGTAATAACTTGTATGATCAAATGTTAAAATGTAAGTATGTGATGAAATCAGTTGTACTAAGTAATGCACACAATGGGCACACGTAGCATGAAATGTAATGTAAAATGATGTACCAAGTATGCTAAGTTAACATACGAAGCAGAAAAGTCATGTAAATCAATGTACTAATAGTGTACTAATGAACATAACAGGTATATGATGTGAAAACAGGAAAGCATGAAAGTAACAAGTAGGCACATGTGTTCCACCCCAAAACAGTTTGGAAAACAGTAAAAGAGGGGTCTATGTACTCACTTGAGATTGCTCAGATGTCTAATGATAATCACCAAGCAATGCTAGAGATCACGGAATCAAACGGCACCTAATATAGGTAGCTATGTTAATAAACCGGACCTTTATCGGAAGACTGGGTAGCATTAGGGTTTGTAAACCAAATGAGTGTTGGAACTCATATGATATGGTTTAACAAAGCCTACATACTAAATGAAACTTAACCTAAGTGATATCGACCCATTACGACCCGTTTAGGTAGCTTATGCTACTTTAACGCGTCGTTCGCGTAAAACGCGTTCGGAACGCCTAACCAGCCCTATGACAAGTGTTATATGCCTAAACATGTTACATAATTAGTTATGTGACAAAGGTTTAGGTTACATATGCTTAATTACCAATTATACATGAAAAGGGTATTCTGGTAATTTACCTAAGGCATATAAACAACCTATCATACAACTACTTAAACGATGTGACCATAGGGTATAACCTCGGAAGGTTATTCCCTACCTACTATGGTCACCTAATGTATTTGGTCGGATCCTAATGATCGACCAAATGGGTCGAGTTCGAAGGTATAGGCGATTTATTAGATCGCCTACCCTACGACTCTAGACAACGTGGTAATCAGTGGGCATAGTCCCAAGGGACTATGACCAACGTGATTACACTCACGTTGCGAAGTTCAACGAACTTCGCATTGACCATTACTGGTCAACGCTGAAAGTCAAACAAAGTTTGACTTTCTGACTCGAAAAGCAATAAAATAAGGAAAAGAACGAAAGAATACTTACGAAGGGTCCCCGAATGCTAATCCCGATCCAAGAACTCAGGTATGAAACAATGGTTTCAACTTAGAGCTCTCAAATCAGAATTCTTGTAAGAAATGAGGTTGGGGTGATGGGGTATTTATAGTTTTCGGGTAACCGTTAGGATCGTTTGTTGTAAAACGTGCCATGATCCAAGGCGTACACTTGTCGGAACCTTATGGTGGCTGAAATTAGGTTCTTATCCGCTGACTAGACGATTGAGAATGTGTGGTTGAGAATCGAACAGCTGGGACCCGCTTGTTAAAACATTGAATCTGATCTAGATCATGCAGTCGCATAGCGCGACAGGTAGGCCCTTAGGGCTCGCGCTACGCTACTGCCTCCCAGTTCCAGAATTGTTTCAAAATTGGCAGAAATGGTCCCTGCACGTGTTTAAGGCCTTTTTCGATGCGTTTGAACCCCGTTAACCTCATTTCAAGGCTCTAAAATGAATTTAAAGTATAGGGAACTCAAAACATACTCAAAAATATGCCGGATGATGGTTCGTTTGGCCATACGAACGCGATGTTCGCTTAATTACGACGGAATGCGCACAAGCGCGAAAAACGATCCAAATGACGCGACGAATGGATTTTTCTTATGGCGAACACTAAAATATAATATAGTCATGCTTACATAAATTTTTGGATGTCCGGATGTATTCAGAACGTAAGTTATGCGCGAAAATGCAAACTTGTGCACTTTTTGACACTTTTAGTCCCTGAATGACCCAAAAGTTTATTTTAGCACACCGAACCCCTCAAAGCCTATTTCTAAGCTATGTAAAGGATATTTAAGGTGTGTTTAACTTATGGTCATGTTCCGGAATGTCTGTTACAGTTCAAATTGGCATACTTTCGCAGTTTGTCAACTTTAGTCCCTGTAAGCGAATTAACTTGTTTTTGCCATACCAAAGCCTTTAAAACTTATTTCTAAGTTATGTAAAGGTTATTTAAGGTATGTTAAGCCTATTTCACTATTCCAGAGTGTTCTTTGGATTAAACTGGTTATATTTACGCATCAAAGCGCGTATAACCCTCCAGAAAGCGATTTAAAGCTTAAAATCAAACAAGAGTTGATATGTGTAAAAGATACACATAATTTTACAAATCCCAAGTATGAAATACAATATTTCATTGGTTTGGAATTTGTTTGACGGTTGAAGTGACACAGGTGTTACATCCGTGCCTTCATACAACTGGCAATCTGTAGGGCGTATTCTGCTTATCTTCACGAATCACGATCGTCTCTTCATTTTCCATCGGGGTGCGGATAATATTCTCCTGGCATGCAATCTCTGCACGAGCACTTGGCAATCCATCCATCCCAACTACGACGTCGAAGCTTCCCAACTTACCGACAGAAGATCTATTGAAACTCACATTTCCAAGCTCTACAACGCAGTCCCTAATCTCTCCTTAGGCTTCTACTAGCCTCCTATTAGTTAGTTTTATCAAGTATAGGATATCTAACCCCTTTTTTTTTGCTACCAACCCAGGTATATTCTTAAGCCCTAGATGTATAAAGTTATAGTTGATACTAGCATCAGTTAGCACAGATGCAAAGTGTTGGTTAGTAGGGAACGTATCAGTGACTTCGTTCGGACCCTAGCATGCTTCACGAGCTACAATGTTGATTGCTCCTTCATGGTCTTGGTTAATCTCCCTTGGGCAATCCTTCCTACAGTGCCCCACTTCACCGTAGTTAAAACACCCTTGACCACGTTCTTGATTGTCGCCATTCCCGCCTTGATGGTTGTTGTTGTTTCCTTTGCGATTTCCGCTACCATCTTGGCCTTCTTTTCCATATCCAGCAACATACCAACACGTCTCCTTAAGATGACCAATTCTCCCACAAGTTTCACATTCCTATACCTACATCGCCCAATATGATGTCGTAGACAGTTGTCTCACTTAGGGAGAGTACCCAAGTATCCTTTTCCCTTTTTGGCCTTGTTGTTGTTATTCGCCAGATCACTTTCTTGGAAATTAGTGGGCTTCCTTTTGTTCTTTCCAGATGACTCCACCTGAGTTTCCTTCTTCTTGTCAGGGGTTGAAAGCTTTTCCAGTCTAGCTGCATCTTTAATGAGCGCCATACTTAAGTCAACCGTATCGATAGTTGTTGGAGGTTTCGATGCTGTTATTAAGCTTAGAACCTGAGGCACCATCCCCCAGATGAGTGGTTCGATTCTCTCAATCTCTGGTTCCGCCAAGTATGGGACAACACGCGCTAGATCATCAAGTCTCTGCACGACTCCACCACCTTTGGACCTTCCATCTTTAGGGACTGTTTGGTAGCCTCTGAATGGTCATTAAGAGGCTACCTTTCAATGTAACCATTAATAATTTTACCAATGAGAAGGTAGAAGAATGTGACATGTGATGATTTACCATTCAGAGATTACCTCTTAACCATTCAGACTTGAGGTTACCTCTTATTCATTCTGAGGTTTTAAACCATTAAGAGGTAGCATCCGAATGGTCATTAAGAGGCTACCAAACAGCCCCTTAGTCTCCAGATTTCAAATTCCAGCTTCTGGGTCTTCATCTGAGAACAATACTCCCTACGCATTATTTCTTTCAGCTCATCCCATGTCAAAGCAGTCGTAGCAGCCTCGCCCATTATTTAAACCCGAAGGTTCCACCATAACAGGGCCTCTTCTTGAAACGATCCTGATACATATGGGACTTGTTGCTCTGGCGTACATCCGCTCATTCGCAAAACAAAATCCATATTTTCGGCCCATTTCACAAATGCTATGGCACCTCCAGTGCCGTCAAAGTTCTGAGGCCTGCAGTCCAAAAACTGCTTGTAGGTACAACCTGTACCCAAGCAATTTTCATCATGGAAAGCATTAGCAAAACACACTTGGAATTGTCCAAATGTATTGTAATGTGTCTTAGGTGACTTAAACATTACCGTTAGGCGGGTTATTCCCTGAGGTACTTTCGCTGTGTTTGTAGCGAAGAACCTCGTGCCGAGCTATAGCCTGTGAGAAGTGCGCTTGCCATTCTGCCTTGGTCAGCCGAATGATTTCCTGATGAGACATCTTCTAAGAAGAATTCGGATTGGTCAGGTCTCATTTGTTCAGGGAGTGTATATAGTTGTTTAGGTGTCATATGTACATACACATAATAAATTATCATATCAACCAATCAAGCAAAGCATAATCATAGCATAAACAAGTAAATGGGAATATGTTTAATGAGAGTATAACAGTCAAACACGTAACATTACAATCATAGCACAAACCTGTATATCAACCACATGTTTAACGAGAACATTACGATTGGGCTTTCATTAACCATTGACCACAAGGTATTGTTACATGTCTTACAAAATGCATCATACCAAAGGGAAACACAGGGTCACACTACCCTAGTCCAACAAGTCTACCAATCTACAAAGGTCTTATAATCGAAAGTGATCTCCAAAAGGCTTCCCAAGCTCAGCTCAATAGTGGTGCTCTCATCTTAGGTAATGCATCTGCATAAAACCAAAAACCTACTGTACTGATGGCGGAGGAGGAGGAGGGAGGAAAATCAAACTGAGAACATGTGCAAGCTCCTCCTCGAGCTTGTGCACATGACGAAGCAAGTAACGGACCTGCTGCTCGACGGTGAGGTATCAAGCATCAAACTCTGGGAAAGGAGTAAGAGGAGCAGGCGAACGTGCAAAAGGAGGCGTTGATGAGCGAGGGGGAGCAGAAGCATGCTGACAAGGACAAGGTAAAGGACGCGGTATCGACTCAAGCTCCAAGACTCTGCGACTCATAACCTCAAGTCGAAACTGAAGTGAGTAAAGTAACTCATCCTGTGTATAGCCAATGAAATGCGAGGGATGGTAGGGGTCTGAGGTCGGCATGGAATACGGTGAGGACCCTCTAAATGACTCATTAGTTGGTGACGAAGTAAAAAGAGCAAAAGGTGCAGACTGAGGTATGTGTGGGAAAGCTGTTGTAACATGAGGGTCATGACTAGGCTGCTGGCCCGAAGGGTCTTTTCCTGGACGGGGTGCGGGTATATCCTGCAAGAAATCGATAGGTAATTCAACGCGATGGACATCAGACTTCACAGTATGAAAAGGAGCAACATCAGCGAGTGCAGGTGCAGGTGGAGGAACAAAAGGCTCAACAACAGGAGGATCAATGGGTGCAGGAACTGGATCAGGTATGAGGGGTGCAATGTCAGGTATGTCGAATGGAATAGGGCCATGGTCAGGCAAAGGCTCGGGAAGGTATCGGCTCGGGATCAGCGGGCGCATCAACAGGCTGATCGACAAGGATAAAATCAAGCTCAAGTCTAGGCTTAATGTCATGCGAAGGAATCGGTGCAACTGACATGGCCGTCTCCTCATCAGAATCAGTAGCATAACGTCGCAAACCAATTGCTTGTAAGGCGGAAGAAGTCACAGACTCAAAGGAATCTGAGACATAGTGTAAATTAGTGTCAGAGGAAATCTCAATAATAGGGATCTCAAAAAGTGGAATAGCAACAACGTCCTCGTCTAGCTTTTCATCACCATGGGCATCATCAAAAGGACCATCAACAAGCCAATCAACGTCAATATCAATCAAATCGTCAAAAGGCAAATCCTCGAGAGGAATGGCCACTAAAGGAACGGGAGTGAGGATCGGTGGCATGACATGCTTACCATCGGTATAATCGGTGGTAGGATGATCATGGACTGGGGTGGGAATAACAAAAGGATCCTCGTCTGGAATGCCATCAGTAGTCGGTAAATCATCTCCCAAGTCGGGCAGCGCAAATGGCTGAAAATCGTCATCATCGTCGGACATCATCTCCGGGTCACTCTCTTCATTGAAAGTAAAGATCTCTGGCTCAGGGACAATCTCATCGTCAGAAACAATGGGCATAGGGTCGTGGTCATCGGACAATCCGCTATCGGATAACGACATGGTATCTGTAACATAACAATCACAATATTTGCACATATATCAACTACTAACATTAAACAGGCAATTAATGATAATGCAAACATGTTCCCTTCCTAGTCTCCCAGACTAAACCACCCAGTCTCCCAGACTGAACTACCCAGTCTCCCAGGCTAAACCACCTAGTCTCTCAGGTTGAAACACCTAGTCTGTCACACCCCCAAAATACCACATGAGGTAACCTCCGCTAGGCGTGTGACGTACCAGGATCTAGCCACCAATCACACTGAACCAACCATAATATGTTTAACAAAATTCCATTCATTAAATAAAAACGTTCATAGAATATAATCCAAGTTAAATAGTGACAGCGGAAGCAAATAACAATTCATTGTTTAAATGTTTCAAAACCCAATGTATTATGAATTCAGTAAACAAGACGCGAGTAGCCAAGCACTGCGACCCATGACCACTCCAGCCATCTAGATAGCAAGTTCCCATCCAAAGTACCTAATGACCTGCGAGCATGCAACAAGTGTATCAGACAACGCTGGTGAGTTCATAGTTTTACGAAAACGTTGGTTACCAAGTGTTTAGTTTAATCCATTGAATTTAATGTTGATAATATCCCGAATACAAGATGGCTCCTGATTTACATTGCCCTTTCTCCAATGCTCCTATCAAAGCATTGGTCATGACTAGGTCATTAGTTCACACCCGTCCTCTCAGGTACGGGGCGAGGGTGCAAAACCTAAGTAGCGCTATCAACTAATAACCCCCTTGCCCTACAAGCAACAGCCTGGTAGTATGATGGGACTTAAGTGATAGAAGTGAGTGTATTATCCAACATCAACATTTACTAAAAACCGATGCATATCCCCTGCAAGGATAGCGTTTGTGAAATCCGCCTCACATCCCTTACAAGGATGTGGGTAATTGAAAACCGCCACATATCCCCTACAAGGATATGGGTTTACAAAAATCCGTTTACAAGTTGTTCCAGTTTGATTGTCCCCACCGGACGCATGCTTGTTTTGAGAGAAGTGAACTCACCTTGGTTTGCTCGATATGTTTTAATTACCCGTCCAGTTGGTCAACCCCAAACCCTATCGTGGTTACCAAATGCTATCAGTTACATAGTCAAACAGATCGCGTAATACTCACAATAGACGGGTTTGTTATTCACACAATGATCATTGTTAACATGCAGCATGTATTCGTTTATCAAGCAAGTCCACATCTCATGTGCTTGTTACCAACATAATAATAATAATAAGAGGATGTTTAGTTTACACAATGTCACACCCCGACCACGTAGAACAACCAGACGTGGCGGAAACGTCGGGGAGTGTTGTAACAGAATCATTGTTTCACAACCATGGAATAAATAATTTTGTTTTATTGAATAAATGAACTCATTGTTTTAATACAATCAAATAAGTACAACTATTATCTTTCAAGTTTTAAAGTCGCTAAGGCACGAGTCCATCCTAAGTGTAGCATATATCATCAATCATCACAAAGCAGCACCTGAAACATGTGTAAAAATAGGTACGTCAGCATAAAAATGCCTGTGAGATACATAGGTTTTGTGAAAATAGGATTCATGACTTATGAGTTTTAAAAAAAAAGTTTTAATAAAAGCAGCCATGATCCTTGAAAAAGGTTTTCTTTTATAAATCATTTATAAGAAATCGAATTATATAAAGTAATAAGACATAGGAATTTAATAAGTAAGTAGAATAAGTTTGTTATAAAAATATATTGTTTGAAAAACAATATTTTGATAAAAAGATTCATAGTATATATAAAAATATACTTTGGTTCTAAGAAAGTCGAATAAGTAATATATTAAAATATATTTCAGTTCCAAAACCGTTAACCCAAGTGTACTAAATAACGCCACGGTATGTAATGCAATGAAAACACTTATATATAAGAAGTACCAGCGGCGTATCTACCATGTTTTCATCACATTACACCCGTCCCGTTATCTAAACACTAACCAAAACCCAATCGATAGATAGATAGTACATTAAATATACCTTCGTTGTTTAAAATAATAGTTTTAAGTAGTATATTACAAGTATACTTCGGATTTATAAATAACATATTTAACTATGTTTTGGTTTTATAAATAACATATCAAAATATGCTTTGGATGTGATAAATAACATATTAAACTATGTTTTGGTTTTGTAAATAATATATCAAAATATGCTTTGGATGATTAACAAAATATATGTTGGTTTTGTACAATATCACACATGGGAGCATATCAAACTATACTTTTGGGAGTATAACTAAATATACAAAAATAATGTGATTTAAGAATTCATTCAGACCTAGTGCAACAAAATACACCTTTGAGACTATAGGGATACCACAAAGGAAATCCCTATTTGGATGGAGAAACAAATTGGTTTCAGACATTCCATGACAACAGGAATGGGGTGTCAAATCCTATAGCGCTATATCATACTACCAATCGGTCTGGTGAACATAAAATAAGTACAATTCAACAATTAATTTTATAATCTTTGAAAAATCAGTGTTTAAACCATAAATAATCATTCAGTTTGTCAAAAGATAAGTACTAATATGTATAATCAATTATACTTTGAAATCATGAACATAACAAATAGGTACACATGCTTCACCCCAAAACATTGAAAACAGTAAAAGAGGGGACTATGTACTCACTTGAGAGTGCTTAGAAGTCTTGAACAACTACCAAGCAAGCTAGAGGAGTCCCGGAAATCAAACGGTACCTAATATAGGTAACTACATAAATAACCGGACCTAAATCGGGGGATTGGATAGTATGAGGTCTCGTGAACCAAATGAGCGTGGGAACTCATATGATATGGTTTAACAAGGCCTACATACTAAAGGAAACCTAACCTAAGTGCTTACGACCCGTCACGACCCGTTTAGGTAGCTTATGCTACTTTAACGCGTCGTTCGCGTATAACGCGTTCAGACCGCCTAACTAGTCCTATGACAAGTATTATATGCCCTAACATACTTAATTATGTTACATAATCAGTTAAATGACAAAAGTTTAGGTTACATATGCTTAATTACCAATTACACATGAAAAGGGTATTTTGGTAATTTACATAAACTACCTATCATACAACTACTTAAACTAGGTGACCATAAGGTATAACCTTGAAAGGTTATTCCCTATGCAACTATGGTCACCTAAAGTGTTTGGTCGGATCCTAATGATCGACCAAATGGGCCGGGTTCGAAAGCATAAGCGATTGATTAGAAACAAATTAAAGGTTTATCTAAGTTATGTATATCGGATTCTGTCATTCCCAACTTCCAAACAAACCTAGGAAGTCAGAAACGGGATTTGTCAAGTCCTATGGTACCATTACATATTACCGAGCGGCGTAGCTAATGTTAATGAATGTATTATTGTCCCGATTAAACATACCAAATGTCATAACCAATGTAGCATGTGAAAACCATGTACAAAGTATGCTAAGTAAACATACATAGTAGAAATGTTCATGAAATCAATGTGCTAGTGAGAATCCTCTATCGAAAACCCTAGTTCTCTCTCTCTAATGGAGAAAAACGACCCCTATCTACCTTGACCTAAAATTCGTGATTCTTGATGATCGTAGGGATTGTTTGTGTGATTAGAGTCTCATAAATTCTGATTTACACCTACAATTCAGTATAATCATTCTTTGATTCGTTTTTTAGAGAATAGGGTTACGTTTTTTCTTCTCTACACGTGGCTGCTATTGCTATTTTGGTTTCGTTGATAATCTGGTTTGGGTATACAAAGAGATATTGTTTTTGCTGCATTTACAAGGGTTGCTGCATAGTTTCTTCGTCTGATTCATTGTTTTCTTGAACAAATTTGTGCGTGACGGCTGCTAGGGTTTGTTCTTTTGCCTGGGTTCAGCCGTCATATCTATTTTCAGTTTGATCAGATTAGGGTGTTCACGCATTTGTGATACCATTCTGATCAGATTAGGGGTTGACGCAAGGTGTGGATTAGTGAAGTGCGGCAGCCTTGGTTTAGGGTTTCATTGCAGCCTTAAACTAGGGTTTTTCGCTGATTGTTTGGCGTTCTGTTTATCAGAATCTGATTCACTTGGCAATCAGTTTATTCTGATTCTTTCTGGTTCGATGGTAATGGATGATCATACCGCAGATGTTCCAGACAAATCAGGAGTATTTGAAAAGAAGATCAAGAATATTGATGGTAAACCATTTGTGCCAAGGCAATCGCTACATAAGGCGGCTAGGGGAGTGCATAAGAAGGTAACCTTTATGCTACCATTAAATGATGTAGAACACGAATCTGGTCGTTCTGATTCTCCTAACCAGCAGTTTGCTAAGGTTGTTGACAAACGAAAAGTTGGTTTTGTTCTTCCGGTTAATGACGTTAGCCCTCTTCCCCATGTTCATACTCAACACCAATCGTATGCTAATGCGGTTTCAAATGAACAAGCTGAACAGGGTGGTGCTAAAATGGATTTCGGTACGTCAAAAGTTGATAATTCAACTATGAATGCTACTGAATTGGCTGATCAAACTCCCAAGATTAATTTTCGGACACTAAACTCTGATGTCTCATTGGAGGGAGTGGATGTTGTCTTACCAATCGCCTCTGTGCAACAGGTCAATAACAAATTAGCTAATACCCTCTATGGGTATTTCCTAGGGGATAGAATTGCATATCCGGTTGTTGAATACTTTGTGAGAACAAATTGGAAGAAATATGGTCTGCAGAAGACTATGATGAATTCGAATGGGTTTTTCTTCTTCAAGTTTGAAGATAGGAGGGGTATGAATAATGTTCTTGAAGGGGGGCCATGGCTGATTCGTAATAAACCTTTGTTTCTCAACACTTGGTCCCCTACAAACACCCTTAAAAAATAAGATATTAAAAAGGTTGCGGTTTGGGTTAAATTGCATGAGGTTCCGTTAGTGGCGTATACAGATGATGGGTTAAGCATGCTGGCTTCTAAAATTGGCTCTCCTATGCGGTTGGATTCATATACAAGTGATATGTGTAATGAGGCTTGGGGAAGGAGCAGCTATGCTAGGGCTCTCATTCAAATTTTGGCTGAACATGACTTTAAAGAGGTTCTAACCATGGCTATTCCCGAGTTGGATGAACGCAAGTATGTTACTGAGACTATTCGAGTTGAATATGAATGGATACCCCCAAGATGTGCCCATTGTCATGTGTTTGGACATGACTCTGAGGGATGTCCTAAATGCATGGGTTTGACGTCGAAACCTCCTACAAACAAGTCGAAAGTAGATGAGGATGGTTACACTGAAGTTAGGTCGAAAAAGAGTGCAAAGAAGAGTGGTTTTCAAGTTAATAACCTGAAACCCAAGTTTGAATATCGTCCGGTGGATAAAAAGAAAAAGACAGGGAGTTCTCCCTATGTAATTGAGCAGGGTACTAGTTCGTCTAAGGTTCAAACTCATAATCCGTTTAGTGCTCTTGAAGTTGGTGGGGGAAATGGGGGTTCCTTACAGGGAAACAGAAAAGGGGGACGTGGTCCTAGTGAGGAGTCTGATGAGGATGAGGTAGAGGTGGTTTATGATGAAAGCAATGATTTTCTGACATCGGGCACGCATTCCACGTCTGCTAAGGTAGGGGCAAGCACCTCTCATACAAGGTTCTCCAATGGATAGAGGTCTTTTGGATCGGGCAAGGGGGTTGCTTCTTGGGGGCAACTTCATTTTTGATGATGGTGGATGAAGATTTATTTATTAGTTTTTGTCTTGTCTACTAGATAGTCATTTTTGTGATTGTAGTAGACTAGGTTGATAGGGTATATTGGTTGTTTTCGCATTTTTGATTACATATATGGGGCCTGTCCTGTATATGAACTAGTGGGGAACTCATCCTCATTACTTGTACTTATTTGGCGGTTGTCTATAATAGAATCACCGGGGTAACCCTTTACCCAAAAAAAAAAAAAAGAAATCAATGTGCTAGCATGCTAAGTAAATATACATAGCAAAATGTTTATGAAATCAATGTGCTAGCATGCTAAGTAAACATACATAGCAAAACATAATTGAAAGCATGTACTATATGTGTACTAGATGAAACTAGCATGTTTATGTCACAAAAGCAATGAAAGCACGAAAGTAACAAGAATGCACATGTGTATCACCCCAAAATATTTGAAAGCGGTAAAAGAGGGGAACTATGTACTCACTTGGGATTGCCTAATAGTCTTGAGAATAAGACCAAATAAGGCTCCAAGGATCACGAATCAATCGGCACCTAATATAGGTAACTATGTTAATAATCGGATCCTAAATCGGGAGATAGGATAGATTGATGTTCTATAAATCAAATGAGTATTTGAACTCATATGGCATGATTTAATAGACCTAACATTCTGATTTGAAAGTCTACCTAAGTGCTTTTGACCCGTTTCGACCCATTATGGTAGTATAAGCCACTATAATGCGTCGTTTGCGTAAAACTAAGGTCGGATGGTTAACTATGTGCTATGTCAAGTCTTACATGCCCAATTATGCCTAAACATGTTACTAAATCAGATTACATGTCAAAAATATGTTCACATAGGCAAAATACGGATTTATGCTTCAAAAGGGCATTTTGGTCATTTTCTAGGGGCATGTAAACTACTTAACGGATAATTAACCAATCTTATGTGATCATAAGGTATAACCTCAGATGTTATTCCCTATGCAACTATGATCACTAAGAATGCTTGGTCGGATCCTAATGATCGACCAAACGGGTCAGGTTCGAAAGTTTAAGCGGTTGTTTAGACCGCTTAACTTACGACCCTAAACAAGCACGAAACTAATAGTGACGAGTTAAACATGTCAAAACATGTTTAACCTATTTAGAAAACTGATTTGGTATCAAAACAAAGTGTTTTGATACCTAAAAGTAGTTCCGGTGCAAAATGCGTGCTAAAACGCATTTTGACCGAAACTTTGACTCGTCACTACGCCTAGTTAACGTGGTAATCAGTAGGTATAATCGCTAAGGATTATAACCATCGTGATTACAATCACATTGCAAAGTTCAAACGAACTTTGCGTTGACCATTGACTGGTCAAAGCTGAAAGTCAAACACTCTTTGACTTTCTCGCTAGGAAAGCGATAAAAGAACGAAGGAAGCTTACAAAGGGTCCTTGCTAGGGAGAACTTGATCTTAAAATCTCAGGTATGAAGTATTGCAACTTCAACTTAGAGAAATCAGATCAAGGGTGAGGAATTCAAATGAAATGGCATGCTATTTATACTTGTTGGAAACTCACAAGATCAAGACATGTGTTTATGTATCCTCCAAGAAAAAGATCATGGCCATACAAGTGTTTGATGCAGGTTCAAAGCCTTGGAGAGGTGTTAACTTGGTTAACACACAAAGAAAATGGCAAGAACAGCCCCTGAACATCAAACAGATTGCTAAAAATGATTTTTCTGTCGCTGGGCAAGCTTTACGGTCCACAAGGGGACCTTTACGGTCCGTAAGGACCCTGCATCTGATCAGTGACTTTCAAAGTTTGATAGTTTTGGCCCCTGAGTTTGTTTTGTCGCGTGTTGGCACTTCTAACACTCGTCAAGCCCATTTTTAAGCTCCATAATGAAGTTAAAGTATATTTAACTTGAATTATGCTAAAAAATGTTACGGATGTCGGTTCGTTTGGTCGTACGGTCACGTTGTTCGGTTAATTACGACGAAACTCGAACGAACGCGAAAACGAACCAAATTAAGCGACGAATGGTATTTTTGCATGCCGATCACTAAAATAAAAATATTTTAGTGTGTATAAAAATTTTGGATGTCCAGATGTGGTCAGAACGTAGGATATGCGCGTAGATGCAAACTTACCCCGTTTTTTACACTTTTAGTCCCTGTAAGATCAAATAAGCATATTTTTGCACACCGAACCACTCAAAGCTTATTTCTAAACTATGTTGAGGTTATTTATGGTATGTTTAGCTTATGATCATATTCTGGACTATAGGTTGCCTTACGAAACGGCAGACTTTCACAGTTTGGCGCAAATAGTCCCTGTGAGCGAATAAACTTGTTTTTGCCATACCAAACCCTTTAAAACTTATTTCTAAGTTATGTAAAGGTTATTTAAGGTATGTTAAGTTTATGTTGCTGTTCCAGAGTGTTTGTCATGTTAAACTAATTACGTTTACGCATCAGTTTGCGTATAACTTTCCAGAAAGCGATATAGAGTTTAAAATCGATCAAAAATCAAAACGTGCAAAATGTTAAACATAATAACAAACATTGGGATCAAAATACATTTTTTTATTAATAATGGATTGTTCAGAGTTTGTACAATGATTACACAAGCACAGATGTCACATTTAATTAAAACCCAAGTGAACGAAATCATTTAGTCTCTTTTCAAGTTTCCATGTTCCTCGACCCATGACCACTCCAGCATCCCAGACAGCAAGTTCCACATCCACACACATCAATAACCTGCGAGCATGCACACACGTGTATCAGACAACGCTGGTGAGTTCATAGTTTTACGAAAACGTTAGTTACCAAGTGTGTAGTTACGTCCATTGATTACAAATCCGAAAGCAGTGTTGATAATATCTCGATACTGAACAAGACGGCTCCTGATTTATGTTTTGCCCGTTCCCCAGTGCTCCTATCAAATCACTGGGCATGACTGGGTCATTAGTTCACACCCGTCCTCTCCAGTACGGGGTGAGGGTTCCAAACCTAAGTAGCGCTTCCAACTAATACCCCGCTACCTCTCCGGTAACAAAAAGATGGGACTTAAGAGCGATAGAGTGAGATTATTATCCAACATCACAGTTTTACCCAAAAGACTTATCCCTCCCCGGGATACCCACTGACTGTCCCAACCACCGGGACGCATGCTCAAGAGTAGTGAACTCACCTTCGATTTGCTCGGTTAGATTAAATGCTTGTTTAACAGTTGATCAAACACGTCCAAACATGGTTACTGGTAAAAATCAGTTCCTTAATCAATTAACGCAAATAGAGTGAGATTATTATCCAACATCCCAGTTTTACCCAAAAGACTTATCCCTTCACGGTCCATAATTTCCACAGGTTTCTCAACGAAGTGCATCGTGTTATCAACACGAATTTCATCAAGTGGTATGTGGAGGTTCTCATCAGCTAAACACTTTTTGAGATTGGACACGTGGAAAGTTGGATGAACATTTTCAAGTTCAGGAGGTAGCTCAAGTCTGTAGGCTACTTTTCTAATTCTTTCAACGATCTTGAATGGTCCAACATAGCGTGGTGCAAGTTTTCCGTTCTTTCCAAATCTAATCACACCTTTCCAAGGGGATACCTTGAGTAGGACGTGATCACCGACTTGAAATTCTATGGGCTTGCGTCGTCGATCCGCGTAACTCTTTTGACGGCTTCTAGCTGTCTGAAGGTTATCACGAATTGTAACACCTGTGCCTCCACGGCCATCAAACAAATACCAAACCAATGAAATATTGTATTTCATACTTGGGATTTGTATAAATATGCGTATCATTTGCACATATCAATTCTTGTTCGATTTCAAACTTTAAATCACTTTCTGGAAGGTTATACGCGCACTGATGCGTAAATATAACCAGTTTAATGCAACAAACACTCTGGAATAGTGATATAAGCTTAACATACCTTAAATAACCTTTACATAACTTAGAAATAAGTTTTGGGAGGTTTGGTATGCCGAAATCAAGTTAATTCGTTTACAGGGACTAAATTTGACAAACTACAAAAGTATGCCAAATTGAACTGTAACAGACATTCCGGAACATGACCATAAGTTAAAAATACCATAAATATCCTTTACATAGCTTAGAAATAGGCTTTGAGGGGTTCGGTGTGCTAAAATAAACTTTTGGGTCATTCAGGGACTAAAAGCGTCAAAAAGTGCACAAGTTTGCATTTTCGCGCATAACTTATGTTCTGAATACATCCGGACATCCAAAAATTTATGTAAGCACTAAAACATTTTATTTTAGTGTTTGGCATAAGAAAAATCCATTCGTCACGCATTTTGGATCGGTTTTCGCGCTTATGCGCATTCCGTCGTAATTAAGCGAACATCGCGTTCGTACGACCAAACGAACTGACATCCAACATATTTTTGAGCATGTTTCATGTCCACAATGTTTAGGCATCATTTTAGGGCCTTAAAGTTGGCTTTACAGGCCTTAGAAGTGTCGGAAATGGCTTTAAACACGTGCAGGGACTGAAACTGTAAATTCTGAAACTAATTCTGATCTGTGACTCCCAGGCGGCCCGCCTGAGTTTCTGCACATGTTGAAGCGGGCCGCGTCCGCCTTCCTGACCAGATTAACTCCATTTAACAGCAGGTTCCGGCTGTTTTAACCTCACCCACACATTCTCAATTGCCTAGTCAGATGATAAGGATCATTTTTAGTCACCATAAGGTTCCAACACTTGTACGGATGCGATTAAAGCACGGTTTCCATGAAACGATCCTAACGGTTCGGGTATTCCTATAAATACCCATCCACCCCCATTGCTAAACTCACTAGAATTCTGATTTGAGGAGCTCTAAGTTGAAACCATTGTTCCATACCTGAGCTACTTGGATCGGGATTAGCATTCGGGGACCCTTCGTAAGTATTCTTTCGTTCTTTTATTGCTTTTCGAGTCCGAAAGTCAAACTTTGTTTGACTTTCAACGTTGACCAGTTATGGTCAATGCGAAGTTCGTTTGAACTTCGCAACGTGATTGTAATCACGATGGTTATGGTCCCTTGGGACTATGCCTACTGATTACCACGTTGTCTAGGGTCGTAAGGGTAAGCGATCTGATAAATCGCTTATACCTTCGAACCCGACCCAGTTTGGTCGATCATTAGGATCCGACCAAATACATTAGGTGACCATAGTGTAGGGAATAACCTTCCGAGGTTATACCTTATGGTCACATCGTTTGAGTAGTTGTATGATAGGTATTTTATATGCCTTAGGTAAATTACCAGAATACCCTTTTCATGTATAATTGGTAATTAAGCATATGTAACCTAAACTTTTGTCACATAACTGATTATGTAACATGTTTAGGCATATAACACTTGTCATAGGACTAGTTAGGCGGTCCGAACGCGTTTCACGCGAACAGCGCGTTAAAGTAGCATAAGCTACCTAAACGGGTCGTAATGGGTCGTAAGCACTTAGGTTAGGTTTCAGTTAGTATGTAGGCTTTGTTAAACCATATGACACGAGTCTCTATACTCGTTTGGTTTACAAACCCTCATTCTATCCGATCTTCCGATTATAGGTCCGGTTTATTAATGTAGTTACCTATATTAGGTGTCATTTGATATCCGTGATCTCTAGCATTGTTTGGTTGTTACTCAAGGACTACTGAGCAATCTCAAGTGAGTACATAGACCCCTCTTTTACTGTTTTCCAAACTGTTTTGGGGTGAAACACATGTGCGTACTTGTTACTTTCATGCTTTCCTGTTTTCACATCATATAATTGTTATGTTCAATAGTACACTTACAGTACATGATTTCATTGTTTTCATGCTATGTATGTCCATTTAGTACATGCTTAGTACATTATTTTACATTGCATCTCTGTTGCATATGTTCCAGTAACATATGGACACATTGTTTTACAGCTCTACCTTGTATGTTTACTCTAGCATACTAGGTACATTATCTTCATAAAACATGCTTACATTTTGGTATGACATTTGGTTTGTTTAAATGAGACAATGTACATTCATTAACACCGATCATGCCGCTCGGTAGTAGGTAGTGGTACCATAGGACTTGACAAATCCCATTCCTGAAATCTCGGGTTTGTTTGGACGTAAGGAATGACCGAATCCGAATACATATTCTTTTGATAACTCATTTTTACATAGTTATCCGACTGTCTCAAGGCTTGGATGTATGAATTTTCACAATACCGCATAAATGTTCATATTCCGTATAGCAAGCATATATTTTACAAAACATAACTTTTGATTTACTCAAAATACTTTGTTTTGTACATTTTTACTTATGGTTTAAGTAGTCTTATTTTACTTACCATACATAAACATTTGTTACACATTACTTGACTACTTTTGGACTATCAACATTTGACATGGTTTATACAAGGACTTTTGACAAGTGATTTAAGTAACGAGGCGTGTGTAATATGATACAAGCATGGTGGATACGCCGCTGGTACTTCCTATATATAAGTGCTTGTATGATATTACATATTGTAGCGTTATTTGAATCATTTCAATTTGAGACATATAACATTTTATACAAATAACATACTTTTCACAAGACATTGTTTTACAAAACAACTTATCTTTTACAAACTCATTTTACTTGGTTATTCATTTAACCATACATTATTCTCTTACTTATACTTATCATCTGATCTTATTGCTTTTCAAACGATTTACAAAACAAAGCAAACTACAAGGTTCATGACTAAACATTTTCTTAAACATAAGTCATGAATCTCATTTTCACAAAACCTATGTATCTCACAGGCATTTTTATGCTGACGTACCTATTTTCACATGTGTTTTCAGGAGATGATGCATAGGATTTATCAAGATACACTTAGGCGGACTTGGGCCTTAGCGACAATAAAAGATGCAAGACTAGTTATTTATGTTATGTTTCTTTGATTGTCAAGACATTGTAACTACTTTAATCAATAAAACAATATTTCAATTTCCATGTGTTATGAAACAATGATTCTGTTACAACACTCCCCGACGTTTTCCGCCACGTTTTGTTGTTCTACGTGGTCGGGGTGTGACACGAATCTTCTTGACCTTATCTGTAGTCTCTAGAATGAGTTCAGGTCCAGTAAGCTGAGCTTCACCTATCTCATTCCAGCAGACCGGTGAATGACATTTTCGACCGTATAAAGCTTCGAAAGGAGCCATGTTGATGCTAGAGTGATAACTATTGTTGTAGGAGAATTAGATCAACGGTAGATGCGAATCCCAACTACCACCAAAATCGATCACACAAGCTCTAAGCATATCCTCCAGTGTCTGGATTATTCTCTCAGATTGACCATCCGTTTGCGGATGATATGCTGTGCTCAAATTAAGTTGGGTTCCCATGGTAGATTGCATGGTTCTCCAAAAGCGAGACGAGAATCGAGCATCTCTGTCAGATATAATGTTCAAAGGAACACCATGTCGAGATACAATCTCATCAACATATATCTTGTCAAGCTTGTCAGCAGATAGATCCTCACGGATCGGCAAGAAATGTGCTAACTTTGTAAGGCGATCAACAACTACCCAAATGGCGTCATGACCTCTTTTAGTACATGGCAGCTTGGTAATGAGATCCATAGCAATGTTTTCCCATTTCCAAACTGGTATCTCTGGTTGCTCCAATAATCCAAAGGGATGTTGGTGTTCTGCTTTAACCTTAAGACAAGTAAGACATTTGGAAACATATAAGGCAATGTCTTTCTTCATACCCGGCCACCAATACTGGGTTCGAAGATCCTTATACATTTTGTCTGCACCAGGATGAATAGAATAACGAGACTTATGAGCTTCATCCATTAACAAGGTGTGAAGATTGTCTATACTTGGGACCCACAAACGGCCCATGAAATAGAATATCCCAAAGTCCTTCAGTTCAAGCTCAGGTTTAATATAACATGATAATTCTTTACCCATCAAACCTTGTGTAACACAAGTATGTTGAGCCTGAGAAATGCGGGTTTGAATGTCAGATCGAACTTGAACACAGTGAAGCTTGACACGTTCCTTATGACTCAATGCGTCAGCTACGACATTCGCCTTACCAGGATGGTAGCGAATTTCGCAATCGTAATCGTTTAGAAGTTCAACCCAACATCGTTGCCTCATGTTAAGTTCTTTCTGATTGAAAATATGCTGGAGACTTTTGTGGTCAGTAAACACCACACACTTTGTACCATAAAGGTAGTGTCTCCAGATTTAAAGAGCAAACACTACTGCACCTAACTCAAGATCATGAGTGGTCTCGTGCACCTTCAGCTGTCTTGATGCATAAGCTATGACTTTGTTTCTTTGCATAAGAACGTAGCCAAGGCCTAAGTTGGATGCATCACAGTACACGACTAAGTCGTCGTTGCCCTCAGGCAAAGATAGAATAGGTACATCACAGAGCTTATGTTTCAAGGTCTGAAAAGCTTCTTCCTGTTTGGATCCCCACTCAAAAGGTTTGCTCTTCTAAGTTAAAGCAGTGAGAGGAACCGCAATCTTGGAGAAATTTTCGATGAAACGGCGGTAATAACCCTCGAGACCAAGAAATGAACGAACCTCGGTAGGAGTAGTAGGTGTATCCCAATCCTTAATCACTCTGATTTTGGTGGGATCTACATGAATACCTTGTTCGTTGACGATGTGCCCCAAAAATTGAACTTCCTTAAGCCAGAATTCGCAGTTAGAGAATTTGGAAAAAAGCTGTTCTTTCTTTAGGAGCTCCATTGTAAGACGAAGATGTTGCTCATGATCAGCTCGAGTCTTAGAATAGATCAGAATGCCATCAATGAAAACAATGATGAACTTGTCCAAATAAGGCTTACAAACCCTATTCATCAAGTCCATGAAAACAGCAGGAGCATTTGTTAAACCGAAGGGCATAACAGTGAACTCATAATGACCATATCGAGTACGAAAAGCTGTCTTGGGAATATCTTCTTCGAGAACTCGAAGTTGATGATACCCAGAACGAAGATCAATCTTTGAAAAGCAAGTAGCACCCTGTAGCTGATCAAAGAGATCATCAATGCGACGTAGAGGATATCGATTCTTGATGGTAAGCTTGTTAAGCTCACGATAATCGATACACATTCGGAAAGATCCATCTTTCTTTTTCACGAGTAGGACAGGAGCACCCCAAGGTGAAAAGCTCGGACGAATGAATCCTTTGTCAGATAACTCCTGAAGCTGCTTAGACAACTCTTGCATCTCAGACGGTGTAAGACGATAAGGTGACTTAGCAATAGGATTTGCGCCAGGCACAAGATCGGTAAACCAGGTAATTCTTCAGGAAATACCTCAGGATAATCCCGAACATAGGGATATCTTGGATAGTCTTACCCTTGCCTTTCTCCTCTACGACATGTGCTAAGAAAGCGACATATTTCTTTCGTAGGTATTTGTGGGCTTGGGTACAAGACATGATTTTAAGGCTACCAACAGGTTCCTCCCCATGAACTTCTAAGATCTCACCAGTCGACAGAGGTATGCGGACAATCTTCTCAAAACAAACCACCTCAACACGGAACTTGGCTAACCAATCCATTCCTATTATAACATCAAAGCTCCCGAGTTGCATCGGTGTGAGGTCAATAGGGAAAAGATGGTTATTAAGGTTCTACTGGCAATTTCGAAGAACTGAGTCGAGTACAACAGGTTCACCACTAGCAACTTCTACTGTCAAGGGTTTTCCTAGTTTTATTCTAGTCATCGCAAGCAAAGGCTCAAATGCTAAGGATACAAAACTCTTATCGGCACCCGAATCAAATAGAACAGAAGCAGGATGGTTGTTAACAAGGAACGTACCGTTCACCACTTCGTTATCTGCGCGAGCCTCATTAGCATTTAGATTGAAAGCTCTACCACGAGGCGGTGCTTGATTCGCATTTGCCAACCTCGGGTAGTTGTTCCTGTAGTGGGTCAGATCCCCACAGTTGAAACATGAACCAGGTGGATAGTGAGGTCGAGCAGGATTCTGGGCAGGGTTTTGTGCTAGGTTTTGAGCAGCTTGATTTTGGTTCGGAACAAAATGGCAGGTGTTCGCAAGATGACCAGACTTGCCACAGTTTGTGCAGATACGGCATTGTACCTGTGGTTGATGGTGGCTATTACATCTGTTGCACAGAGGTGCATTACCAGCGTACTGCCTCTTGGCGGCAGGTTGTGCAGCCAGATTAGGAGGAGCCTGATTTGTCTGAGCGGTGACAGCGAAATTCTTGGAAGCCTTACGCTTCCTTGATTTCTTTGAAGACTCAGCAGCCTTCTTGCCCTTTTTCTCATGGGTGCTATCAGACTATTTCTGCTTCTTATCACCTTTCCTGTGGAGTTTACCCTTCTTGACTTGCGATTCAGTAAGGGTTGCAGCTAGCTCAATGGCCTGTCGGACGGTAGTAGGGTTGCTGCCAGTAACAATATCTTGAACAGGACCTGGCAAGCCGTCGATGTATTTCTCGATAGCCTTATCCAAAGGCGTGACCATTGTAGGATAGAGCAAGCTTAACTACTCGTATCGGTCAGTATAAGCCCGGTGTTCACCACTGTCTTGTTTCAGGTCATGGAACTCATTTTCAAGTGCCCTCTGCTCGTGACGAGGACAAAATTCTCTCATCATAAGAGCTTTAAGTTCCTCCCATGTTTGACCCAAAGCAACATCAGCACCTCCGTCTCTCATTACCCCATTCCACCAGGTGAGAGCCCTCTTTTGGAATACGCTCGAAGCAAACTCGACCTTACGGTTGTTCGGACACTGAACATGGCGAAAAGTGCTCTCAAGACTCTCAAACCACTGGAGAAGCCCTGTTGCTCCTTCAGAACCACTAAACTTGAGTGGTTTAGCCGAGTTAAAACTTTTGAAATTGCACGGAGCAGGTGCATTATTGTTATTGTTGGCTTGGTTTAATTGAGTTATGAGATTCGGTAGCATAGCAGCCATTTGCTGTGCTATAATAGCCGCCAGTTCGGCATCAGGTTGCTGAACGTTACATCAAGGAGGCATTCTAAAAGAGGAAACATGAGAGAAAACGAGTGAGATGATGTGATGAAAGAAATAAGATGTCAATAAAATCGACAAAATGCAAGGATGGTGATCATTTGTTTATTACCTCGTAACAAACAGTCGACACACAGTGACAAATCAAAGTAAATGAGTCATAATAATGTATTGTTAAAGACATGCTCACCTATAAGTGAACACTCACCCCAAGAGTTCCCAGGTAAGAGTGACTGGTCTGATATTGAGGATTTGTACGAACACTCTAGCCTTAGACAGAAAACTCAGGGTACATGCATTCACTCTTCCAGTTTGCACGTGTTCACATTATTTAGACCCAAACCTTGACGAGATTTTGAAAATATTTGGAAGGCATTAAGCCAAAAGAAATCATCTAAGGATAGATGATTGATTACAAAATCGTTTTTGAAGATTGTGTTCATGTTTTGGTAATCACCTAAGGATAGGTGACGTGTATTGTTTTAAGATCTAAACACAAAAAAACTTGTGTTAGGGTCCTAGAAAGTTATAGTCTAGGTCAAAGCATTACTAATAACCTAATTCCCTATAACCATTGGCTCTGATACCAACTCTTCTGTCACACCCCAGCCGCGTTAAAACAACAAAACCGCGGCGGAAACGCCGGGGAGTGATGCGACAGAATTATTGTTTCAGCAACCATGGTAATTAAAGTTATGTATTATTAAGATTAATGTTTATATTGTCTTAGAGTTCAACAAAACATAACATAATATCTGTCTTTTAAGTCACTAAGGCCCAAGTCCGCCTAAGTGAAGCACAAACATCATCATGCATTAGCACCTTAAACACATGTAAAAATAGGTACGTCAGCATAAAAATGCCTGTGAGATACATAGGTTTTGTTTATGCAGGATTCATGACTTGTGATTTGTCACACCCTGACTTTTGCGGAAGCGTGGGTTATTGGTGCGACTTCTTAATACCGTAACATTCAATCATAACAACACTATATGATAAAACCATAAGATGTTCATCCATTTATTAAGTTAGAAAATATCATAACATATTTGTTTTGAAAACATCGACACCAAAATAAGTTACAAACCATGACATGTTTAACTGAGTTCATAAAGACTCAACAAAAGACTTTAAATAAAACTGGGTTTAGAGACATGTAACCCGTCCAGGAAGAGGTACACCTCCTAAACCCTTACAACCCCGGATGACATTTTTATTCGCAGCTAAAATTCTATTGCCCGCCAGATCCATTTTCTAATTTCCTGAAATACATGTAGTTTGAAAAAATCAACAAAAGTTGAGCGAGTTCATGTGTATGTGTGTATGAATAAACCTTTGAAATATGTCTGTATGTATGAAAGTCCTTGGTATGTAGCAATAAGGAAAAAGAGATCACCAATGGGTTGCAAAGACACTGATATGTGTGAAATGGTGCAGGAAGTACTCAAACCTAGCAAACTTGTCTCTGGGAATAAGACATAGTCACCACATGGGCCACCCTGGTCCGCATGGGTGTGGGCTCGCTACACCCAAATAGATCTATCACTCATGTCCCTCGGTCCTACGACGAGGATTAATGGCCTTAAGTGTTATACCCACCTTTCACATGATCTAAGTAGTAAACCCTCCTTAAGCTAACCATACCATGTATAAAAATGTCTGTAATAATTGTAACATGTATTTCACCCCCGAAGTATAAAACTGAAAACAGTTAAAAGAAAAGGGGGACATGAACTCACAGTAGTGCGTCTTCTGTACCGTCAACTCAAATCTCCGCAGCTAATCACGATTACCTACAGTGTACTAACGTCTATTAGACGAATGGGTCAGGCCTTGGCTTAGAGTTTAACGTTTTGAGTTGCGTCTCTTATGTTTTTTTGGGTAAAGGGTTACCCCGGTGATTCTATATATTCACAACCAAAGAAACATAAGTAGTGTAGGGAGTCTACACTAGTTCAATCATGAGACATGCCCCATGAAAGTAAACCAGAAAAAACACAAAACACAAAAACAACCAACTAGGGAAAACAACTAGACAAGAACTCTAGACATAACAACCAAAAACAAAACTAATCAGCCCCCATCGTCATCCTTATCTTTTGTATAGATCTCCCATTCTTCAAGAAGCTTGCGCACCCTAACGGTATCCTTCAGCTTTGCTCCCATCAACTTGTATCGCACTGTTTTCATGATTACATCACTAACCGTCTCAGGAGGTCTCAATTGTTTTTTAAATAACCTGGCATTCCTCTCTTGCCAAATACTGTACGCAGCAGCCGCTACGAGAATCTTAGCAACATAAGTATCGGCCCTCCTTTGATGAGCACGAGCACAAAGCCAGTCAACAATATCCGTCCATTTCGGACAAACAGAAATCATCCCCACCCTGTTTCTAACTGTAAGCCACACTTGAGATGAGTACTTGCATTCAAAAAACAAGTGCGGGCGAGAATCAAAGTTCTCATAGCACAATAAACAGCACATCATATTCATGTTTTTTCTCCGTGAAAAATCCCATTGCAGAATTTTATCTTGCGTAAGGAGCTTACCTTTCATAATCAACCACATCATGAAGGCGTGTCTAGGAATACACTGGGCGAACCACACAATGCTACACCAATCGACTTCCGGCTCTCTATGCCGAACCAAGTGCCATACACCAGAAGACGAGAACTCATTAAGATCACCACCATCTTTCCATAATAATCTGTCAACTTTCAAGGGGTCCAACTGAACTTGATCAATCTGAATAAGAATAGGGAAGAGATCCCTCCAAGCCGTAGGCCACATCCAAGCACCATTAGAATAAACATCGGCCACCAGGTCATCCAACCTAAAACCAGCATCAGTGATAGTTCTGGGCGACACAAAGTCGCCAAGAGGCCCCAAGTCACTGCAATTATCGAACCAGGCTGAAGTATTAGCACCATTCCCTAACTCCGACCATATATGCTTTCTAATTAATGGCAACATCTGAGTGAGTTTTCGCCAAGACCAACAGCTATTCGAAGGCGTTTTGCAGACCCAGAAGCTCTTATCTTTTAAACGATACGAATGAACCCATTCAACCCACAGGGAATCACGCTTGGAGACAATACTCCAAATATGAGACGACATCAGAGCTTTGTTCATATCCCCAATGCGTCTAAAACCCAAACCCCTTCATACTTAGGCGTACAAACCAATTTCCAAGAAACTTTAGATTTACCTTTGTTGAAAGAAGAATCTTGAGACCATAAGAAATTTCTCATTTTAGCTTCTAGCTCCTGAATAATCCGAGCCGGCAAGATAAAAACCGAGGACCAATAAATATGCATAGAAGAAAGCACTGAAATAATAAGTTGAAACCTTCTCGCGAATGATAATAGTTTGTTCCTCCAGTGCATAATATGTTTTTCTAATCTTTCCACAAGCACACGACAATCATTGTAACCAAGCCTAGCCGAAATCAGGGGCACCCCCAAGTACTTCACGGGTAACTTTCCTTCCGTAAAAGGCATAATATCCAGAATAGCTTGTTTGACATGATCCTTAACATTACAAAAGAAAACCGTGCTTTTCTGGTTACTAGGCACTAACCCCGACATATTAGTGAACTTTGAGAGAGAAGACATAATACAATTAGCCGAATTCACTTCCCCTCTAGCAAAAAGAAATAAGTCATCCGCAAAACAAAGATTAATAATCTGCTGCCTTTCACATCTGTTATGGAACTTAAAAGAAGAGTCAATTCGAACCGAATGATGAAGAATACCCGTTAAGACCTCCATAACGAGAGTAAATAAATATGGGGACATAGGATCTCCTTGCCTTAGCCCACGATTACCCTTGAAAAAACCATGCACTGTGCCATTAACACAAACCGAAAATGAGGTAGTAGACACACAAATCATAATCCACTCCACCATCTTACTGTTAAAGCCAAAACCAATCATCACACTTTTAAGAAACCTCCAATCGACAGTATCATAAGCTTTCTGAATATCTACTTTAAACGCACATCTTGGAGGACCCACGTCTCTATGATAATTATGCATTAACTCTTGGGTTAAAAGAATATTATCCGAAATCTTTCATCCAGGAACAAAAGCAGATTGGTTGATGCTGACGATGTCATTAAGAGCTCCTTTAATTCTGTCTGCAACAATCTTACTAATGCATTTGTAAAAGACATTACAACAAGTAATCGGTCGAAAATCAGTAACAAGCAAAGGAGTCGAAACCTTTGGAATAAGCACAATAAGAGTATGATTCAATTCCCGAAGCAGGTTACCAGTTTCGAAAAAGTCTTTAATGGCATTAGAGACATCATTGCCAATTAAAGACCAAGCGCTTTTGAAAAAAGCCACCGTATAACCATCCGGCCCAGGGGCTTTGTCATTACCAATAGAAAACATCGCCTTCTTGACCTCCTCCATCGTTACCTGTCGAACCATATGAGTAGCGACATTATGAGATAACCTTTTCGGAAATAAATCTGGAGCCGGCTCAAGCGATATGTCACCTTGAGAACAAAAAAAAAATCTTAGTGCTGAACAAACGCTTGATACACCATGTCACCCTCATAGAGAGTCCCTCCCGATTCGTTGATAACATCAATTCTGCTAAAATGATTTCTGGCTTTCAAAGAAGAATGAAAAAAAGCAGTATTCATGTCACCCGCAGCTAACCAATCCACCTTAGATTTTTGTTTTAGGAAACGCTCCTCATCCAACAAAGCCTCCTGTAAATCACGGCTAGTAGAAGTCTCTTCGGTCCGGAGATCAACATTTAACGGGTCCTGATCAATACTTTGTTGAATCACATCCAACTTCATTCTAAGATTTTCAATTTTCTTGTGAAGATTTCCTTGCTTGAAAAGCAACGACCTAAGCGGGTTTTTCAGCAAACGAAGTTTTTTGACAACTCTAAACTGATGCACACCGTCAACATTTGAATCCCAATGCTTTTTGACAATCTCTAAAAATTCTGGTTTAAAAACCAAAAAATTAGCGAATTTATAAGACCTCGGCTTCATTTTCATAGCTTCCGGAATAGATAGAATACATGGACAATGATCCGAAAGCCGATACGGCTTGAATATGGCAACCGAGTTCGGGTATTCAGCCACAAAAGGAGTGTTCCCCATTACTCGATCTATTTTCTTTAGTAACCCAACCCCTTGTTTCGGCTTTTGGTTCCATGTAAAATGGATACCCGTCTGATTTATATCAACCACTTCAATGTCATCAACACAAGCTTGGAACTCCCTCATACCAATAGATATCGAAGACGTTCCCATAGATTTATCCTCTATGTTTAGAGCCGAGTTAAAATCACCCATAATACACCAAGGGTTTTATGCATAGAAAGTTGATGCCACAATTCCCTACGGGTCGCATAATAATTGGTTGCATAAACAATAGAACAAAAGACCATCCTTTTATCCAATTTAAACACAAGTTGGAGGTGCATAACCTGAGACGACTGAGCCAAGATCATCACATCAAAGATAGCAGGATTCCACCCAATAATAATTCTTGTGCCTTTGTCACAACACCCTCCATTTGAAGTCCAATCCCAAGATCGAAAAACAGTTTTACACACTCTACCCAGTTTATCAACATTCACATGGGACTCTAAAATTGCACACAAACTCAAGTTATAATCCTTCACTGCCTGTCGAACCTCCATTTGTTTAAGCGCGCGGTTCAACCCCCCTTATATTCCAAACCGCGAGACTAACCATCAGCAACTACCTGGGAAGGAGTGCTTGCCCCTTGTTTGCTCTTTATATTTAGAGAACCTTGCTGCATAAAAACATCCATTTCATTGTACACCTCGTCAACCTCATCATCCGTATCCTCCTGGCCCATACCCGACGTATTCTTGCTGGTACCTTCCTCCGAGTCGACTTGGTTCAAGACGTCAAAGGGATTGTTCGATTTAACAGGCATTGATGTTGAACCGTTATTGACCTTCGGCTGAGTCTTAGATCCCACCGGCAGATATTCAAATTTATTTTTTTGTTTGTTCACCGGAATACCAACCTTTCTAGCAACTTTCTTACCATGAACTTCAGTATAACCATCCTGATCCACATTCGGAATCTTTTTCACTTGCCTATTTCTTTGAAGATTGCGATTGTGATCCTCATGTCTAACATTTTTCATTGGCTTTTTCGGACACATCTCGCTAGAATGACCAAACACACAACATGTAGCACAACGATGCGGGCTCCATTCATATTCCACATACATAGTTTCTTTAATAAAACCCTCCCCGTCAGGTTCGGGTCATGCCATTGTAATCTCCTCACGGAACTCCTTATTAGCCGAAATTTCCACCAAAGCTCTAGCATAGCTACTACGGCCCCATGACTCCGTGCACATAGACGTAGTAAAAGAATCCAGCATCTTTGGCTCCCCAATTGTTGTAGCTATCAGACTAAGGCCATCTTCCGTATAGGCCGCAATTGGAACCTCATGAATTTTCACCCAAACTTGCACTTGCTTTACTTCTTTCTTTTCCAATTTAGTCGTAGGAGTCCATGTATTCAAAAACAATGGTTGAGACCTGATTATCCACGGACCATCTTTGAGCACGTTCAACATCCCGCCTTCATCATTAAACTTGAAGAAGAAAAAGCCGTTGGCATTCATCATCGTCTTTTGCAATCCATATTTCTTCCAATTAACTCTAACATAATAGTCAACAACCGGGAATGCAACTCGGTCCCCCAAAAAATAACCATAAATGGTATTAGACATTTTTTTCCTGCACGGTTCGGACAGATTCCTTAGGAAGAACGACGTCACAACCTTCATGCACAACCGAGCTAGACAATGATCGGAAATTAACTTTCTGTACGTTGCTGCCTACAACCGAATCCACATAAGACTTAGGGTTAGAGCTGCTACCCTGAACCGTATGTGATCCCTGAAAGCCATATGCAGCCACATCATCCTCTGAACCTTGAGTCACCGATGATTGAACAGGAACGGTGATCTTGGTTAATTCATCGATGACGTTAAACTGAGAATTCTGCACCGTACCTCTCCTAGGAAGCAACAGATTACCATCAATACTCACCACTCTACTGGCCAAACCCTTAAACGTTAACGGCGGCTTACCTCGATCACTCTTAGCAACATCATCAGGTTTTGGACGATCATCCATTGAACAAATAAGCGACTCTCTCCTTTAAGCAACAATTGAGACAACCATGCACGCAGAATAACGAAAAATCAAGAAAACCCAGCCGAACGAACACAAGACAAAAACCCTAAATAGGTTGACGACAAAGAAACAAAAAGAACCCTAGATTCAACTCAATCCTTTCGCTAACTAGTTCGAATCAGATATATTGATAAATCAATACTCCAATGATCAGACTGTTATACGAAAATCATGAAGAAAAATCAAAGGTAGGAAGAGAGCCCAAAATCGCCATAGCTAGAGAGATAAATTAGGGTTTTCAGTTTACGCTACTTTAACGTGTCATGTCTCTTATGTTATTCCAAGTTATAATTATTTTAACTTTAAATTATATTTAATTTTGGAATAATTGTTTAATTAATATTTTGTGACAATACTTCTTAAGTATTTAATTTCGTATTTTCCTTCCCAAGGATGGGGGTATCTTATACATGTATCTTGTAGTTCCGAAATGATATATTTTTAAGTCCCACTTAGAAAATATATGTATAACTTATTTGTCCAATAAATAATGTATTCCCAAGAAAATATATATTTTTCCCTAAAATTATATATCTTCTAAATATACTAGGAAAATATATATTTTTATCTCCCAAAATAATATATTTTCTTTTTGTCAAAAATATTACTTGGTAATATGTTCAAAAATCATATTTTCACCTCATGTATCCAAAATAATATCTACCAAAAATATATTGTAAAAGTATTTTCCGGAATATTTCATAAGTTATGTTTTTGCTTTCGGTTTCACAATATCAAGTGTGTAACTTAAATATTTATTCCTTGCGATTTTTGGTACTAGCTCAGAAAAATAAAAACAATGCTTTTTGCAATATTTTAGTGTTCCGGGTAATGTCCGGTTGTTCGGTTAGATACCGTTCCGTTAAAGTGCTAAGTTATTCCGTATAGTGTCCTTTAACTTTTTGTGACACTTTTAATTCCCGACACTTAGGAAACATACAGGACCATTTTGCCATATTTTTGCACATTACTAGCATGTTAAAATGCTGAATTTTGATGATTAATGTAGAATTCTGCACTTTGAGTGGGTTTTAGGCACTTTCCGGCACTTAAACTATCACCTAGTGACGCAGTTTTATGGTCCTCACTTCCCAACACTCCATACTAGTGTAGTGCCTTGTCTCTGGCTCATACTGGGTCTCAAAATATTGTCTGTCTATGTACTGGCACTGTCAGTATATGTCTGAGTTATCCGCTAACTGTGCTAACTGTGCTTTGTGCATCAAGTATGTCACTAAAGTTTGCATGTAATAATGATGTGACGGTATGCAATATGTGATGCACATGTAAGTAGGATGCAGTAATCAGAAAGCAATACAAGCATTTAATTGTAATTCAGCACAGTCATTAAGCACAAATCATTATTTAATAATTGTACGGAAACATGCAAATTTGACAGTTGTCACATTCTCCCCCTGTTAAGAAAATTTCGTCCTCAAAATTTATACTACCTTAACTCCTTAGGGTTACATTATGCGTGTATGTATATGAATAATACTGAGGCAGATATCCACAAAACCGAATCAAAACTCATTCGAATCAAGCGAAACCAAGGGTATCTCTCCATGTTAAGACCCTAATGGTCACAGGGTATGTCTCTTAGAATTTGGTGTTAAAGAACACAAGATGTATAGATGTATAAGCTAGTGTAACTTAGTTAACAGGGTGTCACAAAGGGTTTTGACCAATGGATTCTCAATTCAATCAGTCATAATATACCATCGAACGTTTACAACCATAGCACCCACTATATGAACTCAAAATCAACAACTTGAACACGAAATGATCTGTCAACTTTCGAATAATTAATTGGTAAGGATTTGTGCTGACATTCTTGGATTGCAGAAATACACCGAATGAAATACAAGCGAATCTGGTGTGTATCACTGTCTTGATTCGTAATTGCATCAGGAATGTTTAAATAACAAGTCAAACAAAGTATATGCAGTTTTGTGTGAAACGATTGACCTTGATTAGTACATGCTACAAGTTTGTGAGGACACCACAAGGTGTCGTATCGACATAATTCAATAATAGCGGTGACTGAACAAGTTCACCGTGTCTGAAATCAAATGGAAGTGTACTGAAACAATCTGAAGATTTGATTCACACAATGTCATAGAGTTCTCAATTGGATACGACGCATCGAAGAATCACTGTTTCCGATCGAAGGTGAGAAAGTAACAAGTACCACAGAGCATTCGGTTTATAATGAAAGAATCGTTAGGAGGTACACCATGATATAATATGAATCTATGTACCATCGTCTTAACACACAACTGTGTTGAGACCGCTTTAGTCGATAAACAAAACGGATTTAGAACAAGCCAATAATTAAATCTGTGTATGAGGTGCGTAACGAAATTAGCGCAAGCTTCAGTTTTGTGGAAGTATCACCATAAGGTGTCGAGTCCAACAAACGATTTAGTGGAGTTGTAGACCAAACAAGTCTACTACGACTCGAAACAAAAGACCTTTTGCAAAATATGAATACGATGCTCTCAATACATCACATGGCGTTTTAGATTAAACATGCGAAATGGCTAAGTTCAAGCAATTGAACTTGGTAACCTGACAATAAACGTATATCTCAACGAGGGTATCTCAGCATGGTTACGAAGATAAACCATGAGTGTAACTTGAAAGAAATGAAGTCTAAAGAAAGTGTGTTGACTTGATAACAAGGAGGCCAACAATTTCAATAACGTAGGTTAAACCAACAATTAGCTTTAGCAAAATAATATGTAAGCTTTAGTGAAGCGTTTACTCGAAGCGAAACCTCATGCGTAGCAAATGGTGCATGCGTAACATATAAGTTTTCAAGTAATGAAACAATGAGTATGAAGAAATGATCAAGTATCGAAGCAAACGTGTGTTCGCTCTCAGCGAAGAAAATTAACGCGATGCAACTACCATTAAGGGGAGTAGAGGTGCAAACATCTACTCGCTAGAAGTAAAAGTAAAGATTTCAACAAAATAAGTTGGAGTACTTTCTGTTTGGTTAACTGAAATATTATAAATGTCAGGACAATGGGGTTTGCTAGAGTTCACAGGTGTGGTTCCTAAGTGACGACCTTTCCGGGTTTTGACCTGGGTTCCCAAAGGATTTAGCACATGATTTGTGCGTTGCACAGGGATCACAATTCTTTTGCGTAGATTTAAAACAAGTTATTGTCCCACCATTCCATGGTATACATTCTTCCTGAATTCCCGTATACTGACGCTCAATCATCGATCAGTCTTAAAATAGTAGTTGGGTCCTTATAGTTAGTTAGTTAAATAAACAATTCGTTAATTCTCATCAGGGGTTACCGACTCTTGTTGGCTAGTTCGTTCAGCTCCTGGTAGTGGATGCTTATTTGAAAATCATCATCCTTCTACTTGATGAGCAGCACTGGTGTTACTCAAAACGGGTAGCTTGGTCTGTTAACTTCCTTCTCTACCAGCTACTGAAGCTATTCTGCCAATCCTTGCATCGCCGAAAGTCTAAGTTGCTTTGGTGCATTGACTGTAAGCGCGACGTCGGGAAACAAATTGATGCGAGTTCGACTTGTCATTGGAGTGGTAGTTCAGACAAGCCTTCGGCTTCTTTATCTGCGACGTGAGCCGAGAAGACAACACATTCTGTGCGTGAAATTTTCGTGCCTCCAAGCACTAGTAATTTGTAGAGGCGTATCCTGCTTCATGAATCACGATTGCTTCGTCATTCGACATCGGGATGCGGATAACGATCTCCACTTGGTTGCTCGACAACTGGTCCATCCCAGTTACCACGTCGAGGCTTTTCATTAACTAGTTCTATCGAGTACGGGTCATCTAACTTAACCCTCTACTAAACCAAGTATATTCTTAAATTCATGAGATACGAAGCTATGGTTGGCACTGGTATCAAATAACATGGATGCAAATTTTTTGGTTGATAGAGAACGTACCAGTAACCACATCTGGATCCTGGCATGCTTCACAAGCTCTGATGTTGGATGCTCCTTCACGGTCTTGGTTAATCTCCTTTGGGCAATCTTTCCAAAAGTGCCCCACATCACCACAGTTAAAACACCCTTGTCTACGTTCTTGATTTCCGCCATTTCCGCCTTGATAGTTACTATTGTCGTTGTTTCCCCCGTCTTTCCTACTACTAACTTGACCTTGATTTCCACGTTTCTTCCGGCGCCAACACATCTCCTTACAGTGTCCCACTCTGCCATAGTTATCACATTTTTCATTACCACATTGCCCGGTATGATGACGTTGACATTCGTCGCACTTAGGTAGTTTACCCAGGTACTTCTTTCCCTTTTTGGCCTTGTTCTTGTTATTTGCCCGATCACCTCCTTGGAATTCACTGAGCTTCCTTTTGTTCTTTTCAGATGTCTCTACCGGAGTTTCCTTCTTCTCGTCGGGGGTTGAATGTCTTTCCAATCTAAGTGCTTCCTTAGTGAGCGCCAGACTCATCATATATGCAACAATAGTTGTTGGTGCCGTTGATGCTGTCATTAAGCTCAAGGCTTGAGGCCCCAGTTCCCAAATGGATTGCTCCATTCTCTTCAATTCGGGTTCCACCAGGTACGGAACGACTCGCGATAAATCATGAAGCCTCTGCACGTGCTCCACCACTTTTGGACCTTCCATCTTTAGCTTCCAGAATTTGAATTCCAGCTTTTGGATCTCCATCTGAGAACAATACTCCCTACGCATCATTTCCTTCAGCTCACTCCATGTTAACGCATATGCTGCAGCCTCGCCCATTTCTCGAAACCTAAGGTTCCACCATAACAGAGCTTCATCTTGAAGCAATTCGGAAACGTATGGGACTTGTTGCTCTAGCGTACAACCGCTCATTCTCACAACAGCATCCACATTCTCAACCCATTTAACAAAAGCTATGGCACCTCCAGTGCCATCGTAGTTCAGGGGTTTGCAGTCTAGAAACTATTGGTAGGTACAACCTGTACCCAAGCAATCATTATTACAGTAAGTATTAGCAAAGCACAATGGGGGATTTTCCAAACGTGTTGCAATGTGTCTTGGATGACTTAAACATTACCGTTAGGTGGGTCATTCCTTGAGGTACCTTCGCTGTGTTTGTAGCGAAGAACCTCGTGCCGAGCTATGACTCGTGAGGCGTGCGCTTGCCATTCCGCCTCTGTCAGTCGAGTGATCTCTTGATGAGACATCTTCTAAGAAGAAGTTCGGGTTAGTTAGGTCTCGTCTGTTCAGGGAATGAAAATAGTTGTTTGGAGATCATATGTATTTGCACGTATTAAATCGTCATATCAACACATAAAGCAACAGTACACTCATGGTACAAGCAAGTAAACGGAATCATGTCTAATGAGAGTATAACGAACAAACACGTATATCACAATCATAGCACATTCCTGTTATATTGGTAGCACGTTTATTGAGAACATTACAATCAGGCCTTCATTAAGCAGGTAAGCACATTGCATCATAATCATAGCATAAACAAGTAATTCATCAACGTGCATAATGAGAATGTTGCGATTGAGCTTTCATATGTCAAGACCACGAGTACAGTTTACAAGTTTCATAATTGTATCATACATCCAAGGAGACTATGGGTCACCTCACCCTTGTCTGAATCGTCTAACAAATTACATCAGTCGAAAGTCAATAAGTCAAAAGTCACATTGTGGTCATCAAAAGCTGTGCAATCTGGCTCAGTAGCTGCACTCTCATCGAAGGTATGCTATTTGCATAAAACCAAAAACCTCTAAGCTGATGGGGGAGGAGGAGGAGGTGGAGGAATGAAAAGCAACCTGCGCAAATGCGCCAAATCCTCTTTAAGTGCATGAACGACATGCAACAGGTAAGCAATCTGCTGCTCTAAAGTAAGAAAACGAGCGCCAAACTCCGGGTAGAACTGAAGAGGAGCCGGCGGAGTCGCGAATGGTGACTGATAAGTGCAAGATGGAGGACGCGGGATCCTCTCTAACTCTGTGACTCTACGACTCAACATATCCTGCTGGAGCAGCAAGGATAAGAGCAGATCATCTCTGGTGTATCCAGCATAATGAGAAGGATGGTATGGATCTGATACGGGCATCGTGTTGGGCGGAAACCAAATCAGTGGCTCGCCCGTGGGTGCAGGAACAATAGGGGCAGTGTGTGTAAACTGTGGCATGAAATGATCGGCTGCTGACACAAAAGGTACATGACTGGCCTGCTGACTTGATGGTCCTTCCCCTGAATGGGGAGGAGGGATGTCCTGAGGAAACGTGACTGGAAAATCTGTGCGGTGAACATCAACGTGCGGGTGAAACTAGGTGACATCAATGGGTGCCTGAACAGGAGCAGAAGGGGGAGTAAGTGGTCTAACAAAAGGGGGATAGTCGTCGTCATCCTCAATCCACCCGTTGCGGGTGTGAGCATATCTAGGGTCCACATGGGTAGCAAATGGAGCACGGTCAACAAGTACAGGGACCGGGTCAGGCAGGGGAGGTGCAATAACGGGTACATCAACAGGGATAGGGTCGTGCACAGGTAAAGGGTCATGAGCAAGAATGGTCTCTGGTGCAATCTCAGGCTCTGGGTCAGCTGGAGTAGGCTCATGATCAGCGGGTACATCGAGGAGCTGATCATCAGGAAAAACAAGTGCATCAATGGGCTGCTCAGCAGGAACAAAATCAATCTCCTGCTCAGGATCGAAACCAAGATCAACAGGTGCCTCAAAAGGCTGCTCCTCAAGGATAAACTCGATCTCATGATCGGGGTCAAAATCGAGTGGAAAGACAGGATCCAACTCATCCTCAGACTCAGGATCAAACTCAAAATCGTGTGGCGAACCAGGGGCAGCTGACAAAGCAGTGTCGGAATCAATGTCTGAGGGATAACGCTGTAATCCCAGTGCATGAAGAGTAGAAGATGACACGGAATCAAATGAATCGGGACCAGACTGGTCAGATAAAACCTCCACAACAGGAACCTCGACAGGTGGCAAAACAATGGCATCCACAACAGGAATCTCATCAAGAGGAATAGCAACATCATCATCAACCGGAGCCCCACCATCCTGGGCATCCTCAGGGGGACCCTCGATGAAGAGATTGACGTCATCGTCCGACATATCGTCGAGAGGCAGATCCTCAGCAGGAAAAGCAGCAAGAGGAATAGGTGCAGGGATCTGAGCAAGAGGTAGATCCCCGTCAAGAAAACCATCAGCCATAGGTATGTCGTCTCCAAAATCTGGTAAGGTGAAGGGCTGAAAGTCATCGTCGTCGCTACTCGTAGTATCTGAAGTGAAAACCTCGTCCTCTGGAAGGATCTCGTCATCTGACACTATGGCTATCAGGTCTATGGTGTCTGACACTCCACTCTCGGAGGAAGATGACATGGTGTCCGTGACAAAACAATCACAAGTATGCACATATATCAACAATCATCAAGTAAGCATGTAAGTAATGACAGTGTAAGCAAGTAATCATCCTAGTCTTCCCCAGACTATCCCACCCAGCCTCTCAGACTGAACTCTCTAGTCTCTCAGACTAAAACGCCCCAGTTTCCCAAACTGAATTCCCTGGTCTCTCAGACCCAAATCCCCAGTTTCCCAAACTGTGCTACCCAGTCTCTCAGACTGAACTCTCTGGTCTCTCAGACTAAAACGCCCCAGTTTCCCAAACTGAATTCCCTGGTCTCTCAGACCCAAATCCCCAGTTTCCCAAACTGTGCTACCCAGTCTCTCAGACTAACTCCCTGGTCTCTAAGACCAAACTTCCCCAGTCTCTAAGACTAACTCCCTGGTCTCTAAGACCAAACTTCCCCAGTCTCGAAGACTAACTCCCTGGTCTCTAAGACCAGACTTCCCCAGTCTCTAAGACTAACTCCCTGGTCTCTAAGACCAAACTTCCCCAATCTCTAAGACTGAACTCCCCCAGTCTCTAAGACTGAACTCCCCCAGTCTCTAAGACTGAACTCCCCCAGTCTCTAAGACTGAACTCCCCCAGTCTCTAAGACTGAACTCCCTCAGTCTCTATGACGGAACTCCCTCAGTCTCTAAGACTGAACTCCCTCAGTCTCTAAGACTGAACTCCCTCAGTCTCTAAGACTGAACTCACTCAGTCTCTAAGACTGAACTCCCTCAGTCTCTAAGACTGAACTCCCTCATTCTCTAAGACTGAATTATAAGCATAAATTTTGAAAAGTGTCTCGTGTCTTTTATTTGTAAAAAAAATGTTTTTGTTTCCTGGATCTGGACGTTTTGGTGTATGCAATGTAAAAATGTTTGAAAACATTTTCGTGAGAGCCCTGATGATCATAGTCTAGACTCGAGAAAGAATCCTAGTTCGCTATGATCGAGGCTCTGATACCAAGCTGTCACACCCTGACTTTTGCGGAAGCATGGGTTATTGGTGTGACTTCTTAATACCGTAGCATTCAATCAGAACAACACTATATGATAAAACCATAAGATGTTCATCCATTTATTAAGCTAGAAAATATCATAACATGTTTGTTTTGAAAACATCGACACCAAAATAAGTTACAAACCATGACATGTTTAGCTGAGTTCATAAAGACTCAACAAAAGACTTTAAATAAAACTGGGTTTAGAGACATGTAACCCGTCCAGGAAGAGGTACACCTCCTATACACTTACAACCCCGGATGACATCTTTATTCACAGCTAAAATTCCATTGCCCGCCAGATCCATTTTCTAATTTCCTGAAATACATGTAGTTTGAAAAAATCAACAAAAGTTGAGCGAGTTCATGTGTATGTGTGTATGAATAAACCTTTGAAATATGTCTGTATGTATGAAAGTCCCTGGTATGTAGCAATAAGAAAAAAGAGATCACCAATGGGTTGCAAAGCCACTGATATGTGTAAAATGGTGCAGGAAGTACTCAAACCTAGCAAACTTGTCTCCGGGAATAAGACATAGTCACCACATGGGCCACCATGGTCCGCATGGGTGTGGGCTCACTACACCCAAATAGATCTATCACTCATGTCCCTCGGTCCTACGACGAGGATTAATGGCCTTAAGTGTTATACCCACCTTTTACATGATCTAAGTAGTAAACCCTCCTTAAGCTAACCATACCATGTATAAAAATGTCTGTAATAATTGTAACATGTATTTCACCCCCGAAGTATAAAACTGAAAACAGTTAAAAGAAAAGGGGGACATGAACTCACAGTAGTGCGTCTTCTGTACCGTCAACTCAAATCTCCGCAGCTAATCACGACTACCTATAGTGTACTAACGTCTATTAGACGAACGGGCCGTGCCTTGGCTTAGAGTTTAACGTTTTGAGTTGCGTCTCTTATGTTATTCCAAGTTATAATTATTTGTTAAAATAATAATTATTTTAACTTTAAATTATATTTAATTTTGGAATAATTGTTTAATTAATATTTTGTGACAATACTTCTTAAGTATTTAATTTCGTATTTTCGTTCCCAAGGATGGGGGTATCTTATACATGTATCTTGTAGTTCTGAAATGATATATTTTAAGTCCCACTTAGAAAATATATGTATAACTTATTTGTCCAATAAATAATGTATTCCCAAGAAAATATATATTTTTCCCTAAAATTATATATCTTCTAAATATACTAGGAAAATATATATTTTTATCTCCCAAAATAATATATTTTCTTTTTGTCAAAAATATGATATACTTGGTAATATGTTCAAAAATCATATTTTCACCTCATGTATCCAAAATAATATCTACCAAAAATATATTGTAAAAGTATTTTCCGGAATATTTCATAAGTTACGTTTTTGCGCTCGGTTTCACAATATCAAGTGTGTAACTTAAATATTTATTCCTTGCGATTTTTGGTACTATTTTGGAGTTGTAAATGTCATGGTAATTTGTTAAGTTATATTATTTTACCCTAAAGTAATATAACTATTCCACCAAGTAAACAAATATTCACACAAGTGTCTTACTATAAAATATATATTCTAAACATATATTTATCCATTTTTATTTACAAAACCAACCTCCGATACTTTGTATTTTTGTAACAAAACCTATGGCGAAGTTTATTTTGAAAAACAAAGTTAGAAACATACTTGTAAACACTTGTTAGAAAATATTTTCTAAGTGTTGGAATTTTTAGAAAATTTCGCCATAGTTTCCTTTGTAACTGGAGGTGTCCATGCTATTTAGCATATCATTTTCTTTTCGAAAATCATTCAAATAATCAACAACAAATCACTAAACCATATTACACTTACCAAGTGCAAAAACTATATATTTTACATAATGACATGAACTTGGTTCTTCACAAAAATGTGTAGTAACTTGGTAAAATATTTAGTAGTCTTAGTTACCCTCCAAAATATATTTACTTCTTGGTAAAACTTATTCTTGAAGGTTTTTGATGTTTACAACTTGTAAACACATTTTGTAAAAATGTTTATTTATCACGTCTTCTTGTTTCACTAATGTTTATTTATTTGTCTTTCCACTAAAATAGTGTAGGTTTAATAAAAACCATGATCCTTCAAGAATCATCTTTTTAAACTTGGTTCCTTTAGAAAAATCGTTGACTTGGTTTATTACTTTTCAAGAAAAATCATTTTTCTTTCAAGTTCATGTTTAATCAAGGTGATGATTATTTCATGTTGTTACATAATCATCCCTTATCTTGCTAAATCATGTTTTTAATCATAATCTAGCAAGTTCCATGTAATGATCAACATCAATATTTCTAGTAATCATCAAACAACATCATACATTCACTAAACATCATCATATCATCAAGATTTCATCTTATGTTAGCTTTATGTTCACGATTTATGTGTATGATCTTTAGTGTTCTTGTATAAATCAACATGATATATCTTTTAACCACTAAGAATATGAAGTAAACAAGGATCAAAGAAGTCTTACAACTAGCTTAAAGCTAGGGAAGAACAAGGTTGAAAAAGTGGTGGATAATAGCAAACGAAGGTGGTCCTTCAAGTTCCGTGAGCACCGAGTCTCGTTAGTGACCTTCTAGCACCTTGTATTACACTTGAAATGGATGAACTTGCAACAAAAATATGGTGGGTGTGTGGACAAGGGGTCGGCCGAGAATCAAGGAGGCAAGGAAGAAGTTATGGTGTGGTGATTAAATGGTGAGGTGAAAGTGGTTATTTATAATAAGAATGTTATTATCCATTGGTCTTTGTGTTCCACTAAGTACACACAATATCAATTCAAACTCCAAGGAAAGATCATAGAAGATTTTAGGAAGATTTAGGTAAATCTTGTGTGGGGTCCTTAAGTGGGCCGTAAATTGAACATGGGGGGGGGGGTTGATTGTAAATTAAATGGTAAGTAGGTGATTTAGTGGGGTGTTAAGTGTTAAGTCTTGTGTCTAGTATGTTTCATGCTTTATGTAATATGTTTAAGTGTTCGGGAACCAATACTAGCTCAGAAAAATAAAAACAATGCTTTTTGCAATATTTTAGTGTTCCGGGTAATGTCTGGTTGTTCGGTTAGATACCGTTCCATTAAAGTGCTAAGTTATTCCGTATAGTGTCCTTTATGTAACTTTTTTGTGACACTTTTAATTCCCGACACTTAGGAAAACATACAGGACCATTTTGCCATATTTTTGAACATTACTAGCATGTTAAAATGCTGAATTTTGATGATTAATGCAGAATTCTGCACTTTGAGTGGGTTTTAGGCACTTTCCGGCACTTAAACTATCACCTAGTGACGCAGTTTTATGGTCCTCACTTCCCTACACTCCATACTAGTGTAGTGCCTTGTCTCTGGCTCATACTGGGTCTCAAAATATTGTCTGTCTATGTACTGGCACTGTCAGTATATGTCTGAGTTATCCGCTAACTGTGCTAACTGTGCTTTGTGCATCAAGTATGTCACAAAAGTTTGCATGTAATAATGATGTGACGGTATGCAATATGTGATGCACATGTAAGTAGGATGCTGTAATCAGAAAGCAATACAAGCATTTAATTGTAATTCAGCACAGTCATTAAGCACAAATCATTATTTAATAATTGTACGGAAACATGCAAATTTGACAGTTGTCACATGATTAAAAGAAGTGTTTAACAAAATGTAGTCATGAACCTTGTAAAATGTTTTCCTTTATAAATCATGTGAAAATCGATATGAAAACCAAATGATAATAAAAGGATAAATGCATGGTTAAATGAATAACCAAGTGAAAGTAAATTTGTATAAAATATGTAATTTGTAAAACAATGTCGTGTCTTTGTATAAAATGTTTCATGTCTTTGTCAAGTGGTTTAGATAACGCAACAATGTATAATACAATAAAAGCACTTATATATAGGAAGTACCATTGGCGTATCCACCATGCTTTTATCATATGACACATTGCCCCGTTACATAAGTCACTTATCAATAACCAACCAAAATGTCTTGTTTAATGTCGAAATGTTTATGTATAAACCATGTTCAATGTCATACGAGAAATGTGTCATGTATAACCAAATGTAATGCATAGCAAGTAGCAAGTACCTACTCAAACTATATGATAATGTCAATGTGAAAACAACTATCATGTATGGTGAATAACTAGTAATTACTCAACCCCATAGGAAAATGTACAAAACAAGGTTTTTGAATAAACCTAAGTTTAAATCAAATGTTATGTTTTGCAGAAAACAATGCTTTATGATTACAAACATTTATGCAGTAATGTTAATCGCATACATTCAAGTCTTGCGACTGTGGCGACAAACCCTTAAACAAATTAAAGGTTTATCTAAGTTATGTATATCGGATTCTGTCATTCCCAACTTCCAAACAAACCTAGGAAGTCAGAAACGGGATTTGTCAAGTCCTATGGTACCATTACATACTACCGAGCGGCGTAGCTAATGTTAATGAATGTATTATTGTCCCGATTAAACATACCAAATGTCATAACCAATGTAGCATGTGAAAACCATGTACTAAGTATGCTAAGTAAACATACATAGTAGAAATGTTCATGAAATCAATGTGCTAGCATGCTAAGTAAACATACATAGCAAAATGTTTATGAAATCAATGTGCTAGCATGCTAAGTAAACATACATAGCAAAACATAATTGAAAGCATGTACTATATGTGTACTAGGTGAAACTAGCATGTTTATGTCACAAAAGCAATGAAAGCACGAAAGTAACAAGTATGCACATGTGTATCACCCCAAATTATTTGAAAGCGGTAAAAGAGGTGAACTATGTACTCACTTGGGATTGCCTAATAGTCTTGAGAATAAGACCAAATAAGGCTCCAAGGATCACGAATCAATCGGCACCTAATATAGGTAACTATGTTAATAATCGGATCCTAAATCGGGAGATAGGATAGAATGATGTTCTATAAATCAAATGAGTATTTGAACTCATATGGCATGATTTAATAGACCTAACATTCTGATTTGAAAGTCTACCTAAGTGCTTTTGACCCGTTTCGACCCATTATGGTAGTATAAGCCACTATAATGTGTCGTTTGCGTAAAACTAAGGTCGGATGGTTAACTATGTGCTATGTCAAGTCTTACATGCCCAATTATGCCTAAACATGTTACTAAATCAGATTACGTGTCAAAAATATGTTCACATAGGCAAAATACGGATTTATGCTTCAAAAGGGCATTTTGGTCATTTTCTAGGGGCATGTAAACTACTTAACGGATAATTAACCAATCTTATGTGATCATAAGGTATAACCTCAGAGGTTATTCCCTATGCAACTATAATCACTAAGTAAGCTTGGTCGGATCCTAATGATCGACCAAATGGGTCGGGTTCGAAAGTTTAAGCGGTTGTTTAGACCGCTTAACTTACGACCCTAAACAAGCACTAAACTAATAGTGACGAGTTAAACATGTCAAAACATGTTTAACCTATTTAGAAAACTGATTTGGTATCAAAACACTCAAACAAAGTGTTTTGATACCTAAAAGTAGTTTCGTTGCAAAATGCGTGCTAAAACGCATTTTGACCGAAACTTTGACTCGTCACTACGCCTAGTTAACGTGGTAATCAGTAGATATAATCGCTAATGATTATAACCAATTTGATTACAATCACGTTGCAATGTTCAAACGAACTTTGCGTTGACCATTGACTGGTCAAAGCTGAAAGTCAAACACTGTTTGACTTTCTCGCTAGGAAAGCGATAAAAGAACGAAGGAAGCTTACAAAGGGTCCTTGCTAGGGAGAACTTGATCTTAAAATCTCAGGTATGAAGTATTGCAACTTCAACTTAGAGAAATCAGATCAAGGGTGAGGAATTCAAATGAAATGGCATGCTATTTATACTTGTTGGAAACTCACAAGATCAAGACATGTGTTTATGTATCCTCCAAGCAAAAGATCATGGCCATACAAGTGTTTGATGCAGGTTCAAAGCTTTGGAGAGGTGTTAACTTGGTTAACACACAAAGAAAATGGCAAGAACAACCCCTGAACATCAAACAGATTGCTAAAAATGATTTTTATGTCGCTGGGCATGATTTACGGTCCGCAAGGGGACCTTTACGGTCCATAAGGACCCTGCATCTGATCAGTGACTTTCAAAGTTTGACAGTTTTGGCCCCTGAGTTTGTTTTGTCGTGTTTTGGCACTTCTAACACCCGTCAAGCCCATTTTTAAGCTCCATAATGAAGTTAAAGTATATTTACTTGAATTATGCTAAAAAATGTTACGGATGTCGGTTCGTTTGGTCGTACGGTCACATTATTCGGTTAATTACGACGAAACTCGAACGAACGCGAAAACGAACCAAATTAAGCGACGAATGGTATTTTTGCATGCCGATCACTACAATAAAAATATTTTAGTGTGTATAAAAATTTTGGATGTCCAGATGTGGTCAGAACATAAGATATGCGCGTAAATGCAAACTTACGCCGTTTTTGACACTTTTAGTCCCTGTAAGATTAAATAAGCATATTTTTGCACACCGAACCACTCAAAGCTTATTTCTAAACTATGTTGAGGTTATTTATGGTATGTTTAGCTTATGATCATATTCCGGACTATACGTTGCCTTACGAAACAGCAGACTTTCCTAGTTTGATGCAAATAGTCCCTGTGAGCGAATAAACTTGTTTTTGCCATACCAAACCCTTTAAAACTTATTTCTAAGTTATGTAAAGGTTATTTAAGGTATGTTAAGTTTATGTTGCTGTTCCGGGGTGTGTGTCGCGTTAAACTGATTACGTTTACGCATCAGTTTGCGTATAACTTTCCAGAAAGCGATATAGAGTTTAAAATCGATCAAAAATCAAAACGTGCAAAATGTTAAACATAATAACAAACATTGGGATCAAAATACATTGTTTTATTAATATTTGATTGTTCAGAGTTTGTACAATGATTACACAAGCACATATGTCACATTTAATTAAAACCCAAGTGTACGAAATCATTTAGTCTCTTTTCAAGTTTCCATGTTCCTCGACCCATGACCACTCCAGCATCCCAGACAGCAAGTTCCACATCCACACACATCAATAACCTGCGAGCATGCACACACGTGTATCAGACAACGCTGGTGAGTTCATAGTTTTAGGAAAACGTTAGTTACCAAGTGTGTAGTTACGTCCATTGATTACAAATCCGAAAGTAGTGTTGATAATATCTCGATACTGAACAAGACGGCTCCTAATTTATGTTTTGCCCGTTCCCCAGTGCTCCTATCAAAGCACTGGGCATGACTGGGTCATTAGTTCACACCCGTCCTCTCTGGTACGGGGTGAGGGTGCCAAACCTAAGTAGCGCTACCAACTAATACCACGCTACCTCTCCGGTAACAAAAAGATGGGACTTAAGAGCGATAGAGTGAGATTATTATCCAACATCCCAGTTTTACCCAAAAGACTTATCCCTCCCCGGGATACCCACTGACTGTCCCAACCACCGGGACGCATGCTCAAGAGTAGTGAACTCGCCTTCGATTTGCTCGGTTAGATTAAATGCTTGTTTAACAGTTGATCAAACACGTCCTAACATGGCTACTGGTAAAATCAGTTCCTTAATCTATTAACGCAAAATGCACCACATATGACCCAAGTAACATACACACATCCTCATACAATTGTAACAGTTGGTCATGCTATGCAATTAATACATACATTATAGCATCACATAGTTGATGTTTAACTCTTCCATTATCCGTATGTTTGTATGATCACATTTATAAATCACAATCCTTAACAGTGTGCGAATTACATAATATGTCCACGGCCCACTCTAAGTCACAGCCCACTAATGATAATAAAGATAAAATGAAACACAATGTTTACTGAAGTGATCGGCCCAAAATAGTTAACATGCAACTCAAGTGCTACCTAATCATACTACCCGGCCATTATATCAAACCCAATTAATTAATATTTAACATATGATCAGTGAATTGGATTAATTATATCACATAATTAAACTATTTCATCACTCATACAAATCGCATAACAATCAAAGTCCTAGCTAGAACATCAAAGCCACATTAGAATCATGCATACTCACAAATCTACGTAACGAGTTCATGTTTATAAATATCACATGTTTCGTCAAAAGGTGTAGGTGACGAAACTCCTAAGTTTCGTGGAGGTCACATGACGAAACACTTAAGTTTCGTCGGGTTTGTATGTGACGAAACACCACCTGTTTCGTCGAGGTCGCATGTTTCGTCGGAGCCACATGTTTCGTCGGAGTGCATCACAGATCCGCCGCCTAACCCTACTTGCCGTCATTCGGCAAATCACAAACAACCACAACAGTTTTATCGATTCACATTAATCACTAATATCCTACCACCACTGATTCATTCATCATCGCTATCGACACCCTGATTATGATATATTAAGCATCACGATTAACAATTCATAGCTGATCTATGCATAATCAACCATATACATCCTAGAATGCATGTTTTGACAAAGCGTTCCATTAACAATCCCTGCCCTAAATCCATATACATCCTAGATAACATTTAATCCTACATCTCAGTTGCTATGAAAAATCACGTATCAAACAATTACACACCACTGAGCAAGATTAAACAAAAGTTAAATAAACATCTCCATACTATCACAACCATAATGGATTATTATTCTAATAACACACCGATCCACAACATATTTACAACCAAATACTTCACGTAATTAATCCAAAACATACGCTAACCTGATTATGATATACAAGAGGGGTGGGTTTCGACCGAGATGGCTGCCGTCCAAGGCAAGTGAGAGGAGTAGGGTTTTATTTTTGAGTTTATACTAACCAAACACATAATACGTATACATATATGATAAGGGTTTGGGCGGTTAATCCTTTTGGCCGAAATAATGGGCTTAAACCCATGCACTTGGGCTGCCAAATCCAATGGCAAAACTGCCAACATAAAGGGGCAAGGTGGTGGCGGTTTGGGCTTCTAGTCCCATTTGGGTTTTCTTTGGGCTTCGAGAGTTTGGGTTGCGGCCCACTAAAAACAACCGTCTAATAGAAAATGCAAAGACGTGACCCAAACTGTTTAAAGGTGTGTGTGGCCCAAGCTACTCGCGGCCCACCTCACATTCAATCATCACTTATACGTTTAGGTTTAACACAGAACATTTAACAAGTTTAATTCAAGCAAGGAACATTGAAGGAAATAATGAGGATTTAGGATCACGAAATTAAGCGACACTAACCTTGAAAGTTCGGGTTGTCACATCCGTCACAGGGAAAGAGATGCTCTAGGTTCTATGTATTCTTATGTAACAGATCTTAAGAGTTTATATATATACTTAAAGGATTGGGCCACAAAACCATACTGGGCCGAGGCCCTTAGTGATGAAACACCTTTATTGACGAAACATCCCATGTTTCGTCGGGGGAGATTGATGGCGAAACATCCCATGTTTCGTCAGGGAGATTTATGGCGACAAACTTATGAATAAACCTTAATTAAATTATATTAATCACTAAACAGTTTTAACAATCAAGTATCACACATAAGACATTAACCATTTAGATAAACTACACATGACACCACACAGATCAATTTGTAAAACAGGTTTATGGAAATCAGTGAGGTGTATGGAAAAGACCTTGAAATCTCGGATTGTCACATTGTCTCCCAGACTAAACCACCCAGTCTCTTAGGCTGAACCACCTTGTCTCCCAGACTAAGCCACCCAGTCTCTCAGACTGAAACACCTAGTCTCTCAGACTGAAACACCCAGTCTCTCAGACTGAAACACCCAGTCTCTCACACTGAAACTCCTAGTCTCTCAGACCGAACCACAAACATGAACCCTGAAATGTGTTTCGTGTATTTTCTTTAAAAAAATGTTTGTTTCTTGGATCTGGACATTTCGTGTATGCAATGAAAACATGTTGGAAATATATTTTTGTGGGAGCCCTAATGATTGTAGCCTAGACTCGAGAAGGAATCCTAGTTCGCTACAATCGAAGCTCTGATACCAAACTGTCACACCCTGACTTTTGCGGAAGCGTGATTATGGTGTGACTTGCTTAATATCATTGCATTCAATCATAACACAACTATATGATAAAACCGAAGGTGATCATCCATTAACTTAGTTTAGAACATGACAACATTGTTTAAAACACAGACATCAAATTTGAGTACAAATTATAATAGAATCACCGGGGTAACCCTTTACCCAAAAAAAATTTGAGTACAAACCATGCAACTTGTTTTAAAGTTCACAAAGACTCGACAAAAGACATTAATTAAAACTAGGCTTTGAAGGTTGTGTCTTATCTAGAATAAGACACACGATCCAAATCCTCAGACATAGGACGACACCTTTTATTCTCAACTTTACTTGAAACATCCAAACGCCCGCCAGATCCATACCTAATTTCCTAGAAATACATGTAGTTTAAAAACATCAACAAAAGTTGAGCGAGTTCATGTGTGTGTTTGTGTGCATGAATAAACCTTTATAATCATTGAGTGTTTGTAAAACTCCTGGTATGAAAGCAACAAGGAAAACAGATCACCAATGGTTTGCAAGGCCATTGATATATGTGAAGTGATGCAGGAAAACTCAAACCTAGCAAATTTGTCTCCGGGAATAAGACATAGTCACCACATGGGCCACCCTGGTCCGCATGGGTGTGGGCTCGCTACACCCAAATAGATCTATCACTCATGTCCCTCGGTCCTACAACGAGGATTAATGGCCTTAAGTGTTATACCCACCACTCACATGATCAAGCAGTACCCTTCCTTAGCTAACCATACCAAATCAAAATGTTTGTAAACAGTTGTAACATGTATTTCACCCCTGAAGTTATAAAACCAAAAAAAAAAAAAAAAAACAGTTAAAGAAAAAGGGGGTCAAGAACTCACAGTCTTGCGTCTTCAACAATGGTAAATCAAGCTCCTTCGGTGAACACGACTACCTACAACGTACTAATCTATTAGACGAACGAGCCGTGCCTTAGTATTAATGTCTTTGAGTTACGTTTCTTTTGTGTCTTCGATATTATTCCAAGTTATATAATTATTTGTTAAAATGATTAATATTTTAACTTAAATTATATTTATAAATTTTGGAATAGTTATATATTTTTGGCTTGATACACTTCGGGTATTTACACATGTTTATCCTTCCCAAGGATGGGGGTATCTTTCACTTGTATATTTTTTCCTTGTATCGGGGTCGTATTCCGGTGTGTATTTATACGTACGAGAATACGTATTTTTATTGAATTCATTAAGTATTCTTTATACTTAATTTCATATTAATTTTCCGGAACATTATTTTTAATAAAAGTCCACCAATATATACTTCCAAAATATATATATTGTAATAAATATTATCTAGAAAAATTATTCATAATTTTTCTTTTGGCAAAAATATTTGTATTTCTCATGAGTTTCAAAAATTAATATATTTTCAAGTCCAATCTTGGAAAATAGATAAACTCATTTTTTTCTCCAAAAACGATATATCTCATATTTATTTGAGGTTATTTTTTTTCACCTCAAAATATTGTATTTTGTGTAAGAAAATACATATATTTCTTAAAAATAATATATCTTCTGAAATTTCAAGAAAAATATATATTTCATACTTGTCAAAGATAATATATTTTTCTTTGTAAAAAATATGATATATTTTTGTAATAATTGTAAAAATCATATTTTTGTTTCCTTGGTGTCCAAAATGTTATTTACCAAAATATACTTGTAAATAAATTTTCCGGAATATTTTGTAGGTTATATTCCATGTTCGGTTTCACTAATATTCTGTGTAAATGGGTACATATATTCGTTGGATTTTTTGGTAATATTTTGGATTGTAATTCTTGGTATATTGATGTTTTATATTATTTCATGTCCTAAAATAATATAACTAATACACAAAATATACAAATAATCACACACATGGTGTCTTCTAAATATATATTCCCTAAATACGTATTTAGTCACTTTATTTATGAAAATCAACCTCCCATAATTATATTTTTGTAACAAAAATTATGGCAAAGTTTTTGTAGGAAACTCATGGTTTAAAATACACTTGTAAATATTTGTTTAAAATTGTTTTTCTAAGTGTTTATATTTTTAGAAAATTTTGCCATAGTTTCCCCTAAAAATGGAGGTTTCCATGCTTTCAAGCATATCATTTTCTTTTGTAAAAATCAACACAACCAATTCACAATCATCAACAAACAATCTTTACTTACCAATTTGCCAAAAATCACACATTTTCTACTACTTCATGAACTTGATTATTTGTAAAAATTTGTAGTAACTTACTAGTGTTATTAGTAAGCCTAGTTACCCTTTAAAATGTGATTAGTTCTTTAAAAAACTTCATTTTTAAAGAAGTTAGATGTTTAAAACTTCAAATCATATTTTCTAAAAATATTTCTTTATGCATTCTTCTTGTTACACAAGTATTTCTACACTTGTTTAACCATTAAAATAAGATTTGTTTGTGTAAGAACCAAGATTTAATAAAAACTCATATTTTTAACTTGGTTTCTTTGAAAGATCATTCATAAATCTTTAGATCTACATGATTAACAACTTACTTTGATCATTATTTTTCAAGAAATCAAAGTATTCTTTCAAGTTCATGATTCATGTGTGGATGATCCATCATCCTACAACATTTCTACTTTCTCTTCTTGCTAGATTATGTTTTTAATCATGATCTAGCAAGATCTTATGAAGATCAACATCATTTCTACAAACAATCAGTGATCAACAAGCATAACAACTCATATTCATCAAGATTACTTCATTAAACAAGCTTATGTTCATGTTTACTTCTTATGATCTTTAGTGTTCTTTAAGATTTTGATTATGATTCTTCTTTAACCACTAATAATGGAAGTAAAATAGCAAGATCAAGACTCTTACCACTAGCACAAGGCTAGGGATGATTCAAGAGTAGAAAACAAGAGGATAAAAGCAAACAAGAGAGGTCCTTGATCTTCCACAAACTCCTAGCTTCTTTGTATGATCTCTAGCACCCTTGTAAGTATGTAGAATGAATGGAAGTGAAGTGATGGTGGTGGTAGGGTGGTGGTGGTCTTCGGCCGAGAACACAAAAGAGGGAGAGAGGAGTGATGGTGTGTTATGATGAAATGAAATCAAGAACTCATTAGGCCTTCTTATAATCCATTCTAACATATTAACCCTTATGTAATGTGTCACAAAAAGCATGAACAAGATCCATTAAAAAAATAAAAGCAGACCCTCGGGTAAAAAAAAAGTGATTAGAGTTTTGATTCGTTCAAAATTCTATAACGAACTAGTTAGCAATTGTGAGCAATCTAAATTAGGGTTTTTGTTTCGTTCTTGTTTTTCATGAAACCCTAGGTTTTCTTTGTGATCTGTTGCATAACAGTCTGTGATTAGAGTTTTGATTCGTTCAAAATTCTATAACGAACTAGTTAGTAATTGTGAGCAATCTAAATTAGGGTTTTGTTTCGTTTTATATTCTTCATTCGCCGCCTTAGATTTCAGTTCGAAACCCTGACTTATTAGATTGGTTGTCATTGATCGCGGTTAACTGAGTTTAATTTAGCTAGATTGATACTCTGGTTTAATCAGTTAAGGGTTGAAGATTGATTCTAGGGTTTCAAGGATTAGGGTTTACGTTTGACTGTTGCACTTGGCTGCATGTTTATGCCGTTTGGTTGAGATTTGGACTTGTTTACGTATAGGTGTGCATGGAGAGAAATGGGGATCAGGGTTTGGAGGATTTAGGTTTTCAATCGTTTTCTGAGAAGCTGCATGGGGATATCTTTATCAGCTCGAAGGGTCCTAAGCTATCGAATGTCAAGGATATGCGTGACAAACCTTCTTTGTTTGCCAAGTCACTAAACATTGATGGTAATCCGCTATTAGCTAGACGTGGTGTTATTCAGCAAGAGCCTAGGAAGATTAATATCATTGATGAATTGGAAAAAAGTTACTGCTCCAGTTCAAGAGGTTAACAATATGGCTGATCACACAAAGGGGGAGGAGCGTGTGAAGAGTGCTACTATGATGTCTTATGCTGATAAGGTCAAAACACGTCCTCAATGAAACGGGAAGTTAACTTTAGAAGTTTGGATTCGACTGAGACCAATCCTGATGCTGATGTTGTCATTCCTCGTGAGGTAATTCGTAAAGTTCAGGAAAAGTTTGTGAATGTTTTATATGGCTATTTTCTGGGTAATCGGCTTCCTTATCCAGTTGTGGAATATTATGCTAAGAATGTTTGGGCAAAATACGGTTTTGTTAAACTCATGATGAACTCAGAGGGCTTCTTTTTCTTTAAATTTGATTCAAAAGAGGGTATGGCGAAAGTATTGGAAGGAGGGCCATGGCTGATCCGAAAAGTGCCCTTGTTCTTAAATGTTTGGTCTCCATCAGTTAGCTTAAAGAAAGAGGGTATTAAGTCAGTTCCGGTGTGGGTAAAACTCCACAACGTTCCTATTGCAGTTTACACCGACGATGGCCTTAGCTTATTAGCGTCCAAGTTAGGTGTGCCAAAACGTCTGGATGGCTATACAGCCGATATGTGCACGGAAAACTGGGGGAGGAGTAGTTTTGCTCGGGCGTTGATTGAAATAAGTGCGGATAGAGAGCTTAAAGACCAGATTGTGGTTGCCATTCCGAAGCTAGAGGATGATGGTTACATTACTAAAATAGTAAATGTGGAATATGAATGGAAGCCTCGAAGATGTTCGCTGTGTTGTGTGTTTGGACACAATGATCAAGTGTGTGGGAAGAATGAAAATAAAAAAGCTAAGCTAGTGGTTGTTGATGAGGAGGGGTTCACGATGGATAAGAGGAAGACAGCTCGTGTGGGAGTGATACAAAAGAAACAGAAACCAAAGTTTATGTATAAGCCAAAGGTTAGCAAGGCCGACCCAAGTACTTTTGGTACAAAGGAGGTTTACGGGAATAAGAAGACAACGGATAATGTCCAAGTGAGGAACTCGTTTGACACTTTAGCGAAAATTGATGGGCAGGAGTTGGATGCTGAAATTGATAAGAGGAAAAACGTGAAAAAGAACCAAGGGAAGCACTCTAATAACAATGAGGAGGTGGTCGATTCTATACCAACTGAAACAGCCAGATTTATGAGGAATGATAACCATGAAGAGGTTGCTGAGGGGGCAAGCACTCCCGGTCAGATCGGTATTAATGGATAGCATTCTCACATGGAACATAAGGGGTTTGAACCAACCCCTGAAACTGTTGGGTATTTCTCATGTTTATCAAAGTAATTTCATCCTTATGAAATAAAACGCAGCGGAAATTTATTACTTAAAACATGTTACTTACAAGATATAAAAACCATTTTATATGTAAAACCCAATCCCGGATCCATATACGAACATGCATGCTATCAAAAATCAAAACACAACCATAGAGTGTTTAGAATACTACCTTCCAATGAGTAAAGGATATGAAGATGATGATGCTTCTTGAACGGTTGCCTTCAAGTGTAGAAGACCTCAAGCTTGTATACCCCAAGCCTTCCAACAAACACCTTGTGTTTAGCTAGGATTTGAACACTTGCAACTCACTTGAAAGATCCCCTCTTGGAACCAACCCCTTGGCCAAAAATTAGAGAGTATCTTCTTGAGTTCTTGCACTTGAATTATCAACTTGAAAAACCCCTCTTGATCAACCATACATGACCCGATTTTTAGAGAGTAAATTCAAGTCTTACACTTGAATTTCATCTTCTAAAACTTGCACATTGTTGGCCGATTTTTTAGAGAGTTTTTCCTAGTTATCCTCTTTCATTTTTGCCATAAAAATCTTTATAAAATGTTGAGAGAATCTTGCCAACATCTTGCCCAATCAAGTTTCTCCTAACTCATGCAAATGCATGGTTTCTTATTGGACCACAAGTGCTTGGGAAGACCACCCAATCAAGGCACATGCAAATGCATGAAACCTTATTGGACCAAACATTTTGGGAAGACCCCATGGGGGGGGGTGGCGTCCTAGTCTTTTATTTAAAAAAAATCAATTTTTCTTTTAAATAATATAAGTCTTATATATATGTATTTTATAACTTTCATAAAATATAACAACATATGTTATAAGACTTGTACAACTTTTATTATGTTATTTAACCCATTAAATAACAAAATAAAATATTCTCTCAAAATAAATTATCCATATAATTTATTGGTTTGTCAAGTGCAATTATTTAGAAAACCGACTTCTAAATATTCTAAGTGTTAATATTTATTTGTATGATCATATCATAAATGAATATTGTAAGTGTTTGTCTAGCTTGTATTTGGGTATGACTCGACTTGGATCATAACGTACTAGCCACATAAATTTAATATGTGTCTTGGGCATACAGAGTCCAACAGAAACAAAGTGAGGTTCGTCTTATTCTTTCGGAAAACAAAGTGTCTGTTTGTGCTATATTAGAATCTCATGTGGATGTTGCTAATCTGGCTAGAGTTTGTAAAAATGTGTTTAGAAAGTGGAGTTGGACGTCTAATGGGGGTCTATGTGAACGGGGTACAAGAATTATCCTAGGTTGGAACAGTGATATTGTGGATGTCATGATTTTGTCACAATCAGATCAAGTCATTCATGCTCAATTGTGGTCAAAAGCTGATAATACTAGTGTTTTTTGTTCCTTTGTTTATGCGAAGAATAAATATCAAGATCGAAGGAGTCTTTGGGAGGACTTATGTGGGCATGTGAATCTGTGTAGGGATAAGCCATGGTTTGTCATGGGCGATTTTAATTATGCCCTTCATATGGATGATTCGCTGTTTGGTACGTCAACTCAAACTATAGGCATGCGAGAGTTTTATGATTGTGTCAAAACTACGGAGTTGGTTGATGTTAAGGGTCATGGTATGCAATACACTTAGAAACAGAAGCCGAAGGAGGGGATTGGTTTACTTCAGAAAATTGATCGGGTTATGTGTAACGTTAAGTGTCTTGACTTGTTTCCAGAAGCTTATGTTATGTATCATCCGTATCGTGTCTCTGACCACACTCCTTGTATTCTAAAGCTGACTAATGAGTCTAAGTCTTCTAGGCCGAAGCCTTTCAAGTTTGTGAACTTCCTTACTTCAAAACCTGATTTTAGAACTTGTGTAGAGCGAGAGTGGGTGAAGACGGTTGACGGGGTTTCTATGTTCTCGGTTACAACTAAGATGAAGAATCTGAAGCCAAGTCTTAGGAAAATCCTAAACCAACAAGGGAATTTGCATATAAAAGTGAGTCAGCTGCGTAAAAAACTTGATGATATTCAAAAAATGTTGGACAAGAACCCTCTTGATGCGGTGCTTCGTAAAAATGAGTCTGAATGCCTAAAAGATTTCCAAATTGCGGAGTATGATGAGGAGTGTTTCTTGAAACAAAAATCTAAGGTTGAGTGGCTTTGTGCTAGGGATTCTAATACGGCATTTTTTCATAATAGCCTTAAATGCAAGAACGCTAGGAGCAAAATTCATTGCATTCGGGATATGGCTGGTAACCGATATGAAGGAGACGATGCTACGGCTGCTTTAGTTAATCATTACGCTGGTTTTTTAGGCACAGAGGATCAAGTCTCTAGTCTGGACATGATGGACATTTGTCTTAATGTTCTTAGTTCGGAAGTGGCAGGTAATATGGTCAGACAAGTTACTCCTGAAGAAATTAAAAACGCTATGTTCAGCATTGGTGAGAACAAAGCTCCTGGTCCGGATGGCTACACGTCTACCTTTTTCAAGCATGCATGGGATATTGTGGGGACTGAGGTAACGAAAGCGATTCTTGATTTTTTTGATAATGACAAAATTTTGAAGCAGATAAATCACACAATTTTGGCGCTTATTCCCAAAGTTGATACCCCGGATTCGATCCTGGATTATCGGCCAATCTCTTGTTGCAATGTTCTCTATAAGTGTATTAGCAAAATTATAACGGAAAGATTAAAGGGGTGCTTGGAGATCCTGGTGAGTATTAATCAGTCTGCGTTCGTGCCTAGTAGGAGGATTTCGGATAATATCCTCTTAACGCAAGAACTGATGCATATTTATCACTTGAATAAAGGTCCGCCAAGATGTGCTTTCAAGATGGACATTCAAAAGGCTTATGACACTGTTAGTTGGTCGTTTTTGGAAAAGATTCTTTATCAGTTTGGCTTGCACAGAAATATGGTGAACTGGATTATGGCGTGTGTTACCACGGCCACCTATTCATTGAGTATCAATGGCAATCTTCATGGTTTCTTCAAGGGGAGAAGGGGGCTTCGTCAAGGCGATCCGATGTCTCCGTATCTGTTCACTCTTGTTATGGAGGTGCTCACTTTATTACTTCAACATAATGCTCGCTCTAGCACGTCATTTAAGTACCATGCTAATTGTGTGAAGCAAAAAATAATTAATGTTTCGTTCGCTGATGACCTATTTATATTTGTTCATGGGAGTGTCTCTTCGGTAAACAAAATAAAGGATGCGTTAGAGAAGTTCACTAATATTATCAGGGCTGGTACTGAGCCCTGCAAAGAGCACGGTGTTTTTCTGTAATGTTAATCAGCAGATAAAGCAGGATATTCTCAATATTATGATGTTTCAGGAAGGCATCTTGCCTGTTCGTTATCTTGGTGTGCCGCTGATTACCATGAAGTTAACTGCCAGGGACTGTAAGTTGTTGGTGGACCGAATGGAGAAGAAAATCGATAACTGGATGACAAAGACTCTATCTTTTGCAGGTAGGTTGCAGCTTATAAACTCTGTTCTTTCAGCCATGCATATTTACTGGGCGTCCGTTTTCATTATTCCGGCCCAAGTGACCAATGAGTTGGAAAAGCGTATGCGTCGATTTCTTTGGAATGCTGGTAATAATGGGAGAGTTAAAGCTAAGGTGGCGTGGAATGATATATGCCTGCCTAAGGTGGAGGGTGGTCTAGGTATTAGGCGAATTGTGGATGTCAATAGGGCCCTTATCACTAATCATATTCGGAGTATTCTCGTGAAAAGAAAGTCTCTCTGGGTGCAGTGGATCTATGCTCATAAACTGAAGAATCAGAATTTTTGGGACGTCCAATGTAAAGGTAGCATGACTTGGGGTTGGAGGAAGATTTTATCTATTCGGAATGCTGTTCGGCCGTTTTTTTGGAGCATTATTCGGAGTGGAGTGCAAACTAATGCGTGGAGTGATAATTGGTGTCATTTGAGTCCTCTCAGGTCGTTTATAACGCCAAGACATATTGCGAACGCGGGTTTTAATCTTCAAACTACTGTGGCCGAGTTACTTGACGAGAATGGGCAATGGAAATGTCCCCAAGCATGGTATGATATTTACCCGGTTCTGATTGGTTTAACTGTTAACCAACAGAATTCCCAGTTAGCGGATCGAATTGTTTGGAAGGATTCGGAGGGTAATGATCATCATTTTAGCTCCTTGGAAGTGTGGCACTTTTTGCGGACACGTGACATTCCTGTTAAGTGGGCTAGCATTGTTTGGTTTAGTCAATGTATCCCGAGACACTCCTTTCATTTATGGTTGGTGATAAAAAATAAGCTTAAGACTCAAGATCGGTTGGCAGTTTGGGAAGTGGGTAGTGAAACAAACCGAAGACTCATGTGTTGCCCCCTTTGTAAGCATGGGCCGGATTCTAGAGATCACCTTTTCTTCGTGTGTAGTTTTGCATCACAAGTCTGGTCAAACATAAAGATCATGGTGGATTTGGATATGGTTACTGACTCGTGGAACTCTATTTCGGATTGGATGGAGCAAAACTCGGAATCCAAGAGTATGAAATACATTATGTGTAAATTAGTGATAGCGGCGACGTCTTACTTCATATGGCTCGGTTATTCTCGACTACCGAGTGTACGGTTAAGCAGGTGACCGAGAAGATCAAAAGCACTGTTCGCCTTCGCTTAATGGGCTTTCGAGTATAGGGGAGATGTTGATTATCAAAGAACTCTTAAAAAGTGGCAGATCCTTTGTAGGGTATCGGATGAAGACCCAGGCTAAGGAAGATGTTTAGAGTTCATTTTATTAGCAATTGTTTGTTATGGTAGTGTTTTGGGTTGTGTGTCTTGTTGTCTGAACGTTAGTTCTGGTCTTGTTTTCTCTTGCTGTCCTAGTCTTGGTATGCCAAGTCTAGTTGTGTGTGCTATGTCAAGCACATGCTTTGTTCTTATTGATTATTTATAAAATTTACCGGGGTAACCCTTTACCCAAAAAAAAAGATTCATTAAAAAAATTAAAACAAATCAAGATGGTGGGGGGCCTCTTGGGCCATGAACTAGGTGGGGGGGGGGGGGTAGTAGTGTGACACCTGTGTCACTTCAACCATCAAACAAATACCAAGCCAATGAAATATTGTATTTCATACTTGGGATCTGTATAAATATGTGTATCGTTTACACATATCAAATTCATGTTCGATTCCAAACTCTAAATCGCTTTCTGGAAGGTTATACGCGCACTGATGCGTAAATATAACCAGTTTAATGCAATGAACACTCCAGAATAGTGAAATAGGCTTAACATACCTTAAATAACCTTTACATAACTTAGAAATAAGTTTTTAAGGCTTTGGTATGGCAAAATCAAGTTAAATCGCTTACAGGGACTAAAGTTGACAAACTGCGAAAGTATGCCAATTTGAACTGTAACAGACATTCCGGAACATGAACATAAGTTAAACATACCATAAATATCCTTTACATAGCTTAGAAATAGGCTTTGAGGTGTTCGGTATGCTAAAATAAACTTTTGTGTCATTCAGGGACTAAAAGCGTAAAAAAGTGCACAAGTTTGCATTTTCGCGCATAACTTACTTTATGAATACATCTGGACATCCAAAAATTTATGTAAGCACTAAAATATTTTATTTTAGTGTTCGGCATAAGAAAAATCCATTCGTCGCGTCATTTGGATCGTTTTTCGCGCTTATGCGCATTCCGTCGTAATTAAGCGAACATCGCGATCATACGGCCAAACGAACCGACATCCGACATATTTTTGAGCACATTTTAAGTTCCCTATACTTTAACTTCATTTTAGAGCTTTGAAATGGGGTTAACGGGCCTTAAACGTGTCAGAAATGCCTTATATGCACTTCAGGGACCAAAACTGTAATTCTGCCAAACTTGTATGCCTACGATGCGCATGCACTTTTGCCCTACGATGCGTAGGGGGTCTCCAGACCAGATGCAGAGTATTTAACAGCCTGTTTGCAGCTGATTGATCCACAACCACATACTCACACATGCTTAGTCAGATGATAAGAACCCATTTTTAGTACCATAAGGTTCCGACACATGTACGGATGCGATTAAGGCACGATATTCGACAAACGATCCTAACGGTGGACCTTTTACTATAAGTACCCCATGCCTTTCATTGTTAAAACCACTAGAATTTTGATCTTAGAAACTCTAAGTTGAAACCATTGTTTCATACCTGAGATTCTTGGATCGAGATTAGCATTCGGGGACCCTTCGTAAGTATTCTTTCGTTCTTTTCTTTCTTTTATTGCTTTTCGAGTCCGAAAGTCAAACTTTGTTTGACTTTCTGCGTTGACCAGTTTATGGTCAATGCGAAGTTCGTTTGAACTTCGCAACGTAAGTGTAATCACGTTGGTTATAGTCCCTTGGGACTATGCCTACTGATTACCACGTTGTCTAGGGTCGTAAGGGTAAGCGATCTGATAAATCGCTTATACTTTCGAACCCGACCCAGTTTGGTCGATCATTAGGATCCGACCAAATACGTTAGGTGACCATAGTATATAGGGAATAACCTTCCGAGGTTATACCTTATGGTCACATCGTTTAAGTAGTTGTATGATAGGTAGTTTATATGCCTTAGGTAAATTACCAGAATACCCTTTTCATGTATAATTGGTAATTAAGCATATGTAACCTAAACTTTTGTCACATAACTGATTATGTAACATGTTTAGGCATATAAGACTTGTCATAGGACTAGTTAAGCGGTCCGAACGCGTTTCACGCGAACGACGCGTTAAAGTAGCATAAGCTACCTAAACGGGTCGTAATGGGTCGAAAGCACTTAGATTAAGGTTTCATTTAGTATGTAGGCTTTGTTAAACCATATGACACGGGTCTCTATACTCGTTTGGTTTACGAACCCTCATTCTATCAGATCTTCCGATTTAGGTCCGGTTATTAACATAGTTACCTATATTAGGTGCCGTTTGATTCCGTGATCTCTAGCATTGCTTGGTGGTTATCTTAGGACTTCTGAGCAATCTCAAGTGAGTACATAGACCCCTCTTTTACTGTTTTCCAAACTGTTTTGGGGTGGAACACATGTGCCTACTTGTTACTTTCATGCTTTCCTGTTTTCACATCATATACCTGCTATATTCGTTAGTACATTATAGTACATGATTTTATTACATCTTATGCTAGGTGTGCCCATTGTGTGCATTACTTAGTACATCGTTTTACATTACATTACTTGCTACGTATGTCTATTGTTGTATACGTAGTACAGGTCACATGCTACGTATGTCTATTGTTGTATACGTAGTACAGGTCACATGCTACGTATGTCTATTATTGTATACGTAGTACAGGTCACATGCTACGTATGTCTATTGTTGTATACATAGTACAGGTCACATGCTACGTATGTCTATTGTTGTATACGTAGTACAGGTCACATGTTAAGTATGTCTATTGTTGCATACTTAGTACAGGTCACATGCTACGTATGTCTATTGTTGCATACTTAGTACATTTGTTATTCATCACATGCTTACATTTTGGATACATATTACATGATTTACATCAGACATGAACATTTTACTTTGGTAGTTTGGTTTGAGTAAGTGATTAAGTAACGAGGCGTGTGTAATATGATACAAGCATGGTGGATACGCCGCTGGTACTTCCTATATATAAGTGTTTGTATGGTATTATATATCGTAGCGTTATTTGAATCATTTCAGTTTGAGACATAGAACATTTTATACAAATAACATACTTTTCACAAGACATTGTTTTACAAACAACTTATCTTATACAAACTCATTTTACATGGTTATTCATTTAACCTTACATTTATTTATACATATCAACTGGTCTTATCGTTTTTCAAATGATTTACAAAACAAAGCAAATTACAAGGTTCATGACTAAACATTTTCTCAAACATAAGTCATGAAACCTATTTTCACAAAACCTATGTATCTCACAGGCATTTTTATGCTGACGTACCTATTTTCACATGTGTTTTTCAGGAGCTGTTGCATAAGATGATCAAGATACACATAGGCAGACTTGGGCTTTAGTGACAATAAAAGATGCAAGACTAGTTAATTATGTTGTATTTCTTTGTTTGTTAAGACATTGTAACACTTTTAATCAATAAAACGAAACTTCAATTGCCATGGATTTGAAACAATTAATTCTGTTACAACACTCCCCGACATTTCCGCCACGTTTTGTATGTTCTACGTGGTCGGGGTGTGTCACACCCCAAATTCCACGTGTCACCGGTGGGCCCGGTGGGGAGTATCGTGACGTAGTTGATATCATCATAGTCAAACAACACAATATATAAATGCACAGCGGAAGCAAAAGATATATATATTACCATCCGAATATAAAGTAATATCAAAATATTACAACGGAAAGTAAAGGATCCACAGACGGATCAAATAAAAGATAAACTGTTCAACAGACTTCAGGCATCTAGAACTTGCAAGATTCCTTATTCACGCCCTGAGCTTCCAGCCAATTACGTTCAGTACCTGTCACTTAACCTTTTTGGAAAAATACGTCAGTTTACACTGGTAAATACAATTTAACTGACTCATTTTGAAAAGAGTTTGAAAATTGATTTGAGTGCAAACGGCACAAAATATCTTGACACAATGATTAAAATGCACAGAGGCAAAATTAATCTTTTATAACTTGGGACAATTTTATTAATAAAAATCTTGTATCCGATTTACATGTTTGTCCAACATTTAGGGCCGGTGATTATACAATACAAGCCGGACAAGATTAATCGACACACCACAAATATGATCTCACAAGAAGTTACCCTTACGAGTGAGTATATGTTTTACATATGCAACAGGAGGTGTTTTGTCTACACCTTGTGCTTACGTCGTGGCCATTCACTTTTTAAATGAGCCAAGGATATCCAGGACACGGTCATTAACCCCCAATGTTATTTGTTATCAAACAATACAAATTAAAACGGGATTATGCAATTTAATCATCTTCGATTAAAAGGTTTCTACACCCGACCAAGCGGTATTTTTATAATACCGTATCCCAAGCCCGTATAAGGGAAAATAAGTTAAAAGTATTTACCTGAGCTAGCTCCTGACTTAAATAGCAAGAATTTAATAACCCAGCCGTATTCACTCAAGTAAGCGTAGGTACCATTTACCGGAAAGCTCTAGTCTGGAATGATGGTATAAATAACCAATTAGAATGCTAACGGGTCTTTAATTAAGCCTAGGCTTTGACCGGTTAGTCTTACAGAAAGATACGGTTCAAACGCACGATTAAGCGAAGACCGGATGGAATGTGATTTAGACCCGACAAGTTTGAATACTTGTATAATATGGGTATACTAAATACATTCTGGATTTTGAGACAAAAATGATAATGTTCGACCCGTCTCGGTCAATTTATGCAAACTAGTTACATAAACTGAACCGAACGCGAAAAGAGCGTTACGGGTAACCGTAAGAGTCATATGCAAGTTCCCTGAGATAAAATGGCTTAAATATGTTATAGTATCAGTAAGATATCTTCTATTATGCCCAAAATGGATTTAAACACAATTTATGCCTCATAAGGGCATTTTGGTCATTTAAAAGATTATAAAAGAGTTTATTTGTCAATCTGAGTTGCGGGTCTGATTTATACAGTAAATATACTTAATTTAACATGTTATAACAGTAGGGTACGACCCACATGTGAGATTTATCATTTAAAACCATACTATGCACCTTAGGGGTATTTTGGTAATTTACAAGGGCCGAAAAGCTCAGAACTGAAGTCTGAGTTTATCAACCTTTGCTTACTGTTAAAAATATTATAATTTGCCTCAAATATCAGTAGGTATCACCCTTGGTATGTTTAAAATATTTTTAGTACATACTATGCGTTAAAAACGCTTAAAAAGGCGATTAGAAGCCATTTCCGGGTTCGATACATAAAGCTGATATTTTTATCCTTCCAGAAGGCTTAAAATGATTTATTTATCATTTGTAATCAGTAGCAAAAGGTTTGGAGTCGTTTGGATAAGTAAAACTCATTTTATGGCCTGTAAGGGCAAAACCGACAATTACCGGATTAAGCCTACGACTATGAGTTATGCTTAGCCTAAAATTAATTAAACATCTTTAAAAATCCTAAAATATTATATTACATTAGTGGGTAAAAATTTTGATATCAAAAAGTGGGTTTAAATAGGCTATACGCCAATTACGCCATTTAATTAACATAAAGCTTTCAATTTACGATAATGAGCATAACTCTTAATCTGGACCTCAAACTGATCTCAAATTTTAGGTGCAAGTTTATAAATCAGTAACAAATGTTTCTACTCTTTCACTTTTTCAAAAATCGCGTTTTATAGTAAAAAGGGCATAATAGTCAACTTTTAAGCTTTAATCGGAAACATGCATATGAATCGGATGAGTAGTGAACCAAGTTGTATAATCTCAGAGAGTTATACATATATGAAACCTGGTCCAAAAGAGACTCTAAAGCATTTCTAAAACAAGGTCAATCGGGTCAGATTTGAAAGTCAAAGGTTTGGTCAAACTGTTAGACTTTTTGAGTCAAACAAGCAATTTCACCAAATTGATCAGTCTATCATGTTCTTGTAACAATTACCAAGTTATTTAGGTGACAAAACATGATCCATAACCTCTGTTATATCAGATTTGATTAAATTAAGAATCTGGTCAGTTTGACTTTTCTTGTTACTAACTTTGACTTAACAAATGGACATGAAATTGTAGAAATCAATAAACATGATTTTGATGGATCATTACTAGCACTAATACCATCAATTAACAAGATTCAATTGGACTTAGAACTGATCAATTCGTGATCAATTCTGGAAGTCAAACAAAAGTCAAAATATGGTGTTCTTGGCTAAATTAAATCAAGAACAAGAATCAAAACATGATTGGAATACTTACAACCACTGAATGAAAGATCAAGAACACCAGAAACATCCAAGATGGTTGTGCAAATCGGATTGGAGCCTGATTGAGTGTTTGAAGTTGCAAAAAAATTTCTAAAAATGAAGAACATAAGATGTTCTATAGGATTCTTGAACAAATCAGATGTTACCAGGTGTTAAACATTTATAAAAATCTGTGGGCATGCCCCTAGAATCGATTATGTGGTATTAGAAACCAGTTTTGAGTGCAAACCAGCCACGAACAGGCTGTTATCTGCTGTTTTACACTTCTGATCAGGCCATGCGGCCCGCGTAGGGGACACAGCAGGCTCACGCGGCCCGCCTGACAGTCCATAACAGCAAACAGTCTTTCATAATTGGCAGAATCAGTCCCTGTGAGCATATAAGGTTATTTTAAGCACGATAAAGGCCCGTTAACCTCATTTTAAGGCTCCACTAGGAGGATTAAGCATAGAGGACATGAAACATGTTCAAAAACATGTCAGATGTCGGTTCGTTTGGCCGTACGGTCACGTTATGCGTCGAATTACGACGAAACACGAACGGACGCTAAAAACGAACCAAACGACGTGACGAAAGGAATTTTATCAAGGCGATCACTAAAATAAAATATTTTAGTGCTTACATAAATTTTTGGGTGTCCGAAGATATTCAGAATGTGAGATATGCACGAAAATGCAAACTTGTGCACTTTTTGACACTTTTAGTCCCTGCATGACATAAAAGTTTATTTTTGCGCACGAAACACCTCTAAGCCTATATCTAAGCTATATAAAGAATAAATAGGGTATAATTAACTTAGGGTTATCTTCCGGAAGGTCCGTTTCCCTACGAATCGTCATACTTTTGCCGTTTGACGCAAATAGTCCTTAAATTGCGCAAAGTAGCGCGAAATGCCATTTAATGTTATCCAAGCCTTCCATGGCCCATATTTATCCTTCCCAAGCATATACTTAAATATTAATACGCTCTCGTTCGCTTAGATGGTCACCGAAAGGCGTAGATTCAAAAGTTGACGCTTTAGGTCCCTCTATTGCGCAAACTTGCGCATTTCATCATTTAATAGTATTGAAGCCTCATCTAATCCATATTAGGCATTCTTGAAAGTATTATTAATCATCACGATGCTGCGGGTTCGCTAAAAGGTCATTCAGAGGTATAATTAAACATATTGACACTTTTAGTCCTTCTAACTTGCAAAGTTGCGCGTAACTTTACTTATAGGCATAAAAACCTTAGATGGCCATTATTTGGCATTCCCGAGAGCATAATTAAATATTATTAAGCTCCCGGTTTGTTAGAAGGTCGCTCAGAGGTAAGAATTAACATGTTGACGCTTTTAACCCTTTATTGTGCAAGCTTTCAATTAATCACGCAAACGGCTACACTTATTCATCAAGTGGCACATTTGTGAATATAAACATCGTAAGAAACTTATTTTAGGTATGTTAACACTTCCAGTCCTTTCATAATCAAATTTTTCGATTTTTCGAAAAATTAGTCCCTTAAATTCAACGTTGGACTTTATTAGGGTTTATTACACGTGTCAATACATCATTGGACGTGATTTTTTTTCGAGGTGTTACATCCTCACCCCCTTAAAAGAAATCTTGACCTCGAGATTTGCTAAAATGCTGGAAGTACTTTCCGTTGCAGAATGGACTCAACTTCTATAGCATATTTGGAGTCTCTCCAAGCTCCCAAGTTGACCTTTATAGTAGGTACTGGTATCCTTCTTGGAGTTTTCTTAACCTGTCGGCCCTCACTCGATACAGGTTTCTCATCATATCATAAATCTGCATATCATTATGTGATAATGCTTCTCGACTCATTGGTGAAACATATCCTTAAATCATTAGTGTTCAATGCATTGTATGCTCCGCCAAGCTCCTTAAATAGGTTTTAGCTTATAAGCTATTTGATCTTGATACATTCGATTTCCTTCGAATGATTCTATATATTCGGAGCTTAACTAGCCTGATAATTTAACAAACTGGTACACCCTTCAGGGTGATATCTTTTGTTGAACCTTATTCCTTAACAAGGACTTAGGAGGGTTGCTATTTCCATTAATCTTTGATTTTTCTGCCAAAACTGGCAATTTTACAGATGATCATGTATTTGTTTGATCTTATTCGTTGTTTCCAATGCAACTTTCAGATCCTGAAAATTGGACTTACCAATCTTCTATTTTACAATGGGTATTCAACATTCCATCTAAGCAAGGTCTCCAAAGAAGCAGCCTTGATACTTATATAACAACTATAGTAGGAGAGCTTAATTTAAGGTGAGATGGTTATTCCAACCATTGCTTAAAACTAATCTTAAGGAATTAGCTAATCCTTGCCGTTAGTCGAACAAATCGACGATCCTGGGCAGCTGATAACAAATTCTTAATTGTTGCCTAATCCGGGTTGCGGTAATCAATGCATAAGCAAAATGAACCGTCTTCCTTAATTAATTATACTGAATTCTTAGAATATTGAGTTAGGCTATACGAACCTATATCTTAAAACCTACTTAATCAGGGTTTCGATTATTCCATAATCAACATGGAGTTTTCACCATACTCCAGTCCACAGCGGGACGTTAATCTTACTCTACTAGCCTCAGAAGGTAAATAGGGTAATCTTAGGAGAAGATAATTATGATACACAGAGATGCCAGGGATGTCCTTATTCTCAGGCTTTGGTTCGTCTATCGATGTCGGTGTCGGATAATATGACACATTCTCTTTACAATTGCAAAGATGCCCTAAGTAGAGATACTTATAAGGACATTTTTATGTTGGATATCTTCCTTGAATACTACTAGTCGACTTTAGTACAATATGACCATTGGGATATCTCAGGGGTTCCATGTATTAAACCTCCATACTGATCAGGCATGGAAGCAATCTATGGGACACACTAGGATACGCCAATCCTCATATGGCACTTTTTATCAAACATAGTTTGGCATTCGCAGTTGATAAAATCAATGAGGAAAATAATTAAAATAACATATATTGTCGTACTCTATTCGAAGAAGGAGTACTCTTAGATTTTTCAGGGAGATCATTGCTGAGAAGAATAAAAGAAACAGTCTCTGTGGTTTCATTAGTAGGTTCTACCTCGAGGATAATCTAAAAGTTTGCTAAGCTTAGTTTATGAAGGATTTATTGGTATCTGAATTAAAATAAAAACTCTTAGCATTCATAACATTGATAAGTGTTAAGGGTTGTACCTGATGCCATTATTTATGAACTAGTTCAGGCATTTTAGGCGCTTTCATTCTTAGGTTTTCCTTCCTTGGCCGCCTTTCCTTTGACAGATTCAGGGCACGTGGTCTTGATGTGGCCTTTCTCATAACAGCCGAAGCAGACTGCATTCTTCATGTCTTTGCAGTCCAACGTTTTATGTCCCTTAGACTTGCAGATCCCACAAGCCCTGGGCTGCGATTTGGATTTTGGTTCGTACCTGCATTTCCCATAATGGCGCTTCTTGCAAGTCTTACATACAGGTTTCTGGTTGGACTTTTGTTTGTCCTCTTTCTTAGAACTCTGGGAGTTATCTTCCTCCCTTCTCCTCTTTAGTTCATCCCTTGTCTTAGAGGCATGAACGAGATCCTTCTCGTGAGTAAGGATGTGTGGTCTTGGATGAGACTTTGAGCCATTTGCATTGGCCTCCTTGAACTTTTTCACGGCCTTCTTCACAGCTTTTCCAACAGCTGCGTCTATCATAGTTTGAAGGGCATCATTGGAAATTCTAAGGTTCACAATTGTAGTATCATTGGCATGCGTCGCATCATCCATAGCACGATCAACGGCTGTCTTATCTGAGTTTGCCATACTTGATATTGGTTCCTAACATTGATGAAACAATTACTTAATTGCAATCCGACAACCGCTATTCATCATCCTGGCAACTCATCATATACTATCCATGGTACCATTAAACCATATAGGACAATGTAACCTAAACATTCTTAATGAACATTGTTTAGATATGTATACTTATTAATTTTACTTAGCCTAGGCCATAAAAGACCATCGAGGGCATTTAGGGTCTGGACCTAGTCCATCACCTTTTTGACAGGGGATCGAAATGTCACATCTGTCTTTATTATATTGATGAAGTTGGATAGCTTGAAAGCTTGCCATAAGGATGTTAGAAAAGAGTGGCTCCTAATAGATATAAAATATCTATCTAAGGTTCGTCGGAGCTTTCCCTAAGGTATCAACGACCAATTTCTACTTCGCGTTGAAAGGCCGGAGTCTTAATCAGGTGAAAACAACAGTTCTCAACATTTATCGTTCATTAAAGAATCATATGTACTATCATAAAGAAAAATAAATTTATGCATAAACTTCCTGATTAGGAAAAGTACCTGCTATATGGTTAGCATTCTGTACCACCTCGTGGGCGTTCCTCTGGAAGACTCATGCTTTTGTTCTCCTGGCCTTTCTCGGCTTCTTTAAATTCTTTGGGCAGTTAGTCTTAATATGCCCTTCCTCGTTACAATTGTAACAGGTCGCGTTCTTCAATTCCTTGCAATCTAAAGTTTTGTGACCTTTGGTTTTGCAAATTCCACACAGTTTGGCGCCTGGGTCAATTGTACATTTTCCAGAATGTTGCTTTTTGCAGTTACTGCACTTGGGTCTGTTATTAGACTGGCTCGAGTTTTTCCCAAACTCGGAATCCTTCTTGTTCCTTAAACTTCCCTTTTTCTTCTTTCCAGATTGATGAGAGTTCTCCTCCTCTCTTTCTCTTTTTCCCTCACCAGAAGCCTTAACAGACTTATTTCTGATTGCATCTAAGGTGAGAGATAAGGATAAGTCTACTGCGGACCTATATGTGGTTGGCCTAGATGCTTTAACATTTCCCTTTATCTCTGGTGCCAGGCCTCCAATAAAACGTGCTATGCGTTTAGGTTTAGGGGTGACTAAATAAGGAACTAGGCGGGACATAGTGTTAAAACTTGTCACGTATGTCTGGCAATCTAAATCCTTCATGAGTAGAGTCAAGAAGTCTGATTCTATCTCTTCTACGTCATGCTGAGGGCAATAATTTTCCTTGACTAATGCAACAAATTGATCCCAAGATAAGTTGTAGAGTAGAACCTTTCCCGTGGCTTGGAGCAATGATCTCCACCATGCCAATGCTTCTCCTTTGAATGATTGTGAAACAAATTTCACAACATCTTGCCCCATACAACCGCTGATGTCAACAACAGCGTCCATCTCGTCGAGCCATGTCATGCAATCGATGGCTCCTTTTTCTCCTGTAAAGTCTCTGGGCTTGCAGGAGACAAAATATTTATACGTGCAGGTCTTAATTGGTGCCTCTTGGTGACACACAATCTGACTAGGCGGAACACTCCTTCGATGTGATGAGTTATGAGCATCGCCTTCCTCTGACTCATTTGATTTAGGAGGGGGCTTAATACGAGCCACAGATAGAGTCGTAGAGTGGTTATCATTTGATTCATTATACCGACTGTCAAGAGCTTGCGTAACAGCACTATCTATTAGTGCCTGCAGTTCCGCTTCAGTCATGCTAATTCTGGTAACATCATTGTTCTTCTTCGGGTGGCTGTTGGCCTCCTCTGATCCAGTCATGTAGCTTGATTGCTACATAAACAATAACAATGATTTATTCAGAGGTTACTATGGAATCCCCATTTTTGACGATTCATCAACCATGGTAATATAAACCATATTGGTTAATTTGCTAGTTATTTTTAAATTAGTATTTTCCATTATAACTTATCCTAGTTATAAAACATTAAGGATATTAAAGTGGCGCAGAAGGCCTAGTCACAAGGACAGTTTTAAATTTACAAGCCATGATCGTTTGGGATCATACCGACTATTATGCTTGGACATGGTCCAACATTTTTAGACAGGAGGTCAAAGACCACCACTGTCGTTGTCTTATCGGACAACAAATTTAGCCCGTAGGCACTTCATCACTCACGGATGTTTATAATATGATCATCTTATAAGATGATATAAGCCATGATTTCTAGATCATAAGGTAATTTAGGAATTTAAAAAAAATTTCATTATAGGGATGACTGTTGTGATTTTATCGAATCACATTTGTCAGGAGTGCTAACACGTTCTTAGGTGTTAACAAGGATCTGAATCCCTTGAGTAGGTTTTCACCATCTTGGCCGCGTAGGCTAGGTTTCACCCTTAAGATTCTTTTTATAATGCATACTGGCAGGGAAGGAGGGATATTTATTTCATTCAGGATTTTTCTCATAAATCCTAATTTATAAGTTAATAATAGCACAAATGGCCTAGTCACGTAGACAAGTTTATAAGCCATGATTTCAGAGAACCAAGGCATTAAAGTTTTTAATAATGGCACAAATGGCCTAGTCACGTAGACAAGTTTATAAGCCATGATTTCAGAGAACCAAGGCATTAAAGTTTTTAATAATGGCACAAATGGCCTAGTCACGTAGACAAGTTTAATTTATAAACCATGATCGTTTGGGATCGAGGCAATTAGGTGTGAATCAACGTTCATTACCCCTTTTTTTTTTTTTTTTTTTTGACAGGGAGATGTAAGCTACTACTGTCTTTAGTCTCAGAGGACGTTAATTATAGCCCGTAGGCACTTCCCTTCTAAGGGATGTTATTTTCCATTTATTTCATGTTTCATGTTTAGAATGAAAACTTAATTTAATCAATCCATTAGATGGAGATAAAAGTACAGAGTTGCCCCAAGCGGGTCTTTGAAAACGAATAACGTGTCCTCGAAGGGACTGAAAGATAAATATGTCCTTATAGGGACTATTAAGAAAATGATCTTCAGCAAAAGGAGTTTCTTCTTCATCTTATATCTGAATGCTTCCTCCTTATATGCTTGTTTCATCCTGGCCGCGGTACGAAGCTCAGCATTTCAAGGCTCCGGGTGTGGAGAATTCCTATTACAGCTTCTTCTTTTGGCGACGTATTCAATTAGAATTTGAAAGCAAAAATTTTCAGATTAGGATTGAGATTATTCCTATGTTAAGTCTAGACTCAGAAGGTCAAGGAATGTGCTACTGTGTCATTGAGATTAAACAAAAAAGGATAGTGTTTAATTCACTCAATGTTGGCTCTGATACCAACCTGTCACACCCCAAATTCCACGTGTCACCGGTGGGCCCGGTGGGGAGTATCGTGACGTAGTTGATATCATCATAGTCAAACAACACAATATATAAATGCACAGCGGAAGCAAAAGATATATATATTACCATCCGAATATAAAGTAATATCAAAATATTACAACGGAAAGTAAAGGATCCACAGACGGATCAAATAAAAGATAAACTGTTCAACAGACTTCAGGCATCTAGAACTTGCAAGATTCCTTATTCACGCCCTGAGCTTCCAGCCAATTACGTTCAGTACCTGTCACTTAACCTTTTTGGAAAAATACGTCAGTTTACACTGGTAAATACAATTTAACTGACTCATTTTGAAAAGAGTTTGAAAATTGATTTGAGTGCAAACGGCACAAAATATCTTGACACAATGATTAAAATGCACAGAGGCAAAATTAATCTTTTATAACTTGGGACAATTTTATTAATAAAAATCTTGTATCCGATTTACATGTTTGTCCAACATTTAGGGCCGGTGATTATACAATACAAGCCGGACAAGATTAATCGACACACCACAAATATGATCTCACAAGAAGTTACCCTTACGAGTGAGTATATGTTTTACATATGCAACAGGAGGTGTTTTGTCTACACCTTGTGCTTACGTCGTGGCCATTCACTTTTTAAATGAGCCAAGGATATCCAGGACACGGTCATTAACCCCCAATGTTATTTGTTATCAAACAATACAAATTAAAACGGGATTATGCAATTTAATCATCTTCGATTAAAAGGTTTCTACACCCGACCAAGCGGTATTTTTATAATACCGTATCCCAAGCCCGTATAAGGGAAAATAAGTTAAAAGTATTTACCTGAGCTAGCTCCTGACTTAAATAGCAAGAATTTAATAACCCAGCCGTATTCACTCAAGTAAGCGTAGGTACCATTTACCGGAAAGCTCTAGTCTGGAATGATGGTATAAATAACCAATTAGAATTCTAACGGGTCTTTAATTAAGCCTAGGCTTTGACCGGTTAGTCTTACAGAAAGATACGGTTCAAACGCACGATTAAGCGAAGACCGGATGGAATGTGATTTAGACCCGACAAGTTTGAATACTTGTATAATATGGGTATACTAAATACATTCTGGATTTTGAGACAAAAATGATAATGTTCGACCCGTCTCGGTCAATTTATGCAAACTAGTTACATAAACTGAACCGAACGCGAAAAGAGCGTTACGGGTAACCGTAAGAGTCATATGCAAGTTCCCTGAGATAAAATGGCTTAAATATGTTATAGTATCAGTAAGATATCTTCTATTATGCCCAAAATGGATTTAAACACAATTTATGCCTCATAAGGGCATTTTGGTCATTTAAAAGATTATAAAAGAGTTTATTTGTCAATCTGAGTTGCGGGTCTGATTTATACAGTAAATATACTTAATTTAACATGTTATAACAGTAGGGTACGACCCACATGTGAGATTTATCATTTAAAACCATACTATGCACCTTAGGGGTATTTTGGTAATTTCACAAGGGCCGAAAAGCTCAGAACTGAAGTCTGAGTTTATCAACCTTTGCTTACTGTTAAAAATATTATAATTTGCCTCAAATATCAGTAGGTATCACCCTTGGTATGTTTAAAATATTTTTAGTACATACTATGCGTTAAAAACGCTTAAAAAGGCGATTAGAAGCCATTTCCGGGTTCGATACATAAAGCTGATATTTTTATCCTTCCAGAAGGCTTAAAATGATTTATTTATCATTTGTAATCAGTAGCAAAAGGTTTGGAGTCGTTTGGATAAGTAAAACTCATTTTATGGCCTGTAAGGGCAAAACCGACAATTACCGGATTAAGCCTACGACTATGAGTTATGCTTAGCCTAAAATTAATTAAAAATCTTTAAAAATCCTAAAATATTATATTACATTAGTGGGTAAAAATTTTGATATCAAAAAGTGGGTTTAAATAGGCTATACGCCAATTACGCCATTTAATTAACATAAAGCTTTCAATTTACGATAATGAGCATAACTCTTAATCTGGACCTCAAACTGATCTCAAATTTTAGGTGCAAGTTTATAAATCAGTAACAAATGTTTCTACTCTTTCACTTTTTCAAAAATCGCGTTTTATAGTAAAAAGGGCATAATAGTCAACTTTTAAGCTTTAATCGGAAACATGCATATGAATCGGATGAGTAGTGAACCAAGTTGTATAATCTCAGAGAGTTATACATATATGAAACCTGGTCCAAAAGAGACTCTAAAGCATTTCTAAAACAAGGTCAATCGGGTCAGATTTGAAAGTCAAAGGTTTGGTCAAACTGTTAGACTTTTTGAGTCAAACAAGCAATTTCACCAAATTGATCAGTCTATCATGTTCTTGTAACAATTACCAAGTTATTTAGGTGACAAAACATGATCCATAACCTCTGTTATATCAGATTTGATTAAATTAAGAATCTGGTCAGTTTGACTTTTCTTGTTACTAACTTTGACTTAACAAATGGACATGAAATTGTAGAAATCAATAAACATGATTTTGATGGATCATTACTAGCACTAATACCATCAATTAACAAGATTCAATTGGACTTAGAACTGATCAATTCGTGATCAATTCTGGAAGTCAAACAAAAGTCAAAATATGGTGTTCTTGGCTAAATTAAATCAAGAACAAGAATCAAAACATGATTGGAATACTTACAACCACTGAATGAAAGATCAAGAACACCAGAAACATCCAAGATGGTTGTGCAAATCGGATTGGAGCCTGATTGAGTGTTTGAAGTTGCAAAAAAATTTCTAAAAATGAAGAACATAAGATGTTCTATAGGATTCTTGAACAAATCAGATGTTACCAGGTGTTAAACATTTATAAAAATCTGTGGGCATGCCCCTAGAATCGATTATGTGGTATTAGAAACCAGTTTTGAGTGCAAACCAGCCACGAACAGGCTGTTATCTGCTGTTTTACACTTCTGATCAGGCCATGCGGCCCGCGTAGGGGACACAGCAGGCTCACGCGGCCCGCCTGACAGTCCATAACAGCAAACAGTCTTTCATAATTGGCAGAATCAGTCCCTGTGAGCATATAAGGTTATTTTAAGCACGATAAAGGCCCGTTAACCTCATTTTAAGGCTCCACTAGGAGGATTAAACATAGAGGACATGAAACATGTTCAAAAACATGTCAGATGTCGGTTCGTTTGGCCGTACGTTCACGTTATGCGTCGAATTACGACGAAACACGAACGGACGCTAAAAACGAACCAAACGACGTGACGAAAGGAATTTTCTCAAGGCGATCACTAAAATAAAATATTTTAGTGCTTACATAAATTTTTGGGTGTCCGAAGATATTCAGAATGTGAGATATGCGCGAAAATGCAAACTTGTGCACTTTTTGACACTTTTAGTCCCTGCATGACATAAAAGTTTATTTTTGCGCACGAAACACCTCTAAGCCTATATCTAAGCTATATAAAGAATAAATAGGGTATAATTAACTTAGGTTTATCTTCCGGAAGGTCCGTTTCCCTACGAATCGTCATACTTTTGCCGTTTGACGCAAATAGTCCTTAAATTGCGCAAAGTAGCGCGAAATGCCATTTAATGTTATCCAAGCCTTCCATGGCCCATATTTATCCTTCCCAAGCATATACTTAAATATTAATACGCTCTCGTTCGCTTAGATGGTCACCGAAAGGCGTAGATTCAAAAGTTGACGCTTTAGGTCCCTCTATTGCGCAAACTTGCGCATTTCATCATTTAATAGTATTGAAGCCTCATCTAATCCATATTAGGCATTCTTGAAAGTATTATTAATCATCACGATGCTGCGGGTTCGCTAAAAGGTCATTCAGAGGTATAATTAAACATATTGACACTTTTAGTCCTTCTAACTTGCAAAGTTGCGCGTAACTTTACTTATAGGCATAAAAACCTTAGATGGCCATTATTTGGCATTCCCGAGAGCATAATTAAATATTATTAAGCTCCCGATTTGTTAGAAGGTCGCTCAGAGGTAAGAATTAACATGTTGACGCTTTTAACCCTTTATTGTGCAAGCTTTCAATTAATCACGCAAACGGCTACACTTATTCATCAAGTGGCACATTTGTGAATATAAACATCGTAAGAAACTTATTTTAGGTATGTTAACACTTCCAGTCCTTTCATAATCAAATTTTTCGATTTTTCGAAAAATTAGTCCCTTAAATTCAACGTTGGACTTTATTAGGGTTTATTACACGTGTCAATACACCATTGGACGTGATTTTTTTTCGAGGTGTTACAGGGTGTGACAAGTAGATTAGGGTGTAACTAGTTTAGTTACTTAATAGTTGAAATCTAAGTGTAAGTTACATGTTTTAGTTACTAGATATTTTTAGGAGGTGTTATGATGTTCGGGGATCATAACTAGCTTGGTAATGTTAAAACAGTGCTAGTGTAAATTTGATGTTTTGAGTAGTGTCCGGTTGTTTGGTTGGTTACAGGTTTGTTAAAGTGCTAAACTATGCAGTTTAGTCTGCTTTATGTATCTTTTTGTGACACTTTTAATTCCCGACACTTAGGAAAGCATTCAGGACCATTTTACCATTTTTCTGCATAATATTAGTGTGTTAATTTTTGCTGATTTTTGCTGAATTCGGCACTTTGGGTGAGTTTTAGGCACTTTCCGGCACTTAAACTATCACTAGGAAGGCAGTTTTATGATCCTTACTTTCCTACACACTATGCTAGCGTCATACTTAGTTTCTGGCTCATTCTGTGTCTAAATGCACTGTCTATCTATGTGCTGAGCTCTGTCAGCATTTTCCTGATTTATCAGATAACTATGCTAACTGTACTTAATGCATCACTTAGGGCAATACAGCTTTCATGAAATTTTGGTATGTCAATAAACAATGTATGATGCACACGTATGTATGTGGCAGTAATCAGGAAGCAGTTAATTGCAATTCAGCACAGTCATTAAGCACTAATCATGGTTAATTAATTGTATGGATACATGGATTTTTGACAGTTGTCACACCGCGTAACTCTTTTGACGGCTTCTAGCTGTCTGTAGGTTATCGCGAATCTTCTTGACCTTATCTGTAGTCTCTAGAATGAGTTCAGGTCCAGTAAGCTGAGCTTCACCTATCTCATTCCAGCAGACCGGTTAATGACATTTTCAACCGTATAAAGCCTGGAAAGGAGCCATGTTGATGCTAGAGTGATAACTATTGTTGTAGGAGAATTCGATCAACGGTAGATGCGAATTCCAATTACCACCAAAATCGATCACACAAGCTCTAAGCATATCCTCCAGTGTCTGGATTGTTCTTTTAGATTGACCATCCGTTTGAGGATGATATGCTGTGCTCAAATTAAGTTGGGTTCCCATGGCAGATTGCATGGTTCTCCAAAAGTGAGACGAGAATCGAGCATCTCTGTCAGATATAATGTTCAAAGGAACACCATGTCAGGATACAATCTCATCCACATAGATTTTAGCAAGCTAGTCAGCAGATAGATCCTCACAGATCGGTAAGAAATGTGCTGACTTTGTTAGACGATCAACGACTACCCAAATGGCGTCATGACCTCTTTTAGTGTGTGGCATTTTGGTAATGAGATCCATAGCAATGTTTTCCCATTTCCAAACTGGTATCTCTGGTTGCTCCAATAATCCAAAGGGATGTTGGTGTTCTGCTTTAACCTTAAGACAAGTAAGACATTTGGAAACATATAAGGCAATGTCTTTCTTCATACCCGGCCATCAATACTGGGTTCGAAGATCCTTATACATTTTATCTGCACCAGGATGAATAGAATAACGAGACTTATGAGCTTCATCCATTAACAAGGTGCGAATATTGCCTTGACTTGGGACCCACAAACGGCCCATGAAATAAAATACCCCAAAGTCTTTCAGTTCAAGCTCAGGTTTAAGATGATATGGTAATTCTTTACCCATCAAGTCTTGTGTAACACAAGTATGTTGAGCCTGAGAAATGCGGGTTTGAATATCATATCGAACCTGAACACAGTGAAGCTTGACGCGTTCTTACGACTTAATGCGTCAGCCACGACATTCGCCTTACCAGGATGGAAGCGAATTTCGTAATCGTAGTATTTTAGGAGTTCAACCCAACGTCGTTGCCTCATGTTAAGTTCTTTCTGATTGAAAATATGCTGGAGACTTTTGTGGTCAGTGAACACTACACACTTTGTACCATACAGATAGTGTCTCTAGATTTTGAGAGCAAAAACTACTGCACCTAACTCAAGATCCTGAGTCGTGTAGTTTTTCTCGTGTACTTTTAATTGTCTCGATGCGTAGGCTATGACTTTATTTCTTTGCATGAGAACACAACCAAGACCTAAGTTAGACGCATCACAGTATACGATAAAGTCGTCGTTGCCCTCAGGTAAAGATAAGATAGGTTCATCGCAGAGTTCTTGTTTCAAGGTCTGAAAAGCTTCTTCCTGTTTGGATCCCCACTCAAAAGATTTATTCTTCTGAGTTAAAGCAGTGAGAGGAACCGCAATTTTGGAGAAGTTTTCAATGAAACGGCGGTAATAACCCACTAGACCCAGAAATGAACGAACCTCGGTAGGAGTAGTAGGTGTATCCCAATCCTTAATTGCACTAATTTTGGTGGGATCTACATGTATACCTTGTTCGTTAACAATGTGTCCCAAAAATTGAACTTCCTAAAGCTAGAATTCGCACTTGGAGAACTTGGCGAAAATCTGTTCTTTCTTTAGGAGTTCCATTGTAAGACGGAGATGTTGTTCATGATCAGCTCGTGTCTTAGAATAGATCAAAATATCATCAATGAAAACAATGATGAACTTGTCCAAATAAGGCTTACAAACCCTATTCATCAAGTCCATGAAAACAGCAGGAGCATTAGTTAAACCAAAGGGCATAACAGTAAACTCATAATGACCATATCTTGTGCGAAAAGCAGTCTTGGGAATATCTTCTTCAAGCACTCGAAGTTGATGATACCCAGAACGTAGATCAATCTTTGAAAAGCAAGTAGCGCCCATTAGCTGATCAAAGAGGTCATCAATGCGAGGTATGGGATATCGATTCTTGATTGTAAGCTTTTTAAGCTCACGATAATCGATACACATCCTGAAAGATCCATCTTTCTTTTTCACGAATAGGACAGGAGCGCCCCAAGGTGAAAAGCTCGGATGAATGAATCCTTAGTCAGAAAGCTCCTGAAGTTGTTTAGATAACTCTTGCATCTCAGACGGTGCAAGACGGTAAGGTGATTGAGCAATAGGATTTACGCTAGGTACAAGGTCAATACGAAACTCAACTTGGCGTACAGGGGGTAAACCAGGTAATTCTTCAGGAAATACCTCAGGATAATCCCGAACAATAGGGATGTCTTGATTAGTTTTACCCTTGCCTTTCTCCTCTACGACATGTGCCAAGAAGGCGACATATTTCTTTTGGGGGTATTTTTGGGCTTGGGTACAAGACATAAGCTTAAGACCACTAACGGGTTTCTCCCCATGAAATTCTAAGATTTCACCAGTCGAAAGCGGTATACGGACAATCTTCTCAAAACAAACCACCTCAGCATGCTATTTGGCTAACTAATCCATTCCTACTATAACATCAAAGCTCCCGAGTTGCATCGGTGTGAGGTCAATAGGAAAAAGATGGTTATTAAGGTTCAACCGGCAATTTCGAAGGACAGAATCGAGTACAACTGGTTCACCACTAGCTACTTCTACTGTCAAGGGCTTTCCTAGTTTTGTTCTAGTCATCGAAAGCAAAGGCTCAAAAGCTAAGGATACAAAACTCTTATCGGCACCCGAATCAAAAAGAACAGAAGCAGGTTGGTTGTTAACAAAGAACGTACTGTTCACCACTTCGTTATCTGCGCGTGCCTCGTTTGCATTCAGATTAAAAGCTCGACCACAAGCCTGTGCCTGATTTGCGTTTGCCAACATCGGGCAGTTGTTCCTGTAGTGGGTCAGATCCCCACAATTATAACACGAACCAGGCGGGTAGTGAGGTCGTGCAGGATTCTGGGCAGGGTTTTGAGCTGCCTGATTTTGGTTAGGAGCAAAGCGATGGTATTTGCGAGATGACCAGACTTCCCACAGTTTGTGCAGATGCGGCATTGCACATGTGGTTGGTGGTGGCTGTTATACTTATTGCACTGAGGTGCATTGCCAGCGTACTGCCTCTTGGCAGCAGGTTGTGCAGGTTGATTCTGTGCTGCCTGGTTGGTCTGAGCAGTAAAAGCGAACTTCTTAGAAGCCTTACGCTTCCTTGATTTTTTTGAGGACTCAGCCTTTTTACCCTTTTGCTCCTTGGTGTTATCAGACTATTTCTGCTTCTTGTCTCCCTTCCTGTGGAGTTTACCCTTTTTGACTTGAGAGTCAGTTAAGGTTGCAGCTAGCTCAATGGCCTGTCTGTGACACCCCAGGAAAAGCCAGTAAACATCGCAACTTAACTAGCTTCCTCAGTAACTACGCACTAAATTTCGGGATGAAATTTTCTTAACAGGGGGAGAATGTGACAACCCTCGTAATTCCATGTATCCGTACAATTTATTTATGATAATTAAAGTGCTTGATGATTGTGCTAAATCATTTAACTGCTCTCTGATTACGGTGTTATACTTACATGTGCGTGTTAACATACTAGTAGTATACAGAAAAGTTACTAAATAGTCCGGTATATTTTCCTATGTGTTAGGAATTAATTGTGTTACAAAAATATATATATAAGACGCCTTACGGAACAATTAAACAATTTAACGGAACAGTATCCGACCGAACAACCGGACATTACCCGGGACACCAAATATTTGTCAAACACATTACTTAATTATTTTTGGCTAGTCATGGTCCCCGTTTACCATAACACCCGCTAAAAATCCAATAAATAACACATATGAGAGAATACTTGTTATCTAACTATCCATTTCATTTTAGTCACATTTTTACATCAAGACCCCCCCCCCAACCTGATTTCGGTCCTAGGTGGACCCCACCATATCCTTCACCATACTTCCTATCTTCCATTAGATTATAATCCATCATTTTATTAGATTCTAACTTGTGCAAGTGAACAAGATATTGGAAGTAATCTCATAAGTATGGGACACTTAGATTACCATCATTCACAAGATTTATACACTCCATCTCACCACTCTCTCTCTCATTTCGGTTCCCACATAACCGAACCCACCACCACCTTCCAACATCTTCATCTTCTCCAACATCAAGTGCCATTCAAAGCTTCAAAGTGATCCATGGAGGTTGCATCTTGAAGGGATTCCAAAGGAGCTTTGTTCAAGTCTTTCTCACCACCTTTTTCTCATCATCTTTGCACTAGTTTTCTACCCTAGCCTTGTGCTAGTAGTAAGTCTCTATTTAACCCTTGTTCATGTCCATTGTAAAAGTCTGGTGGAGAAGATGGATGCTAGAATTAATGACAGGAAAACGAAGTGTTTATCTTTTGCTGGCAGGTTGCAGTTGATCAGGTCAGTTTTGGCTTCTTTACATGTCTATTGGGCTTCGGTTTTTATTCTTCCGAAACGTATTGTTCACGAGTTGGAGGAACGAATGCGGATATTTTTATGGTCTCAAGGGAATAGAATTAGAGGCAAAGCGAAGGTTAGTTGGAAAGTTGTATGTCTTCCGAGATGTGAAGGTGGGTTGGGTATCCGTAGGGTTGGAGAAATGAATAATGCCCTCATGGTCACGCACATATGGAGCTTGTTGTCTAATCGAGAATCTCTATGGGTGAAGTGGATTCATTCTTATCGTCTTCGAGGTAGAAATTTTTGGGATGTGCCGTTTAAAAATAATGTAACTTGGAGTTGGCGTAAGATGTTAAGTATTAGGCCGAGAATTCACGATCATATTTGGGTTAAGTTGGGGAATGGTATGAATGCTAGTGTTTGGTATGATAAATGGGATATGATGGGACCGATTTGTAGTTTTATTACTCCCAGAAGAATAGCGAATGCTGGTTTTAGTATGAATGCTCGGGTGGCTGATGTTTTCATAAATGGAGAATGGAGTTGGCCAGTGGAGTGGATAAATTGTTACCAGCCTCTGCTTAATTTACAAATTCAGGAACTATTACCGTCTAATCATGATAAACTGGTATGGCGGTCTTCAAGTGGTAGAGATTTGGAATTTAGTACTTCCTCGGCTTGGGAGGACTTGCGTTGTTCTCAACAGGGGGTGGAGTGGTCGAGTTTGGTTTGGTTTCCGCAGGCAATACGTCGACATTCTTTTCTAATGTGGCTTATTGTGCTTAAAAAGTTGAAAACTCAAGATGTGATGAGCCGCTGGAATTCGGGTAATACAAACTTGAACTTGTTATGTTGCTCTTTATGTAAGAGAGGTCTGGATTCGCACGAGCATCTCTTTTTTGAGTGTGACGTTGCCAAACAAGTTTGGTATGGGGTTAGAGGTAAAGCGGGTATGGATTTGATTCAGAGTACATGGACCGATATTTTTGGGTATTTGGTTAATGTTGCTAAGTCGAATATGGCCGAACACATTATTGCAAAACTTGTAGTTGGTGCAACAACTTATTTTGTTTGGGAGGAGCGAAACAGAAGGCTTTTCACTGACAAGAGGAGGAATAACAATCAGCTTGTAGAGATTGTGTTATCCACAGTTCGAATGAAGCTACACACAATGAGGTTCAGGGATACGGTCAACACGATGCGAGTGTTACAGGATTGGAGTCTCTCGAGAGGGCTCTTGGTAGCGGATGATGATTGCGGCTAAGAACACATTCTGGTTTTGTTGAGAGTATTTTTGAGTTAGTGGTGTTTTTGTTTAGCGATTAGTTTTGATTTCTAGTTGCTTGTTTACTCTTGTATGGCATGTCATACATGAGAACTGGAGGTAGATAGCTTCCACTTGTTTTATTTGGTTGGTTGATATAAAATTTACCGGGGTAACCCTTTACCCAAAAAAAAGAAAGATGTAATATGTTAAATCTACAAGAACACTAAAAAGGGTTTAAACAAGAAGATGAAACATGATGTATTTATGTTAGTATGATGTTGTCTTGAGATGTTACTGATTATTTGCTGATTTACTTGCTAATATTGATGTTTGATGTTGTTGTGATCACTAAACATATTAACGGAATCAATCGAACACACTTTAGAATGTTAAAAGCTGAAAACAGTTTGCTGATTGATGATTACAGCCAACTTCAGTTGGCTGTAACCGAACCTTAATAAAGCGAAAAATGTATTTTCTGAAGTCTAGATTTATGTATTATGAAATACGGTTCTAATGGCACTGGAATCATAATTTTTTGGACTTTGTTTACTATTTTTAATGACCCTTTTAAAAATAGCAGCGGAAGCTGAGTTTTTGCTGCAGTAAATGAGTGATGTGTTTTTGGTCATTACTGGAAATCTATGATGAATCAACTCATGAAATTTGTACAGTAGATGACAACTGATGTATTTGTAATTACCCCACTGGAATTTCGTAAATCAGACTCTCGATGAATTTTAAATAAATTATTCCGTGGACTGCAATCAGAAAAAGATAAATCTGAGTTCAGTCCGGAAAATGAATTTTTATAAAATATTGGTGATGAATTGGATCCCAAGATTTTTACAAAATAATATTTGGATCGTTTAAGACCTTCTGTAAAAAGTTGGAAATTTTTGGAATAAGTTAACTATTTTATTTAAATCCCCGAAAGCAGCCCAGTTTTGAAGATTAAAGCTGAAACGACATAAGTAGTGATTTGCGTGTCTAAATGTCGGATAGGTTATCCGAGAATGATATTACATGTTATATGTCTATAAAAGTGTTATGTGCAATGTCGTATGTTTGTCTATGAGTGGGGAATAAATGGGAAGGTTATATGGGCATGAACCGTTAAAGTGATGCATGTTATGTGATAGATACGTGTAGGAACTTTGTGTTCTATTCGAAGTCACTAATAAACTAAGTGGTAATCATACTAGGACGTGATTGACCGACCTTGACTGTTAGCTATATTTGAGAGTCAAACCGAGCAACCGAGGTGAGTTCACACTTTCTACAAGGCATGGGATTCCTGGTGGTTTGGGAATGGGTTAAGAAACTAAAAATGAAATCTGTACGGCCATCCTCCATAGGTAGGATGCCATTATTAATCCTATGAATTCTCCTTGTGCAGAATACGTACGTTCGTCCTCCTTGGGTAGGACAACAATCTTAAAACTTACTAGACAAAACTCTATCACCTAAGCCCTCAAATTTGTATCGACTTAATCGCCGAAGCCGATGGCGAGCGGGTCATTAGTTAATAGCGCTATTAGGTTTAACAAACCTCACACCGTGTCGTCCGAACGGGCGTGTACTAATGGACTATGGCAAACTGTCAATGATGATAGAACATTGATGTAGGGCACGTATTCGTCAGTTGTCGATATCAAGACAGTCTAGTGGTTTACATGGGCCCACTAATTATGGGTATGATTTGGGTAATAAAAAGAATCTGGTTAAACATACTTTCAACTAAGGGGTAACCCCCACGGCATATAAGCCAACGAAAGTTAAACCACGTTTTCAGAAATAACTTAAAACTAAACAACCAACCGTGAACTCACTCAACTTTGTTGTTGACTCGTTGTTACATGCCTTACAGGTCGCTAAATGCTTATGGAGCTTGCACGAGAGGAGGAGGTTGTTGTGGAATACGGATTGTTAAGTCCCGTACTAAACTTCTAAACCTTATGAACTTATTAAACCTACGTTTTGGACTTTAAACTTATGAACTATGGAACTTATGCTTCGAACTTACGTTTTATGCTTCCGCTGTTTAAATCTGAACTTGGTTAACTTAAAGTCGGTTTACTTTCCTTTGGTCACCAATCGTATTGTGGTTGGTTTTATTTACTGAATTGTATTGTTCAATATGATTGGTGGCTCGATCCTGGTCTTGTCACGCTTCCAAGCGGTGATACTCCGCGTGTGGATTTTTGGGGGTGTGACACTGTCGGACGGTAGTAGGGTTGCTGCCAGTGACAATATCCTGAACAGGATCTGGTAAACCGTCTATGTATTTCTCAATCGCCTTGTCCAAAGGCGTGACCATTGTAGGACAGAGCTTAACTCCTCGTACCTATCAGTGTAAGCCCGGTGTTCACCACTGTCTTGCTTCAGATCATGGAACTCATTCTCTAGTGCCTTCTGCTCGTGATGAGGGCAGAACTCTCTCATCATAAGAGCCTTGAGTTCCTCCCATGTTTGACCCAAAGCAACCTCAGCACCTCGATCTCTCATTAACCCATTCCACCATGTGAGAGCCCTCTTTTGGAACACACTAGAAGCAAACTCGACCTTACGATTGTTAGGACACTGAACATGGTGAAAAGTGCTCTCAAGACTCTCAAACCACTGTAGGAGCCCAGTTGCTCCTTCAGAACCACTAGACTTGAGCGGTTTAGCCGAGTTAAAACTTTTAAAGTTGCACGGAGCAGGTGCATTATTGTTATTGTTGGCTTGGTTAATTTGAGTGATGAGATTTGGTAGCATAGCAGCCATCTGCTGTGCTATAATAGTTGCCAGTTCGGCATCAGGTTGTTGAACGTTACGTCGAGGAGGCATTCTAAAAGAGGAAACATGAGAGAAAACGAGTGAAATGATGTGATGAAAAATGAGATGTCATAAATATCGACAAAATGTAAGGATGGTGGTCATTTTTTCATTACCTCATAACAAACAGACGACACACAGTGACAAATCAAAGTAAATGGGTCATAATAATGTACACGAAGACATGCTTTAGCCTATAAGTGGACACTCACCCCAAGAGTTCCCAGGTAAGAGTGATTGGTCTGATACTGCGGATTTGTACGAACACTCTAGCCTTAGACAGAAAACTCAGGGTATAGGCATCCACCCTTCCAGATTGCACGTGTTCACATTATTTAGACCCAAACTTTGACGAGATTTTGAAAATTTGGAAGGCTTAAAGCCAAAAAGAAATCATCCAAGGATGGATGACTGATTTCAAAATCGTTTTGGAAAATTGTGTTCATGTTTTGTTAATCACCTAAGGATAGGTGAAGTGTATTGTTTTAAGATCTAAACACAAGATAACTTGTGTTAGGGTCCTAGAAAAGTTATAGTCTAGGTCAAAGCATTACTAATAACCTAATTCCCTATAACCATGATAACTAAAGTTTTGTTTTATTCATTAAAGTGTTTACATTGTCTTTGCATTAATTAAAACATAGCATAATTTAACTGTCTTTTTAAGTCACTAAGGCCCGAGTCCGCCTAAGTGTAGCACACTCAACATCAAGCATTAGCTCCTGAAACACATGTAAAAATAGGTACGTCAGCATAAAAATGCCCGTGAGATACATAGGTTTTGTTTATGCAGGATTCATGACTTGTAGTTAAGAGAAGTGTTTAACAAAAAGTAGTCATGAACCTTGTAAAATGTTTTCTTTTATAAAATCATGTGAAAATCGATATGGAAATCAGATGATATAAAAGAGTAATGCATGGTTAAATAAATAACCAAGTAAAAATGAATTTGTATAAAATATGGCATTTGTAAAACAATGTCTTGTCTTTGTATAAAATGTATCATGTCCTTGTCGAAGTGGTTTAAATAACACAACGATATGTAATATCATAAAACAACTTATATATAGGAAGTACCAGCGGTGTATCCACCATGCTTTTATCATATTACACATCGCCTTGTTATGTAAATCACTTATCAATAATCACCCAAAATGTCTTATTTAAACCAATGTCAAAATGTTTATGTATAAACAATGTTCAATGTCAAATGTGAATCATGTCTTGTATAATCAAATGTAATGTATGGCAAGTAAAAAGTATCTACTCAAACCATATGTATAATGTCAAGGTGTAAACAAATGTCATGTATGGTGAATAAAAAGTATTTACTCAATCCCATAGGTAAAATGTACAAAAAAATGTTTTTGAATAAACCCAAGTTTAAATCAAAAGTTATGTTTCGCAGAAAACAATGCTTTATGGATACAAACATTTATGCAGTAATGTTTATCGCATAAATTCAAGCCTTGAGACTGTCGGATAAACTCTTAACAAGTAAAGGTTTATCAATTATGTATATCGAATTCTGTCATTCCCTACTTCCAAACAAACCTAGGAAGTCGGGAACGGGATTTGTCAAGTCCTATGGTACCATTACATACTACCGAGCGGTGTGATCAGTGTTAATGAATGTATTATTGTCCCATTAAACATACCAAATGTCATACCAATGTAAGCATGTCATGTGAAAACCATGTACTAAGTATGCTAAGTAAACATACATAGTAGAAATGTTCATGAAATCAATGTGCTAGCATGCTCAGTAAACATACATAGCAGAAATGTAATGTAAATCAATGTGTCTATATGCTGAGTAAACATATGGAACAAAGTGTCTATGAAATCAATGTGCTAGCATGCTCCGTCAACATACATAGCAAAACATAATTGAAATCATGTACTATATGTGTACTAAGTGAACATAGCATGTTTATGTCATAAAAAACAATGAAAGTATGAAAGTAAAAAGTATGCACATGTGTATCACCCCCAAAATATTTGAAAGCGGTAAAAGAGGGGACTATGTACTCACTTGGGATTGCTTACTAGTCTTGGAATTAAGACCAAATAAAGCTTCAAGTATCATGGAAATCAAACGGCACCTAATAAAGGTAACTACGTTAATAATCGGATCCTAAATCGGGAGATAGGATAGAATGAGGTTCTAAAAATCAAATGAGTATTGGAACTCATATGGTATGATTTAATAGACCTAACATTCTGATTTGAAAGTTAGCCTAAGTGCTTTTGACCCGTTTTGACCCGTTACGGTTGTTTAAGCTACTATAACGTGTCGTTTACGTAAAACTAAGGTCAGCTGGTTATTTATGTCCTATGTTAAGTCTTATATGCCCAATTGTGTTTAAATATGTTACTAAATCAGTTTAGATGTCAAAAACTTGTTCACATATGCAAAATATGAATTTATGCATATTTTTAGCACTTCCACGGTATGGAATGACATGCGACAGGCCCAGATTGATGTTCAATGGGCAAGTGTTGTTTGGTTTCCGCAAGCGATCCCGAGACATGCATTTTTAATGTGGTTGGTTATTAACAAGAAGTTGAAGACACAAGACATTATGAGCAGGTGGAACTCTTCAGCCAATGCTAATCTCAATCTTTTATGCTGTTCTTTATGCACGTCAGGGCCTGACTCACACGATCACTTGTTTTTTGAATGCAACTATGCGGCTCAAGTTTGGGATGGGGTTAAAGTTAGCGCAGGTATGAATACTATTCAGAATCAATGGGACGACATTGTTAATTACCTGGTGGGTATAGCTACTTCCAAAATAAGTAGCCATGTTATCGCTAAGCTTGTAGTGGGTGCTTCGGTTTATTTTGTGTGGGAAGAGCGGAATAGAAGACTTTTTTCTAATAGAAAGAGGAGTAAGGATCAACTTGTGGAGGTGATATTAAGCACGGTGAGGATGAAGCTCTCGACGATGCGGTTCAAGGTTTCAATCCATACGGATAGGGTCCTTCAACAATGGATGCTTCCGAGAGGGCTGTTGATGGTAGATGATGATTGTGGTTGATAGCGTCTTGTTTTGTTTTTCGTTGTAATTTGTTTTTCTCTAGTTGAGTTTGTTTCCGTGTTTGCGGTATTTTTTCGCTGGTTTACCTGAGTTTGGCCTGTCAAACGAGGGAACTGAGGTTTGATTTTATTCCTCACTTGTTATGATTGTGTTGGTTCGTAATAAAATTCACCGGGGTAACCCTTTACCCAAAAAAATATGAATTTATGCTCAAAAAGGGCATTTTGGTCATTTTCAATGGGGATATAAACGACTTAATGGATAACTAACCAACCTAAGTGATCATAAGGTATAACCTCAGTAGGTTATTCCCTATTCAACTATGATCACTAAATAAGTTTGGTCGGATCCTAATGATCGATCAAACGGGTCGGGTCTGAAGGTCTAAGTGGTTGTCAAGACCGCTTGACTTATGACCCTAAGCAAGCACTAAACTAGTAGTGACGAGTTAAACATGTTAAAACATGTTTAACTAAGTTAGAAACTGATTTGGTATCAAAACAAAGTGTTTTGATACCTAAAAGTAGTCCGTCATAAAATGCGCATAAATAAACATTTTGACCAAAACTTTGACTCGTCACTACGCCTAGTCAACGTGGTAATCAGTAGGTATAATCGCTAAGGATTATAACCATAGTGATTACAATCACCTTGCAAAGTTCAATTGAACTTTGATTTGACCAATTGATGGTCAAAACCGAAGTCAAACTATTGGTCAAACTGTTTGACTTTTAGCTCTAAATGGCTGAAAATAAATACTAAGCCATGAAAGAACACTTACAAGGTGTTCAAGGGCTGGAAAAGATGAACTAGAACTCAGGTAGGTGGCTCCCAAAGATGGAAATCCTCCACTTAGAGTTCAAAGTTGGAAATGAGCAATGAACAAGGTGAAATGGAAGGGGTATTTATAGTTGTGGAGGTGATTCAAGATCATTGCAAGTGGATACGTATTCCCCAAGCAATGAATCTTGGCCATACAAGTGTTAACTTGGTGCCCAAAACATGAAAAATTGCATAAAAGGCCCTGAAATTCAAGCTGGAAGCTGCTATGAACATTCTGTCGACAGGGGGCTGTCGTGCCCCGCGACAGATACAGGTCTGACCTTCGCGGCCCGCGACCTAATGTCCAGCAGTTTCAGTTTTGTTTCGTTTCAGTCCCTACATGCATATAACTTGATTTTTGGCACGTTTAAGTCCCGTTAACCCATTTTCAAGGCTCCACAATGAAGTTAAAGTATAGGGGACTTGAAATATGTTCAGAAATATCACGAATGTCGGTTTGTTTGGTCGTACGGTCGCGTTATGCGGTTAATTACGACGAAACTCGAACAGACGCGAAAACGATCCAAATTAAGCGACGAGTGGTATTTTTGCATTCTGATCACTAAAATAAAATATTTTAGTAACTAAAAAATTTTTTGGATGTCCGGATGTGGTCAGAATGAAGATATGCGCGTAAATGCAAACTTACGTCGTTTTTGACGCTTTTAGTCCTTGTTTGATCAAATAAGCGTATTTTCGCATACCGAACCACTCAAAGCTTATTTCTAAGATATGTTAAGGTTATTTATGGTATGTTTAGCTTATGATCATGTTCCGGAATGTACGTTGCCATACGAAACGGCAGACTTTTGCAGTTTGACGCAAATAGTCCTTGTGAGCGAATAAACTTGTTTTTGCCATACCAAACCTTTTAAAACTTATTTCTAAGTTATGTAAAGGTTATTTAAGGTATGTTAAGCTTATGTTGCTGTTCTGGAGTGTTTGTCGCGTTAAACTGATTACGTTTACGTATCAGTTTGCGTATAACTTTCCAGAAAGCGTTATAGAGTTCAAAATCGATCAAAAATCGAAATGTGCAAAATGTCAAACATAAATAAACAAATATTGGGATCAAATCACAATGTTTTATTGATATTTGAATTGTTCAGAGTTGTACAATGATTGCATAAGCACAGATGTCACACATTTGGCCGATGGCACTCTCAACTTTCACTTTGGCTCAGACCACTCCCAACTTAACACATTGATTGTCATGGCACCCCCTCGTTAAATATTCACTAACCAGGTTAGTAAATTTAGCCTATGTGGCAATTTTATCTGATGTGGCATTTCCTACATGTCAATTATACTCATTCATCTTCTTTAAAACCATTAATCCCTAACAAGAGCTCATTTGAAAAACCCTAATCCTAAATCATAACATCAGACGCACCTTGGAGCAACTGAAACATCATACGATCCGGCCGATTTCCCTGAAGAACAAGCCCTAATCTTGAATTAAAATGAGCTCCTCTTCTACGTCTTCATCCACAGTATTCAAAAACCCTAAATTGTTTAAGGTTGATTTATAGGGTAATGTGTATTGCCATCACGACGTTGTAGCAGTTATTTGAGTTGTTGGACGGAAAAGTGTGCGGCAAGGTCAACAATTTTATGGATGCTCTCATTTGCCGGTATGTTTTTTTTTTTGGGTAAAGGGTTACCCCGGTGAATCTATTATAAACAACCGCAAATAAGTACAAGTAGTGAGGATGAGTTCCACCCTAGTTCATATACAGGACATGCCCCATATATGTAAGCCAACAAACATAAAAAGTACCTATGACATCACATCAACCTAGCCTACTATACATCATGAGAAGATATCTAGTAGACAAAACAAAACAGAACCAAAATAATCATCCTCCATCATCAAAAATGAAGTTGCCAAGAAAAGGCAACCCCTTAAACCGAACCAAAGACAATCTAACCATTGGAGAACTTTATGGAAGAGGTGCTTGCCCCTGCTCTTGAAGACGTAGGATATTTACCCGAAGTCATAAACTCATTGGTTTCATCATAGACAACCTCAACCTCTTCCTCATTTGAATCCTCATGACTATGTCTACCCCTTTTATTTCTCCCTTCGATTAAACCACCATGTCCCCCAACAGAATCAAGAGCAGAAAACGGATTATGAGTTTGAATTTTAGGAGAAGTAGTAACCTTTTGATTTGCAGCGACCTTTTTCTTCCTATCCATTGGTCTATACTCAAATTTGGGCTTCTGGTTATTAACCTGAAAACCATTCTTCTTTGCACTCTTCTTTGCCTGAACTTCAGTGAAACCATCCTCATCTACTTTTGGGCTGTTAGTAGGAGGTTTGGATGTTGAGCCAATACGTTTAGGGCATCCCTCAGAGTCATGCCCAAACACACTGCAGTGAGCACATCTCGGGGGATCCCATTCATACTCCACCCGAATAGTCTCCGTAACATATTTGTTTCCATCCAATTCAGGAATAGCCATGGTCAGAGTCCCTTTCAAATCATGATCAGCTGATATTTCAATAAGAGCCCTAGCATAGCTGCTCCGTCCCCAAGCCTCATTACACATATCCATCGTATACGAATCTAGCCGCACAGGAGACCCAATTTTTGAAGCCAACATGCTTAAACCATCATCAGAATACGCCACTAGAGGGACGTCATGAAATTTAACCCAAACTGCAACCTTTTTAAACTCTTCTTTTGTAAAGGTGTTTGTAGGGGACCAAATGTTGAGAAACATAGGTTTGTTACGGATAATCCAAGGTCCCCCTTCAAGAACAACGTCCATACCTTTTCTGTCTTCAAACTTGAAGAAAAAGAACCCATTTGAATTCATCATCGTTTTCTGTAGACCATGTTTCTTCCAATTTGATCTCACAAAATATTCAACAACTGGATATGCAATTCTATCCCCCAGGAAATAACCATAAAGAGTGTTAGCTAACCTGTTGTTAACCTGGTGAACAGAATCAATCGGAAGCACTACATCCACACCATCCAATGAGACATTTGAGTTTAGCGATCGAAAATTGACTTTCGAAACTTTCTCAGCCGCATCATTGGCCTTCTTGGCATTATCACCATCATTTTGATTCTGATTTAGATTGGCAGCCCGCTTAGAACCTCCTTGCTCTACCTGTTCGTTTCGGATCGCATCAGCATACGATTGCTGTTGGACTTGAGTTTTATCACCCTGTTCCTGTTTTCGAACACGAGCCGGACTGACTTCATTTAGCGGTAACACAAATGCTACCTTCCGCTTATCAAAAACCACTGCGTGATCCTCAGCTGGAGCATCAGAACAACCAAGAACGTAGTCAGTATCATTCAACGGTAACATGAATCTTACCTTCTTATTCCCCACTTCTGACATCGTAGGCATATTCGATGTTTTTCTTGGCTCAAAAGGTTTGCCATCAATACTCTTAATCTTCTTCACAAACACATCTGAATTGTCTACGATTAGATCATCCATATCAGCCGACACCCTGCCGAAACCCTATCGCAAATCAGACACGAAGGATTGGAGAAGAAAACTCCCGAACGATCGCCACTGACAGCGAACAAATGGACTTGAGATGACCGAAACCCTTATGCAGAATGAACAAGAATCAGCCGCTCAACCCCACGATCTCCACATACAGTAAACTAATCTTTAGTTAATCTGAATAACAATCCTAAACCCTCCGATTCAGAATTAATTGACAGATCCAATAGAAAGCAAGAAATCGGAACCCTAGAAGAAAACCCTAATTCGAAACCTCAATCAGTTAGAAACAAGAGTAAAATCGGAAATCCTTACCAGTAAGGAAATCGAGAACCCTGGCTGCTAATCAAAATCGATTCGATACCAGGATTGGATTGAAGAACCTAGAGTTTCCCCAAGTCGCCCAAGATCGCAAAAAAAAAAAAAAAAAAAAAAAAAAAACAAAAACAAAATTTCATTGGCCGGTATGTTCCACCTTAATTCCAAGTTTTTTGCTTGAATTGAATTGATTTATTAACTGCAGTGATGTTGGCTTTTGCAGAGATCAGACTGCAAGTTCTTCTTATGGAAAGAAGATGTCGACAAAATGTTCAACCAACATGCATCCGACTGCAGGTTCAGTTACGAAGACCTGAAATATGAAAACATGGACTTACAGAATAAGCTCTTAGTAGAAGAGAATAGGTGGTTGAAAGCAAAGATATCTGGAACTGAGTTGAAATGGAACAAGCAATATGTGCTAACCTTGTTTATTGCCATTAGCATAGTGTTGTATATGTTTAGGTAGTTGTACACTTTTGTTGTAACTGTGCTGAAATGGAACAAGCAACTGTGTTGCTGTTGTAATTTTACACTTTTGATGAAATGTAATGCAAAATCCTAGTCCTTGATTGTATATATCTGCACATGTATTGATATTACCAGATTAGTCAACATATCCAAACTGTAATTTGACCAAAAAATGTCAAAAGTCATGATATAACATACCTCTAATGGGTCAAAACTGCATATGTCCAAAACTGCAATGCATAATGGGTCTGCACATCTGCAATGATAACAAGAAACATACCTCTAATGGGTCAAAACTGGACTGTCTTATGACCAAAACTGGACTGTCTTATGACCAAATCTGCACATGCAGTCTCTAATGACCAAAAATGCAGTCTCTAATGACCAAATCAGTGCAATGCATAATGACCATTACATAACCAACACTTCTCTGTTCCCTTTCCATTTGACATTTCCTTTGACAGTTGACTTTTTAGTTGACTTCTGGTTTGAAATTTTGCTTCCCTCCTGGGTAGATTGCTGAGTTGTTCCTTGTGAAGCTACTGGAGTAGATTGATGATTTGTTCCTTGTGAAGCTACTAGAGTAGATTGCTGACTTGACTTCTCGCTTGACTTTTTGGTTCCCTTTTGTCTCTTTTTAGCAGACCCTACAATATAAAAAACAAAAGGAGTTAAAGCCTATAATATACACAGATATCTGTCACTAAAACAAGTCATTCACCTGTAGTCATATTTCCCTGTTCAGTACACTTTCTCTTGTTGTGACCTCTAGCCCCACAATTACCACAAGTCATTATCACCCCATGCTTAGTAAGTTTCCCTGGTCTCTTTGGATCCTCATGAGGATCCCTCTTTGTATTCTTCTTAGGCCTCCCAGGTTGAGATCTTATTGGTGGTGGATCCATAGGGTGGTGAATCTTGGGCCAATACCTTTCACTAGGTATTAGAGGGATTGAGAATTCATAAGCATTCATGTATGTGTCTTTGTGGTAACACACATCAACATAGTCTTCTGCATTTTTATGTAAAAACCCAGCTACTACACAAACATGTTTACATGGATACCCCCTCAAATCCCATTTCCTAGATGTGCTTGTTCTATTATCTAGATCTCTCATTGAACCATGAAGCTTCTTGTGTGCACTTGATTTAGCCTTGTAAGCTAACCACTTAGTTATAATTACCTTAAACTTTTGTTTAACTGCTGCTTGAATCTCCTTAGCAGACCAATTTGGCTTGGCCTTAAACAAAGGAAGGAACTCATCCCCTAAGAACTTGGCAGTTAGCTGTCTATTCTTGATCATGTTTCTCTGGCAGTTGTGTTTGTTCTTCACACTTTTAATCATGTAACACTCTTTGGTTTTGTTTAGTGAACAATATAGATAGAAGGGACACCCTGGTACACACTTCACAACTAAACAACCTTCTTCCTTATTATCACTCTTTGCAATGATTAGATTCCTGCTGTTAGTCACAGCATATCTTCTTACTGCCTCCTTAAAACGATCCCTTTATGCAAACTGTATTCCAACTTTCCATGTAAACCTTTTCCAGTTGGTGTGTTCATTTACACTTGGAGCAATTTCTTTGTACTTCTTACCTCTTATATCATCATCCTCACTCTCACCAGGAGTAGCAACATCAGCATTAGATTCCTCATAACTACTGTATCCCTCTACATGTGCACCCCCTACATCATTAGACTCACTCAACTTACCTTCTTTTTCATAAGGTTTAGTACACTGTTTAACTAACTTCTTTTTAGCTTCAAGTGCATCCTTATTAGCTCATTTAATGGCATCTTGTGACTGTCTCCATTTAGCATCTTCTCTATCTGAATCTGAGAAAGCTACTTCATCATGAATCTGATCATCATTACTCTCCTCAAGAAAACCATCATCTTCATCTGAACTTGACTCTTCTGTCCCATTTAATTCAGCTTTATAGTCACTGTCTTCACTGTCATCTTCATCTGCACACTCTTGTACACTATGCTCCTTATCAAAACCAATCCCTTCTTCCACTAAAACCTCTTCTCCAATAGGCTTCTTTTGCAAACCATTTGTTTCTTTCGATACACCCTCTTGAACAATAGACTCCTCATCCAAATCAAATGCCCATGTAGCCTCTTGTACACTAGGCTGATTATTCAAACCAATTGGTTTATCAGCAACAACTTCCTTTCCTGAGGCAGTGGATCCAGATCTAGGGACTTCAAGTACAGGAGTGTTAACACTTTTGTCAGATGCCCTACTCACTCTCCTGACATGGACTACTTTCTTTTTGGGCTGACCTCTTCGTTTAATGGGTTGGGAACTGGATTGGGCTTGTGGTTTAATGGGTGGTGAATAAGATTGGGCTTGGGGTTTACTGGGCTGGGACATGAATTGGACTTCTTGTTCAAGGGTAATTGGACAGACTTGCATAAATACTTCCATGAATGGTTCAGACCATGTTCGAGCCTTTAATGCAATCTCCATAACATCATTATCATTCCCAAAAAGCTTGAATTCACCATTTTCAGCATTTAATCCATACATGTAAAAATCCCTACTTTCATAACACCCAGTATCCATTGCATACTCTAACAACTCAAAGTATGCAATGTGATCAACATCCATACGTATCAACTTAGATTGACCTCAAATATATTGAGGTTGATCAAAACTAAAATCCAATGTTCCACCATCAGTGCAATCAGTGAACAATACCAATATACTGAGTGAAAACGTACCTCTGATCGATTAGGATTTGATCGCCATTGATGAACTTGAGAGCTTCTGATATGTTATTATCTTGGTTTGAGTGAAATGTTACTGTATTTTGGGGATTATAAACTTCAACGAATGAGGGATTATCCACATCAGCTCATGTATGACACGTATGAAATGCCACATTAGATAAAATTGCCACATAGGCTAATTTTAGTAACCTGGTTAGTGAATATTTAACGAGGGGGTGCCATGACAATCAATGTGTTAAGTTGGGAGTGGTCTGAGCCAAAGTGAAAGTTGAGAGTGCCATCGGCCAAATGGCAATAGTTGGGGGTGTTTAAATCCATTAACCCTTTTGTTTTCCACCACCTCCATTGATAGATGGATATATTACAGTCTTCACCAGCCAACAACTATGCGTCTATGCCCTACATTCATCTTCTTCCACAATACAGGCAAAGACTACTACTCACTGTTAAGGTGTTGCTTCTTTCGTTTGTATATTTTTCTTATTACATGATATCTTTTTTTGTTTTACATCTTGATCAAAGTTAGACTTTGAAAGTGGATGTGTGATATTTCGAAAGTGGGTCTATAATCCCATTTATATATATATATATATATATATATATATATATATATATATATATATATATCATATATGGGAAGGTTCATTGGGGAACACTAAAAAAGTGGGAAACAGCGGGGAACCGACTCAAACGAACTCAGATTGGACTCATTCGAGCGGCGTTGGAACCGGCTCGTCGAACCCTAACTAAGATCTCTTAACCCCTAAACCTTAAATCCTAACTCTAAACCCTAAAGCTAAAAAATAAGGCTAAAACCTAAGCTAAACCGTCAAATCTAAACTCTAAACCCTAAAGGCTAAACCCTAAAGCGAAACCCTAGAGCTAAACCCTAAACCCTAAAGCTAAACCCTAAACTCTAAAGTTAAACCCTAAAGCTAGAACCTAAAGCTAAACCCTAAAAGCCAAACCCTAATATATTTAGGGTTTAGGGGTTATGATTTAGGGTTTAGGGTTAAGAGATCCTAGTTAGGGTTCGACGAGCCGGTTCCAAGACCGCTGGAATGAGTCCAATCGGAGTTCGTTTGAGTTGGTTCCCCACTTTTTTAGTGTTCCCCAATGAACCTCACACATACACAACACTCTCGAACTTGAACCCCATTCGAATTATCCTTAAAAAAATAGACAAAGGTCACATGATAAAAGGATTGTCTCACACGCTTGGTAAATTCAACTAATCCTCAATCAAGCTTTTTGTATACGATCTCGCCACGAGCCTTGTTGTAATGTACGAACCTGACCTGATTAGTGATGAAATCCTCATCATCGTCAAAAAAATAATCACACGAGAACTTTATGATCAATGGTTACAACTTACATATCTACAATATGGCATAGGTGCAAAATAAACGGGTGGGGTAACGGGTTGAAATCGATCAGTATGACAAATGCTATAATCAACACTTTTGGGCTTTTTAAATTTTTGAAATAACAAAAAGTAAGTTTATCACAATAATATTATATATATTTGAATAAACTGGTCTGGGAAGTATGCGTAGACTATGTCAACCTGTTTGACCCGTTTGAGCTATAATACAACCCGAATCAACTTGTTCATAAGGTAATTTGTCGAAATTGACACCTACGATAATGTGCGGAGAATCACAATTAGGATCAGATTTTCTAAACACCAAACTTGCAGAAGCAAGAGCAGCAGCTGTTTCAGCTGCAACTTCAGTTCCAGGGTTGTTTCGGTCGATTTTTATAACAGTTCTTTATGTATCTATGTCTTCTAGTCTTTCCCAACACGCGTGAGCTTTGATCGCGTCACCAACCTTCGATTATCGATCAAAATGTCAGTCAGAATCAGGAAAGCTAAACATATATAAGCCTAAAGTTGAAGGTTGTGAGATTTTCTCCATATTACAGTTAACTCAGATAGTAATGACAATAGCCGAAGAGCTAGATATCTGAGTCTGCTCCATATTGAATTAGAGATTAGCAATAAAGTTTATACTTTGATTCAAATTGTATAACAACAACAGAATATGAGACTGGATTGATGAAGTAATTTTCCCAGTGTGAACTTAGCCCTTTAATTAGGTATCGCTACTTCTATTATTATCCAAAATCCAGTGAACCAACTAAGGCAACTTTGAATGTTCAATCCCCTTTGACCACCTCTGACTTTTTGGTGAAATATGAGAAAGGTCAAAATGGACCAAAAATTCAACCATGACTACCCATTCATAGATTGTCTACAAATTTTACTTTTTCACTCATACTAGGTGTGTTAAACAATTCGTGTTCCAGGTCAAACTCGACACAAACCCAAAAATTTGATTTCAAATTTGATTTTTTAGATATTAAATTAAAAATTATATTAGACAATGATATTTTAATTACAAAATCTAATGTCAGTTTTGCTTTTTGTATTAATGATTCACCGCGCAAACCTGCCAAGTTGCCTGAGCACGGCTCGTTTTCTAAACGGGTTCACGGATTCAAACCAAAACTTCCCCCTATGGTCTGCAGTTTAAAATTTATAGATTACCATGTATCTATAAAACTCAATTGTTTAAAAATTTACACATTACCATGATTATTAATATAACCCTAACCCTCCGCCAACACCTAATTTTGACAAAATAGATGGGATACAAACCTGTAAACGATTCAAGGGTGGTTCAAAGATATTGGGGGCCCAAAGCAAAGTTATTAGTGGTAGATCGGGTATTTGAGCAAAAAAATAGGGTATGGCATAATGGGCTGGGTGGATTGAAGTACATAAAAGTGTAGCACAAAAATAAGTACTTACATATGCAAATACTAATGAAACCTGCAAGCTTTATTCCCTTATCCATCAATCTTATTCCATTGAATCACTGCATTAAAATATATTAGTGTCAATTTTTTTATCATTTTTATTCATTAGGCATTCATGATAGTGCATAATATAAAAGTTGACCTCAAATAAGGTCAATGTTGACCTTCTGCAGATGAGTTTTCATACAAAGATTGATCAATGCATTCAAATTTAATCATCAGCATTTGTATAGTATCTTCTATTAACCTTCATTAGTATATTAGTGTAGATAAATGACTCAAAGCATGTGCTTCATAAATATAAACAAGACGTTTTTAACTTCCATAGGTGCTAAAATATGAAACGAATTAATGTGCTGCTAAAAAAATACATGGATTTCAAAATTTGTATATATACATACCTCATATTATATATAGTATAACACTCACTCTGTATACATAGGCAATATGAAGTAATATAAAACAATTTTGACCAAAAAATTATAAATGGGTCGATTTATCTTGTATTTCATCAATCAAGTCAAATTCTAAAAAATAGTTAAAAAGGAGTAGGTTGAAGGTCACCCAAACTCTAATTTTAATGAATATAGCCTCCCAAATCATTTTATCCAAAAAAATAGACTATTGTTGTAACTATATTGCTTAGGACAATATAGTGTCTGTGAGACAACCTGGCCCATTTTGGCTTGACTCAACCCGCCCATAGTGCCAACTTTTATAACACCTACCAGTAAGCAACATTATACAAACCTGTACCCGTTGGCCCCATGTTGTGGTGGTAAGTGACTCTCTTTACAGAGGTTTTTGGACTATTAATATCGTCCTATTTGTTACAAAAAGAAATATAAAACCATTAATGAAACCTTTCTAAACTAATACAATGTTTTTCATATATTATTACCAAAAAATACCTCAAGAATCCCAGAATGTCTCGGAATATGTTCCGCTGGTCGTTAAGATCCCCACTGCCACATTGGGTTACTGTAAGCAGCCAACAAATGAAGATGCTTTCTTTAATGATGCATAAATAAGTATACAAAAAGTGCTACAGATGAATAAAAGTAAAAAAAAGGTTCAAGTGTTGCTAAAATATACATAAAGTGCTACAAACGGTTTTAACACCTTGTTTCCTATGAGCTGCCAATTTTCAACCGATATACTAATTCATTACAAATGTCAAACGCTATAGGTCCAATAAACGAAACCCTAGAATCAAAGTTCTTCAATTCACAAAATCAAAAACTTTTTGATAAAAAAACACAAAATCTGAATTCCTCAAAGAAATTGAACCCATACAACAAATCTAGGGTTTCAATTTGTAAACTAAGAGCAAACGCGATAACTCAAGCCCTAGTATTTCAAAAAATTGAACCTTAGCATTAGAGGGTTTGAAGACAATGGATTGTTGTGTCGTATGAGAGAGGATATATTTGTACTCCCCTATGATCTAGATCTTGGATGGATGAAAAACAAAGAGAAGGAGATGAAAATGAGAGAGAGTCAATGGAGATTTGAAATCGTTTCTGGATCTCAAATCAACTTGGATCTAGGTTTTTCACCTTGTGGTTCTGACTTCGAAACCCTAGATCTGGTTATTTTTCACCTTGTGGTTCTGACTTTGAAACCATATATCCTGATCTACTTTCCCTAGCCATGACTGGTTTCCACCACGGCTGCTGCCAGCTACGTCCCTACCACCAACACTGTTGAAAATCAAAACCATGTTCGTTACCACTGCGGGAACCCTAGAGCCACCCCCGCCTTTAGTCTCCATTCCATCCTCTTCAATCCATGGCTTTGATGTTTTTCTTCTTTGATATAAATCGAGAGAAAGGGAAAGAGAAGGAAGAGACGGGTTTGAATTTTGAAATTTGAATTAGGTTTAAGTATTGGCCGCCCAAAAGGCCCAAAGGGTATTATTGGAAAGGTAAATGAATTTTGATATTTATGTGCTTTAGAGAGTTGTACATCATGTATTAAAGGAGCTTTAAGGGAAGTGGCAAATTACCTTAAGATGTCCTTCGGGTATGCTTATATATATACTAGTCGTTTACCCGCGTGATGCGGCGGGAAACATGTCACTTAGGTTGATGAGTTTAGGGCTATAGTTCGGTTTTGAGCCACAACAAAAAAAAAATAGGAAAGGATATTTAATTTTTTAAGTGTTTAACCATAAAAATAGATCAGTATTAGTCAATTAATAAGAGAAACAAATAGATTAAAAAATTAGGAAAGGGTATTTGATTTCTTAAGTGTTTCATCATAAAAATAAATCATTATTAGCTAGATATTAAAAAAATTAGGAAAGCGTATTTGATTTCTAAAGTGCTCGATCATAAAAATAAATCATTATTAGTTAGTAAATCTGAGAGTTCACTGAGCATGCTATTGATTCAATATCTTTAGCAATATAACAATTCATAATGGCCATATTTAATAATCAATCCCAGATTGCGAGTGCTCTAATTTTTTTATTCAATGATTTTGAAATATAAGTACAAATTGAATTGCGTAATGTTATATGTTATTTTACAGCTACAATTAGAAATTGAGATGGAATTAATATAATTAATAAATATAGAGTAAATTACAAGTTTTGTCCTTTATGTTAACATCATTTTGCAGACGGTGTCCTTTAGCGTAAAACTTGACAAGTTTTGTACTTAATGTTTCAAAATCTTGCACGATATGTCCTTTAAGCCAAACCCAGTTAGATTTTTCTGTTAAATTATGTCATGTGCAAAGCACATGAGGTACTACTGTAATTTTAGCTATTTAATAAAAAATAAATAAAAAATGCATATATAAACCAAACATCTCTCTCCCTCTCTCTATATTCTCTCTCTCCTTCATAATCAAATTCATCCCACCTTTCATGTTTGCACACCTGAACTCAAACAAGTGTCAACATGCTTTAGTCACTATTAAAATGATTATAGCAGCCAAAATAAGTGGCCACAATCCATGATCGTTCTTAACAAATAAAAAAAATACAACAGACATGAATAATTTTCTAAGTGAGATTAAGAAACAGACCATTGATCCAGCTAGGTAACCATATCTGAATACTGAAATTTGTCAATTTGACAAACAGTGCACCCAAGTAAACATAAAGGAAAACTAAAAAACATAAATTAATGCACGCAGAATCCTTATTACTAATCCTTATATTAAAGTAGGATGGTGGTGAACGGAGGGATGGTGGTGTTTGGCTGTGAAGTATGGGAGGTGAACGGTGGGGCTATGGTGGTGGTGTGTCGGTGTAGTGGTGGTTATGCGGGTACAGCGGTGGTGTGTCGGTAGGGGGTGTTCAGAGGGATAGTTGTTTAGGGGTGAACGGCGGGGCTATGGCGGTGGTGTGTTGGTGCAGTGGTGGTTGATGATTTGGGGGCGGTGATGGTGAATAGAGTGACGGTGGGTTTTGGTTGGTGCAGTGGTGGTTGGTGTTTGTATCAAAACTCAGATCTGATAGAATTCAAACGTAAAGTGTTTGTTTGTCAAATCTGATAACAGGGTTTTGATTCGAATGTTCTAAGATGTTTATACCATGTTTAGATTATCGGCCTAGATTTGAAGTGTTTGAATGCTCGTAAATAAAAATTGACATAGGAAAAATGATTATCAGTGTTTTCTGATGGAATTGATGAGTTTGATTGCTCAAAAACATGCTAAAATTGTTTAATTGATTTAGATTGAGCTATGAATTTAGATTGTAATGAAACTTGTATGAGTTCAGGTGTGCAATCAAGAAAGGTGGGATTTGATTCTTGAAGGAGAGAGAGAGAGAGTGTATTATTGGGTTTTTTTTTTTTTTTTTGGTAAAGGGTTACCCCGGTTAAATTTCATTCATAACCAAAAATAAAACAAGTGAGGAATAAAGCACACCTCAATTCTCTAGAATGACATGCCATTGCTAGAGTACTCAACAAAAACAAAGTGAAAAACTAACACGCAAAAACCGCTAAACAAGCCACAATCGACAAAACAAGAACCCACACGGTCCCCTCCAAAACCTCTAACAATAATCAGCCACATTCATCTTGATCCATCAGTAATTCACGAGGAAGACTCCAGTCGCTCAACACTTTAGACATGTTACTTGTTCTCTTAAACTTCATTGTGTGTAATTTCATTCTGATCGTCATGAGAATCACCTCTAATAGTTGAGTTACATTCCTTTTCTTTGTCGAGAACAATCTATTATTTCGTTCTTGCCAAATGAAATAAGCCGACGCCGCCACCACTAGCTTACCAATTATGTGAGATGCCCGTTTAGACGCCGCATGATGCAGTAGGTATTCCATAATCTCGCTCCACTGTTTCCCTATAGTTTCCATACCCGCCTTCTCCCGAACTCCATACCATATTTGAGATGCGAAATCGCAATCAAAAAATAAATGATCATGAGAGTCCGGTCCCGATGTACATAACGAACAACACAAAAGGTTATAATTTGCATTACCCGACGATCGCCATTTGCACATAATATCTTGAGTCTTTAGTTTCTTGCAGACTATAAGCCACATTAGAAAAGAGTGTCTAGGGATAGCTTGCGGAAACCACACAATACGCTCCCAATCTACCTTATCTTGAACAAGCCGAATATCATTCCACACTCCATAAGTGCTATACTCCATGTCTTGACCATCTCTAGATCGCCAAATGATCCTATCTTGCACATGAGGCTCTAACGTTACATTAGATAGCTGTTGCAAAATCGGAAATCTATTCACCCAAGAGTTCGGCCAATCCCACACGCCATTATGATACACATCCGCAATGTTGATCCGCATATTGAATCCCGCATTAGCTATCATTCTAGGTGTAATAAAGCGATTCAAAGGACATACGGTATCCCATGTATCAAACCAAACTCGAGTATTCTCTCCATTACCCAGCTTAATCCAAATGTGTTGACGTATGATTGTTCTCAATTGAAGCATCTTCCGCCAACCCCACGTAATGTTGTTCCGAACCGGCACATCCCAGAAGCTTCTATCCCGGATGCGATACGAATGTACCCATTTAACCCATAAGGATTCCCTATGTGTCAAGAGACTCCAAATATGAGCAACCATAAGCGCGGTATTCATGTCAGAGATTTTCCGGATACCCAAACCACCTTCTTCCTTAGGAAGACACACACGACTCCACTTAACTTTAGCCTTTCCCTTTATGCTATTACCTTGTGTCCAAAGAAATCTTCTCATTTTATCTTCAAGATCATGAATAATTCTCTTTGGTAATATAAAGACGGAAGACCAAAACACATGCATAGATGATAAAACAGATCTAATGAGCTGAAGACGACCTGCAAAAGACAAACTTTTTGCTTTCCAATCCGTGATTCGAGATTCCAAATTTTCAACGAGCTTTTTACAATCAGAATAAGTCAATCTTGACGATATGAGCGGAACACCAAGATATCTAACCGGAAGTACACCTTCATCAAACTGCATGATACCTCGGATTTGATCTTTCACATAATTCGGAACACCTCCAAAAAACACAGTGCTCTTCGTCATGCTAGGAACCAATCCAGACATATTCTTGAAGAGATTCAACGAATCTAGAATAACCGCAGCTGAACGAGGATCACCCCGAGCAAATAAGAATAAGTCGTCTGCAAAACATAAGTTAATAATCCTTTGCTCTTCACATTTATAATGAAATTTAAAATCAGCAGTATCATCAACTCGCTGTTGAAGAATCAATGTCAGAACCTCCATTACCAATGTGAAAAGATAAGGTGACATAGGATCTCCCTGACATAAGCCCCGTTTTCCCTTAAAATAACCATGAAGATTCCCGTTAATGGACAGAGAAAACGTAGTAGAAGTAACACACGCCATAATCCATTTGATCATCTTTTGGTGAAACCCAAAACCATGTAAAATAGTATCCAAGAAACCCCAATCAACAATATCATATGCCTTCTGAATATCAACTTTAAAAGCACATCTCGGAGGGCCATGATTATGATGATAGTTGTGCATTAATTCCTGGGTTAGGAGGATATTATCAGAAATCTTCCTACCTGGGATAAATGCTGACTGATTAATGTTAACAATATCTCCTAGGCCCTCTTTGATACGATTAGTGATAATCTTGCTTATACACTTGTAAAGAGTGTTACAGCAAGATATAGGCCTATAATCCATTACTGCGTCTGGAGTCTTTACCTTTGGAATAAGAGAAATTACCGTATGATTTAGCTGATTCAGAAGCTTACCATTTTGAAAAAATTCTTGAATCGCTAAACAGACATCCTTTCCAATAACATCCCACGCTTTTTTAAAGAAAACAGAGGTATACCCATCCGGCCCTGGAGCCTTATTCCCAGCAATTGAGAACATAGCATCTTTTATCTCATCATCAGTCACTAAACGAATCATGTTATTCGCTTTCGTCAAGGATAACTTACTCCGAAAGATGTCCATATTTGGCCTACAAACAATCTGGCCGACACTCCCAAAAAAATTAGAATAATGGTTCACCAAAGCTAAAGCCGCTGCCCCCCCCCCCTTCATGTAAGATTCCATCAGTATCACGAATTAAAAGAATTCGGCTTCTGTGGTTTTTTGCTATAACAACGTTATGGAAATATTTGGTGTTCGAATCCCCAAGCGTTAACCAATCAACTTTTGATTTTTGTTGTAAAAACACTGCTTCATCATGAATAGCATCTTTATACTTTTTAAGAAGATAACTATGCTTCGCTAAAACCTCCTCATTTGCCGTATCCTGATCCATAACGAGTTGACATTCATCAAGCTCCTTCCTCGCCTTCTTCACATTCTCATGCAGATTTCCTTGTTTAAAGAAGAGTTTTCGTAAGGGGGTTTTAAGTAACTTAAGCTTCATAACAACTTGGTACATACGAAAACCTGTAATATCTTTATTCCAGATCTGATTAATAGCTTCCAGAAATCCATGCTTTTCAGCTATTAAATTAACGAATTTAAACGGCCTTGGTTTATCTCGGGCAACACCCGGCAACTTCAAGATACAAGGAGCATGGTCCGAGACCCGAAAAGGATGAAAATAAGCTTCCGCATTCGGAAACTCGGCAACCAAATTTATATTGCACATAATTCTGTCCAATTTTTTAAAAATAATACCTCCTCTTTGCTGATTATTCGTCCATGTGTAGTGTAAACCTGTACTATTAACATCAAACACATCAATGGAATTAACACACTCTCTAAATTCTCGAGTACCAATGCTATAACTAGATGAACCTGTACTCGAATCATCGTGAAATAAGGAGGCATTGAAGTCCCCCATAATTACCCACGGCTTGTCTTTCATAATAGAGCTATGAGCACACAAATTATTCCATAAATCCCTCCTATTTTTATAATTGTTTTCCGCATAAACAAACGTGCAAAATAAGGATTTCCTATCAAGTTTAAATATCACTTGTGTATGAATGACCTGGTCGGTTTGCGAGAGGACCATAACATCAACCATATTCGGATCCCACCCAAGCATGATCCGAGTACCTTTTAAACAACAACTAGCATTCGAATTCCAAAGCCACGAGCTGAAAACTTTATGACAGACCTTTGATACCTTTGACATGTCAACATGAGTTTCCATGATTGCACATACTTGAACATGATTATCCACAACTACCTGATGAACCTCCTTCTGCTTAAGGGGGCGGTTCAACCCCTTGATATTCCACGAAGCCACACTACCCATTAACACCCATTGAACCGGGTGTGCTTGCACCCTCAGATTGGATCTTGTTCTCCATATATTTTGGAATATCAGCTAGAAGATTATCAACATCAGTGTCATCGTTCCTCACCTCATCCGTATTATGGTTCTTTCCTTTTGATTGCACTTTTTCTCTTAAAACAGCTCCTCCCCCCTTCCATCATCCATATTACTCGTATCCTCGCCTAACACATCAAATGGATTAGAAGTTTCAATTTTTTCCGGGTTCGTGCCTTCATTACTCGGATTTGACTTGGGTTTTACCACCGGCCTATACGTAAACTTCTGCTTCTGGTTCTTTACATTCACACCTTGAAAATTCTGTTTTTTTGTTTTTACGACATTCTCCTGAAAGTTATCATTGTGTTTGCTATTAACATCATTCCTAACCTGAACAGGTTTCTTTGGACATGAATTATCATTATGGCCGAACACACAACACAAAGAGCATCTCATAGGTTCCCAATCATACTCAACTTTTACCTCCACTTTTGCATGACCATTCCCATCCAAGTTTGGAATAGCAACGTTAATACTTTTCTTCAATTCCTTATCTGCATGTATTTCGACCATGGCCCTTGCAAAGCTGCTCCTCCCCCATGATTCAGTACACATCGTCGCAGTGTAAGAATCCAACATTTTTGGTATGCCAATCTTCGATGCCAACAAGCTTAGCCCATCCTCGGTAAAAGCAGTCAAAGGTATATCATGCATTTTAATCCAGACTGGAACCGTTTTAATATCCTGTTTTTCCACAATCACATTCGGAGACCATTCATTCAGAATTATTGGAACATTTCTGATAGTCCAAGGCCCGTCTTCCAAAAGCTTAGCCATCCCCTCTTTCGTTTTAAATTTAAAGAAAAAGAACCCTTTCGCGTTCATCATAAGTCTTGAGAGACCATACTTCACCCAATTATTTTTAACGAAATAATCAACAACTGGAAATGCAAGACGTTTCCCCAAAAAATACCCATACAACGTATTTTCATATCTATTTTGCACCTGTTTGACTGACGAGATAGGAATCACGACATCAGCTCCATCCACAGTTTCATTCGATTCCATTGCCCTGAAGTTGACTTTGACTGGTTCTTTCATAGTTTTCACAGCATTTGCAAATGACATTGGTTTCTCAGCATTATTTGTTTTTACTTCGGCTTTTGAAGAGGTTCCAATCTCATTGTGTACGTGCATCTTCTCCAAATTCTGAGAGTCAAAGAAAGACACGCTTTCATATCCATGTTCAAGCCGGGACTCAGCCGCATTAGTCACCATAACAGGTTCAGCCACAGGATACGCTGAACTACCATACTTTAGATCAGGCTTACTTATATTTTCCGACACAGGAACAGTAATCTTTGACAGTTCATCGATTACATTGAACTTTCCCGGTTCCAGATTCCCAGAAGACATAACACCCCTTCGAGGCATTAAAGTTTTCCCTTCGATGTCTACCACATGTGATGCTAACCCTTGAAACGAAGAAGATGTGAACGGCGGCTTGTAACGACCATCATGCACATCCCCCTCCGATTTCTTACGTTCATCCATGCTAAAGAAACTCAACTCTCTCCAAGAACAAAATAGCAAGCAACCATGCACGAACCTGAACCCTCACGAGAAAAAACTAAACACCCCAATACCCAACGAACGAGAAACAGAATACTGAAACCCTAATCCTTCAAACCCTAGTATCAATCTATGACCCTTAATCGATTATACCAGAGTATCAATCTAGCTAAATTAATCTCAGTTAACCGCGACCAATAACAACCAGTATAATAAATCAGGGTTTCGAATTGAGGAACTAGAGCAGCGATTGTAAAGAAAAACAGAAAAAAACCCTACTTTTAGATCGATCCCAAATGCTAACGAGTTCGTTATAGAAATATGACGAATCAAATCTCTAATCACAGACTGTTATGCATCAGATCACGAAGAAAAACAAGGATTCCATGATGAAACAAAAATCGCCAGAAGGAGAGAGAGTTAGGGTTTTTTATTATTGTATGTTCATTTGTTGCATACTTAGTACATTTTATTATTGGGTTTTTTTGGGTAAAGGGTTACCCCGGTGATTCTATTAAAACAATCCCAATAAAGTACAAGTAGTGAGGATGAGTTCCACACTAATTCATATACAGGACATGCCCCGTATATGTAAACCAAAAACAAAACCAAACATTCTAAGACAACCCACATCCTAGCCTACATTACACCATGAAACAAAGTAGGCAAGACCAAAACACGAAAAAACCAAAAACGACTCAACCTCCATCATCAAAGATGAAATTGCCACAAACTGGCAACCCCTTGACTCGAATCACTACATGTCTAGCCATTGGAACCCTTTGTGGAGGAGTTGCTTGCCCGAGCTCTAGAAGATGAAGGATGTGTTCCCGAAGTCATAAATTCATTAGTTTCATTGTAGACTTCCTCGACCTCCTCCTCATCTGAATCCTGCTTGTCATTAGATTGCTTGGCCTTCTTCTCTATACGACCCACCAAACTACATCCCTGACCACCATCATCGTCCTTAAGGGTATCAAATGGGTTAGACGTTGATACCTGATTGTTCATCGGCTTCCTTAAGGACGAATTTGGTTTAGGGTTTACAACAGGCCTATACACTACCTTAGGTTTCTGATTTTTCATATGGAGACCTTGGTTAGTAGCTTTCTTCTTCTTGGCACCTACAACCTGAAAATCATCAATTTTCTTCCAAGAATCCCCACTCGAAACAACTTGATGGTTCTTTGGGCACGAGCTATCTTCATGACCAAACACGCAACAAGATGAACACCTTAAAGGCTCCCAATCATATTCGATTTTTACCTCCACCTTTGAGTGACCATTACCATCTAAAGATGGGATAGCAACAGTAATACTCCTCTTTAACTCAGCCCCGGCTTGAATTTCAATGAGAGCTCTAGCATAACTGCTTCTTCCCCACGATTCAGCACACATTGTAGCAGTGTACGAATCTAACATCTTAGGCACCCCTATCTTAGACGCGAGCAAACTAAGACCGTCCTCAGTATATGCTGCTAACGGCACATCATGCATCTTGACCCAAACTGGGATAGCTTTAATATCTTCCTTTACCAATTTGACAGAGGCCGACCACTCCTTCAAAATTATCGGGACATTTCTAATCATCCAGGGTCCATCCTCTACCATTTTATCCATCCCTTCCTTTGTTTTGAATTTAAAGAAAAAGAACCCGTTCGCATTCATCATTAGTCTAGAGAGACCATATTTAGCCCAGTTGTTCTTTGCAAAATAATCCACCACTGGGAAAGCCAGACGTTTACCCAGAAAATAACCATACAAAGTGTTAGCATACCTGTCAGAGACTTGTTTAACCGAAGACAATGGAATAACAACATCGGCTCCATCAACTAACTCACTAGATTCCATCATCCGAAAATTAACCTTTACATTCTCCTTTGCGTTATTCACTACTTTAGCAAATGATAAAGGTTCCGCAGCCCCAGAAAATCCTGAATTCGAGTTACCAGCCAATGGATTCGCAGCCCCAGAAAACTTTGTACTCTCCTTATCAGCCGACAAATTCAGCCCATGGAAACCTGTTATTGGTGAGAACAGATTATCCAATTGAACCGGTGCCGAGACCTTAGTGAGTTCATCGATAATGTTTATACCACGTTTTGGCTGTATATTGTTCCCATCAACATCAAGTATACGATCCGCTATTTCTTTGAATGACAGTGGTGGCCTACCACCAGTTTTCGTGAGTTCATCCATTAAGAACCCTGACAAACCCAAGCAGCCGTCACAGAAATTCGTTCCAATCAGAAGTGTGTTGAATACGAACAATGTGTAAACCCTAGTTTAAAGCTGCAATGAAACCCTAAACCAAGGCTGCCGCACTTCAAGAATCCACTCCTTGCTTCCTCCCCTAATTACGAAAGCAAGAAACTGATCCCTTAGAGATGTCGGCCAACAATTATGTGAAAAGGCTGAAAAACCCTAGCCGCCAACCCTATTTCAAACAAAAGAAACCTGAAAAATCCTAGCAGCCGTCAAGAACAAAAACGATCAAGAAAGAATGAATCAGATTGTAAATGCAGCAAACACAATCTCTCTTTGTATACCCAGTCCAGATTAACAACGAAACCAAACAACCAGCGGCAGCCAAGTGTAGAAAATAAAAACGAAAAACGAACCCTAATCTTGAACAAAAACGAATCAAAGAATGATTATATTGAATCGTAAGTGTAAATCAGAATTGATGAGACTCTAATCACACAAAACAATCCCTACAATCATCAAGAAAAACGAATTTTAGGTCAAGGAAGCAAGAGGGTCGATTTTCTCCATTAGAGAGAGAGAGAACTAGGGTTTTTTTTTTTAATTCTCTTATTCTTCAAGTTATTTTATTATTGGGTTTATATATGCATTTTTTTATTTTTTTATTAAATAGGTAAAATTACAGTAGTACCCTCATATCCTTTGCACATGACATAATTTAACAGAAAAATTTAACTGGGTTTGGCGCAAAGGACATCCCGTGCAAGATTTTGAAACATTAAGTACATAACTTGTCAAGTTTTGCGCTAAAAGACACCGCCTGCTAAAAGGTGTTAACATAAAGGACAAAACTTCTAATTTACTCATAAATATATATACAAACTAAAACAGACATGAAAGCAAGCATGTAGAATGATTCAAGTATCTTAGTTTAAACCACACATTGTCAGATTAAAACGGATATAAAAACATTAATTACAAGGAAGGTACAACATTGACACGAACATGGTATATAAACTGACAATCCGGTTAGTTTATGTAATAATCCTCAATAAACCGACACCCTTATAAATATTTCTGACACCCTAGTATATTTTAAAATATCCCAATATGTCCCAAAATACACCCCATACGTGAAAACGGGCCCCGAATACCCTAAATGTTAATAAAAATAATTAAAAATATGATTTTTGGGTTTAGGCGGGCCGCGTAAAGGATCCTTAACCCTTACGCGGGCCGCGTCAACTTAATGAGCAGACTAGCTCTGGTGTCGCCATGTGTGTGTGCGCGTGTTGGATCTACCTGATGACCCGGACACCCTAAACCCTACCCGGGCTAGTACGCGGGCCGCGTAAGCCCTTGCTTACATTTACGCGGGCCGCGTGAGAACCAGAATTAGGCCCTATATAAAGGAGGCTTCGGGTTTCAAATCAAATCGTTCACTTTCTTTCTGTATCTCGACTTTCTGAAGTAATAGGCATAATATTCGAGTAGTATACCCCCTAAATAGCGAAGTTCTGCTCCGTTGTAAGTATTATAACCCCAGTTTCGTATTAGATACGCTGCCTGATTGATTTAGGGTTCCGTAACAACTGTCGTGGTTCTGCCCGACGTAGTTGTTGGAATACCGTCTCGGGGAGGGTATCATTAATATAATCAAAGGGTTATTATACTAACCTATGTACATTTGTGTAAATCATAGATTAATCCCAGGAAACCGTTACGCGAAGTCTAAGATAGCAAGGTGAGTTTATCCGACTTTTGTTAAACGTTTTCTAATATTTTACAAAACCTTAAATGTTTTACAATGTGATTAAGCGGTGATTGAGTCTTTGTAGTTCTTCCATTTACTGCCGGTATGTTGGGGTTTTGTATACAAAATGTGGAACACGTTACCATTGGACGACGAGTTAGCCAATGTGTAATATGACCCACCAGTCAGGATTAACAGTACTGAATGAGTAATTGTGTAGAAATAAACAATGTGATCCCTCTCAATACTGTGTTAATTGATAAAATATTTCTTGATTAAACTGGGATTCACTCACCAGTATTTCCCACTGACAAATGTTTTTAAAACGCGTTTCAGGTAACACAATGTGACAGCCAGTTAGTAAAAAGCCAGCTGGAGAGCACTGACGGCTTGGAAAAAATGTGGCTATAAAAGTTACCTAAAAGACGATGTTTTAAATTCAATAAAATAGGGTTTATCCCTATAAACATGTTGTAATAAAAAACTTGGGTTTTATCCATGTGATTATTAATATCAAAAATGGTGGTTTTACTCTGATAAACATTTCCTAACTACGGTCCTGATGTAATTTCCGCTGCCAAATTAACAAACTGATACCACCAGAATTCTGAGTTCGAGTCCGCCCATTCCCTGGACAGATAAGGGATCGGGGGTTGCGACAGTTTACGCCCTCTAAAAGGAATATGAACCTTTACATTATCAGCTCTAACACATTCCTTTACAGCAAGTAAACTTTTATTAATAACAACACCTTCCATCTTGCAATATTAACAATCAAGATTTATTATTTTATCAACGGACTTGTTTTCAATAGGGTTGTATTATTGGCACACCTTGGGGGGTTAAATCGACACCCTCAATACGCATCGTATAGGCCTATACGATGCGTATTGAGGTGGGTTCAAACTTCTATGCCTGCCAAAGGCTGCCATTGTCCCCCACCAAAAAAGTAATACGCATCGTATAGGCCTATACGATGCGTATTGAGGGTGCCGATTTAATTTTTTAATTTTTGCAAGGTAGCTTCCTGTCACGTGGTAGCTTTCCGTCACGCGAACGAAGAAGCAGCACTTTGGACATTTGTTGGTCTTCAAACATCTAGGAAACATTATTTGAGAATACCCCTTAATTTATCGAAGCTGTCGAATGAGATCCTCCACTGTTGGGTTATCATCTTTCAACCCCATTTTCCCTAAATTTATCGATTATGTTTTTCAACAGAGATGTAATGCAATGATTCCTCTCAATTGAATAGACCGACACTTGCTTCATAGGACTCACTTGAATCGTCTCAGATGTAATAACAATACGTTTAGCATCCGTGACTACTTGAATTGCATCCGTGCCTGCTTGATCTTGGAACAACATACTCTTGTTACCATCAATAATCATGGAATTGATCTTGGAACAACATACTCTTGTTAACAACGGTTCTCCAATTCCAGATCAATAAAGGTTGCGGTTTGCAGATTCAATCTTCATTGCTTCATTAAAATTAACAAGGCGGTCTCTTTGCTTCGTCCACTAGAACTATTTGTGTATGCATTCTTAGGGTTTTTTTTATTTGATCAATGGAAGTTGAAATCAGCTTTGTATTTAGCACACGAAAGTACTGAACAACCAAGATAACAGCTCCGGTTTCATTTGCTTCGTCCACTAGAACTATTTGTGTATGCATTCTTAGGTTTTTATTATTTGATCAATGGAAGTTGAAATCGGCTTTGTATTTAGCACACGAAAGTACTGAACAACCAAGATAACAGCTCCGGTTTCATTTGCTTCGTCCACTAGAACTATTTGTGTATGCATTATGTTGGTACTGAACAACAGAATCAGGTTTTCAAAACAAGGATCGTTCTAATAGATTAAAGAGAACTATTTCAGTTATTTCTATTGATCCACAAATTACAACAAATTGTGTCTAATGCAAGGATCTTCGAATGCGGAGTGTACGTTAAATACCATTCACCGCTTTTTTAGTTGCTTCTCCTGTTAAGTTTCTGAACCAACCGAAATCCACAAATTCAAACAGTTTCTCTGTCGCTAATTTCTCCACTCACCGTGAAATCGAACAGTTTCTTCGTAGATTCCGTCCGGTTTCAAAGTCGGTTGAGGATTACGAGTTTTCTAGACTCGTTCAAGGCATGCAATGTTTCCTCTCAATTGAATAGACCGACACTTGCTTCATAGGACTCACTTGAATCATCTCGGAAGTGGATTTCGATTGGTTCAGATCTCTTTGGGTATATTCGAAACCAACTAAAATACGTTGAAGTACTGAATCAACAGAAATAACTGAAATAACTTGAATCGTCTCGGAAGTACTGAACAACAGAAGGATGAGATATCGGCGGTTAGCTCGAAGAAGTTTCTCTCAATCAGGTGTTCCATTAGACATCCCCTTTTATCATGTGTCATACGTTACGAGATTCTTCGAGAATTAGAATAGGAGAAAATACGGAACGACAAGGGTAGTATGAGTCTGAGTCCATTGTGGTTCGTGTCAGGTTTGTATTTCCCATAGCCACCGTTTCCGTAGTAAAAAACGGTTGCGGTTTTCATCTTGAGATGCAAGGATCTTCGAATGCGGTGTGTACGTTAAATACCGTCACCGCTTTTTTAGTTGCTTCTCTTGTTAAGTTTCTGAACCAACCGAAATCCACAAATATAAACAGTTTCTCTGTCGCTAATTTCTCCACTCACCGTGAAATCGAACAGTTTCTTCGTATATTCCAACAAAGTTAATATTCACTGTGGTGGATGCAAGCATAAACTTAGAAACCGGCGGTATTGGACCATCATTTCCTTCAAACATTCTAAACACTACAAGGATGTTGGGAATTAAACGCATATACGTGACAAAACAAGGATCGTTCTAATATATTAAAGAGAATAAACCAAGTACAAAATCATCTGCTTTCTGAATCTAAATCTGAATGTTAACTTTGACTCATAAACCCTTGAATCCCAACGCTTTTATGATGATATCAGCGTTGTTTATCACCCTGTGTTAGCGTTGGAAGCCCGACCACTAGCAGAAGAACCCGACACATCTTCTATGATGATTCGAAACATTCACGAACAACAATGGACTCAGACTCATTGTTGCGAATTTGGTTTCTTCGGGCTTATGTTGATGGATAACGCAAACAAGTTCTCCACAGTTAGTTATTCAAATCTCCATTCGGTCATCTTTCCAAACTACAACACACGATAAGTTCTCCAAAGGAATGCATACACAAATAGGATGGATGTGACACACACAGATAGATAAGCTGTCACAGTTGTCAAGACTGTTTGTCGGGTTTCCAATGCTCACACAGGGTGATAAACAACGCTGATACGAACACATGTGTTTTGAAAAATAGGCTCTGTTCTTGGTTTAATGAAGTTACACGTAACATCCAGTTATATTCAGATTTAAACAATGCACGCCTCAATTGAGATAACGGACACCCATCAAGCTCAAAAAGAAAACTTGTGTTTCCCATAGTCACAAACGATTGCGGTTTGTATTTCGCATAGCCACCGTTTCCGTAGTAAAAAACGGTTGCGGTACTATTTGTTGAAATAGAAGAAAAGAGTAAAAAAGATGAATTGAGGCGTACATTAGGAACAAGAAGTCCAACAATCCGTTCATTATTTGTTATTGTCTAAAATACGTTACAATACGTTAAAATAGGTTACAATACGTTAAAATACGCTAAAATACCCTAAAATACGTTAAAATACGTTAAAATACCCTAAAATACGCTAAAATAAGTTAAAATACATTAAAATACGCTAAAATACTCTAAAATACGCTAAAATACATAAAAATACCCTAAAATGCGTTAAAATAAGCTAAAATACGCTAAAATACGTCAAAAATACTATTAAATACGCAACAATATGTTAGAATACGTCAAAATACGCAAAAATACGTCAAAGTAAGCGACTAACGATATTTTCACACACGTATACATATAATACGGCACTATGGAGTTCAAGTGGATTTCAAACAAAACTGTACGTAATCATAGAATAAGATATTCGCACGCAACCGAACGACACCGAAACGACTTATGTTGAAGGTATACGTAATAAAACGACAAAATATGCGAAAGTTCGGCAAAAAACGAGACGCATACGCGTCGAACCGAGGGAAACACGATAACACTAAATTTGAAATAATGCCATATACGATCGTATAGGCCTATGTTGTATCGTATATCAGCTTAATACGAATCGTATAGGCCTATACGATTCGTATTAAACTTTGAATTTTCTCAAAAATACCCCTGAATTTATCAGAAAACCAGGGGTATTTCAGTAAAATCATCGATTAATACGCATCGTATAGGCCTATACGATGCGTATTGATATATAAATTTCTCAAAAATGTTTTTTCAAATCAAGGGTTCCATCATTACAACCACTTGTTTTCAACGGAGATGTAATGCAATGATTCCTCTCAATTGAATAGATCGACACTTGCTTCATAGTACTCACTTGAATCGTCTCGGATGTAATAACAGTATCAGGTTCTCAAAACAAGGATCGTTCTAATAGATTAAAGAACGCTGATATCTTGGAATTGATCTTGGAAGTTTGAACCCACCTCAATACTCTTGTTACCATCAATAATCTTGGAACAATATACTTTTGTTAACAACGGTTCTCCAATTCTAGATCAATAAAGGTTGCGGTTTGCAGATTCAATCTTCGTTGCTTCATTAAAATTAACAAGGCGGTCTCTTTGCTTCATCCACTAGAACTATATGTGTATGCATTCTTAAGGTTTTTATTATTTGATCAATGGAAGTTGAAATCGGCTTTGTATTTAGCACACGAAAGTACTGAACAACCAAGATAACAGCTCCGGTTTCATTTGCTTCGTCCACTAGAACTATTTGTGTATGCATTCTGTTGGTACTGAACAACAGAATCAGGTTCTCAAAACAAGGATCGTTCTAATAGATTAAAGAGAACTATTTCAGTTATTTCTATTGATCCACAAATTACAACAAATTGTGTCTAATGCAAGGATCTTCGAATGCGGTGTGTACGTTAAATACCGTTCACCGCTTTTTTAGGTCTTGGAGTTGGACGTCTAATGGAGCATTATGTAATCGTGGTACAAGGATTATCTTAGGGTGGAACATGGATGTGGTCGATGTGATGATTCTGTCCCAAACGGACCAAGTCATTCATGCACAGGTGTTTCCTAAAGCTGATAATAAATCGTTTTTTGTTTCTTTTGTTTATGCGGAGAACAAATACCAGGATAGACGATCTCTTTGGGATAATCTGTGTATGCACAAGGGTTTGTGCCATAATAAGTCGTGGGTTCTAATGGGGGATTTCAACACTGCTTTACACGTTGAGGATTCTTTATATGGGACGTCTACTCACTCGATTGGTATGAAGGAGTTCAATGAATGTGTTCAATACACGGAATTGGTAGATATTAATGGTCATGGATTACACTACACGTGGAATCAGAAACCAAAGAATGGTGTTGGGTTACTTAAAAAAATTGATCGTGTGATGGGGAATATGAAAGTCTTGGAGATGTTTTCGGAGGCTTATGTTTTTTATCACCTATTCAGGATGTCGGATCATACCCCATGCATTCTCAAGATGGCTAATTCGGTAAAGACAAGGCCCAAACCTTTTAAATTCGCTAACTTTATCACGGCGAAGCCGGAATTCAGGAAAGTTGTAGAACGGGAATGGATAAAGCGAGTAGATGGTGTTACCATGTTTGCGGTCACTAAAAAGCTTAGAGATTTGAAGCCGTATATGCGTAAAATTCTGTTTGACCAGGGTAATTTGCATAAGAGAGTTGCTGACTTGAGGAAGAATCTGGATGATATTCAAATTCTGATTGATAGCAACCCGCTAGATGTTGATCTTCGGGACAGGGAGGCGAAGTGCCTGAAGGAGTTCCAAACTGCAGCGTATGATGAAGAGTGTTTTCTCAAGCAAAAAGCAAAGGTGGAATGGTTATGTGCTGGTGATTCTAATACTAAGTTTTTTCATAATATGGTGAAATGCAGGAATGCCAGAAGTAAAATCCACTCGATTCGGGATGTTAATGGTAATCGTTATGAGGCTCAGGGTGCATTAGATGCTTTGGTTTCTCATTATGCAAATTTTTTGGGTACAGAGGATCAGGTGGAGAGTATGAATCTGGAGGATATTTGTATAAACACGATTAGTGCTAATGTTGCGGTCAATATGGTTCAGCAGGTTACCCGTGAGGAGATAAAAAATGCTATGTTTAATATTGGGGAGAACAAAGCTCCAGGCCCTGATGGATATACTTCAGCTTTCTTCAAGAAATCATGGGATATTGTGGGTGATGAGGTCTCGTCTGCGGTGTTACAATTTTTCGAGAATGGTAAATTGTTAAAACAATTAAACCACACTATTTTGGCTCTTGTTCCTAAGGTTGAGATTCCGGACTCGGTTCTTGATTATCGTCCGATATCGTGTTGTAATGTGTTGTATAAATGCATAAGCAAGATCATAACGGATAGAATAAAGGGTAGCTTGGAGAAATTGGTCAGTATTAACCAATCTGCCTTTGTTCCTGGTAGGAAAATATCGGATAACATCCTGTTAACGCAGGAACTGATGCATAACTACCATCTGAACAAAGGCCCTGCCAGATGTGCTTTCAAGATAGATATTCAGAAAGCGTATGATACTGTTAGCTGGTCGTTTTTGGAGAACGTGTTCAACTGTTTTGGTTTTCACCATAAAATGGTAATGTGGATTATGGCTTGTGTTACTACTAAGTCGTTTTCGGTTAGTATTAACGGTAATCTTCATGGGTACTTTAGAGGGAAACGGGGGTTGAGGCAAGGTGATCCTATGTCGCCATACCTCTTCACATTAGTTATGGAAGTGTTATCATTATTGCTTCAGCATGCGGCCAGGTCTAGTATTGGTTTCAAGTACCATGCTAAGTGTGCAAAACAACAGATAATTAACGTCTCGTTTGCTGATGATCTTTTTATCTTTGTTCATGGAGATGTAGGGTCGGTTGGAAAGGTCAAACTAGCCCTCGAGCGATTCACTAATATTTCTGGGTTAGTCCCGAGTCCGGCTAAAAGTACGGTTTATTTTTGTAATGTGCCGCGAAATGTCAGACAGGATATTCTCAGGCTGATGCCGTTCCAGGAAGGTTCGCTTCCGGTTAGATACTTGGGGGTTCCGCTAATTACCACTAAGTTGATTTTTAAGGATTGTAAACCCCTTGTTGATCGTATGGAAAAAAAGATTGATAGTTGGCTGAATAAATCATTGTCGTTTGTGGGTAGGTTGCAACTTGTTAATTCCGTGTTAGCATCCATGCACATCTATTGGGCCTCGGTCTTTATTATTCCTGCTCGGGTTATTCAGGATTTAGAGAAGTTCATGAGGAGATTCTTGTGGAATGCGGGGACACAAGGTAGGGCTAAAGCTAAAGTGGCCTGGTCGGATATTTGCTTGCCTAAGGAAGAAGGGGGGCTAGGCATTCGGAGTATATCGGATGTCAATAAGGCTCTCATGACTAGCCATATTTGGAGTATTCTAACAAAAAGGAAGTCTCTTTGGGTAGATTGGATTTACTCGTATAAGCTGAAAGACTGAAGCTTTTGGGATGTCCAGGCTCGAGGGAGTATCAGTTGGGGATGGAGGAAACTCCTATCTATTTGAAATGTGGTACGGCCGTACATTTGGAAATCAGTTCGGAGTGGGACTCAAACCAATGTGTGGAGTGATAACTGGTGCCAAATTAGTCCGCTTAGCTCTTTTATTACACCAAGACGTATTTCTAATGCGGGTTTTTCTATTTCATCTTCTCTGGCGGACTTGATTAATGATGGGCAATGGCAATGGCCGCAGGCATGGTATGACATATATCCAGTGTTAATTGGGTTAAATGTCCCACAGTTGATCCATAATGTGGAGGATCGTACAATATGGAAAGACCTAGAGGGTAACAAGTGTCAGTTTCGGTCACTTGAGGTATGGAATGTTATCCGACATCGTGAGAGCCCGGTTCCATGGGTTCAAGGGGTTTGGTTTTCTCAATGTATACCAAGACACTCATTCCACCTGTGGTTGGTTATCAAGAACAAGCTAAAGACGCAGGATCGGTTGGCTGTATGGGAGGTGGGAAGTGCCACCAATCTTAACCTTATGTGTTGCCCCTTATGCAGGTACAATCGTGACTCAAGAGACCATCTTTTCTTCCAATGTCCGTTTGCTTCGAAGGTATGGAAGGAGGTCAAGCTGATGGGGTCGCTAGACAACGTGGATGATTCGTGGCAATCTACCATGGATTGGATGGCTCAAAATGCAACATCTAAAAAGACTGAACACATTGTGTGCAAGCTTTTAATCGCTGCGGCTGCTTTTTTCATTTGGCAAGAGAGAAATAATTGCCTTTTTTCTAATGCTAGTGCAAATGTTACGTCCGTGGTTGGGAGAATTAAGCATACGGTCAGGTTACGGCTTATGGGATTTCAGTTTAGAGGGAACTTCAAAGTTGTTGAGTTGCTGGAAAAGTGGAAGATCGCAAGGAGCGAAAATGAGGATGATCCGGGTTAGAGTCTAGCAGGAGGGTTTCATAGTTCTTGTGTGTGTGGTTTGGCCGTGCTTTTTTATGTTTTTTGGGCTGTTTGTTCTTGTATGTTGTTTTTCATAACTGGGTTGTGACTTTGTTTGTTCCTAGGCTTCGGTTGTGAAGCCTAGTTGGTGTGTCACTCTGGCATGCCCTTGTTCTGATTTGGTATTTATAAAATTCACCTAGGGTAACCCTTTACCCAAAAAAAAAAAAATATTGTCACTCCATTTATTACATACAAACTTTAGTGACAAACTTGATGCACAAAGCACAGATAGCACAGTGAGCGGATAACTCAGAAACAGGCTGACAATGCCAGCACATAGACAGACAATATATTGAGGCCCAGTATGAGCCAGAGACAAGGTACTACACTAGTAAGGAGTGTAGGAAAGTAAGGACCATAAAACTGCATCACTAGGTGATAGTTTAAGTGCTGGAAAGTGCCTAAAACCCACTCTAAGTGCAGAATTCTGCATTTATTAACAAAATTCAGCATTTAAACATGCTAGTCACTTGCAAAAATATGGCAAAATGGTCCTGTATGCTTTCCTAAGTGTCGGGAATTAAAAGGGTCACTAAAAGTTACATAAAGGACACTTTACGATATAACTTAGCACTTAAACGGAACGGTATCTAACCGGACACTACCCAGAACACTAAAATATTATCAGAAACATTGTTTCACTTTTTCTGAGCTAGTCTTGGTTCCCGAACACTTAAACACACTACATAGGACATGGTACACACTAAACACTAGCTCTTACACTTAACACCCCACTAATTAGCCTACTTACCAAATAATATTACATTTAACCCCCCCCCCGGCTGATTTTCGTCTCACATGGCCCACACCACAAGATTTCTTAAATCTTGTACATTTCCCATGTAATCTCTTTAGAGATTATGGATGATTATGTTTGTACTCTTGTTGACATATAACCCAATGGATAAAGGAACTTGATTTATAAATAATCACCATCATTTTCACTAATCACCAACTCATCACACTCCTCTCTCCCTCTAAACAAGCTTCGGCCGAACACCCTACCATACACCATCAATTTTTCTTTTTCAAGTTCAAGTATTCCAAGGTTACTACAAGGTGCACAACGGTGAATCACGAAGTGTGGAACTCACGGATCATCAAAGACCTCTCTAGTTTGCTTTTATCCTCTACATTTCCGATCTTGAACTTCCCTAGCTTTAAGCTAGTTGTAAGCTTCTTTGATCTTTGTTTACTTCACATTTTTTATGGTTAATAGTTATATTATGATGAAATCTCAAGAACACTAAAAGATCATAAACATAAGTCTTGAACATAAAGCTAACATGATGATGAAACAAGATGAAATAATGATAATATAAAGTTGTTTTGTTATGTTGTTGATTACTTGATGCTTGTTTGATGATTACTAGTAATATGATGTTGAACATCATGGTTGAACTTGTTAAAGTAAGATTAAAAACTTAAGTTAACAAGTTAGGAGGTGATTTGTGATGTGCATAAAAGAATCACCTCCATGTTTCAACATAAACTTGGTAACAAGATGATTTCTTGAAAAATACGTAAATAAAGTGAGTTGATGATCGTATGGATCCGAGGTTTACAAATGGTTTTTCCTAAATAAACAAAGTTAAAAAGACGACTTTTGAAAGATCATGATTCTTACACTATTTTTGGAAAGAAATAAGTATATGGATACTAGTAAAACAAGAAAATACTGTAAACAAATATTTTTGTAAAAAGTACTCACAAGTTGTGAACATCTACAAATCCCAAGAATGAGATTTTAACAAAAGTAAACACACTTTGGAGGGTAACTAAACCCACTAAACACCCCACTAAGTTACTACGCGATTTTATGAAAAACCAAGTTCATGTTATTATGTAAAGTGCATTGTTTTTGCACTTGACTAGTGTAATGTTGTTTAGTAACTTGTTGTTGATTGATTGAATGATTTCCGAAAAGAAAATGATATGCTAATAAGCATGGACACCTCCATTTACAAAGGAAACTCTGGCGAAATTTTTAAAAATTCCAACACTTAGAAAATATTTTCTAAACAAGTGTTTCAAGTATATTTTCAACTTTGTTTTTCAAAATAAACTTCGCCATAGGTTTTGTTACAAAAATACAAAGTATCGGAGGTTGATTTTTACTAGTAAAATGGATAAATATATATTTAGAATATATATTTTATACTAAAACACTTGTGTGAATATTTGTATATTTTGTGAACTAGTTATATTATTTTAGGGTAAAATAATATAACTTAACAAAATACCTTGACATTTACAACTCCAAAATAATACCAAAAACATCAAGGAATAAAATATTTAAGTTACACGCTTGGCATTGTGAAACCGAACGCGGAAACATAACTTATAAAATATTCCAGAAAATACTCTTACACATATATTTTTGGTAAAATATTATTTTGGAAACTAAACAAGTAAAAATATATTATTTTTGGGAAAAATACATATATTTTGGGAATACGTTATTTTTGGACAAATAAGTTAAATATATTTTCCTAAGTGGGACTTAAAATATATTTTTCGAAACTACAAATATACATGTATAAATACCCCCATCCTTGGGAAGGAAATACGCATATAAAATACTTGAGAAGTATGGATACGAAATAGTTGCCTAACTATTATTCCAAAACCTAAAAACAAAACTTAAGTTAAAATAATTATTATTATTTTAACAAGAAGTTATAACTTAGTATAGTATCAAAGTAACGTAACTCAAAAACCTTCATACTAAGCAAAGCACGGCCCGTTCGTCTAATAGACGTTAGTACACTGGAGGTAGTCGTGTTTGCTGAGGAGACTTGGGTTACACATACTGAAGACGCAATACAGTGAGTTCATGTCCCCCTTTTCTTAAATTGTTTTGTTTACTTACTTCGGGGGTGAAATACATGTTACAAAGGGAATACTTACAATACTATTGGTATGATTAGCCTAGGAAAGAACCATAGATCATGTGATAGGGTAGGCGGATACTTGGGACCATCAATCCTCTTGTAGGACCGAGGGGCATGAGTGATAGATCTATTTGGGTGTAGCGAGCCCATACCCATGAGGCCGGGGTGGCCCATAGTGGTGACTATGTCTTCCAGCCGGGAACCCGGTACAACTTTGCTAGGTTTGAGTCTTCCTACACCGTCACAAATATCAGTGGCCTTGCAAACCATTGGTGATCTTTTCCTTGTTTGCAATCATACCGGGACATACATACATACATACAATTTTTACAAAGGTTTATACATACTCACTTACACATGAACTCGCTCAACTTTTGTTGATTCTTCAAACTACATGTATTTCAGGGAACTAGCGGATCTGGCGGGGTATGCATGTGTTTAGCTGCGTTGAATAAAGATGTCATCCAGGGTAGTAGGTTTAGGAGGTGTAACCCTTACCTGGACGGGTTACATGTCTTTAAACCACGTTTTAATTAAAGTCTTTTGCTGTGTCTCATGAACACGTTGTAGACAAGTATGGTTTGTAACTTATTTTAAGTGTCGACATTTTCAAACAATAATGTTGTGGTACTTTTAAACTTAATGAATGGATGAACATCTTGTGTTTTTATCATATAGCATTGATATGATTGTTGCTATGGTATTAAGAAGTCACACCAAATAAACCCACGCTTCCGCAAAAGCCAGGGTGTGACAGAGATATCGGCGGTTAGCTCGAAGAAGTTTCTCTCAATCAGGTGTTCCATTAGATTCCAACAAAGTTAATATTCACTGTGGTGGATGCAAGCATAAATTTAGAAACCGGTTAAATCGACACCCTCAATACGCATCGTATAGGCCTATACGATGCGTATTGAGGTGGGTTCAAACTTCTACGCCTCAATTGAGATAACGGACATCCATCAAGCTCAAAAAGAAAACTTTTGTTTCCCATAGTCACAAACGATTGCGGTTTGTATTTCGCATAGCCACCGTTTCCGTAGTAAAAAACGGTTGCGGTACTATTTGTTGAAATCGAAGAAAAGAGTAAAAAAGATGAATTGAGGCGTACATTAGGAACAAGAAGTCCAACAATCCGTTCATTATCTGTTGTTGTCTAAAATACGTTACAATACGTTAAAATATGCTAAAATACGTTACAATACGTTAAAATATGCTAAAATACGTTAAAATACGTTAAAATACGCTAAAACACCCTAAAATACGTTAAAATACGCTAAAATACGTTAAAATACGATAAAAACACTAAAATACTCTAAAATACGCTAAAATACGTAAAAATACCCTAAAATACGTTAAAATAAGCTAAAATACGTCAAAAATACTATTAAATACGCAACAATATGTTAGAATACGTCAAAATACGCAAAAATACGTCAAAGTGCGCGACTAACGATATTTCCACACACGTATACATATAATACGGCACTATGGAGTTCAAGTGGATTTCAAACAAAACTATACGTAATCATAGAATAAGATATTCGCACGCAACCGAACGGCACCGAAACGACTTATGTTGAAGGTATACGTAATAAAACGACAAAATATGCGAAAGTTCGGCAAAAAACGAGACGTATACGCGTCGAGCCGAGGGAAACACGATAACACTAAATTTGAAATAATACCATATACGATCGTATAGGCCTATGTTGTATCGTATATCAGCTTAATACGAATCGTATAGGCTTATACGATTCGTATTAAACTTTGAATTTTCTCAAAAATACCCCTGAATTTATCAGAAAACCAGGGGTATTTCAGTAAAATCATCGATTAATACGCATCATATAGGCCTATACGATGCGTATTGATATATAAATTTCTCAAAAATGTTTTTTCAAATCAAGGGTTCCATCATTACAACCACTTGTTTTCAACGGAGATGTAATGCAATGATTCCTCTCAATTGAATAGACCGACACTTGCTTCATAGGACACAATTGAATCGTCTCGGATGTAAATTCAAAAAACAGCGGCCTGATACGCATTGATACGATGCGTATCAGGCCTGCCGTCAGACATAAACTGCACATGTTAATCTGCCATGTTTTTTACTTTAATTCAATACGCATCGTATAGACCTATACGATGCGTATTGAATTGAAAAAGTGTGTAGATATCATTCAGAGTTCAAGTCATTGCATAAAAGTCGTGTACCACGCGGCCGCCTCTTTCTTCAATAAGTCCTCACAATCTTCGGGTCTGATATCACCACAACAAAGCGTGACAGCCTTCACCAGTGTACCGGGGTTGTTGTCGGCAGCTGAGTGGTAGAAACCAATGTTTTAAAAACTGGTTTTTATTCCGTACTGGGTCGGGCTCAGAAACGGTTCAACCAGGTGTATCGGACGGTTCAACCGGGTGTACCAGACGGTTTAACCGGTTGTATAAACTTCCATCTTCTCCAAAGCCACTCCAACTAACCTGCAAGGATCAAGGTGCAGGCTGTTTTTTTCGATATTTTGGATTGGCTAACACTATTTATACCAGAATTTGCAGATTTTTGCCAAAATTACACCTGGACTGCCATAACGCCCTTTTTCGGCGCTGCACGTCACCTGAGCACCTAGACAGGCGCCTAGCGCACCTTTGACAACATATTACAGGACTTCATACTTACAATTAATTACCAAATTGCCCCTGTAGGATCTCAATGGCCACCTAACTACCTATATATAAAGAATGGATATATCCTACATATTTCACCATTGCAATAACTTATTATTTATTATATTGGTTAACTCTGAGAGAAAACATTCTGATGATACTTACGAACTCACCAACTGAGGATGGAATGCATCTGATGCAATTTCTCCTTGGAGCTGTGTCTTTTCCATCAAAGCCTCAAAGTCCTGAGGCATGTCGGTTAAACCCAAGATTTAGAGAAAGCACATCCCACGTCGATTAGACATGAATGCATGCAAATTATATAGGATGAACCATTACAGTGTGTTCAAGGACCACCAAACACCACCACAGATCCAACAACTTCTAGATTATCAAAAAACTAAACATCACAAGCCGTCCTAACTTGAAGGATTGAAAAATAATAGTGAAACACACCGCGTGTACCTATACCCCTCAAACTAACCTTGGAAAATCATGAATCCGTTCTACAACAGAACATGCAGAAGCGAGCCTTGTAATTGCTGCTTCTCCGAAAAGAGCCTGGTCACTGGAAACGATGAGAATTAGCAAACAATGAGAATCCTTTGACTATATTTTTACCTTAGTCCATCCCATGTTGCCAAAAACTCATTTCTCATTCGTTTGGTAGTTTCTAGTTCAAATCCACCACCATGGTCGGTTGGCCACCAAGTAAGCTCTTAACCTGTTTAAACATTCAACATATATTTTTCTTAAAGCATATTCCAATATAACTTTATACTTTATACTATAACAAATATTTTTACCCCGCGCTCCACGGCCGAGATTCGGGCACTAACCTGTTACAGCTGGAAACCACCACAAACATGTCTATCACCACTGAACACCGTCACAATTTCTTCGCCGCACAACGATCGGACCCTTCCCTCTTTTCTCATTCTTGTGACCGAAAAAACGATGTTCGCTGGCGTACCCCACACACCACTCAGCACATGAACATGGGGATACATAGCAAACCAAATTTTTTTATGATGTGGACTACAAAGATAATAAATATAAAAAATTGAAAGATAATTATGTTCTTCTCAATTCTAATCTCTTATACTCTACTGAAACAAGTGTAGAGTACCTGGGAAAATCTGTCTCGTTGCAGCATGAGGTTGAATGTCTCAGCTGGCATCGTTCACTTTTCAATCTCATCGGTTTGGTCATGGTCACCAGTATGGCTTTGTTGGCCGAAAAAACAATTCGCTGGCCAGTTATCGCGCAATGCGGCTGGGGCAAAATGCAACCACGTTAGCTTACCATATGCAATCTAAGTTACATTATGATACTATTACCAACAAAAGAAAGCTTGCAATTCGATCTATTTTACAAGTAATTCAACACTTAGAAATCTAGTATAATGCAAAAAATCTGTTAATTTCAGTACACATTAACATAAGCGAACCTCTGCTTAGTGCCCAGCCTGCAATCGTATATCACCTGCCAAAAATTTCATTATCAGATAGATCCATTTTAAACGATGACAGATGATTAAAAGAAGGATTAATAGGAAAATAATCATACAATGCAAACTAAAATGACCGCAGTTGCAAAGGTTGAACCCCAAGGACATCTTGTAAACGAAAAACAACCGCATGAGCAGCGACTGTCGCAGAAGGTGTTGCTGGCATGTTACCTGACCCAATAAGTTGCTTAAGATCCCAGTTCCCTATACCAAATAATATTTATGATTTTAAGGCTTAAAAACTATCATATTTATGGGAGCTCGGAAGGAATTGTGAAGAAATGTGATGATCATGAAAAGCATAAGTATATCTAAGAGCTCACCTAATTATTAGAGTAGCTTATTGGGTGATTATAATATAATTCTTGTTCTTCTTTGAGTTTTTTTTTTCAATATTTGGAGATCTGGGAAGCAGGACACTATCAGTCACTAACATTAATGATTCAAAATATCCCAGTCTTTTGTTGGTTTTGAGGAAGAATGCACAGGCCTTCGATTACCTATGTATTTAAGGAACGTATAATTTTAGAACATCAAATCCAACACTTTTCTTTTAACCCAATTTTGAAGGCGTTGGTTTTCAAAAATGTAATTTTCAAGAAGTAAATCAAATACAAAGAAAGTATCTTAACAGTATGAAAATTACCTACAAGTGTATTTAGTCCATATAACCTCCTAAACAAGTTGATTCAAAAGATCGGATTATTATTTATAAACTATAAAGTATCTATATTTATAAAAAAATAGAAATATTAACATAAAAATGTGGGTAGGTCAGCATAACCTGAACCGACGCGTAAGATAAAAGTTCTTACCATGTCAAAGCATACATGACTCACCTGTTGAGACGGTGCTGCTTCTCGCAACCAGAACATTTTTGTTAAATTCAAGAAATGTCCAGTGGATTGGTTCAACTTTTGCAAGACGGATTTCTATCTTGGTTGAGAGAATAACATATTTGTGGTTTACAGGGACTATCTGTAAATCAGAAACCAATATGTTATTAATAGTAGCATTCTTTTATAATGAGAATGACATATAATCACATAATGAACACGTTCCTTTCCTTAATGAATGAACACGAACACATTATATCCTTAACAGTTGTTCGTGTTCGTTCGGTTCATTTACAGCCCTATTCAATAATATACATCTTGTCGTCTTGTTGCGCATTTCAACTCTCAAACCCCAGCAACCATACATAGCATCCCAACCCAAGAAAACCCTCTTCGATTTCACTGTCAAGGTTTCAACTTTCTCCTTCAACAACCTTAACATCAATTTTGATGGGTTTTTTTTATCATTTTTGGTACAGTTATATAACTATCATTTGTTCTTTATATGATAAATCTTGGTATTTGACCATGTAAAATGTATACATTAAAATTTTTTTTTGCATAGGACCAAAATAATGGGGGTTCTCTGGGTGATTTAGGCGACATAGGCGATTGTGTGAAACCCTAACAATCTTTTACTAATCCTGATCCCGATTGATCTTGTTATCAGCTTAGAGTTGTCTGTTTCGATCATTAGGCAATAATCAAGTGTAATCGGATTAGGGTTTCTAGTTAGGGTTTGTTGTCGGCGCTGATTTCTGGTTTGCAAACGGGGTGTGTAGCAGTTCTTTCGGCAATACATCATCAGAATATTGAGATTAGGATTCTGATTTCGTTGTTCTGAGTTTCGACATTACATCTGATTCAACGGCGCTGATTAAGGCTATCCATATTCAGCGACAATTCAGATTAGGGTTTGGCAGTCCATATTCAGCGAATTCAGATTACGTTTTGACAACTTAGGTTAGGGTTTGCGGCTGATTACTCCTTGATTCTGATTGTTTTTTACATCTGATTAGGGTGTCGACGAATTAATTGGTGGTTGACGGCTACTAGGGTTCCTCAGGCGGCTTGTTTCTTGAACGACTTTCTGTTGACGGCTGCTAGGGTTTGTCAGTTTTCGGTTTAATGGATGAACACATGAAACCTGGTGGAAAGCCACCATTGTCATTTAAAGAAATAGCGGATCGAATTCTTGATGTTGATGGGAACAATATTCAGCCAAGACGTGGTATCAACATCATCAATGAACTCACTAAGGTCACGGCACCGGTTCAGTTGGATAAACTGTACTCGCCAACAACAGGTGTTCATGGAGTGAATTTATCGGCTGATCAGGGGAGGAAGGTTCCGGGGGCTGCGACTCCATTGGCTGGTAACTCGAATACAGGATTATCTGGGGCTGCGGAACCTTTATCATTTGCTAGAGTAGTGAATAACGAAAAGGAGAATGTAAAGGTTAATTTTCGGATGATGGAATCTAGCGAGTCGGTTGATGGAGCTGATGTCGTTATTCCATTGTCTTCGGTTAAACAAGTCGCTGACAGGTATGCCAACACTTTGTATGGATATTTTCTGGGTAAACGGCTCGCTTTTCCTGTGGTGGATTATTTTGCAAAGAACAACTGGGTTAAATACGGTCTCTCTAGACTAATGATGAATGCGAACGGGTTCTTTTTCTTTAAATTCAAAACAAAGGAAGGGATGGATAAAATGGTAGAGGATGGACCTTGGATGATTAGAAATGTTCCGATAATTTTGAAGGAGTGGTCGGCCTCTGTCAAGTTGGAAAAAGAAGATATAAAAGCTATCCCAGTTTGGGTCAAGATGCATGATGTCCCGTTAGCAGCATATACTGAGGACGGTCTTAGTTTGCTCGCTTCTAAGATAGGGGTGCCTAAGATGCTAGATTCATACACTGCTACAATGTGTGCTGAGTCATGGGGAAGAAGCAGTTATACTAGAGCTCTCATTGAAATTCAAGCCGGGGCTGAGTTAAAGAGGAGTGTTACTGTTGCAATCCCATCTTTAGAGGGTAATGGTCATTCAAAAGTGGAGGTAAAAATCGATTATGATTGGGAGCCTTTAAGGTGCTCATCTTGTTGCGTGTTTGGTCATGAAGATAACTTGTGCCCAAAGAGCCCTCAGGTTGTTTCGAGTGGGGATTCTGGAAAGAAAATTGATGATTTTCAGGTTGTGGGTGCCAAGAAGAAGAAAGCAACTAACCAAGGTCTTCATATGAAAAATCAGAAACCTAAGGTAGTGTATAGACCAGTTGTAAACCCTAAACCAAATTCGTCCTTGAGGAAGCCGATGAACAATCAGGTACCAACGTTAAACCCCTTTGATGTCCTTAAGGACGATGATGGTGGTCAGGGAGGTAGTACTGTGGGTCGTATAGAGAAGAAGGTCAAGCAGATTAATGGAAAGCAAGATTCAGATGAGGAGGAGGTCGTTGAAGACTACAATGAAACTAATGTTTTTATGACTTCGGGATTACATCCTTCATCTTCTAGAGCACGGGCAAGCAATTCCTCCACAAAGGGTTCCAATGGCTAGACATGTTGTGATTCGAGTTAAAGGTTTGCCGGTTTGTGGCAATTTCATCTTTGATGATGGAGGTTGAGTCATTATTTTTGGTTTCGTGTTTTGGTCTTGCCTACTTGTTTCATGATGTAATGTAGGCTAGGTTATGGGTTGTCTTAGAATTTTTGGTTTTGTTTTTGTTTACATATTCGGGGCATGTCCTGTATATGAATTAGTGTGGAACTCATCCTCACTACTTGTACTTTATTGGGATTGTTTTAATAGAATCACCGGGGTAACCCTTTACCCAAAAAAAAATGTATACATTTAAGAAAATTTATATAATTTCGTAAAATATTACAGCAAAGAGGCATCTTGACGAAAAACCCAGATAGCCACCTAATCTTATCTTATCAACATCCACCATTTTCTTGAACTTTTCCTATACATGGCAACGATTCAAGTCCAAATAACCAGAATTAAACAAAAATAGGAAGCATTGTTTTATGAACAAAATCAAAATAAACAATATCACTTGAAACACAACCATAAAAATGTATTCCCTAAATGCAAAAAAAAATAATAATAACAAAGACATTCATATACAGATAGTGGTACCTTATGAAAGATTTGCACATCTAGCCAAACAGAGTGAACATAAAAATTCTTCACTAACATCAAAACTTGATCAATAATTAAGTGTAGACATTAAAGGCGTCAACTATTTTTTAGCGTTGCAAACCTGCAACTCAATACTCTTTGATACAAACTTGCATTACCTTATCTACGGAAAGCCGATCCCCAACTCAAAGCCACAATCACCATTATGAACTTTATGGTGTAACACCATAACTCTTTCCTAACCGGTAACATTAGCTTTGCATGTGACAACTGTGCCTCCGTGATCATCAAACAAATACCAAATCAATGAGATATTGTGTTTCATACGTGGGATTTGTAAAAATATGTGTATCGTTTGCACATATCATTCTTGTTCGATTTCGGGCTTTAAATCGCTTTCTGGAAGGTTATACGTGATCTGATGCGTAAATATAACCAGTTTAATGCAACGAATGCTCCGGAATAGTGAAATAGGCTTAACATACCTTAAATAACCTTTAAATAACTTAGAAATAAGTTTTGGATGGTTTGGTATGCCGAAATCAAGCTAATTCGCTTACAGGGACTAAATTTGACAAACTGCGAAAGTATGCCAATTTGAACTGTAACAGAAATTCCGGAACATGACCATAAGTTAAACATACCCTAAATATCCTTTACATAGCTTAGAAATAGGCTTTGAGGGGTTCGGTGTGCTAAAATAAACTTTTGGGTCATTCAGGGACTAAAAGCGTCAAAAATTGCATAAGTTTGCATTTTCGCGCATAACTTACGTTCTGTATACATCCGGACATTCAAAAATTTATGTAAGCACTAAAATATTTTATTTTAGTGTTTGGCATAAGAAAAATCCATTCGTCACGCAATTTGGATCGTTTTTCGCGCTTATGCGCATTCCGTCGTAATTAAGCAAACATCGCGATCGTACGGCCAAACGAACCGACATCCGAGATATTTTTGAGCACATTTTAAGTTCCCTATACTTTAACTTCATTTTAGAGCTTTGAAATGGGGTTAACGGGCCTTAAACATGTCGGAAATAGCTCTAAACACCAACAGGGACTAAAACTGTCAATTTGCCAAAGTTGCTGGCTTACGGACCGTAAGCCCTCACCCTTACGGTCCGTAAGGAGTCCCCAGATCAGCAGATTCAGATTTGACAGCTGTTAACAGCTGTTAAGCACTCCCAAACCCAATGCCACATGTTAATCCCTGATGTTGGGGGGCCAATTTGATGTACCAAGGTATTACAACAAGTGTAGGGACGAGATTGAATCACGGTTTTCGATAAACAATCCTAACGGTTCTACCACATCTATAAATACCCACCAACATCACAACCAAAAACCCACTTGATTTCTGATGTTTTCTCTAAGTTGAGGTGTAAAAACGCTTCATACCTGAGAAATATTTGGAAATCAAAGCTTGCGGGGACCCGTTGTAAGTCTTCCTTCGTTCTTTTCATTCGTTTTAGCGTTAAAGTCAAACTTTGTTTGACTTACTGCATTGACCAGTTTATGGTCAATGCGAAGTTCGTTTGAACTTCATAACGTGAGCGTAATCACGATGGTTATAGTCCTTAGTGACTATACCTACTGATTACCACGTTATCTAGGCTCAGTGACGAGTCGTAGTTTCGGCCAAAATGCGTGATATTGCGTATTTTGTAACCAAACTACTTATAGGTATCAAAACCGTTTGTTTTGATACCAAACTTGTTTTCTAACTTAGGTAAGCATGTTTTAACATGCTTAGCTCGTCACTTTTAGTTTTGTGCTTGTCTAGGGTCGTAAGGGTAAGCGATCTAATCAATCGCTTATACTTTCGGACCCGACCCGTTTGGTCGATCATTAGGATCTGACCAAACACATTAGGTGACCATAGTGTATAGGGAATAACCTTCCGAGGTTATACCTTATGGTCACATCGTTTAAGTAGTTGTATGATAGGTAGTTTATATGCCTTAAGTAAATTACCAAAATGCCCTTTTTACGCCAAATTTCATTTTAAGCATATGTAACATAACTTTTGATATCTAACCTGATTTGGTAACAATGTTAGACATGTTAAGGCATATTTTACTTATCATAGGACTAGTTAGGCATTCCGAACGCGTTTCACGCGAACGACGCGTTAAAGTAGCATAAGCTACCTAAACGGGTCGTAATGGGTCAGAAGCACTTAGGATAGGTTCCGTTTTAGTATGTAGGCTTTGTTAAACCATATTACCTGAGTTCCCATACTCATTTGGTTTACGAGCCCTCATTCTATCCAATCCTCCGATATAGGTCCGGTTATTAATGTAGTTACCTATATTAGGTACCGTTTGATTCCGTGATCTTCTAGCTTTGCTTGGTGGTTATCCTAGGACTTCTAAGCAATCTCAAGTGAGTACATAGACCCCTCTTTTACTGTCTTTCAAATATTTTGGGGTGAAACACATGTGCTTACTTGTTACTTTCATGCTTTTCCATGTTTTCATATCATATGCTTGCTATGTTCATTAGTACACTATTAGTACATCGTTTTACATTTCATTTTATGCTATGTATGTCCATTGTGTGCATACTTAGTACATTGTTTTACATTACATTTTGTTGCATATGCTCATCCAGCATATGAACATATTATATTACATTATGTGAACCATTTGTATCTATTGAACCATGTGAACCATTTGACAATAGACATTTGACTATACCTAAACATTTCTACAATTGTTAAACATTACATCTTGATGGTTTGGTTTTAGTAAGTGATTTAAGTAACGAGGCGTGTGTAATATGATACAAGCATGGTGGATACGCCGCTGGTACTTCCTATATATAAGTGTTTGTATGGTATTACATATCGTAGCGTTATTTGAATCATTTCAATTTGAGACATATAACATTTTATACAAATAACTTACTTTTCACAAGACATTGTTTTACAAACAACTTATCTTATACAAACTCATTGTAACACCTGTGTCATTTCAACCATCAAGCAAATGCCAAACCAATGAAATAATGCATTTCATACTTTGGACTTGTATAAATATGTGTATCTTTTGCACATATCAACTCATGTTCGATTTCAAGCTCTAAATCGCTTTCTGGAAGGTTATACACGCACTGATGCGCAAATATAACCAGTTTAATGCAACGAACACTCCGGAATAGTGAAATAGGCTTAACATACCTTAAATAACCTTTACATAACTTAGATATAAGTTTTGGAAGGTTTGGTGTGATGAAATCAAAGTTTAATCGCTTACAGGGACTAAATTTGACAAACTGCGAAAGTATGCCAATTTGAACTGTAACAGACCTTCCGGAACATGACCATAAGTTAAACATACCATAAATATCCTTTACATAGCTTAGAAATAGGCTTTGAGGGGTTCGGTATGCTAAAATAAACTTTTGGGTCATTCAGGGACTAAAAGTGTCAAAAAGTGCACAAGTTTGCATTTTCGCGCATAACTTACGTTCTGAATACATCTGGACATCCAAAAATTTATGTAAGCATGACTACATTATATTTTATTGATCGCCTTAAGAAAAATCCATTCGTCGCGTCATTTGGATCGTTTTTCGCGCTTATGCGCATTCCGTCGTAATTAAGCGAACATCGCGTTCGTTCGACCAAACGAACCATCATCCGGCATATTTTTGAGTATGTTTTGAGTTCCCTATACTTTAACTTCATTTTAGAGCCTTGAAATGAGGTCAACGGGGCTCAAACGCATCGAAAAAAGGATTAAACACGTGCAGGGACTAAACCTGTCATTTATGAAACATTTCTGGAACAGGGAGGGGTGTCGCGTAGCGCGAGCCCTAAAGACTTACCAGTCGCGCTACGCGACTGCCTAAAACTGACCAGATTCAATGTTTTGTTTGCAAGTTGCAGCTGATTGATTCGTGTCCACTCGTTTCCTATCGTCTAGTCAGCGGATAAGAACAAACTTCCTGGACACCACAACTTTACGACAAGTGTACGGTTCCGATTAAGGCACGTTATTCAAGAAACGATCTTAACGGTTACCCGAAATCTATATATACCCCATGCCTTTCATTGTTTTAAAGCACAAGAATTCTTATTTGAGAGCTCTAAGTTGAAACCATTGTTTCATACCTGAGTTCTTGGATCGGGATTAGCATTCGGGGACCCTTCGTAAGTATTCTTTCGTTCTTTTCCTTATTTTACTGCTTTTCGAGTCAGAAAGTCAAACTTTGTTTGACTTTCAGCGTTGACCAGTAATGGTCAATGCGAAGTTCGTTTAAACTTCGCAACGTGATCGTAATCACGTTGGTTATAGTCCCGTGGGACTATGCCCACTGATTACCACGTTGTCTAGGGTCGTAGGGTAGGCGATCTAATAAATCGCCTATACCTTCGAACCCGACCCAGTTTAGTCGATCATTAGGATCCGACCAAATACTTTAGGTGACCCTAGTATAGGGCATAACCTTCCGAGGTTATACCCTATGGTCACATCGTTTAAGTAGTTGTATGATAGGTAGTTTATATGCCTTAGGTAAATTACCAGAATACCCTTTTCATGTATAATTGGTAATTAAGCATATGTAACCTAAACTTTTGTCACATAACTGATTATGTAACATGTTTAGGCATATAACACTTGTCATAGGGCTAGTTAGGCGGTCCGAACGCGTTTCACGCAAACGACGCGTTAAGGTAGCATAAGCTACCTAAACGAGTCGTAATGGGTCGTAAACACTTAGGTTAAGTTTCATTTAGTATGTAGGCTTTGTTAAACCAAATGACACGAGTCTCTACACTCGTTTGGTTTACAAACCCTAATGCTACCCGATCTTCCGATCTAGGTCCGGTTAATTAACATAGTTACCTATATTAGGTGCCGTTTGATATCCGCGGTCTCTAGCATTGTTTGGTTGTTACTCAAGGACTACTGAGCATTCTCAAGTGAGTACATAGACCCCTCTTTTACTGTTTTCCAAACTGTTTTAGGGTGAAACACATGTGCCTACTTGTTACTTTCATGCTTTCCTGTTTTCACATCATATACATGCTATGTTCGTTAGTACATTATAGTACATGATTTCATTACATCTTATGCTAGGTGTGCCCATTGTGTGCATTACTTGGTACATCGTTTTACATTACATTTCATGCTAGGTGTGCCCATTGTGTGCATTACTTAGTACATCGTTTTACATTACATTTCATGCTAGGTGTGCCCATTGTGTGCATTACTTAGTACATCGTTTTACATTTCATCTCATGCTAGGTGTGCCCATTGTGTGCATTACTTAGTACATTGTTTTACATTGCCTTTCTGTTGCATATGCTTATCCAGCGTATGAACACATTATACTACATTTTGAACCGTTGTAATCATTTGACTATGTGATCCGTTGATATATGTGAACCGTTTGTATTTGTAACCGTTGAACCACGTGAACCGTTTGTAACCGTTGAACCACGTGAACCGTTTGTAACCGTTGAACCATGTGAACCGTTTGTAACTATTGAACCGTTTGTATCCATTACATGATTTACATTAGACATGAACATTACTTTGGTGGTTTGGTTTGATTAAGTGATTAAGTAACGACGCGTGTGTAATATGATACAAACATGGTGGATACGCCGCTGGTACTTCCTATATATAAGTGTTTGTATGGTATTACATATCGTAGCGTTATTTGAATCATTTCAGTTTGATACATATAACATTTTATACAAATAACATACTTTTCACAAGACATTGTTTTACAAACAACTTATCTTATACAAACTCAGTCTACATGGTTATTCATTTAACCATACATTATTCTTTTATCTATACATATCATTTGAACTTATTGATTTTCAAACGATTTACAAGACAAAGCAAATTACAAGGTTCATGACTAAACATTTTCTCAAACATAAGTCATGAAACCTATTTTCACAAAACCTATGTATCTCACCGGCATTTTTATGCTGACGTACCTATTTTCACATGTGTTTTTCAGGAACTGTTGCATAAGATGATCAAGATACATATAGGCAGACTTGGGCTTTAGTGACAATAAAAGATGCAGACTAGTTAATTATGTTGTATTTCCATGTTTGTTTAGACATTGTAACACTTTTAATCAATAAAACGAAACTTTAATTTCCATGGTTGTGAAACATTAATTCTGTTACAACACTCCCCGATGTTTCCGCCACGTTTTGTATGTTCTACGTGGTCGGGGTGTGACAGAAAAGATGGTATCAGAGCTAATGGTTATAGGGAATTAGGTTATTAGTAATGCTTTGACCTAGTCTATAATCTTCTTAGGACCCTAACGCGAGTCTACTTGCGTTTAGTCATAAAACAATACCGTCACCTATCCTTAGGCGACTACCACAACAAGAACATGAATTTCAAAACCGCTTTGAAAACTAATCATCTGTTCTAGGATGATTGATTACTAGGTTTTGAACCCTCTGTTATATGGTTTTGAACCCCTTTGAGTTTTCAAATTCTCATCAAGGTTTTGGGTTTTAAATAATGTGAACACGTGCAAACTGGAAGGGTGAATGCCTGTATTCTGGGTTTTCTGTCTAGGCAAGCACTTCGTATACATCTCATCAGACGCGAGACCAGTTGTGCTTACCTGGGAATTCTTGGGATGAGTGTTCACTTATAGGCGAGCATGTCTTCGCGATACATTATTTTTGACCTATTTACTTTGATTTTTCACCGAGGTCGTTTGTTGCTTTGTAGTAACAAACAAATGACCACTATCCTTGCTTTCATCAGATTTGTTTCATCTCATTCTTTTCGTCTAAATCTCTCACTCGTTTCTTTTCATGTTTCCTCTTTTAGAATGCCTCCTCGACGCGAGAACCAGATAGCGACTGCCGAACTGGCAGAAATCATTGCGCAGCAAATGGCTGCTCAATTCCCAAACCTCTTTGCTCAATGGAATCAAGCCAACAACAATAACAATGTTACATGCAAATACAAGGATTTTAACCAGGCTAAACCACTCAAGTTTAGTGGTTCTGAAGGGGCGACTGGGCTTCTTCAATGGTTCGAGAGCATTGAGAATACTTTCCGCCACGTGCAGTGTCCTGACAATCGCAAGGTCGAGTTTTCTTCGAGTGTGTTTCAGAAGAGGGCTCTCACATGGTGGAACGGGGTTATGAGGGATCGTGGTGCAGAAGTTGCTCTAGCACAGACATGGGCTGAACTTAGGGCCCTTATGATGAAGGAATTCTGTCCTCGACACAAGATCAGGGCTTTGGAAAGGGAATTCGACAATCTGGAGCAAGACAGCGGTGAGCATCGAGCCTACACGGACCGTTATGAGGAGTTAAGTCTGTTATGCCCAAACATGGTCACACCTTTGGATAAGGCTATCGAAAAGTACATTGATGGCCTTCCCGACTCAATACAAGACATTTTGACAGGTAGCAACCCTACTACTGTTAGGCAGGCCATTGAGCTATCTGCAACCTTGACTGAATCGCAGATCAGGAAACGTAAGCTTTTCCGAAAGGGTGACAAGAAACTGGTCGAGGAATCGAAACCAATCGAGGAATCAAAGACCATGGATGAACAGACTGGACCCTCTAAGAAGTCAAAGAAGCAAAAGGCTTCTCAGAACTTCGCCGTGGTCGCTCACAATGATCAAGCCGTCCCCAACCAACCAGCTCAACCCCTTGCCAGGAAACCCTACAACGGAACTGCACCCTTGTGCAACCAATGTGGCCTACATCATCATGCTGGTGTGAAGTGCCGCATATGCCAAGTTTGCGGACTTATAGGTCATACCGCGAGGGTTTGCCCAACAGCAGCAGCACCAAATCAGATTAACAACAACCCTGCTCAAGCTCGTTTTCCACCGGGGTCTTGCTACAACTGTGGCGAGATGGGCCATTTTAGTAGGAATTGCCCAAGACTTGCTAATGCAAATCCAGCGCAGGGATGAGCATATGACCAACCAGAAGACAACATCGTTTAGAAATAATCACGTCTTATGTATTATTTTCTTTTGTTGTCACGATCCATGAAACGGTTGTTGTTATCATTGTTTATAAATAAATCTTTTATTTACATCGCAATGTATTTATGTGATTGTATGTATAAACAACATATCCTCTACAATACCGACAATCAAGGAACCGTATTCCTTGAAGAACAGACTACCCCCAAATTTCTTCCATTTTATGATCTCTTGCGTTTTTCACGAAAATCCTAAGTACCCGTTTCTTCCAAGAGAAACAAAGTACGAAGTGCCAAGTTAATAGCAATCTATAACAATATGATAACAATTAAACAATTATGTGGTTATGTGCTTATGTGTTCCCTTTTATGTGTCATGTAATTCAAATTATGTTATCCATATCCTCGTAAAATCTTACATATCCTTGTGCAAGAGATTCCTAGTATGATACCCAAAGGTACTACCTAAAATCCTTAATGGACTTCTACGTTGTAGATAAGTCCCTTGGATTATAAAGTACTACTTCATAATTAGACCCCTTTAGTGGTCTAGTTAAACAGATTGATCCAAAAATCTGGTTAGGGATATCACGTGATGATATAGCTGAAAGGACTCCTTAGTGGCCTAATTAAGAAGATCCTCTGTTGATCTAATTAAAAGGACCCTATGGTAGTCTAGTCACTCTCATCTCAATTTTGATATCTTTCCCCACAACATTACAAAACGAACTGTGCGGACTGTGCAAGGAATTACGTAATTATGGATGCATACATAATTATGGAATTTAGTGCACAGAAATCACAGCAAGTTCTATCATGTATCTAGAGTTAACCCTATTCATTTCCAATTCTGATGAAGCATCCGTTGAGGAAAAAAAAATGAACTAGCTATTCATTTTTCACTTCTGAAGAATATCCGTTGAGGGAATGAATATCCGTTTGTAAATCCTTCATTTCCAACTCTGAGGAAATAACCGTTGAAAATGACTCCGTTAGTTCATTTTCGTTTCTGAAGATTTATCCGTTGAGGAAATGAATATCCGTTGTGTAATCCTTCATTTCCAACTCTGAGGAAATAACCGTTGAAAATGACTCCGTTAGTTCATTTTCGTTTCTGAAGATTTATCCGTTGAGGAAATGAATATCCGTTGTGTAGTCTTTCATTTCCAACTCTGAGGAAGCAACCGTTGAAAATGACTCCGTTAGTTCATTTTCGTTTCTGAAGATTTATCCGTTGAGGAAATGAATATCCGTTGTGTAGTCTTTCATTTCCAACTCTGAGGAAATAACCGTTGAAAATGACTCCGTTAGTTCATTTTCGTTTCTGAAGATTTATCCGTTGAGGAAATGAATATCTGTTGTGTAGTCTTTCATTTCCAACTCTGAGGAAGCAACCGTTGAAAATGACTCCGTTAATTCATTTTCGTTTCTGAAGATTTATCCGTAGAGGAAATGAATATCCGTTGATTTTTCTTTCATTTCAAATTTTGAAGAACAAACCGTTGAGGAAAATGACCTCGTTTGTTCATTTTTTTTTGTTCTGAAGAATATCCGTTGAAAGAAATGAATATCCGTGGATTATTCCTTCATTCCCATTTCTGACGAAGAATCCGTTGAGAAAGAATGAATCATCCATTCATTTTCACTTCTGAAGAATATCCGTTGAGGGAAATGTATATCTGTTTAGTTAATTCCTTTATTTTCCATTTCCGAAGAACCCGTTGAAAAGAAAATGACCCTGTTCATTCATTTTCACTTCTGAAAAATATCCGTTGAGGAAAATAATCAGATTATGCTTTACATATCTTTGATGACTATTTGACACAAAGTCATAGACAGACTCCTACGAATTAATTTCGGGACGAAATTTCCTAAAGTAAGGGAGACTGTAACACCTGTGTCATTTCAACCATCAAGCAAATGCCAAACCAATGAAATAATGCATTTCATACTTTGGACTTGTATAAATATGTGTATCTTTTGCACATATCAACTCATGTTCGATTTCAAGCTCTAAATCGCTTTCTGGAAGGTTATACACGCACTGATGCGCAAATATAACCAGTTTAATGCAACGAACACTCCGGAATAGTGAAATAGGCTTAACATACCTTAAATAACCTTTACATAACTTAGATATAAGTTTTGGAAGGTTTGGTGTGATGAAATCAAAGTTTAATCGCTTACAGGGACTAAATTTGACAAACTGCGAAAGTATGCCAATTTGAACTGTAACAGACCTTCCGGAACATGACCATAAGTTAAACATACCATAAATATCCTTTACATAGCTTAGAAATAGGCTTTGAGGGGTTCGGTATGCTAAAATAAACTTTTGGGTCATTCAGGGACTAAAAGTGTCAAAAAGTGCACAAGTTTGCATTTTCGCGCATAACTTACGTTCTGAATACATCTGGACATCCAAAAATTTATGTAAGCATGACTACATTATATTTTATTAATCGCCTTAAGAAAAATCCATTCGTCGCGTCATTTGGATCGTTTTTCGCGCTTATGCGCATTCCGTCGTAATTAAGCGAACATCGCGTTCGTTCGACCAAACGAACCATCATCCGGCATATTTTTGAGTATGTTTTGAGTTCCCTATACTTTAACTTCATTTTAGAGCCTTGAAATGAGGTCAACGGGGCTCAAACGCATCGAAAAAAGGATTAAACACGTGCAGGGACTAAACCTGTCATTTATGAAACATTTCTGGAACAGGGAGGGGTGTCGCGTAGCGCGAGCCCTAAAGACTTACCAGTCGCGCTACGCGACTGCCTAAAACTGACCAGATTCAATGTTTTGTTTGCAAGTTGCAGCTGATTGATTCGTGTCCACTCGTTTCCTATCGTCTAGTCAGCGGATAAGAACAAACTTCCTGGACACCACAACTTTACGACAAATGTACGGTTCCGATTAAGGCACGTTATTCAAGAAACGATCTTAACGGTTACCCGAAATCTATATATACCCCATGCCTTTCATTGTTTTAAAGCACAAGAATTCTTATTTGAGAGCTCTAAGTTGAAACCATTGTTTCATACCTGAGTTCTTGGATCGGGATTAGCATTCGGGGACCCTTCGTAAGTATTCTTTCGTTCTTTTCCTTATTTTACTGCTTTTCGAGTCAGAAAGTCAAACTTTGTTTGACTTTCAGCGTTGACCAGTAATGGTCAATGCGAAGTTCGTTTGAACTTCGCAACGTGATCGTAATCACGTTGGTTATAGTCCCGTGGGACTATGCCCACTGATTACCACGTTGTCTAGGGTCGTAGGGTAGGCGATCTAATAAATCGCCTATACCTTCGAACCCGACCCAGTTTGGTCGATCATTAGGATCCGACCAAATACTTTAGGTGACCCTAGTATAGGGCATAACCTTCCGAGGTTATACCCTATGGTCACATCGTTTAAGTAGTTGTATGATAGGTAGTTTATATGCCTTAGGTAAATTACCAGAATACCCTTTTCATGTATAATTGGTAATTAAGCATATGTAACCTAAACTTTTGTCACATAACTGATTATGTAACATGTTTAGGCATATAACACTTGTCATAGGGCTAGTTAGGCGGTCCGAACGCGTTTCACGCAAACGACGCGTTAAGGTAGCATAAGCTACCTAAACGAGTCGTAATGGGTCGTAAACACTTAGGTTAAGTTTCATTTAGTATGTAGGCTTTGTTAAACCAAATGACACGAGTCTCTACACTCGTTTGGTTTACAAACCCTAATGCTACCCGATCTTCCGATCTAGGTCCGGTTAATTAACATAGTTACCTATATTAGGTGCCGTTTGATATCCGCGGTCTCTAGCATTGTTTGGTTGTTACTCAAGGACTACTGAGCATTCTCAAGTGAGTACATAGACCCCTCTTTTACTGTTTTCCAAACTGTTTTGGGGTGAAACACATGTGCCTACTTGTTACTTTCATGCTTTCCTGTTTTCACATCATATACATGCTATGTTCGTTAGTACATTATAGTACATGATTTCATTACATCTTATGCTAGGTGTGCCCATTGTGTGCATTACTTGGTACATCGTTTTACATTACATTTCATGCTAGGTGTGCCCATTGTGTGCATTACTTAGTACATCGTTTTACATTACATTTCATGCTAGGTGTGCCCATTGTGTGCATTACTTAGTACATCGTTTTACATTTCATCTCATGCTAGGTGTGCCCATTGTGTGCATTACTTAGTACATTGTTTTACATTGCCTTTCTGTTGCATATGCTTATCCAGCGTATGAACACATTATACTACATTTTGAACCGTTGTAATCATTTGACTATGTGATCCGTTGATATATGTGAACCGTTTGTATTTGTAACCGTTGAACCACGTGAACCGTTTGTAACCGTTGAACCACGTGAACCGTTTGTAACCGTTGAACCATGTGAACCGTTTGTAACTATTGAACCGTTTGTATCCATTACATGATTTACATTAGACATGAACATTACTTTGGTGGTTTGGTTTGATTAAGTGATTAAGTAACGACGCGTGTGTAATATGATACAAACATGGTGGATACGCCGCTGGTACTTCCTATATATAAGTGTTTGTATGGTATTACATATCGTAGCGTTATTTGAATCATTTCAGTTTGATACATATAACATTTTATACAAATAACATACTTTTCACAAGACATTGTTTTACAAACAACTTATCTTATACAAACTCAGTCTACATGGTTATTCATTTAACCATACATTATTCTTTTATCTATACATATCATTTGAACTTATTGATTTTCAAACGATTTACAAGACAAAGCAAATTACAAGGTTCATGACTAAACATTTTCTCAAACATAAGTCATGAAACCTATTTTCACAAAACCTATGTATCTCACCGGCATTTTTATGCTGACGTACCTATTTTCACATGTGTTTTTCAGGAACTGTTGCATAAGATGATCAAGATACATATAGGCAGACTTGGGCATTAGTGACAATAAAAGATGCAGACTAGTTAATTATGTTGTATTTCCATGTTTGTTTAGACATTGTAACACTTTTAATCAATAAAACGAAACTTTAATTTCCATGGTTGTGAAACATTAATTCTGTTACAACACTCCCCGATGTTTCCGCCACGTTTTGTATGTTCTACGTGGTCGGGGTGTGACACTCATTTTACTTGGTTATTCATTTAACCATACATTATTCTCTTATTTATACATATCATCTGATCTTATTGCTTTTCAAATGATTTACAAAAACAAATCAATTTACAAGGTCCATGGCTAAATTTTATTAAACATTTTCTTAAACTTAAGTCATGAATCTTATTTTCACAAAACCTATGTTTCTCACAGGCATTTTATGCTGACGTACCCATTTTCACATGTGTTTTCAGGAATTGATGCATAGGATTTGTCACACCCTCAAAATCCACACGCGGAGTATCACCGCGAGGTATGTGACGACCAGGATCTTAGCCACTAATTATTTTGAACGGATTAGTTATTGTTATAAACATTAGCATAATTAGTGACCTAATTTAAAATTTCATAAAACATGGTTCTAGTTTGCAGCGGGAGGGAAAGTAGAACATATCGTAATTTAAAACCACAAGTTTGTTATCATGAAACTTACAAACCACGCACTCCATCCGATTGCAATGTCCGTCCAGAGCTGTATCGAGCAACCTGCAAAGCATGCAGTAGAGTATCAACATAAAGTTGGCGAGTTCACGTGTTTGTAGTTTTCCAGTTTTTAATTCCAAAAACTTGTTTTAACCAGTTAATTTATCCGTTTATACATGCCATGGGGAGCTACCCCATAAGTGAGCGACTAAACTGTTTTTCCAATACCGAATACTTACTTAACCGTACGTTTCCGTAGTGCCCCGTTTGTCAATGTTCTATCATCATTGACGGTTTGCCTGAGTCTATTAGTTCACTCCCGTTCCCAGTAACAAGGGTCGGTGTGAGGCTGGTTACACCTAAATAGCGCTATTAACTAATAACCCGTTCGCCTGGCCCCGGCGACTAATCGGTATTAAATGGTAGGGACTTGAGTGATAGAGTTTCGTTTAGTGTTGCTCGTTGCATTTCCGTACAAACAGTAATTAACTAAGAGTCCCGCATAAGGGGAGAAAAGTAGTTTGTATCCCTCACAAGGGGATAGCGTTGTTACCCGTATCCCACACAAGGAGATAGAAATACCGTATCCCGCACAAGGAGATAGTGAGCAATCCCAAACCAGGAAAAGTGTTTCGTTCCGTTTCCCAACCACCGGGAACGCATGCTTTAAGTAAAAAGTAGTGAACTCACCTTTGTTTTGCTCGGTTGACAATTTACTTGCGTTATGTTGGTCAACCATACCCTATTATGGTTATTAAATGTTTATTAGGTTCGTATGCAAGTAATGTCACGTATAAATTACACGTATCCAACACATAGCATGTAAGTCATACTAGCATATACGGTATTGGGCCTATCCTAGCATATGAATAGTTAAACATTATCAGTTAAACAACACAGTAACACATAGTCCATAATATCAGTTTGTGCGGCCCAATAACTAAGCAAAGCAGTTCAGTCAAAACCGGGTGGTCTCGACTCGAGATCATGAGGTCTCGAGTCGTAACCAAGAGGTTTCGAGTATCAAGTAGATGGCCTCGAGTAGTGCATACATGAGTCGGAATCTCGGGGTCTCGAGTCAGGTCTCGAGTCGAGATCAGGAGATCTCGAGTCACAACCTAGCTGGTCTCGAGTCCCTGATATGCATGCCCTAGTCTCGAGTCACAACCTCAAATGAAACGGCTGTTGGGTATAAGCCACTGATGGATCCACTGGTCTCGACTCACAAACACTGTCGGATCTTTCTAGAACCTTATCCATTTGTACGAGCCAATCAAATTTCATGAGCATGTACTGTCCAATCAAAATTCACTAACATGTTTTCAATACCGTACACTCCTAGAATCAGATCAAATCACAATGATTTCAAATATTCATAGCACCTTCAACAGTTCATCATAAAAAGAGCATACAAATCAGTAACATCACATTTTCTTTTGAACAGTTTGTCACTAATATTTATACACATTCCTTTCACTCTTTTCAAATCAATCAGAAAGAGACAAAACATGTAATCACAAAATTCTCAAATCATCACGTGACACTCATCACCTTCAAAATACAAAAGCACGCATCAACCAGTTGTACCCTACGCATACCCATATGTACAATCCATGAAAATCTATCATCAAACTTTCATACTCGGTCACCTTCATTCCTCATTCCATCATGAAATCTAGAAACATAAGCAGATCCATGTATCTATTACTAATTATTCTCATCTTCAACTTACAAACAGTTAACAGATTCACATATCCAGCAACATCTTTATCATTCTAATCGACTAGTAACCCAAATCCTCATCATCATCATTTCAATATTTAACAGAAATCAACGTCATTTGTTATCATCGTTTCATCATTCAAACAATCATTTAAGGCATTTAACAGTGATCCTCATAAACATCATTTTCATGTTAAGTATTCAAACATGCTTAACCAGGTTGTACTCTACGCAGAACTGGTTGTACATTCATGGAAAACCCAGTTCGACAAACATCCACATGAACACGAAAAGCATATAAACACAGCCTATGAATACTGACCAATTGATTCGTGGGTTGAACGGACCATCCGTTGTCGCCATTGTTTCCGTCGCCGGCGCTACTGGTTCGTCGGAGGACCATCACCGTTACCGCCGCTGCAACGGGGGTGTTGGCCGTTAGTTCGATCAGAGGGAAGGAGGTGATGGTTGTGCGTGGCTGAGGGAGGAGGGTATGTGCATGTGGGTGTAGGAGAAGATGAACAAGGGGGAATGAGTTGTAGGGGTTGGGGTGTTGATCGGACAGAAAACCGGTCGCCGGAAATCGTGGCTCCGGTCGCCGGGAATTGCAGGCGAGCGAGAGAGGGAGTATGGGGGTCGGCTCATTATTTCAAATATGATTAGGGTTTTTAAAAATGAGAGGTAGGGGAGGATAAGTAGTTTATATAGTGTAGGGTTTTAAGGGGGTTTAGGTAAGTGGGCTTGGGCCTAACCCAAGTGTGCGTGGATCCGTTTTAAGCGACTACGCATCTCGCTCAAACCGATTGGCCCGGTTAAAATTAACTAACATGTATATAATTAAAGCTTTCGTCGCGGATTATTATTTTGTAAATAATAATATTTTAATAATAGTGATATTAATAAACACGCGTGTTACTAAAATGCCCTTCTCTCGACAACGAGAGTACGGGTTGTCACATTCTCCCCATGTTACTGGAATTTCGTCCTCGAAATTTAAGCTAAGATACACGATTCGTTAATTACCTTATTACTATACGTAAATACACGTAGTCCACAAAAGTTTACAAAACGGACATGTAAGACACATAGTACATAGAGTCACATAGCACGCAAAATCATGTAGCGTAAAATTCACAGAACGAACATGCAAGCCATGTAGCAAATACAGTCATGTAGCACGTAAATTCACATAGCATTAGATTCACAAAGTCATACGTATCTCACACAGTACGAATTTTCACAAACTTAGCTAAAACATCCAAGAAATGTACAGGGAAACCCGAAGTGTCACATTATCCCCAAGTTCAAGAAATTTCGTCCCGAAATTTAGCGCGCAGCCACTGACAAGCTAGTTTGTTTAAACGTTTTTGTGGGGCGTTACATCACCCCCTGTTGGCTTTGAATTTCCTCCCGAAATTTAGCGGTAGCCTCAGTGCTGGAAGTAATGTTTGTAGACAACTGGGGATACATGCGCATCATCTGGTTTTCCTGTGTTCCCAGGTAAGCTCTGGGCCACAGCGTGAGACCCAACGAACTCGGTCTGTTGGCATATTATACCACGCTTGAGAGTTTTGATTTCTTGATCCTTGATCTCAATTGGTTTCTCAACAAAGTGTAGTTTGTTGTTGATCACGAGTTCCTATATAGGACCACAAATGTTTCATCTGACAGACACTTCTCTGGACTAGGCACGTGAAAGACGTGTACCGCATTCAGCTCAGGCAGGTTTAGTCTGTAAGCAACCTTACCGACCCTTTCGGTAATTTCGGACGGTCCAACATATCGCGGATTAAGTTCGTCCCGTTAGCCAAAACGTACTACACCCGTCCAGGGTGAAACTTTAAGTAGAACCCAGTCTCCGACTAGGAATTCTAGAGGTTTCCTACGCTTATCAGCGTAGCTTTTCTGACGGTCACAAGCTGCCGCCATGCATTGTCTGATCTGGGCAATCTCATCCGTTGTGTCAAGTGCATGTCTTGGGCCGGTAATTTGGCTTCCGCCAATTTCTGCCGAGCACAGAGGTGTCCGGCATTTGCGTCTGTGCAATGCTCCAAATGATGCTGCCTGAATGCTAGGGTGGTAGCTGTTGTTGGAAGAGGATTCTACAAAAGAGGAGTATCACTCGTATCCAAGGCCGATAACACATGTTCTCAGCAGGCCTTTGAGTGTTTGGATGGTGCGTCTGGCCTGACCATCAGTTTGCGACGATAAGCGGTGCTCATGCCTAACTGTGAGCCGAAGGTCCTTGTTCACAGCCAGTGACGAATCGGATGCAAAACGTGGGTTTTGATCAAAAGTGATAGAAGTTGGCACTCCGTGTCCAGCATCTACTTCTGTCAAGTAGATGGTTGCAATTTTGAAAACTTGTTGGTTTCTTTGGCCGCGTGCCGTTACTAGCAGACATTTCATCAATGCCTTGGCCATGATAGAATAAGATAGAAGCACCTTGTAGATTATCTTCCAATTGCTGGAGTTGCGGATTATTGAGCGTCTCTCCAATGCTAGGTGATGCTCTTTTGAGTTTAAACCGTGAGGGGTTGCGTATACGGTCGAGAAATGCGAGCTTTGCGACGTTAAAAGTCGTGTGTCGAAAACTTAGCGTAAGGCGGTTTGCGTCGCAGAAGTACCAGGGTAAAGTGTAGGAGTCGTCCTGATCCCCACCGTGTCACACCCCGACCACGTAAAGCAACTAGACGTGGCGGAAACGTCGGGGAGTGTTGTAACAGAATTATTGTTTCACAACCATGGCATAAATAATTTCGTTTTATTTAATAAATGAACTCATTGTTTTTAATATAATCAAATAAGTACAACTATGATCTTCCAAGTTTTAAAGTCGCTAAGGCACGAGTCCATCCTAAATGTAGCGTGTATCAACAATCATCATAAGACAGCACCTGAAACATATGTAAAAATAGGTACGTCAGCATAAAAATGCCTGTGAGATACATAGGTTTTGTGAATATAGGATTCATGACTTATAAGTTTAGAAAATGTTGTTTAACAAAAGTCAGTCATGATCCTTGTAAATTGATTTGTTTTGTAAATCGCTTGAAAAAAAACAATAAGTTCAGATGATACGTATAAATAAGAGAATAATGTATGGTTAAATGTATAACCAAGTAAAATGAGTTGTATAAAGTAAATTGTTTGTAAACCAAAGTCTTGTAAGAGAATCGTGTTACTTGTGTAAAATGTATAAGTCCAAATTGAATGATTCAAATAACGCTACGATATGTAATACCATACAAACACTTATATATAGGAAGTACCAGCGGCGTATCCACCATGCTTGTATCATATTACATACGCCTCGTTACTCAAGTCACTTACTCAAACCAAACCACCAATATAGAATGTTCATGTTTAAACCACGTAATGTGTAAACAAAAGTTATGTATGGTAAGTAAAATGAGACTACTTAAACCATAAGTAAAAATGTACAAAACAAAGTGGTTGAATAAATCAAAAGTTATGCTCTGTAAAATAATGTAAGGTTAAACGAATAACCTTATAGTAGCATATCAAAAGTATACTTTGGATTTGTAAGTAACATATTAAACTATGTTTTGGTTTTGTAAATAACATATCAAAATATGCTTTGGATGATTAACAAAATATATGTTGGTTTTGTACAATACCACACATGAGAGTATATCAAACTATACTTTAAAAGTGTGATTTAAGAATTCATTCAGACCTAGTGCATCAAAATACACCTTTGAGACTATAAGGATACCACAAAGGCAATCCCTATTTGGATGGAGAAACAAATTGGTTTCAGACATTCCATGACAACAGGAATGGGGTGTCAAATCCTATAGCGCTATATCATACTACCAACCGGTCTGGTGAACAAAAATAAGTACAATTCAACGATTAATGTTATAGTCTTTGAAAGATCAGTGTTTAAACCATAGATAGTCATTCAGTTTGTCAATTGATAAGTAATAACATGTATAATCAATTATACTTTTGGAAAACATGAAAATAACAGATAGGTACACATGCTTCACCCCAAAACAGTTTGAAAACAGTAAAAGAGGGGAACTATGTACTCACTTGAGATTGCTCAGAAGTCCTAAGATAACCACCAAGCAATGCTAGAGATCACGGAATCAAACGGCACCTAATATAGGTAACTACGTTAATAAACCGGACCTAAATCGGAGGATCGGATAGAATGAGGGTTCGTAAACCAAACGAGTATGGAGACTCGTGTAATATGGTTTAACAAAGCCTGCATACTAAATGAAACCTAACATAAGTGCTTACGACCCATTACGACCCGTTTAGGTAGCTTATGCTACTTTAACGCGTCGTTCGCGTGAAACGCGTTCGGACCGCCTAACTAGTCCTATGACAAGTAACATATGCCTTAACATGTCTAATATTGTTGTCAAATCAGTTTAGATGTCAAAAGTTATGTTACATATGTTAAAAATGAATTTTGGCATCAAAGGGGTATTTTGGTAATTTACCTAAGGCATATAAACTACCTATCATACAACTACTTAAACGAAGCGACCATAAGGTATAACATCGGAAGGTTATTCCCTATATACTATGGTCACCTAATGTGTTTGGTCGGATCCTAATGATCTGTCACACCCCGACCACGTGAGACAACGAAACGTGGCGGAAACATCGGGGAGTGTTGTAACAGAATTAATTGTTTCAAATCCATGGCAATTGAAGTTTCGTTTTATTAATCAAACATGAAAGTTTACATTGTTTTAAACAAGAACCAAAGAGTACATAACATCAATTAACTAGTTCTTGTCTCGTTTTAAGTCACTAAGGCACAGGTCCGCCTAAGTATGTCTTGATAAGTCCTATACATCATCTCCTGAAAACACATCTGAAAATAGGTACGTCAGCATAAAAATGCCTGTGAGATACATAGGTTTTGTGAAAACAGAATTCATGACTTATGTTTGAGAAAATGTTTAGTCATGAACCTTGTAATTTGATTTGTCTTGTAAATCATTTGAAAAACGATAAGATCAGATGATATGTATAAATAAGAGAATAATGTATGGTTAAATGAATAACCATGTAAAATGAGTTTGTATAAGATAAGTTGTTTGTAAATCAATGTCTTGTGAAAAGTATGTTATTTGTATAAAATGTTATATGTCTCAAATTGAAATGATTCAAATAACGCTACAATATGTGATACCATACAAACACTTATATATAGGAAGTACCAGCGGCGTATCCACCATGCTTGTATCATATTACACACGCCTCGTTACTTAAATCACTTACTCAAACCAAACCATCAAGATGTAATGTTTAACAATTGTAAAAATGTTTATGTATAGTCCAAAGTCTATTGTCAAATGTAATTCATGTCAACAGATACAAATGGTTCACACGGTTCAACAGTTACAAACGGTTCACATAATCAAATGGTTACGATGGTTCACATAGTCAAACGGTTACAACGGTTCAAAATGTAGTATAATGTTTTCATATGCTGGATGAGCATATGCAACAGAAATGCAATGTAAAACAATGTACTAAGTATGCACGTAATGGACATACATAGCATAAGTGTAATGTAAAACAATGTATTAAGTATGCACACAATGGGCGTACATAGCATGAAATGTATTGTAAAGTGATGTACTAAGTATGCACACAATGGGCGTACATAGCATGAAATGTATTGTAAAGTGATGTACTAAGTATGCACACAATGGGCATACATAGCATAAAATGTATTGAAATCATGTACTATAAATGTACTAATAAACATAGCAAGTATATGATGTGAAAACAGGAAAGCATGAAAGTAACAAGTAGGCACATGTGTTTCACCCCAAAACAGTTTGGAAAACAGTAAAAGAGGGGTCTATGTACTCACTTGAGATTGCTCAGAAGTCCTAAGATAACCACCAAGCAATGCTAGAGATCACAGAATCAAACGGCACCTAATATAGGTAACTATGTCAATAAACCGGACCTATATCGGAAGATCGGGTAGCATGAGGGTTTGTAAACCAAATGAGTGTAGGAACTCATGTAACATGGTTTAACAAAGTCTACATACTAAAATGAAACTTAACCTAAGTGCTTACGACCCGTTTAGGTAGCTTATGCTACTTTAACGCGTCGTTCGCGTGAAACGCGTTCGGACCGCCTAACTAGTCCTATGACAAGTAGAATATGCCTTAACATGTCTAATATTGTCGCCAAATCAGTTTAGATGTCAAAAGTTATGTCACATATGTTTATAATGAATTTTGGCATCAAAGGGGTATTTTGGTAATTTACCTAAGGCATATAAACTACCTATCATACAACTACTTAAACGTCGTGACCATAAGGTATAACCTCGGAAGGTTATTCCCTACCTACTATGGTCACCTAAAGTATTTGGTCGGATCCTAATGATCGACCAAATGGGTCGGGTTCGAAGGTATAAGCGATTTATTAGATCGCTTACCCTTACGACCCTAGACAACGTGGTAATCAGTAGGCATAGTCCCAAGGGACTATAACCATCGTGATTACAATCACGTTGCGAAGTTCAAACGAACTTCGCATTGACCATAAACTGGTCAACGCAGAAAGTCAAACAAAGTTTGACTTTCGGACTCGAAAAGCAATAAAAGAACGAAAGAATACTTACGAAGGGTCCCCGAATGCTAATCTAGATCAAAATAGCTCAGGTATGAAACAAAGGTTTCAACTTAGAGCACATTAGATCAGATTCTTGTGAGTTTGAAGCAAATGGGGGTGGGGTATTTATAGTTTTTCCCGAACCGTTAGGATCGTTTCTTGAATAACGTGATCGAATCTCATGCGTACACTTGATGGAAAGTTGTGGTAACTAAAAATGGCCCCTAATGAGCTGAAAGGGCAAGTGTGGGTTTGTGGTTGTGAGTTAAACAGCTGTAATCTGCTGACTAATCGATCTTATCTGATCTGGGACCCTGACGCGGGCCGCGTAAAGTTTAAGCTTGGTCTTACGCCCTAGGCCTAAGAACTTTGACAGATTTACATTTTTAGCCCATGCATGCCCAAAACTTGGTTTTCGATGCATTTTTGACACGTTTAAGCCCCGTTAACCCCATTTCAAGGCTCTAAAATGAAGTAAAGTATAAGGAACTTAAAATGTGCTCAAAAATATCACGGATGTCGGTTCGTTTGGCCGTACGATCGCGATGTTCGCTTAATTACGACGGAATGCGCATAAGCGCGAAAAACGATCCAAATGACGCGACGAATGGATTTTTCTCAAGCCAAACACTAAAATAAAATATTTTAGTGTTTACATAAATTTTTGGATGTCCGGAAGTATTCAGAATGTAAGTTATGCGCGAAAGTGCAAACTTGTGCACTTTTTGACGCTTTTAGTCCCTGAATGACCCAAAAGTTTATTTTAGCACACCGAACCCCTCAAAGCCTATTTCTAAGCTACATAAAGGATATTTAAGGTGTGTTTTACTTATGGTCATGTTCCGGAATGTTCGTTACTGTTCAAATTGGCATACTTTCGCAGTTTGTCAAGTTTAGTCCCTGTAGGCGAATTAACTTGTTTTTGCCATACCAAAGCCTTCAAAACTTATTTCTAAGTTATGTAAAGGTTATTTAAGGTATGTTAAGCCTATTTCACTATTCCGGAGTGTTTGTTGCGTTAAACTGGTTATATTTACGCATCAGTGCGCGTATAACCTTCCAGAAAGCGATTTAGAGCTTGAAATCGAACAAGAATTGATATGTGCAAAAGATACACATATTCATACAGATCCCAAGTATGAAATACAATATTTCATTGGCTTGGTATTTGTTTGATGGTCGAAGTGACCCAGGTGCCACATGATCGACCAAATGGGTCGGGTTTGAAGGTATAAGCGATTTATTAGATCGCTTACCCTTACGACCCTAGACAACGTGGTAATCAGTAGGCATAGTCACAAGGGACTATAACCATCGTGATTACAATCACGTTGCGAAGTTCAAACGAACTTCGCATTGACCATTAACTGGTCAATGCAGAAAGTCAAACAAAGTTTGACTTTCGGACTCGAAAAGCAATAAAAGAACGAAGGAACACTTACGAAGGGTCCCCGAATGCTAATCTAGATCAAAATAGCTCAGGTATGAAACAAAGGTTTCAACTTAGAGCACATTAGATCAGATTCTTGTGAGGAAAAGTGAAGGGTGGAGGTGGGTATTTATAGTTTTCGGTCCACCGTTAGGATTGTTTCTTGGAGAAGAGGGAATGATCACATCCCTACACTTGTTGGAAAGTTATGGTAGCTGATTTTGGCCACCATAAGAGATTAACATGTGGCACTTGACCTTTGGAGGGTGTTAGGGGCTGTTAACATGTGTTTAAAATGGCTTTTGCTGATCAGAAGGGGCCTCGCGTGACGCCAAGGGGGCTAGGTGTCACGCTAAGGTCCCTCTGTTCAGCAATTGGTTTCCAAAGCTTCCAATTCAGTCCCCGTTGCTTATTAAGGCCATTTCCGACATGTTTAAGGCTCGTTAAATCATTTTCAAGGCTCCACAATGATGTTAAGACATAGGGAACATGAAATATGCTTGAAAATATCTTGGACGTCGGTTCGTTTGGCCGTACGGTTGCGATGTTCGCTTAATTACGACGGAATGCGCATAAGCGCGAAAAACGATCCAAATGACGCGACGAATGGATTTTTCTTATGCCAAACACTAAAATAAAATATTTTAGTGCTTACATAAATTTTTGGATGTCCGGATGTATTCAGAACGTAAGTTATGCGCGAAAATGCAAACTTATGCACTTTTTGACACTTTTAGTCCATGAATGACCCAAAAGTTTATTTTAGCACACCGAACCCCTCAAAGCCTATTTATAAGATATATAAAGGATATTTAAGGTGTGTTTAACTTATGGTCATGTTCCAGAATGTCTGTTACAGTTCAAATTGGCATACTTTCGCAGTTTGTCAAGTTTAGTCCCTGTAAGCGAATTAACTTGTTTTTGCCATACCAAAGCCTTTAAAACTTATTTCTAAGTTATGTAAAGGTTATTTAAGGTATGTTAAGCCTATTTCACTATTCTGTAGTGTTCGTTGGATTAAACTGGTTATATTTACGCATCAGAGCGCGTATAACCCTCCAGAAAGCGATTTAAAGCTTAAAATCGAACAAGAGTTGATATGTGCAAACGATACACATATTTTTACAAATCCCAAGTATGAAATACAATATTTCATTGGTTTGGCATTTGTTTGATGGTTGAAGTGACACAAGTGTCACAGTCTCCCCTACTTTAGAAAATTTCGTCCCAAAATTTAATTCTAGAGGAAACTTGTGAAGACAGCTGTGACGGTTTCTCCTTCTAATAGATCCATTGAACCCTTAAGTAAAACTCCAGGCCATGTTAGGACTCTTAGCGAATTTGTTAACCCTCAAAGTGAATTCCTTGTAATAGTAAAACATGGAATTTTGAACTACGGACAGAAGAACGTTTCTTATGAAGACTTATCATAGGAAACTTGGTGTGTGATTGAGATAAGAATTGGGGAGTGTGAGAATAAATGACATTGGTCGAGGTCCAAGACTTCTCCCGTATCATTATTCTTGTCACTATAGGTCTTAACACATGACAAAGCTTCCTGTGGTTTCTGTGCACTGAATTCCATAATTATGTAGGCCTCCATAATTACGTAATTCCTTGCACAGTCCGCACAGTTCATTTCATAATGCGTAGGAAAAAAAATCACTTGAATAAACATGAAGCGACTCGACTAGACCACCAAAGGATCCTTTTAATTAGATCAACGAACGATCTTTTTAACTAGATCAACACATGATCTTCTAGACCGTCGTACGATCTCCTTAAATAGACCACTTAAGGGATCTTTTTTTTTAGTTACATCATCACATGATATTTCTAATCAGATTTTCAAAATCAATCTGTTTATCTAGACCACTCAAGGGGTCCAATTTTAGAATAGTACTTTAAAACCCAAGGGACTTGACTACAACGTGGAAGTCCATTAAGGATTTAAGATAGTAACTTTGGATATCCTACTATGAATCCCTCACATAAGATATGGAAGATTCTTCGAGGATTTGGATGGATCACATACAACCACAAAACATGTAAGAAAACACATAAGCACAAAATTAGTTAACTTGATTCTTTAATTTGTTATCTTTAGGTATGGATATTTAAAGCACACTAGGAATCCAATCCATGGATTTCATTTGGCACTTTAATCATTTTCAAGGATCCATCTATAAAGATAGAAGGATTTTCAATAAGAGTTTGGCTTTGTTTCTTAAAAGAAACGAGTGTTTAAGGTTCTTGGGGAGATCACAAGTGATCATAAAATGACAGAACCACACTAGTAGTTTGTTTTTGGGTTGACATCATAAGGTTGCATCAAGCATTCACACAAACGCATAAATTTTGCAGAAATAAAAACAACAAATCTTTATTTATGTAACAACGGAATTATCTTGAAGTGTCAAAAGATAATAACCAAGGAAATACAAAACACTAATTGTTCACTGCTGCATCATTGTTCATGTTTGCCTCATTGATGTTAAACACTCGTCCACGCGCTGGAGGTATGTTAACAAGTCTTGGGCAATTGTTCCTGTAGTGGGTAAGGTCACCACAGTTATAACATGACCCCGGAGGGAACCGTGCTTGAACAGCAGCAGGGTTTGCAGCAGCTTGATTTGCATAACGACAAACATTGATCAAATGTCCCAACCGCCCATAGTGGGTACATTTGTGACACTGCTCTTGCTCTAGATGATGACGGTTGCACTTGTTGCACAAAGGTGCGGTACCAACATAGTTTTGCCTTTTGCGAGGTTGTGCTGGCTGGTTTGGTGCAACCTGTTTGTCTTGAGCAGTTACAGCGCAGTTTTGGGAGGCTTTGCGCTTCTTCTTCTTAGACACCTCAGCATTTTCTTCCTTTGGTTCCACTTGAGCAGTCTTGTCAGATGGTCTTGAGTCGCCCTTCCGAAACAGCTTGCGCTTCCTGATATAGGATTCAGTCAGAGTGGCAGACAATTCAATGGCTTGTCTGACAGTAGTAGGGTTGCTGCCAGTAACTACGTCAGGAAGACCATCAATGTATTTCTCAATCGCCTTATCCAAAGGCGTAACCATAGTAGGGCATAACAGGCTCAATTCCTCATAGCGGTCAGTGTAGGCTCGATGTTCTCCACTGTCTTGCTTCAAATCATCAAATTCCCTCTCCAAAGCTCGCAGTTCATGACGAGGGCAAAACTCCTTCATCATAAGAGCCCTAAGTTCAGCCCAAGTTTGGGCTAAAGCCACCTCAGCACCACGGTCTCTCATAACCCCGTTCCACCACGTAAGAGCCCTCTTCTGAAACACACTCGAAGAAAACTCGACCTTGCGATTGTCAGGACACTGAACGTGACGGAAAGTATTCTCAATGCTCTCGAACCATTGAAGAAGCCCAGTCGCTCCCTCAGAACCACTAAACTTGAGTGGTTTAGCCGAGTTAAAATCCTTGAATTTGCATGGAGCATGATTGTTGTTGTTGGCTTGGATCCATTGAGCAAAGAGGTTTGGGAATTGAGCAGCCATTTGCTGCGCAATGATTTCTGCCAGTTCGGCAGTCGCTATCTGGTTTTCGCGTCGAGGAGGCATTCTAAAAGAGGAAAACATGAAAGGAAACGAGTGAGAGAATTAGACGAAAAGAATGAGATGAAACAAATCTGATGAAAGCAAGGATAGTGGTCATTTGTTTGTTACTACAAAGCAACAAACGACTCAATATAATCATTCTTTGATTCGTTTTTGTTCAAGATTAGGGTTCGTTTTTCGTTTTTATTTTCTACACTTGGCTGCCGCTGGTTGTTTGGTTTCGTTGTTAATCTGGACTGGGTATACAAAGAGAGATTGTGTTTGCTGCATTTACAATCTGATTCATTCTTTCTTGATCGATTTTGTTCTTGACGGCTGCTAGGATTTTTCAGGTTTCTTTTGTTTGAAATAGGGTTGGCGGCAAGGGTTTTTTAGGCTTTTCACATAATTGTTGGCCGACATCTCTAAGGGATCAGTTTCTTGCTTTCGTAATTAGGGGCTGAAGAAAGGAGTGGATTCTTGAAGTGCGGAAGCCTTGGTTTAGGGTTTCATTGCAGCTTTAAACTAGGGTTTACACATTGTTCGTATTCAACACACTTCTGATTGGAACGAATTTCTGTGACGGCTGCTAGGGTTTGTCAGGGTTCTTAATGTGACAACCCGCACTAAACCAGGTATCCGTACGACTTAACTAATGATTAATTACTTCTTAATTACTGTGCTTGTTTGAACTAGCTGATGAACTGCTACTTGATATCTGATACATGTACTTACTTGCATCATACTTTACTTATCGTCACTACATTATTTACATGCTGAACCCTAGTGACGACCATGATGCACAAAAAGCACAGTAGCACTATAACGGATAACCTATTGAACATGCTGATAAAGCCAGCATCAGGCAAACACTGCCTCTAAGGCCTGTATGAGCCAGAAATGTTTTGCTACACTAGTAGTGAGTGTAGGGATATAAGGGTTGTGGAACTGCGTCTCTAGGAATAAGTCACAATGACTGGATGTGCCTAAAACGTACTCTAAAGTACAACACTCAGCACTTTACACAATAATTCAGCTTTTAGCCAACTAGTAAAGTGCCAAAACATGAGGAAAATATTACTAGACGCTTTCCAAAGTGTCGGAAATAAGTTGTGTCACTAAAAATGGTAATAACGACACTTTAAGCTTTGTTAAGCACTTTAACGGATTACTATCCAACCGAACAACCGGACTATACCCGGAACATGAAAATATTGTTATTTTCATTATTTATCTTTTTCTGAGCCAGTTAGGGTCCCTGATTACCCTAACACCCTTTGTAACGCGTGACACACAACTAACCAAGTTAATCTCTAAACTTAACTTAGTTAACCTAACTAAGTAACCAACTAATGGTTAGAATCGAACTAAACCCCCCCCCTCTCTTTATAACCGTCCCCATGTAGGGGGACACACTTGTACCATTTTGATTATTAAAATCACTCATGTTTAATATCTCTAAGACACAAGATCCATTGGGTAATTAGCATGAGTATTATCTATAAGTATGAGCTATTATACATATGATCATTCACTTAACATAACACCACACAAAACTCTCTCTTTCTCTCTAAATAAGTCACGGCCGAACCCCCCTACAAGCACCCATCCAATTTCGAGTTCCATCTTGCAAGTTCCAACATCAAACAAGTGTCGAGGGTCGTATACAAGGAGTCTTGGAGCAAACGGAACGCGAAGGACCTCTTTCTCTTGCTTTTATCCACGCCATTTTCGTCAAGATTCTTCCCTAGCCTCGAGCTAGTGGTATGTTGCTTAGAACACTTTCTCAATCTATTCTAAAGTGGTTAAAAGGATTTGTATCGGTTAAAACTCGTTAACATGCAAGATGATACTTTAAAGTCTACTAAAAATACTATAAGTGTTGGATAAAAGCTCATGTGTTGTGTAAATGATGTAGTATTCGAAATGTATGATTATTTAGGCCCGATCTATGATGTGGTAGCTCGGATCATCGTTTAACCCGGTTTGGTAAGGTCATGGATCTTAACATAAGCTTGTTTTGAATGATACAAGGGTTAAAAGGTGAAACTCTACCACACGCGAATCATGAACTTGTGTAAAAGAGTTTTACTTGTGAAATTGTGTTTAAAACTAGCAGATCTACGCATCTGCAAGTGGTATTTTCAAAGAACCACGTATTAAAGAAATCATGTATTTTAAAAGATGGATTTTACACTAACAAGCATGATTTTTATAAACCACAAGAGTGTAAACACTTGTGAAATGAAAAGATCCGACAAAATAACAGTTTTTGTAAAAGATGACGGGAAGTTGTAAAGATAGATTTTCTCTAAAAAAACAAGGTTTTTACAAGATCAAATTACCTTATATGAAGATCTACTAAATTTAAGGGGATTTACACCACAGTTTTGGGAAAACTGCAAGTTCATGTAATTTTTGGCAATTTACACATATGTTGATTTGTTGTTGTGCTGAAAGTTGTTCTGATCACATAAAGAAGATTGTTGAGTTGATTTGTTAAAGAAAATGATACGCTTGAAAGCGTGGCCACCTCCAGTTACAGAGGAAACTCTGGCGAAATTTTTCTAAAAACCTAACACTTAGAACTATTTACACTACAAGTGTTAGAATTACTTTTGGCATGTTTTCAAAATATAAAATTTCGCCATGACTTTATTTACTAAATATTCGGAGGTGGGATTTTCACAAAATTTAACGTGATAAATATATATTTTTCACACACTGTTTATGATTATTTTGTGAAAATACATAAATATTATTTTTAGAGTAAAAATAATATTTACGAACGATAACGAATCCAAAATAATACGAACGCTTTCACCATAAATATATAAGTTACACCGGTAAGTATATTACCACCCGATTGTTAAAACGTAACTTACGCACTTACGGAAATATTTATGAACGCGTATTTTAACAACGTATTATTGGAGAAAAATTATGTGAAATGAAAATATAATATTTTTGAGAAAAATACTTATATTTTGGAATTGGAAATATATATATATTAAGTGAGACTTAATGATATAATTTGAACGCACATGTATTGAATCCCCCATCCTTGGGAAGGAGATTAACTACCAAGTATATACAGAATGTAAACACGAAATAGTTGTCTAACTATTTCCCAAAGACTTAAACTATAAAGCTAAGGCACGGCCGTCCGTCTAATAGAAATTAGCACCTGTAGGTCGTCGCACAGCTGCGTGAGCAGGAGATACTTGGTAGAGACGCTTCACTGTGAGTTCATGTCCCCCCTTTCTCTAACTGTTTTCAGTTTTCTTAACTGCGGGGGTGAAATACATGTTACTTTGATTACAAGTACTTTATACATGGTATGGTTAGCGTAAGGAGGTTTACTACTTAGATCATGTGAGTGGGTAAGCAGAAACTGGAGACCATTAATCCTCATTGTAGGACCGAGGGACGTAAGCGGTAGATCTATCTGGGTGTAGCGAGCCCAACTCTAGGCCCAACAGAACGGACCTCTGAGAGGCCCAACAGAACGGACCTTGGAGTGACTTTGTGCCCAACGCGAAATCTGCTAGGTTTGAGTCTTCCTACTTGCACTTCACACATACTAATGGCCTTGCAAACCATTGGTGATCTCTTTTTCCTTACACTGCTACATACCAGGGAACTTTTATACTTACAAGTGTTTTACATACTCACTTACACATGAACTCGCTCAACATTATTGTTGATTTTTCAACTTACATGTATTTCAGGAAATTAAAGATCTGGCACGGTATGTTATGTTTTCCCGCTGCATAAGGGTTCCAAGGTCATCCCAGTTTAGGAAATGTGACTCTTTCCTGGACAAGTCACAACTCTTAAACTGCGTTTATTTCATGTTTATGTTGTTCAAGACAATGTTTTACGTTATGGTGTTGTAAGTCTTTAAGACAATGGTATGTTACTCTGGTTTTAAAACTTAATCAAATGGATGATCTTGCATGATTTTATTTCATATAGCTTTGTTATGGTTAAGCTATGGTATTAAGAAGTCACACCAAAATTAACCACGCTTCCGCAAAGCCAGGGTGTGACACTTAATGGATGAACTCACGAAAACTGGTGGTAGGCCACCACTGTCATTCAAAGAAATAGCGGATCGTATACTTGATGTTGATGGGAACAATATACAGCCAAAACGTGGTATAAACATTATCGATGAACTCACTAAGGTCTCGGCACCGGTTCAATTGGATAATCTGTTCTCACCAATAACAGGTTTCCATGGGCTGAATTTGTCGGCTGATAAGGAGAGTACAAAGTTTTCTGGGGCTGCGAATCCATTGGCTGGTAACTCGAATTCAGGATTTTCTGGGGCTGCGGAACCTTTATCATTTGCTAAAGTAGTGAATAACGCAAAGGAGAATGTAAAGGTTAATTTTCGGATGATGGAATCTAGTGAGTTAGTTGATGGAGCCGATGTTGTTATTCCATTGTCTTCGGTTAAAAAAGTCTCTAACAGGTATGCTAACACTTTGTATGGTTATTTTCTGGGTAAACGTCTGGCTTTCCCAGTGGTGGATTATTTTGCAAAGAACAACTGGGCTAAATATGGTCTCTCTAGACTAATGATGAATGCGAACGGGTTCTTTTTCTTTAAATTCAAAACAAAGGAAGGGATGGATAAAATGGTAGAGGATGGACCCTGGATGATTAGAAATGTCCCGATAATTTTGAAGGAGTGGTCGGCCTCTGTCAAATTGGAAAAGGAAGATATTAAAGCTATCCCAGTTTGGGTCAAGATGCATGATGTGCCGTTAGCAGCATATACTGAGGACGGTCTTAGTTTGATCGCGTCTAAGATAGGGGTGCCTAAGATGTTAGATTCGTACACTGCTACAATGTGTGCTGAATCGTGGGGAAGAAGCAGTTATGCTAGAGCTCTCATTGAAATTCAAGCCGGGGCTGAGTTAAAGAGGAGTATTACTGTTGCTATTCCATCTTTAGATGGTAATGGTCACTCAAAGGTGGAGGTAAAAATCGAATATGATTGGGAGCCTTTAAGGTGTTCATCTTGTTGCGTGTTTGGTCATGAAGATAGCTCGTGCCCAAAGAACCATCAAGTTGTTTCGAGTGGGGATTCTTGGAAGAAAATTGATGATTTTCAGGTTGTGGGTGCCAAGAAGAAGAAACCTACTAACCAAGGTCTCCATATGAAAAATCAGAAACCTAAGGTAGTGTATAGGCCTGTTGTAAACCCTAAACCAAATTCGTCCTTAAGGAAGCCGATGAACAATCAGGTATCAACGTCTAACCCATTTGATACCCTTAAGGACGATGATGGTGGTCAGGGATGTAGTTTGGTGGGTCGTATAGAGAAGAAGGCCAAGCAATCTAATGACAAGCAGGATTCAGATGAGGAGGAGGTCGAGGAAGTCTACAATGAAACTAATGAATTTATGACTTCGGGAACACATCCTTCATCTTCTAGAGCTCGGGCAAGCAACTCCTCCACAAAGGGTTCCAATGGCTAGACATGTAGTGATTCGAGTCAAGGGGTTGCCAGTTTGTGGCAATTTCATCTTTGATGATGGAGGTTGAGTCGTTTTTGGTTTTTTCGTGTTTTGGTCTTGCCTACTTTGTTTCATGGTGTAATGTAGGCTAGGTTGTGGGTTGTCTTAGAATGTTTGGTTTTGTTTTTGGTTTACATATACGGGGCATGTCCTGTATATGAATTAGTGTGGAACTCATCCTCACTACTTGTACTTTATTGGGATTGTTTTAATAGAATCACCGGGGTAACCCTTTACCCAAAAAACAAACGACCCCGGTGATTAATCAAAGTAAATAGGTCAAAAAAATAATGTATCGCGAAGACATGCTTGCCTATAAGTGGACACTCACCCCAAGAGTTCCCAGGTAAGAGTGACTGGTCCGATTATGTGGATTTGTACGAACACTCTAGCCTTAGACAGAAAACTCAGGGTACAGGCACCCACCCTTCCAGTTTGCACGTGTTCACATTATTTAGACTAACTTTGACGGGATTTTGAGAAATTAAAGGGTTCAAAACCATATAATAAATCATCCTAGAACAGATGATTAGCTTTCAAAGCGGGATAGAAATTTGTGTTCTTATTGTGGTTGTCACCTAAGAATAAGTGACGGTATTGTTTTAAAACTAAACACAAGAAAACTTGTGTTAGGGTCCTAGGAAGGTTATAGTCTTGGTCAAAGCATTACTAATAACCTAATTCCCTATAACCATTGGCTCTGATACCAACTTTTCTGTCACACCCCGACCACGTAAAGCAACTAGACGTGGCGGAAACGTCGGGGAGTGTTGTAACAGAATTATTGTTTCACAACCATGGCATAAATAATTTCATTTTATTTAATAAATGAACTCATTGTTTTTAATATAATCAAATAAGTACAACTATGATCTTCCAAGTTTTAAAGTCGCTAAGGCACGAGTCCATCCTAAATGTAGCGTGTATCAACAATCATCATAAGACAGCACCTGAAACATATGTAAAAATAGGTACGTCAGCATAAAAATGCCTGTGAGATACATAGGTTTTGTGAATATAGGATTCATGACTTATAAGTTTAGAAAATGTTGTTTAACAAAAGTCAGTCATGATCCTTGTAAATTGATTTGTTTTGTAAATCGCTTGAAAAAAAACAATAAGTTCAGATGATACGTATAAATAAGAGAATAATGTATGGTTAAATGTATAACCAAGTAAAATGAGTTGTATAAAGTAAATTGTTTGTAAACCAAAGTCTTGTAAGAGAATCGTGTTACTTGTGTAAAATGTATAAGTCCAAATTGAATGATTCAAATAATGCTACGATATGTAATACTATACAAACACTTATATATAGGAAGTACCAGCGGCGTATCCACCATGCTTGTATCATATTACATACGCCTCGTTACTCAAGTCACTTACTCAAACCAAACCACCAATATAGAATGTTCATGTTTAAACCACGTAATGTGTAAACAAAAGTTATGTATGGTAAGTAAAATGAGACTACTTAAACCATAAGTAAAAATGTACAAAACAAAGTGGTTGAATAAATCAAAAGTTATGCTCTGTAAAATAATGTAAGGTTAAACGAATAACCTTATAGTAGCATATCAAAAGTATACTTTGGATTTGTAAGTAACATATTAAACTATGTTTTGGTTTTGTAAATAACATATCAAAATATGCTTTGGATGATTAACAAAATATATGTTGGTTTTGTACAATACCACACATGAGAGTATATCAAACTATACTTTAAAAGTGTGATTTAAGAATTCATTCAGACCTAGTGCATCAAAATACACCTTTGAGACTATAAGGATACCACAAAGGCAATCCCTATTTGGATGGAGAAACAAATTAGTTTCAGACATTCCATGACAACAGGAATGGGGTGTCAAATCCTATAGCGCTATATCATACTACCAACCGGTCTGGTGAACAAAAATAAGTACAATTCAACGATTAATGTTATAGTCTTTGAAAGATCAGTGTTTAAACCATAGATAGTCATTCAGTTTGTCAATTGATAAGTAATAACATGTATAATCAATTATACTTTTGGAAAACATGAAAATAACAGATAGGTACACATGCTTCACCCCAACACAGTTTGAAAACGGTAAAAGAGGGGAACTATGTACTCACTTGAGATTGCTCAGAAGTCCTAAGATAACCACCAAGCAATGCTAGAGATCACGGAATCAAACGGCACCTAATATAGGTAACTACGTTAATAAACCAGACCTAAATCGGAGGATCGGATAGAATGAGGGTTCGTAAACCAAACGAGTATGGAGACTCGTGTAATATGGTTTAACAAAGCCTACATACTAAATGAAACCTAACATAAGTTCTTACGACCCATTACGACCCGTTTAGGTAGCTTATGCTACTTTAACGCGTCGTTCGCGTGAAACGCGTTCGGACCGCCTAACTAGTCCTATGACAAGTAACATATGCCTTAACATGTCTAATATTGTTGTCAAATCAGTTTAGATGTCAAAAGTTATGTTACATATGTTAAAAATGAATTTTGGCATCAAAGGGGTATTTTGGTAATTTACCTAAGGCATATAAACTACCTATCATACAACTACTTAAACGAAGCGACCATAAGGTATAACCTCAGAAGGTTATTCCCTATATACTATGGTCACCTAATGTGTTTGGTCGGATCCTAATGATCGACCAAATGGGTCGGGTTCGAAGGTATAAGCGATTTATTAGATCGCTTACCCTTACGACCCTAGACAACGTGGTAATCAGTAGGCATAGTCACAAGGGACTATAACCATCGTGATTACAATCACGTTACGAAGTTCAAACGAACTTCGCATTGACCATTAACTGGTCAATGCAGAAAGTCAAACAAAGTTTGACTTTCGGACTCGAAAAGCAATAAAAGAACGAAGGAACACTTACGAAGGGTCCCCGAATGCTAATCTAGATCAAAATAGCTCAGGTATGAAACAAAGGTTTCAACTTAGAGCACATTAGATCAGATTCTTGTGAGGAAAAGTGAAGGGTGGAGGTGGGTATTTATAGTTTTCGGTCCACCGTTAGGATTGTTTCTTGGAGAAGAGGGAATGATCACATCCCTACACTTGTTGGAAAGTTATGGTAGCTGATTTTGGCCACCATAAGAGATTAACATGTGGCACTTGACCTTTGGAGGGTGTTAGGGGCTGTTAACATGTGTTTAAAATGGCTTTTGCTGATCAGAAGGGGCCTCGCGTGACGCCAAGGGGGCTAGGAGTCACGCTAAGGTCCCTCTGTTCAGCAATTGGTTTCCAAAGCTTCCAATTCAGTCCCCGTTGCTTATTAAGGCCATTTCCGACATGTTTAAGGCTCGTTAAATCATTTTCAAGGCTCCACAATGATGTTAAGACATAGGGAACATGAAATATGCTTGAAAATATCTTGGACGTCGGTTCGTTTGGCCGTACGGTTGCGATGTTCGCTTAATTACGACGGAATGCGCATAAGCGCGAAAAACGATCCAAATGACGCGACGAATGGATTTTTCTTATGCCAAACACTAAAATAAAATATTTTAGTGCTTACATAAATTTTTGGATGTCCGGATGTATTCAGAACGTAAGTTATGCGCGAAAATGCAAACTTATGCACTTTTTGACACTTTTAGTCCATGAATGACCCAAAAGTTTATTTTAGCACACCGAACCCCTCAAAGCCTATTTATAAGATATATAAAGGATATTTAAGGTGTGTTTAACTTATGGTCATGTTCCAGAATGTCTGTTACAGTTCAAATTGGCATACTTTCGCAGTTTGTCAAGTTTAGTCCCTGTAAGCGAATTAACTTGTTTTTGCCATACCAAAGCCTTTAAAACTTATTTCTAAGTTATGTAAAGGTTATTTAAGGTATGTTAAGCCTATTTCACTATTCTGGAGTGTTCGTTGGATTAAACTGGTTATATTTACGCATCAGAGCGCGTATAACCCTCCAGAAAGCGATTTAAAGCTTAAAATCGAACAAGAGTTGATATGTGCAAACGATACACATATTTTTACAAATCCCAAGTATGAAATACAATATTTCATTGGTTTGGCATTTGTTTGATGGTTGAAGTGACACAGGTGTCACAGTCTCCCCTACTTTAGAAAATTTCGTCCCGAAATTTAATTCTAGAGGAAACTTGTGAAGACAGCTGTGACGGTTTCTCCTTCTAATAGATCCATTGAACCCTTAAGTAAAACTCCAGGCCATGTTAGGACTCTTAGCGAATTTGTTAACCCTCAAAGTGAATTCCTTGTAATAGTAAAACATGGAATTTTGAACTACGGACAGAAGAACGTTTCTTATGAAGACTTATCATAGGAAACTTGGTGTGTGATTGAGATAAGAATTGGGGAGTGTGAGAATAAATGACATTGGTCGAGGTCCAAGACTTCTCCCGTATCATTATTCTTGTCACTATAGGTCTTAACACATGACAAAGCTTCCTATGGTTTCTGTGCACTGAATTCCATAATTATGTAGGCCTCCATAATTACGTAATTCCTTGCACAGTCCGCACAGTTCATTTCATTGGTTTGGCATTTGTTTGATGGTTAAAGTGACACAGGTGTCACACACCGGTTTTCGGAATAGGTCCGGACTTCGTCGAGAGAAACAAGTGTCGAATGTTGACAGGATGGAATAAATCCGAGTGTCGAAACTACGTGTTGATCGTATTGAGTTCGATAATTAGTGCTTGCGATACCCTTTTTAGTCCTGGGGTATCTTTGGCTCGTTGCTCCAACTAGTGTCATTCGTAGAAAGTAATTCGTCCAAACGGAGATTTGTGCAGAAATAGGATAAGAATCATGGAATTGTGAAGCATAACACGAGTAGCGAGAACATGCGAGATGGGTAGTCGCAATCGATGCGTTCAGCGTGAGACAAAACATAAAGGCTTTGGGATCGGCAATAAGGATTTATCTGATGTCGATAAGGTAGCTGGTCGTACGCGAGCTATGGGTGTTTAGAATAAAGAACGTCGCCTGTTAATAAGGTGTGTTACGTCGATGTGGTTAGCGTAAAATGAAATAACTAGAGAGGGATGGTCGTCGCGCGGGTCTGTAGGTTTCAGGGTCTATTGAGACGTCTAGCAGGATGTGATTTCTCAGGTCGGTAGAAAAAAAATCAAGTTTGAGTGGGTTGTTCTAAGTCGTGCGAATGAGTTTGAAGTAGCGCTTGCGTCGTCGGGGGGGGGGGTTGATGTGAAACTGCGGAAACAGGTTTTCGAGAAGGTACGATTGAAGTAACACGTTGTTGAATTTCAAGGGCTAAAAAGTTTGTTGACTAAAGGTCGAGTTTGTTGAATTCACCAAACTAAAGAGAGATCTGGTCAAGGTTTCTGTACGAAGGAACGTGGATGTCGTGATAAGGAAACGATAGAAGCGGGGATACCATCTTGAGCAGGAAGCGCGACTTCGTACAAAAGCTAGCGAAAGGATTTACAGAATCAGAAGTGTCGTCAAATAATAACGGCTCGGTCAAATGAAGGATAAGGTAAGTATCTAGGTCACCGTGCTCGTTGGTGGGTCGACTGGTTTGTGTCTTCGTTAGGTAACGCCCCCAAATACGCCATTTTGTAAGAAGGATATCGATTTGCTGGGTTTTGGGGTGTGCTAAGGTATAAGGTTGAACTCGAATAACGATTAACCATGTAACGAGGAATTAGGGGAAACAGCTTCGTGATCGATGGGAACGTGATACGATTGTTGGCACTGCAATGAGAAGCATACACCGCGCATGCTCCTTGTGTTCATGACGTGCAAACCGAAATTTGAAAAGTGTAGGGTTACTAAAGTGCTTCAAGAATCCAGGTTATCGGTTGGACAAGGGAACAAGTCTCGCCACTTAAGTTGGGGAAAAGAATTACGTGAGTAAGAAGGATGTGAATGACGTCGTCGCTCCTTCTAACATTACATGATATAGGGATGGCTCCCCTTCGTCGATTCATTCTCGTATCTTCTCTATGTGCTTTGTAGCAGGCCTTTCCTGGGCAGGTCTTTCGAGCATATGTCCCTCGCGTCGGTTTATAGTCCAGGGATGATACCAAGAAAGACATGGACAAGGGCTTGGAATAACTGGTTCCTTGCCCTTAGTGTATCGTGGTTTCGAACCAGGTTTAGGAGGACTCGTTCCTGTTTAACGCGTAACATGCTAGCCTAGCCTTCGTATGATCCACGGTGTTAATTACCAAATATACGCACACGTACTAACATATATAATTGCTAATGACACTCATACACACATGTGGGTTTACACACATAAGTTATGCACAAGTAAATGCCGTTAGCCTACTATTACCAGGTGAGCATCTGAGGTTGACGAACCTTGCAATCCGGAGTGTGGTGTCGTTGTGGTTTTCCTTAAAGAACGGTTATAGTCTGGTTTTCATATAAAAACATTTTTCATCTTAAAAATATTTTATATCTTAAACCTAGTTCACTATAACCAATGGCTCTGATACCAATCTGTCACACCCTCAAAATCCACACGCGGAGTATCACCGCGAGGTATGTGACGACCAGGATCTTAGCCACTAATTATTTTGAACGGATTAGTTATTGTTATAAACATTAGCATAATTAGTGACCTAATTTAAAATTTCATAAAACATGGTTCTAGTTTGCAGCGGGAGGGAAAGTAGAACATATCGTAATTTAAAACCACAAGTTTGTTATCATGAAACTTACAAACCACGCACTCCATCCGATTGCAACGTCCGTCCAGAGCTGTATCGAGCAACCTGCAAAGCATGCAGTAGAGTATCAACATAAAGTTGGCGAGTTCACGTGTTTGTAGTTTTCCAGTTTTTAATTCCAAAAACTTGTTTTAACCAGTTAATTTATCCGTTTATACATGCCATGGGGAGCTACCCCATAAGTGAGCGACTAAACTGTTTTTCCAATACCGAATACTTACTTAACCGTACGTTTCCGCAGTGCCCCGTTTGTCAATGTTCTATCATCATTGACGGTTTGCCTGAGTCTATTAGTTCACTCCCGTTCCCAGTAACAAGGGTCGGTGTGAGGCTGGTTACACCTAAATAGCGCTATTAACTAATAACCCGTTCGCCTGGCCCCGGCGACTAATCGGTATTAAATGGTAGGGACTTGAGTGATAGAGTTTCGTTTAGTGTTGCTCGTTGCATTTCCGTACAAACAGTAATTAACTAAGAGTCCCGCATAAGGGGAGAAAAGTAGTTTGTATCCCTCACAAGGGGATAGCGTTGTTACCCGTATCCCACACAAGGAGATAGAAATACCGTATCCCGCACAAGGAGATAGTGAGCAATCCCAAACCAGGAAAAGTGTTTCGTTCCGTTTCCCAACCACCGGGAACGCATGCTTTAAGTAAAAAGTAGTGAACTCACCTTTGTTTTGCTCGGTTGACAATTTACTTGCGTTATGTTGGTCAACCATACCCTATTATGGTTATTAAATGTTTATTAGGTTCGTATGCAAGTAATGTCACGTATAAATTACACGTATCCAACACATAGCATGTAAGTCATACTAGCATATACGGTATTGGGCCTATCCTAGCATATGAATAGTTAAACATTATCAGTTAAACAACACAGTAACACATAGTCCATAATATCAGTTTGTGCGGCCCAATAACTAAGCAAAGCAGTTCAGTCGAAACCGGGTGGTCTCGACTCGAGATCATGAGGTCTCGAGTCGTAACCAAGAGGTTTCGAGTATCAAGTAGATGGCCTCTAGTAGTGCATACATGAGTCGGAATCTCGGGGTCTCGAGTCAGGTCTCGAGTCGAGATCAGGAGATCTCGAGTCACAACCTAGCTGGTCTCGAGTCCCTGATATGCATGCCCTAGTCTCGAGTCACAACCTCAAATGAAACGGCTGTTGGGTCGAAGCCACTGATGGATCCACTGGTCTCGACTCACAAACACTGTGGGATCTTTCTAGAACCTTATCCATTTGTACGAGCCAATCAAATTTCATGAGCATGTACTGTCCAATCAAAATTCACTAACATGTTTTCAATACCGTACACTCCTAGAATCAGATCAAATCACAATGATTTCAAATATTCATAGCACCTTCAACAGTTCATCATAAAAAGAGCATACAAATCAGTAACATCACATTTTCTTTTGAACAGTTTGTCACTAATATTTATACACATTCCTTTCACTCTTTTCAAATCAATCAGAAAGAGACAAAACATGTAATCACAAAATTCTCAAATCATCACGTGACACTCATCACCTTCAAAATACAAAAGCACGCATCAACCAATTGTACCCTACGCATACCCATATGTACAATCCATGAAAATCTATCATCAAACTTTCATACTCGGTCACCTTCATTCCTCATTCCATCATGAAATCTAGAAACATAAGCAGATCCATGTATCTATTACTAATTATTCTCATCTTCAACTTACAAACAGTTAACAGATTCACATATCCAGCAACATCTTTATCATTCTAATCGACTAGTAAACCAAATCCTCATCATCATCATTTCAATATTTAACAGAAATCAACGTCATTTGTTATCATCGTTTCATCATTCAAACAATCATTTAAGGCATTTAATAGTAATCCTCATAAACATCATTTTCATGTTAAGTATTCAAACATGCTTAACCAGGTTGTACTCTACGCAGAACTGGTTGTACATTCATGGAAAACCCAGTTCGACAAACATCCACATGAACACGAAAAGCATATAAACACAGCCTATGAATACTGACCAATTGATTCGTGGGTTGAACGGACCATCCGTTGTCGCCATTGTTTCCGTCGCCGGCGCTACTGGTTCGTCGGAGGACCATCAGCGTTACCGCCGCTGCAACGGGGGTGTTGGCCGTTAGTTCGATCAAAGGGAAGGAGGTGATGGTTGTGCGTGGCTGAGGGAGGAGGGGATGTGCATGTGGGTGTAGGAGAAGATGAACAAGGGGGGAATGAGTTGTAGGGGTTGGGGTGTTGATCGGACAGAAAACCGGTCGCCGAAAATCGTGGCTCCGGTCGCCGGGAATTGCAGGCGAGAGAGAGAGGGAGTATGGGGGTCGGCTCATTCTTTCAAATATGATTAGGGTTTTTAAAAATGAGAGGTAGGGGAGGATAATATATAGTGTAGGGTTTTAGGGGGGTTTAGGTAAGTGGGCTTGGGCCTAACCCAAGTGTGCGTGGATCCGTTTTAAGCGACTACGCGTCTCGCTCAAACCGATTGGCCCGGTTAAAATTAACTAACATGTATATAATTAAAGCTTTCGTCGCGGATTATTATTTTGTAAATAATAATATTTTAATAATAGTGATATTAATAAACACGCGTGTTACTAAAATGCCCTTCTCTCGACAACGAGAGTACGGGTTGTCACATTCTCCCCATGTTACTGGAATTTCGTCCTCGAAATTTAAGCTAAGATACACGATTCGTTAATTACCTTATTACTATACGTAAATACACGTAGTTCACAAAAGTTTACAAAACGGACATGTAAGACACATAGTACATAGAGTCACATAGCACGCAAAATCATGTAGCGTAAAATTCACAGAACGAACATGCAAGCCATGTAGCAAATACAGTCATGTAGCACGTAAATTCACATAGCATTAGATTCACAAAGTCATACGTATCTCACACAGTACGAATTTTCACAAACTTAGCTAAAACATCCAAGAAACGTACAGGGAAACCCGAAGTGTCACAGGATTGATCAAGATACACCTAGGCAGACTTGTGCCTTAGTGACTTAAAACGAAGCAAGAACTAGTTAATTTGTGTTATGTACTCTTTGTTTCTTGTTTAAAACGATGTAAACTCTCTTGTTTGATTAATAAAACGAAACTTTAATCGCCATGGATTTGAAACAATTAATTTTGTTACAACACTCCCCGACGTTTCCGCCACGTTTCGTTGTCTCACGTGGTCGGGGTGTGACAGAAAAGTTGGTATCAGAGCCAATGGTTATAGGGAATTAGGTTATTAGTAATGCTTTGACCTAGACTATAACCTTTCTAGGACCCCAACACAAGTTATCTTGTGTTTAGATCTTAAAACATGCACGTCACCTATCCTTAGGTGATAACCACGACGAGAACATCAATTCCGAATCCGCTTTGAAAATTAATCATCTGTTTTTGGATGATTGATTACTAGGTTTTGAACCCTCTATTGTAAGGTTTTGAACCCTCTGTTATAAGGTTTTGAACCCCTCTGAGTTTTCAAAATCTCGTCAAAGTTTTGGGTCCTAAATAGTGTGAACACGTGCAAACTGGAAGAGTGAATGCCTGTACCCTGAGTTTTCTATCTAAGGCTAGAGTGTTCGTACAAATCCACATAATCGGACCAGTCACTCTTACCTGGGAACTCTTGGGGTGAGTGTCCACTTATAGGCGAGCATGTCTTCGCGATACATTATGAGGATCTAATTGCTTTGATTCAGCCTTTGTGTGTCGTTTGTTTGCTTCGTGGTTCGAACAAATGATCATCACCCATGATTTTGGTCGGTAATTGTAACATCCTATTCTTACCCAATGCCATTTCATTTGTTTTCTCACTTGTTTCCCCTTTTAGAATGCCTCCACGATGCGAAAATCAGGTATCTATTGAAGAGCTGGCAGCTGTCATTACACAGGAAATGACTGCTGCAATCCCGAACATCGTTGCTCAATGTAACCAAGCCCTCAACAACAATAATGCCCCCTGCAACTTCAAGACGTTCAACTCGGCTAAGCCATCAAAGTTTTCTGGGTCTCAAGGAGCGACTGCACTTCTGCAATGGTTTGAGAGTTTAGAGAGCACCTTCAGACATGTTCAATGTCCAAACGAGTGAAAGGTAGATTTCGCATCTAGTGTCTTTGAGAAACGAGCTTTGACATGGTGGAACGGTGTGATGAGAGATAGGGGTGCCGAAGTGGCACTGGCTCAAACGTGGGACGAACTTCGAGCACTGATGATGAAGGAATTCTGTCCTCGTCACGAGATAAGGGCCCTGAAAAGGGAATTCGACGATCTTAAGCAAGACAGCGGCGAACATCGAGCATACACTGATCGATATGAGGAGCTGAGCCTGTTGTGTCCTACCATGGTTACGCCTTTGGATAAGGCGATCGAAAAATACATTGATGGTCTCCCTGACTCAGTTCAGGACATTGTTACTGGTAGTAACCACACTACGGTTAGGCAGGCCATTGAGCTATCTGCTACCTTGACTGAATCTCAAATCAGGAAAGGTAAACTTTTCCGAAAAGATGATAAGAAACCAATCGAGGAATCAAAGACCATGGATGAACAGACTGGATCCCCTAAGAGGTCAAAGAAGTGAAAGGCTTCTCAGAACTTCGCCGTGGTCGCTCACAATGGTCAAGCCGTCCCCAACCAACCAACTCAACCCCCTGCTAGGAAGCCATACAATGGAACTTCACCCTTGTGCAACCAATGTAACCTTCATCATCATGCTAGTGTGAAGTGCCGCGAATGCCAAATTTGTGGACTTAAAGGTCATACAGCAAAAGTTTGCCGAGCTGCAGTTGCACTAAATCAAGCTGACAACAATCCTGCTCAAGCTCGCTTTCCACCAGGTTCTCGCTACAATTGTGGCGAGATGGGTCATTTCCGAAGAAATTGCCCAAAGCTTGCTAATGCAAATCCAGCACAGGGATGAGCATCTGACCGACTAGAGGACAACACCCTTTAGAAATAATCACGCCTTATGTATTATTTTCTTTTGTTGTCAAGGTCCATGAAACAGTTGTTATCATTGTTTATAAATAAATCTTTTATTTACATTGCAATGTATTTATGTAGTTATGTGTATAAACAACAGATCCCCTACAATACCGACAATCAAGGAATCGTATTCCTTGAAAAACAAACTACCCCCCAAAATTTTTCTATTTTATGATCTCTTGCGTTTTCCACGAAATTCCTAAGTACCCGTTTCTTCCATGGAAACGAAGTACAAGGCGCAAGTTACAACACTGGACGAATACCCAAAGTACCACTATAAATCCTTAATAGGGTACCTAAGGGTATTTTCGTAAATCCTAAAATTTTTGTGTTCCTTAATTCGAATATTACGTTTCTTTGAAAACAAAATCGAATTTTTGGGAGATCTTCCTATCTTTTCAGATAGATCCCAGAGGACATTGAAGTCCATCGACTGGTTTCCATATCCATTTTCAATCGATAACAAGTTAATAACAAATTAATAATCAAGTTAAACAACTATGTGATTATGTGCTTATGTGTTCCCTTTTATGTTTTTGTGTAATCCAAGTTTTGTTATCCAAATCCTCGTAGAATCTTCCATATCTTCCTATAAGGGATTCATAGTAGGATATCCAAAGGTACTATATTAAATCCTCAATGGGCTTTTACGTAATAGTAAAGACCCTTGGATTATATTGTACTATTCCATAATTAGACCCCTTGAGTGGTCTAGTTAAACAGATTGATCCAAAAAAATCTGGTTAAGAATATCATGTGATGAAATAGCTAAAAAGACTCCTTGGTGGTCTAATTAAAAGAGATCATTTGTCGATCTAATTAAAAGGACCCTATGATAGTATAGTCACACTCATCACAGGTTTAATTTTTCTTCCCCTTCACATTACAAAACAAATTGTGCAGACTGTGCAAGGAATTGCATAATTATGGATGCATACATAATTATGGAATTCAGTGCACAGAATCCACAACAAGTTTGGTCTTGTGTCTAGAGTTGATTCCGTTCATTTTTGTTTCTGAAGAAATTGTGGAAAATGACTCATTCCGTGCATTTTCGTTTCTGAAGAAATTGTGGAAAATAACTCATTCCGTGCATTTTCGTTTCTGAAGAAATTGTGGAAAATGACTCATTCCGTGCATTTTCGTTTATGAAGAAATTGTCGAAAATGACTCATTCCGTTCATTTTCGTTTCTGAATAAATTGTGGAAAATGACTCATTCCGTTCATTTTCGTTTCTGAAGAATACCCATTAAGGAAAATGACTCATTCCGTGCATTTTCGTTTCTGAGGAAATTATGGAAAATGACTCATTCCGTGCATTTTCGTTTCAGAAGAAATTGTGGAAAATGACTCATTCCGTTCATTTTCGTTTTTGAAGAAATTGTGGAAAATGACTCATTCCGTTCATTTTCATTTCTGAAGAATACCCATTAAGAAAATGACTCATTCCGTGCATTTTCGTTTATGAAGGATACCCATTAAGGAAAATGACTCATTCCGTGCATTTTTCGTTTCTGAAAATTATCCATCGAAGGGAAATGAATATCCCTGATTCTTCCTTCATTTCCATTTCTGAAAAATGTCCGTTAAAGAGGAATATCAGGATTATGCCTTATCCTTGATGGTTATTTAACACAAAGTCACAGACAGGCTCCTACAAATAAATTTCGGGACGAAATTTCCTAAAGTAGGGGAGACTGTGACAACTGTGCCTCCGTGATCATCAAACAAATACCAAATCAATAAGATATTGTGTTTCATACGTGGGATTTGTAAAAATATGTGTATCGTTTGCACATATCATTCTTGTTCGATTTCGGGCTTTAAATCGCTTTCTGCAAGGTTATACGCGATCTGATGCGTAAATATAACCAGTTTAATGCAACGAACACTCCGGAATAGTGAAATAGGCTTAACATACCTTAAATAACCTTTACATAACTTAGAAATAAGTTTTTGATGGTTTGGTATGCCGAAATCAAGTTAATTCGCTTACAGGGACTAAATTTGACAAACTGCGAAAGTATGCCAATTTGAACTGTAACAGAAATTCCGGAACATGACCATAAGTTAAACATACCCTAAATATCCTTTACATAGCTTAGAAATAGGCTTTGAGGGGTTCGGTGTGCTAAAATAAACTTTTGGGTCATTCAGGGACTAAAAGTGTCAAAAAGTGCATAAGTTTGCATTTTCGAGCATAACTTACGTTCTGTATACATCCGGACGTCCAAAAATTTATGTAAGCACTAAAATATTTTATTTTAGTGTTTGGCATAAGAAAAATCCATTCGTCACGCAATTTGGATCGTTTTTCGCGCTTATGCACATTCCGTCGTAATTAAGCAAACATTGCGATCGTACGGCCAAACGAACCGACATCCGAGATATTTTTGAGCACATTTTAAGTTCTCTATACTTTAACTTCATTTTAGAGCTTTGAAATGGGGTTAACGGGCCTTAAACATGTCGGAAATAGCTCTAAACACCAACAGGGACTAAAACTGTCAATTTGCCAAAGTTGCTGGCTTACGGACCGTAAGCCTTCACCCTTACGGTCCGTAAGGAGTCCCCAGATCAGCAGATTCAGATTTGATAGCTGTTAAGCACTCCCAAACCCAATGCCACATGTTAATCCCTGATGTTGGGGGGCCAATTTGATGTACCAAGGTATTACAACAAGTGTAGGGACGAGATTGAATCACGGTTTTCGATAAACGATCCTAACGGTTCTACCACATCTATAAATACCAACCAACATCACAACCAAAAACCCACTTGATTTCTGATGTTTTCTCTAAGTTGAGGTGTAAAAACGCTTCATACCTGAGAAATATTTGGAAATCAAAGCTTGCGGGGACCCGTTGTAAGTCTTCCTTCGTTCTTTTCATTCGTTTTAGCGTTAAAGTCAAACTTTGTTTGACTTACTGCATTGACCAGTTTATGGTCAATGCGAAGTTCGTTTGAACTTCATAACGTGAGCGTAATCACGATGGTTATAGTCCTTAGTGACTATACCTACTGATTACCACGTTATCTAGGCTCAGTGACGAGTCATAGTTTCGGCCAAAATGCGTGATATTGCGTATTTTGTAACCAAACTACTTATAGGTATCAAAACCGTTTGTTTTGATACCAAACTTATTTTCTAACTTAGTTAAGCATGTCTTAACATGCTTAGCTCGTCACTTTTAGTTTTGTGCTTGTCTAGGGTCGTAAGGGTAAGCGATCTAATCAATCGCTTATACTTTCGGACCCGACCCGTTTGGTCGATCATTAGGATCCGACCAAACACATTAGGTGACCATAGTGTATAGGGAATAACCTTCCGAGGTTATACCTTATGGTCACATCGTTTAAGTAGTTGTATGATAGGTAGTTTATATGCCTTAGGTAAATTACCAAAATGCCCTTTTTACGCCAAATTTCATTTTAAGCATATGTAACATAACTTTTGGTATGTTATTGTCGCCTGGTTTTGAATTCTTTGAGAGTGTCGTGCATGGAGGGTAATTCGGATCAAGGGTTGGAGGATTTAGGGTTTCACGCGTTCTCTGAAAAGTTGCATGGGGATATCTTTATCTCTTCAAACAATGCTAAGCAGTCGAATCCAAAGGAAGTGTGAGGTAACATGTCTTCCTTTTGGAATAGTCTTGATGCTAAGTCGATAAAGATTGATGGAAATCCATTGTTGCCGAGGCGGGGAGTCGTCCAAAAGGATCCAAGAATGATTAACATAATTGACGAATTGGAAAAGGTCTCAGTTCCAGTCCAAGAGGCAAGTAACTCACCCGATCGGAATAAAGAGGAGGGAGCCGTTAAGTTGTCTTATGCGGATAGGGTTAAGAATATCTCCATTGTGAAAAAGGAAGTTAATTTCAGGAAGATGGATTCAGGAGAGACGAAACCTGATGCAGATGTTGTCATTCCTCGAGAGGTAATTCGTAAAGTTCAGGAGAAGTTTGTCAATGTGTTATATGGTTACTTCTTGGGTAATCGGCTACCATACCCTGTTGTCGAGTACTATGTTAAGAATGTTTGGGCTAAGTATAAACTCATGATGAACTCAGATGGATTCTTTTTCTTTAAATTTGACTCAAAAGAGGGTATGGCAAAAGTGTTGGAAGGTGGACCTTGGTTGATCAGGAAGGTGCCGCTGTTTCTTAATGTCTGGTCTCCGTCAGTTAGTCTTAAGAAGGAAGGTATTAAATCTGTGCCGGTTTGGGTGAAATTCCATAATGTTCCCATTGCGATCTATACTGATGACGGGTTAAGCTTGTTAGCTTCTAAGATAGGTGAGCCTAAACGTCTAGATGGATATACGGCTGATATGTGCTCGGAGAACTGGGGCAGGAGTAGTTTTGCTAGGGCTTTGGTAGAAATTAATGCAGATCATGAACTTAAGGACCATATTGTTGTTGCTATTCCAAAGCTTGAGGAGGAGGGATATATTACTGAAGTAGTTAATGTGGAATATGAGTGGAAGCCGCAAAGATGCTCGTTATGTTGCATTTTTGGTCACAATGATCAAACGTGTGGGAAGAATGAAAATAAAAAAGCAAAGCAAGTAGTGGTGGATGATGAGGGCTTTATTATGGATAAGAGGAAGACAGCTCGAGTAGGGGTGGTTCCAAAGAAACAAAAGCAGAAATTTATTTACAAGCCAAAGGTCAACAAGTCGGATCCGAGTACGTCTGGTACAAAGGAGGTAAACGTAAATGGTAAGAAAAGTGATAATGTCAAAACCCGGAACTCGTTTGACGCTTTATCGAAGATAGATGAGGAAGAGGTAAAGGATGATAATGGTGTGAGGGAAACTGGTAACAATAATAAGGGGATGCAAACTAAGAATGATGAGGAGGTGGTGGAGATAATTCCTACGGAAACGGCTGCGTTTATGGAAAATGATAACCTGAAAAAGGTTGCTGAGGGGGCAAGCACTCCCGGACATAATGGTTTACATGGATAGCATCCTTTCATGGAATATAAGGGGTTTGAACCAACCTCTGAAACAAAGTGAGGTTCGTGTAATGCTTGCAGAAAATAAGGTCTCGGTTTGTGCTATCCTAGAATCTCATGTGGAAGTCGCAAAGCTGGATAGAGTTTGCAAAAACGTCTTTAGAAAGTGGATTTGGACGTCAAATGGGGGATTATGTGATCAGGGGGCTAGAATTATTCTCGGTTGGGATAATGACTTGGTGGATATTATGATCTTATCACAAACAGATCAAGTAATCCACTCACAAATCTGGTCCAAAGCTGATAATTCGAGTATCTTTTGCTCATTTGTTTATGCGAAAAACAAGTACCAAGAGCGAAGAAGTCTTTGGGAGGACTTATGTAGACACAAACTTTTCTGTACGGATAAGGCATGGTTCGTCTTGGGGGATTTTAATTCAGCTCTCCATGCGGATGACTCGTTGTTTGGTCCATCTAGTCAATCGATTGGCATGAAGGAATTTTGTGAATGCATCGAAGAATTGGAACTTGTTGATGTTAAGGGCCATGGTATTCACTTCACTTGGAACCAGAAGCCAAAGGAAGGGATCGGTTTGCTGAGGAAAATTGATCGAGTGATGAGTAATGTTAAGTGTCTAGATTTATTTCCTGACGCTTATGTTATTTATCACCCGTATCGAGTCTCTGATCATACTCCGTGCATTTTGAAGCTGACTAATTATTCTAACAATTCTCGGCCTAAGCCATTCAAGTTTGCAAATTTTATTGTCTCAAAACCTGAATTTAAAATTTGTGTGGAGCAAGAATGGGCGAAAAAGATTGATGGGTTTGCTATGTTCTCGGTCGTTACTAAGTTAAAAAATCTGAAACCAGGACTCAGAAAGATCCTTTTCCAACAAGGTAACCTACATAAAAGAGTTCTTGAGTTACGCATGAAACTAGATGATATCCAGAATATGGTTGATGCTAATCCGATGGATGAGGATATTCGGAAAATGGAGCTCGAGTGCCTTCAGGAGTTCAAAGTTGCTGCTTATGACGAGGAATGTTTTTTGAAACAAAAGTCGAAGGTGGAATGGCTCTGTGCTGGGGATTCAAACACGGCTTTTTTTCACAATAGTGTTAAATGCAGAAATAATCGAACCAAAATTCAATGCATTCGGGATGTGGCTGGTAATCGGTTTGAAGGTGATGAAGCTGTGGCCGCTCTTGTTGATCATTATTCAGCTTTTTTAGGCAAGGAGGACCCGGTTACTACCATGAATATGGATGACGTGTTTGTTAATGTTATTAATTCGGATGAAGCAGTTAATATGGTTCGGCAGGTTACGCGGGAAGAAGTAAAGAATGCTATGTTCAGTATAAGTGAAAACAAAGCTCCTGGCCCAGATGGATATACATCAGCCTTCTTTAAACATGCTTGGGAGATAGTGGGTAATGAGGTAACGAATGCAGTTCTAGATTTTTTTGACAATGGGAAAATCCTGAAACAGTTGAATCACACAATCTTGGCTCTTATTCCAAAAGTGGATACCCCTGACTCTGTTCTTGATTATCAGCCTATTTCATGTTGTAATGTTCTTTACAAATGCATTAGCAAGATTATCACGGATAGGGTAAAAGGGAGCTTGGAGTCATTGGTTAGTATTAACCAATCTGCTTTTGTCCCAAGCAGACGGATTTCTGATAATATTCTGTTAACTCAGGAGTTGATGCACAACTATCATTTGAATAAAGGCCCTCCTAGATGTGCGTTTAAAATCGACATTCAGAAGGCGTATGATACAGTTAGTTGGTCGTTTCTGGAGAAGATTCTTGTCCAGTTTGGGTTTCACATTAAGATGGTGAAATGGATTATGGCGTGTGTTACTACGGCTACGTATTCATTGAGCATAAACGACAATCTTCATGGTTTTTTTAAAGGTAGAAGGGGTCTTCGACAAGGGGATCCAATGTCTCCGTACCTGTTCACACTCGTTATGGAGGTTCTCACCTTATTGCTCCAAAAGAATGCTCGTTCGAGCTCTTCTTTTAAGTACCACGCTCATTGTATGAAACAAAGAATAATAAATGTATCATTTGCTGATGACCTCTTTATTTTCGTTCATGGGAATGTTCATTCGGTGAGGAAGATTAAAGCCGCTATGGAGTTATTCACGAGTATGTCGGGTCTTGTTCCGAGTCAGGCCAAAAGCACGGTGTTCTTTTGTAACGTCCCACAACAGGTCAAACATGAAATTCTTAATGAAATGCCGTTTCAGGAAGGTTACTTGCCAGTCCGATACTTAGGAGTGCCGTTAATCTCTTCTAAGTTAAGTGCTGGGGATTGCAAGCTGTTAGTGGACCGATTGGATAAGAAAATTAATAACTGGATGACAAAATCGTTATCTTTTGCGGGTAGAGTGCAGCTTATCAATTCAGTCCTCTCGTCTATGCACATATATTGGGCCTCGGTTTTTGTTATTCCGACTCGGGTTGTTAACGAGCTGGAGAAGCGAATTAGGAGGTTCCTTTGGAATGCAGGAAGTGCTGGCAAAATAAAAGCAAAAGTGGTGTGGAATGATATCTGTCTTCCTAAGATGGAGGGTAGATTAGGAATTCGGAGAATTGGGGATGTGAATAGAGCCCTTATCACTAATCATATTTGGAGTATCCTTGTTAGAAGGAAATCTCTATGGGTGCAATGGATTTATGCTCACAAATTAAAGAATCAAAATTTTTGGGATGTTCAATGTAGAGGTACCGTGAGTTGGGGTTGGAGGAAGCTTCTATCGATTCGCAATATGGTTCGCCCGTTCATTTGGAAGGTCATTCGGAGTGGATTGCAAACAAATGCCTGGAGTGACAACTGGTGTCACTTGAGCCCTCTTAGGGCATTTATTACTCCTCGACACATTGCAAACGCTGGCTTCAATCTTCAGTCTTCTGTGGCAGATATCGTAGATGGTAACGGCCAATGGAGATGGCCCCAAGCTTGGTATGATACTTACCCAGTTTTAATTGGCTTGACAATTGATCAGAATAGTTCACAATTACATGACCGCACGGTTTGGAAAGATTTGGAGGGTAATGAACGGCATTTTAGTTCATTGGAAGTTTGGCATACCATTCGGTTGCGTAGCAATCCAGTTAGCTGGGCTAATATGGTCTGGTTCAGTCAATGTATCCCGAGGCATTCTTTTCAGTTATGGTTAGTGATCAAGAATAAGTTGAAGACTCAAGATCGGTTGAAAGTCTGGGAAGCGGGTAGTGAAACAAACCTAAGATTGATGTGTTGTCCCCTATGCCAGCACGATCGTGACTCTAGAGACCATCTTTTCTTCTCTTGCAAGTTTGCTTTGCAGGTTTGGATGAATGTTAAATCTATGGTCGATTTGAATTCTGTTAATGAGTCGTGGTATTCAGTTTTGGAGTGGATAGATCAATACTCGAACTCAAAGAGATTGGAACAAATCGTATGCAAATTGGTTGTAGCGGCTTCGGTTTATTTTATTTGGCAAGAAAGAAATAACCGGTTATTCTCCCGTCTACAATGCTCGGCTAATCAGGTGACAGAGAAAATTAAAAACTCCGTGCGTCTTCGGTTGATGGGCTTCAAGTTCCAAGGGCATGTCGATCACAAGAGAGTTCTGAAGAAGTGGCAGATCCCGTCAAGGGCAATGGATGAAGACCCGGGTTGAGGATTTCGATTGTAGGGTCTAGTTAGTGCCAGTCTGATGTGGTAGTTTTTTGGGTTGTGTTTTGTTTAGCTGGTTGTGTTGGTTCTGGTTTTGTTTGTTTCTGGTTTTCCTAGTCTTGGTATGCCGAGGCTAGCTGTGTGTGCTATTTCTGGCACGCCTGTACTCTTAATGATTTTTTTATAAAATTTTACCGGGGTAACCCTTTACCCAAAAAAAAAAAAAAAAAAAAAAAAAAAACCATAACTTTTGGTATCTAACCTGATTTGGTAACAATGTTAGACATGTTAAGGCATATTTTACTTATCATAGGACTAGTTAGGCATTCCGAACGCGTTTCACGCGAACGACGCGTTAAAGTAGCATAAGCTACCTAAACGGGTCGTAATGGGTCAAAAGCACTTAGGATAGGTTCCGTTTTAGTATGTAGGCTTTGTTAAACCATATTACCTGAGTTCCCATACTCATTTGGTTTACGAGCCCTCATTCTATCCAATCCTCCGATATAGGTCCGGTTATTAATGTAGTTACCTATATTAGGTACCGTTTGATTCCGTGATCTTCTAGCTTTGCTTGGTGGTTATCCTAGGACTTCTGTGCAATCTCAAGTGAGTACATAGACCCCTCTTTTACTGTCTTTCAAACATTTTGGGGTGAAACACATGTGCTTACTTGTTACTTTCATGCTTTTCCATGTTTTCATATCATATGCTTGCTATGTTCATTAGTACACTATTAGTACATCGTTTTACATTACATTTTATGCTATGTATGTCCATTGTGTGCATACTTAGTACATTGTTTTACATTACATTTTGTTGCATATGCTCATCCAGCATATGAACATATTATATTACATTATGTGAACCATTTGTATCTATTGAACCATGTGAACCATTTGACAATAGACATTTGACTATACCTAAACATTTCTACAATTGTTAAACATTACATCTTGATGGTTTGGTTTGAGCAAGTGATTTAAGTAACGAGGCGTGTGTAATATGATACAAGCATGGTGGATACGCCGCTGGTACTTCCTATATATAAGTGTTTGTATGGTATTACATATCGTAGCGTTATTTGAATCATTTCAATTTGAGACATATAACATTTTATACAACTAACTTACTTTTCACAAGACATTGTTTTACAAACAACTTATCTTATACAAACTCATTTTACTTGGTTATTCATTTAACCATACATTATTCTTTTATTTATACATATCATCTAATCTTATTGCTTTTCAAATGATTTACAAAAACAAATCAATTTACAAGGTCCATGGCTAAATTTTATTAAACATTTTCTTAAACTTAAGTCATGAATCTTATTTTCACAAAACCTATGTATCTCACAGGCATTTTATGCTGACGTACCTATTTTCACATGTGTTTTCAGGAATTGATGCATAGGATTGATCAAGATACACCTAGGCAGACTTGTGCCTTAGTGAGTTAAAACGAAGCAAGAACTATTTAATTTGTGTTATGTACTCTTTGTTTCTTGTTTAAAACGATGTAAACTCTCTTGTTTGATTAATAAAACGAAACTTTAATTGCCATGGATTTGAAACAATTAATTCTGTTACAACACTCCCCGACGTTTCCGCCACGTTTCGTTGTCTCACGTGGTCGGGGTGTGACATTGCAAACCACTGCTGACCTGAAACCCTGTTCGTACGCCACAGTTACAGCGGCAACAGCGGTTCTTTTCTGGTCGGCTCTGAACAACCACAAAGCAGTTGTCTCCCCCGCTTGTGGCGGAACCCTAGCCACGTCACTATCGGGTACCTTCGTGGGTGTTGAAATCTATAAATTAATAGAATCTATAAGTAGTAAGAAAACCAATTTAAATATTTCAAATAAAAGAAACAAAACAAAGTACATGGATTACAATTTTTACTCTTACAAGTTTCAATTTTAACTCAAAAACATAAGTTTTCAAATTTTAACCCTAATAGTGAACTGAATCTAGCCTAACAAAACAATAAATTGAAACCTTAATCCCTGATGATAAACATCAATTAAACACCATAAATTGTTACCTCTACAAGATGAAGCAACAAAAATAACTGTAATTAACAAGGTCAACCACCTTCTTCCTCCATATAATCTGCAAACAACAACCATAGCAGACAAATAAATATCAAATTAAGTTAAAATCCAAAACCCTCAACAATTAAACAAACAAAAAAAGTACAAAAATAAAAAGACAATGTAATCCAAACACATACCTATGTTTCATTTTACCAGCTTCTTGCTTTGAAACGGAAGCACCTAGGGTTACGGGTTACCGGTTTGTTAAGTTTAGAGAAAGAAACAATGGAGATCTGAAATCGTTTCTGGATCTCAAAATCAACGTGGATCTTAAATTAACTTGGGCATGGAACCCTTGATTTTTGAACCATAAACCTGTTTTTGCGATATCTGGTTCTGTAGATCTAGTTGATTGAAGAAATAGAGAGATTAGGGTTCCGTATGTGTGTTTGTGTACAAAAGAGAAAAGAGGGATGGATGTTTATATTTCAAATTTTGAGATCTGAGGAAAGCATAACCCTTGATTTCTCGTACGCTCTCTCTCTCCCCTTCCTTTCTTCAAGCCTTTGGCAGCTTTTGATCAAACCACCAAAATTGGGCGTGATCTAGATCTGCAAGTTTAAAGCAGATACAAACATCATCAAAAACTAAAGGGCGTGACCTAAACAAATCAAAAGGAGGTTGTCGGACTTACCTCGGCCGTTGTTGGATCTAGTGAGATGCTAGATCTTGGTTGTGTATTTGCTTTAAACTTGCAGATCTAGCACCCAAAACCCAACGGCCAAAACCCACCGATTTTCTCCCTCTTTCTAACATTTGATCGCTCTCTCTTTGCAAACCCATATTTGTTCCAGATCTAGCATCCAATTTCCATTCTACTATGACACCATTTTGTGATTTTAGGGTTTTTTCTTGAACAAGATGAAAGAGAACTCAGAGCAGAGAGAGAGAGAGAGAGAGAGAGAGAGAGAGAGAGAGAGAGAAATGAGAGCAGGGTGGAGTTTCAAAATTCAAATGAACAAAAGGTTAGGTGTATGTGGATTTGAGCGGGGATTCAAAATTAGAATTAAAGATTTGGCCGCCCAAAATTCACTTTGAGGTTGGTGTGCTTTAATCGTTTGTACACAATGCTTCAGAGGTTGTAAGTGTTGAAAAGTGGCAAATGACCATTTCTGCCCTTCGGATATGCTTATTAATATAGTGTATATATATATATATATATATTTGTATCGAGTTTAAAATTGTCAAAATACATATACTTCCTATATTTATTTTACTTCATTTCATACGGTCACTATGATATCGCCTAGAACAATGCTACTCATTGTATCCTTGTCTTTACGTTCTGAATCTCGTTTTTAATGCTCGAAATAAGTGTAAGTAATTATATTTACTTTATTTAAGTGCTTGAGTTAAACAAGATTAAATACCTGTGTTTAATCTTTAATTTACAAGCTTGTTTTGTATTTTATATTTTTACGAAAATTCGGGCATAGTTTCCTCTATTTTTATAACAACCCGACGACACAAGTCATCACCATCACCCAAAAAAACAAGTGCCCGAATAATAACAATGTATTTTTATACCAAGATCAATGTGTCCAAAAACATATATCAATTGTCCGAAAGTTAAAAATAATTATCTTGGTTCAAGTTTATATATATAAAGATAGTTTGCAAACGACTCCAATTGTTCGAACGTTCTACGCATAATAATAAGCATAGTAATACATTTACTATTCAACAAATTTGCTAGTTGGGTCGGGTTCTAGAGATCGATTGTGCTACACGCGTTAAACATTATTTAAACCAATAGTTATACACAAACATACCTCCCCGATGACAAATTCAAAATTGACGCACACACCTTTAACCACGCATTCTAGAACTGATCATTGACTATAGTTGACCATTTGACCCGCTGTTTGACCGGAGTTGACCGCCCGTTGACTGTTGTTGACCAAGCTTGTCACACCCTGAATATTGCGGAAGCGTGATTATGGTGTGACTTTCTAAATACCATCGCATTCAATCATAACAACATCTATATGATAAAACCATAGATCGCCATCCATTAAATAGATTCGAAAACATCACAAACATCATTGTTTAAACAAGACTCCAAATTCAAGTTTTACAACCCATGCAAATTGTTTAAGAGTTCACAAGGACTCATCAAAAGACTTTAAATAAAAACCAAGATTTGGGAGTGGTGTCTTGACCAAGATAGGACACCCAAACCAAATCTCAAGACCATGGATGACATCTTTTATTCTTACAACACTTGAAACTTTCGAAATCCCTCCAGATCCACTTTAATTCCCTGAAATACATGTAGTTTAAAAAATCAACAAAAGTTGAGCGAGTTCATGTGTTTGTTTGTGAATAAACCTTTGAAATCATTGAAAATATGATTGTGAAAATGAACAGATCAATTAATGTGTAGCTAATACATTAACATGTGTGAACCGGTGTAGGAAGGCTCAATCCTTTGTGTATTTCGCACCGGGCCTCCCGGCTGGAACGACATAGTCACCACATGAGCCAACTCGCGGACTCATGGGTGGGGCTCGCAACACCCAAATAGATCTATCACTCATGCCCCTCGGTCCTTCTAAAGGATTAATGGTCTCAAGCTAACGCCTACCCTTTCACATGATCTAGCAGTTCATTTCATTTGTAAACCATTTGTAATCGTAATCGTAACATGTACTTCACCCCCGAAGTCGTAAAACGAAAACAGTTAAAAGAAAAGGGGGACATGAACTCACAGTCTTGCGTCTTCAGCAATCGTAACTCTAGCTTCTTCGGTGAACACGACTACCTACAACGTACTAATGTCTATTAGACGAACGGGCCGTGCCTTGACTCAGTATTAATGCCTTTGAGTTACGTTTCTTTTGTGTCTTTGGTATTATTCCAAGTTACATAATTATTTGTTAAAAGAGTAAATTGCCATTTTAGTCCCTGAGTTTTGTCCAAATTTGCCATTTTGATCCAAATAGTTTTTTTTTTTTGCATCTGGGTCCCTGACTTTTCACTTTTATTGCCATTTTGATCCAACCCACTAAAAATGTTTGGATCAAAATGGCAAATTTGGACAAAACTCAGGGACTAAAATGGCAATTTGGACAAAACTCAGGGACTAAAATGGCAATAAAAGTGAAAAGTCAGGGACCCAGATGCAAAAAAAAACTATTTGGATCAAAATGGCAAATTTGGACAAAACTCAGGGACTAAAATGGCAATTTACTCTTGTTAAAATAATTAATATTTTAACTTAAATTGTATTTATAAATTTTGGAATAATCGTTGAACAATATTATTGTGATAATACTTCCCAAGTATTTATACTTGTATTTCCTTCCCAAGGATGGGGGTACCTTATACATGTGTATTTTGCCATGTTTTGGAGTCGTATTCCGGTGTGTGCTTATACGTACGAGAATACGTATTTTCATTGTATTCGTTAAGTATTCTTTATACTTAATTTGGTATTAAATTTTACGGAATAGTATCCTTAATAAAAATCCTATATACCTTTCCAAAATATATACTTTAAGGAATATCACTTAGAAAAATTATTTATAATTTTTCTTTGGCAAAAATATTTGTATTCTCTTATAAATTCCAAAAATAATATATTTTCAAGTCCACTTGGAATATATATATATATATATATATATATATATATAAACTCATTTTTCCCAAAATGACATACTTCACATTTATTTAAGAAAGTGTATATTTTTCCCAAAAATATTGTATCTCATGTTTGTGTAGGAAAATATATATTTCTTAAAAATAATATATCTTCCAAAAATTTCAAGGAAAGTATATGTTTCATACTTGTCAAAAATATGATATATTCTTGTAGTAATTGTAAAAATTCTATTTTTACTTCTTTGGTGTCCAAAGTATTATTTACCAAAATATTCTTTTGTGAATAATTCTTCCGGAATATTTTGTAAGTCTCATTTCATAGTTCGGTTCTCCAATATTTTTGTGTAAGCTTGTATATTTATTCTTTGGAATTTTGGTAATATTTTGGATGGTAATTTCTTGGTATTTTGTGAGTTATAATATTTCAAGTCCTAAAATAATATAACTAATACACAAAGTATACAAATAATCACACATATGTGTCTTCTAATTATATACTTTCTAAATACATACTTAGTCACTTTTATTTATAAAAACCAACCTCCAATATTTGTGTTTTTGTAACCAAAATTTATGGCAAAGTTTATGTAACAATTTATGGTTTAAAATACACTTGTAAATATTTGTTTAAAAATATTTTTCTAAGTGTTTATATTTTTAGAAAATTTTGCCATAGTTTCCCCTAAAAATGGAGGTTTCCATGCTTTCAAGCATATCATTTTCTTTTGTAAAAATCAGCACAATCAATTTACAATCATCAACAAACAACCCTTACTTACCAATCTTGCCAAAATCATGCATTTTCTACTACTTCATGAACTTGAATATTTGTAAAAAAATTGTAGTAACTTACTAGTATTCATAGTAAGTCTTGTTACCCTTTAAAATGTGTTTACTTCTTTAAAAACTTCATATTTAAAGGAGTTAGATGTTTACAACTTCAAAACATATTTTCTAAAAATATTTCTTTATGAAATCTTCTTGTTTCACAAGTGTTCTTACACTTGTTTAACCACTAAAAATGATGTTTGTTTATGCAAGAACCAAGATTTAATGAAACTTATATTTTTAACTTGGTTTCTTTAGAAATCATTCATAAATATTTAGATCTATATGTCTAACAACTTACTTTGTTCATTACTTTTCAAGAAAACAAAGTATTCTTTCAAGTTCATGATTTTCATAAGGATGATCCATTCACTTTCATCAAGTTCATCCTCTCATCTTGCTAGATTATGTTTTTAATCATGATCTAGCAAGATCATATAATGATCAACATCATTTCTACAAACAATCAAAGATCAACAATATAACAACTCATATTCATCAAGATATCTTCCTTAAACATGCTTATGTTCATGTTTCACTTCTTATGATCTTTAGTGTTTTTGATGTTTTTTTATCATGATTCATCTTTAACCACATAAAATAGATGTGAAATAGATAGATCAAGGTTCTTACCACTAGCACAAGGCTAGGGATGATTCAAGTGAAGAAATGAAGAGGATAAAAGAAAACTAGAGAGGTCCTTCAAGTTCCACAAGCTCCAAGCTCCAAGCTCCTTTGTCTTGCTTCTAGCACCCTTGTATGCACTTGGAATGGAAGGTTTTGAAGTGATGATGATGGTGATGGTGGGGGTGGCTCACGGCCGTGAACAAGGGAGAGGGAGAGAGAGCTTATATGTGTGTTTGAGTGTGTGTGAAATGAGGGTCTTGATCTTACATGTTCTCTTATAATCCACCTTCTCATTCTAACCTTTGTGTAATATGCTTATTATGGGGAAACAAGATCTTATTTTTAATTGTAATAAAATCATGAGTAGGGCCCATGTTGGTTACAATCTAGTTCAATCTTAAGTGTTAGTTACATGTCCACTAGATGGGGGGGGGGGGGGTAGCAGATTAGGGTGTAACTAGGTTGATTACAATCTAGTTCAATCTTAAGTGTTAGTTACATGTTTTGGTTATTAGATATTTTTAGGAGGTGTTATGGTGTTCGGGGACCATAACTAGCTTAGTAATGTTAAAATAGTGCTTCTAGTGTAATTTTGATGTTTCGGGTAGTGTCCGGTTGTTCGGTTAGATACTGGTTCGTTAAAGTGCTAAATTATACAGTTTAGTGTTCTTTATGTACCCTTTTGTGACACTTTTAATTCCCGACACTTAGGAAAGCATTCAGGACCATTTAAGCATATTTTTGCATGAAATTAGATTGTTTAAATGCTGATTTTTGCTGAATTTTGCTGAATTCAGCACTTTGGGTGAGTTTTAGGCACTTTCCGGCACTTAAACTATCACTTAGAAAGGCAGTTTTGGGATCCTTACTTTCCTACACACTATACTAGTGTAGTACTTAGTTTCTAGCTTATACTGGGTCTCAAAACACTGTCTGCCTACGTGCTGAGTTCTGTCAGCATTTTGCTGATTTATCCGCTCACTGTGCTAACTGTACTTAATGCATTCTTTATGTCAATATGTTTGCATGCAGTAATGCAATGACATTATGCAATAAGTGATGCACAGGTAAATATAATGCAGTAATCAGAAAATAGTCAATTGTAAATTCAGCACAGTCGTTAAGCACTAATCATGATTAATTAATTGTACGGATACCTGGATTTTTGACAGTTGTCACAAATCTCTAACCGCGTTGACCCATCTCCAAACAATCCCCAAAGCTCACCAACTCAGTTTCCAAACACTACCAACCCATTAACCACCTAACCATCACCGTTTTCACCACTGACCGACGGTCGGTGGGTGGCTCCGCCACCGGCGGCAATTGCGCTGCCCATAACCACCATTATGTCAGTTGCAACCCACTGCCCACAACCGCAAAACATCACAATTTTGTCAAAAGGAATCGATCAAGTATTTTTAGATCTGAAGATGAGAAATAAGATTGAAACATATCGGTATTATCTTTGTTTTCATGGGTAACCGGAGCTCCGCCGGAACCCTAGTTTGTAGCCGGAGCTCCCCCACCGTCTCTGCAACGTGACTCGAGACATAACCGCCATACACCGCCTGACACCACCACCTCAGCCCCTGTCGGAGATGCAATCATCGCTGCTGATGATGCTCCATGCAACAAGAGTGACGCACTGCCGCGAAACCACTATCAGCACATACCAAACACCTTGTCTCACTCTCTCTAGCCACCTGAACTCGCACCGCCGTTGTCTACCAAGGCTCCGTGCCCACGGTGGCAGCCGACCACCACTCTCTCACTCTTTGTATCTCTCTCTAACTCACCAGGTTCTTTTGTGTGTGTGTGTGTGTATGTAGAGAGGAAATAATTAAAAAAGGGCTAGTGTTTGTTGAAGTGAAGAGGGAAAAAGAAAGAATTGTTTAAATAGTCAGGGTTTTGGGTAAGTGGGTTGGGCTTAAACTGCGTCTACGAGCCCGTTTATTGTAACACCCCAAAAATGCATAAAAGCGTATTGTAATGTTTAAATGCTTCAAATGATTAATTAAGTTTTAAACATATAAAGGAAGTTTATAAACTTTGAAAGATATACAAAAATGACAATAAAAGCAACTTGGAGGGGTTGAACATGTAAATTATGATATTAATCATAATTAAAATAAAAAACCCAGCTTTGGTGGGTGTGGGGTGCGACGCAGATAAGACCAGGAGAGGGAAGAACCCTACTTCTCCAACTTAGCAAGAATTTAACAAATTGGATGTGTTTTTGGGTGAAAATCGAATGCATGTGATCAATTTCTCATTCATCTAAGGGTTTCCAACATGGGGTAAGTTAAATTATGTGATTTGATGTTAGTTAATGAAATAGGTTTTGATCAATTCGTCATAATTGAATGAATTGAACTTGTGTATGAGTTAGAATCATCATGTTCAAGATGATTTATGGTTGAATTTGATTGTATTAAACATTTGTGATGAAACCCACTTGTTTTAGTAGTATGTTGATGAATGATGATCTTGTAGTTGTATAATTTTGTTGAATGAAAGCATGAGCCAATTATGTGTAGGATGAAAGATTGTTATGAATTTGATTGATTGTTAATAAGTTTTGTGAAGAATTAGTAGGAATCATGCCTTAAAAGCTTGTACATAATGTTTTACAAATGCGAAACCCGCCAAGTGTTCGATGAAATGCCTAAGAGAACAAATATGTGAAATTGTATGAAAGTTGTAAGTTTATATGTACATATGTATAGAAAGTGATTATGATGTAAAATTTAAAAAATATGTAACATTGTAGCTGCATGGGGGCTCTGGGCGATTTCGGCGATCTTGACTAACCCTAGGCGATTCAATCATTACCTGGTCTCGATTGATCTTGTTTAGCATCCAAGGAATTTGATTTCTTCTCTGGTAAGAAATCCTTTAATCGTTCCTTAGGTTCTAATCATTTGAGGTCAGATTAGGTTTCCGATTTCTAGGGTTTTGTTGTCTTCTTTGTTTTCTGATTGGTTTCGGGGTGAGCGGCTGGTTCCGTTTTTAGGATTTCAGCAGTCCCTTCGTTGCTGATTGATTGAGTCCAGTTGCTACTGTTTTCTGATCCAATCGTGTAGTGTTTCATCAGATTAGGGTTACGCATACATCTGCGTATGCATTAGCTGTTTTGCTGTCCTAGTCTTGTGCGACATCAGTCCCTAGTGCATTTTGCTTTAGGGTTTCGGCTGGTTGCTGTTTGAGGCCTGTTTGTGACTGCTGTTATGGATGGCCAAAATGCATAAATCTTAAATGTGTTTGCGAAAAGGATTAAGGACATTGACGGTAAAACTTTTGAGCCAAGACAAACATCGCTTATGGCGGCTAGGGTTTCTGAGATGCCGAGTAAGAAGGTATGTTTTATGCTGCCGCTTAATGATACTGAACATGTTATTGGCTGTTCTGATTCTCCCAATCAGAATTATGCGAAGGTCTTTGACAAGAGAAAGGTAGCATTTGTGCTACCGGTAAATGATGTTAGTCCTACTCGAGTTCAAAATCAGAATCAGGATGATAATGCTCATGTCCAATCTTATGCGGATGTGGTCCAAAATGAACAGGTTGAGCAGGGTGATATTAAGCGGGGTGGTGATTCAATTCAGAATCAGAATGAAGATGAAAACACTAGGAAGGCCAATGATGCGGCTGATCAAGTTCCTAAAGTCAATTTTCGACCTCTAAATTCAGATGTCTCATTGGATGGAGTAGATGTAGTGCTTCCGATTGATTCGGTTCGCCAGGTTAACAACAGGTTAGCTAACACTCTTTATGGTTATTTCCTGGGGGATAGGATTGCATACCCAGTAGTTGAATATTTTGTCAGAAAAAATTGGAAGAAACATGGTCTTCAGAAAACTATTATGAATTCAAATGGTTTCTTTTTCTTCAAGTTTGAAGACAGAAAGGGTATGGATACTGTTCTTGAAGGAGGACCTTGGATGATCCGTAACAAACCTATGTTTCTAAACATTTGGTCTCCTACAAACACCCTTAAAAAAGAAGAGTTTAAAAAGGTTGCAATTTGGGTTAAATTGCATGATGTTCCTCTAGTGGCATATTCTGATGATGGTTTAAGCATGATGGCTTCTAAAATTGGGTCCCCTGTGCGCCTGGATTCGTATACTAGTGATATGTGTAATGAGGCTTGGGGAAGGAGCAGCTATGCTAGGGCTCTCATTGAAATATCAGCTGATCATGAGTTGAAAAAGGCTCTAACCATGGCTATTCCTGAATTGGATGGGAACAAATATGTTACTGAGACTATTCGGGTGGAGTATGAATGGGAACCTCCGAGATGTGCCCACTGCTGTGTATTTGGGCATGATTCTGAGGAGTGTCCAAAATGCATTCGATCGACAATGAAACCTCCTACAAACAGTCCGAAAGTAGATGAGGATGGTTATACGGAAGTCAAGACAAAGAAGAATGTAAAGAAGAGCGGTTTTCAAGTTAACAATCAAAAGCCCAAGTTTGAATATAGACCGGTGGATAAAAAGAAAAAGGCAGTGTCCTACGTGAGTGCGCGGTGCACTAGTTCGTCCAAGGTTCAAACACATAATTCGTTTAGTGCTCTTGGATTTGTTGGGGGGAACGGGGGTTCCATCCAGGGGAGACATAAAGGGGGACGTAAGCTAAATGAGGAGTCTGACGATGACGAGGTAGAGGTTGTATATGATGAAACGAATGAGTTTATGACATCGGGTACACATCCTACGTCTTCCAGTACAGGGGCAAGCACCTCTCACATAAAGTTGTCCAATGGATAGGTGGCTTCTGTTTCATGCTAAGGGGCTGTCGGTTGGTAGCAATTTCATTTTTGATGATGGCGGTTGACGTCGTTTGTTTGTTTTTTTTTTTCGTTTGTCTACTAGTTAGTCATTATCATGATTGTAGTAGGCTAGATTGAGTGGTAACTTGTTTTGTTTGCTTTTTTGCTTACATATATGGGGCATGTCCTGTATATGTATGAACTAGTGGGGTACTCATCCTCACTACTTGTTCTTATTTGGCGGTTGTCTATAATAGAATCATCGGGGTAACCCTTTACCCAAAAAGAAAGTGATTATGATGTAATTGTTAGCAAAGTAACACGTGAAGTGTGTTTTAGATGGAGTTCATGTGGATTTCTAGTAAGAATCATGTCGGGTTCAAGAAGAGTGGCAAATTAGATAATCTTGAATGATGACGTTGTTAGTTATGAAATTACGAGGATCCTAGTATGAACGAAATGGAATGTGTGTGTATATAATTAAATGATCTTGTAAGTTTACATATTGTACAATATGAGTGTGAAATGTGAATGATGTTCATACTATAGTCTACTACACTAAGACGAATTCATATTCTTAATTTGAATGGAAATATATAAGCTGGACATTCGACTTTTGAAAGTCAACTATGTATAAATGCCATGAATGAGCTTGTGGACATAGTTGAATGGGTGTATGTATGCTAATTATGATGTGACTGTGACTGCTTGTACGGATAGGAACCATGTCATCATGGATACAAGCACGGAAGGACAACGGGTCAAAAAGTAAACATGGGAGCTATGCGTAAATTCGGACGCATGAGGTAAGCAATTTCCCGGACTCTCTCTTTATTAGTAAAGTGATTAATTGCAAGAAAATTGTTAGTAGTTATGTCGAAACGTGATTTTGACGATAATATCAAGAAATGGTATTAAGTGAGTGATTTTATGGAATCACTTCTTAGTGTATCAAATTATGGATGGGTGTTAGTTTAATTAAGAATGAAATTGGAGTCTAGAAAGGTTTGGGTATATAGAAGTGGAGGTTTCCGCTAAGTGGACCAAACAGGTCAAAATGAGGGATTATTATATTACGGTATAATTTGCATAAGTTATGACGATGGTATTATAACCGGATAATGGGTATAATTCCTTTTAAGTGCATGAATCGAGAAGCGGGGAAACGGATTAATGGGAAATTTTTATAGTTGTAATGTTCATGTGAATTTTTAGAATGAACAAATGAGTTGTTTGGTAAAACATGAACAGGTCAAATAACTAGTAAATGAATATAACGTCGAAAACGTATAAGTTAAGAATTTCCCTTAGTTCGAATGTTAGACTTTGAGTCCTTATGATAGAGGGTCAAATTACGGTCATGTGGGAAGAAACGGGAGGTTAAACGGGTAGTCGGTTTGAAAGATATGCATGTTTTCGTACATTATATGTTGAAAATGTAGAGCTGGGCAGATGAAGCTCAAGAAAAATAACTTGCTGTCGAAAACAGGGCGTCGCGTCACGCGACGATGAGCCTTTAATTCAGTTGTGCACCGCGACAGCCGTCGCGCCTAGCGAGCGAGCCAAAAGCTGGTAAATCTTGTTTTCTTGTCCGGTTTCGTACCTGGACCAGGTTTAAATGTGATTATAAGCTCGTATGACTAACTGTTTTATGGTTTATGATATTGGTGATCACAAGTAAAAGTTATGAGTCTCTGAATAGTATAAGTACGGGTTTACTTACGTGTTAGAGATAGAAATTTATAGGGGAATGTGTTTAGAAAGGAGTAAGTATGTATTTCAATATGTATAGAATTATTATTATGAAAAGCCGTGAATAAGACATGTTAGTATAAGTATATGAAGATAAAAGTGGTAAGTACGAACTCGTAGGTATGTACGCGTGTATGATTGTAAGTTTCTATGAATGTATGTAGGAAAGGTTTCATTACGATTTGAGTATTGACGATTGCTAATGTTGTGTCTTGAGTATGAAATGAGAACGCAGGTACACTATTAAGGACCTTGAGAAGGTTTAAGGAATTGGAATGCATGATTGTACATGGAAAGCTGATTCGAAAAGATTAGCATGAGGAGAAGGAATACGGAGTGTTTATTTGATTGAGTATGTTTAAATTAGGAATGTCGTCACCACATCTTAATGATGCGTATGTATGTGGTCAATGCAGGTTGCGCGGACTTAACATCATTATGGAGAATAGGACGATTGGAGATCGAGTCAAGAGCAAAGATTGTACGGGAAGAGTGGTTACTCAATTGGAGCTTTTATATATTTTAATTAATGTGATAAATAAAGAATGAATGCTATAAATATTTTTAGCAAAGTGTTAATTATTCTAGTAATAAATCTTCAAGTATGTTACATGGTTAATAAAGGAAGAAATTTTTGGGCTCATATTTCCACTGCGTCGTTTTTAAGTTATTACGTGTTAGGGCGTTTCATTTATACACACGTGTCTCGTTAAAATAACCCGCTCGTTTAAATTAATCGATCACTATAACAGTTAAATTACCTTTACTTGTTTAACTCAAAACAAACATTCAAAATATATTTTGGATGCAAGTCTACAATATATATATATATGTGTGTGTGTGTGTGAAAATAAATACGCTTGGCAAGAATTGTCGGTTAAACAACATGTTTCACTCACCGCAAGTTTTTATCATTTAAATTAATAGTAATAAATATTTTTAAGATGTGTAACCATTTCCGATCATTAGGGTCAAAAGTACGATGGCGGGGGGGGGGGGGGTTGTTGCACAAAATATATTTTAGGTGAATTCTACACGTTTGAATTTGAATGACTTGTAAAACACAGTATTTAGATATCATGGAGTGATCTAAATATTAAGTAGTCAATACTTCACGAAGAAAGCATGTCTAATGTATTTTTTTGAGGTTAAAGGAATGGACACGAATGTCATACGTCATAAATGAAGGGTCGACGAAATAAACTGAACTAGAATTATGTTAAGGTAGTTTGTTAAAGGCCAAATTACTCAAATTCTTGGATCAAGTATGTTGAGTGCACCACCTAGAATTTATTCAAAGTAACTCACGTGAAAGTAATTAAAGTGAATGTAAGAAATATTCGTTTTATGTGATGTTGCTGTCGGAGATTAGTGATGATGCCATCGTACGTAAGGGTTCGAGAAGGAGATAACAATTGCTTGGAACAGGCAAGTAAATTCATCAGCAGACTTGACGAAACTCAAGTCATGCATTATGCCCTTTATTTCAGTATGTTAGTGCCTTGAGGCATTCGTTCGGGGAGGAAGGGAGATTTTTGGCAGATATTGATCATAATATTTTGGCTGAAGTTGGTTGCACACAAGCGGTATAAATAGAAATAAAGTGAAGCTACTGGTCGTTGGAAGAGTTACATTGGAGGCGTTGACACAATAAGAATTATGTAGAAAAGTAATGGTTGGTCGAGTTCATAGTGCTTTTGCTTTGGTTCAATTGGCTCGTTCTCCACAAACTTCGAGCTTACCCGTATGCAAATAAGGATAGATTCACTAAGATCCATGTATAGATTGAGTGTGTAATAAGTCGAATATGTATGAAAACAAGTTTTGAAAGATTGAACTAAAACATGTGCATGAATTAGAAGCATCACATCCGTCGCCAAGAGATTTCGTTACAAGGATGCGAAAATAAAGTCGGAAATTGTATGGTCATAATAACAATACATTACCATCTTCAGAGTTTCAAGAAGTGATCGCTACGGATCGAAAGGAGAGTTTATCGAGTTCTTTTAAACAGAGCAACATTTTATGAAAGTTTATGTGACAACTGCCACCTTCTGGTAATTTTCGTACTAATAAAGCAATCATTTAAGTTATAAAATTATCTGTATTCTTTTCGAATGTCCATGGGATAGGGTTTGCTAGATTAGGGTTTTTATTTTATGTCTTCTTCTGTCTTTGTGTCGCTGGTGGAGTAGGTTTTCTTGTGCATGGTTGTTCACTTTGTGTTCTAAAGGAGAGAGTGGTCTTATTCTGAATGGATGATCGTAAGAAATCTGTTGATTTTGTCCCGAGTGATCGTGGTAGACCTCCTTTTTCAGTCAAGGGAATAGCTAGCCGTGTGGTCAATATTGACGGTAATCCGCTGCTTCCTCGTCGTGGTATAGTATCTGATCCCAAAAAGATAAATATTATTGATGAACTTACTAAGATTACTACTCCGGTTAGTCTAGACATGGATCGATCGGAGTGTGAGGCTTCGAGTAATAAGCTGGACGGTCAAGAAGGGGTCCTGGGGGCCAAGGTGGATAATGGTAGCACTTCGAAACCCATGTCTTATGCTGATTCGCTGCTTGCAAACAAATCCATAAAGTTGAACTTTCGATCTCTTGCTAATGATTCTTTGCATGATGGTTGTGATGTTGTTCTCCCGAGGGAATCTGTGCGTATAGTTCAAGATAAGATGGCAAATACCCTGTTTGGTTATTTTCTAGGGGATCGAGTGGCTTATCCAGTCGTGGACTATTTTGTGCGTAATAATTGGAAAAAATATGGAGTCCAGAAGTCTATGATGAACGCTAACGGTTTCTTTTTCTTCAAGTTCTCGGATGAGGCAGGTATGTTGAATGTTTTACAGGATGGCCCTTGGATTATTCGGTTACAACCGCTTTTTCTTAACATTTGGAGCCCGACATCTAAGCTGGAAAAAAGGAAGTCAAAAAGGTGCAGATTTGGGTTAAAATTCATGATGTTCCGATTGCTGCGTATACGGAGGATGGGCTTAGTATGATTGCAACTACTATTGGTGAACCGAAAGTTCTAGATTCGTACACTATGTCGATGTGCATGGATATGTGGGGCCGTAGTAGTTATGCGAGAGCCTTAATAGAGGTATCAGCTGATAAGAGTTTAAGAGAAGAGATCACAATGGCGATTCCAGAACCGGAGGGGGAGGGATTTGTTAAGGAATCTATGTCTGTTGAGTATGAATGGTACCCTCTTCGATGTGCCCATTGTTGTGTGTTTGGTCATTCTGATGACAGTTGTCCTAACCAGCCTACGAATCAGGGTAATGTTAGGAATACGGCAAAGGTTGGTAAGCAGCAGAATCAAGTAAGACGTCCTAACAACTATCCGGTAGTTGATGAGGAGGGTTATACAGGGGTTCATGGCAAGAAGATTGCTAGAAAAACTGGTTTCCCGGTTAATAAGCCTAAGCCAAAGTTCGAATATAGGCCAGTGGTTTCCAAGAAAAAAGATGAGCCGGTCAGAGGGTCGAACTCGCCTAACTTTTAGTCTTCGAATCCTTTTGATGTTCTCAACGATCCTAGTATTAATGTGGAAGAGGGTGGTAACATGTCAGGTTCGGCCCAAGTTGATGTAGAGGATGAAGAGGTAGTCGAGGTTTTTAACGAGACGGATGGATATGAGATGGATGATTTTTTGAGGCAAGGAACTGTTAAAGCTGATGATAAAAAGGGGCAAGCACTCCTTCTTCGATGGTTAACAATGGTTAGTATTGCTTCATGGAACATTAGGGGTTTGAACCGCCCCATAAAGCAAACTGAGGTTCGTCAAGCAGTTAAGGATTTTAACTTAAGTTTATGTGCTATTCTTGAATCACACGTTGAGGTGAGTAATCTTTCTAAAGTTTGCAAGTCAATTTTTCGGTCTTGGCACTGGACGTCTAATGGGGCTCGATGTAACAAAGGAACGAGAATAATTGTTGGTTGGAATCCTTATATTTTTGATGTTATGGTGCTTTCGGAGTCTGATCAGGTTATGCACCTGCAACTGATGTTTAAACAGGAGAAAAGAATGGTCTTTTGTTCGATTATTTATGCAGCAAACTATTATGTGTCCCGAAGGGAGCTTTGGAATCACCTCTCTTTGCATAAAAATTTCGTTCGTAATGAACCTTGGGTTATCTTAGGTGAGTTTAATTCTGCTTTGAATCTTGAAGATAAATCTATGGGGTGTTCTTCGGTTTCTACTAGTATGAAGGAATTTCAAGCTTGCGTTGATGATATTGAGATGGTTGACTTAAATCGTTCAGGTATTCACTTTACGTGGAATCAGAAGCCCAAGAAGGGGATTGGTTTGATGAAAAATATTGATAGAGTGATGGGTAATACTCAGTTCATAGCCCGGTTTCCGAGTGCAGTGGTGGTGTTTTATCCGGCTCGGTTATCGGACCATTGTCCGTGTGTTCTGAAGATTCCGGAAGTTGGAAAAATAAAACATCGGTCCTTCAAATTTGCTAACTTTCTGGTGCATAAGCCTGAATTCTTGGTGATTGTGAAGCGGATTTAGGATATGAGTTTTAGTGGTGTGTATCAATTTTCTGTCGTAAAGAAACTTCAGATGCTTAAATCTCCTTTACGAGTGTTACTATTTCAGCAAGGCAATTTGCATAAGAAAGTTCAAGACTTGCGAGATAAACTTGATGGGATTCAGCGTGATCTTGATAATGATCCGGCTAGTGAGACTCTTCGGGTTGAGGAAGCAAGTATCCGTCGTGTTTATCAGGAGGCTTTATTAGATGAGGAGCGATTTTTGAAGCAAAAATCCAAGGTGGACTGGTTAGCGGCTGGTGATATGAATTCGGATTTCTTTCACTCTTCGCTCAAGAACAGAATTCACTATAATCGTATTGATGTCATTCGGGATGCTAGTAGGAATGTGTATGAGGATGATTTGGTTCAGAAAGCGTTTGTTGACCATTATGAGAAGTTTTTGGGATGCCCGGGTGATACGTCGCTTAGTCCAACTCCTGATTTGTTTACTAAAATGTTGGATATGGATGTTGCGACTCATATGGTTCGTCCAGTCACAGCTGAAGTGGTTAGGAAGGCAATGTTTTCGATTGGATCGGACAAGGCACCGGGTCCAGATGGTTTTACTGCTGGATTTTTTAAAAGTGCCTGGCCTATCGTTGGTAATGATGTTTCCAATGCTGTTATTGATTTTTTTGCTCCAGGGAAGCTTCTTCGGGAATTAAATCATACTCTTATTGTTCTTCTTCCTAAGATCCCATCCCCGTCTGTGGTTACGGACTATCGTCCGATTGCTTGTTGCAATGTCTTGTATAAATGCATTAGTAAGATTGTTGCTGAGAGAATTAAGGTGGCGTTGAATGATATTGTTAGTGTCAACCAATCGGCTTTTGTGCCGGGTAGAAAAATCTCTGATAATATTTTGTTAACGCAAGAGTTGATGCATAACTATCACCGAAATATCGGTCCCCCTAAATGTGCGTTCAAAGTTGATATTCAGAAGGCATATGATACTGTTTATTGGAGTTTTCTCAAGAGTAATTTGGTTGGATTCGGGTTTCATACCAACATGGTTCACTGGATTATGGTTTGTGTCTCTACTGTGGGTATTCAGTGTGTATTAATGGTGATGTTCATGGTTTTTTCAAGGGTAACCGGGGGTTAAGATAGGGTGATCCTATTTCTCCATATTTATTCACGCTTGTCATGGAGATTCTTATGGCTATCTTACAGCATGCGGTAAGAATTGATTCTTCGTTTAAATTTCATAACAAGTGTGAACGTCAACAGATTATCAACCTCTGTTTTGCAGACGATTTGTTTATCTTCTCGAAAGGTGAGATCGCGTCGGCCAGGTGTATTATGAAGTCTCTCAATTCTTTTACAAAGATGTCGGGTTTGTTGCCTAGTGTTCAGAAAAGTACAGTTTTTTCTCTAATGTGCCATTTTATGTTAAAACTGCTATTTTGAATATTATGCCTTTTAAGGAGGGTACTTTGCCTGTGAGATATCTGGGTGTGCCCCTTATATCTTCTCGGTTACTTTATAAAGATTGTTATGTGATGGTGGAGAAGCTTGAAAAACGTATCATGCATTGGAGGAATAAGTTACTATCTTTTGCGGGCAGGTTGCAACTTATTATTTCGGTCTTGTCCTCAATGCATATTTACTGGTCTTCTGTGTTTATTTTTCCTTCACGGGTGATTCTTAATTTGGAGGCTTTGATGCGGAATTTTTTATGGTCTCATGACAGTGCGTTTCAAAAAGGTCGGGCAAAGGTTTCTTGGAAAGCGGTTTGTGTGCCTAAGTATGAGGGTGGTTTAGGCATTCGTCGGATTGGTGATGTTAATAAAGCTCTAATGACAGCGCATATTTGGAGTATTCTTTCGAGGCGTGGCTCATTGTGGGTTGAGTGGGTTCACTCATACAGGTTAAAAGGTAAAAGTTTTTGGGCTTGTAAAGTTCCTTCTAGTTGTTGCTGGTCTTGGAGAAAGCTTCTTCAGGTTCGGCCGATTATGATGAAGTTCATTTGGTCCGTTATTGGTAATGGTTTAAATACTTCAGCTTGGTTCCATACTTGGAGTGACTTAGGGCCGCTGGATCAGATCCTGTCGCCTAGAGTTATTGCCAATGCGGGGTTCAACATGGAGTCTAAGGTTTCTGATGTTTATTCGGATAATTCGTGGAGATGGCCAGCCGCTTGGAGGGATATTTATCCTGTTCTTATCCAACTGGATCAGATGTCTATTGATCCGAATAAGTCTGATAAACTCATGTGGCGCCAAGGGGATCATAAACATGATTTTTCTACGGCTCGTGCTTGGGATTCAGTTAGGCATCGAGAGTTGGAGATAGAGTGGTGTCGTATTGTTTGGTTCGTTCAGGTGTAAGTTACTTACTCAGGATAAGATTTTGAATTGGGATATCTAGCGTAGAAAGAATATGAACATGATGTGCTGTTTGCTATGTTATGCTAATCACAATTCTCATAGTCATCTGTTTTTCGAATGTAAGTTCTCTACTCAAGTTTGGAAAATGGTTAGGCATAAAGTGGGCATGGAATCGGTTCAACCTAAGTGGGACGATATTGTTAATTGGCTTCTTCTGCGTTCCAAGTCGAAATCAGCGGCTAACTACGTTGCAAGATTGTTGGTGGCGGCCAGTGCTTATTTGATTTGGCAGGAGCGTAATGCTAGATTATTCAAGAACCAGTTGAGACCTCCAGAAACTATAAGTGAAATTATTATCCAACAGGTGCGTTACAAATTGATGGGTGCGAAGCTGAAGAACTGTGACAATGTGCGTAGGCTTCTAGGTGATTGGGAGATTAATGGAACTGAACTTCATGATGATGGCGGCTGATTAATGTCACACCCCGACCACGTTAAAACATCAAATCATGGCGGAAACGTCGGGGAGTGTTGTAACAGAATTATTGTTTCACAACCATGGCATACAAAGTTATATTTTATTTATCAAACAAGCGGGTTACATTGTCTTAAAACAGGAAATAAAGAGTTCAGAACATAATTAAACTAAGTCTATCTTCTTTTTAAGTCTCTAAGGCACAGGTCTGCCCTAGTGTCACGATCATCATCCTAAGCAACAGCTCCTGAAAACACATGTGAAAATAGGTACGTTAGCATAAAAATGCCTGTGAGATACATAGGTTTTGTGAAAATAGGATTCATGACTTGGGTTTTTAGAAGAAAGGTTAAATAAAAATTAGTCATGAATCTTGTTAAGTGTTTTCTTTTATAAATCATATGAAAACTCGATAAGAAATCAGATTATATAAAAGAAAGGTGTATGGTTAATGAAATAACCAAATAAAATGAGTTGTATAAAATAACTGTTTTGTAAAACAATGTCTTGTGAAGAATATGTTATTTGTGTAAAATGTAATATGTCTATACTGAAATGATTTAAATAACGCTACGATATGTAATATTATACAAACACTTATATATAGGAAGTACCAGCGGCGTATCCACCATGTTTGTATCATATTACACACGCCTCGTTACTCAAATCACTTACCCAAACCAACCACCATTGTAAATTGTTCATGTATAAATCAATTGTCAAGTGTTATTGTGTAAACCATATCAAAATGTCCATGTCTAATGTAAATCACCAAATGTGTATATAAATGTCAAAATGTTTATGTTTAATGTAAATCATATAGTGTGTATCCAAAAATATTATGTATGGCATGTGAAATATATCAACTAAACCATAGGTAAAATGCACAAAAACAGGGTATTGAATTAAACATAGTTTAAGTCAAAGTTATGTTTTGTGGAACAAATGCATGCTATACTGATACAAACATCTATGCGGTATTGTGAAAATGCATACATCCAAGCCTTGTGACTGTGGTGATAGACCTTTAAACAAATTAAAGGTTTATCTGTGTTATGTTTATCGAATTCGGTCATTCCTTCCATCCAAACATACCTAGGATGTCAGGAACGGGAGTTGTCAATTCCTATGGTACCACTACCTACTAACGAACGGCGTAGCTAATGTTAATGAATGTATATTGTCCCATTTGAACAAACCAAATGTCATACCAAAAATGTAAGCATGTGAAAACAATGCACTAAGTATGTAATCAAATGAACATACATAGCGTGAAATGTAATGTAAAACAATGTACTAAGTATGCACACAATGGACATACATAGCATGAAATGTGATGTAAAACGATGTACTAAGTATGCACACAATGGACATACATAGCATGAAATGTAATGTAAAACGATGTACTAAGTATGCACACAATGGACATACATAGCATGAAATGTAATGTAAAACGATGTACTAAGTATGCACACAATGGACATACATAGCATAAAATGTAATGAAATCATGTACTATAATGTACTAATGAACATAACAAGCATATGATATGAAAGCATGAAAGGCACGAAAGTAACAAGTAGGCACATGTGTTTCACCCCAAAATGTTTGGAAAACAGTAAAAGAGGGGTCTATGTACTCACTTGAGATTGCTTAGTAGTCCTTGAGTAACAACCAAACAATGCTAGAGATCACGGATATCAAACGACACCTAATATAGGTAACTATGTTAATATACCGGTCCTAAATCGGAAGATTGGATAGAATGAGGGTTCGTAAACCAAATGAGTATGGGAACTCATGTAATATGGTTTAACAAAGCCCACATACTAAAATGAAACCTAACCTAAGTGCTTACGACCCATTACGACCCGTTTAGGTAGCTTATGCTACTTTAACGCGTCGTTCGCGTAAAATGCGTTCGGAACGCCTAACTAGCCCTATGATAAGTAAAATATGCCTTAACATGTCTAATATTGTTGCCAAATCAGTTTAGATACCAAAAGTTATGTTTTTTTTTTTTGGATAAAGGGTTACCCCGGTGATTCAATATATTCACAAACTCAAAAGAACAAGTAGTATGGAACACCCATACTAGTTCTAACATGGAACATACCCCATGCTAGTGAACAAGCCGAAGCAAACAAACAAAAAAATCCAGAACAAAACAAACAAAAAAAAACAACTAGACTATAATCTAGGAACTAAAACTCTCCAATAGAACTAGTATGTTACATATGCTTAAAATGAATTTTGGCGTTAAATGGGCATTTTGGTAATTTACTTAAGGCATATATACTACCTATCATACAACTACTCAAACGATGTGACCATAAGGTATAACCTCGGAAGGTTATTCCCTATACAACTATGGTCACCTAATGTGTTTGGTCGGATCCTAATGATCGACCAAACGGGTCGGGTTCGAAAGCATAAGCGATTGATTAGATCGCTTACCCTTACGACCCTAGACAAGCACAAAACTAAAAGTGACGAGCTAAGCATGTTGAAATATGCTTAACTAAGTTAGAAAACAAGTTTGGTATCAAAACAAACGGTTTTGATACCTATAAGTAGTTTGGTTACAAAATACGTAATAACACGCATTTTGGCCGAAACTACGACTCGTCACTGAGCCTAGATAACGTGGTAATCAGTATGTATAGTCTCTAGGGACTATAACCATCGTGATTACGCTCACGTTATGAAGTTCAAACGAACTTCGCATTGACCATAAACTGGTCAACGCAGAAAGTCAAACAAAGTTTGACTTTTAACGCTAAAAGAATAAAAAGAATGAAGGAACACTTACAAAGGGTCCCCGAAAGCTAATCTTGATCCAAGTAGCTCAGGTATGAAGCAATGGCTTCAACTTAGAGCTTTTAGATCAGATTTTGTGGGTTTTGCAAGGAAGGGGGGTTGGGTATTTATAGGATTCTTGGAACCGTTAGGATCGTTTATCGAATAACGTGCTTTGATCTTGTCCCTACACTAGTTGCAACCTTGTGGTAACTCAAAATGGCCCCTCATGACCAGGAAAGGGCAAGTGTGGGTGAGTTTTGAGTGGTTAACAGCTGTAAACAACTGTTAAAACTGATTATTCTGATCTGGGAAGCTGACACGGGCTGCGTAAGGGGGCACACAAGACTCACGCGGGCCGCCTGGACCTTCTGGTCAGAAACAAACTTTCAAAAATGACAGTTTTGGTCCCTGTTGTGTTTTAAGGCCATTTCCGACACGTTTAAGGCCCGTTAAGCCAACGTTAAGGCCCTAAAATGATGCCTAAACATTGTGGACATGAAACATGCTCAAAAATATGCCGGATGTTGGTTCGTTTGGTCGTACGATCGCGATGTTCGCTTAATTACGACGGAATGCGCATAAGCGTGTTGGGGAAGCATGGTTTTCTCTGGTTTCTTAGGCGACATTGGCGATTTCTATAGAAACCCTAGTTCTTGATCTCCCATCCTTAATTTTGATCGATTAGGGTTAGGTATTGGGGTGTTGTTGATCCTTCTGAGTAAGGTTTCTAGACTTCTACCCTGGTTTCTAATCTTTTGAAGTTGGAATTAGGATTTTCGTTTCTTTTTGTTTTAGGGTTTTTGTTTCGTTTTTGCCGCCTAGGGTTTTGTTTATTGCTGTTCGTTTTTCTTTGCATGGTTCTGCCGTTTTGCTGTTTTCAACGTTGTCTTGTGCATGGCGAATAATCGTGATACGAGTTTGGAGGAGTTAGGGTTTCAGTCTTTCTCGGAGAGGATGCATGAAAATGTTCTCATTACTTCGAAGGGTCCAATGAATGTCCCGGATCTGCGCAATAAGTCTTCATTGTTCAGTAAGCCGATTAAGATTGATGGAAACCCTCTGATGCCTCGTCGGGGTGTTGTGCAAAAAGATCATAAGGTCATTAATGTTATTGACGAGTTGGTGAAGATTACGGTTCCAGTTCAGCCAGTTGTTGATGATTTGGAGAATCCCGTTCAACCCAAGACGGATAGTGTTCACTTGGATCAGACAAATCAATTTGTGGAGCCGGTTTCTTATGCTGAAAAGTTGAAGAGTAACTCAACGACTAAGACCGAAGTGAATTTCAGGAAGCTTGAGTCTACGGAAAAATACCAAGAAGCGGACGTTGTGATTCCAAAGGAGGTTGTTAAGAAGGTACAAGATAGGTTTGATAATGTTCTATTTGGTTACTTCCTAGGGAATAGAATGCCATTTCCGGTTGTTGAGTATTATGTTAAAAATGTTTGGGCGAAGTTTGGTTTTACTAAGATCATGATGAACTCGGAAGGCTTCTTTTTCTTTAAGTTTGATTCTAAAGAAGGTATGCATAAAGCGCTGGAGGGGGGGCCTTGGTTAATTCGTAAAGTTCCGTTATTTCTCAACATATGGTCTCCTTCTATCAGTCTAAAAAAGGAGGGTATAAAATTTGTGCCTATATGGGTTAAGCTCCATAATGTTCCGATTGCAATCTATACTAATGATGGCTTAAGTTTGCTGGCATCGAAGATTGGAGTTCCAAAGAGACTGGATAGTTATACGGCTGATATGTGTGCTCATAGTTGGGGTAGGAGTAGTTATGCTCGAGCCTTAATAGAAGTTAATGCGGATAATGAGATTAAAGACCATATACTTGTTGCGATCCCGAAGCTTGATGAGGATGGTTTTACTATGGAAAAAATCAAGGTTGAATATGAGTGGAAACCACAACGCTGTTCGGCATGTAGTATTTTCGGCCACAGTGACCAAAATTGCCCGAAAAATCAGAATGTTAAACCCAAACAAGTTTCAGTTGATGCTGATGGTTTTATTACAGACAATAGAAAGGTTGCAAAGATTGGAATGATGAATAAGAAACCGAAAACAAAATTTGTTTATAGGCAAAAATTGAACAAGTCGGGAGCTAGTACGTCAAGTACGAAGAAGGATTCTGGTACACCTTTGAATGAGACTAACATAAAAACTTCCAATGCTTTTGAGGCTTTAGATGCTGATTATGGAGATGGGTATGAGGATAATGGTTTTACTAATGATGGTATGAATGGGAAGACGCATAGAACGACACAGGTAGTTGATGAAATTCTGGAAGTTACGCCGACTGAAATGGCGAAGTTTATGTCTAATGAACAGCATATTGATACGTCTGAGGGGGCAAGCACTCCCGGTTCCACGGTTTTAAATGGATAGTATAATGTGTTGGAATGTTAGGGGCTTGAACCATCCCCTGAAACAAGCTGAGGTTCGTAATCTTATGTCAGCCAATAATGTTGAATTGTGTGCTATTCTCGAATCACATGTAGATGTTAGCAAGCTGGATAAAGTTTGTAAGTATGTTTTTCGTAAGTGGAATTGGACTTCAAATGGTGGGGTTTGTAGTCGGGGGACAAGAATTATTTTGGGATGGAATGCGAACAACATTGATGTTATGGTTCTCTTTCAAACGGACCAAATTATTCACACACAGATTTTCTTTAAAGCTAGCAAGAAAGTTCTGTTCTGTTCGTTTGTATATGCGGAAAATAAGTATCAAGACAGGAGATTGCTTTGGAATGAACTATGCAAACATAAAGTTTTTTGTTATGATAAGCCGTGGGTGGTAATGGGAGACTTTAATTCTGCTCTCAAGCTTGAAGATTCGTTATATGGGTCCTCTAAACAATCTATTGGCATGCGGGAATTTGATGAATGTGTTCATCAAGTTGATCTGATTGATATAAGTGCTCACGGGTTACAGTACACTTGGAATCAAAAGCCGAAGAGTGGAACAGGCCTGTTGAAGAAAATAGATAGAATTATGGGCAATGTCACGTTCATAGACCAGTATCCTTCAGCCTATGCTATGTTTCATCCGTTTCGTGTGTCGGACCATACTCCGTGTTTTCTTAAAATGCTGAGCAACAATGGTCATCGTCCAAGACCTTTCAAGTTCCCGAATTTTATTGTTACGAAACCTGAATTTAAGGATAGTGTCAAGTCCAAGTGGGAGAAGAATGTTGAGGGTGTTACTATGCTCTCGGTAGTGAAGAAGCTCAGGAATTTAAAGCCAAAGCTGAGAAAGATATTGTTTGACCAAGGTAACTTGCATGTAAAGGTGAATGAATTGAGGAAAAAGCTAGCTGATATTCAGGTTCAAGTGGACCAGAACCCCTTGGATACTCGTTTGAGGCAATTGGAGGCTCAATGCCTTCAGGATTTTCAGTCGGCAGCTTATGATGAGGAATGTTTTTTAAAACAGAAATCTAAGGTCGAGTGGCTTTGTGCGGGTGATTCAAATACTAAGTTTTTTCACAACACGGTCAAAGTTAAAAATGCTAGAACCAAGATCTATAGTGTTATGGATTCGTTGGGTAATAGATATGAGGGTGAAGATGTGGCTGATGCTATGGTTTCGCATTACATGAACTTTTTGGGGGTAGAGATTCCGGTCCAAAGGTTTAACTCGGAAAATCTGTTTACTACTGTGCTTAGCAGTGATGTTGCGGATCATATGATTCGTTAAGTTACTCGGGAGGAGGTCAAGCAAGCCATGTTTAGTATTGGTGAAGATAAGGCTCCGGGTCCTGATGGATACACGTCGGCTTTTTTCAAGCATGCTTGGGATGTTGTTGGTAATGAGGTGACTAATGCTGTTTTGCAGTTTTTTTTAAAACGGTAAGCTTCTTAATCAAGTCAATCACATGATTCTTGCTTTAATTCCGAAAAAAGAAGTTCCGGATTCAGTTGTGGATTACAGACCCATCTCTTGTTGCAATGTTTTGTATAAATGCATTAGCAAGATTCTTACGGATCGGTTGAAAACATGTTTGGGTGTTCTTGTTAGTATTAATCAATCTGCCTTTGTGCCGGGTAGGAAGATTTCAGACAATATCCTCCTCACGCAGGAATTGATGCACAATTATCACCTAAACAGGGGACCAGCGAGATGTGCTTTTAAAATTGACATTCAAAAAGCTTATGATACAGTAAACTGGGATTTTTTGGAGCTAATTCTTACTCGTTTTGGTCTTCATCAGAAAATGGTGAAGTGGATTATGATGTGTGTAACCTCAGTGTCGTACTCCTTGAGTATTAATGGCAATCTTCATGGCTATTTTAAGGGCAAACGTGGGCTTAGGCAAGGAGACCCAATGTCGCCTTACCTTTTCACGTTAATTATGGAGGTATTATCTCTTTTGTTACGACAAGCGGCAAACAACTCTTATAAGTATCATGCCCTATGTGCTAAGGAGAAAATTATTAATGTGTCGTTTGCTGATGATTTATTCATATTTGTGCATGGCGATGTGGTTTCGGTTAGAAAAATCAAGAAGGCGCTGGAAATTTTTACTAATATTTCAGGATTAGCTCCTAGTCCAGCTAAGAGTATAGTTTTTTTCTGTAATGTTCCTCTTTCGATCAGGCAGGAAATTCTTGACATTATGCCGTTTCAGGAGGGTTCCCTCCCGGTACGGTATCTTGGGGTCCCCCTTATCTCTTCGAGATTGTTATATAAAGATTGTGAAGTCCTAATTCAGCGCATGGAGAAAAAGATTGTTAACTGGGTGACTAAGTCTCTATCTTTTGCGGGGCGTTTGCAGCTAATCAATTCGGTTCTCTCTTCTATGCACATCTATTGGGCATCAGTTTTTGTTATCCCAGCTCGGGTCATTAGTGAACTTGAAAAAAGAATTCGTCGTTTTCTGTGGAATGCGGGCTCGGATGGCAGGATTCGTGCTAAGGTTGCTTGGAAAGATGTGTGTTTGCCTAAAGATGAAGGCGGTTTGGGTATTCGAAATATCTCGGATGTTAATAAATCTCTTATGGTAAACCATATTTGGAGTATTATTACTAACCGGGAGTCTATTTGGGTGAGATGGATTCATAACTACAAGCTTAAAGGTAGGAATTTTTGGGAGGTTCCTTGTCGGGGGAGTATGAGCTGGGGATGGAGGAAAATTTTATCTATCCGAAGTATCATTCGTCCGCACATCTGGTCTTCTTTAAAGAGTGGTTTACAAACTAATGTGTGGAGTGATATGTGGTGTACGGGGAGCCCGCTTAGATCGTTTATAACTCCAAGGTACATTACTAATGCTGGTTTTAATCTTCGGGCTACGGTTGCGGAGGTTATTGATCAGAGTGGAAACTGGAAATGGCCTCAAGCGTGGCTTGATCTATTTCCGGTTTTAATCACTATTTCGGTTCCCATTTTAGACTCTAATGCAGTGGACCGGCTTGTTTGGAAAGATTTGGATGGAAAGACTGGTGATTTTAAATCGGCTCATGTTTGGAACACCATTCGGAGTAGAGAGCATCATGCCTTGTGGGCAAACATGGTTTGGTTTTCTCAATGTATCCCGAGGCATGCGTTTCATATGTGGCTGGCTTTTAGAAATAAGTTAAAGACACAGGATAGGATGGCAGTTTGGGAAGCAGGTAGTCAAACAAATCTGAACCTTATGTGCTGTCCGTTATGCAATTTTGACCGAGATAGTCGTGATCATTTATTTTTTCAATGTAACTTCTCGGCTCAAGTGTGGAATAAAGTGAAGGCGCTGGTAAAGTTGACGAATGTGGATACTACTTGGTCATCAATTCTAACTTGGGTGGAGCAACACTCAAGATCAAAGAATGTTGATCACATTGTGTGTAAGTTGGTGATAGCAGCCGCTTCGTACTACATTTGGCAAGAAAGAAATAACAGGTTGTTTAATAATAATAAGAGGTCGGTAGATCAAGTTACTGAGAAGGTTATAGGATCGGTTCGGTTGCGGCTGATGGGATTCAGATTCCGTGTGAGCTCGGCTAGGGAAAGGATCTTCAAGGCTTGGCAGATTGAAGATAGCAACTACGATTTAGTGGATCCGGGCTAGTAGTTTTTCGGGTCTTGTTTTAGTGTCGGTGTTTTTTAAGCTTTGCTTTGGCTGTCATGTGTTTGGTTGTCTTGTTAGTTTGTTTGGTTGATGGATTGTGTTGTGTGGTGTCCTAGGCTTGGCATGTCAAGTCTAGTTGGTGTGTCGTTTTGACATACCCTTGTTTTTATTTGTTTCATCTATAAAATTCATCGGGGTAACCCTTTACCCAAAAAAAAAAGAATGCGCATAAGCGCGAAAAACGATCCAAATTGCGCGACGAATGGATTTTTCTCATGCCAAACACTAAAATAAATTATTTTAGTGCTTACATAAATTTTTGGAAGTCCGGATGTATTCAGAACGTAAGTTATGCGCGAAAGTGCAAACTTATGCACTTTTTGACGCTTTTAGTCCCTGAATGACCCAAAAGTTTATTTTAGCACACCGAACCCCTCAAAGCCTATTTCTAAGCTATATAAAGGATATTTAAGGTGTGTTTAACTTATGGTCATGTTCCGGAATGTCTGTTCCAGTACGAATCGTCATACTTTCGCAGTTTGTCAAATTTAGTCCCTGTAGGCGAATTAACTTGTTTCTGCCATACCAAAGCCTTCAAAACTTATTTCTAAGTTATGTAAGGGTTATTTAAGGTATGTTAAGTATATGTTGATGTTCCGGAGTATTTTTCGCGTTAAACTGAGTACGTTTATGCACCAGTTGACGTATAACTCTCCAGAAAGCGATATTGAGTTTGAAATCGAACAAAAGTCAAAACATGAAAAATGTAAAACATAACCAAACAAACATTGGGATCAAATAACATTGTTTTATTGATAACTAAACTGTTCACAATGATTACAAGCACAGATGTTACAATTAAGTTGTTATGTTTTTGTTTTCTAGAGCCTAGTCTAGTTGTTATTTCCTTTTGGCGGTGCTATTTTTGTTTTTCTCGTTGTTACTTTCATGGGGCATGTCCTTTGGTCGAACTAGTGTAGACTCTCTACACTACTTGTGTTTTTTTTATTGCGAATATATAGAATCACCGGGGTAACCCTTTACCCAAAAAAAACAATTATCTGTATTGAATGTCCGAACTGCATGATTTCATGACATACATCTAGAAAACTCATGAAATACATATTTATGGTGCACATTATTCATTTTATTGGTCACATCTTAAACAGTTTAAACAATGCATCGAAACAACTAGTACAGTTACCAAGTAGACTATTAGTGCAGACAGGAAACGCAGCACTCAGCTTAATGACATATTTAGGACTTAGACGAGAGTCCAACACCAACTATACATTAAACCCTAAGTGGGAGTATAAGGATTTAGTTTAACACTTTCCGAAAGTCCAACAGACACTAAAAACTATCCGAAAACACTATAAGTAACAAATTCAACACTTTTCAGCAGAAAATCAGCAAAATTCAGCATTTGTATTTTTAATACAATGTGTAAAGTGTTGTTTAACTCAAAATTCGTATGAAAAGACATTGGGGTTATCATTTAAATCAATAACCATATCATACCCTACAACTTACATAAGCTAAACACTTAACGGTTAACTTGCGGAACAAACGCCAAACAAATATCCGAACACTATCTAGACATTTTTTTAGTGACTAGTTAACATTATTTTTGGCAATTTAAGACTAGTTATGATCTTGAAACAATTAAAAACACTTAAACATGAAAACACCTAAAACTTTTACTACATTTTACTAACATTTAAATACTTAACAACTTTGAAGCAAATCAAGACCCCCCCCCCCCCCCTATGTGAACCGTCCCCATGTGGGACCCACATCTTGAACAAGTTGTTAAAATATCTAGATATTTTCTCAATTATGCAAGTGTTGATTTAGATGAATGATTAAAGGTGTTTGAAACTTATCCTAACTAAACACTTTCCAAAACATGTTTGGACAACTTTGATAATGATAATTAGAGGATGCTAAACATTTGTTCGCCACAATCAGAGATAAACTAATGGGCAACTGGGGCGATTCTGGGAGAACAACTTGAAACCCTAATTCGATCATCCTTCTTCATTCCTTCTCTAGATTGGATCTGATTAATATATTCGGATTCTTTTCGTGAGTAGGGTTTTCATTTTTTCATGACACATTAGGGTTTCGACAGTTTGTTTCGTTTGCTTATTGGTCCGATTGTTGATTGGTCTGATTGTTTGGCTGATTCTTAATTTCAAGTGCGGTGATTTAGTGTTCCAATTTTAGTTTGAGCTGCATTAGGGAATCAGCAGGGTTTTCACTTCGCACTACATTAGGGTCTTGGCAAATCTGCCCCTAATTCATTCGTACCTCTTTTGCTCTAGGGTGTCGGCATTTCTGTGGCTGTTGTTATGGATGATCAGAATGCAGATGACTCAGACGTTTTTGCGAGGAAGATCAGGAATATCGACGGGAAATCATTTGAGCCAAGACAAGCATCCCTTATGGCGGCTAGGGTTCCGAAATAAATAAGAAGGTATCCTTTATGTTACCATTGAATGATGTTGAACATGTTAATGGTTGTTCTGATTCTCCTAATCAGAAATATGCTAAGGTTTTTTATAAACGAAAGGTAGCTTTTGTGCTCCCATTGAATGATGTTAGTCCTATCTCCCGAGCTAATTCTCAACATCAGTCGTACGCTAATGTTGTGTCAAACAAACAAGCTGATCAGAGTGGTGTTAAGATGGATTTTGGTTCGACAACTCAAAATCAAAATCAGAATGTTGATAATTCAGCTAGGAATGCTAATGAGTCGGCTGATCAATTCCCTAATATTAATTTTCGTTCATTAAAGTCGGATGTCTCATTGGATGGAGTGGATGTTGTCCTACCAATTGATTATGTTCATCAAGTTAACAATAGGTTAGCGAATACTCTTTATGGTTACTTCCTGAGTGATAGAATTGCTTATCCGGTTGTTGAATACTTTGTGAGAACAAATTGGAAGAAACATGGTCTTCAGATGGATTCATAACTACAAGCTTAAAGGTAGGAATTTTTGGGAGGTTCCTTGTCGGGGGAGTATGAGCTGGGGATGGAGGAAAATTTTATCTATCCGAAGTATCATTCGTCCGCACATCTGGTCTTCTTTAAAGAGTGGTTTACAAACTAATGTGTGGAGTGATATGTGGTGTACGGGGAGCCCGCTTAGATCGTTTATAACTCCAAGGTACATTACTAATGCTGGTTTTAATCTTCGGGCTACGGTTGCGGAGGTTATTGATCAGAGTGGAAACTGGAAATGGCCTCAAGCGTGGCTTGATCTATTTCCGGTTTTAATCACTATTTCGGTTCCCATTTTAGACTCTAATGCAGTGGACCGGCTTGTTTGGAAAGATTTGGATGGAAAGACTGGTGATTTTAAATCGGCTCATGTTTGGAACACCATTCGGAGTAGAGAGCATCATGCCTTGTGGGCAAACATGGTTTGGTTTTCTCAATGTATCCCGAGGCATGCGTTTCATATGTGGCTGGCTTTTAGAAATAAGTTAAAGACACAGGATAGGATGGCAGTTTGGGAAGCAGGTAGTCAAACAAATCTGAACCTTATGTGCTGTCCGTTATGCAATTTTGACCGAGATAGTCGTGATCATTTATTTTTTCAATGTAACTTCTCGGCTCAAGTGTGGAATAAAGTGAAGGCGCTGGTAAAGTTGACGAATGTGGATACTACTTGGTCATCAATTCTAACTTGGGTGGAGCAACACTCAAGATCAAAGAATGTTGATCACATTGTGTGTAAGTTGGTGATAGCAGCCGCTTCGTACTACATTTGGCAAGAAAGAAATAACAGGTTGTTTAATAATAATAAGAGGTCGGTAGATCAAGTTACTGAGAAGGTTATAGGATCGGTTCGGTTGCGGCTGATGGGATTCAGATTCCGTGTGAGCTCGGCTAGGGAAAGGATCTTCAAGGCTTGGCAGATTGAAGATAGCAACTACGATTTAGTGGATCCGGGCTAGTAGTTTTTCGGGTCTTGTTTTAGTGTCGGTGTTTTTTAAGCTTTGCTTTGGCTGTCATGTGTTTGGTTGTCTTGTTAGTTTGTTTGGTTGATGGATTGTGTTGTGTGGTGTCCTAGGCTTGGCATGTCAAGTCTAGTTGGTGTGTCGTTTTGACATACCCTTGTTTTTATTTGTTTCATCTATAAAATTCATCGGGGTAACCCTTTACCCAAAAAAAAAAGAATGCGCATAAGCGCGAAAAACGATCCAAATTGCGCGACGAATGGATTTTTCTCATGCCAAACACTAAAATAAATTATTTTAGTGCTTACATAAATTTTTGGAAGTCCGGATGTATTCAGAACGTAAGTTATGCGCGAAAGTGCAAACTTATGCACTTTTTGACGCTTTTAGTCCCTGAATGACCCAAAAGTTTATTTTAGCACACCGAACCCCTCAAAGCCTATTTCTAAGCTATATAAAGGATATTTAAGGTGTGTTTAACTTATGGTCATGTTCCGGAATGTCTGTTCCAGTACGAATCGTCATACTTTCGCAGTTTGTCAAATTTAGTCCCTGTAGGCGAATTAACTTGTTTCTGCCATACCAAAGCCTTCAAAACTTATTTCTAAGTTATGTAAGGGTTATTTAAGGTATGTTAAGTATATGTTGATGTTCCGGAGTATTTTTCGCGTTAAACTGAGTACGTTTATGCACCAGTTGACGTATAACTCTCCAGAAAGCGATATTGAGTTTGAAATCGAACAAAAGTCAAAACATGAAAAATGTAAAACATAACCAAACAAACATTGGGATCAAATAACATTGTTTTATTGATAACTAAACTGTTCACAATGATTACAAGCACAGATGTTACAATTAAGTTGTTATGTTTTTGTTTTCTAGAGCCTAGTCTAGTTGTTATTTCCTTTTGGCGGTGCTATTTTTGTTTTTCTCGTTGTTACTTTCATGGGGCATGTCCTTTGGTCGAACTAGTGTAGACTCTCTACACTACTTGTGTTTTTTTTATTGCGAATATATAGAATCACCGGGGTAACCCTTTACCCAAAAAAAACAATTATCTGTATTGAATGTCCGAACTGCATGATTTCATGACATACATCTAGAAAACTCATGAAATACATATTTATGGTGCACATTATTCATTTTATTGGTCACATCTTAAACAGTTTAAACAATGCATCGAAACAACTAGTACAGTTACCAAGTAGACTATTAGTGCAGACAGGAAACGCAGCACTCAGCTTAATGACATATTTAGGACTTAGACGAGAGTCCAACACCAACTATACATTAAACCCTAAGTGGGAGTATAAGGATTTAGTTTAACACTTTCCGAAAGTCCAACAGACACTAAAAACTATCCGAAAACACTATAAGTAACAAATTCAACACTTTTCAGCAGAAAATCAGCAAAATTCAGCATTTGTATTTTTAATACAATGTGTAAAGTGTTGTTTAACTCAAAATTCGTATGAAAAGACATTGGGGTTATCATTTAAATCAATAACCATATCATACCCTACAACTTACATAAGCTAAACACTTAACGGTTAACTTGCGGAACAAACGCCAAACAAATATCCGAACACTATCTAGACATTTTTTTAGTGACTAGTTAACATTATTTTTGGCAATTTAAGACTAGTTATGATCTTGAAACAATTAAAAACACTTAAACATGAAAACACCTAAAACTTTTACTACATTTTACTAACATTTAAATACTTAACAACTTTGAAGCAAATCAAGACCCCCCCCCTATGTGAACCGTCCCCATGTGGGACCCACATCTTGAACAAGTTGTTAAAATATCTAGATATTTTCTCAATTATGCAAGTGTTGATTTAGATGAATGATTAAAGGTGTTTGAAACTTATCCTAACTAAACACTTTCCAAAACATGTTTGGACAACTTTGATAATGATAATTAGAGGATGCTAAACATTTGTTCGCCACAATCAGAGATAAACTAATGGGCAACTGGGGCGATTCTGGGAGAACAACTTGAAACCCTAATTCGATCATCCTTCTTCATTCCTTCTCTAGATTGGATCTGATTAATATATTCGGATTCTTTTCGTGAGTAGGGTTTTCATTTTTTCATGACACATTAGGGTTTCGACAGTTTGTTTCGTTTGCTTATTGGTCCGATTGTTGATTGGTCTGATTGTTTGGCTGATTCTTAATTTCAAGTGCGGTGATTTAGTGTTCCAATTTTAGTTTGAGCTGCATTAGGGAATCAGCAGGGTTTTCACTTCGCACTACATTAGGGTCTTGGCAAATCTGCCCCTAATTCATTCGTACCTCTTTTGCTCTAGGGTGTCGGCATTTCTGTGGCTGTTGTTATGGATGATCAGAATGCAGATGACTCAGACGTTTTTGCGAGGAAGATCAGGAATATCGACGGGAAATCATTTGAGCCAAGACAAGCATCCCTTATGGCGGCTAGGGTTCCGAAATAAATAAGAAGGTATCCTTTATGTTACCATTGAATGATGTTGAACATGTTAATGGTTGTTCTGATTCTCCTAATCAGAAATATGCTAAGGTTTTTTATAAACGAAAGGTAGCTTTTGTGCTCCCATTGAATGATGTTAGTCCTATCTCCCGAGCTAATTCTCAACATCAGTCGTACGCTAATGTTGTGTCAAACAAACAAGCTGATCAGAGTGGTGTTAAGATGGATTTTGGTTCGACAACTCAAAATCAAAATCAGAATGTTGATAATTCAGCTAGGAATGCTAATGAGTCGGCTGATCAATTCCCTAATATTAATTTTCGTTCATTAAAGTCGGATGTCTCATTGGATGGAGTGGATGTTGTCCTACCAATTGATTATGTTCATCAAGTTAACAATAGGTTAGCGAATACTCTTTATGGTTACTTCCTGAGTGATAGAATTGCTTATCCGGTTGTTGAATACTTTGTGAGAACAAATTGGAAGAAACATGGTCTTCAGAAAACTATGATGAATTCGAATGGGTTTTTCTTCTTCAAGTTTGAAGACAGAAAGGGTATGAATAACGTTCTTGAAGGGGGTCCGTGGCTGATTCGTAATAAGCCACTTTTTCTTAACACTTGGTCCCCTACAAACACTCTTAAAAAAGAAGATATTAAAAAGGTTGCGGTTTGGGTTAAATTGCATGAGGTTCCTATAGTGGCGTATACTGATGATGGGTTAAGCATGCTGGCGTCTAAAATTGGTTCACCTATGCGGTTGGATTCGTATACAATTGATATGTGTAACGAGGCTTGGGGAAGGAGCAGCTATGCTAGGGCTCTCATTGAAATATCTGCTGAACATGATTTTAAAGAGGTTCTAACCATGGCTATTCCTGAGTTGGATGAGAATAAGTATGTTACTGAGTCTATTCGTGTGGAATACGAATGGAAACCCCCGAGATGTGCCCACTGTTGTGTATTTGGGCATGACTCTGAGGAGTGTCCAACATGCATTCAATCAACAGTGAGACCTCCTACTAACAGTCCGAAAGTAGATGGGGATGGTTATACGGAAGTTAAGGCTAAGAAGCGTGCAAAGAAGAACGGATTTCAAGTTAACAATCAGAAGCCCAAGTTTGAATATAGACATGTGGATAAAAAGAAAAAGGCAGGAAATTCATCCTATGTGAATGCACAGGGTACTAGTTCCTCCAAGGTTCAAACACACAATTCGTTTAGTGCTCTTGGCTTTGTTGAGGGGAATGGGAATTCCGTCCAGGGGAAATGTAAAGGGGGATGTGAGCTAAATGAGGAGTCTGACGAGGACGAGGTAGAGGTTGTTTATGATGAAATGAATGAGTGTATGACATCGGGTACACATCATACGTCTTCCAGTACAGGGGCAAGCACCTCTTCAACAAAGTTATCCAATGGATAGGTTGTTTCTGTTTCATGCTAGGGGGTTGACGTCGTTGTTTGGTCTATTTTCGAGTTGTCTACTAGTTAGTCATTATTATCATGATTGTAGTAGGCTAGGTCGAGGTGGTATCTTGGTTTGTTTTTTTTTTTTTTTTGCTTACATATATGGGGCCTGTCCTGTATATGAACTAGTAGGGAACTCATCCTCACTACTTGTACTTATTTGGCGGTTGTCTATAATAGAATCAGCGGGGTAACCCTTTACCCAAAAAAACTAAACACTTTCCATCATTCTTACACCATCAAAACACACACATAAGCTCTCATTTTTCCTTCACCATTTTCGGCCAACATACCCTTCAAATCATCTTCATTTCAAGCCATTCTCATGATGATCAAGATGTACTTCCATGGAACATAAGAAGATCTAAGGCATCTCCAAGTTGAAGCAAGCATTTTCACCCACTTTGGAGCTTTCAACCATCATAATCTTCATCATCTTTGCTTTTCATCATCATCATCTAGATCTTCCCTAGCCACAAGAGCTAGAAGTGAGCATCCTAATCTTTATTTCATACTTATTTATGTATATATTACTTATGAACAAGTTAATATCTAAAAGACTCATGCAAGAATAAGATGAAAATACTTAAAAACAAACCAAAGATCATAATATATAAGTTGTTTATGTTGTGATATGTAAACTTGTTAGATGATGTCTAAAAACATAATCTAACAAGTGTACATGAAAGTATTAAAAGGGTTATTTTGAACATGGTGTTTTAATAATACTCTCTCTCTAGCTGGCGATTTTTTTCATCTCTGAATCCTTGATTCCTTCATGATTTTGATGTATAACAGTCTGTGATCCGTGTTTGATTTATCAAACAATTGTAACGAACTCGTTAGCATCTCCTGATCGTTTTAATCCTGGATGTTTCTTCTTCATCCCCGGCCTTAGTCTAATAATCAGATCTGATTGAATAGAGTTTTGGGTCTTTCGGTCCTACTGGTAAGGCAGTAACCTTGATTGATCGGACTCGCTATTTGATTTCGAGATGATTGTTGGATTAGGGTTTTTGCTAGATTAGGGTTTTACTTTGTGTCTTTTGTGTCTTCTGGTCTTTGAGTTTCTTCTTGCATGGTCTTCTGTTGATTCGTTTTTTTGAGAGAGTTGCTGTGTTTATCATGGATGAACGTAAAAAGTCTGAGGGTAATGTGCAAGATGGCAGGTTCAAGCCACCATTACTTTACCAAGGATTAGCTAGTCGGGTCGTGAACATTGAAGGGAATACCTTTGTACCGCGAAGGGGTGTTGTCCAGCAATCCAGCTCTGATCCGAAACTGTTTAATGTAATCGATGAACTATCAAAGATTACCGTCCCAGTTAATCCGGAAACTTCTGATCGTGAAGGTATTAACCTGGAAAAAGATAATAACGCGAAAGGGCAATCTTATGCGGAGAAATTAGCTACTGTTAAACCAATTCAGAAGGTAAATTTCCGATTCATGGAAAACTCTAAAGCTGTTGAGGATGTTGACGTTGATGTTACTATTCCGGTTGCCTCGGTTAAGCAGGTTCAAGATAGATTTAATAATGTGTTATTTGGGTATTTTCTGGGGAAAAGGTTAGCGTTTCCGGTTGTTGAGTATTTTGTGAGCCATAGGTGGGAAAAATATGGGCTGCAAAAATGTATGATGAATGGCAAAGGGTTTTTCTTTTTCAAGTTTAACTCAAAAGATGGTATGGAACAAGTTATGCAAGATGGTCCATGGCTGATTAGAAACATACCTCTTTTCCTAAAACAATGGTCGCCGAACACTGAACTTAAGAAGGAAGAATTGAAAAAGATACCAGTTTGGGTAAAGATGCATGATGTTCCTCTGGCTGCTTATACGGAGGATGGGCTTAGCTTGATTGCCTCTAAAATAGGAGCCCCTAAGGTGCTTGATAATGAAACGACTAAAATGTGCTTGGACTCGTGGGGAAGGAGTGGATATGCAAGAGCTATAGTCGAGTTAGGTGCTGAAAAAGAATTGAAAGAGAACGTGATTGTGGCTATCCCTAATGTTGAAGATGGAGGATACCTTAAGAGTAATATTAGGGTGGAGTATGAGTGGAAACATCCACGGTGTAATTCTTGCAACGTATTTGGTCATGGCTTTCAAGAATGCCCAGCTAATGTCCATGAGAAACCTGACAAGAGAACTGATGAAAAAGAGAATGTTGATGAGCAGGGTTTTAAGAGTGGAAATATCAGGAGAAAGGGTGCTAAACATCAGTATAATGTTAAGGATAGGCAGCGGTTTGTGTATAAGCCAAAGAAACCAGCCGAAAAGGTTGACAAACAAGCTGAAAAGGTGGATACGGCCAGACCGAGTTCATCTAAAGGACCAAGTATTCGTACTAGCAATACTTTTGATGCTCTGAACGATGTGGATGATGAATGGGCTTCGGAAGCTGATGAGGTCGGGCTTAATGAGGAGATAGGTGGGTATAATTTCTTGGATGATACTCTACCTGGTATAGCTATTAAAACAGGTGCAAGCACACCTGCTCAGGAGGTTATTAATTGATAGTATTGCTGCTTGGAACATTAGGGGCTTGAACCATCCCCTCAAACAAAAGGAGGTTCGGAAGTTTGTTAAAGATAATGGGCTGCAAGTCTTGGCTATTCTGGAATCTCATGTTAAGGTAGCTAATCTCGATGTGGTTTGTAAGAATGTTTTTAGAAGTTGGGATTGGACTTCAAACGGAAATCTGTGTAATAAAGGTACAAGAATCGTGTTAGGTTGGAACGTGGAGAATGTTGATGTTATGATGTTGCATGCAACTGATCAAGTTATTCATGCTCAAGTTATCTTTAAAAAAGATAAAACTATGACAAATGTTTCGTTTATGTATGCGAGTAATAATGATCAAGAAAGAAAGAAACTTTGGGATTCTTTAAGGATGCATAAAGGAGTGGTTCGTTCGAACCCGTGGATAATCATGGGGGATTTCAATGTGGTGCTGAATTTAGAAGATAAGTGCTTCGGCTCTTCTACTATTACGGCTGCAATGAAAGATTTTAATGATTGTGTAAACGTTCTTGGAATTTTTGATGTTAGAGTCCATGGAATGCATTTTACTTGGAATCAACGTCCAAAGAATGGTGTAGGGATCCGGAAGAAGTTGGACAGAATAATGGCAAATGTTAATTTTGTGGATACCTTTGTGGATGCTTATGGGGTGTTTCTTCCGAATGGGATCTCTGATCATTGTCCAAGTTTATTAAAAATTCATATGGCTTCTCGGAACAAACCTAAACCATTTAAGTTTTCTAATTTTTTGACGCATAAGAAAGATTTTATGGAAGTGGTGAGTAGTGGTTGGGCCGTGGAAGTGTTGGGGGTTCCGATGTTTCGTGTAGTCAAGAAACTTAGGGGTCTCAAGCACCCTTTTAGACTGCTTTTGCGTAAACAAGGGAATCTTCATAAGAAAGTGATAGACTTGAAAGTTGAGCTGGAGAAATTGCAGAGTTCGTTGGATACTGACCCGTTCAATTTGGAAATTAAGGAAGCCGAAGGCATATGTTTAAAGAAGTATTTGGAAGCAACGGTTGATGAGGAGAGATTCTTGAAACAAAAAGCTAAACAAAAATGGCTAGAGGCAGGTGATTCGAATACAGCTTTTTTCCATAATGTGGTAAAATGTAGAAATCATGTTAATAAAATTAATGTCATCAAAGACACATCTGGAAATATGTATGAAGGAGTAGACGTTTCTATGGCGTTGGTCAATCACTTTCGAGGGTTCCTTGGAACGAATGGGGGTACAATGAGTAGAGTTACTCGAGATGTTTTTTTAAATACTCTTAATCCTCTAGTGGCTGATTCAATGTGCAGACAAGTGACTCCAGATGAGGTGAAAAATGCAATCTTCTCTATTAGCGAAAATAAGGCGTCGGGGCCGGATGGTTTTACGTCTGATTTCTTTAAAAAGGCTTGGTCTATTGTTGGTAGTGAGGTTACGGATGCTGTTATTGATTTCTTTCATTCGGGTAAAATGCTTCAAGAGATTAACCATACGTTTATAGCCCTTATTCCGAAGGTCACTACTCCGGAAGTAGTTACGGATTACAGGCCTATATCGTGTTGTAATGTGGTCTATAAGGCAATTAGTAAGATAATAACGAGCCGGATTCTTGAAGGGTTAAAGGATATCATAAGCGATAATCAATCGGCATTTGTTCCCGGTAGGAGAATTTCTGATAACATAATGCTTATTCAGGAACTTATGCATAATTATCATCGTTCATCTGGTCCTCCTAGATGTGCTATGAAAGTGGATATCCAAAAAGCTTATGACATAGTGGATTGGAGATTTCTTCGTGATATTTTGCATGGGTTTGGATTTCGGCCTCTCATTATTTCCTGGATAATGGAATGCGTCACGACTGCTTCTTTTTCCTTAAGTATAAACGGGAATATTCATGGTTATTTCAAAGGAAAGCGTGGATTACGTCAAGGAGATCCAATGTCTCCTTATTTATTTACTATGGTGATGGAAGTGTTAACGTTGATTCTTATAAAAGCAGCGGATTTGGATACTTCGTTTAGATTTCATAACAAGTGTGAGAAGCAAATGATCATTAACCTATGTTTTGCTGATGATCTTTTCCTGTTCGCAAGGGGTGATGTTGCTTCGGTCAAGGTTATTATGCGGTGACTAAAGGAAAAACCGTAATGCTCTCTCTCTAGCTTGGCGATCCTGTTCTTCATGAATCCTCATGAATTTCGTAATGATCTGTATAACAGTCTGTGATTAGGGATTTATTCTTAATCTCTATAACGAACTAGTTAGCAGATTTGATCGTTTTTCATCTAGGGTTTCTTGTTTTCGTCGTGTTTTCTGTCGCCGCCCTATTTCTGTGTATTCTCACGTGGTGTATAGTCTGCCTGGGTGATCAATCTGTCTAGGATATTGATTTACCTGGTTTACTATATAGTGCAAAAGGTGCATGGAGTAGGGTTTGCTAGAATTAGGGTTTTTCTGTCTTCCGTTTGTCTGCTTGTTGCGTTCCTAGTTCACGTGTTTTCTTGGTGCATGGTTGTGAGTTTTGCTGGTTTATTGAGAGAGGTGTTAAATTAATAATGGATACTCGTCCCAATACAGATGATTCTGTCCTTCCTGATCGAGGTAAGCCGCCATTACAATTCAAGGGGTTAGCTAGTCGAGTAGTTAATATAGATGGTAATCCGGTTTTACCTAGACGGGGTACTGTGCAATTGCCGCAACATGATGCTAAGGAATTTCGAATAATAGATGAATTATCCAAGATTACTATTCCAGTTCCGCCTTCGGATTATGAGGCTGCCGGTTCTAATTATGAGAGTAGTGATAAACTTGAAAATCAGCCGAATAAGGATGTTACGGCCAAACCTATGTCATATGCTGATACAGTAGCTGTTAATGGATTGAAGAAAGTTAATTTTCGTTCACTTGCTTGTTCCGCAACACAAGATGGATGTGATGTTGTCTTACCGAGGGAATCTGTTCAATCAGTGCAGGATAAGCTGGCTAATACCCTGTATGGGTATTTTTTAGGTGATCGTGTTGCCTTCCCTGTAGTGGATTATTTTGTTCGAACGAATTGGAAAAAGTATGGCTTGTTGAAAACTATGATGAACGCGAATGGTTTCTTCTTCTTTAAATTTAATGATGAGGTTGGTATGTCGAATGTTCTGAAGGATGGGCCTTGGATTATTAGATCACAGCCATTATTCCTGGATAGCTGGACTCCGACAATGAAACTAGAGAAGAAAGAGGTAAAGAAGCTTCAGGTATGGGTCAAAATTCATGAAGTTCCTTTAGCGGCTTATACGGAGGATGGTCTTAGCTTGATTGCAACTACTATTGGGGAACCAAAAATGCTAGATTCTTTTACTACTTCCATGTGCATCGACTCGTGGGGCCGCAGTAGCTATGCAAGAGCGTTGATTGAGGTCTCGGCTGAGAAAGAATTTCGAGAGGAGATTACAATGGCAATTCCAGAACCGGAAGGGGAAGGTTTCATTAAAGAGACTATGTACGTGGAGTATGAATGGAGTCCACACCGGTGTGCTAACTGCTGTGTTTTCGGTCATTCGACTGATATGTGCCCGAAACAACCGAAGAAACAAGCTATGATGGTGTATGAGAACCACAATCGTAAGGATCAAAAGAATCTTCCTGTAAAGAAGGCTCCTATTGTGGATCAAGACGGATACATAGGGGTGTATGGTAAGAAAGCAGCTAAGAAAGTTGGTATTCCTGTTAATAAACAAAAGACTAAGTTCGAATATCGTCCTGTGGGTTCAAAACCAAAAGGCGACACCAATAAAGAATGGGATCCTATGGAAAGAAGATCGAATAACCCTTTTGATGCTCTAAATGACGTGGAGGACGAGTCGGGTACTAGCAATACGAAAGCGGGATTGAATAATGATGAATCTGATGAAGATGAGGTTATAGAGGTGGAAAACGAAATGGATGGGTTTATGACGGAGGGTACTCTAAACATTAAAAGTAAAGGAGCAAGCACTCCTTCTCCGAAAGTTACCAATGGTTAGTATTGCGACTTGGAATATAAGGGGGTTGAACCGCCCCCTTAAGCAGAAAGAGGTTCGGCAGGCAGTCAAGGATTTTAATCTAAGTTTGTGTGCTATTCTAGAGTCTCATGTGGAAGTTGGTAATTTAAGTTAAGTTTGCAAGGCAGTTTTCAGATCTTGGGACTGGACTTCGAATGGGAGTTGTTGTTCTAAAGGCACTAGAATTATTATTGGATGGAATCTGGCAATTTTTGATGTGATGATCTTGGCGCAATCTAATCAGGTTATGCATTTACAGCTCGTTTTCAAATTGGATAAAAAAAATGATGTTTTGTTCAGTTGTTTATGCTGATAATTATTACATGGCCCGGAGAGAGTTATGGAATAATCTTTCTATACACAAAGCGCTTGTTACTGATAAACCTTGGTGCATTATGGGAGATTTTAACACGGCTCTTAATACAGAGGATAACTCTATGGGAACTTCATCGATTTCTACTGGTATGCGTGACTTTCAAGAGTGTGTAGATAATATTGAAGTCGTTGATATCAACCGTATGGGGATTCACTTTACTTGGAGTCAAAAGCCAAGAAATGGGGTAGGTTTACTAAAGAAACTTGATCGAGTAATGGGTAATACGAATTTTATAGCTGATTTTCCGAATTCTGTGGCCATTTTCAAACCGTATAGACTTTCGGATCATTGTCCTTGTATTCTATCATTCCCGGAAGCTAGTAGACTGAAGCCGAGGTCTTTCAAGTTTGCGAATTTCCTGGTTTTTAAACCGGAATTCCTGGAGATTGTTAAAAGCAACTGGCTTACTAATGTAAATGGTGTTCATCAGTTCAGAGTGGTGAAAAAGCTTCGATTGCTTAAACATCCGCTGCGTTCTCTTTTATTTAAACAAGGTAATATTCACAAAAAAGTTGAGAAACTTCGTTCGGATCTAGATTTAATACAGCAAAATATTGATCGGGATCCCTCTAATGCTGATCTTAGAGCAGCCGAGTGTGTGATTAGTCGTGACCTCCAAGAGGCTTCGCTAGACGAAGAGCGATTTCTGAAACAAAAATCTAAAGTAGATTGGTTAAGTGCGGGAGATATGAACTCTGCTTTTTTTCACTCGTCTCTGAAAATGAAAAATCATTGTAGTCGAATTGAGGTGATAAAGATTCGGAAGGGAAGCTCTATGAGGGTGATACGGTGTTCCAACCGTTTGTCAAGCATTATGAGAAATTTTTTGGAACGCAAGGTGATACGTCTCTTACTCCGGCTCCGGATTTATTCTCTAAAAGGCTACCTCCTCAGGTTGCTCATCATATGATCCGGCAAGTCTCGGCGGAAGAAGTTAAAAAGGCGATGTTTGATATTGGTGTTGATAAAGCTCCGGGCCCTGATGGTTATACTGCGGCATTTTTCAGAAGTGCATGGCCGATTGTCGGAAATGATGTTACTTGTGCTATCATTGATTTTTTTGAGACAGGAAACCTTCTTCGAGAATTGAATCACACAACGATCGTGCTTATTCCGAAAATTCCTACCCCTTCGGCAGTCAGTGACTATCGGCCGATTGCTTGCTGTAATGTGTTATACAAATGTATCAGTAAAATCGTTGCGGATAGAATTAAGGGTGCGCTGAATGAAATCGTTAGTATTAACCAATCAACATTTTTTCCAGGAAGGAGAATTTCTGATAACATTATGTTGACGCAAGAATTAATGCATAACTATCATAGAAATGTGGGTCCTCCAAGGTGTGCATTTAAAGTGGATATCCAGAAAGCTTATGACACGGTTGACTGGAGGTTTCTGAAAAGTGCTTTGCTTGGATTTGGGTTTAATGACAAGATGATTGCATGGATCATGGTATGTGTCTCGACTGCTTCCTTTTCTCTGTGTGTGAATGGTTTCGTGCATGATTTTTTTCAGGGTAAAAGAGGTTTACGGCAAGGGGATCCAATCTCCCCTTATCTTTTTACCTTAGTTATGGAGGTTCTGACGGCTATTCTTCAGCATGCGGTTCGTATTGATTCGTCATTTAAGTTTCATAATAAATGCGAAAAACAGCAGATTATCAATCTTTGTTTTGCGGACGATTTGTTCCTGTTTGCTAGAGGAGAAGTTAATTCGGCTAGGTGTATTATGACATCTCTCTCTAAGTTCACTAAGATGTCGGGATTACAGCCGAGTAACCAGAAGAGTACAATATTCTTTTGTAATGTCAATGGCCATGTCAAAGATGCTATTTTGGATCTCATGCCTTTTGTCGAAGGTACTTTGCCTGTTAAATATCTGGGTGTGCCCTTGATCTCTTCTAGACTCGGCTATAGTGAATGTCGAGTGCTCGTGGATAGGCTTAAAAAACGTATAACACATTGGAGGAACAAGTTGCTTTCGTTTGCTGGTAGATTTCAGCTTATTACTTCAGTTCTCTCAGCTATGCACATTTATTGGTCATCTGTTTTTATGTTGCCGATTCGTATTGTTCTCGAGCTTGAAGCTTGTATGCGTAATTTCCTATGGTCCCAAGAGAGTTCGTATTCTAAAGGTAAATCAAAAGTTTCTTGGAAAACCGTTTGTACTCCGAAGTATGAAGGAGGGTTGGGAATTAGACGAATAGGGGATATGAATAAGGCTCTTATGTCTTATCATATTTGGAGTATTGTTTCTAAGAGGGATTCTTTATGGGTGGATTGGGTGCACAGTTACAGGTTAAAAGGCAAGAGCTTCTGGATGTGCAAAACCCCACCTAATTATTGTTGGTCTTGGAGAAAGCTAGTGCAACTGCGGCCTCTTATAAGAAATCATATATGGTCGGAATTAGGTAATGGCGCTGACACTTCTGCTTGGTTCGATTACTGGAGTGATATAGGGCCGCTTGGTGATTTTATTTCGCCTAGAACCATTACCGATGCAGATTTTAAACTGGATGATTCTGTGGCTAACATCTACTCTAATGGTTCTTGGGCGTGGCCTTTGGCATGGAGAGATCTTTTTCCGGTTCTAATTCAGTTAGATCAAGTTCAGTTAACTCCAACGAAGCATGATAGATTGGTTTGGAGAGAAGGTAGTGATACTATGGAGTTCTCATCTTCTTGTGTGTGGCACTCGGTTCGGTACACGGGTCCGGAAGTGAATTGGTGTAGGATTGTTTGGTTTGCGCAGTCTATCCCTCGTCATGCTTTTATGATGTGGCTGGTCCTTAAAGGTAAGCTTTTGACTCAAGACAAAATTCTAAAGTGGGATATATCGCGGAGGAAGAACATGAATATGATGTGTTGCATGTTATGTTATCAGAATTTTGACTCACATCCGCATTTATTTTTTGAATGCAAATATTCGGCTCAAGTTTGGTATAAAATTCGAAACAAGGTGAAGATGGGTGATGTTAGTCCGAAATGGAATGATATAGTAGATTGGTTGCTGGTTCGTGTTCGGTCTAAATCGGCTATGAACTATATTGCCAAAATTCTGGTTGCGGCTGCTGTGTACTTTATTTGGCAAGAAAGAAATGCTAGAACTTTCAAAACTCAGTTGAGACCTCCGGAGAAAATTAGTGAGATTATTTTAAATACGGTCAGATACAAGCTGATGGGAGCTAAATTAAAGAACACTTCAAGTGTGCGGAGACTTCTTGAAGAGTGGGAGATTCGTGGGGATCATGTGGAAGATGATGGCGGCTGATTAGTTTTTGGCTATTATTGCATCTATCTAGATTTTAGTCTAGTTGTTTTCCTTGTATTTCTTTGGTTGATTCTGGTTGTTTCTTGTTTTACTTTCATGGGGCATGTCTCATGATTGAACTAGTGTAGGCATTCTACACTACTTGTTTTGTTGGTTTGTGAATATATAGAATCACCGGGGTAACCCTTTACCCAAAAAAGGTTATTATGCGGTCCTTGAAGGAGTTTGAGGAGGTGTCAGGTCTTATCCCTAGTAATTCTAAAAGCACTATATTTTTTTGTAATGTGTCTAGCTCTGTTAAGACCAGGATTGCCCATTTCGTTCCGTTTGAGGAAGGAAAACTCCCTATTAAATATCTGGGTGTTCCTTTGCTGGCATCGAGGCTTTTAGTTAAAGATTGCAAGGTTCTGGTGGAGCGTATGAATAAACGGATATCTGATTGGAAGAACAGGTTTCTCTCTTTTGCTGGTAGGCTTCAACTTGTGATCTCTGTGCTCTCTTCTATCCATGTATATTGGGCGTCAGTATTCATATTACCGGTTAGTATAATTAAGGATCTGGAGAGCAAAATGAAATGGTTTCTTTGGGGTTATGGTACTCTTTCTAAGGGGAGAGCCAAGGTAGCGTGGAAAGATGTGTGTCTTCCGAAGTTGGAAGGTGGTTTGGGTATACGGCGTATCTCTGATGTGAACAAGTCATTGATGGCGTATCATATTTATAGTCTTTTAGCAGGTAGAGAATCATTGTGGACTAATTGGGTTCGTATCTATAGGCTTCGTGGACGCAGTTTATGGGATATTCCGGTGCAAGCCAATTCCCCTTGGGGTTGGAAGAGATTAATGAAATGCAGGCATATATTTCAAGATTATTTATGGTGTAAAATCGGTAATGGCCAAAATGCTTTTCTTTGGTTTGATAAATGGAATGCGGATTGTCCTCTTTCAAATTTTGTTACTCCTCGGCAAATGGCCAGATATGGGTTTTCTATCAAGTCTAAAGTTGCTGATGCTATTCATAATGGAGTGTGGGCTTGGCCGGAAGAATGGAGGGATGTGTACCCGAACTTGTTTCAGCTCCGGCCTTTGAGTTTGTCTTCTGTTAAGGATAGAGTCTTGTGGTTGAATTCAGAGGGTAAGTTAGTTCCTTTTTTCGTCTAAGGAAGTGTGGGAGTCTATTCGTGTTCGTCACATACCGGCTGTTTGGTCAAAGGTGGTTTGGTCGTCTTTCAATATTCCAAAACATGCATTCATATGTTGGCTCATCTTCAAGAAGAAACTTGGACACAAGACCGTATTTTACAATGGAATCATCGTGTTACGGGTTCTATGAACCAAATGTGTTACCTATTGTGCTATTCGAATTTAGAGACACATGATCATTTGTTTTTTCAATGTGGTTATTCGAGATTAGTGTGGAGTAGTGTGCGGAATAAAGTTGGCATGAATTCGGTTCATGAGTCGTGGGATGAAATCGTCACCTGGCTGGTAACGAGAGCTAATTCTAGAGTTGTTTATGCAGTTGCTAGTAAACTGATTGTGGCGGCTTCGGCATATGCCATTTGGACTGAAAGAAACTCTAGATTTTTTAGTAACAGGTTGAGGCCACCAGAGCAGATTGTTGACACTGTTATTAGCACTGTGAGAGCAAAATTAATTTCCTTCAAGTACAAGCAAACATCCAATGTTAAGAGGTTCCTGGAGGAGTGGAAGCTGGACAAGGAAGATCTCCTAGAAGATTGAAGTCCTATGATTCTAGTTTTTGTTTTGTGCTAGTATAGGTTGTTCTTGTTTGGTTGTTTCCTTGTTTTACTCTTTAGCGGTATGTCGCTAAGAGAACTAGGGGGTTTTTTTTAGCCTTCCTACTTGGTTTTTAATTGAATGGTATAAAATCACCGGGGTAACCCTTTACCCAAAAAAAACATGGTGTTTTAATGGATGAACATAATTTTTGGTGTTGTAAAAGTATATAAAGTATTACACAAAAATTATGTACTCTTGGAAAGATTTATAAAGTAACATACAAGATGGGTTTTTATAAAACTTTGGCAAAACTTGAAGTAAAGTATGATTTTTAAACAAATAAATATACGTAAAGATCATACCAAAACCCTACATGTTCATAAGTTCATCTTGTTAAAGTTTGTTATAAATCTCATGTGTTTTTGTGTAGAAATGACTTGAGGAAATTGTTGTTGATTTTTAAAAGAAAATGATATGTTTTGATAACATGGCAAAGTTCATATTTCAAAGGAACTATGGCCAATTTTTCTTAGAAATCATGTGTTAGAAAAATTTTCATTTTTAAACAAAGTCTTTACAAGATTAGAAAGATCTTTTATATTTTGGTAAAATATATATTTAGAAATCATAACAAATATGTGCTATGTGTTTATTATTTGTATTAGTTATATATAAAAGCTAGGGACTTGATTATAATGATACAAATGAATACAAGACATATTTACAACTAAAGACTTACAAGAGTACTTATATATACACCTTAAATACAATTTACGGATGATTCGGACACTCAGATACCACTTATGGACAATTCGGACATTTGAACAAAGAAACGGACTATATAAGTATTTCGGACTACAATATATAGTATATCAAAGGTTGGTAAATTATACTTTCAAAACAAACAAGTGACCTTATATATTCTACAAGTATACAAAATATATTACACTTTGGTTTATCTTATAAAGGTATTATTTCTGAAGCATATAAAGATATTTATATATATTTCATAACATCTAAAATGTATTATTTTGGTGGAAGACTAAAATTATATATTTCTAGAATTAATCTTAAAAATCGATTATTTTTAAGATGGTTTTTATACATACTTCTGTCACACCCCGACCGCGTAAAACAACGAAACTGTGGCGGAAACGTCGGGGAGTGGAGCGACAGAATTATTGTTTCACAACACATGGATCAAAAAGTTTCGTTTTATTGAATTATTAAATATTTACATTGTCTTAAAGTTAAAACAAACAAGTTCACATATCGACTCTCATCGTTATTCAATCATTAAGGCCTCGTCCGGTCCTAAGTGAGCATGCATCCTAGTCGCAGTCAACATCATTCAATAACACCTGAAACATATGTAAAAAATAAAGTCAGCAAAGAAATGCCGACGAGCACATAGGTTTTGTGAGAGTGTCGGATTCATGGCTCGTATACATGTTGCAAAATCTTGTACTACTACATAAGTTGATATTTGAAAACCTTGTTTTGTAAACATTTGTATTGTAAAATTATTAACCAACTCTAAACAGATTGGTTATAGTTTATAAAACCTCGATGCCATGAATCTTAACCCAAAACATTTGTTTATGTAAACCAAGTCGTAAATCGTTCTCGTAATAAAACTCGTATGGTTTATATCGATCGTATAGTAAACATCGTTGTGTGACATCGTTTAAAATTGTTCGTCCAAGTGATCTAAATAACGCCACTGAATGTAATATGATAAAAGCACTTATATATAAGAAGTACCAGCGGCGTATCTACCATGCTTTTATCACATTACACCCGTCCCGTTATCTAATCACATACCCAAAAACCCATCGTTTAACTCGTTCATGTAATAGACCATCGTTCATTTGTTTAAATCATTCAAATCGTTCCAAATCGTTCATAATCGTTCAATCGTTCAAAATCGTTCAAATCGTTCTCGTTTTAATTGTGAAAACTAACTTTTGGTCGTCTCGCTTATAACATTCAAACCTTCATAACTCGTCCATCGTTCAACTTGTTCAACTCGTATTAACAAACCACCAAAGGGTAAGTTAACAATCATCAGGTTCAGTCGTTACCCACATAACCCCATACATAACCATGGTGGCAGTCCGATAACGGGATTTGTTAGATCCTATGGTACCATAACCTAATACTGGTCGGCTCGGCCAAAGCTAATGAATGTCATTCGTTATGTAAATACGTCCAACAAGTTCATTCACATTATCGAAATCGTTGTTGTTTAATATAAACCATAGTATTCGTTTTAGAAAAATCATCGTTTGAAAGCATCGAAATCGTTTAACACATATGAATCACCCCAAAACAATTAAAACAGTAAAATAGGGGAACTATGTACTCACATCGTAGTGCAAAGTATCCTTGATTAAGTGAACTAACAAAGCTCGAGCAAACCAAGGAAATCAAATAGCACCTAGTAATCAGATCGCTAAGTTAATAAATCGACACCTAAATCAGAAGATCGGGTAGACAGAGGTCTCGTAAAGCAAATGAGTATTGGAACTCATGCGATATGGTTTATCAAAGCCTACATTCTAAATCGGAACCTATCCTAAGTGCTTACGACCCGTTACGACCCGTTACGACCCATTAAGGTAGCTTATGCTACGTTAACGCGTCGTTCACGCAAAAACGCATTTGAGACGCCTAACTAGTCCTATGACAAGTATTATATGCCCTAACATGTTTAAATATGTTGCATAATCAGTTTAAGTGACAAAAATTAAGTTACATATGCTTAGAATCAAATTATGCATGAAAAGGGCATTTTGGTCATTTTTCTAAGGCATATAAACTACCTATCATACAACTAATTAATCTAAGTGACCATAGGTATAACCTCAGAAGGTTATTCCCTATACAACTATGGTCACTAAATGTGCTTGGTCGGATCCTAATGATCGATCAAACGGGTCGGGTTCGAAAGTCTAAGTGGTTGTTAAGACCGCTTGACTTACGACCCTAAACAAGCACTAGACTAAAAGTGACGAGTTAAACATGTCAAAACATGTTTAAGTAAGTTAGAAAACAGGTTTGATATCAAAACAAAGTGTTTTGATACCCAAAAATAGCTTCGTTGCAAAATACGCATAAACACGTATTTTGATCGAAACTTTGACTCGTCACTTCGACTAATCGACGTGGTAATCAGTAGGTATAGTCACAAGGGACTATAACTGTCACACCCCTACCGCGTAAAACAACAAACAGCGGCGGAAACGTCGGGGAGTGGAGCAACAGAATTATTGTTTCACAACCAAGGTATTTAAAGTTTCGTTTTATTTATTAACATTGATTACATTGTCTTAAAACAAGGAAATACATAACATAAATTAAACTAGTCTTGCTTCTTTTATGTCACTAAGGTCCACGTCCGCCTAAGTGTATCTTGATCAACCCTATGCATCATCTCCTGAAAACACATATGAAAATAGGTACGCCAGCATAAAAATGCCTGTGAGATACATAGGTTTTGTTGAAGCAGGATTCATGACTTGTAAGTTAAAAGAAATGTTTAACAAAAAGCTAGTCATGAATCTTGTAAAAAGTTTTCTTTTATAAATCATACGAAAATCGATATGAAATTCAAATGATATTAAAGAAAAGTGTATGGTTAACTGAATAACCAAGTAAAATGAGTTTGTATATGTTATGTTATTTGTAAAACAATATTTTGTGAAAATCTGTCGTTTGTGTAAAATGTATCATGTCGTTGTTGAAATGATTTAGATAACGCTACGATATGTAATATCATAAAAGCACTTATATATAGGAAGTACCAGCGGTGTATCCACCATGCTTTTATCATATTACACACGCCTCGTTATTTAAATCACTTACCCATTAATCACCAAAATGTCTTGTTTAAACCAATGTCAAAATGTTTATGTGTAAACAGAGTCTACTGTCAAATCTAAATCATGTCTTGTATAATCAAATGTTATGTATGGCAAGTAAAAAGTATCTACTCAAACCATATGTATAATGTTAATGTGTAAAAAAATGTGATGTATGGTGAATAAAAGTATTACTCAACCCCATAGGTAAAATGTACAAAACAATGTATTTGATATAAATCATAGTTTAAGTCAAAAGTTATGTTTTGCAAAATCCATGCGTTACTGATACAAACATTTATGCGGTAATGTTAAACGCATACATTCAAGCCTTGAGACTGTAGGATAAACCTTTAAACAAATCAAAGGTTTATTAAAAATGTTTTCGGATTCGGTCATTCCTTACGTCCAAACAAACCTAGGATTCCAGGAATGGGAGTTGTCAATTCCTATGGTACCACTACATACTACCGAGCGGCGAGCGGCATGATCAGTGTTAATGAACGTATTTTAGTTTCATTATACAAACCAAATGTCATACCAAATTGTAACCATGTTATGTGAAAACAATGTACTAAGTATGCTAAATAAACATACGAAGCAGAAACGTTCATGTAAATCAATGTGCTAGCATGCTTAGTAAACATACATAGCAGAAATGTAATGTAAATCAATGTGTCCATATGCTGAGTAAACATATGCAACAAATGTGTTTATGAAATCAATGTGCTAGCATGCTCAGTCAACATACATAGCAAATGGCAATTTAAATCATGTACTATATGCGTACTAATGAACATAGCAAGTATATGTCATGAAAGCACGAAAAGCACGAAAGTAACAAGTAGGCACATGTGTTTCACCCCAAAATATTTGAAAACAGTAAAAGAGGGGACTATGTACTCACTTGATATTTCTTAATAATCTTGAAATAACAACCAAGTAACGCTTGAAGGATCACGTAATCAATTGGCACCTAATATAGGTGACTATGTTAATAAACCGGACCTAAATCGGAAGATCGGATAAGATGAGGTCTTGTAAACCAAATGAGTATTGGAACTCATATGATATGATTTAACAAAGCCTACATTCTAAAACGGAATCTATCCTAAGTGCTTACGACCCGTTTAGGTTACTTACGCTACTTTAACGTGTCATTTGCGTAAAAGCGCAAACGAGTAGCCTAACTAGTCCTATGACAAGTATTATATGCCCTAACATGTTTAAATATGTTGCATAATCAGTTTAGATGTCAAAATTTAAGTTACATATGCTTAAAATGAATTTATGCGTAAAAATGGCATTTTGGTCATTTTCCTAAGGCATATAAACTACCTATCATACAACTAATTAAACTAAGTGACCATAAGGTATAGCCTCGGAAGGTTATTCCCTTTCCCTATACAACTATGGCCACAATATATGTTTGGTCGGATCCTAATGATCGACCAAACGAGTTGGGTTCGAAAGTCTAAGCGGTTGTTTAGACCGCTTAACTTACGACCCTAAACAAGCACTAAACTAAAAGTGACGATTTAAACATGTTAAAACATGTTTAACTAAGTTAGAAAACAAGTTTATATCAAAACAAAGTGTTTTGATACCCGAAAATAGCTTCGCTGCAAAATACGCATAAATACGTATTTTGACCGAAACTTTGACTAGTCACTACGCCTAATTAACGTGGTAATCAGTAGGTATAGTCACAAGGGACTATAACCATCGTGATTACGCTCACGTTGCAAGTTTAAACGAACTTTGTCTTGACCAATTCATGGTCAAAGCTGAAAGTCAAACACTGTTTGACTTTTTTGCTTGAAATAAATAACCAAGCATGAAAGAACACTTACAAGAGTCCAAGCTTGGAAAGAAGACTAAGAAAACACAGGTAAGAGGCCTTCAATCAAGTGGTAGCCTCTAGTTAGAGTTGTGGAGATGAGAAAATGACAATGAGTAAGAATGGAGGTTGTGTGGCTTGCTATTTATAGTTGTGGATGATGCACAAGATCATTCCAAGTGTTAGGAGGATTCAAGAGATGATAACAAGTGTCCTAACATGTGGCATAGCAGTTTAGAAGCCCATGGTTTCGAATTGATGGGTTTTGGAAGCTTGGAGTGGCCACCAAGCAAAAAAAATGCAATGCTGGCAGACCAAACTGTAAACCACGTTCTGGAAACCATAAGCTACGGTCGGGCCAGGCTGGTCACACTCACAAGATTTCATTTGTTGCAACTTTGGCCCCTTTGACATCCAGACTTGCGTTTTTCACTTCTAACACCCGTTTAACCAAATTTTTTAGACTCTATAAGGATGTTAAAGCATAGGGGACTTGAAATATGCTTGGAAATATCATGGATGTCGGTTCGTTTGGCCGTACAATCTTGTTGTTCGGTTAATTACGACGAAACTTAAACGGACGTGAAAACGATCCAAATTAAGCGACGAATGGTATTTTAGCATTACAATCACTAAAATAAAATATTTTAATGATTACAAAAAACTTTTGGATGTCCGGATATGTTCAGAACATAAGATATGCGCGTAAATGCAAACTTAAGCACTTTTTAACGCTTTTAGTCCCTGTTGATCAAATAAGCGTATTTTCTCACACCGAACCCCTCAAAGCTTATTTCTAAGCTATGTTAAGGTTATTTATGGTATGTTTAACTTATGATCAAGTTCCGGAGTGTACGTTACTATACAAATCGCCAGACTTTCGCAATTTGACGCAAATGGTCCCTGTAAGCGAATAAAGCTTATTTCTAAGCTATGTTAAGGTTATTTATGGTATCTTTAACTTATGATCAAGTTCCGGAGTGTACGTTACTATACAAATCGCCAGACTTTCGCAATTTGACGCAAATGGTCCCTTTAAAACTTATTTCTAAGTTATGTAAAGGTTATTTAAGGTATGTTAAGCATATGTTGATGTTCCGGAGTGTTTTTCGCGTTAAACTGATTACGTTTACGCATCAGTTTGCGTATAACTTTCCAGAAAGCGATTTAGAGTTTAAAATCGAACAAAAGCAAAACGTGCAAATTGTCAAACATAAATAAACAAAACATTGGGATCAAATCACATTGTTTTATTGATAATTGAACTGTTCAGAGTTATACAACGATTACATAAGCACAGATGTCACAATAACCATCGTGATTACGTTCACGTTGCAAAGTTCAAACGAACTTTGTGTTGACCAATTCATGGTCAAAGCAGAAAGTCAAACACTGTTTGACTTTCACGCTTGAAAAGCATAAACAAGCATGAAAGAAGCTTACAAAAGGTCCAAGCAAGGAAGAATTGATACAAAACACTCAGGTATGAAGTGTTAACTTCAACTTAGAGCAGATTTTGAATCAATGTGTGAAGAATGAATGATGAACAAGGTATTTATAGAAAGTCATGATCCATCAAGATCTTTACAAGTGTTTTTGAGTAATTCAAAGCTTAATCTAAGCCATACACTTGTGGAACATGGTTTCTAATACAATGGGAGCTCTCAAAACAAGTCCATAGTATTGAAAAGTTGCATAAAAGACCCTGAAGTTCAAACTGGTTGCTGAAAACAGACTTTCTATCAAAACAGGGGGCTCGCGTGCCGCCACAGCACCACCCCTTAGGGGTCGCGCGATGCTACAGCCTACCTGAGCAAGAAACTTTCGAAACTTGGCAAGAATGGTCCCTACAGCATGTTTAAGCCATTTTCGACGCGTTTAAACCCCGTTAACCCATTTTCAAGGCTCTAAAAGGAAGTTAAAGTATAGGGAACTTAAAATATGCTTGAAAACATCTCGGATGTTGGCTCGTTTGGTCGTATGGTCACGCTATTCAGTTAATTACGACGAAAACTCGAACGGACGTGAAAACGATCCAAATTACGCGACGAGTGGTATTTTTGCATTCCAATCACTAAAATAAAATATTTTAATGATTACAAAAATTTCTGGATGTCCGGATATGTTCAGAACGTAAGATATGCGCGTAAATGCAAACTTATGCAATTTTTGACGTTTTTAGTCCCTGTTCTAAGCTATGTAAAGGATATTTAGGGTATGTTTAGCTTATGATCAAGTTCTGGAATGTTCGTTACTGTCACACCCCCAAAATACCACATGCGAAAACCCGCGCGAGGCCTGTGATGTACTAGGATCTAGCCACCAATCACATTGAACTCATAATGATATTTCAAATAAAACTTTCATTTATTAAAATAAAGCGTTTTTTTTTGGGTAAAGGGTTACCCCGGTGATTCTATATATTCACAACCAAAAAACACTAGTGTAGGTAGTCTACACTAGTTCAATCATGGGACATGCCCCATGAAAGTATAACAACTAGAAAACAAATAACCACCACCAAACGGAAAAAAACAACTAGACTAGACTCTAGAACAAAAACCAATACTACTCAATCAGCCAGCGTCTTCAAGAAGATCAGCTCCAATAATCCCCCAATCACCAAGAAGCCTTCTGACATTGTCACAATTCTTTAGCTTCGCTCCCATCAATTTGTAACGGACCTGTTGGATAATAAGTGTGACAACTGGCCCAAACCGGTAATTTCCGTCCACATTAATTATTGCTTAATGACTGCAATTATGTGCTTAATTGTCAGCAATATCTGATTACATACTAAACAAGTGAATTCATGCACGTTGTATACTACAAAATATTGCTTTATGCATAAACGAGAGCGTTGCGTCAGAAATAATAATAAACTCACCGGTAAGACACACTGTGTCAACTGAACTGCAGAAAGCAGTCAGACGTTAGAATTGAGGCCTAGGTGTAGGTCCGACGACAAAAGTGCATTAAAACCCAAGAGTACATACAAGGGTTTAATATATATGCAATACGAAAGCGAAAATAAGCACTATAAAGCACCCGAAACGCACTTTAAGTGCAGAATTTATATAATTCAGCATTTAAACATGTGAATATTATGCAGAAATGTCGTCTTATCATCCAGAATATTTTCCTAAGTGTTGGGAATCGAAAGGGTACAAGAAAGGTACTTAAAAGACACTAAAAAGTGTAACTTAGCACTTTAACGAATCGGTATCTAACCGAACAACCGGACATTACCCGGAACACCAAAATAATGCTAGAAGCATTGTTTTTATTTTTCTGAGCTAGTTAGGGTCCCCGAACACCCGAACACACTATATATTTAATAAACACACTTAACACTAGATTTAATACTTGAAATGAAACTAGTTTATGTAACTAGATGGTGTAACTTGGAGTTGAATTGTAACCAAGACCCCCCCCCCCCTAATGTTGGACGGTTGGGAGACACAATCCCATATGGGATTTTAATTTCATATTTTAATGAATCTTGTCTCTTAATCACTAACATAATATCCAAGGGTTAATTGGTGAAGTTGGTTTATAAGAGAACACAAGAGATCATAGCAATTCATTTCAACACACACTTCACCACACTCCCATTCTCCTTCCTCCTCTTCTAAACCTACGGCCCAAACACCCCTACATCATCATCCACTTTCCAATCCTTTACCAAGCATTCCAAGTATATACAAGGGTTAAGGATCACGTATAAGGAGGCTCGGTGCACTCGGATTGCGAAGGACCTCCACCATTTGCTTTTATCCACGCGATTTTCGACTAGTTTCCTTCCCTAGCCTCGAGCTAGTAGTAAGTTGCTTTAAACGCCCTCTCGATCTATTTTAAAGTGGTTAAAATAAGATATGACGGTTAAAACTCGTGAACTTACAAGATGAAGTGTTAAAAGTCTACTAAAATGTTAAAAATGATGGTTAAAAGCTATGATGTTGTGTAAAACTTGTAAGACTTGTTTTGTGTAACTATTTAGTGCCGATCTATGTTGTGGTAGCTCGGATCATCATCTAACCCGGATTGGTCATGTTCATGAAACATGACATAGAGTATGTTCAAGTGTAAAAAGGGTTAAATGATGAAACTCTACCACACACTAATCATGAACTTGTGTAAAAACGATTTTACTTATGAAATACTGTTCAAAATTAGTAGATCTAAAGATCTACAAGTGGTATTTTCGAAAGACCAACTGTAAGACAAAACCATGTTTTAAAAACCGGATCTTTCATGAAGTAGAGGTGTTTTATGAACAAACAAGTGTGTGGACACTTGTGTAACAAAGGTTTTAACAAAGAAATAATTTTCGTAAAAAAAACCGACTAGAAGTTGTGAAACTTCATATCCTTTAAAAATAAAGTTTTTAAGAAATTAAACTTATTTTTAAAGATAACAAGACTTACTAAATGTGCTAGTAAGTTACTACACATTTTTGTAAATATTCAAGTTCATGAAATGGAGAAATTAGTGATTATTGTTGATGGGTATTGTTGATAATTGTTGTTGATGATTGTTGACGATTTAAAAGAAAATAAACACATGTTTTGAAAACATGGGAAACCTCCATTTTTAGGGGAAACTCTGTCAAAATTTTTATAAATTTTGACACTTAGAAAAATATAAGTTTTTGGGAAACTTATTCCCTAAAAATGTATTTAAAGCATTACCAAGGCTTCCCTAATTTTTGGTGATAAGAAATAAGGATTTCTTCAAGAATAAAAACGGATATAAGTATGTATATTTTTGAGAGAAAAATATATATTATTTTATCACCAACTTTTATGCTAAGTGTATATAGTATGTGTTATACGTGCTAGTGTATTAAGACTTAAAAATACACTAAATACTCATGAGGAGTATAAACATAAAAATACACATACAAGATACATAATTCGGGTGCAAAGTGCAAAACATGAGATACTTATATTAATTTTTGAGAAAATAATATAAGTAAGATACTTAGTTAAAAATATAAAATATTTTTAACACAAGAATATATACACAAAAGAGAGTGACTGTACTTGTGCGACGCAAGTCTAGTGACTAACGTTAAGAAAACGCGTATAGGTTACGACGTTAATTAAGCAAATCCGGTGAAGTTTACGACGCAAGGAACGCAAAGTTGTGAGTTCATGCTCCCCCTTTTCTCTTTAACTGTTTTCAGTTTTTATAACTTCGGGGGTGAAATACATGTACAAATGTACAAAATTTATAATTGGTATGATATAAATACAAGAAGTACACTGGGTGAGAACGAGAACCAAGTGTGACGAAATATAAGAATATGAGAAGCGCACTTGGTGAGAACGAGAACCAAGTATGAGGCGCTATGAGAAATGATAACAAGAAACGCGCTTGGTGAGGACGAGAACCAAGTAGGATGCGTTATGAGAAATAGTGTCACGAATAGGGTACAGAAGCACCATTAATCGTGTACATACTTAGACCGCAGAACAAAAGGTTAGATCTAACGGGTGCCTGGCAGCCACACTCTCGGTGAGGGCGAGAATCGAGTAGTGCTTTTGTGTCTCAGAATATACCAATTAAATGCCTTAGGTTTGGTGACTTCCTATGTCGTGTCACATGTTAATGGCTTTGCAACCCATTAACAATCCTGATATTTACAGGAATATTTTAATTACATGAAATTCATACCATACTAAAAGTTGATGAATACTTGAGTACGTGGGGTACTCAAGAAAAGATTGAATTATACTTGAAGTACGTGGGGTACTCAAGAAAATGAGAATTATACTTGAGTACGTGGGGTACTCAAGAAGAAATTGAATTAAACATGTGTACGTGGTGTACACATGAAACTGGATTTATATATGAAAACTTGATTTACTCACAAACTATGTTTTCATACAAAGTATACAAACATGAAATACAAAACTGCATGAATTCACACCAACTTTATGTTGACGTTTTTCCAAAAACTCACATGTATTTCAGGTAACTAGGATGGATGTGCGCGTGGTCTTGCTTATGCTCGTGGATGTCGCTTGTGTTTAACTTTAAATAAAGTTGTAAACTTTTAAGACAATGTTTTATGCTGTCTAGCGATATAAACGCTAAACTTATGTTTTCAAATTATGGTATTTGATGTTATTTTACGAGCATGTAGCATGTTTACTCTTCGTATGCAATGAGAACCTTTCATGATCACACCTCGTGCTTCCGCCGTAGAAAGGGGTGTGACAATAAGTTCAATAATAGCTTCTGGAGGTCTCAACTCATTCTTGAATAATCTAGCATTACGCTCCTGCCAGATGAAATAAGCAGTGGCCGCTACCAACAACCTTGCAACATAGTTATTCGCTGACTTCGAACTGGACCGAACTACCAGCCAATTAACAATATGCTCCCAATTCGATTGAACCGACTCCATACCCACTTTATGTCTGACCTTATGCCAAACTTGATCCGAGAATTTACACTCGAAGAAAAGATGATTATGAGAATCATGATTGGCATAACATAACAAACAACACATCATGTTCATGTTTTTTCTACGCGATATATCCCATCTCAAAATCTTATCCTGAGTAAGTAATTTGCGCCTCATAATAAGCCACATTAAAAAAGCATGACGAGGGATGCATTGGGCGAACCAAACAATACGACACCACTCTACCTCCAACTCTCGATGTCTGAAAGAATCCCATGCTCGAGCCGTAGAAAAATCATGTAGATGATCCCCTTGTCGCCATAAGAGTTATCAGCCTTATTCGGATTAATAGACATGTTATCGAGTTGATTAAGGACCGGAAATCGATCCCTCCATTCATTAGGCCAACCCCACGAAGACTCCAAGCAAATATCAGAAACTTTAGAATCCAAATTGAAACCTGCATTAGCAATAAGTCTCGGAGAAAGGAGCTGAATCAACGGGCCTATATTATTCCACGTATCGAACCAAGCTGAAGTAGATAAACCATTCCCAATTTCGGACCAAACAAAACTCCTCATAACCGGCCGGACCTGAAGAATCTTCCTCCACGACCAGCAACAAGAAGAAGGAACTCTACATGCCCAGAAACTTTTACCTCTTAATCTGTAAGAATGAACCCACTCAACCCATAAGGAATCACGCCTTGAAAGAATGCTCCATATATGCGATGACATAAGGGCTTTGTTAACATCACCAATACGACGAATCCCTAAACCACCCTCATACTTAGGAACACAAACTGCTTTCCAAGAAACCTTAGCCCGGCCTTTTTGAAATGTATTGTCATGATACCATAAAAAATTCCGCATCAATGCTTCCAAATTAAAAATCACCCGAGCAGGCAAGATAAACACAGACGACCAGTAAATATGCAGAGAGGACAAAACCGAAATAATAAGTTGCAATCTACCTGCGAAAGAAAGTAATTTATTCCTCCAATGCATGATACGTTTTTCGAGCTTCTCCACCAACACCTGACAGTCTTTGTACAGTAACCGCGACGATATAAGAGGAACTCCCAAATATCTCACTGGCAACGAACCCTCTATATACATTATCTATTATTCAGCTGAAGCATATTACATTTGTTATGAGTTTCATTAAGCAAGTGTATAAAAACTATTAGACTTGTCTCGTGATTCCATGTATCGAGACCCATGACCACTCCAGCTTCCCAGACAGCAAGTTCCCATAGTGGTACCTAGAGGCCTGCAAGCATGCAGAAAAAGTGTATCAGCGTAACGCTGGCGAGTTCACTGATTTGTTAAACCGTTTGTTACCAAGTACTGATTTATGTTATGTCGATAATAACTCGATACCACAGACGACCCATTTTGTGACAACTGCGACTTTCCGGCAGCTTTCATGTAGTTAAATTACTCATTTTCAGCTATACAGTTATGCGTTTTAAACATCCCAAATGCATATTTCATGACATACACTTAGAATACTCACGGAATACTTATTTTTGATGCACATGATTCAATTTTATTGATTACATTTGAAACAGTTTGAACAATGCATCAAAACAACTAGAAAAGCACTTAGCGAACTAGTATGCCGACGAAAACGCAGGATCCGCAGAAACCATCTTAATGATATATTTAGGACTCAGACGAAAGTCTAACATCAAATATACATTAAACCCTAACTAGGAATACAAGGGTTTGGTTTAAAACCTTTTCGAAGTTCGATAACACTAAAAACTGCCCGAAAAACACTAAAAACGACAATTTCAACACTTTTCCGCAGAAATTCTGCAGAATTCAGCAATTTAATATTTTTTGCAACATGTAAAAGTAGAGTTTAACATAGAATTCATATGAGGATACCTTCGGGTATCATCCGAACCATAATCACATCAATTCACACAATTTACACAAGCTTAGCGTTCAAATAACGACAAACGGAAACAAAGCGTAACGATTATCCAAACGATATCGGATCTTTTTTTAGTAACCATCTAACATTATTTGGATCATTTTAAACTAGTAATGATCACCTAACATCTTGAAAACATTTGGAAATCCCTAAACATCTAAACTTTCTAACTTTTGCTAATAAATTCTAACACTTTTATTAGTAAAACAAGAAGCAAAACATGAGACCCCCCCCCCCCATGTAATTTTCATAAATAATGTGACAACCCGGACTTCCAAGGTTAGCATAACCTACTTTCCCAACCTCGCAGCTGGTATCGTTACGCTTCACCTATGGGCACACTAAGTTAAACTTATACGTGATTGTTATTAATTGAATAAGAGTTATTTGATTATTACGTGACTAGTTATATAAGAGAATCTAGTCGCACATTACACCGAGTCGACACTCTCCTTCCATCCACACACCTTCAGCCTCTTGTGTCTTATAAGCCTCGGCCCACACAACGGATCAGGCCCGAAAGTGACCCAAGCCCAAACCGTGTAGAATATGTTGCAGGTTAGGGTGCATTACGTATTGTGGTTTTAGTTAGAAACAATGCAAACCCTAATCCTCTCCATCTTGGGCGGCTACCTCTCCTCCTTCCCTCCCGGATCGACGGCCATCCAACCTCGTCGGAGCACTCTTCTCCTCGAGACATCAGTCCCCGTCCTAACACTCAGTCAGTATTTACATCACTAAGTAAATTCATACCTTAGTTGTTCTTGAGCATGTGCGTTATGTGTGTGTTATATGAATACATAGAAAATCAAAGCATGAAGAAAGGTTCTGCTGAATTAATCTCGAATCATAGGCATAGCATGATGTTGGCGGATGAGTATTAGAACTATACGGCATGATCGATTATAATGTTGTAACGATGAACCAATGAATTAAACTTGTGGCTTGATCTTAACGTTGATAACCTAGAGTTGTTCATATATAATTTGTGGTGATTAACATGAATGTATTAATGCTCATTGTTGTGTGTTCGATGATTCTATGCTAACTGTTGTTGACAATTCATGCTCATGCAAATTAGAAGAAAAATTGAAGTGTGTTAGGTTTGCATATCAAAGAAAGTTGCTGACAAAAATTAATGATAAGTCAACCTAGTTTGAATGTGGCACATGATTTCTGAACTGACATGATTGGGATATGTGAGTTTTGCCATGTGATTGAGCCGAATGTGTTGATCATAATGAAAAACTATTAATTTATGATTAAAATCCATATGCTAGGTTAAGATAGTGGCCTTGATTGGTGTGAGAAGTGGATATGTTTAACTGTTTAGTGGGGGTCATGATTTATAATGTGCCACTCAAGATTATCGGTTTGAGTGATAATGTGCAACAGGAATGTTTGAATTGATCACATAGTTACAATGAGTAACCGCTAGACGAAAATTAAGAATTGTGGATTGATTTTTTTGTAATTGATTGGGCCGCGAATCTGGGCTAAGTGCACACTGAAAATTGAATGGCACAGGGCCGCATAACATTCCAATGGACCCTGATTGGTTGTTAGGCCGCACCCTCGGCTGAGAGGTGGGCAGATAACGTAATGGATACAGTAGCACTAATGGACTTTGAAGTGTATGCGAATAAATTAAGTATGTATGTAATATGATTGGGCTGTTGCTAGTCTAAATTGTAAACAAGTAGTAACAATTGAGTTAGGCTTATGGATTGGATTGGATTGGTAAACTAGTACACTTACAATGTGTGGACCGAATCCTTGGCAGGCTGTTACATGTTATGTGATTATTCAATGGCACAGGGTGAACGGATTAACTGTCATGACTTGAATTACATGTGTTTGCTACGGGTGTAATAAATGTGCATTATGTGAACACAGAATACGTGAATTAATTGTACATGAAAGATGTAGTTTATGTGCACCTGAGACTGATTGTTATCGGTAATTATGTTAGGACGTGTTTGATTAACTGTTAAGCAAGTAACTAACTTTACCGAGCAAACCAAAGGTGAGTTCACTGCTCTTTTCCAAGCATGCATCCCGGGAAGGGATATCGGGTAACGTTCCAGGGAGGAATGCAGGTTAATGGGATGTTTGTTATTACTTAGTTTCTATTATGTAAGACCCCCTATATCTACCGATTGTTGCCGGGAAGGCAACGAGGTATTTAGTTGATAGCGCTATTAGGATTGGCACCCTCACACCATGCCGAAAGGACGGGCGTGAACTAATTACCTTGACCACTTGACCAATGCTTAGATAGAGGCATTGGGGTTGGGCATTCACATCGTGTATATATAAGACCCCTTACATCTACTCGAGGTTGTTAGTTGAACTAATTACCTTGACCACTTGACCAATGCCTAGATAGAGGCATTGGGGTTGGGCATTCACATCTAGTAGCCACATACGGTAATCGAGTTAATAACATCATCAAATCAAACTGTTGAACTGTTTTATACACACATCTGGTAACTAAACGCGTTAACAAAACTTTGAACTCACCAGCGTCGTCTGACACACTTGTCTGCATGCTTGCAGGTCTATAGGGTTATATCTTGTGGAACTTGTTGTCTGGAAGGCTGGAGTGGTCATGGGTCGTTATACTTGGAATCTTAATACGAGCTTAACGGTTTATGATACACTTAACAAATGAGATATGCTTCCGCTGTATATGATGAATGATATGTAACGTTTGTAACTCTTTATATTAATGAATGAAAGTTTTATTTAAACCTATCTAAGAGTTCAATGTGATTGGTGGCTTGGATCCTGGTACGTCACACGCCTCGCGGAGGTTTCCGCGTGTGGTATTTTGGGGGTGTGACAGTTTGGTATCAGAGCCACTGGTTATAGTGAACTTGGTTTTAAAACATTTTTATAAAACCAGACTATAACCGAACAACTCTGAAAACGTGAATATGACCATGACACTCAGCTCCAGACTGCAAGGTTCGTCTCTCGTACAATCATTGTACTGCATAACTAGTGAACATTTACGTATGATATTGCATGTGATTGCACATTTAGCACAACAGTATGAATTCCTGTATTACTTGCATGTGTCATATGACTGATAGGGTGGTATTTCCCTAAACATTCGTGACTTGCGTTTTGTGATGCTCTTTGTTTGCTACTCGAGTTTGAGGAACCATTTGATATGAGTTAGGAGGAGCTGAGATGAGCATGCAAATCACAATATTATTGTGGGTGCACACATAATAATAATGTGGGGTGCATGCGAGTCCCAGTGAGACTTAACAAGCGAAAAATGGGGTTCCGTTCCGTTATTTGGTCGACGTGAAACACAACAGTCTATAGGAGTCATAGCAGTGATTGTCTCCTACTCGAACATGATCTTTTCACTCCTTTCTGAATCCTTACGAATCTCGATGCTATCGAGTATTACCTGAACACACATCTGAACGCCTAGCGTACTGTGTAGAATGTTAGGTGCTTGTACGGACATCCATGAGTTGGACGTCACAGCGTTGAATGATTGGCCTATACCTTCCTCACCTATCTTTGTTTGTTAGAACTTAGCGCGTTGACGTCTTAGACCCTGGAGTGCGATCACTTCTGCAACGCTCTGGAAACATACCGTGTAATACTCAGTCAATTTGCAAGAACGATGGATAAGAGGATGAGCATAGTGCCGTACCAACCTCAGTATTAGAACGACCCTGATTACCAGCAACGAACTCCAGCAGATTGACCTCAACCGAATCCTTAACCCTAGTAAGTGACTTAGGGGAGTCGACTCTTACGAATCAATCGGGACATGGAATGTGTAACTTCCCACCCAGTGAGTAGTGTCTTAGGACGCGACACGGAATGGGACAAGATGGGCTTTGATGGTGAAAGATTGTAGGGCTTCGTTTCAAGCAACGGCATTGGAGGTAACAGTTACGGCAACATCAAGGTACTTGTAATCGTAGCCTACCGAATGGAACAAAGGTGACTTCGACGAGGATCGACTGTTATTAAGTCAAAATGTCAACAACCAAGGGAACGATGACAGTATTGGGAATCCACATGACCGTAACAACACTGGTAGTGGTGCTCGTGGAAGGGCATTTAGGATTGGCATGAGCGACGCCAGGCATGATAGCAACATGGTAGTTAGTATAAGCAGCTAATCGCTTCGCCTCTGTTCTGTTTAGCGCTGATGCTTCTGAAAACCGAACCTGTTGTGGAACCGACTGACGGAAAGTCAATGGAAACCTCCTATATTCGTTGGGATGCAAACTCGACCTTGTGGGACAAGTGTTTGACATCTACCCTTGATAGTTTTGTTGTAGTAGTTAGTGTGGATTGGTTATCCAGATAACGCGCGGATATACCTTGTGAGGAATCGTCGTCTGTCCTAAAGCATCATTGTGGTGTAAAGGTTAGTATCATTTCTGCAATGAAAGTCCAGAAGTGCCTATGGAGGGATTACCCCGCAATGTTAGCAACTGTTTCTGACGATAAGGCAAAGGAAAATAGGATCGGGAATCCACCAATTGTTCATGACTCCTCTCCGTGTGCTATTAGAGGAACTTTCAGGTTTACTTCCACAACTGTTAGTCGGAATCCCTGTGGATCTCAACGCCAGTGGCAGCTCTGAATACTTGTACTCTTACCGTCTTGCACCAGGAGGGTTGCAAGAATTGTCTAATCAACTACAGAAACTGTTGGACAGGAGTTTGTAGGACCTAGTTTTCACTTTGGGGAGCCACAGTTATATCTGTGAAGATACGCCTTTTCGTATGTGTACTGATTATCGAGAACTCATCAAGGTGGCAGTCAAGAACCGTTGGCCTCGATCATGTATTAACAACCTGTCAACCCGCTGCGAGGGTCAAGCCCCATTCGAGGGTTGACTAACGAGTGAGCTATCACCAGATGGAAGTTCGAGGGGAGAATGTTCCTACAACAACATATCAAACGCACTGCGGCCAGTGCGACTTGGTATTCCATGACCGTTGGGTTAATCAACACACCAGCAGCTTAATGGATCACATGAATCGACCGTGTTTTGATGATGTTTTAAATCGCTTCCAGGAGAAAGGAACAACATGGGTGGCATATGTATCTCGTTTTAGAGCTCCTGGGGGAGGAGCCACTCCGCGCGAAGTGTTGCTAAACGTGACATCCGGATTCGAGAGGTACACATTTTAGTCATATAAACAATGAAGTGGGAATACACGTGGATCTCGCTAAGACCCATTTTTGTTAAAAACTGATCGACACCAAAGATTCCTTCGGGGATGCAGCAATTCCTTGGTTATGCTACGAGATGTGCTCATTGTTGTGTCTTTGGTCATGATAGTGGTGATTGTCCTAAACAGGTTGGTCCTACTCCTAAACCCCATCCTAAAGCACCTATAGTAGATGGGGATGGTACATTGAGGTTACGAATAGGAAAGTGGGTAGGAAAAGTGGGGTTCCGGTTAATACTCAAAAACCAAAATTTGAATATAAACCGTTGAATTACAGGAAAATGGTTGGGAATACATCTTCTTCTACTAATATGAAGGGTGGAAAAGGTTCAATTCAGACTGACAACCCTTTTAGTGCGCTTAACTCTGGAACAAACAGAACAATGGGGCAGCATAGTAGTGAAGATCCGGATGATGATGACGTTGAGGTAGTGTATGATGAAACTTTGGGCATTCGGGAGCCGGAAAAACAAGGGGCAAGCACCTCTACTTCAAAGGTCTCCAATGGATAGACTCTTTTTGGTTCGTGTGAAGGGGCTGACAGTTTGTGGCAACTTCATCTTTGATGATGGAGGATGAGGGTTTATTTGTTTTGGTTTTGGTTTGTCGTGTCTACTTGATACCGTTTCATGATGTATAGTAGGCTAGGTTATGGGGTGTCATAGGTTGTTTGGTTTTTTGGTTTACATATATGGGGCATGTCCTGTATATGAACTAGTGGGGAACACATTCTCACTACTTGTACTTAATTGCGGGTTGTTTTAATAGAATCACCGGGGTAACCCTTTACCCAAAAAAAAAATTCCTTGGTTATGCTAGACACTATCACAGATTCATCGCGGGATTTTCGAAGATTGCGCTGATGTAATCTCTTTAGCACAGCGGGGTGCGGTGAATTCAGGGGAGACAAAACAGGAGGACGTCTTTTCAGCTTTTGAAACTCAACTCTACAATGCACTGAGTATTGTCTTTACCCGAGGGTACGGGTGATCTGGTGGTATACTATGATGATTCGAATCAGATTCTCACTACACGCCGATACAACACGAGAAAGTGATGGCTTACGTAGTGGAATTACAAGAAGAGTTGCACGAATCACAACCTACGATGGAAACCAGGGTCTTTGGATTTAAGTTGGAGGCATTACTTGGACGGTACCAATTGCACTATTTAGACCGATCACAAGGGCCTCCCGTGTATCCTTGTTTTGAGAGAGCTAATCATGTGATGGCATCGCTGGATGGAACCTTTGATTAACTTCGACTGTGAAACCTAGACGTGTACGAGCCTCGTAGCACACCATCGACTCTAACCTACCTGATCAGACTCGTTCAGTTCAAATTGAAGAACTAAAGGAAGAGAGTTCTCAAGATTGACCCATGCGGGGCATGGGGAAGCAACCTTTGGCAGGTCGGACGACATTTGCTACTTCATGGAACGAATATGGACCCCACTATACAGCAACCTTAGGGAACTGGTGCAGGCAAAGCACACCGACCTCGATATTCTATAAATCTTGTACTGGTGGTCGGGCATGAAGGCCCACCCGGCAATGTATGTGAAGGAGGTTTGACTTGTGGAAGGTGGGATATTAGCAATCAGAAACACATGTATGGAAAATGAGAACAGACTGCCATGGATTTTGTCGCTAGTCTACCTAAAACTCGAAACGGAAACATTATCGTTATCACTTGGGTGATCGTCGATTGTCTCACGTAACCAGCACACTTCCTTGTAATCAAGGAAACTGACGAGTCTTCACAGCTTGTGAATATCCCTCTGAGAGGGGCGGTTTTAGGTACGAGGTGCCATCTTCTGTTACCTTTGATTTGGAGCTATACCTGATTTATGGCAGGCAATACACAACACCCTTGGCTCACATCTAGACATGAGCATTACTTATCACTGTAGGACAACCGGATGGAGTAACGAACCATCCTGACACACGAAGACATGTTGCGAGCATGTGCGTGATTGACTTTAGTAAACATTTGGATTAGACACTTGTCCTAGTGGTAGAAACGAATGCACGTAACTGAGAGCTCTCTTTGGGTGAGCTCTACTGCAGCCGTTACCGTTTTAGTATGCATACAGCTCTGTTTAAGGCATTGCGTGGATGATAATGCCAACCTCCTTATGGATTGAGGTGGATAGCAACCTAATCACGGGTCTAGGACTTGCACACGGTATTGGAAATTATGTGGCGACAACGCGTGATCGCCAGGAACCCTGATAACTTAGGAAACACCGGGAGTTCGCTGCAGGCGAACGTGTCATATTGGAAGTCTCACCCTGGGAGGGTGTGGTACGCTTGGGAAGCGTGGCAAGCCTAGTTTATGTTACACAGAGTTATTCAGAATTCTGGAAGGAATCGGTCACGTAGCCTACAAACTCGAGTTACCTGACGAATTAGGTAACGTACATGATATCATTTATGCCTCGAATCTAAGGTAGTGTTTGTTTGATGGAACGCTTGTGATATCTTTGTTAGCGTCTGAGGTTAAAGATAAGTCGCAGATGTTGAGGAATCTATCGAAAACATGGACCAGGAAGTCTAAGTTCGTTAGCATAGTTGTACGACAATCGAGAGAGTTCGTTGGAACACAAGACGTGGACCAGAGTTCATGTGGGAGCGCGAGGATCAGATGAAGGTTAAATATCCTCAACTATTTCCTGACAACCAATCTAATTTTGGTACTACTGGTGAATTTCGGGACGAAATTCCTCTTCAAGTTGGGGATGATGTGGTACCAGGGGAAAAATCCACCGTTATCCTGATTTACTCATCCCTTCATGCTCTCCTTGACCGCTTATCAAATTTCGGGACGAAATTTCTGTCAAGTTGGGGATGATGTGACAACCCGGACTTCCAAGGTTAGCATCACCTACTTTCCCAACCTCGCAGCTGGTATCGTTACGCTTCACCTATGGGCACACTAAGTTAAACTTATACGTGATTGTTATTAATTGAATAAGAGTTGTTTGATTATTACGTGACTAGTTATATAAGAGAATCTAGTCGCACATTACACCGAGTTGACACTCTCCTTCCATCCACACACCTTCTGGCTCTTGTGTCTTATAAGCCTCGGCCCACACAATGGATCAGGCCCGAAAGTGACCCAAGCCCAAACCGTGTAGAATATGTTGCAGGTTGGGGGTGCATTACGTATTGTGGTTTTAGTTAGAAACAATGCAAACCCTAATCCTCTCCATCTTGGGCGGCTACCTCTCCTCCTTCCCTCCCGGATCGACGGCCATCCAACCTCGTCGGAGCACTCTTCTCCTCGAGACATCTGTCCCCGTCCTAACCCTCGGTCAGTATTTACATCACTAAGTAAATTCATACCTTAGTTGTTCTTGAGCATGTGCGTTATGTGTGTGTTATATGAATACATAGAAAATCAAAGCATGAAGAAAGGTTCTGCTGAATTAATCTCGAATCAAAGGCATAGCATGATGTTGGCGGATGAGTATTAGAACTATACGGCATGATCGATTATAATGTTGTAACGATGAACCAATGAATTAAACTTGTGGCTTGATCTTAACGTTGATAACCTAGAGTTGTTCATATATAATTTGTGGTGATTAACATGAATGTATTAATGCTCATTGTTGTGTGTTCGATGATTCTATGCTAACTGTTGTTGACAATTCATGCTCATGCAAATTAGAAGAAAAGTTGAAGTGTGTTAGGTTTGCATATCAAAGAAAGTTGCTGACAAAAATTAATGATAAGTCAACCTAGTTTGAATGTGGCACATGATTTCTGAACTGACATGATTGGGATATGTGAGTTGTGCCATGTGATTGAGCCGAATGTGTTGATCATAATGAAAAACTATTAATTTATGATTAAAATCCATATGCTAGGTTAAGATAGTGGCCTTGATTGGTGTGAGAAGTGGATATGTTTAACTGTTTAGTGGGGGTCTTGATTTATAATGTGCCACTCAAGATTATCGGTTTGAGTGATAATGTGCAATAGGAATGTTTGAATTGATCACATAGTTACACTGAGTAACCGCTATACGAAAATTAAGAATTTTTTTTTTTTTTTGGGTAAAGGGTTACCCCGTTGAAATTTTATATCAACCAATCAATAAGGAAACAGGGAGCATCGAGACACCGATACAAACTACTAGACTTGGCATACCAAGACTAGGACGACAAAACAAACAAGCCCCAACAAAGTCACAACCAAAAACAAACAGAACTACAAGACTTAAAACACAGCCCAAAGACAAACACGACTAAGAAACTAAAAGAACTACTCTAGCCGGGATCAACTTCTATGTTATTCTTCGATATCAGCCACCTGTCCAAAATTTTCTTTTGCTTCGGGTCTCTTCCAAACCGGAACCCCATGATTCTGAGCCGCACCGTATCAATGACAACCTTTGCAAGCGCTCTAGCACTCCGCTGATTATGAGAAAATAATCTGTTATTTCTTTCCTGCCAAACAAAGTACGTGGAAGCCGCCACCAGAATATTGCAAATAATATGATCCATGGTTCTAGAATTAGCATTGAGCTCCATCCATTGCATGATAGAGTCCCATGTATCCGTAACATTCTCCATGTCAACCAAGTGCCTGACCGATCTCCAAACCTCTAAAGCATATGCACATTGAAAAAACAGGTGATCTCTTGAATCACGATCAAACTTGCATAAAGGGCAACACATAAGTCGCAAATTAGAAGCACTACCCGCTTCCCAAATGGCCATCCTGTCTTGCGTTTTCAACTTGTTTTTGATAACCAACCACAAGTGAAAAGAGTGTCGGGGAATACATTGGCTGAACCAAACCGAGTTGGTCCATAGGACCTTATTACATCTATTACGCAAACAATTCCAAACCTCCCAAGAATTAAATACTTGAAGATTACCTTCCAAATCTTTCCAGCAAAACCGGTCATTCGTATTAGGAATAATCTGGATAGAACCGATGTTTATAAGGACGGGGAAAAGATCATACCATGCCTGAGGCCATAACCATTGGCCGTCATCCGCCACAATATCAGCCACCGTAGCATTTAAAGAAAAAACAGCATTAGCAATAGCTCTAGGGGTTATGAATGACCGAATCGGACTGCATATGCACCAGTTATCACTCCATACGTTAGTTTGACGGCCACTCCGAATAGACATCCAAAAAACGAGCGAACACTCGAACGGATAGATAAGAGTTTCCTCCATCCCCAGCTAACATTAGCTCGACATTGAACTTACCAAAAGCTTTGACCTTTCAGTTTGTATGAGTGGATCCATTGGACCCAAAGAGAAGGCCGATTGGTGACTAAGCTCCATATATGAGATGTTAAAAGGGCCTTATTAACATCCACTATGCTCCGAATACCTAAGCCACCCTCATCTTTAGGCATACAAACATCCTTCCAGGCTACTTTAGCACGAACCGAACCTGAATTACCACCATTCCATAGGAATCTACGAAGACGTTTCTCCAGATCCTTTAAAATACTAGATGGGAGCATCATAACCGACGCCCAATAGGAGTATAAAGCCGTGAGAACAGAATTGATAAGTTGGAGTCTCCCTGCAAATGAGAGAGATTTTGACATCCAGTTATCAACTCGTCTATCCATACGCTCCAAAAGTGTCTTGCAATCCTTGGCAGTCAGTCTAGTAGAAATCAACGGAACCCCAAGATACCGAACCGGAAACGAACCCTCTAGAAACGGCATAATGTTCATAATCTGATCTTTAATGGCTCGAGGAACATTGCTGAAGAATACAGTACTCTTATCCCGATTTTTTTGTAATTGATTGGGCCGCGAATCTGGGCTAAGTGCACACTGAAAATTGAATGGCACTGGGCCGCATAACATTCCAATGGACCCTGATTGGTTGTTAGGCCGTACCCTCGGCTGAGAGGTGGGCGGATCACGTAATGGATACAGTAGCACTAATGGACTTTGAAGTGTATGCGAATAAATTAAGTATGTATGTAATATGATTGGGCTGTTGCTAGTCTAAATTGTAAACAAGTAGTAACAATTGAGTTAGGCTTATGGATTGGATTGGATTGGTAAACTAGTACACTTACAATGTGTGGACCGAATCCTTGGCAGGCTGTTACATGTTATGTGATTATTCAATGGCACAGGGTGAACGGATTAACTGTCATGACTTGAATTACATGTGTTTGCTACGGGTGTAATAAATGTGCATTATGTGAACACAGAATACGTGAATTAATTGTACATGAAAGATGTAGTTTATGTGCACCTGAGACTGATTGTTATCGGTAATTATGTTAGGACGTGTTTGATCAACTGTTAAGCAAGTAACTAACTTTACCGAGCAAACCAAAGGTGAGTTCACTGCTCTTTTCCAAGCATGCATCCCGGGAAGGGATATCGGGTAACGTTCCAGGGAGGAATGCAGGTTAATGGGATGTTTGTTATTACTTAGTTTCTATTATGTAAGACCCCCTACATCTACCGATTGTTGCCGGGAAGGCAACGAGGTATTTAGTTGATAGCGCTATTAGGATTGGCGCCCTCACACCGTGCCGAAAGGACGGGCGTGAACTAATTACCTTGACCACTTGACCAATGCTTAGATAGAGGCATTGGGGTTGGGCATTCACATCGTGTATATATAAGACCCCTTACATCTACTCGAGGTTGTTAGTTGAACTAATTACCTTGACCACTTGACCAATGCCTAGATAGAGGCATTGGGGTTGGGCATTCACACCTAGTAGCCACATACGGTAATCGAGTTAATAACATCATCAAATCAAACTGTTGAACTGTTTTATACACACATCTGGTAACTAAACGCGTTAACAAAACTTTGAACTCACCAGCGTCGTCTGACACACTTGTCTGCATGCTTGCAGGTCTGTAGGGTTATATCTTGTGGAACTTGTTGTCTGGAAGGCTGGAGTGGTCATGGGTCGTTATACTTGGAATCTCAATACGAGCTTAACGGTTTATGATACACTTAACAAATGAGATATGCTTCCGCTGTATATGATGAATGATATGTAACGTTTGTAACTCTTTATATTAATGAATGAAAGTTTTATTTAAACCTATCTAAGAGTTCAATGTGATTGGTGGCTTGGATCCTGGTACGTCACACGCCTCGCGGAGGTTTCCGCGTGTGGTATTTTGGGGGTGTGACAGTTTGGTATCAGAGCCACTGGTTATAGTGAACTTGGTTTTAAAACGTTTTTATAAAACCAGACTATAACCGAACAACTCTAAAAACGTGAATACGACCATGACACTCAGCTCCAGACTGCAAGGTTCGTCTCTCGTACAATCATTGTACTGCATAACTAGTGAACATTTACGTATGATATTGCATGTGATTGCACATTTAGCACAACAGTATGAATTCCTGTATTACTTGCATGTGTCATATGACTGATAGGGTGGTATTTCCCTAAACATTCGTGACTTGCGTTTTGTGATGCTCTTTGTTTGCTACTCGAGTTTGAGGAACCATTTGATATGAGTTAGGAGGAGCTGAGATGAGCATGCAAATCACAATATTATTATAGGTGCACACATAATAATAATGTGGGGTGCATGCGAGTCCCAGTGACACTTAACAAGTGAAAAAAGGGGTTCCGTTCTGTTATTTGGTCGACGTGAAACACAACAGTCTATAGGAGTCATAGCAGTGATTGTCTCCTACTCGAACATGATCTTTTCACTCCTTTCTGAATCCTTACGAATCTCGATGCTATCGAGTATTACCTGAACACACATCTGAACGCCTAGCGAACTGTGTAGAATGTTAGGTGCTTGTACGGACATCCATGAGTTGGACGTCACAGCGTTGAATGATTGGCCTATACCTTCCTCACCTATCTTTGTTTGTTAGAACTTAGCGCGTTGACGTCTTAGACCCTGGAGTGCGATCACTTCTGCAACGCTCTGGAAACATACCGTGTAATACTCAGTCAATTTGCAAGAACGATGGATAAGAGGATGAGCATAGTGCCGTACCAACCTCAGTATTAGAACGACCCTGATTACCAGCAACGAACTCCAGCAGATTGACCTCAACCGAATCCTTAACCCTAGTAAGTGACTTAGGGGAGTCGACTCTTACGAATCAATCGGGACATGGAATGTGTAACTTCCCACCCAGTGAGTAGTGTCTTAGGACGCGACACGGAATGGGACAAGATGGGCTTTGATGGTGAAAGATTGTAGGGCTTCGTTTCAAGCAACGGCATTGGAGGTAACAGTTACGGCAACATCAAGGTACTTGTAATCGTAGCCTACCGAATGGAACAAAGGTGACTTCGACGAGGATCGACTGTTATTAAGTCAAAATGTCAACAACCAAGGGAACAATGACAGTATTGGGAATCCACATGACCGTAACAACACTGGTAGTGGTGCTCGTGGAAGGGCATTTAGGATTGGCATGAGCGACGCCAGGCATGATAGCAACATGGTAGTTAGTATAAGCAGCTAATCGCTTCGCCTCTGTTCTGTTTAGCGTTGATGCTTCTGAAAACCAAACCTATTGTGGAACCGACTGATGGAAAGTCAATGGAAACCTCCTATATTCGTTGGGATGCAAACTCGACCTTGTGGGACAAGTGTTTGACATCTACCCTTGATAGTTTTGTTGTAGTAGTTAGTGTGGATTGGTTATCCAGATAACGCGCGGATATACCTTGTGAGGAATCGTCGTCTGTCCTAAAGCATCATTGTGGTGTAAAGGTTAGTATCATTTCTGTAATGAAAGTCCAGAAGTGCCTATGGAGGGATTACCCCGCAATGTTAGCAACTGTTTCTGACGATAAGGCAAAGGAAAATAGGATCGGGAATCCACCAATTGTTCATGACTCCTCTCAGTGTGCTATTAGAGGAACTTTCAGGTTTACTTCCACAACTGTTAGTCGGAATCCCTGTGGATCTCATGCCTGTGGCAGCTCTGAATACTTGTACTCTTACCGTCTTGCACCAGGAGGGTTGCAAGAATTGTCTAATCAACTACAGAAACTGTTGGACAGGAGTTTGTAGGACCTAGTTTTCACTTTGGGGAGCCACAGTTATAACTGTGAAGATACGCCTTTTCGTATGTGTACTGATTATCGAGAACTCATCAAGGTGGCAGTCAAGAACCGTTGGCCTTGATCATGTATTAACAACCTGTCAACCAGGTGCGAGGGTCAAGCCCCATTCGAGGATTGACTAACGAGTGAGCTATCACCAGATGGAAGTTCGAGGGGAGAATGTTACTACAACAACATATCAAACGCACTGCGGCCAGTGCAACTTGGTATTCCATGACCGTTGGGTTAATCAACACACCAGCAGCTTAATGGATCACATGAATCGACCGTGTTTTGATGATGTTTTAAATCGCTTCCAGGAGAAAGGAACAACATGGGTGGCATATGTATCTCGTTTTAGAGCTCCTGGGGGAGGAGCCACTCCGCGCGAAGTCTTGCTAAACGTGACATCCGGATTCGAGAGGTACACATTTTAGTCATATAAACAACGAAGTGGGAATACACGTGGATCTCGCTAAGACCCATTTTTGTTAAAAACTGATCGACACCAAAGATTCCTTCGGGGATGCAGCAATTCCTTGGTTATGCTAGACACTATCACAGATTCATCGCGGGATTTTCGAAGATTGCGCTGATGTAATCTCTTTAGCACAGCGGGGTGCGGTGAATTCAGGGGAGACAAAACAGGAGGATGTCTTTTCAGCTTTTGAAACTCAACTCTACAATGCACTGAGTATTGTCTTTACCCGAGGGTACGAGTGATCTGGTGGTATACTATGATGATTCGAATCAGATTCTCAGTTACACCCCGATACAACACGAGAAAGTGATGGCTTACGTAGTGGAATTACAAGAAGAGTTGCACGAATCACAACCTACGATGGAAACCAGGGTCTTTGGATTTAAGTTGGAGGCATTACTTGGACGGTACCAATTGCACTATTTAGACCGATCACAAGGGCCTCCCGTGTATCCTTGTTTTGAGAGAGCTAATCATGTGATGGCATCGCTGGATGGAACCTTTGATTAACTTCGACTGTGAAACCTAGACGTGTACGAGCCTCGCAGCACACCATCGACTCTAACCTACCTGATCAGACTCATTCAGTTCAAATTGAAGAACTATAGGAAGAGAGTTCTCAAGATTGACCCATGCGGGGCATGGGGAAGCAACCTTTGGCAGGTCGGACGACATTTGCTACTTCATGGAACGAATATGGACCCCACTATACAGCAACCTTAGGGAACTGGTGCAGGCAAAGCACACCGACCTCGATATTCTATAAATCTTGTACTGGTGGTCGGGCATGAAGGCCCACCCGGCAATGTTTGTGAAGGAGGTTTGACTTGTGGAAGGTGGGATATTAGCAATCAGAAACACATGTATGGAAAATGAGAACAGACTGCCATGGATTTTGTCGCTAGTCTACCTAAAACTCGAAACGGAAACATTATCGTTATCACCTGGGTGATCGTCGATTGTCTCACGTAACCAGCACACTTCCTTGCAATCAAGGAAACTGACGAGTCTTCACAGCTTGTGAATATCCCTCTGAGAGGGGCGGTTTTAGGTACGAGGTGCCAACTTCTGTTACCTTTGATTTGGAGCTATACCTGATTTATGGCAGGCAACACACAACACCCTTGGCTCACATCTAGACATGAGCATTACTTATCACTGTAGGACAACCGGATGGAGTAACGAACCATCCTGACACACGAAGACATGTTGCGAGCATGTGCGTGATTGACTTTAGTAAACATTTGGGTTAGACACTTGTCCTAGTGGTAGAAACGAATGCACGTAACTGAGAGCTCTCTTTGGGTGAGCTCTACTGCAGCCGTTACCGTTTTAGTATGCATACAGCTCTGTTTAAGGCATTGCGTGGATGATAATGCCAACCTCCTTATGGATTGAGGTGGATAGCAACCTAATCACGGGTCTAGGACTTGCACACGATATTGGAAATTGTGTGGCGACAACGCGTGATCGCCAGGAACCCTGATAACTTAGGAAACACCGGGAGTTCGCTGCAGGCGAACGTGTCATATTGGAAGTCTCACCCTGGGAGGGTGTGGTACGCTTGGGAAGCGTGGCAAGCCTAGTTTATGTTACACAGAGTTATTCAGAATTCTGGAAGGAATCGGTCACGTAGCCTACAAACTCGAGTTACCTGACGAATTGGGTAACGTACATGATATCATTTATGCCTCGAATCTAAGGCAGTGTTTGTTTGATGGAACGCTTGTGATATCTTTGTTAGCGTCTGAGGTTAAAGATAAGTCGCAGATGTTGAGGAATCTATCGAAAACATGGACCAGGAAGTCAAGGTTCGTTAGCATAGTTGTACGACAATCGAGAGAGTTCGTTGGAACACAAGACGTGGACCAGAGTTCACGTGGGAGCGCGAGGATCAGATGAAGCTTAAATATCCTCAACTATTTCCTGACAACCAATCTAATTTTGGTACTACTGGTGAATTTCGGGACGAAATTCCTCTTCAAGTTGGGGATGATGTGGTACCAGAGGAAAAATCCACAGTTATCCTGATTTACTCATCACTTCATGCTCTCCTTGACCGCTTATCAAATTTCGGGACGAAATTTCTTTCAAGTTGGGGATAATGTGACAACCCGGACTTCCAAGGTTAGCATCACCTACTTTCCCAACCTCGCAGCTGGTATCGTTACGCTTCACCTATGGGCACACTAAGTTAAACTTATACGTGATTGTTATTAATTGAATAAGAGTTGTTTGATTATTACGTGACTAGTTATATAAGAGAATCTAGTCGCACATTACACCGAGTCGACACTCTCCTTCCATCCACACACCTTCTGCCTCTTGTGTCTTATAAGCCTCGGCCCACACAACTGATCAGGCCCGAAAGTGACCCAAGCCCAAACCGTGTAGAATATGTTGCAGGTTGGGGGTGCATTACGTATTGTGGTTTTAGTTAGAAACAATGCAAACCCTAATCCTCTCCATCTTGGGCAACTACCTCTCCTCCTTCCCTCCCGGATCGACGGCCATCCAACCTCGTCGGAGCACTCTTCTCCTCGAGACATCAGTGTAACATCTGTGCTTGTAATCATTGTGAACAGTTCAGTTATCAATAAAACAATGTTATTTGATCCCAATGTTTGTTTGGTTGTGTTTTACATTTTTCATGTTTTGACTTTTGCTCAATTTCAAACTCTATATCGCTTTCTGGAGAGTTATACGCAAACTGGTGCGTAAACGTAATCAGTTTAATGCGACAAATACTCCGGAACATCAACATATACTCAACATACCTTAAATAACCTTTACATAACTTAGAAACAAGTTTTAAAGGCTTTGGTATGGCAAAAACAAGTTAATTCGCTTACAGGGACTAAACTTGACAAACGGTGAAAGTATGCCAATTTGAACTGTAACGAACATTCCGGAACATGACCATAAGTTAAACACACCTTAAATATCCTTTATATAGCTTAGAAATAGGCTTTGAGGGGTTCGGTGTGCTAAAATAAACTTTTGGGTCATTCAGGGACTAAAAGTGTCAAAAAGTGCATAAGTTTGCACTTTCGCGCATAACTTACGTTCTGAATACATCCGAACATCCAAAAATTTATGTAAGCACTAAAATATTTTATTTTAGTGTTTGGCATGAGAAAAATCCATTCGTCGCGCAATTTGGATCGTTTTTCGTGCTTATGCGCATTCCGTCGTAATTAAGCGATCATCGCGATCGTACGACCAAACGAACCAACATCCGACATATTTTTTAGCATGTTTCATGTCCACAATGTTTAGGCATCATTTTAGGGCCTTAAAATTGGCTTAACGGGCCTTAAACGTGTCGGAAATGGCTTAAACACATAACAGGGACTGAAACTGTCATTTACGAAAGTTTGTTTCTGACCAGTCAGGCCAGGCTGCTCGCGTAAGATTAGTGAGTCCTCCCTCTTACGCGGCCTGCGTCAGACTCCCAGATTAGATAAGATCAATTTAACAGCAGATTACAGCTGTTAAGCTCCCAACCACACACCCACACTTGCCCTTTCAGTTCATGAGGGGCCATTTTTAGTCACCACAACATTCCAACAAGTGTACGGACGAGATTCGATCACGTTATTCAAGAAACGATCTTAACGGTTCGATGAACACTATAAATACCCAACCCCATTCATTGCTAAACCCACAAGAATCTGATCTTAGAAGCTCTAAGTTGAAACCATTGTTTCATACCTGAGCTACTTGGATCAAGATTAGCATTCGGGGACCCTTTGTAAGTATTCCTTTGTTCTTTTATTGCTTTTCGAGTCCGAAAGTCAAACTTTGTTTGACTTTCTGTATTGACCAGTTTATGGTCAATGCGAAGTTCGTTTGAACTTCGCAACGTGATTGTAATCACGATGGTTATAGTCCCTTGTGACTATGCCTACTGATTACCACGTTGTATAGGGTCGAAAGGGTAAGCGATCTAATAAATCGCTTATACCTTCGAACCCGACCCATTTGGTTGATCATTAGGATCCGACCAAATACATTAGGTGACCATAGTACATAGGGAATAACCTTCTGAGGTTATACCTTATGGTCACGACGTTTAAGTAGTTGTATGATAGGTAGTTTATATGCCTTAGGTAAATTACCAAAATACCCCTTTGACGCCAAAATTCATTTTAAGCATATGTAACATAACTTTTGGTATCTAAACTGATTTAGTAACAATATTAGACATGTTAAGGCATATTTTACTTATCATAGGACTAGTTAGGCATTCCGAACGCGTTTCACGCGAACGACGCGTTTGTCACACCCTGGCTTTGCGGAAGCGTGGTTAATTTGGTGTGACTTCTTAATACCATAGCTTAACCATAACAAAGCTATATGAAATAAAACCATGCAAGATCATCCATAGATTTAAATTTTAAAAACCAAATACAACAACATTGTCTTAGGGACTTACAACATCATAACATAAAACATTGTTTTGAAAGACATAGACATCAACATGAATAAAACGCAGTTTAAGATTTGTGACTCGTCCAGGAAAAAGTCACATTTCCTAAACTGGGATGACCTCGGAACCCATATGCAGCGGGAAAACATAACATACCGCGCCAGATCTTTAGTTCCCTGAAATACATGTAAGTTGAAAAATCAACAATAATGTTGAGCGAGTTCATGTGTCAGTGAGTATGTAAAACACTTGTAAGTATAAAAATCCTGGTATGTAGCATATAAGGAAAAAGAGATCACCAATGGCTTGCAAGACCATTGATATGTGTGAAGTGCAAGTAGGAAGACTCAAACCTAGCAGATTTCGCGATGGGTACAAAGTCACCCCGAGGTCCGTTCTGGTTGGGCCTGGGGTTGGGCTCGCTACACCCAGATAGATCTACCGCTTACGTCCCTCGGTCCTACAATGAGGATTAATGGCCTCCAGTTTCTGCCTACCCACTCACATGATCTAAGTAGTAAACCTCCTTACGCTAACCATACCATGTATAAAGTACTTGTAATCAAAGTAACATGTATTTCACCCCCGTAGTTTAGAAAACTGAAAACAGTTAAGAGAAAAGGGGGACATGAACTCACAGTGGTGCGTCTCTACCAAGTATGTCTCCTGATCAAGCAGCTGTATGACGACCTACACGTACTAATTCTATTAGACGGACGGCCGTGCCTTAGCTTTAAAGTTTAAGTTTTTGGGAAATAGTTAGACAACTATTTCGTGTTTACATTCTGTATACTTGGTAATCATATTCCTTCCCAAGGATGGGGGATTTAATACATGTGCGTTCGTAACATTCGAATTACACTATTAAGTCTCACTTAATATATTTTATTTCTAACTCCAAAATATAAATATTCTTCTCAAAAATATTATATTTTCTATTACATAAGTTTTCCCAAAATAATACCTTGACAAAAATACGCGTTAAGTCATATTTTCTCAAAATGCGTAAGTTACGTTTTAATGATCGAGTGGTAATAATAAATTCCGGTGTAACTTATATATTTATCGTAGAGGCGTTCGTATTATTTTGGATTCGTTAACATTTGATAGTATTATTTTTACCCTAAAAATAATACTAGTATTTTCACAAAATAATCATAAACACATATCAAGTGACTTTATGAAAAATATATAATAAATATATATTTACCAAGTTTTATTTTGTGAAATCCCACCTCCGGTATTTTGTAAATAAGTCGTGGCGAAATCTATAATTTGAAAACAAGTCAAAATGTATTTCTAACGCTTGTGGTAGAAATATTTCTAAGTGTTAGGTTTTTGGAAAAATTTCGCCAGAGTTTCCTCTGTAACTGGAGGTGGCCACGCTTTCAAGCGTATCATTTTCTTTTACAAATCAAACCAACAATTTTCTCAATCAACGATAAGCATTATTCAAACTAGTTAATAAACATGTAATTCGCAAGAATCTCATGAACTTGTAGTTTATCTAAAATATGAAGTAAATCCCATTACTTTTAGTGGATCTTTTGTATAAATCAACCCAGTTTCGTAAAATTCTCGTTTTTAAAGAAATTCCATCTTTACAACTTCTTGTCAACTTTTACAAAAATAGTTATTTTGTCGAAACTTTGTGCTACACAAGTGTTTACACACTTGTGTGTTCTAAAGATCATTCGTGTTAGTGTAAGATCCGTCTTTAGAAAACATGATTTCTTTGATACTTGGTTCTTTGAAAATACCGCTTGTAGATACGTAGATCTACTAGTTTTAAACACTATTTCACAAGCGAAATCGCTTTTACACAAGTTCATGATTCGTGTGTGGTAGAGTTTCATCTTTTAACCCTTGTTACTTCCAAAACAACCTTATGTCATGATCCAAGGTCATGACCAATCCGGGTTAAATGACGATCCGAGCTACCACAACATAGATCGGGTCCAAATAATCACACAAATCAATTACTACAAGTTATACTCAACATATGAGCTTTTAACCAACATTTTTAGTGTTTTAAGTAGACTTTTGTGTGTCATCTTGTATGTTTACGAGTTTTAACCGTTACAAATCGTATTAACCACTTCAAAATAGTTCGAGAAGGTGATTCAAGCAACTTACTACTAGCTCGAGGCTAGGGAAGAATCTAAGCGCAAAATGAGTGGATAAAAGCAATAGAGTGAGGTCCTTCGCCTTCCGATTGCACCAAGGTTCCTTATACGCGATCCTTAACACTTGTATGAGCTTGGAAAGTGATGATCAAAATCGAAAGGTGGTGGTGGTGTTGCTTGTGTCTTCGGCCGAGAACCAAAGAGAGAGAGAGGGAGTGTTGTTGTGAGTTTGTGTTAAGTGAAATGTATGATGTGCAAGACCTTGTTACTTATAGGCAAAGATTAGGTTATGGTCCAAAGGATTTTGTGTCATTTAGATACTAAACATATGGATTAAAATAATAATTTGGAGGACAAAGTATGTCCCCCCTCTTGGGGACGGTTGGTTAGGGGGGGGGTCTTGGTTCGATTCCAACTAGAAGTTAGGATATAAGTTAGGTTAATCTAGTTAAGTTTAAGGATTAACCTGGTTACTAGTGTGTAGTGCTTTACAGCGGGTGTTAGGGTATTCAGGGACCCTAACTGGCTCAGAAAAAGAAAGATAATGTTATTAACAATATTTTCATGTTCCGGGTATAGTCCGGTTGTTCGGTTGGATAGTAATCCGTTAATGTGCTTAAACAAGCTTTAAAGTGTCGTTATATTAATTTTAGTGACACAACTTATTCCTCCAAAGTGTCAGGAATATTTTCCTCATGTTTTGGCACTTTATTAGGTAGCTAAATGCTGAATTATTTATGTAAAGTGCTGAATTTCGTGCTTAGAGCACGTTTTAGGCACATCCAGTCATTGTAACTTATTCCTAGAGACGCAGTTCTACAACCCTTGTATCCCTACACTCACCACTAGTGTAGCAAAATATTTCTGGCTCATACAGGCCTTAGAGGCAGTGTCTGCCTGATGCTGGCTTATCAGCATGTTCAATAGGTTATCCGTTTATAGTGCTACTGTGCTTTTTGTGCATCATGTTTGTCACTAAGGTTCAGCATGTAAATAATGTAGTGACGGTAAGTAAAGTATGATGCAGGTATATGCATGTATCAGAAATCAAGTAGCAGTTCATCAGTAATTTCAAACAAGCACAGTAATTAAGCAGTAATTAATTATTAATTAAGTCGTACGGATACCTGGTTTAGTGAGGGTTGTCACATTCTCCCCCCGTTAGAAAAATTTCGTCCCGAAATTTTAAGTTCTGCTTGTAGATGCAGGGTTCTTAGGAAATAGGTGGGGGTATTTCTCTTTCATCCGGTCCTCACGCTCCCAGGTGTATTCAGGACCATGTCTGGCATTCCAACGAACTTTGACGAGCTTGACACTGCTCCGGCGGGTCTTGTTTACTTTCCAATCCGTAACCTCAACCGGTTCTTCAACGAAATGGAGCGTGTCGTCAACATGAATCTCGTCGATGGGAATGGCAATGGTATCTTGGGTTGGACTTTTCTTCAGGTTGGATACATGAAATGTATCGTGAACTGAATGGAGTTCAGCAGGTAAGTCCAGCTTGTATGCTACTAGCCCTATTCTTTCCAAAACTCTGAAAGGACCAATGTAGCGCGGATTTAACTTCCCACGCTTTCCGAAGCGTGCCACACCCTTCCAGGGTGAAATTTTCAATAAAACCATTTCTCCAACTTGGAATTCCAAGTGTTTCCGGTTTCGGTTTGGATCTGGATAGGCCTTCTGTCTGTGGCGAGCTGCTTCGATGCGTTTTAGAATCTGCGCAATCTTGTCTATCGTCTCTTGGACGATTTCGGGACCAGCAAGCTGCCTATCACCTGCGTCAGCCCAGCATAGGGGTGATCGGCACTTGCGTCCGTAAAGAGCTTCGAATGGCGCGACACCAATACTGGTGTGGTAGCTGTTGTTGTATGAAAATTCGACCAAAGGCAAATGCTTATCCCAGCTACCGCCCAAATCCATAACACACGCTCTCAGCATGTCTTCCAAAGTCTGTATCGTTCGCTCGCTTTGACCGTCAGTTTGCGGATGAAACGCAGTGCTCAAGTTTAATTGTGAGCCAAAAGCTTCTTGGAAGGATTGCCATATCCTTGACACAAACCTTCCGTCTCTATCAGAGATGATTGAGAGAGGTACTCCATGACGTGCGACGATCTCTCTCATGTAAATTTCGGCCAACTTGCTCGTGTTATCCTTCTCTCTGATAGGTAAGAAGTGTGCTGACTTTGTTAATCGATCCACTATTACCCAAATAGTGTCATGGCCTCTTGGCGTTCTTGGCAACTTCGTAATAAAATCCATTGAGATTTGTTCCCATTTCCACTTGGGAATCTCAGGTTGTTGCAGAAGTCCTGAAGGCTTCTGGTATTCCGCTTTCACCTTAGCACACGTTAGACACTTGCTCACATAAACAGCAACATCGCCTTTCATCCTAGGCCACCAATAGTAACCCTTGAGATCTTGGTACATCTTATCCGCTCCAGGGTGGATAGAGTACCGCGACTTGTGAGCTTCATCGAAAATAACTTTCCTTAAACCTCCAAACAAAGGAACCCAAATTCTTTTCTCAAAACATAACGTTCCTTCCTCGTTTGGTACCAGTAGCTTCTCCATCCCACGGAGATATTCTTCTTCAAGGTTTCCTTCCTTGAGAGCTTCTTTCTGCGCGGCACGAATGCGCAAGGAAAGATCGGTTCGGATTATCATTTCTAAAGCCCTAACCCTTATGGGCTTGATCCTCTCTTTTCGACTTAGGGCGTCGGCAACCACATTCGCCTTCCCTGGATGATACTTTATCTCGCAATCGTAATCATTTAACAACTCAACCCATCGTCTTTGTCTCATATTCAACTCCTTCTGGTTGAATATGTGTTGTAGGCTCTTATGATCTGTAAAAATTGTACACTTTGTACCATAAAGGTAGTGTCTCCAGATCTTCAATGCAAATATCACTGCGCCTAGCTCTAAATCGTGCGTGGTATAGTTCTTTTCGTGCACTTTCAATTGACGTGATGCGTAAGCAATAACCTTTTGGCGTTGCATCAACACGCAACCCAATCCTTGACGCGAAGCATCACAGTATACCACAAAATCATTTGTACCTTCCGGTAGTGCTAAGATTGGCGCATTGCAGAACTTATCCTTCAATATCTGGAACGCTTCTTCCTGTTTGATTCCCCAATCAAACTTCTTATCTTTCTGCGTGAGGAGCGTCAATGGTTGAGCGATCTTCGAAAAATCCTCAATGAACCTTCGATAATAGCCAGCCAAACCCAAGAATTGTCGAATCTCGGTTGGCGTCTTAGGCGTTTCCCAATTCTTGATCGCTTCGATCTTTGTGGGATCAACATGGATTCCATTTCCATTCACCACATGTCCAAGAAATTGGACTTCACGTAGCCAAAATTCGCACTTAGAGAATTTGGCATACAGCTGTTCTTTCTTCAGCAACTCCAAAATAGCTCTTAAATGCTGTTCGTGCTCAGCCTTTGTTCTTGAATAAATCAAGATGTCGTCGATAAACACAATCACGAACTTGTCCAAGTACGGCTTGCAAACTCTATTCATCAAATCCATAAAGACTGCAGGTGCGTTTGTCAAACCAAACGGCATAACAAGGAACTCGTAGTGTCCATAACGAGTTCTGAAGGCTGTCTTCGGGATACTTTCCTCTTGTATCCTTAACTGATGGTACCCAGATCGAAGGTCGATCTTTGAATAAAAGCTTGAACCTTGCAGTTGGTCGAATAGATCATCGATTCTTGGCAGAGGATATATATTCTTGATCGTCAGCTTGTTCAATTCTCTGTAGTCGATGCACATACGAAAACTACCGTCCTTCGTATGGGTGGATTGGATTAAATTATATCACTTAAAAATAGTATTCTAATTGGAAGGCAGTCGTTATGGGTGGATTGGATTAAATTATATCACTTAAAAGATAGGAACTTATGGGACATTCACGTGCCAAGCAATTGCAGTTGGGGTTGGAGGAATCTTTTGAAAGGGAGACACCATGTGCAACAGTTTTTCTGGACCAGAATTGGAGATGGTATGTCTACATCGGCTTGGTATGATTCGTGGTGTGAAATGTGCCCGTTGGGGAGTTTTATATCCCATCCGATTATGAGACAAGCTGGTTTTTCTATTCATACTAAAGTATCGGATCTTATCTCTGATGGGAATTGGAATTGGCCGAATCATTGGTTAGTCTCCTACCCGATTCTAAATCAGCTTGCGCCTCTCTTTCTAACCGAAGGTACTCGGGATATTACTATGTGGAAAGATGTAGATGGTCGCCTTGCCCCATTCAGAACTTCTGATGCTTGGGATTGCATACGTTTTCGAGATCAACAGGTGAACTGGTACAACTTAGTTTGGTTTTCGCAATGCATTCCAAGGCATGCTTTTGTCTTGTGGCTGATTTTCAGACGAAAGTTAGTCACTCAAGACAGATTAAGGAAATGGAACATCACTAATGGGGGTTGTATGAATTTAATGTGCTGCCTTCTTTGCCAGAATAATATTGATTCTCATGAACACCTTTTCTTTCAATGCAACTTTGCATCTAAGATTTGGATGACAGTTCGGGATAATTCTACTATGAACACTGTGGGATCGGATTGGGATAGCATAGTGGATTGGTTACTGCCTCGGGCTCGGTCGAGATCTATTACTACTGTTATTGGTAAACTCTTGGTTGCTGCATCAGCTTACTTTATCTGGCAAGAAAGGAACTCCAGGTTTTTCAATAACCAGTTGCGTCCCCCGGAGAAGTTGGCTGAACTCATTATCAATAATGTTCGACTAAAGCTTAAATCACTAAAGTTCAAAGACACAAGACATGTGAGGAGGGTCTTACAAAAGTGGGAGATTAGTTTGGTAGACTGTTAGTGTTAATTCATGTAATCTTCCATTTTTTTGTCTTTTGGTTTCCCTTGTTAGGGTGGTTGTTTTGTCTTTGTCTTGGTTTACACATTAGCGGTATGTCGCTTTTGTGAACTAGGTGGTGCTTTTGCCACCTACTTGTTCTTTTTTTTGTTTGTGATTAATAGATTCACCGGGGTAACCCTTTACCCAAAAAAAAAACTACCGTCCTTCTTCTTGACAAACAGGACCGGAGCTCCCCAAGGCGAGAAGCTTGGTCGGATAAATCCCTTGTCTAACAACTCTTGAAGTTGTGTCGACAATTCTTGCATCTCAGACGGAGAAAGTCTATAAGGTGCCTTAGCCACAGGCGCGGCGCCTGGAACTAAATCGATGTGAAACTCTACTTGCCTCTGAGGTGGCAGTCCAGGTAAGTCCTCTGGGAAGACTTCTGGATATTCCCTCACGACAGGGATGTCTTCTATTCTTGGCGCGGCAGCCTTCTTATCCACAATGTGTGCCAGGAAGGCAACACATCCCCTCTGCAAACACTTTCGCGCTTTCAGGCAGCTGATAATCCTTAACGGCGCATCACGCTTCTCCCCGTGAACCACAATTGTTTCGCCATCTTCGGTTGGGATACGAACGACCTTTTCGTTACAAACTATCTCAGCCTTCTTGCCTGATAACCAATCCATTCCTACCACCACGTCGAAGCTTCCCAACTGGACTGGTAGTAGATCCAGAGCAAACTCACGCTCTCCCAATTCGATCACACAACCTCTGATCACTTCATTGGCTTCTACTAACTTCCCATTAGCCAATTCGATTGAGTAGGGAATATCTAATTTACTAGCGGCTAAACCAAGCATATTCTTAAATTCTAATGACACGAAGCTATAATCGGCACCAGTATCAAATAAAACGGATGCATAGCATTGGTTCACAGGGAACGTACCAGTGACAACATTGGGATCCTGGCGCGCTTCCCTTGCTTCGATGTGGAACACTCTTCCACGGGCTTGGTTCAACTCTAGGCAGTTCCTTTTAAAGTGCCCAATATCTCCACAGTTAAAGCATCCAAGTCTTTGCCCGTTTCCACCAGCTTGATTATTGTTTTGGTTCGCATTACCGGCTTGATTCGCATTGTTGCCTCGATTCCCGTTTCCTCCATTGTTCCCCTGTGGGCGATTCCCAATACCACCACGATTATTATTTCTATTCCCAAATCCTCCTTGGCCTCCCCGGCCAGCACTAGTCCAACAAGAATCCTTCAAGTGACCAGTCTTTCCACAAGCTTCACATACTTTTGGCCCGCATCGGCTAGAATGGTGACGTTGGCAGGTGTTGCACTTGGGTTGGGTGCCCATATATCCCTTCCCTTTCTTTCCACTACCAGCTGTAACCTGAGCTGGCGTGCTTAGTTCTCCTTTCTTAACAACCACACTGGCGCCCTGCTTGAAGTTCGAGAACTTCCGTTTGTTACCTCCGGTTGACTCGACGTGAGTCTCTTTCTTCTTTGTCTCGATCTCACCAAACTTGTTCAGGCGGATAGCCTCCTCAGTGAGAGCCACGCTCAAATCGATTGCCTCAGTAATTGTCGCAGGCTTGGATGAGGTTACCATGCTTATGATTTGAGGAGCTAATCCCCAAATGAAACGTTCAATCCGCTTGAACTCCGGAGTGACCATGTAGGGTACCACATGCGATAAGTCATGGAACCTTTGAATGTACTCTGCGATCTTTGGACCTTCCATTTTCAAATGCCAGAACTCAGTTTCCAATCTTTGGATTTCCGCGCGAGAGCAGTACTTTTTGCGCATAAGTTTCTTCAGTTCGGTCCAGGTTAGCGCGTAGGCAGCAGCTTCACCAAGTGTCTGTACTTGCAGATTCCACCAAGATAGGGCTCCATCCAAAAATAGCCCAGAAATGTAGGTGACTTGCTGGTCTGGTGCACATTTGCTCATGCGGAGAACAGATTCAGTTTTCTCGGCCCAACGAACAAAGGCGACAGCACCTCCGGTGCCATCAAAGTTGACAGGCTTGCAGTCTAGAAACTGCTTGTAGGTGCACCCTGCACATACGTTACAACATATGAATGGCATTAGCATCCTTGCTAGAGATATCCAATTAGATCATGGTAGGTCTTAATGACTTAGTATTACCATGAGGTGGATTGTTGTTGCCATTGTTGTTTGAGCTGGTTCCGCTAGGTCCTCCCTGCGAGGCGGCGTATTGCGCGATGGCAGCAGCGATGACTTGTTGGAGTTCTGCCTCATTGGTAGGCAACGGCGTTTGACGTCTCGGCGGCATCTTCTAAAAGATGGGTTTATGTCGGTCAGGCCATAATAAAGATTCCATGTTATAATACGTATGCTTTATTATGATAGTAATAGTACATAACATCTCATGTTATAATCATATCAATCACACAACATCCCATGTCACAAACATTAATCACACAACATCTCATGTCATAGAATATAAGTAACCAAATCAAGCATCAAATATGATGAGAATACCGCGATTGCCATATATTGAGACCACATAGTAAGCGTACAAGTACATCACAGTGTCATACAACATCAGTCGACTAAGGGCTACATCACCCTAGTCCAAAAACTATATCAAATCAGTGTCAATACATCAAATACATGTCAACAAAAGTCAGAATCAAAATGTAGTCTCCAAAAATGCTGTGCAGTCAAAAGCATTCGCCGTCTTCTCACCAACGTCTACCCATACGGTACTGAAGAGCTCTACACGGATGGCGGTGGAGGAGGGGGAAAGTGAGTGTAGAACAAACGACGCAACTGGAGCCAGTCCTCCTCCATGGCTCTCTGGGTACGCAACCAAGAAGCAACCTGCTGCTCAAGTGCCAAAAGGCGTGCAGCATAGTCTGTTGGTAAAGGTCGAGAGGGCTGCAAAGGAGAGTGGGTCTGACCCTGGCACTGACACGGCGGCGGCTGGGCTCTCTCAAGCTCCTGAATGCGCTGCGTGTGTGCCTCGTGCTTGGCGACAAAAGACATCAAAACATCCTCAATAGTATATCCCATATGGAAAGAATGGTAGTGGTCAGTCGGTGGCATAACAGAAGGTGACGTCCAGAGAAACGGCTCACTGGTGGGATCAAAAGGTGCCACATGAAATGGGGAAACAGGGGGAAAAGTAGCAGACGGTGGCATAGCAGGGATAGATACCGGTACATGTCCAAAAGGGTGAGCCGAAGAACCCTCTCCAGGTCGAGCTGGAGGTGTGTACTGTGCAAATGAAAAAGAGAAATCAACGTGACGTGCATCAGTGGTATGAGGAGGAATAGGTGGAACCTCATCATCAGCAGGAATCCACCCACACTGGGCGTGCTCATCTCGTGGGTCAATCTGTGCCTCAAAAAGTGCTCGATCAAACTGAACAGGTATAGGATCAAGGTGAGGTGCAACAAGAGGGTCAACTGGTGCATCAGCAATAAGTGGGGGATCAACATGATCAGCAGCAATAACGTGATCGCCCTCCAACAACGGAGCATCTACTGGGTGATCATCAATAGGTGGGTCAGCAACGACAGGCTCAATAATAGGTGCGTCAGCATGAACTGGGTCGTGCTCAAACGCAGGGTCTAGTGGATGCTCGGGATCATCGAAGGCCATCTCAAAATCAAACTCAGGGTCGATGGGATCAACTGGGTCGATTGGATCCTCCATAGGCTGATCCATGGGTATAAACTCTATATCCTCATCTGGGTCGAATCCTGGGGGAAAGACAGGATCGGAATCCTCCACATCATCGTGGTCGAAAGCAAAACTAGGAATAGGGGCAACAGAGGATGCCTGGTCGGGATCTGATCCATGTGAGAAGTGCTGCGCACTCTGGGTGTGTGAAGGTGCGGAGGCCACAGACTCGAAAGAGTCTGGGACCGGAGAGTGAGCAGGTGACTCCTCGGCGGGAGCATCTGCGATCATCAAAAGATCACCAGCAGCAAGAAGGGCCTCGCCCAGAACCTCATCCTCTAAGGGCTCGTCATCAAACAGATCGACGTCGTCATCATCGTCGGCGTCGAGAAGCAAATCGTAAGCAGGATATGAAGCAAGTGGTATGGGAGCAGGGATCTCCACTAACGGTAGGTCCCCGGCCAAAGGGCCATCAGCGAGCTCATCAGCACCATCAGGTAAAGCGAAGGGCTGAAAGTCATCCTCGTCCGTGCTAGTAACGTCGGATGTGTGGACCTCGTGCTCTGAAGACTCTAGGTCATCTGATACTATAGGTCTAGGTCCTGTGGTGTCTGAGTCACCTGTGCCAGAGGTGTCCATGGTGTCTGTAACATAAATACAAACATGCACAAACAGTCAATCATACAATCAATTAATCACATAAGTCACCAAGTAAGCATTCAAATAATTCTCCTAGTCCCACTAGCCTCCCAGCCTCCCAGACTGCTCTTCCTAGTCCCACTAGCCAATTCTCCTACTCCCACTAGCCAATTCTCCTAGTCCCACTAGCCAACTACCTCGATCTCCCAGACCGAGCCTCGGCCTCCAAGACCGAGCCTCAGCCTCCAAGACTGAGCCTATAAACAATGAATAAAATGTGCTCAACATTTGTTTATAAAAAGTTTTGGATCTGGACTTAAGTGGTATGCAGTAAAAATGTTTTCGTGAGAGCCCTAGTGATCATAGTCTAGACTCGAGAAAGAATCCTAGTTCGCTATGATCAGAGCTCTGATACCAAGCTGTCACACCCTGGCTTTGCGGAAGCGTGGCTAATTTGGTGTGACTTCTTAATACCATAGCTTAACCATAACAAAGCTATATGAAATAAAACCATGCAAGATCATCCATAGATTTAAATTTTAAAAACCAAATACAACAACATTGTCTTAGGGACTTACAACATCATAACATAAAACATTGTTTTGAAAGACATAGACATCAACATGAATAAAACGCAGTTTAAGATTTGTGACTCGTCCAGGAAAAAGTCACATTTCCTAAACTGGGATGACCTCGGAACCCATATGCAGCGGGAAAACATAACATACCGCGCCAGATCTTTAGTTCCCTGAAATACATGTAAGTTGAAAAATCAACAATAATGTTGAGCGAGTTCATGTGTCAGTGAGTATGTAAAACACTTGTTAGTATAAAAATCCTGGTATGTAGCAAATAAGGAAAAAGAGATCACCAATGGCTTGCAAGACCATTGATATGTGTGAAGTGCAAGTAGGAAGACTCAAACCTAGCAGATTTCGCGATGGGTACAAAGTTACCCCGAGGTCCGTTCTGGTTGGGCCTGGGGTTGGGCTCGCTACACCCAGATAGATCTACCGCTTACGTCCCTCGGTCCTACAATGAGGATTAATGGCCTCCAGTTTCTGCCTACCCACTCACATGATCTAAGTAGTAAACCTCCTTACGCTAACCATACCATGTATAAAGTACTTGTAATCAAAGTAACATGTATTTCACCCCCGTAGTTTAGAAAACTGAAAACAGTTAAGAGAAAAGGGGGACATGAACTCACAGTGGTGCGTCTCTACCAAGTATGTCTCCTGATCAAGCAGCTGTATGACGACCTACACGTACTAATTCTATTAGACGGACGGCCGTGCCTTAGCTTTAAAGTTTAAGTTTTTGGGAAATAGTTAGACAACTATTTCGTGTTTACATTCTGTATACTTGGTAATCATATTCCTTCCCAAGGATGGGGGATTTAATACATGTGCGTTCGTAACATTCGAATTACACTATTAAGTCTCACTTAATATATTTTATTTCTAACTCCAAAATATAAATATTCTTCTCAAAAATATTATATTTTCTATTACATAAGTTTTCCCAAAATAATACCTTGACAAAAATACGCGTTAAGTCATATTTTCTCAAAATGCGTAAGTTACGTTTTAATGATCGAGTGGTAATAATAAATTCCGGTGTAACTTATATATTTATCGTAGAGGCGTTCGTATTATTTTGGATTTGTTAACATTTGAAAGTATTATTTTTACCCTAAAAATAATACTAGTATTTTCACAAAATAATCATAAACACATATCAAGTGACTTTATGAAAAATATATACTAAATATATATTTACCAAGTTTTATTTTGTGAAATCCCACCTCCGGTATTTTGTAAATAAGTCGTGGCGAAATCTATAATTTGAAAACAAGTCAAAATGTATTTCTAACACTTGTGGTAGAAATATTTCTAAGTGTTAGGTTTTTGGAAAAATTTCGCCAGAGTTTCCTCTGTAACTGGAGGTGGCCACGCTTTCAAGCGTATCATTTTCTTTTACAAATCAAACCAACAATTTTCTCAATCAACGATAAGCATTATTCAAACTAGTTAATAAACATGTAATTCGCAAGAATCTCATGAACTTGTAGTTTATCTAAAATATGAAGTAAATCCCATTACTTTTAGTGGATCTTTTGTATAAATCAACCCGGTTTCGTAAAAGTCTCGTTTTTAAAGAAATTCCATCTTTACAACTTCTTGTCAACTTTTACAAAAATAGTTATTTTGTCGAAACTTTGTGCTACACAAGTGTTTACACACTTGTGTGTTCTAAAGATCATTCGTGTTAGTGTAAGATCCGTCTTTAGAAAACATGATTTCTTTGATACTTGGTTCTTTGAAAATACCGCTTGTAGATACGTAGATCTACTAGTTTTAAACACTATTTCACAAGCGAAATCGCTTTTACACAAGTTCATGATTCGTGTGTGGTAGAGTTTCATCTTTTAACCCTTGTTACTTCCAAAACAACCTTATGTCATGATCCAAGGTCATGACCAATCCGGGTTAAATGACGATCCGAGCTACCATAACATAGATCGGGTCCAAATAATCACACAAATCAATTACTACAAGTTATACTCAACATATGAGCTTTTAACCAACATTTTTAGTGTTTTAAGTAGACTTTTGTGTGTCATCTTGTATGTTTACGAGTTTTAACCGTTACAAATCGTATTAACCACTTCAAAATAGTTCGAGAAGGTGATTCAAGCAACTTACTACTAGCTCGAGGCTAGGGAAGAATCTAAGCGCAAAATGAGTGGATAAAAGCAATAGAGTGAGGTCCTTCGCCTTCCGATTGCACCAAGGTTCCTTATACGCGATCCTTAACACTTGTATGAGCTTGGAAAGTGATGATCAAAATCGAAAGGTGGTGGTGGTGTTGCTTGTGTCTTCGGCCGAGAACCAAAGAGAGAGAGAGGGAGTGTTGTTGTGAGTTTGTGTTAAGTGAAATGTATGATGTGCAAGACCTTGTTACTTATAGGCAAAGATTAGGTTATGGTCCAAAGGATTTTGTGTCATTTAGATACTAAACATATGGATTAAAATAATAATTTGGAGGACAAAGTATGTCCCCCCTCTTGGGGACGGTTGGTTAGGGGGGGGGGGGTCTTGGTTCGATTCCAACTAGAAGTTAGGATATAAGTTAGGTTAATCTAGTTAAGTTTAAGGATTAACCTGGTTACTAGTGTGTAGTGCTTTACAGCGGGTGTTAGGGTATTCAGGGACCCTAACTGGCTCAGAAAAAGAAAGATAATGTTATTAACAATATTTTCATGTTCCGGGTATAGTCCGGTTGTTCGGTTGGATAGTAATCCGTTAATGTGCTTAAACAAGCTTTAAAGTGTCGTTATATTAATTTTAGTGACACAACTTATTCCTCCAAAGTGTCAGGAATATTTTCCTCATGTTTTGGCACTTTATTAGGTAGCTAAATGCTGAATTATTTATGTAAAGTGCTGAATTTCGTGCTTAGAGCACGTTTTAGGCACATCCAGTCATTGTAACTTATTCCTAGAGACGCAGTTCTACAACCCTTGTATCCCTACACTCACCACTAGTGTAGCAAAATATTTCTGGCTCATACAGGCCTTAGAGGCAGTGTCTGCCTGATGCTGGCTTATCAGCATGTTCAATAGGTTATCCGTTTATAGTGCTACTGTGCTTTTTGTGCATCATGTTTGTCACTAAGGTTCAGCATGTAAATAATGTAGTGACGGTAAGTAAAGTATGATGCAGGTATATGCATGTATCAGAAATCAAGTAGCAGTTCATCAGTAATTTCAAACAAGCACAGTAATTAAGCAGTAATTAATTATTAATTAAGTCGTACGGATACCTGGTTTAGTGAGGGTTGTCACAGCGTTAAAGTAGCATAAGCTACCTAAACGGGTCGTAATGGGTCGTAAGCACTTAGGCTAGGTTTCATTTAGTATGTAGGCTTTGTTAAACCATACTACATGAGTTCCCATACTCATTTGGTTTACGAGCCCTCATTCTATCCGATCCTCCGATATAGGTCCGGTTTATTAACATAATTACCTATATTAGGTGCCGTTTGATTCCGAGATCTCTAGCATTGCTTGGTGGTTATCTTAGGACTTCTGAGAAATCTCAAGTGAGTACATAGACCCCTCTTTTACTGTTTTCCAAACATTTTGGGGTGAAACACATGTGCCTACTTGTTACTTTCGTGCTTTTCATGCTTTCATATCATATGCTTGTTATGTTCATTAGTACATTATAGTACATGATGTCATTACATTTTATGCTATGTATGTCCATTGTGTGCATACTTAGTACATCGTTTTACATTACATTGGTTTACATGACTTTTCTGCTTTGTATGTTAACTTAGCATACTTAGTACATTGTTTTCATATGACATGTATACAATTGCTATAACATTTGGTTTGCACAAACGAGACTTATATACGTTCATTAACATTAGCTACGCCGCTCGGTAGTAAGTACTGGTACCATAGGACTTGACGAATCCCATTCCTGACATCCCGGGTTTGTTTGGATGTAAGGAATGACTGAATCCGAAAACATTGCTTTTGATAACCTTGACTAAAAGGGTTGTCCGACTGTCTCAAGGCTTGAATGTATGCGTTAACTTACCACATAAATGTTTGTATCAATGTAAAACATGCATTCACTTTGCAAAACATAACTTTTTGATATATTCAAAATACTTTGTTTTGTACATTTCTACATTTGGATTATGTGACAATACTTTACTTACAATACATAACATTTGTTACACATTACTTGACTACTTTTGGACTATTAAGATTTGATACAATTTATACAAGGACTTTTGACAATTGGTTTAAACATAGACTTATTACATTGGTGGTTTGTTTAAGTGACTTAAGTAACGAGATGTGAGTAATATGATACAAGCATGGTGGATACGCCGCTGGTACTTCCTATATATAAGTGTTTGTATTATATTATATTACATATCATAGCATTATTTAAATCATTCAATTTGGACTTATACATTTTACACAAGTAACACGATTCTCTTACAAGACTTTGGTTTACAAACAATTTACTTTATACAACTCATTTTACTTGGTTATACATTTAACCATACATTATTCTCTTATTTATACATATCATCTGAACTTATTGTTTTTCAAACGACTTACAAAACAAAACAATTTACAAGGTTCATGACTGACTTTTACTAAACAACTTTTTCTTAAACTTAAGTCATGAATCCTATTTTCACAAAACCTATGTATCTCACAGGCATTTTTATGCTGACGTACCTATTTTCACATGTGTTTTCAGGAGCTTTTGCATAGGATGATGATCGTGACACTAGGGCGGACCTGTGCCTTAGAGACTTAAAATAAAGATAGAACTAGTTTAATTATGTTCTGAACTCTTTATTTCCTGTTTAAGACAATGTAACTCTTATGTTGATAAATAAAGTACAACTTTGAATGCCATGGTTATGAAACAATTAATTCTGTTACAACACTCCCCGACGTTTTCCGCCACGTTTGGTTGTTCCACGTGGTCGGGGTGTGACAGAAGAGTTGGTATCAGAGCCAATGGTTATAGGGAATTAGGTTATTAGTAATTCTTTGACCTAGACTATAACCTTTCTAGGACCCTAACACAAATTATCTTGTGTTTAGATCTTAAAACATGCACATCACCTATCCTTAGGTGATTATCAAAAACCAAATTTTCCGAAACGATTTTTGAAAAACAATCTTCTGTTTTTAAATGACTTATTATATGGTTTTGAACCCTTCTAGTTTGGTTTTTGGCCTTGTGCCTTCAAATTTTTAAAAAAATCTCGTCAAAGTTTTGGGTTCTAAATAGTGTGAACACGTGCAAACTGGAAGAGTGAATGCCTGTACCCTGGGTTTTCTGTCTAAGGCTAGAGTGTTCGTACAAATCCACATAATCGGACCAGTCACTCTTACCTGGGAACTGTTGGGGTGAGTGTTCACTTATAGGCGAGCATGTCTTCGCGATACATTATTTTTGACCCATTTACTTTGATTAGTCACTGTGTGTTGCTTGTTTGCTTTGCGATGCGGACAAATGACCACCATCTTTGCTTTTGTTGATTTTGTTTCATCTCATTCTCTTCATCCAATCATCTCACTCGTTTCTTTTCATGTTTTCCTCTTTTAGAATGCCTCCTCGACGCGAAAACCAGATAGCGACTGCCGAACTGGCAGAAATCATTGCGCAGCAGATGGCTGCTCAATTCCCAAACCTCTTTGCTCAATGGAACCAAGCCAACAACAACAACAATGCTCCATGCAAATACAAGGATTTTAACTCGGCTAAACCACTCAAGTTTAGTGGTTCTGAAGGAGCGACTGGGCTTCTTCAATGGTTCGAGAGCATTGAGAATACTTTTCGCCACGTGCAGTGTCCTGACAATCGCAAGGTCGAGTTTTCTTCGAGTGTGTTTCAGAAGAGGGCTCTCACATGGTGGAACGGGGTTATGAGAGACCGTGGTGCAGAAGTTGCTCTAGCACAGACATGGGCTGAACTTAGGGCCCTTATGATGAGGGAGTTATGTCCTCGTCATGAACAGCGAGCTTTGGAGAAAGAGTTTGATGACTTGAAACAAGACAGTGGCGAGCACAGGGCGTATACTGACAGGTTTGAGGAGTTGAGTCTGCTTTGCCCGACTATGGTTACCCCACTCGACAAGGCTATCGAAAGGTACATCGACGGCCTACCTGACTCAGTGCAAGACATCATTACTGGTAGTAACCCTGCCACACTCCATCAGGCGATCGAGTTAGCAGCGACATTGACTGAGTCGCAGGTTCGAAAAGGAAAGCCACACAAAAAGGGTGACAAGGGTAAGAAGCAGGCGTCTGACAAAGAAGATAGCAAGAAAGGTCAAAATAAGAATGGAAAGAATTATGGTTCCTCAAAGGGTTCTAGGAAGCGAAAGGCTTCCCAAAACTATGCCGTTACTGCACAGGCCCAAGCTGCACCAAATCAGCCTGCGCAACCACTAGCCAAGAAGCCATATCTTGGCACTGCACCTTTGTGCAACAGGTGTAACGGCCATCACCTACCACATCTCCAATGTCGTCATTGCACTAACTGTGGGAGAATTGGTCATCTTGCCGCTACTTGTCGCATTCCTGTTAACCAGAACCAGCAGTTCAGAACCAAGCCCAACAAGTTGCTCAGCCTCTTGCTCAGCAACAAGGTCAAGCTGCACGACCTCATTTTCCTCCTGGTTCATGCTACAATTGTGGGGATCTGACCCACTACAGGAACCGGTGCCCAAGGCTAGCCAACCAGAATCAGAATCCAAATCAGAATCAAGCTCAGGCTCGAGGTCGAGTCTTCAACATGAATGCTCAAGAGGCACAAGCAGACAACGAAGTGGTGAACGGTACGTTCTTTATTAATAATCAGCCTGCATCTGTTCTTTTTTATTCGGGTGCCGATAAGAGTTTCGTGTCATTATCTTTTGAGCCATTACTTCGCGTGTCTAGAACGAAACTAGGAAAACCCTTGACAGTAGAGGTTGCTAGTGGTGAACCCATTGTTCTTGATTCTGTTCTTCGCAACTGCCAGTTGAACCTTAACGACCATCTTTTTCCTATCGACCTCACGCCTATGCAACTTGGAAGCTTCGACGTTATTGTGGGTATGGATTGGTTATCCAAGCATCGCGCGGAGGTAGTTTGTTTTGAGAAGATTGTTCGTGTGCCACTTTCGACAGGCGAGATCCTACAGGTTCGTGGTGAGAAACCTGCTGGTGGTCTCAAACTCATGTCTTGTTTTAAAGCTCGGAAGTATCTGCGAAAGAACTATGTGGCCTTTTTGGCACATGTTGTAGCAGATGAGGGCAAAGGTAAGTCTATTCAAGATATCCCTGTTGTTCGGGATTATTCTGAAGTATTCCCTGAAGATTTACCTGGTCTACCCCCAGCACGCCAAGTCGAGTTCCGCATTGATCTCGTACCTGGTTCAAATCCCATTGCCAGAGCTCCATATCGTCTTGCACCATCTGAGATGCAAGAGTTGTCTAAGCAGCTTCAGGAGCTCTCTGACAAAGGTTTTATACGTCCTAGCTTTTCACCTTGGGGTGCTCCCGTTCTTTTTGTCAAGAAGAAGGATGGATCTTTTAGGATGTGTATCGATTATCGTGAGCTTAACAAGCTTACCATCAAGAATCGATATCCCCTACCTCGCATCGATGATCTCTTTGATCAGTTACAGGGCGCTTCTTATTTTTCAAAGATTGATCTGCGATCTGGATATCATCAACTTCGTGTGCATGAAGAAGACATTCCCAAGACAGCGTTCCGCACTCGTTATGGGCATTACGAGTTCACAGTCATGCCATTCGGTTTGACAAATGCTCCTGCTGTTTTCATGGACTTAATGAATAGGGTCTGCAAACCTTATTTGGATCAGTTCGTCATTGTTTTTATTGACGACATCTTGATTTATTCTAAGACGCGAGCTGATCATGAGCAACATCTTCGTCTTACTTTGGAACTCCTAAAGAAAGAACAACTTTTCGCCAAATTCTCCAAGTGTGAATTCTGGCTTAAAGAAGTTCAATTTTTGGGGCATATTGTCAACGAACAAGGTATTCATGTAGATCCCTCCAAGATCAGCACGATTAAGGATTGGGATACACCTTCTACTCCTACTGAAGTTCGTTCTTTTCTTGGTCTAGCGGGTTATTATCGCCGCTTCATTGAAATTTTCTCGAAGATTGCAGTTCCTCTAACTGCTCTAACTCAGAAGAACAAGCCCTTTGATTGGGGATTCAAACAAGAGGAAGCGTTTCTGACTTTGAAACAAAAACTTTGCGACGCGCCTGTTCTGACTTTGCCTGAGGGCAATGATGATTTCGTCGTTTATTACGATGCATCTAAATTGGGTCTTGGCTGTGTCCTGATGCAAAGGAACAAAGTCATAGCATATGCATCGAGGCAGTTGAAGATACATGAGAAGAACTACACCATTCATGATCTTGAGTTGGGTGCAGTTGTTTTCGCTCTAAAGATCTGGAGACACTATTTGTACGGTACAAAATGTGTGGTTTTCACAGACCACAAAAGTCTTCAGCATATCTTCAATCAGAAAGAACTCAACATGAGGCAACGACGTTGGGTGGAGCTTCTAAACGACTATGACTGCGAAATTCGCTACCATCCTGGTAAGGCGAATGTCGTAGCCGATGCATTGAGTCGTAAGGAACGTACTAAACTTCATTGTGTTCATGTCCAGTCTGTTATTCAAGCTCGATCCGATATCCAAGCCCGCATTTCTCAGGCTCAACAATCTTGTGTTTCACAAGGTTTGATGGATAAGGAATTTCCCTATCACATAACACCTGATCTGGAACTGAAAGACAATGGATCGTATTACTTCATGGACCGTTTGTGGGTCCCAAGCCATGATAACCGTCGCACCTTGCTTATGGATGAAACCCATAAGTCTCGTTATTCTGTTCATCCTGGCTCAGATATGATGTATAAGGATCTTCGTATTCAGTATTGGTGGCCTGGTATGAAGAAAGACATTGCCTTATATGTATCAAAATGCCTTACTTGTCTTAAGGTTAAGGCTGAACATCATCGTCCTTCTGGTTTATTGGTGCAACCAGAGATCCCAGTTTGGAAATGGGAAAACATTACTATGGATCTCATTACCAAACTTCCGCGCACAAAGAAAGGTCATGATGCCATCTGGGTAGTTGTTGATCGTCTTACTAAGTCAGCGCATTTCTTGCCAATCCGTGAGGATTTCCTGCTGACAAACTTGCTAAAATCTATGTGGATGAAATTGTAGCTCGACATGGTGTTCCTTTGAACATCATTTCTGACAGAGATGCTCGTTTCACTTCTCATTTTTGGAGAACCATGCAATCTGCTATGGGGACCCAACTTAACCTGAGCACAGCTTATCATCTGCAAACGGATGGTCAATCTGAAAGAACAATCCAGACTCTGGAGGATATGCTTAGAGCTTGTGTGATCGACTTTGGTGGTAGTTGGGATTCACATCTTCCGTTAATTGAATTCTCCTACAACAACAGTTATCACACCAGCATCAAAATGGCTCCTTTCGAGGCTCTCTATGGTCGAAAATGTCGTTCACCAGTCTGCTGGAATGAGATCGGCGAGGCTCAGCTTACTGGACCTGCCCTCATTTTAGAGACAGCTGACAAGATTAAGAAAGTTCGTGATAACCTTCAGACAGCTAGAAGCCGTCAAAAGAGTTACGCGAACCCAAAACGCAAGCCCTTGGAATTTCAAGTCGGTGATCGAGTATTACTTAAGGTCTCACCTTGGAAAGGTGTGATCAGATTTGGAAAGAAAGGAAAACTTGCACCTAGATACGTTGGACCATTCAAGATCGTCGAAAGAATCGGTAAGGTAGCCTACAGACTTGAGTTACCTCCTGAACTTGGAAATGTTCATCCAACCTTTCACGTGCCCAATCTCAAGAGGTGTTTAGCTGATGAGAACCTCCACATACCACTTGACGAAATTCGTGTTGATAAAACACTGAAATTTGTTGAGAAGCCTGTGGAAATCATGGAACGTGAAGTCAAGTGGCTTAAACGCAAGTGCATTCCTTTGGTCAAAGTTCGCTGGGAAGCTAAACGTGGACCCGAGTTTACTTGGGAACGCGAAGATCAAATGAAGGCGAAATATCCGCATCTTTTCCCACGAGTTTCCTCTAAATAAATTTCGGGACGAAATTTCCACAAGTAGGGGAGACTGTAACATCTGTGCTTGTAATCATTGTGAACAGTTCAGTTATCAATAAAACAATGTTATTTGATCCCAATGTTTGTTTGGTTGTGTTTTACATTTTTCATGTTTTGACTTTTGCTCAATTTCAAACTCTATATCGCTTTCTGGAGAGTTATACGCAAACTGGTGCGTAAACGTAATCAGTTTAAATGTTGCGAAGGGGGGCGATTTTGGCGATTTGGACATCCACGTGAAACCCTAGCAGATTCGTCTTCCACCTAATCTTGTTCGATCTTGGCTATCATCTTAGGGTTGTTCCTTTCGATCCTTAGATGATAATCACTTGAAATCAGATTCGAATTCTGTGCTTAGGGTTCCGATTTCATCTTGATTTTCTGATTGGCGAAGGGGTGCGGTGGTTTCCTATTTAGGGTTTCGGTTTTCATCTTCTTTGACAATCCTTATCCAGATTAGGGTTTCGGCATTCCATTCATCTTCTTCGGCGCTGAGCTGTTTAGGGTTTCGGCTATCTATCTATCCTCTTCGGCAATTCTCCGGCGTCGATTGTGCTTTCCAGGTTAGGCTTTCGTATTTGTGTTGGCTAGAGGATACGTATGGGTGATGATAAAACAGATGGGGTGTTTCCGCCGGTCGATCGTGGAAAACCATCAATGTCTTTTGAGACTTTTGCCAATCGAGTGATTGATGTGGAGGGTAATACTTGGTTCCCTCGCTAGGGTGTTGTGCAAACCGAACCAAGGAAACCGTATATCCTTGATGAGTTGTTCAGCTCTACTATCCCCGTGGAGACTGTGAGGCCGGAAACTAGGAATTCGGATAACATGGAAGACAGTGCAAACATCCTGGGCAATCGAACTGATGGAGGTAGCATTCCAAAACCGATGTCCTATGTAGATTCGGTTATAGCAGCCAAATCCGTTAAGGTAAATTTCAGAACTCTTGCTAGTCCTGTTATGTATGAGGGCTGTGATGTGGTGCTTCCTCGTGACTCGGTTAGAGCAGTACAAGAAAAATTAGCAAACACTCTGTATGGTTACTTCCTAGGGGACAGAGTTGCATACCCGGTTGTGGATTATTTTGTGAGGAACCATTGGAAGAGGTTTGGATTACAGAAATCAATGATGAATGCTAATGGGTTCTTTTTCTTTAAGTTTGCTGATGAAGCTGGTATGTTGAATGTTCTTAAAGAAGGTCCTTGGATTATCCGATCTCAGCCTATGTTTTTGAATATTTGGTCTCCTACATCAAAGTTAGAAAAGAAGGAAGTAAAGAAGTTGCAAGTGTGGGTCAAAATCCATGATGTCCCGATTGCTGCGTATACGGAGGATGGATTGAGTATGATTGCTACGGCTATTGGTGAGCCTAAGATGTTGGACTCGTACACTTCTTCAATGTGCACGGATACTTGGGGAAGGAGTAGCTACGCGAGAGCGCTAGTAGAAATTTCAGCTGAAAATGGGTTTAAGGAGGAGATAGTTATTGCGGTCCCAGAGTTGGAGGGGGGAGGTTTTAGTAAAGTGAAATTATCGGTAGAATATGAATGGAGTCCTCTTAGGTGCGCACATTGTAAGGTGTTTGGTCATTCCGATGATACATGCCCGAGACAGACTAGGAGGGCTCCTAATTCTCTAGCTAGCTATGGATCACATTGAACTCGGTAAACCCTAATTCTCTCTCTAGCTATGGCGATTTTGAGTCTCCTTCCTACCCTCGATTTTTCTACATGATTTCCGTATAACAGTCTGATCATCGGAGTATTGATTTATCAATTACTCTGGTTCGAACTAGTTAGCGGAAGGATTGTTTTTTAAATCTAGGGTTTCTTTTGTTTCTTGTCGTCAAGCTATTTAGGGTTTTCATTGTGTTTCGTTTCGGCTGGAGTTTTCTTGGGTTTTCGGTATTTTGTGTGCATGGTTGTCTTATTTGTTGCTTAAAGGAGAGAGTCGCTTATTTAGTCAATGGATGATCGTCCAAAACATGATGATGTTGTTAAGGGGGATCGAGGGAAGCCGCCGTTACAGTATAAGGGATTGACTAGTAGAGTGGTGAGTATAGATGGTAATCCGGTGCTGCCTAGGAGGGGTACGGTGCAGAATTCTCAGTCCGATCCGAAGATGTTTAATGTCATTGATGAATTATCCAAGATCACCATTCCTGTTCAATTGCCGGAATATCCAGGTTCGGAGAATAATGTGCCTGCTTATGGTTTTCAGGGATCACAAACGGTTCAAGGTAGCAGCTCGAATCCAAAGTCTTATGTGGATTCGGTTGTAGGTAGTAGTGTTCAGAAAGTTAATTTTCGATCGTTGTCGAGTTCGGTTGTGCGTGAAGGTTGTGATGTCGTTCTACCTAAGGAATCTGTAAGAACAGTGCAGGAAAAATTATCTAATACCATTTACGGTTATTTTTTGGGAGACCGACTTGCATTCCCGGTTGTTGACTATTATGTTAGAGTTAATTGGAAGAAGTATGGATTGCAAAAGACGATGATGAATGCAAACGGTTTTTTCTTCTTTAAGTTTAATGATGAATGCGGAATGTTGAACGTGATTAAGGATGGTCCGTGGATTATTAGGTCTCAACCTCTTTTCCTGAACATATGGACACCTACTACCAAGTTGGAGAAGAAAGAAGTAAAACAAGTGCAAGTTTGGGTGAAAATTCATGATGTTCCAATTGCGGCGTATACGGAGGATGGCCTTAGTCTCATAGCTACAACAATTGGGGAGCCAAAGATGCTGGATTCTTTTACTACATCGATGTGTACAGAGTCATGGGGCCGTAGTAGCTATGCTAGAGCTTTGGTGGAAATTTCGGCTGATAAGGAATTCCGTGAGGAGGTCACGATGGCTATACCTGAACCTGACGGGGAGGGTTTTATCAAAGAAACTATGTATGTGGAATATGAATGGAGCCCACATCGTTGTGCTACATGTTGTGTATTTGGTCATTCTAACGACATGTGCCCAAAGAAGCCAATGAAAATTGTTAGATATGAGGATCACAACCGCAATATTATGAGAAATAGGCATTCGTTTGCTGAAGTTAATATTGAGTATGACTTTTCTTGAGCAAATGAACCCTATTCTCTCTCTCCTATAGGCGATTTCTTTGTTCTTCATGAATCCTATGTTTTTCTTCGTAATCTTGTGCATAACAGTCTGTGATTAGAGGTTTGTTCTTACGAATCTCTTTAACGAACTCGTTAGCACTAGGGATCGATCCAGAACTAGGGTTTTTTCGTTTTTTTTTTGTAATCGCCGCTCTAGTTTTTGATTCAAGAAACCTGATTTATTAAACTGGTAGTCACTGATTGCGGTTAACTGAGATTAATTTAGCTAGATTGGTGCTCAGGTTTAATCGATTAAGGATTCACGTTTCAATCTAGGGTTTATAGGATTAGGGTTTTGTCTTCTGTTTGTTGGTCGTCTGGTTTGCTAAGTGTTTTCGTGCATGGTTGGCAACTTAATTGTTATTTGAGAGAGGCGGTTTGTTGAGCATGGATGAACGTAAGAAATCGGAGGGGGATGTGCATGCTGGTCGTTATAAGCCGCCATTCACATCTGCTTCGATTCAGGGTTTAGCTTCGAAAGTTGTTGATATTGAGGGCAAAACCCTAATGCCACGGCGGGGGTTTTTTTCCACCTACTAATCAAGAGCAGGGTAAATTTAATGTGATTGATGAGTTATCAAAGATTACTGTTCCAGTTTCGGAGGGATCTACGCGGGTTGAACAAAAATCTGATGATGGTCCGAGTCTAAGCAAGGGGGACGAGCCGTTTAGGGCTGATGTCAGCAAACCTGGTGAAGTCAATCAGAGTAAACCGATATCTTATGCAGATTCCTTGAAAAATCAGAATTCTCATAAGGTTAACTTCAGGTCGCTAGCAAGTTCGTTGCAACATGATGATTGTGATATTGTTCTTCCGGTTGAATCGGTAAGGGTAATTCAGGATAAGTTTGCAAACACATTGTACGGTTATTTCTTGGGTGATCGAATTGCGTATCCTGTGGTTGAGTTTTTTTGTGAAAAACAACTGGAAAAGTATGGCTTGCAGAAATCTATGATGAATGCTAACGGATTCTTCTTTTTTAAGTTTGAAAATCAAAAGGGGATGCTGGATGTTCTTTCTGCTGGTCCATGGATCATACGGTCACAACCATTTATTCTTCAGGAATGGACGCCAACTACAAAACTGGAGAAGAAGGAAGTTAATAAAATTCAGGTGTGGGTTAAAGTCCATGAGGTTCCGATTGCTGCTTATACGGAGGATGGACTTAGTATGATAGCAACTGCCATTGGTGAACCAAAGATGCTTGACTCATATACAACGTCCATGTGTGTGGATAACTGGGGTCGCAGTAGTTTTGCACGAGCTCTAGTTGAAATTTCAGCTGATAAAGATCTTAAAGAGAAGATTACTATGGCTATCCCTAAGCCGAATGGGGAAGAGTTTATTAAAGAGACAATGTACGTAGAATACGAATGGAATCCTCTCAGGTGTTCAACATGTTGTGTTTTCGGTCATTCTAATGACTCGTGCCCCAAGAATCCAAGGAGAGCTAATCCTTCGGTTAATCACAAGAACGTTAGGCAATCTGAGAATAAGGGTAAATCTCAAGCTAAGGGAGTCCCGCGGGTGGATGAGGATGGATATACGGAAGTTCCTATCAAAAAGATGGCTAGGAAACCGGGCATTCAAGTTACTAAGCCAAAGCCGAAATTTGAATATAGGCCGATTCGTAATAAGTATAATCTGAACATTAAGTCGGTTAATCCGAACATACAATTGGATAATCAGTTTCAGGTTTTAAATAAGTATGATGAGGATGGAGGACAATGTAGTAAAGGTCAAACTGGAGATGTTGATGATTCGGATGATGAGGAAGTCGTAGAAGTTTATAACGAAACAAATGAATTTCTGGTGGGTAACTCGGATAAACCGATTGAAAATAAAGGGGCAAGCACTCCTCCTACTACTGTTTCCAATGGTTAGTCTAGCCACTTGGAATATTAGGGGGTTGAACCGCTCCCTAAAACAAACGGAGGTTCGTCAGGTAGTCAAGGAAAATGGTGTGAGTTTTTGTGCGGTGCTTGAATCTCATGTTGATGTTACAAAGCTGGATAACATATGCCGGTCAGTTTTTAGAAATTGAGAATGGACATCTAATGGGGGCCAATGTGATAAAGGTACTCGGATTATTATTGGATGGAACCCGGATGTATTTGATATCATGGTCTTAGCTGAAACTTCTCAGGTTATTCATGTTCAGATGATATTCAAGAAGGATAAAAAAGTTTTGTTCTGTTCGATAGTGTATGCTTCCAATTATTACATTACTCGGAGAGAATTGTGGAGACATTTGGCAAGACACAAGATAATGGTGGCGAATAACCCTTGGCTTGCTGAAGAAGATCGATAGAGCTTTGGGTAATATTCCGTTTGTCAGCGAGTTTCCAGAAGCTGTTGCTTTATTTCAGCCATATAGAGTCTCTGATCATTGTCCTTGCATTCTAAAAATTAATAAGACGGAGAAGAAAAAGGTGAATTCGTTTAAGTTTGCTAATTTCTTAGTTCACAAACCGGGATTTATGGATATTGTGAAGAGTAACTGGGACCGTAATATCAGGGGGGTTCATCAGTTTCGTTTGGTTAAGAAGTTGCGTGATTTAAAGTCTCCACTTCGAACTCTCTTGTACAAACAAGGGAACTTGCATAAAAAAGTGATTGACTTACGTGGAAAACTTGATGCGATTCAACGAGAGGTTGAAAAAAACCCTTTTGATGAAAACATTAGAACTGAGGAAGCGGATATTACTAGTCAATTCCATGAAGCTAGTCTGGATGAGGAGCGTTTTCTTAAGCAGAAATCTAAAGTGGCTTGGTTAAGAGCGGGTGATGCTAATTCTAAGTTTTTCCATATGTCGCTGAAAGCGAGAAATCATAGATGTCGGATTGATGGTATTATGGACACTAATGGGAATTTATGTGAAGGTGAGCATGTGCCGAAAGCTTTTGTTACTCATTATGAAAATTTCTTAGGATGTGAGGGAGAAATTTCGTTACCCGTTACTCCGGAGATATTTTCAAATCGGCTTAACCAGAATGTTGCTGATAACATGATTCGGCCTCTCACAATTGATGAGATCAAATCAACTATGTTTTCCATTGGTAATGATAAAGCTCCTGGCCCTGACGGATTCTCAGCGGCTTTTTTCAAGAGTACTTGGTCGGTTGTCGGTACTGATGTCTCGAATGCTATCATGGATTTTTTTAATTCAGGTAAGCTTCTCCAGGAACTCAACCACACTCTTATTGTTCTTTTGCCTAAGATGACTACTCCAGCTTCGGTTAGAGATTTTCGGCCGATTGCCTGCTGTAATGTTATTTACAAGTGTATTTGTCACACCCTGGCTTTGCGGAAGCGTGGTTAATTTTGGTGTGACTTCTTAATACCATAGCTTAACCATAACAAAGCTATATGAAATAAAACCATGCAAGATCACCCATAGATTAAGTTTTAAAAACCAAACACAACAACATTGTCTTAACGGAAACACATCCTAATGACATTGTTCAACAAACATAAACATCAACATGACATAAACACAGTTTAGGGACTGTGACTTGTCCAGGAAAGAGTCACATTCCCCAAACCCGGATGACCTCATAACCCATATGCAGCGGGAAAACATAACATACCGCGCCAGATCTTTAGTTCCCTGAAATACATGTAAGTTGAAAAATCAACAATAATGTTGAGCGAGTTCATGTGTAAGTGAGTATGTAAAACACTTGTAAGTATAAAAATCCTGGTATGTAGCAAATAAGGAAAAAGAGATCACCAATGGTTTGCAAGGCCATTGATATGTGTGAAGTGCAAGTAGGAAGACTCAAACCTAGCAGATTTCGCGATGGGTACAAAGTCACCCCGAGGTCCGTTCTGTTTGGGCCTGGGGTTGGGCTCGCTACACCCAGATAGATCTACCGCTTACGTCCCTTGGTCCTACAATGAGGATTAATGGCCTCCAGTTTCTGCCTACCCACTCACATGATCTAAGTAGTAAACCTCCTTACGCTCACCATACCATGTATAAAGTACTTGTAATCATAGTAACATGTATTTCACCCCCGCAGTTAAAAACTGAAAACAGTTAAGAGAAAAGGGGGACATGAACTCACAGTGGTGCGTCTCTACCAAGTATGTCTCCTGATCAAGCAGCTGTATGACGACCTACACGTACTAATTCTATTAGACGGACGGCCGTGCCTTAGCTTTATGGTTTAAGTTTTTGGGAAATAGTTAGACAACTATTTCGTGTTTATTTTCTGTATATACTTGGTAGTTATTTTCCTTCCCAAGGATGGGGGATTTAATACATGTGCGTTCGTAACATTCGAATTACACTATTAAGTCTCACTTAATATATTTTATTTCTAACTCCAAAATATAAATATTCTTCTCAAAAATATTATATTTTCTATTACATAATTTTCCCAAAATAATACCTTAACAAAAATACGCGTTAAGTCATATTTTCTCGAAATGCGTAAGTTACGTTTTAATAATCGAGTGGTAATAATAATTACCGGTGTAACTTATATTTTCTCGAAATGCGTTCGTATTATTTTTGGATTCGTTGACATTCGATAGTATTATTTTTACCCTAAAAATAATACTAGTATTTTCACAAAATAATCATAAACACATATCAAGTGACTTTATGAAAAATATATACTAAATATATATTTACCAAGTTTTATTTTGTGAAAATCCCACCTCCGATGTTTTGTAAATATAGTCGTGGGGAAACTTATATTTTGAAAACAAGTCAAAATGTATTTCTAACACTTGTGGTAGAAATATTTCTAAGTGTTAGGTTTTTGGAAAAATTTCGCCAGAGTTTCCTCTGTAACTGGAGGTGGCCACGCTTTTAAGCGTATCATTTTCTTTTACAAATCAAACCAACAATTTTCTCAATCAACCATAAGCATTATTCAAACCATCACACTAGTTAATAAATTTGTAATTTGCAAGAATCTCATGAACTTGTAGTTTTCTAATATTATGAAGTAAATCCCATTACTTTTAGTGGATCTTTATATAAAGCAATACGATTTCGTAAAAGTCTTGTTTTTAAAGAAATTCCATCTTTACAACTTCTTGTCAATTTTTACAAAAGTAGTTATTTTGTCGAAACTTTGTGCTACACAAGTGTTTACACACTTGTGTGTTCTAAAAACCATTCGTGTTAGTGTAAGATCCGTCTTTAGAAAACATGATTTCTTTGATACTTGGTTCTTTGAAAATACCGCTTGTAGATCCATAGATCTACTAGTTTTAAACACTATTTCACAAGCAAAATCGCTTTTACACAAGTTCATGATTCGTGTGTGGTAGAGTTTCATCCTTTAACCCTTGTTACTTCCAAAACAAACTTATGTCATGATCCAAGGTCATGACCAATCCGGGTTAAACGATGATCCGAGCTACCACAACATAGATCGGGTCTAAATAATCACACAAATCAAATACTACATGATTTACACAACATGTGAGCTTTTAACCAACATTTTTAGTGTTTTAAGTAGACTTTTAAGCTTCAACTTGCATGTTCATGACTTTTAACCGTTACAAATCATATTAACCACTTTAAAATAGTTCGAGAAGGTGCTTCAAGCAACTTACTACTAGCTTCTTTTTTTTTTTTTTTTTTTTTTTTTGGGTAAAGGGTTACCCCGGTGATTCTATTATAGACAACCGCCAAATAAGAACAAGTAGTGAGGATGAGTTCCCCACTAGTTCATATACAGGACATGCCCCGTATATGTAAACAAAAAGCAAAACAAAACAAGTTACCACCTCAATCTAGCCTACTACAATCATGATAATGACTAACTAGTAGACAAACGAAAAAACAAACAAACGACGTCAACCACCATCATCAAAAATGAAATTGCTACCAACCGGCAGCCCTTTTGCATGAAACAGAAGCCACCTATCCATTGGACACCTTTATGTGAGAGGTGCTTGCCCCTGTACTGGAAGATGTAGGATGTGTACCCGATGTCATAAACTCCTTCGTTTCATCATATACATTCTCTACCTCATCATCGTCAGACTCTACATTTAGCTCATGTCCCCCTTTAGATCTCCCTTGGAAGGAACCCCCGTCCCCCCCAACAAACCCAAGAGCACTAAAAGAATTGTGTGTTTGAACCTTGGACGAGCTAGTCACTGCCTTTTTCTTCTTATCCACAGGTCTATATTCAAACTTGGGCTTTTGATTGTTAACTTGAAAACCGCTCTTCTTTACATTCTTCTTTGTCTTGACTTCCGTATAACCATCCTCATCTACTTTCTGATTGTTTGTAGGAGGTTTCACTGTCGATCGAATGCCTTTAGGACACTCCTCATAAACATGCCCAAAAACACAGCAATGGGCACATCTCGGGGGTTCCCATTCATACTCCACCCTAATAGTCTCAGTAACATATTTATTCCCATCCAATTCAGGAATAGCCATGGTAAGAGTCTGTTTCAAATCCTGATCAGCCGATATTTCAATGAGAGCCCTAGCATAGCTGCTCCTTCCCCAAGCCTCATTACACATATCAATAGTATACGAATCAAGCCGCACAGGATTCCGAATTTTTGAAGCCAGCATGCTTAAACCATCATCAGAATATGCCACTAGAGGGACATCATGCAATTTAACCCAAACTGCAACCTTTTTAACTTCTTTTTTAAGAGTGTTTGTAGGGGACCAAATGTTGAGAAACATAGGTTTGTTACGGATCATCCAGGGACCCCCTTCAAGAACAACATCCATACCCTTTCTGTCTTCAAACTTGAAGAAAAAGAACCCATTCGAATTCATCATAGTTTTCTGAAGACCATGTTTCTTCCAATTTGTTCTCACAAAGTGTTCAACTACTGGATACGCAATTCTATCCCCCAGAAAATAACCATAAAGAGTGTTAGCTAACCTGTTATTAACCTGGGGAACAGAATCAATCGGAAGCACTACATCCACTCCATCCATTGAGACATCTGAGTTTAGAGAACGAAACTTGACTTTAGGAACTTGTTCAGCCGCATCATTGGCCTTCCTAGCAAATTTATCATCATTCTGTTTCTGAATTAAATCACTACCACGCTTAATATCCCCCTGCTCGACCTGTTCATTTAGGACCACATCCGCATAAGATTGGACATGAACATTATCATCTTGTATCTAATCTTGAACACGAGGAGGACTAACATCCTTCAACGGTAGCACAAATGCTACCTTTCGTTTGTCAAACACCTTCGCATAAATCTGATTAGGAGAATCAGAGCTGCCAATAACATGCTCAGAATCATTAAGCGGCATCATAAAACAAACCTTCTTATTCGGCAATTCAGCAACCCTAGCCGGCATAAGTGATATTTGTCTAGGCTCAAAAGGTTTACCATCAATGTTCTTAATCTTTGTCACAAACACATTAGAATTTTCAGCATCTTGGCCATCCATAACGAGATGTTGCTGGAATCCTAACGAGATGTTGCTGAATAATCAGCGAACAAAAAACAATCAGCGAACGAACGGATGTTGCTGGAACCCTAACGAGAATCAGTCGGCCAACTAAACTTAATCAGCGACAAAGTATGCCGGCTGCCGAAACCCTAATCGTTGACAAGCAACCACTCCGCAGATGACCCGTCTTCAAACAGAAATCAAATCGAAACAAGAAAAAAACGAAACCCTAAAAAACGAATCCCTGACCTGATTACAAATGTTTAACATCTAAAGGATGAAAACCCTTAGATGCTAAGTAAGATCGATCAATACCAGGAACAGCTTGAATCTTCTAGGGTTTCACGATGTCTCCAAAATCGCCCAGAGCCCCATCGTCTTATCCTAGGTTTTTTTAATAGAACAACTTACTACTAGCTCGAGGCTAGGGAAAAATCTAGACGAAAATCGGGTGGATAAAAGCAATGTAACGAGGTCCTTCGCCTTCCGTTTGCACCAAACTTCCTTATACGCGATCCTTAACACTTGTATGAGCTTGGAATTGCTTGAACTAAACTCGAAAATGATGGATGGGGGTGGGGTGTGTTTGGCCGAGAGCTCTAGGAGAGGGAGAGAGTAGTGTTTGTGTGATGTTGATAAGTGAATGTGTCACACCCTGGCTTTGCGGAAGCGTGGTTATTTTGGTGTGACTTCTTAATACCATAGCTTAACCATAACAAGCTATATGAAATAAAAACCATGCAAGATCATCCATTTAATTAAGTTTTAGAAACCAAATACAACGACATTGTTTTAACAAACACGAACATCAACATGACATAAACACAGTTTAAGGATTGTGACTTGTCCAGGAAAGAGTCACATTCCCCAAACCCGGATGACCTCGTACTAGTGCAGCGGAAAACGTGTCATACCGCGCCAGATCCTTTAATTCCCTGAAATACATGTAAGTTGAAAAATCAACAATAATGTTGAGCGAGTTCATGTGTTTAGTATGTGCGCGCGAATAAACCTTTATAATCATTGCAAGTATGAATGTTTTGTAAACTCTGGTATGAAAGCAAATAAGGAAACATATCAGTTAATGTGTAACCACATGGTCCATCCTGCGGGCGCATGGGAGGGGATAGGACAAGGTCACCACATGGTCCAACCTGCGGGCGCATGGGTGGTGTTAAGACAAGGTCACCACATGGTCCAACCTGCGGGCGCATGGGTGGTGTTAAGACAAGGTCACCACATGGTCCAACCTGCGGGCGCATGGGTGGTGTTAAGACAAGGTCACCACATGGTCCAACCTGCGGGCGCGTGGGTGGTGTTTGTTATGCTCAAATAGGCCTATCACTCGTATCCCTCGATCGTACTACGAGGACTAATGTTCTTAAGGTTTCACCTACCCAATCACATAACCTAACAGTTCCTTCCTTAGCTGACCATACCATGTAAGAAACATTCGTAATCATAGTAACATGTATTTCACCCCCGCAGTTAAAAACTGAAAACAGTTAAGAGAAAAGGGGGACATGAACTCACAGTGGTGCGTCTCTACCAAGTATGCCTCCAAATCAATCAGCTATATGACGACCTACACGTGCTAACTCTATTAGACGGACGGCCGTGCCTTAGCTTTATGGTTTAAGTTTTTGGGAAATAGTTAGTCAACTATTTCGTGTTTACATTTTGTATACTTGGTAGTTATTTTCCTTCCCAAGGATGGGGGATTCGATACATGTGCGTTCAAATTATACCATTAAGTCTCACTTAATATATATATATATTTCCAATTCCAAAATATAAGTATTTTTCTCAAAAATATTATATTTTCATTTCACATAATTTTTCTCCAATAATACGTTGTTAAAATACGTGTTCATAAATATTTCCGTAAGTGCGTAAGTTACGTTTTAACAGTCGAGTGGTAATATACTTACCGGTGTAACTTATATATTTATGGTGAAAGCGTTCGTATTATTTTGGATTCGTTAACGTTCGTAAATATTATTTTTACTCTAAAAATAATATTTATGTATTTTCACAAAATAATCATAAACAGTGTGTGAAAATATATATTTATCACGTTAAATTTTGTGAAAATCCCACCTCCGAATATTTAGTAAATAAAGTCATGGCGAAATTTATATTTCGAAAACATGTCAAAAATGTATTTCTAACACTTATAGTGAAAATATTTCTAAGTGTTAGGTTTTTGGAAAAATTTCGCCAGAGTTTCCTCTGTAACTGGAGGTGGCCACGCTTTCAAGCGTATCATTTTCTTTTATAAATCAACCAACAATTTTCTCAATCAACCAAAACAACGTTCAAATCACAAACTAGTCAAAATATGTCTATAATCGCATAAATTTCATGAACTTGTGATTTATCCAAACTGTGAAGTAAATCTCATTACTTTTAGTGGACCTTTATATAAAATAATCCGATTCTGTGAAAAGCTCGTTTTTATGGAAGTTCCGTCTTCACAACTTCTCGTCAACTTTTACAAAAATAGTTATTTTGTCGAAACTTTGTGTTACACAAGTGTTTACACACTTGTGGTTTATAAAAATCATGCTTGTTAGTGTAAAATCCATCTTTTAAAATACATGATTTCTTTGATACTTGGTTCTTTGAAAATACCACTTGCAGATGCGTAGATCTGCTAGTTTTAAACACAATTTCACAAGTAAAACTCTTTTACACAAGTTCATGACTCGTATGTGGTAGAGTTTCACCCTTTAACCCTTGTTCTATTCAAAACAACCATATGTCATGATTCGTGATCATGACCAAACCGGGTTAAGTGGTGATCCGAGCTACCACAACATAGATCGGGTCTAAATAATCACAAATTTCAATTACTACAACATTTACACAACATATGAGCTTTTATCCAACATTTTTCATGTTTTTAGTAGACTTTAATGTATCATCTTGTAAGATTACTAGTTTTAACCATTACAAATCGTTTTAACCACTTTAGATTAGTTCAAGAAGGTGTTTTAAGTGACATACCACTAGCTCGAGGCTAGGGAAGAATCTAAGCGCGAATGAGGTGGATAAAAGCAAGATAAAGAGGTCCTTCGCCTTCCGGTCGCACCAAGCTTCCTAATATGCGACCCTTGAAGCTTGTATGTTCTTGAAATGTGAAGAACACAATCGAAAATGGATGGTGTATATGGGGGGTGCTTGGCCGTAAGTTGTAGAGCAAGAGAGAGAGATGTGGAGTGGTGTTGTGATAATGGATGGTTATGTTGGTTTAAGCTAGGAACTTATAGATAATTAGAATGATCATTATCCAATGGTTACTATGTCTACTAGATTTTAGGCAAACATGATTTAATAAATCACAAAAGTACAATGTATGTTCCCTCTAGTTGGGGCCGGTTAGAGAGGGGGGGGGGGGTCCTAGTCCGAAACCAACCAATTAGTTAGGACTTAGTTAGGTTAAGTGTAGTTACTAAGTGCTTAACCCGGTTAGTTGTGTGTCACGCGTTACAATGGGTGTTAGGGTAATCAGGGACCCTAACTGGCTCAGAAAAAGATAAATAATGAAAATAACAATATTTTCATGTTTCGGGTATAGTCCGGTTGTTCGGTTGGATAGTAATCCGTTAAAGCGTTAACAAAGCTTTAAAGTGTCGTAAATACCATTTTTAGTGACACAACTTATTTCTGACACTTTGGAAAGTGTCTAGTAATATTTTTCTCATGTTTTGGCACTTTATTAGTTAGCTAAAAGCTGAATTATTATGTAAAGTGCTGAGTTTTGTACTTAGACTACGTTTTAGGCACATCCAGTCATTGTAACTTATTCCTAGAGACGCAGTTCTACAACTCTTGTATCCCTACACTCACCACTAGTGTAGTAAAATATTTCTGGCTCATACAGGCCTTAGAGGCAGTGTCTACCTGATGCTGGCTTTATCAGCATGCTCAATAGGTTATCCGTTTATAGGGCTACTGTGCTTTTGTGCATCATGTTTGTCACTAAGGTTCAGCATGTAAATAATGTAGTGACAGCAAGTAAAGTATGATGCAAGTAAGTACATGTATCAGTATTCAAGTAGCAGTTTATTCACAAGTTCAAGCAAGCACAGTAATTAAGCAGTAGTTAATTATTAATTAAGTCGTACGGATACCCGGTTTAGTGAGGGTTGTCACAGAATGATCATGTTAGACTAAGCTAGCAACTTATAGACAAAGTTAGGGTGATTAACCATTGGATCTTATGCTAACTAGATATTAGGCATAAGATTATAATAATATTTTAGAGGACAAGGTATGTCCCCCCACATGGGGACGGTTGGTTAAGGGGGGGGGGGGGCTAATCCGGTTCAAATCCAACTAAACACCAAGTATTAGTTAGTTAATTATGAGGGTTAACCCGGTTACTAGTGTGTCATGCTTTACAGTGGGTGTTAGGGTATTCAGGGACCCTAACTGGCTCAGAAAAAGATAAATAATGTTATTAACAATATTTTCATGTTCCGGGTATAATCCGGTTGTTCGGTTGGATAGTAATCCGTTAAAGCGTTAAACAAGCTTTAAAGTGTCGTTATAATTATTTTTAGTGACACAACTTATTCCTGACACTTTGGAAGGTGTCTAGTAACATTTTTCTCATGTTTTGGCACTTTATTAGGTAGCTTAATGCTGAATTATTATGTAAAGTGCTGAGTTTTTGTGCCTAGAGCACGTTTTAGGCACATCTAGTCATTGTGACTTATTCCTAGAGACGCAGTTCTACAACCCTTGTATCCCTACACTCACCACTAGTGTAGTAAAATATTTCTGGCTCATACAGGCCTTAGAGGCAGTGTCTGCCTGATGCTGGCTTATCAGCATGTTCAATAGGTTATCCGTTTATAGTGCTACTGTGCTTTTGTGCATCATGTTTGTCACTAAGGTTCAGCATGTAAATAATGTAGTGACAGCAAGTAAAGTATGATGCAAGTAAGTACATGTATCAGTATTCAAGTAGCAGTTTATTCACAAGTTCAAGCAAGCACAGTAATTAAGCAGTAATTAATTATTAATTAAGTCGTACGGATACCTGGTTTAGTGAGGGTTGTCACATTCTCCCCCCGTTAGAAAAATTTCGTCCCGAAATTTTAAGTTCTGCTTGTAGATGCAGGGTTCTTAGGAAATAGGTGGAGGTATTTCTCTTTCATCCGGTCCTCACGCTCCCAGGTGTATTCAGGACCACGTCTGGCATTCCAACGAACTTTGACGAGCTTGACACTGCTCCGGCGGGTTTTGTTTACTTTCCAATCCGTAACCTCAACCGGTTCTTCAACGAAGTGGAGCGTGTCGTCAACATGAATCTCGTCGATGGGAATGGCAATAGTATCTTGAGTTGGACTTTTCTTCAGGTTGGATACATGAAATGTATCGTGAACTGAATGGAGTTCAGCAGGTAAGTCCAGCTTGTATGCTACTAGCCCTATTCTTTCCAAAACTCTGAAAGGACCAATGTAGCGCGGATTTAACTTCCCACGCTTTCCGAAGCGTGCCACACCCTTCCAGGGTGAAACTTTCAATAAAACCATTTCTCCAACTTGGAATTCCAAGTGTTTCCGGTTTGGATCTGCATAGGCTTTCTGTCTGTGGCGAGCTGCTTCGATGCGTTTTAGAATCTGCGCAATCTTGTCTGTCGTCTCTTGGACGATTTCGGGACCAGCAAGTTGCCTATCACCTACGTCAGCCCAACATAGAGGTGATCGACACTTGCGTCCGTAAAGAGCTTCGAATGGCGCGACACCAATACTGGTGTGGTAGCTGTTGTTGTATGAAAATTCGACCAAAGGCAAATGCTTATCCCAGCTACCGCCCAAATCCATAACACACGCTCTCAGCATGTCTTCCAAAGTCTGTATCGTTCGCTCGCTTTGACCGTCAGTTTGCGGGTGAAACGCAGTGCTCAGGTTTAATTGTGAGCCAAAAGCTTCTTGGAAGGATTGCCATATCCTTGACACAAATCTTCCGTCTCTATCAGAGATGATCGAGAGAGGCACTCCATGACGTGCGACGATCTCTCTCATGTAAATTTCAGCCAGTTTACTAGTATTATCCTTCTCTCTGATAGGCAAGAAGTGTGCTGACTTTGTTAATCGATCCACTATTACCCAAATAGTGTCATGGCCTCTTGGCGTTCTTGGCAACTTCGTAATAAAATCCATTGAGATTTGTTCCCATTTCCACTTGGGAATCTCAAGTTGTTGCAGAAGTCCTGAAGGCTTCTGGTATTCCGCTTTCACCTTAGCACACGTTAAACACTCGCTCACATAAACAGCAACATCGCCTTTCATCCTAGGCCACCAATAATAATCTTTGAGATCCTGGTACATCTTATCCGCTCCAGGGTGGATAGAGTACCGCGACTTGTGAGCTTCATCGAAAATAACCTTCCTTAAACCTCCAAACAAAGGAACCCAAATCCTTTTCTCAAAACGTAACGTTCCTTCCTCGTTTGGTACCAGTAGCTTCTCCATCCCATGGAGATATTCTTCTTCAAGGTTTCCTTCCTTGAGAGCTTCTTTCTGCGCGGCACGAATGCGCAAGGAAAGATCGGTTTGGATAATCATTTCTAAAGCCCTAACCCTTATGGGCTTGATCCTCTCCTTTCGACTTAGGGCATCGGCGACCACATTCGCCTTCCCTGGATGATACTTTATCTCGCAGTCGTAATCGTTCAGCAACTCAACCCATCGTCTTTGCCTCATATTCAGCTCCTTTTGGTTGAATATGTGTTGTAGGCTCTTGTGATCTGTAAAAATTGTACACTTCGTACCATATAGGTAGTGTCTCCAGATCTTCAATGCAAATATCACTGCGCCTAGCTCCAAATCGTGCGTGGTATAGTTCTTTTCGTGCACTTTCAATTGGCGTGATGCGTAAGCAATAACCTTTTGGCGTTGCATCAGCACACAGCCCAATCCTTGACGCGAAGCGTCACAGTATACCACGAAATCATCCGTACCTTCCGGTAGTGCTAAGATCGGCGCATTGCAGAGCTTATCCTTCAATATCTGGAACGCTTCTTCCTGTTTGATTCCCCAATCAAACTTCTTATCTTTCTGCGTGAGGAGCATCAATGGTTGAGCGATCTTCGAAAAATCCTCAATGAACCTTCGATAATAGCCAGCCAAACCCAAGAATTGTCGAATCTCGGTTGGCGTCTTTGGCGTTTCCCAATTCTTGATCACTTCGATCTTTGTGGGATCAACATGGATTCCATTTCCATTAACCACATGTCCAAGAAATTGGACTTCACGTAGCCAAAACTCGCACTTAGAGAACTTGGCATATAACTGTTCTTTCTTCAGCAATTCCAAAATAGCTCTTAGATGCTGTTCGTGTTCAGCCTTTGTTCTTGAATAAATCAAGATGTCGTCGATGAACACAATCACGAACTTGTCCAAGTACGGCTTGCAAACTCTATTCATCAAATCCATAAAAACTGCAGGTGCGTTTGTCAAACCAAACGGCATAACAAGGAACTCGTAGTGTCCATAACGAGTTCTGAAGGCTGTCTTCGGGATACTTTCCTCTTGTATCCTTAACTGATGATATCCAGATCGCAAGTCGATCTTTGAATAAAAGCTTGAGCCTTGCAGTTGATCAAACAGATCATCAATCCTTGGCAGAGGGTATCTATTCTTGATCGTCAGCTTGTTCAGCTCCCGGTAGTCAATACACATTCGAAAGCTACCGTCCTTCTTCTTGACAAACAGGACCGGAGCTCCCCAAGGCGAGAAGCTTGGTCGGATAAATCCCTTGTCTAACAACTCTTGAAGTTGTGTCAACAATTCTTGCATCTCAGACGGAGCAAGTCTATAGGGTGCCTTAGCCACAGGCGCGGCGCCTGGAACTAAGTCAATGTGAAACTCTACTTGTCTCTGAGGTGGTAGTCCAGGTAAGTCCTCTGGGAAGACTTCTGGATATTCCCTCACGACAGGGATGTCTTCTATTCTTGGCTCAGCAGCCTTCTTATCCACAATGTGTGCCAGGAAGGCAACACATCCCTTCTGCAAACACCTTCGCGCTTTCAGGCAGCTGATAATTCTCAACGGCGTATCACGCTTCTCCCCGTGAACCACCATTGTTTCGCCATCTTCGGTCGGGATACGAACGACCTTTTCGTGACAAACTATCTCAGCCTTGTTGCCTGATAACCAATCCATTCCTACCACCACGTCGAAGCTTCCCAACTGGACTGGTAGTAGATCCAGAGCAAACTCGCGCTCTCCCAATTCGATCACACAACCTCTGATCACTTCGTTAGCTTCTACTAACTTCCCATTAGCCAATTCGATTGAGTACGGAATATCTAACTTATTAGCGGCTAAACCAAGCATATTCTTAAACTCTAATGATACGAAGCTATAATCGGCACCAGTATCAAATAAAACGGATGCATAACGTTGGTTCACAGGGAACGTACCAGTGACAACATTGGGATCCTGGCGCGCTTCCCTTGCTTCGATGTGGAACACTCTTCCACGGGCTTGGTTCAACTCTGGGCAGTTCCTTTTAAAGTGCCCAATATCTCCACAGTTAAAGCATCCGAGTCTTTGCCCGCTTCCACCTCCGTTTCCAGCTTGGTTGTTGTTTTGGTTCGCATTACCAGCTTGATTCGCATTGTTGCCTTGATTCCCGTTTCCTCCATTGTTCCCCTGTGGGCGATTCCCAATACCGCCACGATTATTATTTCTATTCCCAAATCCTCCTTGGCCTCCCCGGCCTGCACTAGCCCAACAAGAATCCTTCAAGTGGCCAGTCTTTCCACAAGCTTCACATACTTTTGGCCCGCATCGGCCAGAATGGTGACGTTGGCAGGTGCTGCACTTGGGTTGGGTGCCCATATATCCTTTTCCTTTCTTCCCACTACCAGCTGTAACCTGAGCTGGCGTGCTTGACTCTCCTTTCTTAACAACACCACTAGTGCCTTGTTTGAAGTTCGAGAACTTTCGTTTGTTACCTCCTGATGACTCAACGTGGGTCTCTTCCTTCTTCGTCTTGATCTCATCAAACTTGTTCAGGCGGATAGCCTCCTCTGTGAGAGCCACGCTCAAATCGATTGCCTCAGTAATTGTCGCAGGCTTGGATGAGGTCACCATGCTTATGATTTGAGGAGCTAATCCCCAAATGAAACGTTCAATCCGCTTGAACTCCGGAGTGACCATGTAGGGTACCACATGCGATAAGTCATGGAACCTTTGAACGTATTCTGCGATCTTTGGACCTTCCATTTTCAAATGCCAGAACTCGGTTTCTAATCTTTGGATTTCAGCGCGGGAACAATACTTTTTGCGCATGAGTTCCTTCAGTTCGGTCCAGGTTAGCGCGTAGGCAGCAGCTTCACCAAGTGTCTGTACTTGCAAATTCCACCAAGATAGGGCTCCATCTAGAAATAGCCCAGAAATGTAGGTGACTTGCTGGTTCGGTGCACATTTGCTCATGCGGAGAACAGATTCAGTTTTCTCGGCCCAACGAACAAAGGCGACAGCACCTCCTGTGCCATCAAAGTTGACCGGTTTGCAGTCTAGAAACTGCTTGTAGGTGCACCCTGCACATACGTTATAACATACGATCGGCATTAGCATCATTGCTAAAGGTATCCAATTAGGTCATGGTATGTCTAAATGTCTTAGTATTACCATGAGGTGGATTATTGTTGCCATTGTTGTTGGAGCTGCTTCCGCTGGGTCCTCCTTGCGAAGCGGCGTATTGTGCGATGGCAGCAGCGATGACTTGTTGGAGTTCTGCCTCATTGGTAGGCATGCGTGTCTCACGTCTCGGCGGCATCTTCTAAAAGATGGGTTTATGTCGGTCAGGCCATAATAAAGATTCCATGTTATAATACGTATGCTTTATTATGATAGTAATAGTACATAACATCTCATGTTATAATCATATCAATCACACAACATCCCATGTTACAAACATTAATCACACAACATCTCATGTCATAGAATATAAGTAACCAAATCATGCATCAAATATGATGAGAATACCGCGATTGCCATATATTGAGACCACATAGTAAGCGTACAAGCACATCATAGTGTCATACAACATCAGTCGACTAAGGGCTACATCACCCTAGTCCAAAAACTATATCAAATCAGTGTCAATACATCCCATATACATGATCAACAAAAGTCAGAATCAAAATGTAGTCTCCAAAAATGCTGTGCAGTCAAAAGCATTCGCCGTCTTCTCACCAACGTCTACCCATACGGTACTGAAGAGCTCTACACGGATGGCGGTGGAGGAGGGGGAAAGTGAGTGTAAAACAAACAACGCAACTGGAGCTAGTCCTCCTCCATGGCTCTCTGGGTACGCAACCAAGAAGCAACCTGCTGCTCAAGTGCCAAAAGGCGTGCAGCATAGTCTGGTGGTAAAGGTCGAGAGGGCTGCAAAGGAGAGTGGGTCTGACCCTGGCACTGACACGGCGGCGGCTGGGCTCTCTCAAGCTCCTGAATGCGCTGCGTGTGTGCCTCGTGCTGGGCGACAAAAGACATCAAAACGTCCTCAATAGTATACCCCCTATGGAAAGGATGGTAGGGGTCGGTCAGTGGCATAACAGACGGTGACGTCCAGAGAAACGGCTCACTGGTGGGATCAAAAGGTGCCACATGAAATGGAGAAACAGGGGGAAAAGTAGCAGACGGTGGCATAGCAGGGATAGACACCGGTACATGTCCAAAAGGGTGAGCCGAAGAACCCTCTCCAGGTCGTGCTGGAGGTGTGTACTGTGCAAATGAGAAAGAGAAATCAACGTGACGTGCATCAGTGATATGAGGAGGAATAGGTGGAACCTCATCATCAGCAGGAATCCACCCACACTGGGCGTGCTCATCTCGTGGGTCTATCTGTGCCTCAAAAGTGCTCGATCAAACTGAACAGGTATAGGATCAAGGTGAGGTGCAACAAGAGGGTCAACTGGTGCATCAGCAATAAGTGGGGGATCAACATGATCAGCAGCAATAACGTGATCGCCCTCCAACAACGGAGCATCTACTGGGTGATCATCAATAGGTGGGTCAGCAATGACAGGCTCAATAATAGGTGCGTCAGCATGAACTGGGTCGTGCTCAAACGCTGGGTCAGGAGCAGGGTCTAGTGGCTGCTCGGGATCAACGAAGGCCATCTCAAAATCAAACTCAGGGTCGATGGGATCAACTGGGTCAAATGGGTCGACTGGATCCTCCATAGGCTGATCCATGGGTATAAACTCTATATCCTCATCTGGGTCGAATCCTGGGGGAAAGACAAGATCGGAATCCTCCAAATCATCGTGGTCAAAAGCAAAACTAGGAATAGGGGCAACAGAGGATGCCTGGTCGGGATCTGATCCAGGAGAAAAGTGCTGCGCACTCAGAGTGCATGCTGGTCGTTATAAGCCGCCATTCACATCTGCTTCGATTCAGGGTTTAGCTTCGAAAGTTGTTGATATTGAGGGCAAAACCCTAATGCCACGGCGGGGGTTTTTTCCACCTACTAATCAAGAGCAGGGTAAATTTAATGTGATTGATGAGTTATCAAAGATTACTGTTCCAGTTTCGGAGGGATCTACGCGGGTTGAACAAAAATCTGATGATGGTCCGAGTCTAAGCAAGGGGGACGAGCCGTTTAGGGCTGATGTCAGCAAACCTGGTGAAGTCAATCAGAGTAAACCGATATCTTATGCAGATTCCTTGAAAAATCAGAATTCTCATAAGGTTAACTTCAGGTCGCTAGCAAGTTCGTTGCAACATGATGATTGTGATATTGTTCTTCCGGTTGAATCGGTAAGGGTATTTCAGGATAAGTTTGCAAACACATTGTACGGTTATTTCTTGGGTGATCGAATTGCGTATCCTGTGGTTGAGTTTTTTTGTGAAAAACAACTGGAAAAGTATGGCTTGCAGAAATCTATGATGAATGCTAACGGATTCTTCTTTTTTAAGTTTGAAAATCAAAAGGGGATGCTGGATGTTCTTTCTGCTGGTCCATGGATCATACGGTCACAACCATTTATTCTTCAGGAATGGACGCCAACTACAAAACTGGAGAAGAAGGAAGTTAATAAAATTCAGGTGTGGGTTAAAGTCCATGAGGTTCCGATTGCTGCTTATACGGAGGATGGACTTAGTATGATAGCAACTGCCATTGGTGAACCAAAGATGCTTGACTCATATACAACGTCCATGTGTGTGGATAACTGGGGTCGCAGTAGTTTTGCACGAGCTCTAGTTGAAATTTCAGCTGATAAAGATCTTAAAGAGAAGATTACTATGGCTATCCCTAAGCCGAATGGGGAAGAGTTTATTAAAGAGACAATGTACGTAGAATACGAATGGAATCCTCTCAGGTGTTCAACATGTTGTGTTTTCGGTCATTCTAATGACTCGTGCCCCAAGAATCCAAGGAGAGCTAATCCTTCGGTTAATCACAAGAACGTTAGGCAATCTGAGAATAAGGGTAAATCTCAAGCTAAGGGAGTCCCGCGGGTGGATGAGGATGGATATACGGAAGTTCCTATCAAAAAGATGGCTAGGAAACCGGGCATTCAAGTTACTAAGCCAAAGCCGAAATTTGAATATAGGCCGATTCGTAATAAGTATAATCTGAACATTAAGTCGGTTAATCCGAACATACAATTGGATAATCAGTTTCAGGTTTTAAATAAGTATGATGAGGATGGAGGACAATGTAGTAAAGGTCAAACTGGAGATGTTGATGATTCGGATGATGAGGAAGTCGTAGAAGTTTATAACGAAACAAATGAATTTCTGGTGGGTAACTCGGATAAACCGATTGAAAATAAAGGGGCAAGCACTCCTCCTACTACTGTTTCCAATGGTTAGTCTAGCCACTTGGAATATTAGGGGGTTGAACCGCTCCCTAAAACAAACGGAGGTTCATCAGGTAGTCAAGGAAAATGGTGTGAGTTTTTGTGCGGTGCTTGAATCTCATGTTGATGTTACAAAGCTGGATAACATATGCCGGTCAGTTTTTAGAAATTGGGAATGGACATCTAATGGGGGCCAATGTGATAAAGGTACTCGGATTATTATTGGATGGAACCCGGATGTATTTGATATCATGGTCTTAGCTCAAACTTCTCAGGTTATTCATGTTCAGATGATATTCAAGAAGGATAAAAAAGTTTTGTTCTGTTCGATAGTGTATGCTTCCAATTATTACATTACTCGGAGAGAATTGTGGAGACATTTGGCAAGACACAAGATAATGGTGGCGAATAACCCTTGGGTTATCATGGGAGATTTCAACTCGGCTTTGAATCTGGAGGATAAATCTATGGGAAACTCAGGTATATCCACTAGTATGCGTGATTTCCAAGATTGTGTAAATGAAATTGAAGTTGCGGACATTAAAAGTATAGGTTTCCATTATACATGGAACCAGAAACCGAAAAAAGGTGTTGGCTTGCTGAAGAAGATCAATAGAGCTTTGGGTAATATTCCGTTTGTCAGCGAGTTTCCAGAAGCTGTTGCTTTATTTCAGCCTTATAGAGTCTCTGATCATTGTCCTTGCATTCTAAAAATTAATAAGACGGAGAAGAAAAAGGTGAATTCGTTTAAGTTTGCTAATTTCTTAGTTCACAAACCGGGATTTATGGATATTGTGAAGAGTAACTGGGACCGTAATATCAGGGGGGTTCATCAGTTTCGTTTGGTTAAGAAGTTGCGTGATTTAAAGTCTCCACTTCGAGCTCTCTTGTACAAACAAGGGAACTTGCATAAAAAAGTGATTGACTTACGTGGAAAACTTGATGCGATTCAACGAGAGGTTGAAAAAAACCCTTTTGATGAAAACATTAGAACTGAGGAAGCGGATATTACTAGTCAATTCCATGAAGCTAGTCTGGATGAGGAGCGTTTTCTTAAGCAGAAATCTAAAGTGGCTTGGTTAAGAGCGGGTGATGCTAATTCTAAGTTTTTCCATATGTCGCTGAAAGCGAGAAATCATAGATGTCGGATTGATGGTATTATGGACACTAATGGGAATTTATGTGAAGGTGAGCATGTGCCGAAAGCTTTTGTTACTCATTATGAAAATTTCTTAGGATGTGAGGGAGAAATTTCGTTACCCGTTACTCCGGAGATATTTACAAATCGGCTTAACCAAAATGTTGCTGATAACATGATTCGGCCTATCACAATTGATGAGATCAAATCAACTATGTTTTCCATTGGTAATGATAAAGCTCCTGGCCCTGACGGATTCTCAGCGGCTTTTTTCAAGAGTACTTGGTCGGTTGTCGGTACTGATGTCTCGAATGCTATCATGGATTTTTTTAATTCAGGTAAGCTTCTCCAGGAACTCAACCACACTCTTATTGTTCTTTTGCCTAAGATGACTACTCCAGCTTCGGTTAGAGATTTTCGGCCGATTGCCTGCTGTAATGTTATTTACAAGTGTATTTGTCACACCCTGGCTTTGCGGAAGCGTGGTTAATTTTGGTGTGACTTCTTAATACCATAGCTTAACCATAACAAAGCTATATGAAATAAAACCATGCAAGATCACCCATAGATTAAGTTTTAAAAACCAAACACAACAACATTGTCTTAACGGAAACACATCCTAATGACATTGTTCAACAAACATAAACATCAACATGACATAAACACAGTTTAAGGACTGTGACTTGTCCAGGAAAGAGTCACATTCCCCAAACCCGGATGACCTCGTAACCCATATGCAGCGGGAAAACATAACATATCGCGCCAGATCTTTAGTTCCCTGAAATACATGTAAGTTGAAAAATCAACAATAATGTTGAGCGAGTTCATGTGTAAGTGAGTATGTAAAACACTTGTAAGTATAAAAATCCTGGTATGTAGCAAATAAGGAAAAAGAGATCACCAATGGTTTGCAAGGCCATTGATATGTGTGAAGTGCAAGTAGGAAGACTCAAACCTAGCAGATTTCGCGATGGGTACAAAGTCACCCCGAGGTCCGTTCTGTTTGGGCCCGGGGTTGGGCTCGCTACACCCAGATAGATCTACCGCTTACGTCCCTTGGTCCTACAATGAGGATTAATGGCCTCCAGTTTCTGCCTACCCACTCACATGATCTAAGTAGTAAACCTCCTTACGCTAACCATACCATGTATAAAGTACTTGTAATCATAGTAACATGTATTTCACCCCCGCAGTTAAAAACTGAAAACAGTTAAGAGAAAAGGGGGACATGAACTCACAGTGGTGCGTCTCTACCAAGTATGTCTCCTGATCAAGCAGCTGTATGACGACCTACACGTACTAATTCTATTAGACGGACGGCCGTGCCTTAGCTTTATGGTTTAAGTTTTTGGGAAATAGTTAGACAACTATTTCGTGTTTATTTTCTGTATATACTTGGTAGTTATTTTCCTTCCCAAGGATGGGGGATTTAATACATGTGCGTTCGTAACATTCGAATTACACTATTAAGTCTCACTTAATATATTTTATTTCTAACTCCAAAATATAAATATTCTTCTCAAAAATATTATATTTTCTATTACATAATTTTCCCAAAATAATACCTTAACAAAAATACGCGTTAAGTCATATTTTCTCGAAATGCGTAAGTTACGTTTTAATAATCGAGTGGTAATAATAATTACCGGTGTAACTTATATATTTATCGTAAAGGCGTTCGTATTATTTTTGGATTCGTTGACATTCGATAGTATTATTTTTACCCTAAAAATAATACTAGTATTTTCACAAAATAATCATAAACACATATCAAGTGACTTTATGAAAAATATATACTAAATATATATTTACCAAGTTTTATTTTGTGAAAATCCCACCTCCGATGTTTTGTAAATATAGTCGTGGCGAAACTTATATTTTGAAAACAAGTCAAAATGTATTTCTAACACTTGTGGTAGAAATATTTCTAAGTGTTAGGTTTTTGGAAAAATTTCGCCAGAGTTTCCTCTGTAACTGGAGGTGGCCACGCTTTCAAGCGTATCATTTTCTTTTACAAATCAAACCAACAATTTTCTCAATCAACCATAAGCATTATTCAAACCATCACACTAGTTAATAAATTTGTAATTTGCAAGAATCTCATGAACTTGTAGTTTTCTAATATCATGAAGTAAATCCCATTACTTTTAGTGGATCTTTATATAAAGCAATACGATTTCGTAAAAGTCTTGTTTTTAAAGAAATTCCATCTTTACAACTTCTTGTCAATTTTTACAAAAGTAGTTATTTTGTCGAAACTTTGTGCTACACAAGTGTTTACACACTTGTGTGTTCTAAAAACCATTCGTGTTAGTGTAAGATCCGTCTTTAGAAAACATGATTTCTTTGATACTTGGTTCTTTGAAAATACCGCTTGTAGATCCATAGATCTACTAGTTTTAAACACTATTTCACAAGCAAAATCGCTTTTACACAAGTTCATGATTCGTGTGTGGTAGAGTTTCATCCTTTAACCCTTGTTACTTCCAAAACAACCTTATGTCATGATCCAAGGTCATGACCAATCCGGGTTAAACGATGATCCGAGCTACCACAACATAGATCGAGTCTAAATAATCACACAAATCAAATACTACATGATTTACACAACATGTGAGCTTTTAACCAACATTTTTAGTGTTTTAAGTAGACTTTTAAGCTTCAACTTGCATGTTCATGACTTTTAACCGTTACAAATCATATTAACCACTTTAAAATAGTTCGAGAAGGTGCTTCAAGCAACTTACTACTAGCTTTTTTTTTTTTTTTTTTTTTTTTTTGGGTAAAGGGTTACCCCGGTGATTCTATTATAGACAACCGCCAAATAAGAACAAGTAGTGAGGATGAGTTCCCCACTAGTTCATATACAGGACATGCCCCGTATATGTAAACAAAAAGCAAAACAAAACAAGTTACCACCTCAATCTAGCCTACTACAATCATTGGATCTTATGCTAACTAGATATTAGGCATAAGATTATAATAATATTTTAGAGGACAAGGTATGTCCCCCCACATGGGGACGGTTGGTTAGGGGGGGGGGGGCTAATCCGGTTCAAATCCAACTAAACACCAAGTATTAGTTAGTTAATTATGAGGGTTAACCCGGTTACTAGTGTGTCATGCTTTACAGTGGGTGTTAGGGTATTTAGGGACCCTAACTGGCTCAGAAAAAGATAAATAATGTTATTAACAATATTTTCATGTTCCGGGTATAATCCGGTTGTTCGGTTGGATAGTAATCCGTTAAAGCGTTAAACAAGCTTTAAAGTGTCGTTATAATTATTTTTAGTGACACAACTTATTCCTGACACTTTGGAAGGTGTCTAGTAACATTTTTCTCATGTTTTGGCACTTTATTAGGTAGCTTAATGCTGAATTATTATGTAAAGTGCTGAGTTTTTGTGCCTAGAGCACGTTTTAGGCACATCCAGTCATTATGACTTATTCCTAGAGACGCAGTTCTACAACCCTTGTATCCCTACACTCACCACTAGTGTAGTAAAATATTTCTGGCTCATACAGGCCTTAGAGGCAGTGTCTGCCTAATGCTGGCTTATCAGCATGTTCAATAGGTTATCCGTTTATAGTGCTACTGTGCTTTTGTGCATCATGTTTATCACTAAGGTTCAGCATGTAAATAATGTAGTGACAGCAAGTAAAGTATGATGCAAGTAAGTACATGTATCAGTATTCAAGTAGCAGTTTATTCACAAGTTCAAGCAAGCACAGTAATTAAGCAGTAATTAATTATTAATTAAGTCGTACGGATACCTGGTTTAGTGAGGGTTGTCACAGTATTAGCAAGATTGTGTCTGATCGTATGAAAGTGCCTTTAAATGATATTATCAGCATTAATCAATCAGCGTTTGTACCGGGTAGAAAGATTTCGGATAATATTCTTCTTACGCAGGAATTAATGCACAACTATCATAGAGATTATGGTCCGCCCAGGTGTGCGTTTAAAGTTGATATTCAGAAGGCTTATGATACTGTTGATTGGAACTTCCTTAGAAACGTGTTAATGGGTTTTGGTTTTAACCAAAAGATGATTGAGTGGATTATGCTTTGTGTAGCTACTCCTTCTTACTCAATTTGTGTGAATGGTAGTGTGAATGGATATTTCAAAGGAAAGCGTGGTCTTCGGCAAGGAGATCCAATTTCTCCTTATCTCTTTACTTTGGTTATGGAAGTTTTGACGTGTATCTTGCAACAGGCATCTTCTATTGATTCTTCGTTCAGGTTTCATAACAAGTGTGAGCGCCAACGTATTATTAATCTTTGTTTCGCAGACGATCTGTTCCTTTTTGCTAGAGGTGATATCAGTTCAGCCAACTGTATTATGAATGCTCTATCTCAGTTCACTGGTATGTCTGGCTTAATTCCAAATGCTTAAAAGAGTTCTAGTTTCTTCTGTAATGTTGCTCAGCAGGTTAAATCAGCTATTCTTGGAGTTATTCCTTTTAGTGAAGGTGAATTACCTGTTCGTTATTTGGGAGTGCCCTTGATTTCGTCTAGACTGCTCTACAAAGATTGTTGTATTCTTGTTGAAAAGTTGGAGAATCGCATTATGAATTGGAAGAATAGACTGCTTTCTTTTGCTGGTAGGTTACAGCTTATATTATCTGTTTTGTCTTCAATGCACATTTTTTGGGCTTCAGTTTTAATTCTTCCTAATCGAGTGATCAAGGAGCTGGAAAGCAGAATGAGGAATTTTCTGTGGTCTCAAGATATCTCTTTTCAAAGAGGTAAAACAAAGGCTTCATGGAATTCTATATGTCATCCGAAATATGAAGGTGGTCTTGGGTTGCGTCGTATTCAGGAGGTTAATAAAGCTCTTATGGTATCTCACGTATGGAGCATTATTACCAGGCGTCAGTCTCTGTGGGTTCAATGGATTTATTCGGACAGATTAAGGAATGCTAATTTTTGGGAATGTAGAATTCCTTCGTCTTGCAGTTGGAGCTGGAGGAAGATCCTTCAGTTAAGGCCGTTTATCAGACAGTTTGTTTGGTCCAAAATTGGCGATGGTAAAACGACTTCAGCATGGTTCGATCGTTGGTGTGATTGTGGTCCGTTAGCGAACTTTATTACGCCAAGGGTTATTGCTTCCGCTGGATTTGGTCTGCAAGCATCGGTCCATGATATTTCTCTTAATGGCGATTGGATTTTGCCAACGGCTTGGCGTGATCTTTATCCGGTTCTTATTCAGGTTGATAATGTGCAGTTAAATTCGAATACACGGGACAGATTTTGCTGGAAAGATGGTAACAATTTTTATGAGTATTCTACTGCTACTATGTGGCATTCGATCAGATCTAGGGATACGGAAGTGGAATGGGCTAAAGTGGTGTGGTTTTCTCAATGTATTCCTCGTCATGCATTTCTTATGTGGCTTATAGCGCGTCGGAAACTTTTGACTCAGGACAAGATTTTACAATGGGATATCTCTAGAAGAAAGAACATGAATATGATGTGCTGTTTACTTTGCTATGCTAATATAGATTCTCATGCTCACTTATTTTTCGAATGCAAGTTCTCCGCTCATGTATGGTGTTCGATTCGGGATAAGGTGAACATGGAAAGGGTTGAGCCAAAGTGGATCGATATCATGGGTTGGCTTCAAGATAGGAGTACGTCTAAATCAGCATTGAATTATTCTAGACGTCTTATAGTGGCTGCGGCTGCATATTTTGTTTGGCAAGAGCGAAATGCTAGATTGTTCAGAAATCAAACGAGACCTCCGAATGCTATTGTTGATACGATTGTTCAGACAGTTCGATACAAGCTTATGGGAGTGAAGTTTAAGAACACGGATAGAGTCAGACGTTTTCTAGAAGGGTGGGATATTCATGGAGATGCTATGCTTGATGATGGAGGCTAATAAATAATTTCTATTGGAGAGTTTTGGTTCCTAGATTAGAGTCTAGTTGTTATGTTTTGTTTAGTTCTGGATTTTGTTTGTTTGCTTCGGCTTGTTTCACTACCATGGGGTATGCCCTATGTTAGAACTAGTATGGATTTTCCATACTACTTGTTTTCTTTGAGTTTGTGAATATATAGAATCACCGGGGTAACCCTTTACCCAAAAAAAAAATATTATGAGAAATAAACAAGTTAAAAAGATACCGAATGTGGATCAGGAGGGTTATACGGAAGTTCATGGTAAGAAAGTTGCTAGGAAGGTTGGTATACCGGTGAACAAACAAAGAAGTAAATTTGAATATCGGCCGGTGGGATCAAAGACTCAACCGAAGGTTACTAATGATTCAACATCTATGCCTGTTAAAGTGAACAATCCTTTTGAAGTATTGAACCAAGTAGATTCGAAGGAAGGTACAAGCAAGAAAGGGCCGGATATAGGTCAGGAGGATACGGATGATGACGTTGACGAGGTATATAATGAAACGGATATTTTTATGCAGCAAGGGTCTCTAAATATTAAGAGCAAACAAGGGGCAAGCACTCCTTCTCAGGTAGTTGCTGATGGTTAGTCTAGTAGTATGGAACATAAGGGGGTTGAACCGCCCGCTTAAACAAATGGAGGTTCGACAGGCAGTGAAGGATTATAACTTGAGTTTGTGTGCTATTTTAGAGTCGCATGTGAATGTGAATAATCTGGGTAAAGTGTGTAATTCGGTTTTTCGCTCGTGGGATTGGACTTCAAATGGAGGATGTTGTGAAAAAGGCACAAGAATTATTATTGGATGGAACCCTGCAATATTTGATGTGATGATATTAGCGCAATCGTCTCAGGTGATGCACCTCCAACTTATGTTTAAATTGGATAAAAGGATGGTTTTTGTTCTATTGTCTATGCTGCCAATTATTATGCGACTCGTAGGGAATTGTGGCATCATCTTTCTATTCATTAAAACCTTGTTGCTAATAAACCTTGGGTTATTATGGGAGACTTTAATTCAGCTCTAAACATAGAGGATAAATCTATGGGAACGTCTTCTATATCTATTGGCATGAGAGAGTTCCAAGATTGTGTTGATGACATTGAAGTGGTTGACATAAATCGGACGGGTATCCATTTTACATGGAACCAAAAGCCGAAACAAGGGGTGGGGTTATTAAAGAAAATTGATTGTGTGATGGGGAACACTCCTTTTATGGCTGAATACCCGAACTCGGTTGCAATATTCAAGCCATATTGTCTTTCAGATCATTGTCCATGTATTTTATCCATTCCGGAAGCTTTGAAAATGAAGCCGAGATCTTTTAAATTCGCTAATTTCTTGGTTTTTAAACCAGAATTCTTAGAAATTGTCAAAAAGCATTGGGTTTCAAATGATGACGGGGTGCATCAATTTAGAATTGTCAAAAAGCTTCGATTGCTAAAAAACCCGCTTAGATCTTTGTTATTCAAGCAAGGAAATCTTCATAAGAAAGTTGAGAATCTTAGAATGAAGCTGGATGCGATTCAACAAAATATTGATCAGGACCCGTTAAATGTTGATATCCGGGCCGAAGAGGTTGCTACTAGCCGTGATTTACAGGAGGCTTTGTTGGATGAGGAGCGTTTCTTGAAACAAAAATCAAAGGTGGATTGGTTAGCGGCCGGTGACATGAATACCGTTTTTTTTCATTCTTCTTTGAAAGCTAGAAATCATTTTACCAGAATTGAGGTTATTAACGATTCAGGAGGGAATCTTTATGAAGGCGATATGGTGTATAAAGCGTTTGTTCAGCACTATGAGAACTTTTTTGGTTCTCAAGGTGATATATCGCTTGAGCCGGCTCCAGACTTATTTCCGAAAAGGTTATCTCATAATGTTGCTACTAATATGGTTCGACAAGTTACAACGGAGGAGGTCAGAAAAGCTATGTTTTCTATTGATAATGACAAAGCTCCTGTGCCGGATGGTTATACGGCGGCTTTTTTCAAAAGTGCTTGGTCTTTAGTTGGTACAGATGTCTCTAATGCCATTAAAGACTTTTTCGAAACTGGTAACATGCTTCGAGAAATGAACCATACTCTTATTGTCCTCATTCCTAAGGTTTCGACTCCTATGCTTGTTACTGATTTTCGTCCGATTGCTTGTTGTAATGTCTTCTACAAATGCATCAGTAAGATCATTTTAGAAAGAATTAAAGGGGCTCTAAGTGATATCGTCAGCATAAACCAATCTGCTTTTGTTCCTGGACGAAAGATTTTGGATAATATTCTTTTAACCCAAGAGTTAATGCATAATTATCACAGAGACGTGGGTCCTCCAAGATGTGCTTTTAAAGTAGATATTAAGAAAGCTTATGATACTATCGATTGGAGGTTTCTTAAAAGTGTTCTGATTGGTTTTGGTTTTAATAGTAAGATGGTGGGGTGGATTATGACTTGTGTGTCGACTACCTCATTCTCGGTCTGTATTAATGGCACGGTGCATGGTTTTTTCAAGGGTAAGCGTGGCCTGAGGCAAGGAGATCCAGTCTCCCCTTATTTATTTACTCTCGTTATGGAGGTCTTAACTGGTATTCTTCATCATTCTGTTCGAATTGACTCTTCGTTTAAATTCCATAACAGATGTGAAAGGCAGCAGATTATAAATCTTTGTTTTGCGGATGACTTATTTCTTTTCGCTAGGGGGGAAGTGAATTCAGCTAATTGTATTATGTCTTCTCTTGCGAAGTTCACTAAGATGTAGGGGTTAGTTCCTAGTAACCAGAAAAGTACGATTTTCTTTTGTAATGTTAAGGATAATGTAAAACAAGCTATTCTGGATATTATGCCTTTTACGGAGGGAAAGTTACCTGTGAAGTACTTGGGGGTTCCCCTGATTTCGGCTAGGCTTGGATACAATGATTGTCGTGTGCTTGTGGAAAAATTAGAAAAACGTATTATGCATTGGAGGAACAAACTTTTATCATTTGCGGGAAGGCTTCAACTTATTATTTCAGTGCTTTCTTCTATGCATATTTATTGGTCCTCGGTTTTTATCTTGCCAGCTCGGATTATTCAGGAGTTAGAAGCTAAAATGAGAAATTTCTTATGGTCTCAGGACTCTTCTTTCAGCAAAGGTAAATCTAAAGTCTCTTGGAAGTTGGTTTGCACGCCTAAATACGAAGGGGGGTTGGGTATTAGACGAATTGGAGATATGAACAAAGCTTTGATGTCGTCTCATATTTGGAGTATTGTCTCCAAGCGTGACTCTCTATGGGTTGAATGGGTTTATTCGTATTGGTTAAAAGATAAAAGCTTTTGGGTCAGTAAAACGCCTTCGAATAGCTGTTGGTCTTGGCGAAAACTCACACAATTGCGGCCTTTGATTAGGAAGCATATTTGGTCGGAGTTAGGGAATGGTATTAATACTTCAGCTTGGTTCGATAATTGGAGTGATTTGGGGCCTCTTGGTGACTTTATGTCGGCCAGAACTATCACGGATGCAGATTTTAGGTTGGATGACTCCGTGGCCGATGTTTACTCTAATGGTGCTTGGTTGTGGCCTACGGCTTCGAGGGATCTCTTTCCTGTTCTTATTCAGATTGATCAAGTTCAATTGAATCCCTTTAAAGTTGACAGATTATTATGGAAAGATGGTGGTGATGTTAATGAGTTCTCGTCTACGGAGGTATGGCACTCACTTCGGCATAAAGAGCCGGAAGTCGATTGGTGTAAAGTTGTGTGGTTCGGCCAGTGTATTCCGAGACACGCTTTCATGATGTGGCTAATTATGAAAGGTAAGCTTCTCACGCAAGATAAAATTCTGAAATGGGATTTCTCTCGGAGAAAAAACATGAACATGATGTGCTGTTTATTGTGTTATGAGAACTTTGATTCTCACCAGCACCTGTTTTTTGAATGCAAATATTCATCTCAAGTATGGCTTACAATTAGAAATAGGGTGGGGATGAATACTGTTTCGCCAAAATGGATGGAGATTGTTAGCTGGCTTTGTGCTCGTGCTCATCAAAGGAGGGTCGATTCTTATGTTGCTAAACTACTAGTAGCCGCTGCTGCATACAGTATTTGGCAAGAGAGGAATGCCAGGTTATTTAAAAATCAGTTAAGACCTCCTGAGACGGTTAGTGAAGTAATCATGAAAACAGTGCGGTACAAGTTGATGGGAGCAAAGCTGAAGGATACCGCTAGGGTGCGCAAATTTCTTGAAGAATGGGAGATCCATTCGAAAGATAAGGATGATGATGGGGGATGATTAGATATGTTAGTGGTCCGTCTAGAATTATTGTCTAGGTGTTTTTCATTACTTGATTGTTTTTGTGTCGGTTTGGTTCTTTCTTGTTTACTTTCATGGGGCATGTCTCATGATTGAACTAGTGTAGACTCTCTACACTACTTGTTTTTTTGGTTGTGAATATATAGAATCATCGGGGTAACCCTTTACCCAAAAAAAAAGGGGCCGGTCACTAATCAGAACAAACAAGAGGGAATCAATACTCAGAATCAAGTGAAGCAGCCGGTTGTAGACAAAGAGGGTTTTATGGATGTGGATCGCAAGAAAGCGGCTAGGAAAGCAGGGTTTCCTGTTAATAAGCAGAAGCAGAAGTTTGAATATCGGCCGATTGGATCCAAGCCTCATGGTGTGGCTACTTCCTCGGGTCCGCCATCTAGTGTCAAAACGCACAATCCTTTTGATGTATTATCGGATAAGGGTAAGAATGTGGGTAAAACTGGTGAAGTTCAACATGACCAGCAGGACTCGGATAATGAGGAGGTTTTTGGAAGCTATAATGAAACTAATGAATTTATGACTTCCGGTTTATCGAAGGAAGGGGCAAGCACCTCGTCCACGAAGTTCTCCAATGGATAGAGTGTTGTTGGTTAGAGTCAAGGGGCTGCTGGTCTGAGGCAATTTCATTTTTGATGATGGAGGATGATTTTTAGTTTTGTTTTATTTTTGTCTTGTCTACTAGATATTTTTCCTTAATGTGTAGTAGGCTAGTTTATGTGGTGTCATAGGTATTGTAGTTTTGTTTTTGCTTGGCTTACATATATGGGGCATGTCCTGTATATGAACTAGTGTGGAACTCATCCTCACTACTTGTACTTATTTGGGATTGTTTTAATAGAATCACCGGGGTAACCCTTTACCCAAAAAAAAAAACGTAATCAGTTTAATGCGACAAATACTCCGGAACATCAACATATACTCAACATACCTTAAATAACCTTTACATAACTTAGAAACAAGTTTTAAAGGCTTTGGTATGGCAAAAACAAGTTAATTCGCTTACAGGGACTAAACTTGACAAACTGTGAAAGTATGCCAATTTGAACTGTAACGAACATTCCGGAACATGACCATAAGTTAAACACACCTTAAATATCCTTTATATAGCTTAGAAATAGGCTTTGAGGGGTTCGGTGTGCTAAAATAAACTTTTGGGTCATTCAGGGACTAAAAGTGTCAAAAAGTGCATAAGTTTGCACTTTCGCGCATAACTTACGTTCTGAATACATCCGGACATCCAAAAATTTATGTAAGCACTAAAATATTTTATTTTAGTGTTTGGCATGAGAAAAATCCATTCGTCGTGCAATTTGGATCGTTTTTCGCGCTTATGCGCATTCCGTCGTAATTAAGCGATCATCGCGATCGTACGACCAAACGAACCAACATCCGACATATTTTTGAGCATGTTTCATGTCCACAATGTTTAGGCATCATTTTAGGGCCTTAAAATTGGCTTAACGGGCCTTAAACGTGTCGGAAATGGCTTAAACACATAACAGGGACTGAAACTGTCATTTACGAAAGTTTGTTTCTGACCAGTCAGGCCAGGCGGCCCGCGTAAGATTAGTGAGTCCTCTTACGCGGCCCGCGTCAGACTCCCAGATCAGATAAGATCAATTTAACAGCAGATTACAGCTGTTAAGCTCCCAACCACACACCCACACTTGCCCTTTCAGTTCATGAGGGGCCATTTTTAGTCACCACAACATTCCAACAAGTGTACGGACGAGATTCGATCACGTTATTCAAGAAACGATCTTAACGGTTCGATGAACACTATAAATACCCAACCCCATTCATTGCTAAATCCACAAGAATCTGATCTTAGAAGCTCTAAGTTGAAACCATTGTTTCATACCTGAGCTACTTGGATCAAGATTAGCATTCGGGGACCCTTTGTAAGTATTCCTTCGTTCTTTTATTGCTTTTCGAGTCCGAAAGTCAAACAAAAGTTTGACTTTCTGTATTGACCAGTTTATGGTCAATGCGAAGTTCGTTTGAACTTCGCAACGTGATTGTAATCACGATGGTTATAGTCCCTTGTGACTATGCCTACTGATTACCACGTTGTCTAGGGTCGAAAGGGTAAGCGATCTAATAAATCGCTTATACCTTCGAACCCGACCCATTTGGTCGATCATTAGGATCCGACCAAATACATTAGGTGGCCATAGTATATAGGGAATAACCTTCTGAGGTTATACCTTATGGTCATGACGTTTAAGTAGTTGTATGATAGGTAGTTTATATGCCTTAGGTAAATTACCAAAATACCCCTTTGACGCCAAAATTCATTTTAAGCATATGTAACATAACTTTTGGTATCTAAACTGATTTAGTAATAATATTAGACATGTTAAGGCATATTTTACTTATCATAGGACTAGTTAGGCATTCCGAACGCGTTTCACGCGAACGACGCGTTAAAGTAGCATAGGCTACCTAAACGGGTCGTAATGGGTCGTAAGCACTTAGGCTAGGTTTCATTTAGTATGTAGGCTTTGTTAAACCATACTACATGAGTTCCCATACTCATTTGGTTTACGAGCCCTCATTCTATCCGATCCTCCGATATAGGTCCGGTTTATTAACATAATTACCTATATTAGGTGCCGTTTGATTCCGAGATCTCTAGCATTGCTTGGTGGTTATCTTGGGACTTCTGAGCAATCTCAAGTGAGTACATAGACCCCTCTTTTACTGTTTTCCAAACATTTTGGGGTGAAACACATGTGCCTACTTGTTACTTTCGTGCTTTTCATGCTTTCATATCATATGCTTGTTATGTTCATTAGTACATTATAGTACATGATTTCATTACATTTTATGCTATGTATGTCCATTGTGTGCATACTTAGTACATCGTTTTACATTACATTTCATGCTATGTATGTCCATTGTGTGCATACTTAGTACATTGTTTTACATTACATTGGTTTACATGACTTTTCTGCTTTGTATGTTAACTTAGCATACTTAGTACATTGTTTTCATATGACATGTATACAATTGCTATAACATTTGGTTTGCACAAACGAGACTTATATACGCTCATTAACATTAGCTACGCCGCTCGGTAGTAAGTACTGGTACCATAGGACTTGACAAATCCCATTCCTGACATCCCGGGTTTGTTTGGATGTAAGGAATGACTGAATCCGAAAACATTGCTTTTGATAACCTTGACTAAAAGGGTTGTCCGACTGTCTCAAGGCTTGAATGTATGCGTTAACTTACCACATAAATGTTTGTATCAATGTAACATGCATTCACTTTGCAAAACATAACTTTTTGATATATTCAAAATACTTTGTTTTGTACATTTCTACATTTGGATTATGTGACAATACTTTACTTACAATACATAACATTTGTTACACATTACTTGACTACTTTTGGACTATTAACATTTGATACAATTTATACAAGGACTTTTGACAATTGGTTTAAACATAGACTTATTACATTGGTGGTTTGTTTAAGTGACTTAATTAACGAGATGTGAGTAATATGATACAAGCATGGTGGATACGCCGCTGGTACTTCCTATATATAAGTGTTTGTATTATATTACATATCATAGCGTTATTTAAATCATTCAATTTGGACTTATACATTTTACACAAGTAACACGATTCTCTTACAAGACTTTGGTTTACAAACAATTTACTTTATACAACTCATTTTACTTGGTTATACATTTAACCATACATTATTCTCTTATTTATACATATCATCTGAACTTATTGTTTTTCAAACGACTTACAAAACAAAACAATTTACAAGGTTCATGACTGACTTTTACTAAACAACTTTTTCTTAAACTTAAGTCATGAATCCTATTTTCACAAAACCTATGTATCTCACAGGCATTTTTATGCTGACGTACCTATTTTCACATGTGTTTTCAGGAGCTTTTGCATAGGATGATGATCGTGACACTAGGGCGGACCTGTGCCTTAGAGACTTAAAATAAAGATAGAACTAGTTTAATTATGTTCTGAACTCTTTATTACCTGTTTAAGACAATGTAACTCTTATGTTGATAAATAAAGTACAACTTTGAATGCCATGGTTATGAAACAATTAATTCTGTTACAACACTCCCTGACGTTTTCCGCCACGTTTGGTTGTTCCACGTGGTCGGGGTGTGACAATCAGTCCCCGTCCTAACACTCGGTCAGTATTTACATCACTAAGTAAATTCATACCTTAGTTGTTCTTGAGCATGTGCGTTATGTGTGTGTTATATGAATACATAGAAAATCAAAGCATGAAGAAAGGTTCTGCTGAATTAATCTCGAATCATAGGCATAGCATGATGTTGGCGGATGAGTATTAGAACTATACGGCATGATCGATTATAATGTTGTAACGATGAACCAATGAATTAAACTTGTGGCTTGATCTTAACGTTGATAACCTAGAGTTGTTCATATATAATTTGTGGTGATTAACATGAATGTATTAATGCTCATTGTTGTGTGTTCGGTGATTCTATGCTAACTGTTGTTGACAATTCATGCTCATGCAAATTAGAAGAAAAGTTGAAGTGTGTTAGGTTTGCATATCAAAGAAAGTTGCTGACAAAAATTAATGATAAGTCAACCTAGTTTGAATGTGGCACATGATTTCTGAACTGACATGATTGGGATATGTGAGTTGTGCCATGTGATTGAGCCGAATGTGTTGATCATAATGAAAAACTATTAATTTATGATTAAAATCCATATGGTAGGTTAAGATAGTGGCCTTGATTGGTGTGAGAAGTGGATATGTTTAACTGTTTAGTGGGGGTCATGATTTATAATGTGCCACTCAAGATTATCGGTTTGAGTGATAATGTGCAATAGGAATGTTTGAATTGATCACATAGTTACAATGAGTAACCGCTAGACGAAAATTAAGAATTGTGGATTGATTTTTTTGTAATTGATTGGGCCGCGAATCTGGGCTAAGTGCACACTGAAAATTGAATGGCACTGGGCCGTATAACATTCCAATGGACCCTGATTGGTTGTTAGGCCGCACCCTCGGCTGAGAGGTGGGCGGATCACGTAATGGATACAGTAGCACTAATGGACTTTGAAGTGTATGCGAATAAATTAAGTATGTATGTAATATGATTGGGCTGTTGCTAGTCTAAATTGTAAACAAGTAGTAACAATTGAGTTAGGCTTATGGATTGGATTGGATTGGTAAACTAGTACACTTACAATGTGTGGACCGAATCCTTGGCAGGCTGTTACATGTTATGTGATTATTCAATGGCACAGGGTGAACGGATTAACTGTCATGACTTGAATTACATGTGTTTGCTACGGGTGTAATAAATGTGCATTATGTGAACACAGAATACGTGAATTAATTGTACATGAAAGATGTAGTTTATGTGCACCTGAGACTGATTGTTATCGGTAATTATGTTAGGACGTGTTTGATCAACTGTTAAGCAAGTAACTAACTTTACCGAGCAAACCAAAGGTGAGTTCACTGCTCTTTTCCAAGCATGCATCCCGGGAAGGGATATCGGGTAACGTTCCAGGGAGGAATGCAGGTTAATGGGATGTTTGTTATTACTTAGTTTCTATTATGTAAGACCCCCTACATCTACCGATTGTTGCCGGGAAGGCAACGAGGTATTTAGTTGATAGCGCTATTAGGATTGGCACCCTCACACCGTGCCGAAAGGACGGGCGTGAACTAATTACCTTGACCACTTGACCAATGCTTAGATAGAGGCATTGGGGTTGGGCATTCACATCGTGTATATATAAGACCCCTTACATCTACTCGAGGTTGTTAGTTGAACTAATTACCTTGACCACTTGACCAATGCCTAGATAGAGGCATTGGGGTTGGGCATTCACATCTAGTAGCCACATACGGTAATCGAGTTAATAACATCATCAAATCAAACTGTTGAACTGTTTTATACACACATCTGGTAACTAAACGCGTTAACAAAACTTTGAACTCACCAGCGTCGTCTGACACACTTGTCTGCATGCTTGCAGGTCTATAGGGTTATATCTTGTGGAACTTGCTGTCTGGAAGGCTGGAGTGGTCATGGGTCGTTATACTTGGAATCTCAATACGAGCTTAACGGTTTATGATACACTTAACAAATGAGATATGCTTCCGCTGTATATGATGAATGATATGTAACGTTTGTAACTCTTTATATTAATGAATGAAAGTTTTATTTAAACCTATCTAAGAGTTCAATGTGATTGGTGGCTTGGATCCTGGTACGTCACACGCCTCGCGGAGGTTTCCGCGTGTGGTATTTTGGGGGTGTGACAAATAAGGTGGGCCCCACATGATTAACCAAGTTGATTAATATCTAGATATTTTCACATTTGGCAAGTGGATGTAATTGGTGGAAATTATAACACTTAATCACATTAAGTTTACTAGCATTTTTCCATCACTTTACACCTTATTTACACACACATAAGAAACTCTTTCAATCTTCATCTTTTCACCAAGAACACCATCCAAAAACCGATTTCATTTTATCATTTCTTTGATAATCAACATGGAGTTTAATGGAGCATAAGATGATCTAAAGCACTTACAAGTTAAATGAAGCTTTTTCATCCATTCAAGAGTTTTCTACTAACAAGATCTTCATCTTCTTTGCTTCTAATCATCATCTAGATCATCCCTAGCCACAAGTGCTAGAAGTGAGCTTCTAAATCTATTTTTTTCATACTTATTTATGTATATGATGATTTAAGAACATGATATAACTAAAAGAATCATACATAATATTATGAAGATACAGCGAAGCAAAATAATAATCATGATATATATGTTTGTTTATGTTGTGATTTATGACTTATTACTTGCATATTTGATCTTGTCATGATGAATGAATATCATAAGAATAAATTGTTAGATGATGTTTAAATACATGATTTAACAAGTATACATGTTTATGTTAAAAGGGTTTTTGTTAAACATAAAGTTTATATGGATGATCATAATCTATGGTGTTGTTAAAGTATTTAGTGTTTTTCATCAAAAACAATACTTCTACAAGATTATGAAAACAAACATACAATATGGGATTTTTGTAAAAGTGGATAAAACTAGAATTAAAGCATGGATTTGAACTAGTTAACATATTTTATGATCATACCAAAAATCCTACATGATTTTGAGATCATCTTAATGAGGTTATGTTATAAATCTCATGTGTTATTCTTTAAGAATGTTATGAGTAAATTGATTGGTGAATTCGAAAAGAAAATGATATGTTTATTTAAACATGGTAAAGTGCATATTACAAAGGTTATATGGCCGATTTTTATTAAAAATCATATGTTAACAAAACCATTATTTTTGGCTAAATCTTTTACAAGACTAAAAAGATTTTAAAGAATGGTTTTTATAAAAACAAAGTTAGATAAATATATATTTTTGAGAAAATATATATTTGGTCACTTTAACAGCTTATGTGCAATATGATACATTAGTTACACATATCAAAACTAGGAACTTGAATTCAATGTAACAAATAAACATAAGATACCCTACAATCAAAGTCTTACAAGACTACATAGAAATATGTCTTAAAAACAAGTTACGGACGATCCGAATGATCGGACACAAATTAAGGTCAAAACGGACGACGGACGAAGCTATAACATAACGCCAATCCGAGAAGTTACCACAACGCTTAGGCGATCATTCGACGCGAATACATATAAATCACCAACAACAATATCCGGATGTTTTGAAACTTATAAAAACTATTATATTTTTATTAACTAAAAGTTGGTGATTTTTATATAAATTACAATATTTTACTAAATGGGCTTATATTCACAAAATGGGCTTATTTTTAATAAATGGGCTTATATCTTTACAAATGGGCTTGTTTTATACAAATGGGCTTATTTTAAACAAATGGGCTTATATTATATAAATGGGCTTATCTTCCTAAATGGGCTTAACATAAATACATGGGCTAAGCCCAATATCAAAACTCATGGGCTAAGCCCAATATCAAACATATGGGCTAAGGCCCAATAACATTAAGCCTAATAACATCAAAGGCCCAATACTATTTGGCCCAATACTATTTAGGCCCAATACTATTAAGGCCCAACACTATTTAGGCCCAATAACATTTGGGTCCAATAACATAAATTCTTGGGCTAGGCCCAATAACATTAAGCCCAATAACATCAAAGGCCCAATACTATTTAGGCCCAATACTATTTAGGCCCAATACTATTAAGGCCCAACACTATTTAGGCCCAATAACATTTGGGCCCAATAACATAAATTCTTGGGCTAGGCCCAATAACATTAAGAAATGGGGTCGGCCCAATGACATGAGAACATCGACTCGGCCCAATGACATAATTGGTAAAAATACAAGTATACAATTGATTCATATAAGACATAAAATCAAGAGGACAAGATCCGATGATACAACTCACAAGATACAATATTACATATATAGAGTGGGAGTTGTGTGGAAAGTCTATTTTTCCTAGAAAGTCTAGGAAGCAATAGTAAATTGACATGTGTCATGGCTGTATTTTAACTAGAAGGGCAAACATGTAATTTCATATATTAATTTTATTTTTGGTAATTATCTCAAATAACTATTTTTTGCATGATCATATGTGTAACCGATTACATGCATGATTTTCGGGATTATAGTTTTTTTTTAATCCAAATCTCTTCCAAATATCACGAACATATCTATATATTATAATTTCGATCATTCTATTCTTCACCAGCATCGTTCTTATTCAATATTATTTCAGTCTGAAAAAGCATGGCTTCGAACACACTTGCTGATGGTGGAGATGGTAATTACAGTTACTTTTGTAGTTTTTTGTGTTGTTTATTATCATTTTTCTGCAAAATCGTCAGTTTGTTCTTGATGCTGTGTTTTAATAGCCAGAGGGGTTGAGGTTTTAGTGTTCAGTGATTCTATAAGGTGACTGATGTTTTGTAATCTTTGTAATCTGAAGATTAATTTTTTTTTCTTAAGATATTTCATGGTGTGTTTTAAAATCCATATTTGTAATTTATGTGCCAAACCATCATCTTTGTTATTGGTTTTGTGTTTTAACAGTCATACAGGTTCAGGTTTTTTGTGTTTTAACAGTAATGTGTTTTACCAGTTATGTGTTTTAACTGATCTTGAGGTTGTAGTCAACGGTTTTTATAATTTCATTGAATGGTGTGTTTAACAGTAATGTGTTTTAACAGTTATTGAGGTTGAAGTCAATGTTTTTTATAGTTCCATCTTGAATGTTGTGTTTTAACAGTAATGTGTTTTACCAGTTATGTGTTTTTAACAGATATTGAGGTTGTAGTCAACGTTTTTTATAGTTTCTTCTTGAATGATGTGTTTTAACAGTAATGTGTTTTACCAGTTATTTGTTTCAACAGATGTTGAGGTTGTGCCAAACCATCATCTTGTTATTGGTGTTGTTTTTTAACAGTCATACAGGTTCAGGTTTTTGTGTTTATTGATTCACATAAGTGGGCTGATGGTTTGTAGTCTGAAGATCACCCTTTTCTTAGATATTGAATGGTGTGTTTTAACTTCCATATTTGTAGTTTTTTGTTCTGTTTATTTAAACTCTTTCTGAGAAAACATCAGCTTGTTATATGTGATGTGTTTTAACAGTTATTGAGTTTGAAGTCAATGTTTTTTATAGTTTCACCTTGTATGATGTGTTTTAACAGTAATGTGGTTTACAAGTTATGTGTTTTAACAGATATTGAGGTTGTTGTCAACGTTTTTTATAGTTTCATTGAATGGGTGTGTTTTAACTTGCATTATTTTGTTCTTTCACATGGCTATAAGTTTCTTAGCATTCAGGTCAGATTTTTTTGTGTTGGTGTGTTATATAAGTTCATTAGTTGGTAGCATGGTCAGTATGTTTTTTTTTACTTTGGCCTGGGTTGTTTTTTGTTTTTTTTGTTTTCATCACATTTTGTTTTAGAAATGTGTTTTATGCTCATTTTTTGTCATGTGTTGTAGATGCACCTAATTACCAATTACTTGGTGTTGAACAAGTCTCTCTAAACACTGGAACAAAGAGATATATTCCAGATTCACCCTCTTCGTTGACGCCAGCAGAGGGCATGTTATTCGACACAGTTGATGACGTGTATAACTTTTCTAAAACTTACGCAGAAGCTGGAGGTTGGACTGTAAGGAAGGGCACACAGCACGAGAAACGTGGTATTGTTATAAACAAGTACTTTTTTGTTCAAAGGAGGGTCAAAAAGACTTTCGACCGGTCGATACTTTAGTCGAACAGCCGTCTGATAGGTGGGTACGTAGGGTACCATCCAAAAGGACCGGATGCCAAGCTACGATCAGAATAAAGCTTAACGGTGCTAAGAAGTATTTGCTGTATCATTTTACAGAGGCGCACAACCATGATTTTGTGCATGAAGAAGATTTACATCTTCTCAAGGAAAACAGGGGTATTAATCGTGCACACGAAGAGATGATAAACAAGATGTCACATCTCAACATTGGTCCTGTTCGTGCATTTAACATTATGAAGGAAGTGTATGGTGGGTTCGACAAAGTCGGTGCGACCAAAGTCGATTTTAAAAATTTCAAGAAAGAATTAAATCTTTTTATCGGAGAGTTTGATGCGGAATGTTTGTCAAGCGACTGATGAGGAAAAAGGAGTTTTTACCGAACTTCTCTTGTGAATATGAAACGACAGACGAAGGTGTGTTGAAGTGCATTTTTTGGGCCGACGAGGATATGAAGAGGAATTATTATATGTTTGGGGACGTTATATCATTTGATGCTACCTACAAGCGTAACAAGTAACGATGAGTTTAATTTTTTATATATTCAATGTGTTTTAAAACCTACGGTGTTATAAATACATTATGATCTATTGTCATCGCTGATTGTGTGTTTTTTTGCAGGTATAACATGATGTTTGTCCCTTTCACTGGGATTGATAATCATAATAGGAACGTCACACTTGATGCTGCAATTCTCGGTTCTGAAATGGCAGAGATGTATAGCTGGTTACTTAGGGCGATCAAGAACGCATATGGGTATGCGCCTCCCGTAATCTTTACTGACCAAGACCCTGCGATGAAAAGGGCTATAGCGGATGTTTGGCCTGAGTCGAGGCATCGGTTATGTATGTGGTATATCATGGATAAAATCACTACAAAGGTCTGTTTTTTATATGACAGGGTTTTCTTTTTTTACATGTGTGTTTTTTACTGTGTTTTAATATTTTTTTTAACATACATGCTAAAATGTTCCCTTAGGTCGGGGCTGCCCTGTGTTCAAATACAGATTTCAGGAAAAGATTGTCTGCAGTTGTTTGGACTGATTCTCTATTGCCCGAAGCGTTTGAGGCTGAATGGGCAGCTATTTTAAATGATTTCGGTTTAACCGACCATGAATGGCTGACGTATATATACGGGCTACGTGAATCATGGATTCCAGCTTACTATCGCGAAGAAGAAATGTCTGGTCTTATGCGGACATCATCTAGGTCCGAAAGCGAGAATCAGTTTTTTGGCAAGATTAGCAATCCAAAGTGCACGTTGGTTGAATTTCTTAGCCACTTCGACACGGCTATTGAAGCGCAAAGGCACGAGCATCGAAAAAACGATCATGACACTCGATACACCAACCCTAGAGAGTGGAGTGATTTTGTTCTCGAGAAGCAAGCAGCTCAGATATATACCAGAACTATATTTTTGGATGTTCAACTCGAGATTCAACATGCTATTCATCGTTGTACTAGTGTCAGATTAGATCACGTCGGTGATTTCATTAAGTTTTTTATAAAGGATCTCGATCAGCCATGTTCTTCGTTCTTCAAGGTGACATTTTGTTTTACTTTATGTATACATTATTTTTTTTAATTATCCATCTTTTTATATGAACTGTGTTTTATGGATATTAAATGTTACAGGTTATGATACGCGAGGAGGATGTTACTGTTAAGTGTATCTGCAACAGGTTTTGAGCAGTTTGGATTGTTGTGCAGTCACATTTTTTGCGTGTTACGGATTCTTGATGTAAGGGAGTTTCCGAAACAATATATATTGAGGCGTTGGACGCGTGAAGCTGTTCCAAATAGTTCCCCCGGGTCCATTCTTACGGATGGTGGAGATCCAGATCGTAGTGAGGAGGTTAACCGTTGTGTTCGTGAGATTAGTCACGCAACTGAGTATGTTGTGAACAAGTTGATTTTAAAATTTGATAAGTTGTCTGATTTTCGTGATCATATCAAGCAGTTTATGTCAGTCGCTGATGAAGCTCAAATAAATGCACCTCCCAAGACACGACATAATCGATTTGCTGAACTGCTGGGAGTTGCTCCAGAGAGCACGGCCACTATCCGTGTTCCAGTTGGTACCAGGTTCAAGGGTTGTGGTTCTCATAAACGCCTTAAATCTCAAAAGGAGCGAGCCATAAGTCAGTCTAGAAGTAAACGTCGTCAATGTTCATTATGTAAAAAATACGGTCATAACAGAGTAACGTGTTGGAAATACACCGTGGCTGTGCCTGAGGCAGGTGCTTCGCGGAATGCTGAAGGTAATGAAGATACAATTCACGAAGGAGACGCTGCACAGTTGTTGAAGGTGATGGTCCTGGATCGAACGATGCTGATGATGTGTTTTAAACATCTGGAAACGATGCAGATATGGATGATGAAGACATGGCAGAGTAGGATCTTTTTTATCAAAATTTTAAGTCTGTTGCTGAACTATTCAATTTTCTGTTTTATTTTTCTCGTATGTTTGTTTTGGATTTGTTTTTGTTGATTTTAAGACTTGTTGGATTCGACATTTTATGTTATTGTTGCTTTGTGTTTTAGTGTTAAGTTTGTTTTTTAAATAGCCTCCTGTGTTTTATAGGATGCTTGATTTGTTCGTGGTTTTGGCATATAGTTTAAGTTGTAAAAAAAGTGTTTTAACTTTGTTTAAACTATAAAGTGTTGATGAAATAGATAGGCTGGTTTCCAGATCACACTATTTCAATTGTGTTTAAAGTATTAAAATGTGTTTTAACTTCCAGAGAAACCATCAGCCTGTTATATGTAATGTGTTTTAACAATTATTGTGTTTAAAGATTATAATGTGTTTTAACTTCCTGAGAATCCATCAACCTGTTATGTGTAATGTGTTTTAACAGTTATTTGAAGCTGAAGTCAATGTTTTTTTATACTTTCATTGAATGGTGTGTTTTAATTTGCATTATTTTTGTTTTTTCCCATGGTTATTACTTTATTTGCATGCAGGTTTTGGTAGACAGTTTAATTTTGTAAAGCTATTAAAGTGTTTTAACTTTGTTTAAAGTATAGAGACTTGATGAAATAGATAGGCTGGTTACCAGATCACAGTATTTGCATAATGTATATAGGCTGTGTTTTAAGAGGTCATACAACTGTATGTCTTATGTAGATCGAAACAAAGTAACATTTATCGACATAAATTCACATTGTTAAAGAGGTTCAAACTGTTATACTTGACATTTTTATCGATAGGAAAAAAAAAGATAACTGAACACACTGAACATATTCTAATTTATAAATTCCAAAAGATAACTGAACACACTGAACAAAATGTTAAAACTGTTTTTTAGAACATCCCACATTACTTCAACAAACTACCGCCAACGAAGTGTTTTACGAAAACATCCTATTTGAAGTTACTTATCCAATCTTTCATTGATCGCGTCATAGGCTTGTGCTTCTAGCCTCTTTTTTTCATCGGCCGACAACTTGTTATATTTAGCAACCTCAGCTTTAACAAAACCTCTGTACTCGTTTGCTTCACTTAGGAGCATCTTCGTAATGTACTTATGCCTGAGATCGTCAATTTCTTTGCGCTGTTTGTATGAAATCTCACCCGCATCAGTGCACTCGTTTGAGAATCCGCATTCCCAACCTTTTCCAGCTACGCCCTTGTATGTTTCCATATGGCGCATCAGGAAAACGCCACAATCGATTACATTATTTTTTGTACGCCATGGCATCTCCAATCGTACTGGCTCAACTTTACCGATCACCCCGCCCACTGGATGCCCATTTTTTTCCAAGTACACTGATAAAGCATCACGCTGCATGATAAACAATTTAATCAGATTGTGTTTTAAACTAATTTCATGTAAATGCACACCGTTATTAACAAAGAGATTAATTTAAGTATTCTGTTTCAGTGTGTTTTAAGTTCATAATACCGTTATTAGGTAGTGGCACATTACACTGTGTTTTAAAGTACTAATAGTGTTGTTAACGTATCATTCAGTACCAATGTGTTTTAACATCAAATTTTAAAATTCTGATGAAGTGTGTTTTAAGTTAATATTATTTGTTATTATGTATTGTCACATTACACTGTGTTTTAAATTATTAATAGTGCTGATAACATATCATTCAGTATCAATTGTGTTTTAACATCAAACTTTAAAATTCTGATGAAGTGTGTTTTAAGTTAATATCATTCAGTATCAATTATGTTTTAACATCAAACTTTATATAACTTCATGAACTATCTTAAACTTTTAGCAGTTTGTTATTTGTGTTATAACAAAGGTGTAATCAAATGGCATGCATTTCTATAACAAGGGACGTTTGTAGTTTATATATAGAGGGGCGTACCAATTTTTCCGGCCTTTTTTTGTATTTGGCTTGCATTGACATATCCTTAGCGCTGTTGTCCAAAACCTCTACCTTCATGTCCCTTAAATTAAAACATACGCAATAGAAATGAGCGTCGTGTAAGACTGGTACAAAGATGAGCGACTTGTCAGGTATCTTTTTCACATCAGCAGAAATTAAAACTGGTTCCATGTTTTCTGCGAATATTTTTGCCCTGGTTTTTGCATTTTTTATGTAGTCTTCTTCATTCTGCGTTTCAAAGTCATTGCGTTAAACAATATTACAAAAGTTGTAAACTTATATGACAAGTTCATTATGATCAGCCTTACCAACATATTTACTGAACAGAACAGGCGTGCAATGCTCCCCTTTTGCTTGAATTTTTCTTCATAATTCAACAAATCCGCCCATGCACTTATTACCAATATGTGCACTTCGATACCCGACATTAATGATTCGAGCAGAGATCTCATAACCGGCACTCCTTTCTTAGTCCTAAACACAACATCCCTAATGTATACAAATGTGTTTTAATCAGTGTGTTATCATATTGTGTGAAAATATTTTGTAGAAACATTCGTATTATAAATGCGATTTTTGTAACATACCACATTGAACCCCAGGCTGAAAACATGTATGAGCTGACCGAGACCTCAGCTTTTTCAAGCTTTGCCCTAATCTCTACTGCCCGCTTCACGTATGGAGACCTTAGAGCATCGGTCAAGTCTGGTTGTCTTTGCGGTCTTAAATTCCGCTTTCCAAGGTCCAACTCGTGTATAAGCTGCCCACGTCTAATCGAATATTCATATTCCTCCTGTGTTTTTTGTGAGATCGGTGTGACGGCGAGTGCGGGCTGCTCCACTACTGTAAGCTGAGTCGTCGGTGTGGTTGTCTTGTCAACCGTCTTACATATCTCTTCTACCAATGAAGGTGTCCACTGCGACAACTGTGACATATCCACATTCTCCTTATTTCCCTCTTTTTCTGGTGTTTTATCCGTACGAGTTTGTGGTTGTTCAGTTGGCGTGCATGTCGATCCAAACTTTTTCAGCTTCTCAGTCCACAATGTGTGTATCTCTTTTATTTTCTCACTTTCGGGGTACAATTGGAAACCTTCTGTAAAAGTGTCATTTATCCTTTTAACACATTCATCGAATTGATTCAAGAACACTTCCAACATTCCCGCATGTACCTGATTTACATCATCCACACATTATCATATTTCCCAATATGCAATGTGTTTTTACCAGATTGAAAATGTGTTTTACCAATCATTATTGTTTTTCTTTTTTTTTTTCAATGCTTATTGTGTGTTACCAATCAGCATTGTGTTTTAGCAATCAGAATGTGTATCAAATGTTCAGTGTGCTATTTTCCCAAACTTCAATGTGTTTTACCATTCTGAAAGTGTTTTAACAGTTTGAAAATGATTTTTACCAATCATTATTGGTTTTTTTTTTTTTTTTTTTTGCAATTCTGATTGTGTTTTACCAATCAGAATTGGGTTTTACCAATCAGAATGTGTATCAAAGGTTCAGCGTGATATTTTCCCAATCTTCAATGTGTTTTACTATTCTGAAAATGTGTTTTTTGGTATTCTGAATGTGTTTTAAGGTGTTGCATGTGCCACATCTCAAAAAAATTATTTTTAAGTTTTTTCTTATTTCAATGTAAATGTTTTTCACTTATGTTTCTGTTTAGTAGAATAAATTGGAAACTTATAAGATTACCTCGTCGCTTTGTGTCGCTTGTGGTGTTGATCCATATTGAGATACCATAGGTGAGGTAATCCCCGACTGACTTTGTTGTGTTTGCCCCCACTCGCCTGTTTCTCTGTAGTATTTTTCTATATCGGATGTATCCACACCAGGCACTATTTCCGGGCCAACATCTACATTCATGCATTCTTCAAACTCTGCATGGAAACCCGCATTAACCGGAATTTCTTCGACAACAGGCGCAGTTTCCGGGCCACTTTCAACATCAGTTTTCTTCTTCCCAACCTCATCGGTTTTCGCCAGCTCCTTTTCAATTTGTTTTTTTTTTCGGTACCTCTGAGACCGGAGGTTTACCATGCGTTTTACCGGCCGGCTTCACAACAGACTTTTTTCTTTTTTCTGGATCACATTTGCTAATGTGCTTTACAGTCTTGGTTTCATCTTTCTTATTTGTTTTCACTTCTTTTGCTTCAATTTCTTCATCAGACTTTTTTGCAAATGGATAGCTTTGTTCCGGTTGCAACTCATATGCATCCACTAAAATTTGATCAAATCTGACCGAGTCCAACTTTATGCTGACTGCCTCGATATCGTCATCAGTGATATCTTCGATGAGATGAGTTGCTCTTGGCTCACCTTCTTTGTATTTCTTTTGGTCACGTATCAACGCAGCCTGTAAAAAACCAAGAACAAACTGATGTCAGATGTGTTTTAAGGTTTTTATATACATCAGATTGTGTTTTATCACTTATAATGCTGTTTAACAACACTTCGAATGTGTGTTGATGGTTTTTCCTATTCCACATTACATCACATTGTGTTTTTTTATGATCAGATTTCATCATAATGGTTTTCACAATATGTTGTGATTATATTGGTGCATTACTATATTGAAACAATATTAATGTGTTTTACCAGCAAACAGATGTGTTTTAAAGCACAATCATAGTGTGTGATTTAGAAAATTATATATGTATTTAGAACATACCACTAGCAAAGGCATTGGTCCAAGAAAGGGTTCCTTTGGTGTCCATGTTTCCACCGTTCGATCCAGACACCTGATCATGTACTCACACCAGTTAAAACTTCTGATATCCTTCCCTCGATGCAAGGCTGGTAAAAACTTCATATTAATTGATGAATTCGTAGTTGTCTCTCCGAGCAGTGTGTTGTAGAACAACAAAAAGTTCAACACAAAGATTCTCCCGCTCGCTTTTTGGCCTTGCATGTATGTTTTGAATTGAACAGGCGTCAAACGTGCAGGAGCGCTTTCGAATTGTCCTTTCCATTCTGCCACAACCTCGTGGAAATAAGCCCTTGCTATACTTCCTTTATTTCTTCATTCTCTCTTGGTATGCCGAACACATCGTGCACCAATTCCTCTGTTATTTGAATGTGGTGGCTACCGCAATTCAAGACCCGTGTTTTAGTGTCGTAGTTATTTACCAACCACCAACTCAGAGTTGAGGGAATCGGACCCATTCTAAAGCTAAGTATTGACCCGAAACCTATGTTTCTGACAGCCCCCCGTTGATTTTCGTTCAAAGATTCCATCAACTCCCCCATGTGCTTAAGAGCCAATCGCAAAGTTAGTTTCCCATCTGAAAGTGGTATGTAATTCTTGATCGTTGTTGGCCTCTTGCGTGTTTTTGAGTCTTTGCTTGAACTAGCATCTGCGGGTCGTTGTGTTTTTTCAACAACTTGTGGGCCAGCACCCGACCTCGTTTTTTTCCAAGGTGGGTTGTCAAAATCATCATCAGAATCTTCTATTGTGGAACATGACAAAACACCAACACACGAAGCCGATCAGCAAGTCAGTCTTTTCAGTAACTGATATTTAGTTCATAATTTTCAATTTACCGTGTGCTGCTTCTTTAGGCTTATTGACTGTTGGTATAACCGCAGCTTTCTTTTCTTTCGGTTCGATTCCAGCCTTTTTGTCCTTCCTTTTATTACCGGTATCGATACCCTTTTTGCTTGCGTCGGCTGATTTAAAGCCCATAAAAGTTGTTAGTATTATGCATTGTGTTTTACATCATCAAACATATGGTTTCACGTTTGTTCATCTAACTTACATATGGGCATTTCACGATTTTCGTTGGGTTCCGACTGTAAATCGTCATTTTTATCCATTACGTTCGGAAACAGATGTGCAATGTCAGACAGAAGGGTGCCGGCAGGCGGTTGTTGTGCGCAGTCTACTTTGTTGTCTACCGTTTTTGTAGTTTTGTTAACAGGTTCAACTGTTAGTAACAAAAAAACACAACTGATCAGACAGATAGCCATATAAGTTACCCCCCACCCTTCACTGCCACAACTAACCGCACCTAGTAAAGGTGATGCTTCTTCTGTGTCTGATTCATCCAGTATAATTGGTTTGTCAGGTTGGTTTCCGGGTACCCTTGAAAGCCATTTTCCTTTTATTCTCTCACTCTTTCTCCGTTTGACTGGAAAACACTTGTTTAGGATTTATAAAACACAATTCCCAATCCCACATTCCCTTATAAATCATAGTTCAGTAGGCCTTCAAAACTTAACAAATCAATTATAATTGTAAAACACACATGTGCCAGTTAATGGTAAAACACATTTATGAGAAACACCCAATAGGACATTTATGTTTTTAAAATACAATCCGCAAACCTAACTTAATCATCTTTAAAACCTAGGCAAACTGACCTTAAAACACATCTGTTTAAAACACATTTTAGGGAAAAACCCATTAACAAACAGAGTTTACAAATGCCCATAAAAGACATTTGTTTATGGAAAACCCATTAACAACCTGACCTTAAAACACATCAGTTTAAAACGTGCCCATAAAAGACATTTGTTTAAAACCTGTCCATAAAACACATTTGTTTAGGGAAAACCCACTAACAAACTGAGCTTAAAACACATCTTTTTTAAAACCTCCCCATAAAACACATTTGGGGGCAAACTCATTAACAAAATTTTTTTTTAAAAGACAACCCACACACACAAATTGATACTCTATAAAACCTACATAACCAGACCATAAAACACATTACCAAACACAACCAATGAAAAAACACAGTCATCCCCAACAAACGGAAATCATACACACATTTGTTATTTTAAAACACATACCTACGGTTCTGGCGACTACAACTTTGCTTCCGGCGACTGTGTTTTCTCTTCCAGCGACTTCAATTCTGCTCGCATCCATCTTGTTCAAATCCACCTTTTTTTTGAATCTCTTCCCTGCAAACATAAAACACTTCAATGTAGAACACGATTGAACCCTAATCGCCTACTAAAACACAGAACACAATGTCCGTTTGATCTTACGTATATAGAAGTTTGAAAATCTCTTATCTTCATCCATGATTTTAGATATTTTTGGTATGATTTTTGAGTGATTTCGTTGTGGGTTTAGAGAGAGAAAGTGAGAGAGAGGGAAATTCCGTGTAATAAGGAGATGTGATATGTTGACGGTTATTTTTGATTGGTTTAAAACATTGTTATGACAATTTTGCCCCTGATCATTTAAAACAATCTATTAAATATAGTTAGATATTACAAGATTGCCATTGATTTAATCTCAACCCTTAAACACACCAATCTGATGGACTAGATCGCTTCCTAGACTTTCTAGGAAAAACACACTTTCCGTAGGAACCCTACTCTATATATGGTGAAATATATATATAACAGTTAACAATTCATACATCTAATACACAGTTCAACGAATAACAAATACAAACAAGTCTTAATACATATCCAAGATAGAAGACTTGTACATGAGCCAATACAAAGACTGAAGTGTCTAACAAATCTAGGACCTTTGTAGGTCGTGATACAATTAAAGACTACTGCAAGTGAGGTTACAATTACATACAGTTTACGGAATGCAATTCTGTGAGTTCATGTCCCCTTTTCATCTTAAATGCTTTTCAAGCTTTACAACTATCTGTGTGTCAAGCCAATTAAAACTGGGTAGGTATCATACCATGCTTGAGGCCATTTCCATTGACCATTTTCATTTACTAGATGAAAATGGTCAATGGAAATGGCCTCAAGTATGGTATGATACCTACCCAGTTTTAATTGGCTTGACACTTGATCAGCCTAGTACTCAGTTACAGGATTGTACGGTTTGGAAGGATTTGGAGGGTAATGATACACAGTTTAGCTCGTTAGAAGTGTGGGATACCATCCGAGCACGTAATCATCCAATTAATTGGGCAAGTATGGTTTAGTTCAGTCAATGTATTCCTAGGCATTCTTTCCAGCTTTGGTTGGTTATAAAGAATAAGTTGAAGACACAAGATCGATTGAGAGTTTGGGAAGCGGGCAGTGAAACTAACTTAAGACTGATGTGTTGCCCTCTATGCCAGCATGACCGTGACTCGAGAAACCATCTGTTTTTCTCATGTAACTTCGCATCGCAGGTCTGGAGGAATATTAAGTCATTTGTGGATATGGATAATGTTAGTGAATCTTGGAACTCTATTTCGGATTGGATGGACCAGCACTCGAATTCAAAGAGGTTGGAGCATGTTGTGTGTAAGTTGGTGTTAGCAGCTTCGGTTTACTTCATATGGCAAGAACGTAATAACCGGTTATTCTCTCAAGTAGAGTGTTCGGCTATTCAGGTTACTGAGAAGGTTAAAAATTCAGTTCGGCTCAGACTGATGGGTTTCAAGTACCAAGACCATGTGGATTATAACAAAGTTCTGAAGAAGTGGAAGATCCCGTCAAGGGCGCTGGAAGAGGACCCGGGCTAAGACAGTTCCTATGGAGTGCGTTTAGTTAGAGTTTAGTTGGTTTGGTCGTGTTTTGTGGGTTGTTTTTTATTTGGTGGTGTTGTGTTGCTGGTTGTGTCTGTTTTTGGTTTCCTATTCTTGGTATGTCAAGGCTAGTTGTGTGTGCTACATCAGGCACACCTTTTGTACTTATTTGAAATTTTATAAAATTTACCGTGGTAACCCTTTACCCAAAAAAAAAACTATCGGGGAAAATACATGTACAATAGTATGATAAGTCAAGGAATGAAACACCTTAGATCATGTGCGAAATTATGGCCATAACTAAAGCACCATTAATCCATGTTTGGATCAAGGAACAAAAGGGTTAGATCTAATGGGTTTTGATGAGCCCCCCTCATGGCCATTCGTTTGCTTAGGAGTGCTTTTGTTGCCCTACGATGTCACACCCCGACCACGTTAAAACAATAAACTGTGGCAGAAACATCAGGGAGTGTTGTAACAGAATCATCGTTTCAACAACCATGGTAATTAAAAGTTTCGTTTTATTGAATTATCAAATAATGTACATTGTCTTTAAACCAAAACAAACAAATTACATAGTCTATTATCGTTTTTATGTCACTAAGGCCTCATCCAGATCCTAAGTGAACATGCTTCCTAGCAATCATCACGCAACATCACTTGAAACATATGTAAAAACAAAGTCAGCAAAGAAATGCTGGCGAGCACATAGGTTTTGTGAGAGTATCGGATTCATGGCTCGTTTGTATGTTGCAGTACTTCATTAGACTACAAGAGTCAAAAAGTACAAACCTTGTTTTGAAAAGTGTATTGCAACATAATTAACCAACTCAAATCAAAATGGTTATAGTTTATAAAATCTCGCAGCCATGATTCTTAACCCCAAAACATTTGCTTTAGTAAACCAATTCGTAAAACATCTTGTTAAAAACTCGTTAATAAAACTCGTATGGTTTAGATCATTTCGAAAACCTCGTTGTGTGACATCGTTTCAAATCGTTTCCCAAGTGAACTAAATAATGACACGCAATGTAATATGATAGAAGCACTTATATATAAGATGTACCAGCGGCGTATCTACCATGATTCTATCATGCTACACTCGTCCCATTATCTAATCACTACCCAAAACTAATCGTTCGTTCAAATCGTTTATTTCGTTTAGGTCGTTCCAAATCGTTTAATTCGTCCCCAAAATCGTTTTCGTTTTAATTGTGAAACTACTTTTGGTCGTCTCGCTAATAACATTCAAACCTTCGTGACTTGACTACCTCGTTTTTCGTATTAACAAACCACCAAAGGGTAAGTTAACAATCACAGATTCGGTCGTTACCTACATAACCCCCACACATAACCATGGGTGTAGTCTGATAACGGGATTTGTCAGATCCTATGGTACCATAACCTAATACTGGTCGGCTTGATCAATGCTAATGAATGTCATTCGTTATGTAATTACAACCAACAAGTTCGTTCACATTATCGAAATCATTATTAGTTTAATATAAACCATCTTTATCGCTTTTGCAACCATCGTTTAAATATCGAAATCGTTTTAATACATATGAATCACCCCAAAACAATTGAAAACAGTAAAATAGGGGAACTATGTACTCACATTGAACAAAAGGGTATCCTTGATCTAAAGAACTTAGCGAAGCTCAGACAAACCAAGGAAATTCAAGTGGTACCTAGTAATCAGATCACTAGTAAATAAAATTGACACCTAAATCAGAGGATCGGATAGAATGAGGTCTTGTAAACCAAATGAGTGTTGGAACTCATGTGATATGGTTTAACAAAGCCTACATCCTAGCTCGGAACTTAGCCTAAGTGCTTTCGACCCGTTACGACCCATTAAGGTAGCTTATGCTACTTTAACGCGTCGTTCGCGTGAAACTATGTTCGGATGGTTAACTATGTGCTATGTCAAGTCTTACATGCCCAATAATACCTAAACATGTTACTAAATCAGATTATATGTCAAAAACATGTTCACATATGTAAAATATGGATTTATGCTTCAAAAGGGCGTTTTGGTCATTTCTTATGGGCATACAAGCTACTTAACAAATAACTAACCAATCCTATGTGATCATAAGGTATAACCTCAGTGGTTATTCCCTATGCAACTATGATCACTAATCAAGCTTAGTCGGATCCTAATGATCGACCAAACGGGTTGGGTTCGAAAGTCTAAGCGGTTGTTTAGACCGCCGCTTAACTTACGACCTTAAACAAGCACTAAACTAATAGTGACGAGTTAAACATGTCAAAACATGTTTAACTAGCTTACAAAACTGATTTGGTATCAAAACAATGGGTTTTGATACCCGAAAATAGTTCCGTTGCAAAATGCGTGCTAAAACGCATTTTGACCGAAACTTTGACTCGTCACTACGCCTAGTTAACGTGGAAATCAGTAGGTATAATCGCTGAGGATTATAACCATCGTGATTACAATCACGTTGCAAAGTTCAATTGAACTTTTGACTTGACCAATTGATGGTCAAAACCGAAAGTCAAACTGTTGGCCAAACTGTTTGACTTTCTGCTTAAACATAAAGAATAAGCATGAAAGAAGACTTACAAAGGGTCCTAGCTATCTTTTCTACAAAGAATAAAGTTCCAAGTAGATTAGAAAGCTCCAAACACTTGAGAGAGCTCCCAAATCAGATTGTAGAGAAGAGAGGAGAGGAATGAGCAAAGAATGAGGAGGTTGGCCATGCTATTTATAGTTGTAGCAAACTCACAAGATCAAGACACTTGTTTGTATAACCTCCAAGCATTAAATCTCATCCATACATGTGTTGTAAGCAGGTTAAAATCCTTGGGGAGGTGTTAACTTGGCTACCACACAAAGAATTTTACATAAACAGCCCCTGAAGTTCAAACAGTTTGCTGAAAATAACTTTCTGGTCGCTGGGCACTTCACACGGCCCGCGTAAGTATGGGGAGGTGGCTACGCGGCCCGCCTGGGCTCCCCAGATCAGCAAAAGTTTCAAAATTGACAGTTTTTTTTTTTTTTTTGGGTAAAGGGTTACCCCGGTGATTCTATTAAAATAACCGCAATTAAGTACAAGTAGTGAGGATAATCCACACTAATTCATATACAGGACATGCGCCATATATGTAAACCACTAAAAACAAAAACCAAAGACCAATGACACCACAACCCTAGTCTACTTTACATCATGAAAAAATGTCCAGTAGACAGACAAAACGACATCAACAAGGGACGTTATCCGCCATCATCAAAAATGAAATTGCTTCGAAACAGCATCCCCATAACACGAACCAAAAACTGACTAGCCATTGGAGAACTTTGTGGAAGAGGTGCTTGCCCCTGTTTTTGAAAACACAGGATGTGTACCCGACGTCATAAATTCATTTGTTTCATTATAGACTTCCACAACCTCCTCATCATCAGAATCACCAATATCATCCCGCATCCCCTTACCCGTTTGACGAGCCGTACCCTTCTCCTCCCTTAGCACATCAAACAGGTTCTGGGACACTACACTAATCGGCGGATCCGACTTTTTAACCCCTCCATTCGATTTGAACCCAACTGGCCTATACTCAAACTTCGGCTTAGCTGTGTTAACATGAAAACCAGATTTCCTAGCCGCTTTTTTACCATCCACATCCATAAACCCATCTGCATCCACTTCTGGAGTCTTCACCTGACCACGAGATTGCTTCCTAGCGGTTTGTTTTGGGGGTTTAGGAACAACCATAGGAGATTTCCTAGGCTGTTTCGGGCAAGACTCATCAGCGTGTCCAAAGACCTTACAATGATCACACCTGCAAGGACTCCATTCATATTCCACATTCATCTTCACTTTAATAAAACCTTCACCTTCTGGCTCAGGCACCGCAATAACAACTTCCTCTTGAAAGGCATTCTCAGCTGAGATCTCTATCAAGGCTCTAGCATAGCTGCTCCTACCCCACGGGTCCATGCACATTGAGGTAGTATACGAATCCAACAATTTCGGCTCACCAATAGCTGTAGCAATCATACTCAAACCATCTTCTGAATAGGCAACTATTGGAACATCATGAATTTTAACCCATACTAGAATCTTTTCAACTTCCTTCTTCTCTAGTCTCGCAGTAGGCGACCACACACTAAGGAAAAGAGGTTGAGAACGAATAATCCAGGGTCCCTCTTTAAGAACATTCAACATACCTTCTTTGTTCGCAAATTTGAAAAAGAAAAACCCGTTCGCATTCATCATAGACTTTTGCAAACCAAACTTGTTCCAATTGTTTTTCACAAAATACTCAACCACCGGATAAGCCACACGATCCCCCAAGAAGTACCCATACAGTGTATTAGCTAACCTGTCTTGAACCAGTTTAACAGATTCCCGGGAAAGCACCACATCACAACCATCCTGCACCACCGGACTCGCAAGAGATCTGAAATTTACTTGTTTGGTGTTGGCTGCCACAACGGATTCAGCATAAGACCTTGGCTTTGTTGCACTACCCAAATCAGATCGAATCTGAGAACTTGCCTGATGTTCCCTATTTCCCGAATCCCTAAAGTTAGGCTGTAAATTATCCATAGGACCTTGAACACCTGTTGATGGTGAGAAGAGTTTATCCACGTGAACCGGTGCCGTGACCCTAGTGAGTTCATCGATAATGTTTATACCACGTCTCGGCTGAATATTGTTGCCATCAATATCAAGTATACGATCCGCAATTTCTTTGAAAGACAGTGGCGGCTTTCCACTAGATTTCATTTGTTCATCCATTAAACCCTAATATGGTAGGTATGACGGCTGAAACAAAGGAAATCTGACAACACCCTAGCAGCCGTGACAAACCCTAATTCGAACCAAAGAATGATTCCGAAACAAAGGTTAACAGTATAACAGCCGCCGCAAATAAACCCTAATCAATCTGATGTAACCCTAAAAACCACGATTAAGATGGTATTTAGTGATCAATAATCAGTAACGAATGTAAATGGACTGCCGTAAACTGAATGGAATGATGCCGCCGGTTACCCCAAGAACAATCAGAAACGAATGAGAAAAACAAAACCCTAGAGCACGAAACTTAATCTGATTTCAGATGATTAGAACCTAAAGAAACGAAAATGGAATCCTTAGACACTAACCAAGATCAATCGAGACCAAGATTTGATTGAATCGACTAGGGTTTAATGAAATCTCCAAGATCGCCCAGAGCCTCATCACCCACAACCCTGGATTTTGGAAAAGATTCTCTACCAACAAAACAATCCAAAATTGATAGTTCAGGTCCCTGCACTTGGTTTAAGCTCATTTCAGGTCCTTTTGACCCCCGTTAAGCCATTTTCAAGGCTCTACAAGGTCAATAAAGTTTAGAGGACTCAAAATGTGCTCAAAAAATTCTCAGATGTCGGCTGAATATCAACGACCATCTGGTTTGCTTGTTCAGGTTCCTGCACTTGGTTTAAGCTCATTTCAGGCCCTTTTGACCCCCGTTAAGCCATTTACAAGCAAACCATATGCGCGAAAATGAAAACTTACGTCGTTTTTGACACTTTTAGTCCCTGTAAGATCAAATAAGCATATTTTTGCACACCGAACCACTCAAAGCTTATTTCTAAGCTATGTTTAGGTTATTTATGGTATGTTTAGCTTATAATCAAGTTCCGGACAGTTCGATACCATACGAATCGGTATAGTTTCGTAGTTTGATACAAATAGTCCCTGCGATCGAATAGACTTGTTTTCAACACACCAAACCATCCAAAACTTATTTCTAAGTTATGTAAAGGTTATTTTTGGTATGTTAAGCCTATTTCACTTTTCCGGAGTGTTTGTTGCATTAAACTGACTGCGTTTACGCACCAGTTTGCGTATAACTTTCCAGAAAGCGATTTAAAGCTTGAAATCGGAATCGAATCGAATCATAAAATCATTAAACACAAAACACATAAAATAACACCATAGCACACTGTTTTATTGATAAATAACATTGTTTTGCATTGTTCATCGATTACAGAGCACAGTTGCCACATACGACATGGTGTCGATACAATTAAAATCGTCTAGGGTTGGATTGCTTCCTATTTCGTCACACATATTAATGTCCTTGCAAAACATTAATGATCACGATTTCATTGACGCTTTTCATACTTCATTTGATACAAATACAAATACATCTCACATTTTACAGATACATCTTATATCCAGTTTGGATGCAATTACAATTGAGACAAATACATCTTACATACTGTTTTGATACAGATACATCTTATACAGCTAAACTGCATGAACTCGCTCAACTTTTGTTGATGTTTTCAAACTTACTTGTATTTCAGGGAATTAGTGGACCAATGCAAAGATTTCAGTCCAAGGAAAACAAGTATCAAGACTCCATGCCAACTATTGAAGGGTTTGACTGTTATATACCGCCTCTTTGCGGTGATATAGTGGTCAAAGCCTTGACATTTTAAGACCTACATTTTGATGTATGAAACAATGACAACTTATTTTTCATTTGATGGTTTGTAAACAATGTACATAACTTATGTTGCGATCTTTTGAACAATTATGACAATGGCATTGGAGCATGTTTTATTCATTTAGTATGTTTACTTATATCGTTATGCAATGAGAACCGAACAGATCACACCTCGCGCTTCCGTTACGAGCGGGTGTGACACTTTTTGCCCGTCTCCAATGCTCTATCAAACATTGGTCATGATTTTAAAGTTATTAGTTCACGCCCATCCTATCCAGGTACGTCGTGAGGGTGCCAAACCTAATAGCGCTATCAACTAATAACCCCGTTGCCCTACAAGCAACTAACCCGGTAGTATGATGGGATTTAAGTGATAGAAAGTGAGTGTATTATCCAACATCAACATTTACTGAAAACTGTTTCATATCCCCTGCAAGGATATGGGTTGTGAAATCTGCTTCACATCCCTTACAAGGATGTGGGTTCTTTTTGAAAACTGCCTCACATCCCCTACAAGGATGTGGGTTTATGAAAAACCGTTTATTCGTGTGCCTGTTTGATTGTCCCCACCGGACACATGCTTGTTTTGAGAGAAGTGAACTCACCTTTGGTTTGCTCGGTAAGACTAATTACTTGTTCACACTTACTCAATCAAGTTCTAGTATGGTTATCACAGTGATCAATTTTGACATACAATCAAATCACATACTAGAATAGATAATAAACATAGTCACATAGCTCATAGTATCATCTAAACCAAACACATATTCATGTTACTATTTCTAATCATCACATAACGGATTGACATTCAAACTATGCGTATTATGAAATGCGGTCCAGTTGTGTGTAAGGCCCAAATGATTACATATCTCTCTAAGGTTATGTGTTCGGCCCAAATACAGGTTGATAACTCTTAGTATTCATCATACATGTTTGTACTCACATTAGTCCAAAGCCCAGCCCAAGTGTACAATCGGTAGTATGTGTGAGGCCCAACGTTTAGCTTGTGCGATTGAACTAGTCTTGTGTGATTTGGCTCACTTTGTGCGATTGTAACTGGGTCCGTGGCCCAATTAATACTCAGGCCCACCGGCTTGTGCAACTGAGCTCATTTGTGCGATTCATGCCAGCCCATTGAACTTGTGTGACTGGTACACACTTGTGCGACTGCACTTGTGCGATCAGGTCCTACTTGTGCGACTAACTTCGGCTTGTGCGACCAGCGCTATAATGTGCGACCAAGGGTGTGCTAAATCAGTTATACCCACCCATGATTTAGGGAATCAGTTACACATTCCCTTATTGTTCAACTTAACCCATCAATTAATCATTCAAAACTATTCAATCATCTTGGTGCCCTGACTCATACAAACCCTAGCAATTAACTAAATCATTTAATCGGCAATTAACATGATCATCATGCAGACAAGGATTAAACGCCCAAAGATATCATCTCCTACTCACGAATAGCAACCAATCATTCCTTCTGTATCGTAGTGACTAACATTACCAATGATTAACCGTGTCACACCCCCAAAATCCACACACGGAGTATCACCGCCTGGAGGCGTGACTGACCAGGATCAAGCCACCAATCATATTGAACATTGTAAGTAATAAATAAAATTCAATCCAACAATACGAAAGGTGTTCAAAACAAATCATAGTTAAGTGTTTAGCGGAAGCATAAATGTGAAAACCCAACATAAGTATTAAGTTTAAAATGTTATAATGTTTTTAACATGGCACCCACTGTCCATGTCCCACAACGACCGCGCCTCCCAGTGCAAGCTCCATGAGTACCTATCGACCTGCAAGGCATGTAATAACGAGTCAACAACAAAGTTGAGCAAGTTCACAGTTGATTGTTCAGTTATTGAGTTCGTTTCAGAAATTGTAAGTTTGTTTTCAGAATCATGTGTTACCCAGTATCCTTGTTTCCCAAACCTTTACGATATTTAGTGGGGGCTTCCCATGTTGTATATTACTAGACTAGTTGTATCTATAGGTGTCCTTCCCAATCCGAGGACAGTGATAAGTATGAGATTACGTAGGTTTTACGTAAGTGCCCTTCCCAATCCGAGGACAGTGGTACGTAGCAAGTACGTAGATTTAGCGCTGGCGTCCTTCCCAATCCGAGGACGGTGGTACGTGGCGAGTACGTAGGTTTAGCACTAGCGTCCTTCCCAATCCGAGGACGGTGGTACATAGTCTAGTGGTGGTATATGAACAAGTTTTGTCGTAGTTATTCAATCCCATTCCCAACCCACCGGGAATCCCATGCCTTAGAAGTGTGAACTCACCTTGGTTTGCTCGGTATGCTTAACTACTCGTTTTCCAATTAATCAGTCAAAGCCTATGGTTTGCACGTACACACAATCAGTAGACATTTACAAGTTTCGACTAACAGTCAAGATCATCACGTACATGCAAGTAACAACTAACACATAGCATTTATCAGTTATACAGGCTCATGCAACCATGCTTTACATTTAACAGTACATGACTAACCTAGTTAATCCTTAACAGACTTAACTGAGTTACTGTGCATGTTTAATAACTCGACGAAACACACTTGTTTCGTCGTGAACCCCTTCGACGAAACTCCCCTGTTTCGTCGTGATTACCCTCGGCGAAACTCCCCTGTTTCGTCGTGTCTGTTTCGTCGTGATTGGCGTTTCGTCAAGGATGCAATCCAGTTACGTCGTATCTAAGGGAACCCTAATTACCTTAACAGTTGATCATCAACATCTAGCCTAATCACAGATTACATGTTATCATATTGTTGATACAAACAGTATTATCTATAGCTCAATACAACATCAAATTGATCATAGACAGTGGACATAAACCATTACAATCATAAGTATCAGATCTAGTCTAAATGATTGGCGACAGAATCTTCAAACCCTATCTAGTAACTAATTCATCATTACACTATCACATACAGATCATCAAATCCGCAATTTACAAGTATCATACTCATCAAACAATTGAATCTCAACATACAGACGATCATAACCATCTACCCATACAACCCTAGGCAAAGGTCATTAGATAATAAATTTCTCTCTCTAGCATGGCGATTTTGGCACCCCTTGCAACCTTCGATTTTTCTGCTTGATTTTTGTATAACAGTCTGATCATTAGAGTGTTGATTCATCAATACTTCTAATTCGAACTAGTTAGCAAAAGGATTGCGTTGAATCTAGGGTTTTTTCTGTTTGTTTTATTAATCGCAGCCTGATCCTGTGTAGTTGATTTGGTGGGATAGATCTATTGTTTTGTCGGTCCTTCTGGTTAGGCAGAAACCTAGACTTAACAAGAACTCTATTCGATTTTAATTGATTCATGGGATAGGGTTTATGCTAAATTAGGGTTTTATTTTTTCTGTACGTATTTGGTGTTGCTGGTTGGTTGTCGAAATCCCTGTTGCATGGTTGTCTGATTTACGTGATGAGTGAGGGAGTTGATGATTTTGATGCTGATGGATATCCGGTTTTTACTAAACTCGGTGACAACGTGAATGATGATTCGGATGTAACCCCTAGAACAGCTCCTGTTCGTGACATTGGTTTATGAGTAACAAATACTGAAGGAAATCCGATGATGCCGAGAAGGGGATTGTATTCTACATCGGGTACTTCGGTTCTGGATGGGTTATCTAAGATCTCCAAACCGGTTGGAGAAACACCGGTTAAGCTAATGACATTTGCTAATCTCAATCTGAACAAGTTTGGTCTGAAGGGTCCGGATGGTAGTTCATCAGGTAATGTTTCCCATATACATGATCTGAATATGGACATGGATTCTCCTTTTACTACTGAGGGAGAATCATCTGATCAAGCAAAATCGGCTACCAATATAGGATTTGAACCTTTATCGTTTGCTAATGTGGTTAAGTCCAAAAAGGAGCCGGTTAGAGTTAATTTTAGACCGATGGAGTCTACTGAACAAGTTGAAGGAGCTGATGTAGTAATTCCTTTATCTTCGGTCAGGCAGGTCAATTATAGGTATGCTAACACTCTGTATGGGTATTTCTTGGGTAAACGTCTTGCGTTCCCCGTGGTTGATTACTTTGCAAAAAACAATTGGGTTAAGTATGGGCTTGTGAGGCTAATGATGAATGCCAAAGGTTTCTTTTTCTTTAAATTTAAAACGAAGGAGGGGCTGGATCAATTGTTGGAAGATGGGCCTTGGACGATTAGGAATGTGTCGATTATCTTGAATGAATGGTCTCCAAATGTGACAGTAGAGAAACAGGATATTAAAACAGTACCGGTTTGGATCAAAATGCATGAGGTTCCGTTAACTGCGTTCACAGAGGACGGCTTGAGCTTACTGGCTTATAAGGTTGGCATGCCGAAGGTGTTAGATTTTTATACTGCTACAATGTGTGCTGAATCATGGGGTCGGAGTAGTTTTGCAAGGGCATTGGTAGAAATACATGCGGGCGTTGAGTTAAAAAAAGTATTAGGGTTGCAATTCCTTCTTTGGAGGGGAATAGTCACACTAAGGTCGAAATAAAGGTTGAGTATGACTGGGAACCATTGAGATGTTCCTCGTGTTGTGTTTTTGGGCATAATGATAGTTCTTGTCCAAACCGGCAGGCTCTAGTTAAGAATGATGAACCTGTCAAGCCAAATGATGAGTACCAAGAAGTTAGAGGTAAAAATAAGAAACCTAATAATCCGGGTGTGCATATGAAGAACCAGAAACCTAAGTTTGTATACCGCCCGGTGATGAAACCCAAGGAGAAATCGGTGAATGTGGAACCTCAAGTCCGAGTGACGAATTCCTTTGGTGTGCTAACCAATTCGGATGGGAACCAAGATGATGATTTAGGTGGTAGAAGTGAAAAGGAAATAACACCGAAGTTTAAAGATAAAAAGCAAGTTACTGAGGAAGTTATTACGGATGATGTTGATGTGGATAATTTGCTAGCTGACATCCCAAACTTTATGGCTGAAAAGAAAAGTGGTAATGCTGAGGGTGCAAGCACACCCGATTCTATGGGTTCTAATGGGTAGTTTGGCTTCCTGGAATATAAGGGGGTTGAACCGCTCCCTCAAACAGAAGGAGGTTCGGCAGGTAATGATGGATAATCATTTACAAGTGTGTGCAATTATGGAAACGCATGTTGATTCTTCGAATGTATATGATGTTTGCAATAAAGTGTGTCGGTCGTGGAGTTGGTCTACCAATGCGGACTGTTGTGAAAAAGGTACTAGAATAATAGTGGGATGGGATGCTAGTGTGGTTGATGTTATGATCTTGTCACAAACGGACCAAGTTGTTCATACACAGATTATCTATAAGGTTGACCGGAAAGCTTTGTTTTGTTCATTGTGTACGCGGATAATATATACAAAAATAGGAGAGTTTTGTGGCAAAATTTACGGGTTCATCATTCGTTTGTTCGTGATAAGCCGTGGGCAATCATGGGCGATTTCAATGCTTATTTATTTCATGATGATACTCTGAATGGCCCTTCTTCTATTAGTATTGGTAATAGGGAGTTTAAAGAATGTGTTGATGATATTGAAGTGTTTGATGTCAACTGCACGGGGTTACACTATACTTGGTCTAACTAGCAACAACACCAACGCTCCATATTAAAAAAGTTGGATAGAATTTTGGGGAATGTTCACCTTATTGATGGGTTTCCAGCCGCTGCTGCCTATTTCCACCCCTATCGCATATCCGATCACACACCGTGTATCTTAAAGTTGCCAAATGTGTCTAGGGATAAACCGAAACCTTTTAAATTCGTAAATTTTTTGGCCGATAAGAGGGGTTTTATGGATGCGGTGAAACAAGTGTGGAGTACGGATCAATCAGGTTTTCAAATGTTTAGAGTGGTCAAGAAGCTTCAACTCCTAAAACACCCCCTTCATAAACTTTTGTCTCAGCAAGGTAATCTGCATGAGAAGGTTAAAAAGTATAGGGGGAATACGTGCCAGAAGGCTATTGATGTAGATCCTTTGAATGATGTGTTAATCGATCAGCATGGGAGGTTAATTCAGCTCTATAAGGAGGCGGTGAAGGATGAGGCGTTGTTTCTTAAACAGAAATCTAAAGTTGACTGGTTGGACCTGGGAGACTCCAATACCAAGTTTTTTCATAATGTCCTTAAAGATAAGAATCATAGAAGCCGGATTTTCTCGATTAGAGATGCTAGTGGGATGTTGCATGAAGGTAATTTGGTTCCGCAGGTTTTAGTGGATCATTACACGAAGTTTTTTGGTTCCTCTGGTGGCGGTAGTGTAGCGCCTACTCCGGATCTTTTTCGAAACATGTTACCTGCCGATATAGCTAAATAGTATGGTTAGACAAGTGACAGATGAGGAGATTAAGTTGGCGATGTTTTCCATTGCGGGTAATAAAGCCCCGGGTCCTGACGGGTATACCTCCGTTTTCTTTAAAAAAGCGTGGGATGTTGTTGGGAGGGATGTTTGTGATGCGGTGCAAGATTTTTTTATGAATGGGAAGCTCCTTACTCAGCTGAACCATACTATTATTTCGCTTATCCCTAAGACGAGTACTCCATCATTGATCACGGATTATCGGCCTATATCTTGTTGTAATACGCTTTACAAGTGTATTAGCAAGATTATTACCAATCGAATCAAAGAAGGTTTGGCTACAGTTGTTAGTATTAATCAATCGGCGTTTGTTCCAGGCAGGAGAATATCTGATAACATTCTGTTAACTCAGGAACTCATGCATAAGTATCACCGTAATCAAGGGCCTCCTAGATGTGCTTTTAAAATAGATATCCAAAAGGCTTATGATACGGTTGATTGGCGGTTTTTAGAGCACACGCTAAAGGAGTTCGGGTTCCATCAGAAGATGATACAATGGATCATGGCGTGTGTAACAACGACATCTTTCTCTTTAGCGATCAACGGTAACCTTTTTGGGTTCTTTAAAGGTCAGCGGGGTTTGCGTCAGGGAGATCCGATGTCTCCTTATTTGTTTACTTTGGTCATGGAGGTACTCACTTTGATTTTGCAGAATCGGGTGTCGCTAGCAAATGCGTTCCGGTTTCACTCTCGGTGTGATAAGCAACGTATTATTAACATTTGTTTTGCTGATGATCTTTTTCTGTTTGCGCGAGGAGATTACAGTTCTGCTAAAGTTATTTTGGAGGCTTTGAATACTTTCAAAGACATGTCTGGCCTCGTTCCAAGTATGAGTAAAAGTACTGTTTTCTTTGGTAATGTGTCGAATGCTGTTAAGGACCAAATCACTAGTATTATGCCTTTTGAAGTGGGTGCTTTGCCGGTTCGATACCTGGGAGTTCCTCTCATCTCGTCTTATTATGCATAGGGAGTCGCTATGGGTGAAATGGATGCATTCTGTATGCCTAAATGCGAAGGTGGTTTGGGTATTAGGAGAATTGCAGATATGAACAATGCTCTTATGGTTGCTCAAATTTGGAGTCTTATTATGCATAGGGAGTCGCTATGGGTGAAATGGATGCATTCTTATCGTATTCGGGGAAGGAGTTTTTGGGATGTTCCGATCAGAAGTGATGTGACATGGACGTGGAGAAAATTATTAGCTTTAAGGCCTTTGGTTCAGCTGATGGATTTTTCACATGTTTATCAAAGTATTTTATCCAAATAAAATAAAAACGCAGTGGAAATTATTATTTAAAACATGTTACTTACAAGATATAAAACTCATTTTATGTGTAAAACCCAAACCCGGATCCATATATGAACATGCATGCTATCAAAATAAAAACACAACCATAGAATACTACCTTCCAAGGAGTAAAGGATATGAAGAAGATGATGCTTCTTGAACGGTTGCCTTCAAGTGTAGAAGACCTCAAGCTTGTATACCCCAAGCCTTCCAACAAACAACTTATGTTTAGCTAGGATTTCTACACTTATGAACTCACAATTGAAACCCTCTTGGAAACAACCCTTGGCCGAAATTATGAGAGTGTTTATTAGAGTTCTTGCACTTGAAAATTGATCTTGAAAATTCCCTCATGGAACCCTTCCATAACCGAATTTTTAGAGAGAATTCTATCAAGTTCTTCTAGTTCATCTCTTGAATTTTTATGATAAAAATTCTATATAAAACTTGTGAGAGAATTGCCACCATTCTTGGCCAATGATGGAGCATCTAACACATGCAAATGCATGCATCCCTATTGGACCAAAATGGTTTTGGGAAGATCATCCAATCAAGAGGCTTCTAACTTATGACAATTGCATGTGTCTTGATTGGTGGAAAACCCTTGAGAAGAACAAAAGGGGGCAGCCCATGTGCCTTCAATTTCTCACCCAATCAAAATTTTCCTAACTTATTTTTATGTCTTGTATTAAGTTTTATAACTTTTATAAAACATAACACAACATTTTATAAGTTTTTATGCAATAAATCATAACTTTTATAATGTTATTTAACCCATTAAATAACAAAATAAAATATTCTCTCATAATAAATTATCCAAATAATTTATTTGTTTGTCAAGTGCAATTATTTAGAAAACCAATTTCTAAATATTATAAGTGTTAATATTTATTTGTTTGATCATAAATAAATATTGTAAGTGTTTGTCTAGCTTGTATTTAGGTATGACTCGACTTGGATCATAACGTACTAGCCACATCAATTTTTTTTTCGGTAAAGGGTTACCCCGGTGATTTTATATATTCACAAACCATAAAAACAAGTAGTAAGGAGAACCCTTTCTAGATGTTTTGTCTAGTTGATGTTGCGTAGGCTTGGTTTTTGTTTTTGTATTTGATTCCACTCTCATGAGGCATGTCTCATGTTTATGTGTCTTGGGCATACAGAGTCCAACAATCTCCCACTTGCACAAGATACATAGAAGATTGATGCAAGCAGTAAATGACGACTAACTACGGTTTACTACCCCCAATACGTATGACTATATTTGCCATTCAATAACATCATCGCCTTCAAGTCCCTTACTTGAACATGATTTAGGTGAATCTATCATTTATCCTTTTGTTACAGATGTCATGTCAAATCCAGAGACACAGAGTGAGCACTCTCTGTTGATTTAACTTTAGCAGGCCTTAGACATCTTACTCTCAATGAATAAGAGGAACAAATCCCATCTTGACTACATACGTCTCTCACAATCACCTTGTACCACACCTGAGCTTAGCCTTATGTACTGTCATATTACTAACAGCGAAGAAATAAGTCAAGGTACAATATTTGGTGAATATCAAGACCCAATATGTATCTCAGCTCTGAGGATACTATGATATTCTCCTTTACTCAAATTTACTTATGATCAATCATAAATGATTCCATGCAGTAATATTCGAGAGCGAGTCAGTCCAATATTTGTATCCCACAAATATCTATGAACTTTGGCAGCAACACTTTGCTCTATATTCATACCTAATGAATATCTACCAATCCTAGTTCATAATAGTCTTACATTCATATTTGTTCCCACAAGTATGATTGACTATGAACATTTAGAATAAGTAACTTATTCACGGATTTAAACATGCTAAAATGGAACATAACTCAAAATACCCTGTAAAAGAGTTATATAAACAATTGTTCCAATATCCAAATACAAAATGGATCAAATCCAATCACTAGAATATCGAAGTCCTATGGCACAAGTATGACCTCTCATGCTTTGCCCGTTCAAGGAGCTTCGTGAGTGGATCCGCAATATTTTGATCAGTGTGAACTTTGCAAATACATGTCTTTCCCTTTTCAACTTCATCCCTTATGTAGTTGAAAATCCGCTCAATGTGCCTAGTCTTTTGATGTACACGAGGTACCTTGATTTGAGCAATCGTACCATCGTTATCACAAAGATCTCTAGGGTCCTGAATGGTAGGGACTACCCCTAGATTGGCAATAATTCAAGTGGCAGATCCATATGAATTATCTCAATCAAAGAAGCGGTGATGTATTCTAATTCTGTAGTGGACAATGCTACCCTGATTGTGATCGAGAACCATCTCGATCAGTTTGGAAACTCGTACCCATGTAACCCTTTACAACGAATTCCAAAACTCGCATCCCTGTAACCCCTTACAACGAGTTCTTCTTCACCAGATCTATATATTAGAAATATATCCTTAGTCCTTCTGAGGTATTTCAATATATTTATAACAGTCACCCAATGACCGTTACTTGGATTTCGCTGGTATCTTCTCGTCATGCTTAATGCGCACGACATGTCCGGTCTAGTGCATATCATTACATACATAATGAATCCTATAGCAGATGCATATGGGATTCCTTTCATTCTTTTTTGCTCATCCTTTGAGCTTGGACATTGAGACGCACTCAATATTGTCCTCTCTTGAATAGGTACCAAACCTTTCATAGAGTTCTTTATCTTGAACCTTTTCAAGACTTTGTCAATGCACTTTGGTTTAAACCTATCTAGCGCGTTGACCTATCCTTATAGATCTTTATTCCAAAATATAGGCGACTTCACCAAGATCCTTAATGGAAGAACAACTTCCAAGCCAGGCCTTTACACCTTCCATGGTTGGAATGTTATTTCCAAATAGTAGAATGTCATCAACATATAATACTAATAAAGTGATGATGCTCCCACTAGCCTTCTTATACACACAAGCTTCATCGACGTTCTTGATGAATCCATATTCCCTAATCTCTTCATCAAAACGGTGATTCCAACTTCTAGATGCTTGTTTCAATCCATAGATTGATTTATTTAACTTGCATACTTTGTTAGGATGTTTTGGATCCACAAAACCTTCATGCTGAACCATATAGACATCTTCCTCAAGATATCCATTTAGGAAAGCCGTTTTGACATCCGTTTGCCAAATCTTATAATCATATTATGCAGGTATGGCAAATAATATTCTAATTGACTTTAGCATCGCCGCAGGCGAGAAGGTCTCATCATAATCAACCCTTTGAGTTTGAGTGAAACCTTTTGCTACAAGTCTCGCTTTACAAGTATCCAAGTTACCATGCATATCGGTTTCCTTCCTGAAAACCCACTTACTTCCAACTACTTTGGAGTTAAGAGGTGCTACAACCAATTCCCATACTTGGTTGTTATACATGGACTGCATCTTTACGTTCATGGCTTCAAGCCATTTGTCACAATCGAATTTTGACATTGCATCATGGTATGTGGTTGATTCACCTGAATCTACCACGTAGCATCCATCTATGAAAAATCCATATCTTTCAGGTGGACTACTAATTCTACCAGATCTGCGAACGCTTTGTGTTTGTTGATCAACCACTTGATCGTTTTTCAACAGCCTTTTGTTGAGTGCTAGTTTTAACCAAACGTGTATCGGCTTGTGGTTCTTGATCCTTATCAAGTTCCACTGTTCTAATAATTCCTTCCACAAGGAACTTAGCTTCCAAGAACTCAGCCTTTCGAGCAACAAATACCTTTTGTTCTGTTGGATCGTAGAAATAATATCCTATACCATCTTTAGGATATCCTACAAAGATACACTTAGTGGATCGTACTTTTATTTGGGGTGTATTGCTTCACAGAAGCTTCACAACCCCATACATTCAAATATGATTAATGATGGAGCCTTTTCATTCCATATTTCGAAAGGTGTCTTATCCACTTTCTTGGTTGGGGCCATACGGGCCGCGGAGAGCAAAGCGTAACCCCAAATGATAGAGATGATGCGTTCCTAGCCATCATAGATCGAACCATATCCAAATAGAGTTCGATTCCTCTTCTATTGTAACGAAGAATTTTGATTGAGTTGATTTTGTACTTCACCTTTTGAAGGCTTTGATTACTTCAAAACTTCAACTTTGTGTCTCAGCAAGTACACATAACCATAACTACTATAGTTGTCGGTAAAAGTAATGAAGTATCTTTCACCATTCCTAGTCATTGGCTTAAAAGGATCACATACATTCGAATGTATGATACCTAATAAATCTTTTGCCCTTTCCCACTAAGGGATTACTTGGTCATTTTACCTTGTAAATAAGATTCACATGTATCAAATGAACCAATTTCATTTGTTTCCAAAAGACAATTCTCTCGAAGTGTTTACATGCGACATCTGTTTATATGACCAAGGCGATAATGCCAAGGATAGGTCTTACTCAAATCCATTTTGAGTTTCTTGGTTATTGATTGGTACATTAAACTATCAAATGATGTATTATTATGAACCGATTCATAAATACAATTTGAAGGCATAGGTTTAAAGTAAAACATGTCATTCATCGATATAAATGTCAATGTTTGCAAACTTTAAGTCAAAACCATATTGTCTTATAAGGGAAACTTGAATAATGTTCCTAGTCAAACTAGGAGCATTCAAGACATTTTAAAACAATTTCCAAACCATTTGGAAGTTTCAAAACATAGTCTCCTTTCTTGTATTTTTTGGGTAAAGGGTTACCCCGGTGATTCTATATATTCACAAACTCAAAAGAACAAGTAGTTTGGAAAACCCATACTAGTTCTAACATGGGACATACCCCCATGATAGTAAACAAGCCGAAAAACAGCAAACAAAAACATCCAGATAAAACAATCAAGAACAACTAGACTATAATCTAGAAAATAAGAATCTCAAATAGGAATAAACTATTAGCCTCCATCATCAAGCATAGCGTCTCCATGAATATCCCACACTTCTAGAAATCGTCTGACTCTATCCGTGTTCTTAAACTTAACTCCCATAAGCTTGTATCGAATCGTCTGTAAAATCGTAGCAATAATCTCATCCGGGGGTCTCGTTTGATTTCTAAACAATCTAGCATTTCGCTTGTCACGGCCCCCGACCCGGTTTGACCCGTTTCAGGAGCCGCGGGACAGAAATACTGCGGTATTTAATTAATTGAGTTTGACAGCGGAAGTTTTCATCAGGATCTTTTAAAATGTAAATATTTCCCGATTATTTTATTTCACAATTCGGGATAAAACCCGGTAATTTACAATAGTTTGATTTCATGAAGAAATCTTTTATTTTTACAAAACATGTTTCTTTATTTTATACTGAGCCACTTCCTTGAGCTTGTAGTGCTATATGGCACTTTTCCTGATTCATAACAGGTCACCTGAAACATGTTTGAAAAAGGTTTTGTCAGCGGGAAATACTGAGTGAATCATTCTATTTTGCATAATGATGCATAGTTATGAATTACAGCATAAGAGCGATTACAATGGCTTCTATCTTATTTTTATCTGGCATTCTGTCACAATGGTGACATGTCACAATGGTGGCGATGGTCATACCACTATTTAGATCAATGAACCTAAATAGTGACGATTATCCCTGTAGGTCAATGAACCCAACAGTGATTATCCCGAGTAGGTCAATGAACCTAACTGGGAGAAAATTAGTAATGTGCACAATACCCCACTAACCAGTAATTCAAGATATCCACGACTTAGTCCCTGTAATTATAACCTTGAAAATAATTTGAGGTATTGTAAAATAGTTGATAAAAAGAGAATGACTCACATTGCAGATTTATACGGGCATAGTTTAGCCTACTGATTAGCCTTTTTAACCTAAATTTAATAACAAGCACACAATTCGGGGTTAGTAATCAATACAGCAATTACGATAACTCACGAGATCAAATTCTCACAACGAACGACAAAGTGCAATACTTAAACATCCATCGTTTTAACGACGAATGACAAAGTATAACCCTAATGTGGGCGGCACTTAAACATCCATTGGATATATTGATCGTCGGACAATGAATCGTAATAGCGATCGTGCTAATACCCTGATTGCGGCGTCGATTTAGTGCCTGTGTGTGTTAATTGGAGTATACAGAACTTATCTCAGCGCACAAAGTGAATTTGAGCGTCGTTCTGAAGCCAGAATTCAAGTCCCAATCTCCTGTATTTATAGCCGAATTTTGACCCTCAGGCGGCCCGCGTGAGATCTAAGCTTATCCTTACGCGGCCCGCGTAACAACAACTTTCATGTATAGGGTTGCCACGTGTGGGACTAGCTCAGCTGAGTCGACGATTTCTGAAAATTCCTTTCTGCCTACGTTTTAAGTGGATAATCGTCAATAGGGTTTAACCCCCCTGAGTTTTAGGGGCCCTAATCCTGATTCTGATTTTTCTGAAAATCTTAGGGTTTGTGCAGAATCACTTGGGTTTCTTAATTAGGGTTTCCTATTGGACTAATTAATTTAATAATTAGTACTTTTTGATGAGAGTTGTTACATTCTCCCCACCTTAAGAAAAATCTCGTCCTCGAGATTTACCGGAATAATTGAGGATATTTTCACTTCATTTCTGATTCCAGCTCCCAAGTGTATTCAGCTTCTCTCTTTGAATCTTATCAAATTTTGACTAAAACTAGTCGTTTATATTTGAGAAACTTGATCTTTCGATCTTTAATTTGCGTTTATCTCTATATCTCGCAGAGGTACTACCAGTGATTCGTTTGATAAACATTTCTTGGATACATGAAATACATCATGTATTCCAGCTAACTTTCTTGGTAGTTGTAAACTATAAGCGACTGATCCTATATGTTGGATTACTGGAAATAATCCTACGTATCTTGGACTTAGCTTTCATTTCTTACTCCTTTCCAAGGAGATACTTTCAATTACATTTTGTCTCCAACTCGAACTCCAACAGCTTTCATCTATTATCTGTATAACTTTTCTGACGATCTCTTGTCGTCTTCATCCTTTCCTTTGTGATACTGAATATCACAGTTGTAGTCACTTAGGATTTTCATCTATCTCCTTTGTCTCATGTTTAATTCTTTTTGCCCAAAAATATATATCTTAAATTTTTATTATCCGTATAGATAGTATCCTTACTTCCATACAGATAATGTCTCCATATCTTAAGGCAAAAATTATGGTTCCTAATTCTAACTCATGAGTGGTATAGTTCCTTCGTTCTTTTTCAATTACCTTGATGCATACGCAATTACCTTTTTGTGTTGCATTAACATGCATTCAAATCCTAGCTTTAAAGTATCACCGTATACTTTAAAATTTTATGTTCCTTTTGGTAAGGCAATTTGCTTTAAGATCCTAAAGACTTCTTCTTGTTTATATCCCTATTCAAACTTAACTGTCTTACAGATTAGCTTAGTTAATGGAATAACTATCTTGGAAAAATCCTTAATAAATCTTTTATAATATCCAGCTAATCCTACAAAATTCCTAATTTCCTTTGCGGATTGCGGAACCTTTCATTTTGATAATATCTTATCAGGAGTTACGTGAATACCTTCCGGATTCACCATATGACCTAAAATTATACTTCTGACAGCCAAAATTCATACTTCGAAAATTTGGCGTAAAGCTTCTCTTTTCTTAACAGAGTTAAGAGTACATGCAAGTGCTGATAAAGTTCTTCCTGACTTTTTGAATAAATAAGTAAATCATCTATGAAGATAATTATAATTTATCCAAATACGGTTTACAGATCATATTCATCATGTCCATGAATGCTGCAGGTGCATTCGTTAATCCGAAGGGCAGGACTATAAACTCGTAATGACCATACCTAGTTTTGAAAACAGTTTTAGGGATGTCTTCCTCTTGTACTTTCAATTGATAATATTCAGAACGTAAGTCAATCTTAGAAAATATCTATTTCCCTGGAATTTGATCGAATAAATCATTAATTCTAAGTAATGGGTATCGATTCTTAATTGTAACTTTATTCAATTCTTTATAAGCAATACACATTCTTATTGAACCATCCTTTTTCTTAACAACCAATATTGTGCTAACCAATAAGGTTTCCTGGCTTTATCGGTAAAATTCCTGGAATTAGATGAATCCTAAATTCTATCTCCCTATCTGGTGGTAATCCAGGTAAATCTTCTGGAATTACATCTGGGTATTCTGAATTTACAGAAATTTCCTTAATTTCTTTATCTTTAGTATTAATGATTACTGAAATCATATATACTATTCCTTGCTTTCGTTCATAACTAACAACTTTCATTAGATATGAACTTTATGGGTTTACCTGGCTTATCTCCTGTAATCATTATTACTTCTCCAGTAGTTGCCTGAATTTCTATGGAATTCTTATCACAAAGAATTCGAGCATAGTGGTTTTTCTAATCAATTCATTTCTAACATAACATCGAATTCAACCAATATGGTTGCATATGATTTATGACTTAAAAGTTCTATTTCTACGTTTTGCAGAACCTTATTTACTTTAACTAAATTCCCATCTGCCGTTTCTACTGTAGAAATTTATCTAATGTTGGTTAATGGTAAGTTAAGAGTTTGGCAGAGTAAAGTATTTATAAAACTTTGGTTTGCACCAGAGTCAAATAATACTATTGTGTAAACGTTGTAAGCTAAGAACATACCGGCTATCACATCTGGAATCATCTCGGCTTCTTGAGTAGTCAGCTGAAAGGCTCTCGCATTCCTTTTTGCTCCTTCTGCCGGTTTGGCTTGATTGTCAAATGGTTTATTCAGTTTTGGACAATTTGGCCTAAGATGTCCAGTTTCTCCACAGTTGTAGCAAACTGAAAATTTCTTCCTCCTACAGTCTTCTTCTTGATGCCCTGGAATTTTGCAAAAATTGCAATATCCTTTGCATCTTCCAAAATGCTTCCTTTTGCAAAAATTGCAAAATGGACTAATAGAAGATTGCCCATTCCCTTCTTTCTTGAAATTGTTATGGTTACCCGAACGGAATTCTTGGGTAATCTTTTGGGCTACTTCTTTCCTTCTATTTTCTTCTCTTGTCCGTACTAGCTCGTCAGTCAGAGTATTGGCTAATTCTACTGCATCATCAATCGTGTGAGGTTTCGCAGCCTTGACGATATTACAGATTTCGGAAATTAATCCCCAAATATAACGAGAAATAAGTACCGGCTCTGGCGAAGCCAGGGTTGGTACCACTCGAGCATATTCGAAGAATGTCGTAGTATACCCTCGACAATCTACATCCATCATCCGATGGGTTAAAAACTTATTTGCCATTTGATCTTTTTCATATTCAGGACAAAATTTTCTTTCTACAAGACTCTTAAATTCTTCCCATTTCATGGCATAAGCCCTATTTCTTCCTTTAGCCTGTAACACTGTGTTCCACCATTCTAGCGCCCCTTCTTTGAAAATATTTGACGCATACATGACCTGGTCATCCTGAGCACATTTACTTATGGCAATTACTGCCTCGGTTTTCTCTAACCAACGCAGTGCCGCAGTCGCTCCTTCATTGCCTGCAAACTCAGTGGGTTTACAAGCAAGAAATTCTTTGTAAGTGCAACCAGGCGTTGCAGTTTTCCTTTTCTTAGGGAGCGGAGCTTGCTGTGGTTCATTATCATGATTATCATGATTATTGCCTCCGTTTACGCTATTACTGAAATTATCTTCAGAGATACGTTTGCTTGGAATAATTTGTTGAGGTTCAATTGGATTTTTAACAGCAGCAATGATTGCTGGAATAGCATTGGCTATCCCTTGAGCAACTATTCCTGGAATAGCGTTGGCTATCCCTTGAGCAATGATATTTTCTATATCTTGCCTAGTCACATATTGATCCCCCGGTTGTTGCTCAGATTGATTAACCTCATTAACTGGTTCATTATTAGCGTTTTCCATCTGATATCTAATTTATAGATACATAATTAGTATAAAGGAAATAATCCAATGTCACAATTTAATTGCACATAATCACGTAAACGAATATACAAACAAATTTTGTAACTTTCTAAAATTTCCTTATATCTTGCTTCTATATACACCCGTTTTATTATTTATTTTTCACATACCGATTTTACTATTACTATTACACAATCATAGTTTCATAATCCACTATCCTTTGTCAGGTGATATTCTAGTAACGGCGTTCCTTCTCATCGTATTTCCAGGAGATCTGCCCCAAAATCTCTTGGAAGGATTCCCAGCATCCATTTTGTCAAAATGATGGAGTTTAGCCATATTCTCGTTACTTATTGGTGAATTTGATAAAGGTTCTGGATTGAACTTAGGAAAAAGCCTATAGGGATGGTTTTGTAACAGTATTTCATTAGTCACCCATTCGTCTATTTGCGAGTGGATTGAAAGGTTTGAAATAGCTGGTTCTAAATTCATTGGTAGTTGTGTTTCAAGAGAATGAATAAAATCATTTTCATTAATAGGCTCAATAGTATCATCGGTTGCCATTATAAAATCTAGTTCTTCTTGAGATGGTAATCCCTCAATTTGCCTAGAACTTTCCCCAATTTCCATTTTCTTAGGCTTAGGTTTCTCGAGAGGTAAAGCGTTGAATTCTATAGGTTCTTCTATGTCTGGAATATACCTACTGAAATCTTTGGAAACTTCGATTCTTACTGGATAGAGATTTAAATTCTGAAGGGCTTCCGACAGATCACTCATGCTGTTTATGCAAGATACACACAATTACTAAGTTTAAAAACTATATCAAATTTTATAGAAAACTTTTAAATATTATTTCATATTGAGTAACTATGAAACAACCGAATATGAAAACATACTAGGTTTTATTTGTAAATTTATTTACTGAATAAGGTTTATAGACTGTAGATAATAAAGGTGCTAAAACTTTGAGTCAAATTATTTAAAGATTTATACTTACTGCTACAGTGGTTAGCATATAAAAATCTGCTCATACTGTACAAAATTAGTCAGATAATAAAACACATAATCATAAAATAGAAATTAATAAAAATTATTAAGTATTTCTAAATACTTAATTGGCTTAAATCAGTGGCTCGATAAGTGGCTCTGATACCACCTTTTTCTGTCACGGCCCCCGACCCGGTTTGACCCGTTTCAGGAGCCGCGGGACAGAAATACTGCGGTATTTAATTAATTGAGTTTGACAGCGGAAGTTTTCATCAGGATCTTTTAAAATGTAAATATTTCCCGATTATTTTATTTCACAATTCGGGATAAAACCCGGTAATTTACAATAGTTTGATTTCATGAAGAAATCTTTTATTTTTACAAAACATGTTTCTTTATTTTATACTGAGCCACTTCCTTGAGCTTGTAGTGCTATATGGCACTTTTCCTGATTCATAACAGGTCACCTGAAACATGTTTGAAAAAGGTTTTGTCAGCGGGAAATACTGAGTGAATCATTCTATTTTGCATAATGATGCATAGTTATGAATTACAGCATAAGAGCGATTACAATGGCTTCTATCTTATTTTTATCTGGCATTCTGTCACAATGGTGACATGTCACAATGGTGGCGATGGTCATACCACTATTTAGATCAATGAACCTAAATAGTGACGATTATCCCTGTAGGTCAATGAACCCAACAGTGATTATCCCGAGTAGGTCAATGAACCTAACTGGGAGAAAATTAGTAATGTGCACAATACCCCACTAACCAGTAATTCAAGATATCCACGACTTAGTCCCTGTAATTATAACCTTGAAAATAATTTGAGGTATTGTAAAATAGTTGATAAAAAGAGAATGACTCACATTGCAGATTTATACGGTGTAACACCTGTGTCACTTCAACCATCAGAAAAATGCCAAACCAATGAAATATTGTATTTCATACTTGGGATTTGTTAAATATATGTGTATCATTTGCACATATCAACTCTAGTTCAATTTCAAGCTCTAAATCACTTTCTGGAAGGTTATACACGCACTGATGCGTAAATATAACCAGTTTAATGCAACAAACACTCTGGAATAGTGAAATAGACTTAACATACCTTAAATAACCTTTACATAACTTAGAAATAAGTTTTGAAGGCTTTGGTATGGCAAAATCAAGTTAAATCGCTTACAGGGACTAAAGTTGACAAACTGCGAAAGTATGCCAATTTGAGCTGTAACAGACATTCCGGAACATGGCCATAAGTTAAACATACCATAAATATCCTTTATATAGCTTAAAAATAGGCTTTGAGGTGTTCGGTGTGCTAAAATAAACTTTTGGGTCATTCAGGGACTAAAAGTGTCAAAAAGTGCACAAGTTTACATTTTCGCGCATAACTTACGTTCTGAATACTTCCGGACATCCAAAAATTTATGTAAGCACTAAAATATTTTATTTTAGTGTTCGCCATAAGAAAATTCCATTCGTCGCGTCTTTTGGTTCGTTTTTCGCGCTTATGCGCATTCCGTCGTAATTAAGCGAACATCGCGTTCGTACGGCCAAACGAACCGACATCCGAGATATTTTTGAACATGTTTTAAGTTCCCTATACTTTAACTTCATTTTAGAGCTTTGAAATGGGGTTAACGGGCCTTAAACGTGTCGAAAATGGGCTGATTGCAATACAGGGACCAAAAGTGTAATTCTGCCAAACTAGGGCCTAGCGGTGCGCTACACTTTTAACGTAGCGGTGCGCTAGGGGTCTGCAGACCAGATGCAGTGTATTTCACAGCCTGTTTGCAGCTGTTCCATCCTCCACCACATGTTCTAATTCGCTTAGTCAGCTGATAAGATCATATTTTAGCTTCCATAACCTTCCAACAAGTGTACGGATGTGATCGAATCACGTTATTCCATGAAATGATCTTAACGGTTACCCGAAAACTATAAATACCCCATTACCCCCATTGCTAAACTCACTAGAACTTTGATTTGAGAAACTCTAAGTTGAAACTATTGTTTCATACCTGAGATTTTTGAATCGAAGTTAGCATTCGGGGACCCTTCGTAAGTATTCTTTCGTTCTTTTCCTTATTTTATTGCTTTTCGAGTCAGAAAGTCAAACTTTGTTTGACTTTCAGCGTTGACCAGCTTATGGTCAATGCGAAGTTCGTTTGAACTTCGCAACGTGAGTGTAATCACGTTGGTCATAGTCCCTTGGGACTATGCCCACTGATTACCACGTTGTCTAGAGTCGTAGGGTAGGCGATCTGATAAATCGCCTATACCTTCGAACTCGACCCATTTGGTCGATCATTAGGATCCGACCAAATACATTGGGTGACCATAGTAGGTAGGGAATAACCTTCCGAGGTTATACCCTATGGTCACATCGTTTGAGTAGTTGTATGATAGGTTGTTTATATGCCTTAGGTAAATTACCAGAATACCCTTTTCATGCATAATTGGTAATTTAGCATATGTAACCTAAACTTTTGCCACATAACTGATTATGTAACATGTTTAGGCATATAACACTTGTCATAGGGCTAGTTAGGAGGTCCGAACGCGTTTCACGCGAACGACGCGTTAAAGTAGCATAAGCTACCTAAACGGGTCGTAATGGGTCGAAAGCACTTAAGTTAAGTTTCATTTAGTATGTAGGCTTTGTTAAACCATATCATATGAGTTCCTACACTCATTTGGTTTACAAACCCTAATACTACCCAGTCTTCCGATTTAGGTCCGGTTATTAACATAGTTACCTATATTAGGTGCCGTTTGATTTCCGTGATCTCTAGCTTTGCTTGGTGATTATCTTTAGACATCTGAGCAATCTCAAGTGAGTACATAGAACCCCTCTTTTACTGTTTTCCAAACTGTTTTGGGGTGAAACACATGTGCCTACTTGTTACTTTTGTGCTTTCCTGTTTTCACATCATATACTGGTTATGTTCATTAGTACACTATTAGTACATTGATTTACATGACTTTTCTGCTTCGTATGTTAACTTAGCATACTTGGTACATCATTTTACATTACATTTCATGCTACGTGTGCCCATTGTGTGCATTACTTAGTACAGCTGATTTCATCACATACTTACATTTTGACATTTGATCATACAAGTTATTACTTATCTTTTGACAAACTAAATGACTATCTATGGTTTTAAACACTGATTTCTCTAAAAACATAAAATAAATGGTTGAATTGTACTTATTTTGTTCACCAGACCGATTGTTAGTATGATATAGCGCTATAGGATTTGACACCCCATTCCTGTTGGCATGGAATGTCTGAAACCAATTTGTTGCTCCATCCAAATAGGGATTGCCTTTGTGGTATCCTTATAGTCTCAAAGGTGTATTTTGATGCACCAGGTCTGAATGAATTCTTAAATCACACTATTAAAGTATAGTTTGATATACTCTCATGTGTGGTATTGTACAAAACCAACATATTTATTTTATTAATCATCCAAAGCATATTTTGATATGTTATTTACTAAACTAAAACATAGTTTAATATGTTATTTATCACATCCAAAGCATATTTTGATATGTTACTTACTAAACCAAAAACATAGTTTAATATGTTATTTATCACATCCAAAGCATATTTTGATATGTTACTTATGAAACCAAAACATAGTTTAATATGTTACTTACAAATCCAAAGTATACTTTTGATATGCTACTATAAGGTTATTCGTTTAACTTTACATTACTTACCATACATAAACATTTCTACAATTGTTAAACATAGACATTCTATATTGGTGGTTTGGTTTGATTAAGTGATTAAGTAACGATGCGTGTGTAATATGATACAAACATGGTGGATACGCCGCTGGTACTTCCTATATATAAGTGTTTGTATGGCATTACATGTCGTAGCGTTATTTGAATCATTTCAGTTTGATACATAGAACATTTTATACAAATAACATACTTTTCACAAGACATTGTTTTACAAACAACTTATCTTATACAAACTCATCTTAAATGGTTATTCATTTAACCATACATTATTTCACTTATTTATACATATCATCTGAACTTATTGTTTTTCAAATGATTTACAAGACAAAGCAAATTACAAGGTTCATGACTAAACATTTTCTCAAACATAAGTCATGAATTCTATTTTCACAAAACCTATGTATCTCACCGGCATTTTTATGCTGACGTACCTATTTTCACATGTGTTTTCAGGAGATGAAGCATAGGACTTATCAAGACATACTTAGGCGGACCTGTGCCTTAGTGACTTAAAACGAGACAAGACTAGTTAATTATGTTGTACTTCTTTGTTTATTAAGACATTGTAACACTTTTGATTAATAAAACGAAACTTCAATTGCCATGGATTTGAAACATTAATTCTGTTACAACACTCCTCGACATTTCCGCCACGTTTCGTTGTCTCACGTGGTCGGGGTGTGACAGAAAAGATGGTATCAGAGCCAATGGTTATAGGGAATTAGGTTATTAGTAATGTTTTGACCTAGTCTATAACTTTTCTAGGACCCTAACGCGAGTTTACTTGTGTTTAGTCATAAAACAATACCGTCACCTATCCTTAGGCGACGACCACAACAAGAACATAAATTTCAAAACCGCTTTGAAAATTAATCATCTGTTCTAGGATGATTGATTACTAGGTTTTGAACTCTCTATTGTAAGGTTTTGAACCCTTTATTATATGGTTTTGAACCCCTTTGAGTTTTCAAAATCTCGTTAAGGTTTTGGGTTTTAAATAATGTGAACACGTGCAAACTGGAAGGGTGAATGCCTGTATTCTGGGTTTTCTGTCTAGGCAAGCACTTCGTATACATCTCATCAGACGCGAGACCAGTTGTGCTTACCTGGGAATTCTTGGGATGAGTGTTCACTTATAGGCGAGCATGTCTTCGCGATACATTATTTTAATCCATTTACTTTGATTAGACACTGTGTGTAGTTTGTTTACTTTGTTACTAACAAACAAATGACCACTATCCTTGCTTTCATCAGATTTGATTCATCTCATTCATTTCGTCTAAATCTCTCACTCGTTTCTTTTCATGTTCCTCTTTTAGAATGCCTCCTCGACGCGACAATCAGATGGCAAATGCCGAACTGGCGGAAATCATCGCGCAGCAAATGGCTGTTGCCTTCCCAAATCTTTATGCTCAAATGATGCAAGCCATCAACAACAACAACGCTCCATGCAACTTCAAGAGTTTCAACTCGGCTAAACCACTCAAGTTTAGTGGTTCTGAGGGAGCAACTGGGCTTCTTCAATGGTTCGAAAGCATTGAGAATACTTTCCGTCACGTTCAGTGTCCTGAAAATCGCAAGGTCGAGTTTTCTTCGAGTGTGTTTCAGAAGAGGGCTCTCACGTGGTGGAACGGGGTGATGAGAGATCGCGGTGCTGATGTAGCATTAGCGCAGACTTGGGCTGAGCTTAGGGCTCTTATGATGAAGGAGTTTTGCCCTCGTCATGAACTACGAGCTTTGGAGAGGGAGTTTGATGATTTGAAGCAAGACAGTGGTGAACATCGAGCCTATACTGACCGTTTTGAAGAATTGAGCCTGTTGTGTCCTGCTATGGTTACTCCTGTGGATAAGGCGATCGAGAAATATACAGATGGTCTTCCTGACTTAGTTCAGGATATTGTTACTGGCAGCAACCCTACTACTGTCAGACAAGCCATTGAACTGTCTGCCACTCTGACTGAATCCCACATCAGAAAGAAAAAGCTGTTTCGGAAGGGCGACCCAAGACCATCTGACAAGACTGCTCATGTGGAACCAAAGGAAGAAAATGCTGAGGTGTCCAAGAAGAAGAAGCGCAAAGCCTCTCAAAACTGCGCTGTATCTGCTCAAGACAAACAGGTTGCACTAAACCAACCAGCACAACCTCGCAAAAGGCAAAACTATGTTGGTACCGCACCTTTGTGCAACAAATGCAACCGTCATCATCTAGCGCAAGAACAGTGTCACAAATGTACCCACTGTGGGCGGTTGGGACATTTGATCAATGTTTGTCGTTTTGCAAATCAAGCTGCTGCAAACCCTGCTGCTGTTCAAGCATGGTTCCCTCCGGGGTCATGTTATAACTGTGGTGACCTTACCCACTACAGGAACAATTGCCCAAGACTTGTTAACGCACCTCCAGCGCGTGGATGAGCATTTAACATCAATAAGGCAGACGGAAACAATGATGCAGCAGTAAACAACTAGTGTTTTGTTATTTCCCTTGGTTGTAATCTTTGACGTTTAAAGACAAGTCAGTTGTTATATAAATAAAAAATTCGTCGTTTTTATTTTTGCAAAAACTGATACGATTGTGTGAATGTTTGATACAACCTTATGATGTCAACCCAAATACAAACTACTCGTGTGGTTCTGTCATTTTATGATCACTTGTGATCTCCCCTAGAACCTTAAACACTTGTTTCTTTTAAGAAACAAAGCCAAATTCTTACTAAGAATCCTTCTATCTTCATAAGATAGATTCTTGAAAAGATTAAAGTGCCAAATGAAATCCATGGATTGGATTCCTAGTGTGCTTTAATTATCTATACCTAAAGAGAACGAATTAAAGAATCAAGTTAACTAATTATGTGCTTATGTGTTTTCTTCTATGTTTTGTGGTTGTTTGTGACCCATCCAAATCCTCGTAGAATCTTCCATATCTTATATGAGGGATTCATAGAAGGATATCCAAAGATACTATCTTAAATCCTTAATGGACTTCTACGTAGTAGTCAAGTCCTTTGGGTTTTAAAGTACTATTCTATAAATTGGACCTCTTGCATGGTCTGGTCAAACAGATTGATTTTGAAAATCTGATTAGAAATATCATGTGATGATATAATTTATAAGATCCCTTAAGTGGTCTATTTAACGAGATTGTGCGACGGTCTAGTTAAGAAGATCATGCGTTGATCTAATTAAAAGGCTCGTTCATTGATCAAATTAAAAGGACCCTTTGGTGGTCTAGTCAGGTCGCTTCATGTTTATTCAATTGATTTTTTCCTCTACGCATTATGAAATGAACTGTGCGGACTGGGCAAGGAATTACGTAATTATGGAGGCCTACATAATTATGGAATTCAGTGCACAGAAACCACAGGAAGCTTTGTCATGTGTTAAGACCTATAGTGACAAGAATAATGATACGGGAGAAGTCTTGGACCTCGACCAATGTCATTTATTCTCAATTCTGATCTCAATCACACACCAAGTTTCCTATGATAAGTCTTCATAAGAAACGTTCTTCTGTCCGTAGTTCAAAATTCCATGTTTTACTACTGCAAGGAATTCACTTTGATGGTTATCAAATTCGCTAAAATTCCTAACATGGCCCAGAGTTTTACTTAACGGTTTAAAGGATCTATTAGAAGGCGAAATCGTCACAGCTGTCTTCACAAGTTTCCTCTAAAATTAAATTTCGTGACGAAATTTCCTAAAGTAGGGGAGACTGTAACACCTGTGTCACTTCAACCATCAGAAAAATGCCAAACCAATGAAATATTGTATTTCATACTTGGGATTTGTTAAATATATGTGTATCATTTGCACATATCAACTCTAGTTCAATTTCAAGCTCTAAATCACTTTCTGGAAGGTTATACACGCACTGATGCGTAAATATAACCAGTTTAATGCAACAAACACTCTGGAATAGTGAAATAGACTTAACATACCTTAAATAACCTTTACATAACTTAGAAATAAGTTTTGAAGGCTTTGGTATGGCAAAATCAAGTTAAATCGCTTACAGGGACTAAAGTTGACAAACTGCGAAAGTATGCCAATTTGAGCTGTAACAGACATTCCGGAACATGGCCATAAGTTAAACATACCATAAATATCCTTTATATAGCTTAAAAATAGGCTTTGAGGTGTTCGGTGTGCTAAAATAAACTTTTGGGTCATTCAGGGACTAAAAGTGTCAAAAAGTGCACAAGTTTACATTTTCGCGCATAACTTACGTTCTGAATACTTCCGGACATCCAAAAATTTATGTAAGCACTAAAATATTTTATTTTAGTGTTCGCCATAAGAAAATTCCATTCGTCGCGTCTTTTGGTTCGTTTTTCGCGCTTATGCGCATTCCGTCGTAATTAAGCGAACATCGCGTTCGTACGGCCAAACGAACCGACATCCGAGATATTTTTGAACATGTTTTAAGTTCCCTATACTTTAACTTCATTTTAGAGCTTTGAAATGGGGTTAACGGGCCTTAAACGTGTCGAAAATGGGCTGATTGCAATACAGGGACCAAAAGTGTAATTCTGCCAAACTAGGGCCTAGCGGTGCGCTACACTTTTAACGTAGCGGTGCGCTAGGGGTCTGCAGACCAGATGCAGTGTATTTCACAGCCTGTTTGCAGCTGTTCCATCCTCCACCACATGTTCTAATTCGCTTAGTCAGCTGATAAGATCATATTTTAGCTTCCATAACCTTCCAACAAGTGTACGGATGTGATCGAATCACGTTATTCCATGAAATGATCTTAACGGTTACCCGAAAACTATAAATACCCCATTACCCCCATTGCTAAACTCACTAGAACTTTGATTTGAGAAACTCTAAGTTGAAACTATTGTTTCATACCTGAGATTTTTGAATCGAAGTTAGCATTCGGGGACCCTTCGTAAGTATTCTTTCGTTCTTTTCCTTATTTTATTGCTTTTCGAGTCAGAAAGTCAAACTTTGTTTGACTTTCAGCGTTGACCAGCTTATGGTCAATGCGAAGTTCGTTTGAACTTCGCAACGTGAGTGTAATCACGTTGGTCATAGTCCCTTGGGACTATGCCCACTGATTACCACGTTGTCTAGAGTCGTAGGGTAGGCGATCTGATAAATCGCCTATACCTTCGAACTCGACCCATTTGGTCGATCATTAGGATCCGACCAAATACATTGGGTGACCATAGTAGGTAGGGAATAACCTTCCGAGGTTATACCCTATGGTCACATCGTTTGAGTAGTTGTATGATAGGTTGTTTATATGCCTTAGGTAAATTACCAGAATACCCTTTTCATGCATAATTGGTAATTTAGCATATGTAACCTAAACTTTTGCCACATAACTGATTATGTAACATGTTTAGGCATATAACACTTGTCATAGGGCTAGTTAGGCGGTCCGAACGCGTTTCACGCGAACGACGCGTTGAAGTAGCATAAGCTACCTAAACGGGTCGTAATGGGTCGAAAGCACTTAAGTTAAGTTTCATTTAGTATGTAGGCTTTGTTAAACCATATCATATGAGTTCCTACACTCATTTGGTTTACAAACCCTAATACTACCCAGTCTTCCGATTTAGGTCCGGTTATTAACATAGTTACCTATATTAGGTGCCGTTTGATTTCCGTGATCTCTAGCTTTGCTTGGTGATTATCTTTAGACATCTGAGCAATCTCAAGTGAGTACATAGAACCCCTCTTTTACTGTTTTCCAAACTGTTTTGGGGTGAAACACATGTGCCTACTTGTTACTTTCGTGCTTTCCTGTTTTCACATCATATACTGGTTATGTTCATTAGTACACTATTAGTACATTGATTTACATGACTTTTCTGCTTCGTATGTTAACTTAGCATACTTGGTACATCATTTTACATTACATTTCATGCTACGTGTGCCCATTGTGTGCATTACTTAGTACAGCTGATTTCATCACATACTTACATTTTGACATTTGATCATACAAGTTATTACTTATCTTTTGACAAACTAAATGACTATCTATGGTTTTAAACACTGATTTCTCTAAAAACATAAAATAAATGGTTGAATTGTACTTATTTTGTTCACCAGACCGATTGTTAGTATGATATAGCGCTATAGGATTTGACACCCCATTCCTGTTGGCATGGAATGTCTGAAACCAATTTGTTGCTCCATCCAAATAGGGATTGCCTTTGTGGTATCCTTATAGTCTCAAAGGTGTATTTTGATGCACCAGGTCTGAATGAATTCTTAAATCACACTATTAAAGTATAGTTTGATATACTCTCATGTGTGGTATTGTACAAAACCAACATATTTATTTTATTAATCATCCAAAGCATATTTTGATATGTTATTTACTAAACTAAAACATAGTTTAATATGTTATTTATCACATCCAAAGCATATTTTGATATGTTACTTACTAAACCAAAAACATAGTTTAATATGTTATTTATCACATCCAAAGCATATTTTGATATGTTACTTATGAAACCAAAACATAGTTTAATATGTTACTTACAAATCCAAAGTATACTTTTGATATGCTACTATAAGGTTATTCGTTTAACTTTACATTACTTACCATACATAAACATTTCTACAATTGTTAAACATAGACATTCTATATTGGTGGTTTGGTTTGATTAAGTGATTAAGTAACGATGCGTGTGTAATATGATACAAACATGGTGGATACGCCGCTGGTACTTCCTATATATAAGTGTTTGTATGGCATTACATGTCGTAGCGTTATTTGAATCATTTCAGTTTGATACATAGAACATTTTATACAAATAACATACTTTTCACAAGACATTGTTTTACAAACAACTTATCTTATACAAACTCATCTTAAATGGTTATTCATTTAACCATACATTATTTCACTTATTTATACATATCATCTGAACTTATTGTTTTTCAAATGATTTACAAGACAAAGCAAATTACAAGGTTCATGACTAAACATTTTCTCAAACATAAGTCATGAATTCTATTTTCACAAAACCTATGTATCTCACCGGCATTTTTATGCTGACGTACCTATTTTCACATGTGTTTTCAGGAGATGAAGCATAGGACTTATCAAGACATACTTAGGCGGACCTGTGCCTTAGTGACTTAAAACGAGACAAGACTAGTTAATTATGTTGTACTTCTTTGTTTATTAAGACATTGTAACACTTTTGATTAATAAAACGAAACTTCAATTGCCATGGATTTGAAACATTAATTCTGTTACAACACTCCTCGACATTTCCGCCACGTTTCGTTGTCTCACGTGGTCGGGGTGTGACATACGGGCAGAGTTTAGCCTACTGATTAGCCTTTTTAACCTAAATTTAATAACAAGCACACAATTCGGGGTTAGTAATCAATACAGCAATTACGATAACTCACGAGATCAAATTCTCACAACGAACGACAAAGTGCAATACTTAAACATCCATCGTTTTAACGACGAATGACAAAGTATAACCCTAATGTGGGCGGCACTTAAACATCCATTGGATATATTGATCGTCGGACAATGAATCGTAATAGCGATCGTGCTAATACCCTGATTGCGGCGTCGATTTAGTGCCTGTGTGTGTTAATTGGAGTATACAGAACTTATCTCAGCGCACAAAGTGAATTTGAGCGTCGTTCTGAAGCCAGAATTCAAGTCCCAATCTCCTGTATTTATAGCCGAATTTTGACCCTCAGGCGGCCCGCGTGAGATCTAAGCTTATCCTTACGCGGCCCGCGTAACAACAACTTTCATGTATAGGGTTGCCACGTGTGGGACTAGCTCAGCTGAGTCGACGATTTCTGAAAATTCCTTTCTGCCTACGTTTTAAGTGGATAATCGTCAATAGGGTTTAACCCCCCTGAGTTTTAGGGGCCCTAATCCTGATTCTGATTTTTCTGAAAATCTTAGGGTTTGTGCAGAATCACTTGGGTTTCTTAATTAGGGTTTCCTATTGGACTAATTAATTTAATAATTAGTACTTTTTGATGAGAGTTGTTACATCGCTCTTGCCAAACAAAGTAAGCAGCCGCTGCCACTATAAGCCGTCTTGAATAATTCAATGCTGATTTAGACGAACTCCTAGCTTGAAGCCAATCCATGATCTCGATCCACTTGGGATCAACCCTTTCCATGTTTACCTTATCCCTAATCGAACACCAAACATGAGAGGAGAACTTACATTCAAAAAACAGGTGAGCATGAGAGTCTATATTTGCATAGCAAAGTAAACAGCACATCATATTCATGTTCTTTCTTCTAGAAATATCCCACTGTAATATTTTATCCTGTGTCAAAAGTTTCCGATGCGCTATAAGCCACATAAGAAAGGCATGACGAGGAATACATTGAGAGAACCACACCACTTTTGCCCATTCCACTTCCGTGTCCCTGGACCTGATCGATTGCCACACAGAAGCAGTCGAATACTCATACAAATTGTTACCATCTTTCCAGAAAAATCGGTCACTTCTATTTGGAATTAAATGCAAGTTATCAACCTGAATTACAACCGGATAAAGATCACGCCAAGCCGTTGGCCAAAGCCAAGCTCCATTAAACGAAATATCATGGACTGACGCATGAAGAACGAACCCTGCGGAAGAAATAACCCTTGGAGTTATAAAGCTCTCCAGCGGACCACATTCACACCATCGATCATACCATGCTGAAGTCATCTTACCATCTCCTAGTTTGGACCAAACATACTGTCTGATTAACGTGCGTAACTGAAGGATTTTCCTCCAGCTCCAGCAACAAGACGAAGGAACTCTACAATCCCAAAAATTAGAATTCCTTAATCTGTTCGAATAAATCCATTGAACCCGGAGAGACTGACGCCTGGTAATAATGCTCCATACGTGAGACACCATAAGAGCTTTATTAACCTCCTGTATCCGACGCAACCCAAGACCTCCTTCATATTTCGGCTGACATACAGATTTCCATGATGCCTTTGTCTTACCTCTTTGAAAGGAAACATCTTGAGACCACAAAAAATTCCTCATTCTGCTTTCTAGCTCCTTGATCACTCGAGTAGGAAGAATTAACACTGAAGCCCAGAATATGTGCATAGAAGACAAAACAGATAAGATAAGCTGTAATCTACCTGCAAAAGAAAGAAGCCTATTTTTCCAATTCATAATTCGTTTCTCCAACCTTTCAATAAGAATAATACAATCTTTGTAAAGTAGTCTTGACGATATTAAGGGCACACCCAGATAACGGACAGGTAATTCACCTTCACTAAATGGAATAATACCAAGAATTGCTTATTTAACTTGCTGAGCAACATTACAAAAGAAGCTGGAGCTCTTTTGAGCACTTGGAATTAAGCCAGACATACGAGTGAACTGAGAAAGGGCATTCATAATACACTTGGCTGAACCGATATCTCCTCTAGCAAACAGGAACAGGTCGTCTGCGAAACAAAGGTTAATAATACGTTGGCGCTCACACTTGTTATGAAACCTGAACGATGAGTCAATAGAAGAAGCCTGTTGCAAAATACACGTCAATACTTCCATAACCAAAGTAAATAGATAAGGAGAAATTGGATCTCCTTGCCGTAGGCCACGTTTTCCTTTGAAATAGCCATGCACACTACCATTCACACAAATAGAGTAAGACGGGGTAGAAACACAGAGCATAATCCACTCTATCATCTTCTGGTTAAAACCAAAGCCCAGTAACACATTTTCAAGGAAATTCCAATCAACAGTATCATAAGCCTTCTGAATATCAACTTTAAACGCACATCTTGGAGGACCATAATCTCTGTGATAATTATGCATTAATTCCTGCGTAAGAAGTATATTATCCAAAATTTTTCTACCCGGAACAAAAGCTGATTGATTAATGCTGACAATCTCATTTAAGGCCACTTTCATGCGATCAGACACAATCTTGCTTATACACTTGTAAATAACATTACAGCAGGCAATCGGCCGAAAATCCCTAACCGAAGCTGGAGTAGTCATCTTAGGCAGAAGAACAATAAGTGTATGGTTGAGTTCCTGGAGTAACTTACCTGAATTAAAGAAATCCATAATAGCATTCGAGACATCGGTTCCGACAATCGCCCAAGTACTCTTGAAAAAAGCTGCTGAGAATCCGTCAGGACCTGGGGCTTTATCATTACCTATGGCAAACATAGTTGTTTTGATCTCCTCGACTGTGATAGGCCGAATCATGTTGTCAGCAACATTTTGATTAAGCCGATTTGTCAAGATCTCCGGAGATAGGGTTAACGAAACTTCTCCCTCACATCCTAGGAAATTTTCATAATGATTAACAAATGCTTTCGGAACATGCTCACCTTCACAAAAACTCCCATTAGGACCCGGGTTAAAGCGCGTCTAGTGTTTGGGTTATAGTGTTATGTGGTTTAGTATAGCTGGGCTGTTTTTGTTTTGAATTGGTTTGTGTTTGTTTTGGTTGTTGGGTTTTTGTGTGTCCTAGGCTTCGTGTGTTAAGCCTAGTAGTGTGTGTCAAACTTTTTGTCGCACCCTGTTTTATTTATTTATAAAATTCACCAGGGGTAACCCTTTACCCAAAAAATACCATCAATCCGACATCTATGATTTCTAGCCTTCAGCGACATATGTAAAAATTTTGAATTAGCATCACCCGCTCTTAACCAGGCCACTTTAGATTTCTGCTTTAGAAATCGCTCCTCATCCAGGCTTGCTTCTTGGAATTGACGAGTAATATCAGCTTCCTCAGTTCTAATTCTTTCATCGAATGGGTTTTTCTCAACCTCCCGTTGAATCACATCTAGCTTCCCACGTAACACATCCACCTTTTTATGCAAGTTACCCTGCTTGTATAAGAGAGATCTAAGGGGAGACTTTAATTCACGTAGCTTCTTAACCAAACGAAATTGATGAACCCCCATGATGCTACGGTCCCAGTTACTCTTCACAATATCCATAAAACCCGGTTTGTGAATTAAGAAATTAGCAAACTTAAACGAATTGACCTTTTTCTTCTCCACCTTAGTAATTTTAAGAATGCAAGGACAATGATCAGAGACTCTATAGGGTTGAAACAGAGCAACAGCTTCAGGAAATTCACTAACAAACGGAATGTTACCCATAGCCCTATCGATCTTCTTCAGCAGTCCAACACCTTTTTTCGGCTTTTGGTTCCATGTGAAATGGAAACCTATGCTTTTAATGTCCGCAACTTCAATTTCGTTTACACATTCTTGGAAATCACGCATACTAGTGGATATACCTGAATTTCCCATAGATTTATCTTCCAGATTCAAAGCAGAGTTGAAATCCCCCATGATAACCCAAGGGTTATTAGCCACCAGAATCTTGTGTCTAGCCAAATGTCTCCACAACTCTCTCCGCGTAATGTAATAATTAGAAGCATACACTATCGAACAGAACATAACTTTTTTATCACTCTTGAATATCATTTGAACATGAATAACCTGAGAAGTTTGAGCTAAGACCATGATATCAAACACATCCGGGTTCCATCCAATAATAATCCGAGTACCTTTATCACATTGGCCCCCATTAGACGTCCACTCCCAATTTCTAAAGACTGGTCGGCATATGTTATCCAGTTTACTAACATCAACATGAGATTCAAGCACCGCACAGAAACTCACACCATTTTCCTTGACCACCTGACGAACCTCCGTTTGTTTCAGAGGGCGGTTCAACCCCCTAATATTCCAAGTGGCTAGACTAACAATTGGAAACAATTGGAGAAGGAGTGCTTGCCCCTTTTGTGTCATTCGGTTTACTAGAATCACCCACCAGAAATTCATTCGTTTCGTTATAAACTTCTACGACCTCCTCATCATCCGATTCATCAACGTCTCTGTTTTGACCTTTACGACATTGTCCTCCATCCACATCAACCTTATTTAAAACCCGAAACTGATTTGCCAACTGGATGTTCGGATTAGCCGACTTAATGTTCAAATCATGTTTATACTTATTACTAATCGGCCTATATTCAAATTTCGGCTTTGGTTTAGTAATTTGAATACCCGGTTTCCTAGCCATCTTTTTGTTATGTACTTCCGTATATCCATCTTCATCAACCCGAGTAGCTATCTTAGTTTGTGACTTACCTTGATTACCAGGTTGCCTAACATACTTGTGATTAGCCGAAGGAACAGCTTTCCTTGGATTCTTTGGGCACGAGTCATTAGAATGACCGAAAACACAACATGTTGAGCACCTGAGAGGATTCCATTCATATTCTACGTACATCGTCTCTTTAATAAACCCATCACCATTCGGCTTAGGGATAGCCATAGTAATTTTCTCTTTAAGTTCTTTATCAGCTGAAACTTCAACCAGAGCCCGAGCAAAACTACGGCGACCCCAGTTGTCCACACACACCGACGTTGTATATGAGTCAAGTAGCTTTGGTTCACCAATGGCAGTCGCTATCATACTAAGTCCATCTTCCGTATAAGCAGCAATCGGAACTTCATGGACTTTTACCCACACCTGAATTTTATTAACTTCCTTCTTCTCCAGTTTGGTAGTTGGCGTCCATTCCTGAAGAAAGAATGGTTGTGACCGTATGATCCATGGACCAGAAGTAAGAACATCCAGCATACCCTTTTGATCTTCGAACTTAAAAAAGAAGAAACCGTTAGCATTCATCATAGATTTTTGCAAGCCATGCTTTTTCCAGTTGTTTTTCGCAAAAAATTCAACCACAGGATACGCAATGCGATCACCCAAGAAGTAGCCGTACAAGGTGTTTGCTAACTTATCCTGAACTACCCTGACCGATTCTACCGGAAGAACAATGTCACAATCATCATGATGCAAAGAACTCGCTAGAGACCTGAAGTTAACCTTATGAGTATTCTGAGTTTTCAAAGAATCTGCATAGGATAACGGCTTACTCTGATTGTCTTCTCCAGGTTTGCTGACATCAGCCCTAATCGGCTCATCCTGAACAATATCAGGATGTAATATATTGACCATTACCGGCTCTGTAACCTTAATCAATTCATCAATAACATTGATATTCCTTGGTTCAGGTTGTATACCCCTACGAGGGAAAAAAGTATTACCGTCGATGTTCACCACTCTATTAGCGATACCCTTGCTTACGTTAGGAGGTTTCCCACGATCATGAAACAATCTACCATCAGGCTTTGGACGATCATACAAATCAGCTTCACCTCCTCTCTCCATTAAACACAGTATCAACCAAGCATGCACGAGACAAAAACTAAACTCCCCAATAACCAACGAACAAGAAAACAGAATACTGAAACCCTAATCCTTCAAACCCTAGTATCAATCTTTAACCCTTAATCGATTATACCAGAGTATCAATCTAGCTAAATTAATCTCAGTTAACCGCAACCAATAACAACCAGTATAATAAATCAGGGTTTCGAATTGAGGAACTAGAGCAGCGATTGTAAAAGAAAACAGAAAAAACCCTAATTTTAGATCGATCCCAAATGCTAACGAGTTCGTTATAGAGTTATGACGAATCAAAGCTCTAATCATAGACTGTTATGCATCAGATCACGAAGAAAAACAAGGATTCCATGATGAAACAAAATCGCCAGAAGGAGAGAGAGTTAGGGTTTTTTTCTATAGTCTCCTTTCTTGCAATGTTTATTTCTTTTGAACCTTTTGCAACGAATTGCAAACATGAGTTCCACATCCGGTATCTAATACCCATGTGTTAGAAGAAATAACATTAAGGTCAATATGTATCATTAAGATTGTACCTGAGGTTTGCCTAGCATCCCTCTTGTTTTTCAACTCTTTGAGATAGGTTGGACAATTCCTATTTAAATGCCCTATCTCACCATACTCAAAGCATGGATCGTTCATGGCAACCTTTTCCTTCTTCTCGTTTGGTTTCGGTGGTTTCGCTTTAGTCTTTCTAATCATTTCCCTTTGAATTACCCGTTTCCATTTTCAACATTTGCTTTGGTGTCGGGGTGATGCCCTTTCTAGTTGCCACCCTCATTGATCGTTAGAATGGATAAAACCCTTTTATCCATATTGAGCCTTTCGAGGTGATCAATGTGGCTTTTCATCTTAAAGACATAAGATGAGTCCGATTGGGTTTCCTCCATTCGACATGCATGAAGCGCTCGAACCGTTTCGAAGCGTTCTACCCTTAGGAACATTTCCTACAATTGGGTAATCATGTCGTATGCTCATGATGTTCAAAACCTTTTGAATCTCGGGAATAATAATTCCTAACATGAGGCAAGAGGTTGCGTAGTATCCTCGATATACTTAATCCAATCGTCATAGGCATCCTTATCTTCCATAAGAGGTTCATCGGGATTAGAATCGTTTTCAATGATAGGTTACGGACGGTTTGGGTAATATTGTTAGCGGCCATCTAAAAAATTTTACAACGTTCAATTTTAGTATTTTCGATATTATTATATTTTAATCATTAATACCCTTTTGTGTCTTATAGACAATTAATAATTAAAATCTAGAATCCAACGTTACATTTAAATATTGGTTAGGTGACCTTTATCCCATTATTTAAATTAACAAGGTAGTCAACGTTTGACGATTGCAACCCTTTGCAACTTCTAGCCATATGGGATTGGTTAAACATCTTTATGTTTAGTTGGCATGTTTAATCCCATCAACACCTTTTGTTCCCCATGCTTCGGCGACGCTAAGTTCATGGTTTCCAAATCAAGTCGTCCAACTTACACACACGTGTGAGTTTATACACATAAGTGGTTAGGTGACCTTTATCCCACAAACATGGTAAACCCACCTCGAATATACAAGTTCCCTCAAATGTGGTTAGGTGACCTTTATCCCACAAAAGAGTTCCCAAGTGATTCGAGTGTTGTATAAAAGGATGGTGTTTGACTTGTTTTATAAAAGGGATTTTGAGTTTTCAAACTTCTAGTTTAGAAAACTTTATATACCATACATTTGCATGCATTCAAATCCTTGGTACATTTGTAAAACAAATTTTCAAGGTTCTTTTAATAAAACCCATTTTGTAAAATCATTAATTTTTTAATAAAACCTTTATTAACCATTTTAATGATTTTGTTAAGAACCAATTTTTACGCTTGTTGTTGATTATTAGTTTGTTAAGCATGCATATCCAAATATCATCAAAACAACATAAATAAATAACCACACAAGCATAAATAACAATAGGTGCATAACCATAGCCAACTATTTTGACAACACTTATTAGCCGAAACAAGTGTGCCAAAAGGTCCTTCCTAATGGGAGAATATTGACACAAATAATGTGTCGTTGAACTCCCACTTGATCCCGCATCCAAATGCTTCAAGTCTTCCTTTTGTGTTGTGATTTCTTCACTTTCTTTGAGCTTCCAAAATGTCCTTTAATTCAGCTCCAAACTCCTTTGGACTTCAAAAATGTGTTTTGGTTATCGGGCTAAAATCCCGTTAAGAACTATGAAGTCCTTTAGGCCCGAAATTAGACAAAACCAAAACCGCATTTTTGTGTGCATCTTCTTTTACAAAATATATCCTAATACATTTTTTCCTAGTAAAATAAAATGCACCTAATCTATTTATTTTACATACCAAATGAAAATAAATAAATTACATAACTTTACAAATGGAAGAACCAAAAAATAATAATTATTACAACCTTTGAAATAATTAAATACAAATCACAAACACAAATATTCAACATATTCACACAAGGTCATGGCTAGGTTATGAACACCAAAATATATATATCCACATATATAACATTCAAGAAGCAAAATGGTTTCCTTTTTACAACCTACTTTTCGGTCAAGAATGAAAAACCGAAAAAGTGGGTTTTTGTCCAAACAAACAAATCATCCAAATGACATAATTTTTCAAGATACTTTTATGCATGTATTAAAATAATCTTGAAAAACAAAAGGATAACCATATATAAAATTTCGGCCATAGGGTTTCAACCAAACCCGAAACCCGAAAATTTCATATCCTATGAAGCATGCACTCATATAAGCGGCTCTAGATACCATTGATGGATTTTTCACATGTTTATCAAAGTATTTTATCCATATAAAATAAAAACGCAGCGGAAATTATTATTTAAAACATGTTACTTACAAGATATAAAACTCATTTTATGTGTAAAACCCAAACCCGGATCCATATATGAACATGCATGCTATCAAAATAAAAACACAACCATAGAGTGTTTAGAATACTACCTTCCAAGGAGTAAAGGATATGAAGAAGATGATGCTTCTTGAACGGTTGCCTTCAAGTGTAGAAGACCTCAAGCTTGTATACCCCAAGCCTTCCAACAAACACCTTATGTTTAGCTAGGATTTCTACACTTATGAACACACAATTTAAACCCTCTTGGAAACAACCCTTGGCCGAAATTATGAGAGTGTTTATTAGAGTTCTTGCACTTGAAAATTGATCTTGAAAATTCCCTCATGGAACCCTTCCATAACCGAATTTTTAGAGAGAATTCTATCAAGTTCTTCTAGTTCATCTCTTGAATTTTTATGATAAAAATTCTATATAAAACTTGTGAGAGAATTGCCACCATTCTTGGCCAATGATGGAGCATCTAACACATGCAAATGCATGCATCCCTATTGGACCAAAATGGTTTTGGGAAGATCATCCAATCAAGAGGCTTCTAACTTATGACAATTGCATGTGTCTTGATTGGTGGAAAACCCTTGAGAAGAACAAAAGGGGGCGGCCCATGTGCCTTCAATTTCTCACCCAATCAAAATTTTCCTAACTTATTTTTATGTCTTGTATTAAGTTTTATAACTTTTATAAAACATAACACAACATTTTATAAGTTTTTATGCAATAAATCATAACTTTTATAATGTTATTGAACCCATTAAATAACAAAATAAAATATTATCTCATAATAAATTATCCATATAATTTATTTGTTTGTCAAGTGCAATTATTTAGAAAACCAATTTCTAAATATTATAAGTGTTAATATTTATTTGTTTGATCATAAATAAATATTGTAAGTGTTTGTCTAGCTTGTATTTGGGTATGACTCGACTTGGATCATAACGTACTAGCCACATCAATTTAATGTGTCTTGGGCATACAGAGTCCAACATCAGCAACATATTTGGACCAAAATAGGTAATGGCTCGAAAACGTTAGTTTGGTTTGATAGGTGGGATGATATTTGTCCGCTCAATTCGTTTATCACGCCTAGATTGGTTGCAAATGCGGGTTTCTCTCCTCAGTCAACGGTTGCGCAAGTGTATGTCAATGGGGAATGGAACTGGCCTGCTTCATGGCATTCTAGATTTCCTTTGCTCCTGCATATGAACAATATTGTGCTCAACCCGGAATGTGAAGATAGGATTGTTTGGAGATCGAGTTTGGGTAAAGTGGGAGAATATACTACGTCTAAAGTGTGGGATGACATCCGCCTTGTCCAACCGGAGATTCTATGGGCGAATGTAGTTTGGTTTGCTCAGTCGATTCCCCGCCATTCCTTTTTTATGTGGCTTTTGATTCAAAAGAGATTGAAGACGCAGGATGTGATGAGTAAATGGTATTCCTCGGGCAATGCAAATTTTAACCTACTATGTTGTTCGCTATGTACTCGTGGGCCGGATTCACATGAGCATTTGTTTTTCGAGTGCTCTTATGCGACTCAGGTGTGGAATGGCGTGAAACATAGAGCTGGTATGGAGACGGTTGCTAACAGTTGGGTGCTAGTTTTTTATCATTTGGTTTTACATGCAACATCTTTGAGTGCTACCAGAGTCATTGGAAAACTGGTTGTAGGTGCAGCGGTGTATTTCGTGTGGCAGGAAAGGAATCATAGATTATTCTCGAGTAGGAAACGGGGACCTGATCAGCTGATAGAGCTCATTCTTACTACGGTTCGGTTGAAGCTTCATACCATGAGATTCAAGAGGACGACCCAGATTCATGGGATTTTGCAGGAATGGAGTTTACCTCGAGGCTTGGTACTAATGGATGACGAGTGCGGCTGATGCTGGAGTTGTTTGTGTCTAGCGTTGTTTTGTATTGTTGAATGGTTTAGCCTGGTGTGCTTGTTTGTTTTTGTGTCTACTCTAGTGTGGAATGCCATGTTAGAGAACTGAGGATTGATTCTATTCCTCACTTGGTTGTTTTATTGGTCTGATTTATAAAATTTACCGGGGTAACCCTTTACCCAAAAAAAAAGGTCATTAGATAATAACAATCAAATCACTCTATCCTGGCATCATGCAAATCAAATGTTACAGGAAATTGAATCAATTAGTTAATATCTATGCACTAACCGGTTACAAGGCGAACTAGCAAGGATTTGAGAGGGATGATGGCGAGAGATGATGGTTGCCGTTGCACAGAGGGTAGGAAAAGAGACTCTAGGGTTTGCTAAAAAAAATCTCTGTGAAAATTACGTAAATATATATGTATGCGAAACACAGTTGGGCCTTAACTGGGCTTCTGAGAAACCCGGGCCGGCGAAACACTGTGTTTCGTCGAGATGAAGGTGGCGAAACACTCTTGTTTCATCGTAGTCATTAATGGCGAAACCCTTGGGTTTCGTCGAACCCATTCAAGGTTTAAATAGTTTAAGTTTTTCAAACAGGTTATGTGACAACTGGCACCAAACCGGTAATTTCCGTACACTCTAATTATTGCTTAATGACTGCAATTATGTGCTTAATTGTCAGCAATGTCTGAACACATGATTAAACAAGTGAATTCATGCACGTTGTATACTACAAAATATTGCTTTATGCATAAACGAGAGCGTTGCGTCAAATATAATAGTAAACTCACCGGTAAGACACACTGTGTCAACAGAACTGCAGAAAGCAGTCAGACAATAAAATTGGAGCCTAGGTGTAGGTCCGACAACAAGAATGCATTAAAACCCAAGAGTACATACAAGGGTTTAATATATATGCAGTACGAAAGCAAAAATAAGCACTAAAAAGCACCCGAAACGCACTTTAAGTGCAGAATTTATATAATTCAGCAATAAATCAGCATTTAAACATATGAATATTATGCAGAAATGTCGTTTTATTATCCAGAATATTTCCCTAAGTGTTGGGAAATGAAAGAGTACAAGAAAGGTACTTAAAAGACACTAAAAAGTGTAATTTAGCACTTTAACGAACCGGTATTTAACCGAACAACCAGATATTACCTGGAACACCAAAATAATGCTAGAAGCATTGTTTTTATTTTTCTAAGCTAGTTAGGGTCCCCGAACACCCTAACACACTATACATTAAATAACACACACAAGTATCCTAACTAAGCACCATTACTTTCCAACTAAACTTGTAACTAATTCTTGAAATGGAACTAGACACCCCCCCCCCAACTTACGGTTACCAACATAAAAGACCCACCATGATTTTATTTAGATTGTTTATTAGATGGTGTCTTGTACTTAGAAGACATAAAACCTATTGGGTAAACATTTGTTGGATGAAAGCTTATATAACCCACTAATCCTTCATTCTTCTTATCACCTTCATCATTCAACACCAACAAAAACTCTCTCATCTTACCCCCTCTAGCTCACGGCCACAAGGGTCCCTCAAGCTACCACTATTTTCGATCCACACTCATCCATTCTAAGGTGATATTAAGGTGTAAGAAGGTCACTAGCGAAGCTTGGTGCAAGCGGATCTTGAAGGACCTCCTTCATTTGCTTTTATCCTCCTCATTTGCACTCTTGAACTTCCCTAGCCTTGAGCTAGTAGTAAGTGTTCTAAAACATCCTCTTGTTCTTGTTTATGATGGTTAATAGATGATTTTATGGCCAAAAATCATGAAACACTAAAGAACATACATTAAAGTCTTGGACATAAGTGGTTAATGTTGGATAAAAAGAAACTATGTGTGTAAATCTTGTGAAACATGTCTAGTTATAATTATTTGATGTTGTTGTTAGTAAAAACAAGATGGATCATCATCTAGACATACTAGTCCATGTTTGAGAGTATGAACTAGTAGGATGTAAAAGTTAGAAAGTTAAAGGATGATGGATCCATCCATTCATAAGACATGAACTTGAGTAAAAGTAATTTTCTTGTAAAATAAGACTCTAAACATGTAGATCTAAAGATCTACAAGTGGTTTTTCGGAAGAACCAAGCAAAAATATTAGTTTTGTTAAAACCCGGATCTTATCCGAACTAAAAGCCTTTTTAGTAAATAAACAAGTGTGTAGACACTTGTGTCACAAGAAAGATTTAACAAAGAAATATTTTTGCGAATCTCGACTAGAAGTTGTGAAACTTCATATTCTTTAAAAATAAAGTTTTTAAGAAACTAAAATTATTTTTAAAGATAACAAGACTTACTAAATGTGCTAGTAAATTACTACACATTTTTGTAAATATTCAAGTTCATGAAATGGAGAAATTAGTGATTGGTGTTGATGATTATTGTTGATAATTATTGTTGATGATTGTTGACAATTTAAAAGAAAATAAACACATGTTTTGAAAACATGGGAAACCTCCATTTTTAGGGGAAACTCTGTCGAAATTTTTATAAATTTTGACACTTAGAAAAATATAAGTTTTTGGGAAACTTATTCCCTAAAAATGTATTTAAAGTATTACCAAGGTTTCCCTAATTTTTGGTGATAAGAAATGAGGATTTCTTCAAGAATGAAAATGGATATAAATATGTATATTTTTGAGAGAAAAATATATATTATTTTATCACCAACTTGTGTGCTAAGTGTATATAGTATGTGTTATACGTGCTAGTGTAATAAGACTTAAAAATACACTAAATACTCATGAGGAGTATAAACATAAAAATACACATACAACATACAAGATACATAATTCGGGTGCAAAGTGCAAAACACGAGATACTTATATTAATTTTAGAGAAAATAATATAAGTAAGATACGTAGTTAAAAATATAGAATATTTTTAACACAAGAATACATGCACAAAAGAGAGTGACTGTACTTGTGCGACGCCAGTCTAGTGACTAACGTTAAGAAAACGCGTATAGGTTACGACGTTAATTAAGCAAATCCGGTGAAGTTTACGACGCAAGGAACGCAAAGTTGTGAGTTCATGCTCCCCCTTTTCTTTAACTGTTTTCAGTTTTTTATAACTTCGGGGGTGAAATACATGTACAAATGTACAATATTTATAATTGGTATGATATAAATATAAGAAACACACTTGGTGAGAACGAGAATCAAGTGTGATGAAATATAAGAATACAAGAAGTACACTTGGTGAGAACGAGAACCAAGTGTGACGAAATATAAGATAATAAGAAACGCACTTGGTGAGGACGAGAACCAAGTAGGAGGCGTTATGAGAATTGATAACAAGAAACGCGCTTGGTGAGGACGAGAACCAAGTAGGATGCGTTATGAGAAATAGTGTCACGAATAGGGTACAGAAGCACCATTAATCAACAATATACCTAGACCGCAGAACAAAAGGTTAGATCTAACGGGTGCCTGGCAGCCACACTCTCGGTGAGGGCGAGAATCGAGTAGTGCTTTTGTGTCTCAGAATATACCAATTAAATGCCTTAGGTTTGGTGACTTCCTATGTCGTGTCACATGTTAATGGCTTTGCAACCCATTAACAATCCTGATACTTACAGGAATACTTTATTTACATAAAAGTCATATCATACTAAAAATTGATGAATACTTGAGTACGTGGGGTACTCAAGAAAAGATTGAATTATACTTGAAGTACGTGGGGTACTCAAGAAAAGAATGAATTATACTTGAAGTACGTGGGGTACTCAAGAAAAGAATGAATTATACTTGAAGTACGTGGGGTACTCAAGAAAAGAATGAATTATACTTGAAGTACGTGGGGTACTCAAGGAAGAAATTGAATTATACATGAGTACGTGGTGTACACATGAAACTGAATTAATATATGAAAACTTGATTTATTCACAAACTATGTTTTCATACAAAGTATACAAACGTGAAATACAAAACTGCATGAATTCACACCAACATTATGTTGACGTTTTTCCAAAACTCACATGTATTTCAGGTAACTAGGATGGATGTGCGCATGGTCTTACTCATGCTCGTGGATGTCGCATGTTTACCTTTCGTATGCAATGAGAACCTTTCATGATCACACCTCGTGCTTCCGCCGCAAAAAGGGGTGTGACAGGTTACATGTTATATCACCAAACACCTTAATCACATTAAATATATAACATATCAATCACAATACGATTTAACATATTACAAACGTGAACAGTTGCAAAACAAACAAGTCGTGTAAACAAACTACTTAAACAATTAACGTGCAATTAATGCGAAGATGGAATCTTGGAAACTCGAGTTGTCACATTATCCCCAACTTGAAAGAAATTTCGTCCCGAAATTTAACATGCGGTTACTGAGGAAGCTAGTTGTGTTGTGTTGTTTCTTGGTTTTCCTGGGGTGTCACATCATCCCCCCGTTGGTTTGGAATTTCATCCCGAAATTCCGCAGTAGCTTCAGTCTCAGTAGTGGTTGCACTGTTTCCGAATAACTGGGGATATTTGAGTTTTATTTGATCTTCTCGTTCCCAAGTGAACTCTGGGCCACGACGGGAGTTCCAACGAACTCGAACAAGAGGTATTCTGGTATGCTTGAGAACTTTCACATCTCGGTCAGTAATCTCTACTGGTTCCTCGATGAATCGCAACTGGTCGTCTATAGTGAGCTCCTTAAAAGGAACTATGAGGGTCTCATCTGACAGACACTTCTTCAGATTTGACACGTGAAATACGTTGTGAACTCCACTGAGTTCTGTTGGTAGGTTCAGTTTGTAGGCCACCTTGCCTATTTTCTCGATGATTTCGAACGGTCCAATGTAACGCAGATTGAGTTTGCCCCTTTTTCCAAAGCGAACCACACCCTTCCAAGGTGAGACTTTAAGTAGCACTCGATCCCCAACCTCGAATTCGAGTGGTTTCCTTGCGCTTATCAGCGTAGCTTTTCTGACGGTCACGAGCTGCCGCCATTTGTTGTTGTATCTGTGCAATCCTTTCCGTTGTGTCTACTACAAGTTCTGGACCCGTGATCTGGCTGTCACCAACTTCTGCCTAGTAAAGAGGTGATCGGCATTTACGTCCGTACAATGCCTCAAACGGAGAGGCTTGAATGCTGGTGTGGTAACTGTTGTTATACGAAAACTCCACCAAAGGGAGGTGTTTTTCCCAGCCGTTGCCGAAATCGATTACACATGCACGAAGCATGTCTTCTAGAGTTTGGATGGTGCGTTCAGACTGCCCATCCGTTTGCGGGTGATAAGCTGTGCTCATGTCTAATCGAGAGCCAAAAGATTTGTGCATCGCTTGCCACAGTTCTGAAGTAAAACGTGCATCACGATCGGAAATAATAGAGGTTGGCACCCCGTGCCTCGAAACCACTTCCTTTAAGTAAATGTCTGCTAGATTAGAGAACTTGTCTGTTTCTTTGATGGCCAAAAAGTGTGCAGACTTTGTGAGTCGATCCACGATCACCCAAATGGTATCATTTCCACGTTGAGATCTAGGTAGGCCAGTAACGAAATCCATGGAAATTTGCTCCCATTTCCATTGTGGTATTTCTGGTTGTCGGAGTAGGCCCGATGGTTTCTGATATTCAGTCTTGACTCTCGCACAAGTCAAACACTTGCTAACGTAAGTTGCTATGTGAGCTTTCATGCTAGGCCACCAATACGTAGTTCTGAGATCGTGGTACATCTTATCCGAACCAGGATGTACCGAGTAACGAGACTTATGTGCTTTATCGATTACAAGTTCTCGTAAATTGCCATAGAGTGGGACCCAGATGCGTCCTGTTACGTAGTAGGCGCTGTCACACCCCCAAAATCCACGTGCGGAGTATCACCGCTTGGAGGCGTGACTGACCAGGATCAAGCCACCAATCATATTGAACAAGCATGTCAGTAGTTTATAAAATCCAACACAATTCAATTGGTGTCTAAACAAAACATAGTTTAAGTTGCAAGCAGAAGCATAATGTCTAAAACTAAATCATAAGTTTAAACGTTTCGAATGTTTAGCATGGCACACAGCTGTCCATGTCCTACAATGACTGCGCCTCCCTGTGCAAGCTCCATGAGTACCTATTGACCTGCAAGGCATATAACAACGAGTCAACAACAAAGTTGAGCGAGTTCACAGTTGAGTGTTCAGCTAATGAGTTCGTTTCAGAAATCGTAAGTTTGTTTCATAACCATGCGTTACCCTGTATCCTTGTTTCCCAAACCTTTGCAATAATAAGTGGGGGCTTCCCATGTTGTATGGTACTAGACTATTTGTATCTATAGGTGTCCTTCCCAATCTGAGGACAGTGGTAAGTATGAGTTTACGTAGGTTTTACGTAAGTGCCCTTCCCCATCCGAGGACGGTAGTACGTAGCGAGTACGTAGGTTTAGCGCTGGTGTCCTTCCCAACCGAGGACAATAGTACGTAGGTTTTACGTAGGTTCTAACACTGGTGTCCTTCCCCAAACCGAGGACAATAGTACGTAGGTTTTACGTAGGTTTTAGCACTGGCGTCCTTCCCAAACCGAGGACAGTAGTAAGTAGTCTAGTAGTGATAAAAGTACGGGTAGTCATACAAATCCCATTCCCAACCACCGGGAATCCCATGCCTTATAAAAGTGTGAACTCACCTTGGTTTGCTCGGCAGATACACGAAAAGGTTACTTGAGCTATATGTGGTCAACCACGTCCTAACATGGTTACCATACAAGTTAGGTTTTGGTTTCAAGTAGTGCACATAAGTTTCACACAAGTTAACAGGTTACGAGCACGTAATGGTCATGGTACATGTTAACAGTTAAGTACATAACATATTTATACTTGTGCGATTCAAATGGAAGCCCAATAATATCCGGCCCAAATAACATGAGCAGTCCAACATGAATACGGCCCAACAAATAAACAGCAAACATTGGCTTTGTGCGATTCGAATGGACTTGTGCGACTGACCAGTCCTTGTGCGATTTGGGATTGGGCTTTGAGGCCCAACAGTCCAAGCCTTCGTGTGTGTGGCCCAAGCCTTGTGCGATCGACACCGTCTTGTGCGATCCACAAGGTCTTGTGCGATCATGCAATGTGGTGTTGTACCCAGTGTTTAATCAGTTGCACTCTATGACTTGTGCGATGCACCTTGTGCGATGCACCTTGTGCGACCGGATCAGGTCTTGTGTGACCTGATCTTGTGCGACCGAGAGGGAAACTTGTGCGATCCGTTTTACTATCCGAATATTATGCTATTCGGTTACAATTATTCAATAGTTTCCTATCTTACATTGAATCAAGATAACAGTTTCCAAATCATACAATCATTCGATCAAAACAAGCAATTATCTACCATTTTTGAGAACCCTAATCGTATTCAAGCATGAACAACAATCTTAACCTTTAATCATAATAACAGATTCATGACTTAAATTACTAACATGCACTCTAACAATCTCAACACACCCAATCACCTAAACATATCTCGCACAACAGTCGATTAACATGCAATCGGTTCCAGGTCAAAATCATGCAAATCCAATTTGTTTGAACATCATCACACAATCCCTAATTCCCAGCCAATACTAATCTCACAATATTTAAACGGATTTAGATTAATCATGTGGAAACATCAAACAATCATTCATCATCTAATCATGCATAATATCAACAACAATAAAACACTAACCGGATTAGAGGGTAAACAAAGGTTGATCCGAACAGAAAAGATCTTCGAGAGATGCGGATGTGTGGTCGCCGGCTTCGAGAGAGGAGAAGGAGAGAGGAGAGAATGCTTAGGGTTTGGTGTGTGTTCTTGTTTTGTAACTAATGAGAAACAAAACTCCCTAAGTGGTATGTGTATGCGTATGAAGGAGTGGGCCGAACCCAGCTTTGGGCTGCCCTTGGTTCGGACACAAAGAGTGTGGCCCGAATGGGCTTGTGCGATCGGCCAAGTGTTGTGCGATTGGTTCGTTTTGTGTGATCACATTACATGCATACATGTATTACACATAACCACATAACATAACAACATAACATTCAATTAGTCATCAAAGTTCACATAATCACATAACATTCACACCGGTTACATCAACGTACAAAGAGAGGTTTGAAATACGAGTTGTCACATTATCCCCAAGTTGAAAGAAATTTCGTCCCGAAATTTAGCACGTACTCACTGAGGAAGCTAGTTGGGTTACATGGTTTCCTGGTTTTCCTGGGGTGTCACATCCTTCCCCCGTTGGTTTGGAATTTCGTCCCGAAATTCCGCAGTATTTTTTTTTTTTTTTGGGTAAAGGGTTACCCCGTTGATTCTATATATCAACAAACAATACAAAACAAGTAGTATGGAGAGTCCATACTAGTTCAAACATGGGACAATCCCCATGAAAGTACATCAAATAAAAGCAACAAATACTACTAGACTAGCATCTAGACAAAAACGAGAACTACACTAATCCAAATCACTCATCAGTCAAGTTTATTCCATGTATCCCCCAAGCGTTTAGCAGCTCTCACACCTTCACAGTGTTCTTGAACTTCACAACCATAAGCTTATACCGAACCGTTTGCAGAATAACGTCACTAAGAACATCTGGAGGTCTTGTTTGGTTCTTGAAAAGCCTCGAATTTCGGCAGTAGCTTCAGCCTCAGTAGTGGTTGTACTATTCTCGAACAATTGGGGATACTTTTGTTTCATTTGGTCTTCGCGTTCCAAGGTGAACTCTGGGCCACGACGGGAGTTCCAACGAACTCGAACGAGAGGTGTTCTGGTGCGCTTGAGAATCTTAACATCTCGATCAGTAATCTCTACTGGTTCCTCGACGAATTGCAGCTGATCGTCATCGATAGTGAGCTCCTTCAAAGGAACTATGAGGGTCTCATCTGACAGACACTTTTTCAGATTCGACACGTGGAAAACGTTGTGAACTCCACTGAGTTCTGCTGGTAGGTCCAGTTTGTAGGCCACCTTGCCTATTTTCTCAATGATTCCGAACAGTCCGACATATCGCGGATTGAGCTTGCCTCGTTTGCCAAAACGAACTACACCTTTCCAATGTGAGACTTTGAGTAGCACTCGATCCCCAACCTGGAACTCGAGTAGTTTCCTGCGCTTATCAGCGTAGCTTTTCTGACGGTCACGAGCTGCCGCCATTCGTTGTCGTATCTGAGCAATTCTTTCCGTTGCGTCTACTACCAGTTCTGGACCCGTGATCTGACTATCATCCACCTCTGCCCAACAAAGAGGTGATCGGCATTTACGCCCGTACAATGCCTCAAATGGAGCGGCTTGAATGCTGGTGTGGTAACTGTTGTTATACGAAAACTCCACTAACGGGAGATGTTTTTCCCAGTCGTTGCCGAAATCGATTACACATGCACGAAGCATGTCTTCTAGAGTTTGGATGGTGCGTTCAGACTGCCCATCTGTTTGCGGGTGGTAAGCTGTGCTCATGTCTAATCACGAGCCAAAGGACTTGTGCATTGCTTGCCACAGTTCAGAAGTAAAACGTGCATCACGATCGGAAATAATAGAGGTTGGCACCCCGTGCCTCGAGACAACTTCCTTAAGGTAAACGTCTGCTAAAGTAGAGAACTTGTCTGTTTCCTTGATAGCCAAGAAGTGTGCAGACTTAGTGAGTCGATCCATGATCACCCAAATAGTATCATTCCCACGTTGAGATATAGGCAAGCCAGTAACAAAATCCATGGAAATTTCCTCCCATTTCCATTGTGGTATCTTTGGTTGCTGGAGTAGGCCCGATGGTTTCTAATATTCAGTCTTGACTCTCGCACAAGTCAAACATTTGCCGACGTAAGTTGCTATGTGAGCTTTCATGCTAGGCCACCAGTGTCACACCCCCAAAATCCACACGCGGAGTATCACCGCTTGGAGGCGTGACTGACCAGGATCAAGCCACCAATCATATTGAACATAGTAAGTATTAAATGTAAAGCAATCAAACCAATATGAAGGGTGTTCAAAACATATGTATAAATTCAATGTTTAGCGGAAGCATAAATAAACCCAATCATAAGTGGCAATTCAAATGTTTAAATATTGATCATAACATCCACAAACTGTGCCCACAACGACCGTGCCTCCCGTGCAAGCTCCATAAGTACCTAAGGTCCTGCAAGGCATGTAACAGAGAGTCAACAACTAGTTGAGCGAGTTCACAGTGAGTTTGTTTAGTTATAGTGTTCATAATGTAGTTCGTATGTTCATTTAGTAATCATGTATCGTATGTATCGTATCGCGGCCCTCTAGGCATGTTTGCGAAGTATAGTGGGGATTTCCCATGTTTGCTAGACTAGGTATAGTAGTATCGCGGCCCTTCCTGGCATGTTTGCGAAGATTAGAGTATATAGTTCGCGGCCCTTCCTAGGCATGTGTGCGAAGATTAGAGTATATAGTTCGCGGCCCTTCTTAGGCATGTGTGCGAAGATTGTCATAATATCGCGGCCGACCCTTGGCGTGTGTGCGAAGATCGTTTAAATTAGTATAACCAGTCTAGTCTGTTCTTATCCATAATCCTTCCTCTACCGGGAATCATATATCTAAGTTCCATAAACTGAACGAATAAATAATCCAACCCATTCCCATCCTGGGAATCCCATGCCTTGGCTGTGTGAACTCACCTTGGTTTGCTCGGTATGCTAGGTTATGTGCTCGCAAATAAGTCAATCACGTCCTAGAGTATGCACGTATATAAAATCAGTTTGTGTTCAAGTGGTTCACGTATAAACATGTAACACGTATTCGAGATCTCACAAGTCATGTATATCATTTAACAGCAGTTAAATATCTTAATTAACTTCTAACAGAGTTAAGTCATGTTACTGTGCAAAACATTCAAGTCGGCGAAACACATAAGTTGGCGAATCACAATATTGACGAAACACATATCCTGTTTCGTCGAGTCTTGTTTGGCGAAACAAGATTTGTATCTCGTCGACTGTCCTTGGCGAAACACATTCTGTTTCGCCAAGATACCTGTTTCGTCAAACCTGATACGAAGTGATATCAGTTACATAACGTTGATACATGCAGAAACCCTAACCATATAATAGCCGTCATCTATAACAAGGAATCATTTCCCTGACATCATCATTATATAGCAATATTAATTCTTTTCATACAATACTATATCCTATCCATGAAAGCACTAACAGCAATCATAACAAATCTTATTATCCATGCACAATTAATAACAACATCAGATTATCACATGCTTGGACTTCACATGGCCACCATTTATAACTTCAAGGTTAACAATAAACCATGCACACAATTTTTATTGGACCGATCAAATAATTTAATACACAAAACCTCACAACCATGGCCGCCATCTTTGGACATTCACATGATGCCATTGGTCCGATTTTATATAATATTCAGGTAGTGGACCGATTTATTATTATCATCTAATCAACACATGATTCGTAAGTTACTAAAACGCAAGTATGTTCATGACAGTAACACGTGTTTGATCCGTAATATATTAACAAGATTTACAAACATCAAACCGACATGTGCATCATTACATCTAGTTCCACTCATCACATAATCACATCAATCTGACCAGTTTATTAAGATCCCTAGATCAATCATCATGTTCCGCATACGGTTACGTACTCTACTAATCACATATAACGAATCAAGATTATCCTACACATGTACTCACATCCGATCAGAAATTAAGCATACACAACATGTATAAAGAAATCAAGGAATCGAGAAACCGATTTAACAAGTATGCAACTAACCGAGATAGAAACTAGTGGATTGACGGCACAAGAAGGTTTCGTAAGCTTGTAGTTGCCGTCACAGTTAGAGAAGTGTTCTAGGGTTTCAGATTGCTCAAAAGTATGAAACAAAAGGTTGGTTCACGTAATAATATGAGAGTTTACGTACTGGGCCCAAGCTGGGCTTCGGCGGATCTGGGCTCGGCGAAACAGATTCTGTTTCGTCGAGAAGGTTGACGGATCAAGTTTCTGTTTCGTCGAGTTGTTATTGGCGAGACACTTGATTCGTTGTGGAGATTTTCCGGCACTTAACTAGTTCAAGTGTTTACTAACCGGTTCACACTATATCATTAACACATACGTTTTATCATATAGCACATAACATATTCCACAATCATAATACGTATCATTTTAACACAACGTATATCGTTACAAGTCAAACAAGTCAATAGCCAACAGTCAAAGTCAACGTGCATTTAATGCGAAAGTGAAAGTCGAAAACTCGAGTTGTCACATTATCCCCAACTTAAAAGAAATTTCGTCCCGAAATTTAGCATGCAGTTACTGAGGAAGCTAGTAGTGTGACGTTGTTTACCTGTGTCGTATCGCGGCTCCCCGAGCATGTTTGCGAAGATTACTGGTTTTCTTGGGGTGTCACAACCAGTATGTAGTCTTTAAGTCGTGGTACATCTTATCCGAACCAGGATGTACCGAGTAACGAGACTTATGCGCTTCATCCATCACAAGTTCGGGTAAGTTTCCATAAAGTGGGACCCAGATGCGTCCTGTTACGTAGTAGGCGCCGTCTTCCTTTTGTTCTAACCGTTTCCTTGAGCCGCGTAGGGCTTCAGCCCTGACGTTTTCTGGTTTCAATGCTTCTACCTGGGCATCTCGTATCTGTGCAGGAAGACTAGACTGGATTGTAAATTGTAATGCGCGCACACGCTTAGGTGCAGTATCTTTTCGGCTTAGGGCGTCGGCCACAACATTGGCTTTGCCCGGATGGTACTTGATGGCACATTCGTAATCATTCAATAGCTCGACCCATCGACGTTGTCGCATGTTTAATTCCTTCTGTTTGAAGATATGCTCGAGACTCTTGTGATCGGTGTAGATGGTGCACCTGGTACCGTACAGGTAATGTCTCCATATCTTAAGTGCGAAAATAACAGCTCCAAGTCGTGTGTGGTGTAATTCCTTTCATGAACTTTAAGTTGACGTGACGCATATGCAATAACCTTGTCACGTTGCATCAATAGACACCCAAGACCCTGAATGGATGCGTCGCAATAAACTACAAAATCGTCCGTGCCCTCAGGCAATGAGAGAATAGGTGCGCTACAAAGTCTGCTCTTCAAATGTTGAAACGCTGATTCTTGAGCATCACCCCAATGAAAGGTGACCCCCAATGAAAGGTGACCCTCTTCTGAGTCAGTAGAGTAAGCGGCTGCGCAATCTTCGAGAAGTCTTTGATGAACCTTCTGTAGTAGCCCGCCAAACCCAAGAATTGGTAGATTTCTGTTGGTGTACGCGGTGCAGGCCAGTTCTTAATCGAGTCAAATTTTGATGGATCAATGTGAATCCCATTCCCGTTTACCACGTGGCCTAAGAAATGGACTTCCCGAAGCCAGAAGTCGCATTTTGAAAACTTTGCGTATAGCTATTCTGTTCGAAGGAGTTCCAAAATAAGTCGTAAATGCTGCTCGTGTTCCTCCTGACTCTTAGAGTAGCTCAGAATGTCGTCGATGAATACAATAACAAACTTATCCAAGTAAGGCTTGCACACTCTTTTCATAAGATCCATGAAAACTGCAGGCGCGTTTGTTAACCCGAATGGCATGACCAGAAACTCGTAGTGGCCGTAGCATGTTCTGAATGCTGTTTTGGCGACGTCCTCGTCCCGGACTCTCAGTTGGTGGTAGCCTGACCTCAGATCAATCTTTGAATAGAAGCTCGACCCTTGCAACTGGTCGAATAAGTCATCAATGCGTGGAAGAAGATAGCGATTCTTCACGGTCCCCTTGTTGAGTTCACGGTAATCTATGCACATACGGAAAGTGCCGTCTTTCTTCTTCACAAACAACACTGGAGCTCCCCAAGGCGAAGAGCTAGGACGTATGAAACCCTTATCCAAGAGTTCTTGTAGTTGTGTAGATAGTTCTTCCAGTTCTGATGGAGCCAAGCAATACGGTGCACGAGCTATTGGCGCCGCTCCTGGAGCTAGTTCGATCTGGAATTCGACCTGGCGATGAGGCGGTAGCCCAGGTAAATCTTTAGGAAACACTTGAGGAAAATCGCGTACTACTGGAATATCCTCTAATCTCTTCTCCTTCGTGGATGTATCAGTAACAAGTGCTAAAATAGCGGTGTGGCCCTTTTGTAAACACTTCTGGGCCTTAAGAAAGGAGATGATGCCCACCACGGCACCACTCTTGTCGCCTTGAATTTCGAGAGGTTCTTTACCAGAACGGGGAATACGAACAATCTTCTCTTTGCATAGGATCTCTGCTTGCTGTTGGGACAACCAATCCATCCCAATAACGATGCCGAAACTACCCAGAGCTATAGGAATTAGATCGATAGAGAAAGTCTGACCAGCGAGGATAAGATTACAACCCTGAACTATGTGTGTGGCCTCTAGACTTTTACCATTTGCTAACTTGTGACACCTGTGTCACTTCAACCATCAAAAAAATGCCAAACCAATGAAATATTGTATTTCATACTTGGGATTTGTAAAAATATGTGTATCGTTTGCACATATCAACTCTTGTTCGATTGCAAGCTCTAAATCGCTTTCTGGAAGGTTATACGCGCACTGATGCGTAGATATAACCAGTTTAATGCAACGAACACTCCGGAATAGTGAAATAGGCTTAACATACCTTAAATAACCTTTACTTAACTTAGAAATATGTTTTGAAGGCTCTGGTATGGCAAAATCAAGTTAAATCACTTACAGGGACTAAAGTTGACAAACTGCGATAGTATGCCAATTTGAACTGTAACAGACATTCCGGAACATGACCATAAGTTAAACACACCATAAATATCCTTTACATAGCTTAGAAATAGGCTTTGAGGGGTTCGGTGTGCTAAAATAAACTTTTGGGTCATTCAGGGACTAAAAGCGTCAAAAAGTGCACAAGTTTGCATTTTCGGGCATTACTTACGTTCTGAATACATCCGGACATCCAAAAATTTATGTAAGCACTAAAATATTTTATTTTAGTGTTGGGCATAAGAAAAATCCATTCGTCGCGTCATTTGGATCGTTTTACGCGCTTATGCGCATTCCGTCGTAATTAACCGAACATCGCGATCGTACGGCCAAACGAACCGACATCCGAGATATTTTTGAGCATGTTTTAAGTTCCCAATACTTTAACTTCATTTTAGAGCTTTGAAATGGGGTTAACGGGCCTTAAACGTGTCGAAAATGGGCTGAATGCATGACAGGGACTAAAATGGTAAATCTGCCAAAGTTACATGCCTACGATGCGTAAGCATTTTTCCCCTACGATGCGCAAGGGTTCCCCAGATCAGATCAGACTGATTAGTCAGCAGATTTCAGCTGATTAACCCACAACCACACATTCTAACTTGCCCTTTCAGCTCATGAGGAACCATTTTTACTTACCACAACATTTTGATAAGTGTACGCACAAGATTAAATCACGTTATTCAAGAAACGATCTTAACGGTTCGGGAAATACTATAAATACCCAACCCATTTCACTTCTTTTCTCACAAGAATCTGATTATTTGTGCTCTAAGTTGAAACCTTTGTTTCATACCTGAGCTATTTTGATCTAGATTAGCATTCGGGGACCCTTCGTAAGTGTTCCTTCGTTCTTTTATTGCTTTTCGAGTCCGAAAGTCAAACTTTGTTTGACTTTCTGCATTGACCAGTTTATGGTCGATGCGAAGTTCGTTTGAACTTCATAACGTGAGCGTGATCACGATGGTTATAGTCCCTAGTGACTATACCTACTGATTACCACGTTATCTAGGCTCAGTGACGAGCCGTAGTTTCGGTCAGAATACGTATTCTTGCGTATTTTGTAACCAAACTACTTAAGGGTATCAAAACCGTTTGTTTTGATACCAAACCTGTTTTCTAAACTTAGTTAAGCATGTTTTAGCATGCTTAGCTCGTCACTTTTAGTTTAGTGCTTATATAGGGTCGTAAGGTAAGCGATCTAAACAATCGCTTATACTTTCGAACCCGGCCCATTTGGTCGATCTTTAGGATCCGACCAAACACATTAGGTGACCATAGTATATAGGGAATAACCTTCCGAGGTTATACCTTATGGTCACGACGTTTAGTTAGTTGTATGATAAGTAGTTTATATGCCTTAGGTAAATTACCAAAATACCCGGTCACAAGCACTTGGGTTAGGTTTCATTTAGTATGTAGGCTTTGTTAAACCATACTACATGAGTTCCCATACTCATTTGGTTTACGAGCCCTCATTCTATCCGATCTTCCGATTTAGGTCCGGTTTATTAATGTAGTTACCTATATTAGGTGCCGTTTGATATTCCGTGATCTCTAGCATTGCTTGGTGGTTATCTTAGGACTTCTGAGCAATCTCAAGTGAGTACATAGACCCCTCTTTTACTGTTTTCCAAACTGTTTTGGGGTGGAACACATGTGCCTACTTGTTACTTTCATGCTTTCACATCATATACCTGCTATGTTCATTAGTACATTTATAGTACATGATTTCATTACATTTCATGCTATGTATGCCCATTGTGTGCGTACTTAGTACATTGTTTTACATTACATTATATGCTATGTAGGCCATTGTGTGCGTACTTAGTACATTGCCTTACATTACATGCTATGTATGCCCATTGTGTGCGTACTTAGTACATTGTTATACATTACACTATATGCTATGTATGTCCTTTGTTGCATACTTAGTACATTTGTTATTCATCACATGCTTACATTTTGACATTTATATACATATTACATGATTTACATCTTGACATAAACATTTTGACATATTATTCAATACTTTTGGCAATTGGTTTAAACATAGACATCTTACATTGTTGGTTTGGTTTGAGTAAGTGATTAAGTAACGAGGCGTGTGTAATATGATACAAGTATGGTGGATACGCCGCTGGTACTTCCTATATATAAGTACTTGTATGGTATTACATATCGTAGCGTTATTTGAATCATTTCAATTTGAGACATATAACATTTTATACAAATAACATACTTTTCACAAGACATTGATTTACAAACAACTTATCTTATACAAACTCATTTTACATGGTTATTCATTTAACCATACATTATTCTCTTATTTATACTTATCATCTGATCTTATCGTTTTTCAAATGATTTACAAGACAAAGCAAATTACAAGGTTCATGATTAAACATTTTCTCAAACATAAGTCATGAATCCTATTTTCACAAAACCTATGTATCTCACAGGCATTTTTATGCTGACGTACCTATTTTCACATGTGTTTTCAGGAGATGATGCATAGGACTTATCAAGACATACTTAGGCGGACCTGTGCCTTAGTGACTTAAAACGAGACAAGAACTAGTTAATTTATGTTATGTACTCTTTGATTCTTGTTAAAACAATGTAAACTTTCATGTTTGATTAATAAAACGAAACTTCAATTGCCATGGATTTGAAACAATTAATTCTGTTACAACACTCCCCGACGTTTCCGCCACGTTTTGTATGTTCTACGTGGTCGGGGTGTGACAGAAAAGATGGTATCAGAGCCAATGGTTATAGGGAATTAGGTTATTAGTAATCATTTGACCTAGTCTATAACCTTCTTAGGACCCTAACGTGAGTTTACTTGCGTTTAGTCATAAAATAATACCGTCACCTATCCTTAGGCGACGACCACAACAAGAACATAAATTTCAAAACCGCTTTGAAAACTAATCATCTGTTCTAGGATGACTGATTACTAGGTTTTGAACCCTCTGTTATATGGTTTTGAACCCCTTTGAATTTTCAAAATCTCGTCAAGGTTTTGGGTTTTAAATAATCTGAACACGTGCAAACTGGAAGGGTGAATGCCTGTATTCTGGGTTTTCTGTCTAGGCAAGCACTTCGTATACATCTCATCAGACGCGAGACCAGTTGTGCTTACCTGGGAATTCTTGGGATGAGTGTTCACTTATAGGCGAGCATGTCTTCGCGATACATTATTTTTGACTCATTTACTTTGATTAGTCACTGTGTGTCGTTTGTTTACTTCGTGGTTCAAACAAATGACCATCACCCATGATTTTGGTCGGTAATTGTAACATCCTATTCTTACCCAATGCCATTTCATTTGTTTTCTCTCTTGTTTCCCTTTTAGAATGCCTCCTCGACGCGAAAATCCGGTATCTATTGAAGATCTGGCAGCTGTTATTACACAGCAAATAACTGCTGCAATCCCGAACATCGTTGCTCAATGTCACCAAGCTCTCAACAACAACAATACCCCCTGCAACTTCAAGACGTTCAACTCGGCTAAGCCATCAAAGTTTTCTGGGTCTCAAGGAGCGACTGCACTTCTGCAATGGTTCGAGAGTCTAGAGAGCACCTTCAGGCATGTTCAATGTCCAAACGAGCGAAAGGTAGATTTCGCATCTAGTGTCTTTGAGAAACGAGCTTTGACGTGGTGGAACGGTGTGGTGAGAGATAGGGGTGCCGAAGTGGCACTGGCTCAAACGTGGGAAGAACTTCGAGCACTAATGATGAAGGAATTCTGTCCTCGTCACGAGATCAGGGCCTTGGAAAGGGAATTCGACGATCTTAAGCAAGACAGCGGTGAGCATCGGGCATACACTGATCGATATGAGGAGCTGAGCCTGTTGTGTCCTACCATGGTTACGCCTTTGGATAAGGCGATCGAAAAATACATTGATGGTCTCCCTGAATCAGTTCAAGACATTGTTACTGGTAGTAACCCCACTACGGTTAGGCAGGCCATTGAGCTATCTGCAACCTTGACTGAATCTCAGATCCGGAAACGTAAACTTTTTCGAAAGGGTAACAAGAAGCCAATCTAGGAATCAAAGACCATGGATGAACAGACTGGATCCCCTGAGCGGTCAAAGAAGCGAAAGGCTTCTCAGAACTTCGCCATGGTTACTCACATTTATATACATATTACATGATTTACATCTTGACATAAACATTTTGACATATTATTCAATACTTTTGGCAATTGGTTTAAACATAGACATCTTACATTGTTGGTTTGGTTTGAGTAAGTGATTAAGTAACGAGGCGTGTGTAATATGATACAAGTATGGTGGATACGCCGCTGGTACTTCCTATATATAAGTACTTGTATGGTATTACATATTGTAGCGTTATTTGAATCATTTCAATTTGAGACATATAACATTTTATACAAATAACATACTTTTCACAAGACATTGATTTACAAACAACTTATCTTATACAAACTCATTTTACATGGTTATTCATTTAACCATACATTATTCTCTTATTTATACTTATCATCTGATCTTATCATTTTTCAAATGATTTACAAGACAAAGCAAATTACAAGGTTCATGATTAAACATTTTCTCAAACATAAGTCATGAATCCTATTTTCACAAAACCTATGTATCTCACAGGCATTTTTATGCTGACGTACCTATTTTCACATGTGTTTTCAAGAGATGATGCATAGGACTTATCAAGACATACTTAGGCGGACATGTGCCTTAGTGACTTAAAACGAGACAAGAACTAGTTAATTTATGTTATGTACTCTTTGATTCTTGTTAAAACAATGTAAACTTTCATGTTTGATTAATAAAACGAAACTTCAATTGCCATGGATTTGAAACAATTAATTCTGTTACAACACTCCCCGACGTTTCCGCCACGTTTTGTATGTTCTACGTGGTCGGGGTGTGACATAACTCTACGACATGCTTGGTGTTCAAAAGTGTTGGTGTGCGCTTTAACGTTTGACTAACTTTTAGAGACACATAACTGGTATCGGCACCCGAATCAAATAAAACAGTAACATAAAAGTTATCGAGAAGGAACTTACCCATCACCACATTAGGATCATTCCTTGCTTCACCCTGACCCAGCACGAACACTCGACCCCTAGCACCGTTGTCATTATTGTTTCCCCCATTGTTGTTCCCGTTATTGTTCCCGTTTCCCTGGTTGTGGTTCTGATTCTGATTCTGATTTAACTACGGGCAGTGTCTCTTGAAGTGACCTTCAGCGCCACAATGAAAGCATCCCTTGTTGCCCTGTTGCTGTTGCTAGTTCTGCGGTGCTTGCTGTTGCTGCTGACGATTCTGATTTGCAGGTCGTGAGCTCCTGCAATCCTTAGCTTCATGACCCACCTTGAGACACCTCTGACAACGACCCTTGTTGCACTGACCACTGTGGTGTCTGTTGCATCTATTGCACTTTGGGTGATTTCCTCGATATCCACCCTGCCCTTGACTACCAGAAGATTGCTGACCTGGACTCTGGTAGTCATCAGTCTTTCGCTGCTGTGCCTGGGGCTGAACCATAGTCGAAGTGGTAGTAAGTAGCACCGATACGCTTAGGCAGCTTGTTCTGTTCCACTGCCTGGTCTGTGAGACGATGAGCCAGGCGAGTAACATCCTGGATGGTAGCAAGATTAGCAGAGGTCACATGGCTTTGAATCTCTGGTACTAAGCCTTTGAGGTACAGTTCGATATGCTTGATGGGAGGATCCACCATAGTTGGACACAAGATGGCCAGCTCGTTTGACCTTTTCGTATACGCCTCTATCTCTGACCCTGTCATCTTCAGGTTAAAGAACTCCACTTCCAACTTGTGGATGTCATCACGAGTGCAGTATTCCTGCTTGATCAGTTCCTTGAAGTCGTTCCATGGGGTGGCATTAGCAGCCGCCAACCCCAGCATCTGAACTTGCACATTCCACCAAGTCAGCGCAATGCCTTCGAGAGTACCAGTGGCATACTTCACCCTACGAGCCTCAGGGCATTCACACATCTCGAAGACCGATTCGAGCTTCTCGAACCAGTGGAGGAGTCCCACGGCTCCTTTAGTGCCACTGAAAGTACTAGGACGACAGTCCATAAAAGTCTTGAATGTGCACACAGGTGACTGAGCGTTCTGACCTCCTGCTTGTGCGGCTGCAAGTGCCGCAGCAACTTGTTGGTTAATCAGAGCCGTCAACTGGGCTTGTGTCATGTTAACGCGTCCGCTCATGATCTTCATATCAAAGGAAACATGAGTGAGAGAGGTTCGCGAAAGTGCGATGACAGAAGAAAGTAAGCACACATGTGTTTTCAATCAATAGTTGTTACGTTGTGTCTTTTTTTGGGTAAAGGTTTCACCCTGGTAAATTTTATATCACAACAAAACCAACAGAAACAAGTGGAGAGCAAAAGTGCCAACCAATTCATATGCCCGACATGCCGGGAATATGTTCAGCCAAAACAAGACACACTACCAGACAAACGAACCAAACAAAACACAACGAAAACAGATTAGACACTAGTCAGAGCTAATCTGAACTGAATTCTAGACTAAACTCTTTAGCCGATTTCTTCATAGATGACAAGCCCTTTAGGCAGCTTCCAATCTCTAAGAATTTTGTCTACTTGTCTCGAATCCTTGAACTTCAATGTTACCATCTTCAATCGAACCGAGGCATTAATAGCATCAGCAACTTGTCTAGTCGACCGTTGAGTATTCCCGAACAACCTGGAGTTTCTCTCTAGCCATACTTGGTAAACGGTTGCAGCTACCAGAATCCTTCCAATCACATGCTTCGCCAATCTTGAACCCGATGTGTTAACAAGGTGCTGAAAAATATCCTCCCATTTATTCGATAGATGTTGCATTGCTCCGAGAGGTTTAACCACCATCCAAACTTGTGTCGAAAACGAACATTCAAAGAATAAGTGAGGATGAGAATCCATACCATGCTGGCATAGAGGACAGCACATCAGCCGAAGATTAACGGCTCCACCAACCTCCCATTGTTTCAACCTATCTTGAGTCTTTAGCTTGTTCCCAATCACTAACCACATGAGAAAAGCATGGCGTGGAATACACTGAGAGAACCAAACAGCTTTGTGCCAATTCACGCTTGGGCCACTCGATCGAATCGTTTCCCAAACATTCTTGGATGAGTAGCTTGTTTCCTTACCATTACCGTCAATCCATATAATAGTATCATTCTTATTTAGTGTTAATTGAGGGGCCTGTACATTTAATAGAACCGGGTACATGTCATTCCAAGCTTCCGGCCATACCCATCGCCCATCACTTACCACTTCCGCTAGCTTTGTGTTAATGTGAAACCCTGCTTGTTGAATCATTCTCAGTGTAATAGTTTTACCAATGGGATCCGCATGAGACCATTTATCATACCAAGCAGATGTCGCCATACCATCCCCTATCTTTGACCACATATGTTCACGAATAAGCGGTCTAAGATTTAGGATTTTCCTCCACCCCCATGTATTACCTTGCTTAATAGGAACATCCCAAAAACATCTCTGTTTCAGCTTGTGTGTGTGAATCCATTTGACCCAAAGCGACTCTCTATTAGTTAAAAGGCTCCAAACATGAAATGTCATCAACGCCTTGTTAACATCATCAATACGTTTGATCCCCAAACCTCCTTCTTCCCTAGGCCGACATATAGATTTCCACGCTACTTTGGCTTTGCCTTTCCCTACTGAACCAGTTTTTCATAAAAAAATCTCTTGTTTTTCTTTCAAGCTCCTTTGAAATACGCTTAGGGAGGATGAAAACGGAAGCCCAGTAAACATGCATAGAAGACAGCACCGACCTGATAAGTTGAAGTCTTCCCGCGAACGAAAGAAACTTATTGCCCAGTACGTGATTCTATTTTCCATTTTTTCAACGAGAATCTGGCAGTCTTTATACAATAACCGAGACGATATAAGGGGGACACCAAGATATTTAACTGGAAGGCTACCTTCTTTAAACGACACCAGCTCCAGAATTTTTTGTTTAACCTGATCATTGACATTAGCAAAGTACACCGTACTCTTTGGAATACTTGGAACCAAGCCAGACATGTTTTTAAAACTTTCAAGAGCTTCTAGAACCAGCTTGACCGATTTAACTTCTCCTCTCGCAAACATAAAAAGGTCGTCAGCAAAACATAAACTCACAATTCGTTGTTTTTCACATTTATTATGGAACCGGAAATTCAGCGATGTGGCTACCATGTAATCCAACCGAAGAGTAAGAACTTCCATAACGAGAGTGAACAGATAGGGCGACATCGGATCACCTTGTCGAAGCCCCCTCTCACCTTTGAAGAACCCATGCAAGTTACCATTGATACTCAACGAAAACGTTGTAGTAGACACACACTTCATAATCCATTCTATCATTCGATCATGGAACCCAAAGCCGGTGATAATACACTTCAGAAAAGTCCAATCAACCGTATCGTACGCTTTCTGAATATCAATTTTAAAAGCACATCTAGGAGGTCCCGAGTTTCTATGGTAATTATGCATTAGTTCTTGTGTAAGCATAATGTTGTCAGAAATTCTCCTGCCCAGGATAAATGCCGACTGGTTAATGCTAACTAGCTCTTGCAAACCTTGCTTGATTCTATTAGTGATGATCTTACTCAAACACTTGAAAATAGAATTGCAACAAGAAATTGGTCTATAGTCCGTAACATACTCCGGAGTGGTCTTCTTAGGGATTAAAGCAATAATAGTATGGTTTACCTCCTTTAAAAGTTTACCATTCCTGAAAAATTCTCGAACCGCTTGACACACATCACTCCCTACAATATTCCAAGCTTTTTTAAAGAAAACAGACGAGAAACCATCTGGACCCGGAGCCTTATTATCCCCTATATCAAACATAGCGTTCTTTATCTCTTCATTCGACACCTCCCTAACCATCAACTGAGCTTTATCAGAACTCAGCTTCTTAACAAATAAATTTGGAGAAGGGATCTCCAGAATATTATCTTTTTTTCCAAGGAAGCTTTCATAATAATCCCGAAGAGCTTTTGCAGCATCAATACCTTCATGTTGCATCCCATTAACATCCTTCACTATTTCAATTCTGCTCCGGTGATTCTTACTCTTGATTGAGTTGTGGAAAAAAGCTGTGTTCGCATCACCTGACCCGAGCCATTCTACTTTTGCCTTTTGTTTTAGGAAGCACTCTTCATCAAACGACGCTTCCATAAAGTTTTTATATATCACGGCCTCCTTGATCTTTAACACTTCATTATTCGGTTCACTATCCAGCTGAATCTGAATTTCATCCAGATCTTTACGTAAATTATCTACCTTTTTGTGTATGTTGCCTTGGTCTCGAAGCAGCTTCCTTAGGGGCACCTTTAACGATCTCATCTTCGTCACTAATCTGAACATATAACACCCAACCACCTCCTCATTCCACTTGTTCGACACCACTACCGCAAACTCTTTCTTATTTGCAATGAAGTTAGCAAACTTGAAAGGTTTCGGTTTTTCTTTCAACAAGGATGGGAGTTTTAGAATACACGGTGTATGGTCCGAAATCCTGTTCGGATGAAAATACGCACAAGCCGCAGGGAACATGTCTGTAAAATGGACATTAGCCATTATCCGATCTATTTTCTTGATAACACCAGTTCCCTTTTTTGGTTTTTGTTTCCAGGTATATTGAACACCTGTACTATTGACATCAAACACCTCCACGTCATCGACACACTCTCTAAAGTCACGCATACCCGTATTAACTTTAGACGAACCAAACAAGTTATCTTCTAAGTTCAAAGAGGAATTAAAGTCACCTAGAAGCACCCATGGCTTATCATGCACTAGAGCCTTATGATAACGAAGATTCTCCCATAGATCACGTCTAGTTTTATAATAGTTATCAGCATATATAAACGAGCAAAAAAGAGTTTTGTTATCCCTCTTAAATTGAATTTGGACATGTATAGCCTGACTCGATTGAGCCAACACCATAACATCCACTTCATTAGCATTCCACCCCAGGATTATTCGAGTTCCCTTTTGACAAACACTACCATTCGATGTCCATTCCCAAGATCTCCAAACTTTTTTACAAACACTAGCAAGATTACTAATGTCAACATGAGATTCAATAATAGCACACACCTGAATTCCATTTTGATGAATCACTTGTCGAACCTCTTTTTGCTTTAGAGGGCGGTTCAACCCCCTAATATTCCAAGATGCAATGCTAGACATGGGAAACGCTTTCACCGGGAGTGCTTGCCCCCTCAGTTTGTTTCGGCTCTCCCACTATGGATTGAATAGTCTCATTGTAAACCTCTTGCACTTCCTCATCATCAAAGTATTCATCTACAACTTCATTTTGGTCCTTCTTATCTTCCTTCCGATCTATATCCCTTCGGCTAATCCCTTTATATTCCAAATCTTCACTCAACGGATCAAACTTGTTACTAGTTTTCACGATATTTGTATTCACCACTGGAACAGGTCTGGTCACCTTTTCTAATTCATCTATGACATTGATGACACGAGGAGCCTGCTTCAAATTTTTTGGGACCGGTCTGTATTCAAACCTCATACCTTGCTTCTTTGTAGAGAATCCCTGTTTCGCCTGATGTTTCTTTTTCACCACTTCATAACCATCTTCCAGTTTATTGCCATCTTCCTTAACTTGCTTAATTACTTGTCTCGGACATTTGGCATCCGTGTGTCCAAACACCTTACATTCCCTACAACAAGGGGGCAGCCATTCATACTCGATCTTGACCATGTTCTTAGCAAAACCCTCTTCATCCTCCAATGGAATCGCAACAACAACATTTTCCTTCGGTTCTTCTCCGGCATTTACTTCAATTAAAGCTCTCGCATAACTGTTTCTACCCCAAGATTCAGCACACATAGTTGCTGTATACGAATCCAGCATCCTAGGGGTGCCCACGTTAGTAGCTATCATACTCAATCCATCTTCTGAAAATGCTGCTATTGGAACATCATGCATTTTGATCCATATCGGGACCGATTTTATATCTTCTTTTATCAGCTTGGTTGAAGGTTTCCATATATTCAGAATAATCAGAAAATTGCGGATCAACCATGGACCATTTTCCATCACTTTTTCCATACCCTCTTTTGAGTTGAACTTAAAAAAGAAAAAGCCGTAAGCATTCATCATCGTCTTAGCAATACCATACTTTGCCCATGTATTCTTTACATAATTCTCAACAACAGGAAACGGCAATCTCTTCCCTAGAAAATATCCATATAACGTATTCGTAAATCTGTTTTGGATTTTTTAACTGAACTAACCGGGATAACCACATCAGCTCCTTCGACTTTAGCATCAGACTTCAAAAGCCAAAAATTAACTTTCTTGTTACTCGTACCCGTTTCAGCAACACTAGCATAAGATTTTTTCAGAACATTATTAGTTGTTTCATGAACCCCCATATCATCCGATATATCGACAGCTTCATTACGGGTGTCATTAGCAGCCTTGTTAGTATTTGAACCTTCTCCATGTTGTTGGTGCATGTTGTCCATCCTAATAACTCCACGTACAGGAAGGAGGACACTACCATCAGCTCTTTTCAGCGGCACATCAATATTTTTTATCTTCGAAACAAGACTTGGAACACAATTGCTTCTCTCCATGCAAACAAAAATCAGGGCAACACAAAATATCCAGCCGACTCCACGTTTACATGCAAAACCCTAATCCTAAAACCCTAGAATCAGTCGTCAACCCTTAATCGATTAATCCAGCGAATCAATCTAGCTAAATTAATCTCAGTTAACCGCAATCAATATCAACCAGATTAATAAATCAGGGTTTCAAATAGATATCTAGGGCGGCAATTATTGAAAAGAAAAACACGACAAAACCCTAGTTTCAGATCGATCTATGTTGCTAACGAGTTCGTTATAGAAGTTTAGAATATTAACCCTCTAATCACAGACTGTTATACACCTAGATTTCAAAGAAAAATCAAGGGTTTCATGAAGAACAATGGAATCGCCTTAGGATAGAGAGAAAGGGTTGCATGTATAATTTGAACAATGAATGAATATGAAATAATGTTTGTTACGTTGTGTCTAAGCATACCACGAGCAAAATTCTATGTAACTAACAAGTAGGCATAAATCATATCACCTATAATGTTGAGTCTTGCACGTGGAGCGAGGCGTCGTTGTGGATCGTTGAGCACTGTACAGGTTATAGTCTGGTTTCAATAAAAACTTTTTCCCTTATTAAAACCAAGTTCACTATAACCAATGGCTCCGATACCAATCTGTCACACCCCCAAAATCCACGTGCGGAGTAGCACCGCTTGGAGGCGTGACTGACCAGGATCAAGCCACCAATCATATTGAACAAGCATGTAAGTAGTTTATAAAATCCAACACAATACAATTGGTGTCTAAACAAAACATAGTTTAAGTTGCAAGCAGAAGCATAATGTCTAAAACTAAATCATAAGTTTAAACGTTTCGAATGTTTAGCATGGCACACAGCTGTCCATGTCCCACAACGACTGCGCCTCCCTGTGCAAGCTCCATGAGTACCTATCGACCTACAAGGCATAGAACAACGAGTCAACAACAAAGTTGAGCGAGTTCACAATTGAGTGTTCAGCTAATGAGTTCGTTTCAGAAATCGTAAGTTTGTTTCATTACCCTGTATCCTTGTTTCCCAAACCTTTGCAATAATAAGTGGGGGCTTCCCATGTTGTATGGTACTAGACTATTTGTATATAGGTGTCCTTCCCAATCTAAGGACAGTAGTAAGTATGAGTTTACGTAGGTTTTACGTAAGTGCCCTTCCCCATCCGAGGACAGTAGTACGTAGAGAGTACGTAGGTTTAGCGCTGGTGTCCTTCCCAACCGAGGACAATAGTACATAGGTTTTACGTAGGTTCTAACACTGGTGTCCTTCCCCAAACCGAGGACAATGGTACGTAGGTTTTAGCACTGGCGTCCTTCCCAAACCGATGACAATAGTAAGTAGTCTAGTAGTGATAAAAGTACGGGTAGTCATACAAATCCCATTCCCAACCACCGGGAATCCCATGCCTTATAAAAGTGTGAACTCACCTTGGTTTGCTCGGCAGATACACGAAAAGGTTACTTGAGCTATATGGGGTCAACCACGTCCTAACATTTTTTTTTTTTTGGGTAAAGGGTTTACCCCGGTGATTTTATAAAATACCAATATAAAACAAGTAGGAAGCTGAAATACTCCCTAGTTCTCTTAGAGGCATACCACTAAGAGTGCAACACAGACAACTCAAAACAACCAATTACATCAAAAAGTAAACATAAAATGGTCTTCACTCTTCATTTAAGAAATCTTCTTTAGCCATCTTCCACTCCTCCAAAAATCGCTTAACATTAGAAGTTTGCTTATACTTGAAGGAGATTAATTTTGCTCTCACAGTGCTGATAATACCATCGGCAATTTGTTCCGGGGGTCTCAACCTGTTGCTGAAAAATCTCAAGTTTCTTTCACTCCAAATAGCATAAGCTGCTGCTGCCACAACCAATCTACTAGCAACCGCATAGACCGATTTCGAACTAGCTGTAGAAACGAGCCTGGCAAGAATATCCTCCCGTGCTTCAGTAACCGAATCCATGCCAATTTTACTCCTCACTTTGCCCCACACTACTTTGGAGTAAGAACAGTCGAAAAACAAGTGGTCATGAGTTTCTAAATCTGCATAACATAAAAGGCAACACATCTGATTCATCGAGCCCGTGACTGTATGATTCCATCGTAAAATCCTGTCCTGAGTCCAGAGTTTCTTTTTTAAAATGAGCCAACACACGAATGCATGTTTGGGAATATTAAATGACGACCAGATAATTGACGACCAAACCGTTCGCTGGTCACGAACTCTGATCGTTTCCCAAACCTCCTTAGACGAAAAGGGGACTAGCTTGCCATTCATATCCATCCATAAGACTTTATCTTGCATATTATTCAAGCTAAGAGGCCGTAGATTAAACAAAATAGGGTACTCGTCCCTCCAAGCTTCAGGCCATACCCACCTGCCATTACTAATAGCATCCGCAACACGAGACTTGATATTAAAGCCATATCTAGCCATTTGACGCGGCGTTATAATATTTCGTAAAGGACACTCAGACGACCATTTATCGAACCAAAGGGACGTGCTAAGACCATTACCAACCTTACTCCATAGATGATCCCGAAAAATATCTCTACACTTCATTAATCTTTTCCATCCCCATGGCGCCTTGGCTTGAACCGGAACATCCTAAATACTTCTGCCACGAAGCCTATGTAATTCGATCCAAGTGGTCCACAAGGACTTCCTCTCGGACAAAATGCTAAAGATGTGATAAGCCATTAGAGACTTATTGACATCCGATATCCGACGAATGCCCAAACCCCCTTCCACTTTTGGAAGACAAACATCCTTCCATGCCACTTTAGCTCTACTCTTCGAACCCGTATCATATCCCCACAAAAACCATTTCATTTTACACTCTAGCTCTTTGATGATGCTTACCGGCAAGATAAAGACTGAAGCCCAATACACATGGATTGAAGAGAGCACAGAAATAACCAGCTGGAGCCTACCTGCAAAGGAGAGAAATCTGTTTTTCCAGTCATTAATACGTTTAGAAACCCGCTCTACTAACACTTTGCAATCCTTGACCAGCAATCTCGACGCAAGCAACGGAACCCCCAAATACTTAATAGGAAGTCTCCCCTCCACAAACGGAACCAAATCAGCAATCCTATTCCTAGCCGAAGAATGAACATTACAAAAAAAGATGGAACTTTTCTCATTACTAGGAACAAGACCCGAAATCTCCTCAAACTCTTTTAACGAGCGCATAATAACCTTTACCGAGCCCACATCACCCCTCGCAAATAATATCAGGTCATCAGCAAAACATATATTGATAATCATTTGTTTCTGACACTTATGATGAAACCGGAAAGAAGAATCCAATTCAGCATTTTTATTAAGAATGAGAGTTAAAACCTCCATGACCATGGTGAACAAGTAAGGAGACATAGGATCACCTTGACGCAAGCCTCTCTTTCCTTTAAAATACCCGTGTATGTTACCATTCACACTAAGAGAAAACGAAGTGGAGGTGACACATTCCATGATCCAAGCTATAAACATCGGACGGAAGCCAAACCCATGCAAAACATCACGTAAAAATCTCCAATCTACCGTATCATACGCTTTTTGAATATCCACCTTCATGGCACATCTAGGAGGACCCGTTTTCCGATGATAATTATGCATTAGCTCTTGAGTCAGCATTATATTATCCGAAATCCTCCTGCCCGGAACAAACGCTGACTGGTTTTCACTTATAAGATCCTTTAAACCTTCAAGAATCCTAGTAGTTATAATTTTACTAATGCCCTTGTACACCACATTACAACACGATATAGGTCTGTAGTCTGTGACTACTCCCGGTGTAGAAACCTTTGGGATTAGCGCAAGAAAAGTGTGGTTGATCTCCTGAAGCAGTCTACCCGATTCAAAGAAATCGATTATAGCAGCCGTTACCTCAGTTCCAACAATATTCCAAGCCTTTTTAAAAAATTCCGACGTATACCCATCAGGACCCGGAGCCTTATTTTCATTAATAGAAAAAATAGCCTCTTTAACTTCTTCCGAGGACACTGGCCTGCACATCGAATCCGCCACAGTAGGGTTAAGAGTAACCAAGAATATTTCTTGATTAACTCGACTAATCATACCCCCATTCGAGCCCAAGAAATCTCGAAAATGATTAACCAAAGCCGTAGAAACTTCGTCACCTTCATAATTATTTCCATCCTTGTCTTTGATGACATTAATTTTGTTAATATGGTTTCGACATTTCAAAACATTATGAAAGTACGCGGTATTTAAGTCACCAGCTTCAAGCCATTTTTGTTTCGCTTTCTGTTTCAAGAATCTCTCCTCATCCATAGTAGCCTCCAAGTACTTCTTAACACAAACTGATTCGGCTGCTTTAATGCTCGGATTAAACGGGTCAGCGTCTAAGTTTTTCTGTAAATTATCCAGCTCAGCTTTCAAGTCAATTACCCTCTTATGAATATTACCTTGTTGTTTCAGCAACACTCTAAAAGGATGTTTAAGGCTTCTTAGCTTCTTAACAACCCGAAACATAGGAACTCCCAACACCTCTACGGCCCAACCATTATTCACCACTTGTAAAAATTCTTTTTTATGCGTCAAGAGATTAGTAAATTTGAAAGGTTTAGGTTTACTCCTAGACGCCATAAGAATTTTTAATAAAGCAGGGCAATGATCCGAAATACCATTTGGAAGAAAAACCGCATATGCATCCAAGAACTTATCCACAAAACTAATATTCCCCATAATTCTGTCCATTTTTCTCCTAATTCCAACCCCATCCTTTGGCCGTTGATTCCACGTATATTGCATACCATGAGCTCGAATATCCAACACTTGAAGATAATTAACACATTCATTGAAATCTCTCATAGCCACACTCACGGTTGACGAACCTGTGCATTTGTCTTCCAAGTTCAGGACCACATTAAAGTCCCCCATAATAATCCATGGATCCGATTGAACCACCTGTTTATGAACCTTCAACGATTCCCACAAATCCTTCCTTTCCTGATCATTATTACTAGCATAAACAAAAGAAATATTTATCATAGTTCCATATCTTTTGAAAATGACTTTAGTATGGACGACTTGACTAGTAGCATGCACAACAACGACATCCACATTTTCCACATTCCAACCTAAAATAATACGCGTACCTTTGTTACACATACTACCATTTGAAGTCCAATCCCACTTCCGAAACACATTATTACACACCTTGTTTAGATTATCCACTTGAACATGAGACTCTAGCACCGCTATAACTTGCAAGTTATTATCTTTTACAAACTTTTGAACCTCCTTTTGCTTGAGGGGGTGGTTCAAACCCCTCACATTCCAGGCCGCAACACTATCCATTGATAACTTCCTGATCAGGTGTGCTTGCACCTGTGTTATTGGAGTTCTTTGGTTGATAGTCATTCATGAAATCATACCCCCAACCTTCGTGTCAATTCTAACCTCATCCGTCTCTGATTCCCACTCATTATCATTATTCATATTACCGAGAGCATCAAAAGCGTTAGAAATTCTGATTACCGGTTCCTTGGGATTAGTCGGACCTTTAGAAGAACTCGGGTTTGTAGAATCCGTTTTCTCATTTGATTTCTTTGGTCTGTATATAACCCGCTGCTTTTCCTTCACATTGAACTGCTGTTTTGAACCTTTCTTACGTTTGTTACCACTCTTAAACCCCTGAGCATCTGTATGATCATTGTCATGAACCTCCTCATTATTTTTGTCAACGACTCTATTGGGGCAATCTGCACTCCCATGACCAAACACATTACAAGAATTGCAATGAGGTGGTTTCCATTCATACTCCACTTTAATGTTACTCTTAAGATAACCACCTTCTTCCACATTAGGAATCGCCACAGTCACACTGTCTTTCAATTCTTTGTCCGCATCCAGCTCAATAATCGCTCTCGCATATCCACTCCTGCCCCACGAGTCTAAGCACATCTTAGAAGTTTCATTATCAAGAACCTTTGGGTTACCAATCTTTGATGCTATCAAACTAAGACCATCTTCCGTATAAGCTGCCAAAGGAACATCATGCATCTTAACCCAAACGGGTACCTTTTTTAGTTCTTCCTTCTTCAGCTCAGTATTTGTTGACCACTGTTTCAAGAAAAGCGGACTGTTCCGAATCAGCCATGGTCCATCCTGTATAACTTGATCCATTCCTTCTTTAGACTTGAATTTAAAAAAGAAAAACCCTTTGCCATTCATCATACACTTTTGCAAAACATATTTTTCCCATCTCTGACTAACAAAGTACTCGACAACCGGAAATGCTAACCTTTTCCCCAGAAAATATCCGAATAAAACATTCTTAAACCGGTCCTGTACCTGTTTAACAGATGCAATCGGTATAGTAACATCCACTTGCACGTCTTCATCCGCTTTATTGTTTTCCATGAATCTGAAGTTAACCTTCTGAACTGGTTTGACTGTAGTTAGTTTCTCCGCATATGTCTGTCCTTTGAAATTGTTTACATTATCCGGTTCATGTTGTTCTGGACTGACTGGAATGGTGATCTTTTCTAGTTCATCAATAACATTAATCACTTTCGGATCAGAACTGGATTGCTGGACAACACCTCTTCGGGGAACAAAGATGTTTCCCTCAATATTTGTAACCTTACTGGCTAAACCCTGGAACGGTAATGGTGGCTTGAACCGACCATCCTGTACATTGCCTTCATGTTTTTTACGTTCATCCATGTTTACGATCCCACCTCTCTCACTTACTGAAACAAAAACACACCATGCACCAGATTGACACCACACGAGCAAAAACGAAAACCCAACCGAAACAACAAAACCCTAAATCTAGCAAAACCCTAACCCTTAAATCCTCACGAAATCGAATAGAGCACCCGATCAATCAAGGTTACTGCCTTACCAGTAGGACCGAAAGACCCAATACGCTATCCGATCAGATCAGACTTAGAGGTTAAAGCCGGCGAAGAAGAAACAAAAAAACCCAAGAAAAAACGAAACAGGAAGTGTTAACGAGTTCGTTACAAGAGTTTGATGAATCAAATCCTTGATTACAGACTGTTATACACCTAATGTTCGAAGAATTCAAGGATCCATGGAAGGAAAAAAATCGCCTGCTAGGGTTTTTTAGCATGCTAGATTCACATATATCAAATGAACTAATTAACCACGTCCTAACATGGTTACCATACAAGTCAGGTTTTGGTTTCAAGTAGTGCACATAAGTTTCACACAAGTTAACAGGTTACGAGCACGTAATGGTCATGGCACATGTTAACAGTTAAGTACATAACATATTTATACTTGTGCGATTCAAATGGAAGCCCAATAATATCCGGCCCAAATAACATTAGCAGTCCAACATGAATACGGCCCAACAAATAAACAGCAAACATTGGCTTTGTGCGATTCGAATGGACTTGTGCGACCGACCAGTCCTTGTGCGATTTGGGATTAGGCTTTGAGGCCCAACAGTCCAAGCGTTCGTGTGTGTGGCCCAAGCCTTGTGCGATCGGCACCGTCTTGTGCGATCCACAAGGTCTTGTGCGATCATGCAATGTGGTGCTGTACCCAGTGTTTAATCAGTTGCACTCTATGACTTGTGCGATGCACCTTGTGCGACCAGATCAGGTCTTGTGTGACCTGATCTTGTGCGACCGAGAGGGAAACTTGTGCGATCTGTTTTACTATCCGAATATTATGCTATTCAGTTACAATTATTCAACAGTTTCCTATCTTACATTGAATCAAGATAACAGTTTCCAAATCATACAATCATTCGATCAAAACAAGCAATTATCTACCATTTTTGAGAACCCTAATCGTATTCAAGCATGAACAACAATCTTAACCTTTAATCATAATAACAGATTCATGACTTAAATTACTAACATGCACTCTAACAATCTCAACACACCCAATCACCTAAACATATCTCGCACAACAGTCGATTAACATGCAATCGGTTCCAGGTCAAAATCATGCAAATCCAATTTGTTTGAACATCATCACACAATCCCAAATTCCCAGCCAATACTAATATCACAATATTTAAATGGATTTAGATTAATCATATGGAAACATCAAACAATCATTCATCATCTAATCATGCATAATATCAACAACAATAAAACACTAACCGGATTAGAGGATAAACAAAGGTTGATCCGAACAGAAAAGATCTTCGAGAGATGGGGATGTGTGGTCGCCGGCTTCGAGAGAGGAGAAGGAGAGAGGAGACAATGCTTAGGGTTTGGTGTGTGTTCTTGTTTTGTAACTAATGAGAAACAAAACTCCCTAAGTGGTATGTGTATGCGTATGAAGGAGTGGGCCGAACCCAGCTTTGGGCTGCCCTTGGTTCGGACACAAAGAGTGGAGCTCGAATGGGCTTGTGCAATCGGCCAAGTGTTGTGCGATCGGTTCGTTTTCCGTGATCACATTACATACATACATGTATTACACATAACCACATAACATAAAAACATAACATTCAATTAATCATCAAAGTTCACATAATCACATAACGTTCACACCGGTTACATCAACGTACAAAGAGAGGTTTGAAATACGAGTTGTCACAGGCACCATCTTCCTTTTGTTCTAACTGCTGCCTTGAGCCGCGTAGGGCTTCAGCCCTGACGTTTTCTGGTTTCAATGCTTCTACCTGAGCATCTCGTATCTGGGAAGGAAGACTCGATTGAATGGTGAGTTGTAATGCTCGCACACGCTTAGGTGTAGTATGCTTTCGCCTTAGGGCGTCGGCCACAACATTGGCTTTGCCCGGATGGTACTTGATGGCACATTCGTAATCATTCAATAGCTCGACCCATCGACGTTGTCGCATGTTCAACTCCTTTTGCTTGAAGATATGCTCAAGACTCCTGTGATCGGTGTAGATGGTGCACTTGGTACCGTACAGGTAATGTCTCCATATCTTAAGTGCGAAAATAACAGCTCCCAGCTCCAAGTCGTGTGTTGTGTAATTTCTTTCATGAACTTTAAGTTGGCGTGATGCGTAGGCTATTACCTTGTCACGTTGCATCAACACACAACCAAGTCCCTGGATGGACGCGTCACAATAAACCACAAAATCATCTGTGCCCTCAGGCAATGAGAGGATAGGTGCGCTACAAAGTCTACTCTTCAAATGTTGGAACGCTGATTCTTGAGCATCACCCCAACGATAGGTGACACCCTTCTGAGTCAGTAGAGTAAGCGGCTGTGCAATCTTCGAGAAGTCTTTGATGAACCTTCTGTAGTAGCCCGCCAAACCCAAGAATTGGCGGATTTCTGTTGGTGTGCGGGGTGCAGGCCAGTTCTTGATCGAGTCTACCTTGGATGGATCAACATGAATCCCATCCTTGTTTACCACGTGGCCTAGAAAGTGGACTTCACGAAGCCAAAAGTCGCATTTCGAAAACTTGGCATACAACTGTTCTGTTCGAAGGGGTTCTAAAATAAGCCATAGATGATGCTCGTGTTCCTCCTGACTCTTAGAATAGATCAGGATGTCGTCGATGAATACAATAACAAACCTATCCAGGTAGGGCTTGCACACTCTGTTCATAAGATCCATGAAAACCGCAGGTGCGTTTGTTAACCCGAATGGCATGACCAGAAACTCGTAGTGGCCGTAGCGAGTTCTGAATGCTGTTTTGGAGATGTCCTCGTCCCGGACTCTCAGTTGATGGTAGCCTGATCTCAGATCAATCTTTGAATAGAAGCTCGACCCTTGCAGCTGGTCGAATAGGTCATCAATGCATGGAAGAGGATAGCAATTCTTCACGGTTACCTTGTTGAGTTCACGGTAATCTATGCACATACGGAAGGTACCGTCTTTCTTCTTCACAAACAACACTGGAGCTCCCCAGGGCGAAGAGCTAGGACGAATGAAACCCTTATTCAAGAGTTATTGCAATTGTTTGGACAGTTCTTCTAGTTCGGTTGGAGCTAAGCGATAAGGTGCTCGAGCTATGGGCGCTGCTCCAGGAGCTAGCTCGATTTGGAATTCGACCTGGCGATGAGGTGGTAGGCCAGGTAATTCCTCGGGAAACACTTGAGGAAAGTCACGTACTACTGGAATATCCTCTATTTTCTTCTCTTTTGATGATGCGTCAGTAACAAGTGCTAAAATAGCGGTGTGGCCCTTTCGCAAACACTTCTGGGCCTTAAGAAAGGAGATGATGCCCACCACAGCACCACTCTTGTCGCCTTGAATTTCGAGAGGTTCTTTACCAGAACGGGGAATACAAACAATCTTCTCTTTACATAGGATCTCTGCTTGCTGTTGGGATAACCAATCCATCCCAATGACGATGTCGAAACTACCCAGAACTATAGGAATAAGATTGATGGAGAAGGTCTGACCCACTAAAACTAGATTACAACCCTTAATTATATGCGTGGCCTCTAGGCTTTTCCCATTTGCTAACTCTACTATGTGCTTGGTGTTCATAAGTGTTGGTGTGCGCTTGAGCATTTGACTAAGTTTTAGAGACACGTAACTGGTATCGGCACCCGAATCAAATAAAACAGTAACATAAAAGTCGTCAAGAAGGAACCTACCCATCACTACGTTAGGATCATTCCTTGCATCACCCTGACCCTACACGAACACTCGACCCCTGGCACCGTTGCCATCATTGTTTCCCCCATTGTTGCCCCCATTATTGTTCCCGTTTCCTTGGTTGTGGTTCTGATTCTGATTTTGATTTAACTGCGGGCAGTGTCTCTTGAAGTGACCTTCAGCGCCACACTGAAAGCATCCCCTGTTGCCCTGTTGTTGTTGCTGATTCTGCGGTGCTTGCTGTTGCTGCTAACGATTCTGATTTGCAAGCCGTTAGCTCCTGCAATCCTTGGCTTCATGACCCATCTTGAGACACCTGTGACAACGTCCCTTGTTGCACTGACCACTGTGGTGCCTGTTGCATTTGTTGCACTTTGGGTGGTTTCCTCGATATCCACCCTGCCCTTGACTACCAAAAGATTGCTGACCAGGACTCAGGTAGTCATCGATCTTCCGCTGCTGTGCCTGGGGCTGAACTGTAGTAGAACCCTTGCTGGAGGCTCCATCCCATTTTCGCTTGTTGTCACTGGGAATAGCAGAAGTAGTAGTAGTGGTAGTAGCACCGATACGTTTAGGCAGCTTGTTTTGTTCCACAGCCTGGTCTGTGAGACGATGAGTAAGACGAGTAACATCCTGGATGGTAGCAAGGTTAGCAGCAGTCACATGGCTTTGAATCTCTGGTACTAAGCCTTTGAGGTACAGCTCGATACGCTTGATGGGTGGATCCACCATAGTTGGACATAACACTGCCAGTTCATTGGATCGCTTCGTATACGCCTCTATCTCTGACCCCGTCATCTTCAGGTTAAAGAACTCCACTTCCAGCTTGTGGATGTCATCACGATTACAGTATTCTCGCTTGATCAGTTCCTTGAAGTCGTTCCATGGGGTGGCATTAGCAGCTGCCAGCCCTAACATTTGAACTTGCGCGTTCCACCAAGTCAACGCAACGCCTTCGAGGGTACCAGTGGCATACTTCACCCTACGAGCCTCAGGGCATTCACACATTTCGAAGACCGATTCGAACTTCTTGAACCAGTGGAGGAGTCCTACAGCTCCTTCAGTGCCACTGAAAGTACTAGGACGACAGTCCATGAACGTCTTGAATGAGCATACAGGTGGCTGAGCGTTCTGACCTGTTGTGTATATAAGAACAGGACAAAGTTAAACACAAGAGTTGGTTTATGAGAGTAGGATCTAAAGATCCTAGAGTGAGTTGCTACTGCAGGATATACCTCCTGCTTGAGCGGCTGCAAGTGCCGCAGCAACTTGTTCGTTGATCAAAGCCGTCAGCTGGGCTTGTGTGAGGTTGATTCGTCCACTCATGATCTTCACAATACAGAGAACACGAGTGAGAAGTGCGTCGTATTAATACGCAAGTGTTGAATGACAGAAGAGAGTGAACACACAGAGTTTTCAAGCAGTATACCATGAATCACATCACCTATAATGTCGAGTCTTGCACGTGGAGCGAAGCGTCATTGTGGATCGTTGAGCACTGTTCTGTTTATAGTCTGGTTTTATCCAAAAGTTTTCCCCCTTTTAAAACCAAGTTCACTATAACCAATGGCTCTGATACCAATCTGTCACACCCCCAAAATCCACACACGGAGTATCACCGCCTGGAGGCGTGACTGACCAGGATCAAGCCACCAATCATATTGAACATTGTAAGTAATAAATAAAATTCAATCCAACAATACGAAAGGTGTTCAAAACAAATCATAGTTAAGTGTTCAGCGGAAGCATAAATGTGAAAACCCAACATAAGTATTAAATTCGAAATGTTATAATGTTTTTAACATGGCACCCACTGTCCATGTCCCACAACGACCGCGCCTCCCAGTTCAAGCTCCATGAGTACCTATCGACCTGCAAGGCATGTAACAACGAGTCAAAAACAAAGTTGAGCGAGTTCACAGTTGATTGTTCAGTTATTGAGTTCGTTTCAGAAATCGTAAGTTTGTTTTCAGAATCATGTGTTACCCAGTATCCTTGTTTCCCAAACCTTTACAATATTTAGTGGGGGCTTCCCATGTTGTATATTACTAGACTAGTTGTATCTATACGTGTCCTTCCCAATCCGAGGACAATGATAAGTATGAGATTACGTAGGTTTTACGTAAGTGCCCTTCCCAATCCGAGGACAGTGGTACGTAGCGAGTACGTAGATTTAGCGCTGGCGTCCTTTCCAATCCGAGGACGGTGGTACGTAGCGAGTACGTAGGTTTAGCGTTGGCGTCCTTCCCAATCCGAGGACGGTGGTACGTAGTCTAGTAGTGGTATATGAACAAGTTCTGTCGTAGTTATTCAATCCCATTCCCAACCCACCGGGAATCCCATGCCTTAGAAGTGTGAACTCACCTTGGTTTGCTCGGTATGCTTAACTACTCGTTTTCCAATTAATCAGTCAAAGCCTATGGTTTGCACGTACACACAATCAGTAGACATTTACAAGTTTCGACTAACAGTCAAGATCATCACGTACATGCACAACAACTAACACATAGCATTTATCAGTTATACAGGCTCATGCAACCATGCTTTACATTTAACAGTACATGACTAACCTAGTTAATCCTTAGCAGACTTAATTGAGTTACTGTGCATGTTTAATAACTCGACGAAACACACTTGTTTCGTCGTGAACCCCTTCGACGAAACTCCCCTGTTTCGTCGTGATTACCCTCGGCGAAACTCCCCTGTTTCTTCGTGCCTGTTTCGTCGTGATTGGCGTTTCGTCCAGGATGCAATTCAGTTACGTCGCATCTACGGGAACCCTAATTACCTTAACAGTTGATCATCAACATCTAGGCTAATCACAGATTACATGTTATCATATTGTTGATACAAACAGTATTATCTATAGCTCAATACAACATCAAATTGATCATAGACAGTGGACATAAACCATTACAATCATAAGTATCAGATCTAGTCTAAATGATTGGCGACAGAATCTTCGAACCCTATCTGGTAACTAATTCATCATTACACTATCACATACAGATCATCAAATCCGTAATTTACGAGTATCATACTCATCAAACAATTGAATCTCAACATACAGATGATCATAACCATCTACCCATAGGCAAAGGTCATTTGATAATAACAATCAAATCACTCTATCCTGGCATCATGCAAATCAAATATGACAGGAAATTGAATCAGTTAGTTAATATCTATGCACTAACCGGTTACAAGGCGAACTAGCAAGGATTCGAGAGGGATGATGGCGAGAGATGATGGTTGCCGTCACACAGAGGGTAGGAAAAGAGAGTCTAGGGTTTGCTAAAAGAAATCTCTGTGCAAATTACGTAAATATATATGTATGCGAAACACAGTTGGGCCTTAACTGGGCTTCTGAGAAACCCGGGCCGGCGAAACACTGTGTTTTGTCGAGATGAAGGTGGCGAAACACTCCTGTTTCGTCGTAGTCGTTAATGGCGAAACCCTTGGGTTTCGTCGAACCCATTCAAGGTTTAAATAGTTTAAGTTTTTCAAACAGGTTACATGTTATATCACCAAACACCTTAATCACATTAAATATATAACATATCAATCACAATACGATTTAACATATTACAAACGTGTACAGTTGCAAAACAAACAAGTCGTGTAAACAAACAACTTAAACAATTAACGTGCAATTAATGCGAAGATGGAATCTTGGAAACTCGAGTTGTCACAAACCGAACCGACCCGTGAACATCAAATATTATATCAAGCCCGTAACCTCCTTTTCCGAAACCACGAAACCTATTAACATGCAACCCTAATTTACTAATTGCTCAATCATGGACTAATTCATGCTACTGAGTTCGATTCAACAATAACAAGCATTTGATTCGACCCACACAAAATCATGTTATTTATTCAAGTTCTTAGATCATGCACATCTTATCCAAACAAGCACTCAAAAGATCAAATACAACCGGAGAACTAAAACAATCAAAGAAGGTGATACACTAACCAGGATGTGAGATGAAATCGATCGGAGAACTTCCGGATGAAGGGGGGTCGCCGTCAGGTTCAAGGAGAGGAGGAGAGAAGTGTTTTAGGGTTTGATATGTTTCCAAAGATCACAACACCTATCCCACGTTCCCACTTGTATACGCATAATACAAAATTGGGCTTTGGGCTCCGATTGGGTTTCAAGGGTACTGGGCCGGGAGTGATAAGGGGATGGGGTGTGCGAATGGTGTAAGCCTCATGGAGTGTGCGACTCGGATGTATATGTGTGACAAGTTCTTTAATAGCTAACATATAAAATATCCAAACAACTTCTGTTCATTGATAACAATCATGTATAGCCAAACATAGTGTGCACACAGATGAAACGTAACGATACTAGCTACGAGGTTGTTGTGAAGTAGGTAATGTTAACCTTGAAAGTTCGGGTTGTCACATCATCCCCAACTTGAAAGAAATTTCGTCCTGAAATTTGATAAGCAGTCCCATAAAAACAGAAGTGGTAGCTCGGGATGAATGCGAGTTTCCTCGGGTGCCACATCATCCCCAACTTGAAAGGGAATTTCGTCCCGAAATTCACCAGTCGTAACAGGATTTGATTCATCAGTTTTAAACAATTGCGGATGCTTGAGTTTCATCTGATCTTCATGCTCCCACATGAACTCCGGTCCACTTCTTAAGTTCCAACGAACTCTCACGATTGAATTGACGTCGATCTTCAATTCTTTTTTTTTTTTTTTTTGGGTAAAGGGTTACCCCGGTGATTCTATATATTCACAACCAAATAACACAAGTAGTGTAGCAAACCTACACTAGTTCAATCATGAGACATGCCCCATGAAAGTAAGCCAAAAAACCAAACATTCAACACAAAAGAAACTACTAGACTCTAATATAGCAAAAACACAAAACAACTAACGACTACTCAACCACCTTCGATCTCATTAGAAAGACTTTGGATCTCCCAAGATTCAAGAAGCCTCTGAATGCTAGCAGTGTTCTTCAGCTTCACACCCATCAGCTTATACCGAACCATTTGAATAATAGAAGCACTAATAGTATCTGGAGGTCTTAGCTGATTCTTAAATAACCTAGCATTCCGCTCCTGCCAGATCATGTAACTCGAAGCCGCAACTAAGATTCTAGCAACCAGATTAGACGCTGACTTCGACCGGGCACGAACTAGAAGCCACTCCACAATATCACCCCAAATCGGCTGAACCGAATCCATACCCACCTTTTGTCTAACCATGTACCAGACTTGAGCCGAGAATTTGCACTCAAAAAATAAGTGATTATGGGAATCAAAGTTCTCATAACAAAGCAAGCAGCACATCATGTTCATATTTATCCTGAGTAAGTAACTTACCCCTCATGATTAACCACATAAAGAAAGCATGCTTCGGGATACATTGAGGAAACCACACAATAGAGCACCAATGAATTTCTGGTTCTGCATAGCGAATCGAGTTCCAAACACCCGTAGCAGAAATATCACTAATATGATCACCATCACGCCATAACATCCTATCACTTTTATTCGGGTCAATATTCACATTGTCAAGCTGAATAAGAACAGGATATAGATCCCTCCAAGCTATAGGCCACCTCCAAACCCCATTGTATCTAATATCAGCAACTGTAGCCTCCAAACTGAAACCCGCATTCGTGATCATTCTAGGTGAGAGAAAATCACCCAGCGGCCCCAACGAGCACCAGAAATCATACCACGCTGAAGTTCTAATGCCATTACCAACCTCGGTCCAAAAATGACTTCGCATTAACGGTCTCAGCTGTAATAACTTCCGCCAAGACCAGCAGCAATTAATAGGAACAGTGCATCTCCAGAAACTTTTGCCTTTAAGCCTGTACGAATGAACCCAATCGACCCACAGAGACTTACGTTTAGTGATAATACTCCAGATGTGAGAGGTCATGAGCGCTTTGTTTAAATCACCAATGCGTCTAATGCCTAAACCACCCTCATATTTCGGAATACAAATAGATTTCCAAGAAACCTTCGCCTTCCCTTTATGAAAATTGCAATCTTGAGACCAAAGAAAGTTCCGCATTCTCGCTTCCAAATCATTAACCACTCGAGTTGGCAAAATAAAAATAGAAGACCAATAAATATGCATAGAGGACAAAACTGAGATTATAAGTTGTAACCTGCCAGCAAAAGAAGACCAATAAATATGCATAGAGGACAAAACTGAGATTATAAGTTGTAGATGCATTACCTGATCGGATTGAGCTAGCACCATGACATCAAAAATTGCCGGGTTCCAACCAATAATGATTCTAGTACCCTTAACACACTTAGCTCCATTGGACGTCCACTCCCAAGAACGAAAAACAGATTTACAAACTTTATCAAGCTTACCAATGTCAACATGTGATTCCAAAATAGCACACAAACTAAGATTATAATCCTTCACCGCCTGCCGAACCTCTGATTATTTAAGAGAGCGGTTCAACCCTCTAATATTCCACGATGCAATACTAACCATCTTTAACCGCTGTATAAGGAGTGCTTGCCCCTTTAGTGTCTATCGGCTTGTAAGAACCTCCCACCATAAACTCATTCGTTTCATTATAAACTTCCATCACCTCCTCATCATCGGAGTCTTCAAAAGCATCACCACTCGGGCCTTTACTACTCTGTCCTTCATCCTCATCAACTGAATTTAAAACATTAAATGGGTTCGTCGACTGAAAATTTGGACCAGCCGACTTAACATTTAAAATCGGTTTATGTTTATTGGTAATCGGCCTATACTCAAACTCTTGTTTTGGTTTAGGAATATAAATACCCGGTTTCCTAGCTACCTTCTTGCTTTGCACTTCCATATAGCCGTCCTCATCAACTCTAGGAGTCGTCTTACTTTGAGATTTAACTTGATTACCAGGATGCCTAACACCTTTCTGAGGAGCATGTTTCCTTGGATTTTTTGGGCATGAATCATTAGAATGACCGAAAACACAACAAGTCGAGCACCTTAGAGGATCCCATTCGTATTCAACATACATCGTTTCCTTGATAAAACCCTCACCGTTCGGATTTGGAATAGCCATAGTGATTTTCTCTTTAAGTTCTTTATCCGCTGACACTTCAATAAGAGCACGTGCAAAACTACTTCTACCCCAATTATCCACACACATAGACGTTGTGTATGAGTCAAGCAGTTTTGGATCACCAATGGCAGTAGCAATCATACTAAGTCCGTCCTCCGTGTAAGCAGCAATCGGAACTTCATGGACTTTTACCCATAGTTGAACTTTATTAACCTCCTTCTTCTCTAGCTTGGTAGTAGGCGTCCATTCCTGAAGAAAGAATGGTTGTGACCGAATAATCCACGGACCAGAAGCTAGAACATCCAACATACCTTTTTGATCTTCGAACTTAAAGAAGAAGAAGCCATTTGCATTCATCATTGACTTCTGTAAACCAAACTTTTTCCAGTTATTTTTCACAAAATAATCAACCACATGATACGCAATACGATCTCCCAAAAAGTACCCATACAATGTATTCGCTAACTTATCCTGAACTACCCGAACCGATTCAACCGGAAGAACAATATCACAATCTTCGTGTTGCAAAGAACTCGCAAGGGACCTGAAATTAACTTTCTGGATTTTCTGATTTTTCACCGAGTCCGCATAAGACATAGGTTTAATCAGATTATCCTCGCCCTGTTCGCAGCCATCAACTAAACTCGGCCCACCCTGATTCAGATCAGATTTCAAATTAACATCCATTACCGGCTCCGTTATCATTATTAACTCATCAATGACATTGATTTTCTTTGGTTCCGATTGCATATTCTGAACAGTACCCCTACGAGGGAGTCGAGCATTACCATCAATATTCAAAACCCTATTCGCAAAACCCTTGTTCGAATTAGGAGGTTTCCCACGATCATGCACTTCTATACCATCCGTTTTGGGACGATCATTCATATCAGAATCAACAACTCTCTCCATGAATCAAGAAACCTAACAACCATGCACACTAATAACCGAAAACCCCAGGAAGCAACGAAGAAGAAAACACAAAAAACCCTAATCCTTTAAACCCTAATATCAGTCCTGAACCCTTAATTGATTAAACCAGCGTATCAATCTAGCTAAGTTACACTCAGTTAACCGCAATCAATAACAACCAGCTTAATAAATCAGAGTTTCGAATTGAAGATTAGGGCGGCGATTGAAGAAAAAAAAAACAGAAAAAACCCTATTTTTGGATCGATCCCTAATGCTAACGAGTTCGTTATAGAATTTTGAAGGATCAAAATTCTAATCACAGACTGTTATACATCAGATCACAAAGAAAAACAGGAGTTTCATGATGATCGAAAAATCGCCAAAGGAGAGAGAGCTAGTGTTTTTTTAGACCACCTTTTTCCATCCGATCTTCAATTCTTGCAATGGTACTACGAGTGTTTCATCAGCCAAACCCTTCTTTAGATTTGAGGCGTGAAAGACATCGTGATCGTTACCCAACTCATTAGGTAACCCAGCTTGAAAGCCACTTTGCCGATTCGCCCCAGAATTTTGAATGACCCCCACATAACGCGGGTCGAGTTTGCCGCACTTCCCAAAGCACACCACACCCTTCCAAGGTGAGACCTTCAGCATGACACGATCACCTATCGCGAATTCAAATGGTTTCCTACGCTTACCAGCATAGCTCTTCTAACGGTCACGTGCTGCCGCCATACGGTTTCTAATCTGGACAATCTCCTTAGAGCCAGATGGTATCAGAGCCAGGGCCGGACCGGTGGTGCCAGGTCCTGCGAGGATGCTGGACCCCTTAAGGGGGGTGGATTGTGACATCCCACATCGGTTATGAAGGGGAACAAAGGCTTCCTTATAAGGGGCTGGATACCTTCACCATCATGACGCGTTTTGAAAACCGTGAGGGGCGGACGTCGGGGGCGTGCTGGCCGCCAAAGCGGACAATATCATGGTGCGGTTACGCTGGGCTCTTACAGTTACCATACGAATCGGCATAGTTTTGCAGTTTGACACAAATAGTCCCTGCGATCGAACTAGTAGGTATGTCCGTTCTGGCATACCTTTGTTCTTATTTGGTTATTTATAATATTCACCGGGGTAATCCTTTACCCAAAAAAAAAAACTTGTTTTCGACACACCAAACCCTCCAAAACTTATTTCTAAGTTATGTAATGGTTATTTAAGGTATGTTAAGCCTATGTCACTGTTCCAGAGTGTTTGTCGCATTAAACTGATTACATTTGCGTATCAGTTTGCGTATAACTATCCAGAAAGCGATTTAAAGCTTGAAATCGAACTAGAATCAAATCGTAAAATCGTCAAACACAAATACACAAATATTAACACCAAAACACACCGTTTCATTGATAATTGATATTGTTTTACATCGTACATCGTTTACAGAGCACAGTTGTCACAGTCTCCCCTACTTTAGGAAATTTCGTCCCAAAATTTTAACTAGAGGAAACTTGGGAAAACAAATGTGGATATTTTGCTTTCATTTGGTCCTCACGCTCCCAAGTAAACTCGGGGTCACGTTTGGACTCCCAGCGAACTTTCACTAATCGAATTCGCTTGTTTTTCAATTTCTTGATTTCACGGTCCACTATCTCCATGGGTTTTTCGACAAAGTGCATTGTTTCATCAACTTGAATTTCGTCGAGTGGGATATGAAGATCAGTATCAGCTAAACACTTTCGTAAATTGGACACGTGGAATGTTGGGTGAATATTCCCAAGTTCAGGAGGTAGCTCTAGTCGATAGGCAACCTTTCCAATTCTTTCAACAATCTTAATTTTATCTGTTGTTTCCAGAATGAGCTCAGGTCCAGTAAGCTGAGCTTCACCAATCTCATTCCAACATAAAGGTGAATGACATTTTCGACTGTATAAAGCTTCGAACGGTTCCATATTGATACTGGCATGATAACTATTGTTGTAAGAGAACTCAATCAACGGAAGATGAGAATCCCAATTACCACCAAAGTCTATTGTGACAACTGTGTTCTGTAATCGATGTACAATGTAAAACAATGTTAATTATCAATAAAACAATGTTCTTTGGTGTTATTATATGTGTTTTGGTGTTATTATGTGTTTATTTGTGTTTGATGAATTTACGATTTGATTCGATTCCGATTTCAAGCTTTAAATCGCTTTCTGGAAGGTTATACGCAAACTGGTGCGTAAACGCAGTCAGTATAATGCAACAAACAATCAGGAATAGTGACATAGGCTTAACATACCTTAAATAACCTCCACATGACTTAGAAATAAGCTTTGGATGGTTTGGTGTGTTGAAATCAAGTTTGTTCGATCGCAGGGACTATTTGTGTCAAACTGTGAAACTATATCGATTTGTATAGTAACGAACATTCTGGAACTTGATGATAAGTTAAACATACCCTAAATATCCTTTACATAGCTTAGAAATAGGCTTTGAGAGGTTCGATATGCTAAAACAAACTTTATTGGTCATTCAGGGACTAAAAGCGTCAAAAGTGCATAAGTTTGCATTTTCGCGCATATCTTACGTTCTGAATATATCCGGACATCCAAAAATTTATGTAATCATTAAAATATTTTATTTTAGTGATTGGCTTGATAAAATTCCATTCGTCGCGGAATTTGGATCGTATTTGCGTTAGTTACGACTTCCATCGTAATTAACTGAATAACGCAACCGTACGACCAAACGAGCTGACATCTGAGATATTTTTGAGCATGTTTTGAGTTCCCTATTCTTTAACTTCATTTTAGAGCCTTGAAATGGGGTTAACGGGGCTTAAACGCATCGAAAAAGGCCTTAAACATGTGCAGGGACCATTTCTGCCATTTTGGCAAAAAGTTTGGAGCTGACACCTTGTGGTGCTGCGCCACCACCTTCTGCCTACCCCGTGGCGCAGCGCGAGCGCCTGATCTAGACAGAAACTTGATTTTGATCATTTTTCAGCAATGGGGTCCCCGGGGTCTATTTTGTAACTTTTTCAATATCATTTGCTGGTATTGGGGCACCCCTAGTATTGCAAATCAATGGGCATGAGGTGTACGGCCATGATCAAAGCTCATTTCCCGATAAACGATCCTAACGGTTGTGCCAAATCTATAAATACCCCCACCATTCTTTCTCAAAACCCACTTGATTTTTCTGAGATTTCTCTAAGTTGAAGTGTTAACCACTTCATACCTGAGAATACTTGGAAAATCAAACTTGCTTGGACCCGTTGTAAGTATTCCTTCGTTCTTTTTATGCGTTTTTAGCTTAAAAGTCAAACTGCATTTGACTTTCTGCATTGACCAGTTTATGGTCAATGCGAAGTTCATTTGAACTTCATAACGTAAGCGTAATCACGATGGTTATAGTCCCTAGTGACTATACCTACTGATTACCACGTTATCTAGGCTTAGTGACGAGTCGTAGTTTCGGCCAAAATGCGTATTCTCGCGTATTTTGTAACCAAACTACTTTTAGGTATCAAAACCGTTTGTTTTGATACCAAACCTGTTTTCTAAATTCGTTAAACATGTTTTAACATGTCTAACTCGTCACTTTTTGATTAGTGCTTGTGTAGAGTCGTAAGTCAAGCGGACTAAACACCCGCTTAGACTTTCGAACTCGACCCGTTTGGTCGATCATTAGGATCCGACCAAGCATGTTTAGTGACTGACCATAGTTGCATAGGGTATAACCTTCTGAGGTTATACCTTATGGTCACTTAGGTTTAATTAGTTGTATGATAGGTAGTTTATATGCCTTAGGTAAATGACCAAAATGCCCTTTTCATGCATAGTTGGTAATTAAGCATATGTAACATAAACTTTTGTATTTTTTTTTCTTTTTTGTATTTTTTTGGAAGTTTCAAAACTTAGTCTCCTTTCTTGTAATCGCCAAACTAGAGAGAGAGCATTAGGGTTGAACGTTTACTAGTTAATCGCCAAACTAGAGAGAGAGCATTAGGGTTGATCGAATTCATCTAGGGTTTATTTTCTTTTTTGTTTTCCATCGCCGCCTTAATTCTGTGTTTGTCTGAAGTTGTGTATAGTTATCTTAGGTTTATCGATCTCTATTGGATCTTGAATAACCAGGTTTACTATATGTTACGAATGAATGCATGGATTAGGGTTTACTAGAATTAGGGTTGTCTGTTTCTGATTCTGATTGGGTTTTTCTTGTTGATTTTCGTTTTCTGTGGTTTCTTGTTTATGCATGCTGGTTTGATTCACGTCGTTTCTGAGAGAGTGGTTTAATCCAAGATGGATGCTCGTAAGAATTATGATGCACAGCCGGACCGTGGTAAGCCACCTCTAAACTCAAAGGTTGCTGGTAGTCGCGGTATGAATGATGGTATTCCTAAACTTGCTCGAAGAGGTAATTTCAAACCGAATTCAGTTCCTAAACCGGTTAATGTAATAGATGACCTTGAGAAGATCTATGAGCCGGTTCCTTTGCCTGTCAAGGAATCTTCACCGGACATGGATTTTTCTCAGACTAGTATGGAAGACGGTGGGATTTCTGTTTCGAAAAGGATAAATATTATTGATGAACTCTCTAAGATTACTACTCCGGTTACCCTAGAAGCGGATCGACCGGGCTGTGAAACTTCGGGTGGAGAGGATGATACTTTGAAGCTGGAGTTAAATTCTGGGAATATGCCAATGGAGAATCTTGATGTTTTTTCTGAAAAAAATGTTAACTTGGAGTCAGATACGTCTAATGTGCAAAATAGTGTGAAGAAGCCTTCGTTTGTTTCCGTGCTGAAGAAGGATGTACAAGAGAAGGTTAAATTCAGATTTCTTGAAACGAACAATGTCGACGATGATGTAGATGTAACTATTCCGCTGGAATCGGTAAAGAAAGTCCAAAGCAGGTTTGAGAATGTCATTTATGGCTACTTCTTGGGTAAAAGGCTGGCCTTCCCTGTCGTTGAATATTTTGCTAAAAATACTTGGAAATTGTACGGATTAGAAAAATGCATGATGAACTCTAAAGGATTTTTCTTTTTTAAATTTTCGGACAAGGCGGGTATGGAGCAAGTGTTAACTGAGGGACCTTGGCTAATTCGTAATGTTCCGATTTTCTTGAGGGCTTGGACGACTGATGTTGAACTTAAGAAAGACGAACTTAAGCATGTTCCTGTGTGGGTTAAACTACATGATATTCCTCTAGCAGCTTATACGGATGATGGCTTGAGCTTACTTGCTTCTAGAATTGGGAAACCAATGTATCTTGATAAATATACTTCGAACATGTGCCTGGAGTCGTGGGGTAAAAGCAGTTTTGCGAGAGCTGTGATTGAAATTGATGCTAAACATGATATGAAGGAATCCTTAAAAGTGGCTATTCCAAACTTGGAGGGTGAGGGTGTCTCAAAGGCTACGATTGAGGTTGAATATGAATGGAAGCCACCTAGATGCCACCATTGTTGTGTATTTGGACATGAGAGTGAATCTTGTCCAAAACATGTTTATATACCGAAAGAACCAAATATGAAGCAAAAAGTGGATGATGATGGTTTCACGGATGCAAACAAGAAGAAAACTTCTGGGAATCAAAAGCCGGGTATTGTGCTGAACAAACCTAAGAAGAAATTTGAGTACCGTGTTGTCCAAAAACCGAACCAGAAACATGACAAATCTAATCCTCACAAGGCTTCCTCTTCGGCACATGTGGTTAACATTAGTAATTCCTTTGCTTCTTTAGATAATCTTCCGAATGAAGATTTCTTAGACTCAGACGTGGATGAAGTGTTTGAAAATGATGAAGGGGTGGCAAAAGTAATGACTGGTGGTGTCCAGACTACAGGGGCAAGCACTCCTGATATAGAGGGTTTAAATGGATAGTATTGCAGCTTGGAACATAAGGGGTTTAACCGCACCCCTGAAACAAAAGGAGGTCCGAAATGCTATTGTGGAGTTTGATTTATGTGTTTGTGCAATCTTAGAATCACATATTCAGGTCTCTAATCTTGATAAGATTTGTACCAGTATTAGAAGAACGTGGAACTGGACTTCTAACGGGAGTCTGTGTAGCAAAGGTACGCGGATTATTCTGGGATGGGATAGTAATATGGTTGATATCATGATTTTGGCTCAATCTGACCAGGTTATGCACACTCAAGTTCAATTCAAAAATAGTAAGAAAATAATGTTCTGCTCGTTTGTTTACGCGAAGAATTTTTACAAGGAGAGACGAGAACTATGGGATAGTTTGAAAATTCATAAAGCCTTTGCGCACGATAAACCCTGGGTCATTCTGGGAGATTTTAATGCAGCCTTATATTTGGAAGATAAATCCATGGGCTCTTCTTTAATTGACATTAACATGAGAGAATTTAAATCGTGTGTTGAAGATATTGAAGTTATTGATGTGAATCGTTCGGGTTGCCACTTTACATGGAACCAGAAACCGAAGCAGGGTATTGGAGTTCTCAAAAAAATTGATCGTATCATGGCCAATGTTTCTTTTATTCAGACGTTTCCAGAAGCTGTAGCTGTCTTCCACCCCTATCGTGTATCGGATCATTGCCCTTGCATCCTTAAAAATCCTAGATCGGTCTCTCACAAACCCAAGCCTTTTAAATTTCCGAACTTTCTGGTATTCAAGAAGGATTTCCCAGAAATTGTTAAGAAGTCTTGGGAGCAACAAATTTTGGGTATAAAAATGTTACAAGTGGTTAAGAAACTAAGGTCTCTCAAGAAGCCTCTGCGGTCTTTACTAGCCAATCAAGGGAATCTCCATGAGAAAGTTAAACGACTGCGAAGGGAGTTAGATGAAATTCAAGTTCTCATTGATGCTAATCCTTCGGATTCGGAGCTGAGAAGTAAAGAATCGAACCATTTGAAGGAATTTCAAGATGCTGTTTTGGACGAAGAAAGATTTTTAAAACAGAAATCTAAGGTTAAATGGCTGGAGGTTGGTGACTCTAACTCTGCATTTTTTCACAATTCTGTCAAATGCAAAAATCATTATAGTAGAATTGATGTTATAAAAGATGCTAATGGTAATACTTTTGAGGGAAGGGACGTTGGTAAAGCTCTGGTTACCCATTATGAATCGTTTTTTGGCCAAAGGGGCGTTATTAATTGTTTGCCTACTAGTGACCTATTCCTGCATAAGATTGATGAAACTACAGCTCAATACATGATTCGTCAGTTCTCTAATGAGGATATTAAGGAAGCTATGTTCTCTATTGGTTCATTAAAGGCTCCAGGTCCGGATGGCTATTCATCGGATTTTTTCAAGCATACTTGGCATATTATTGGTGACGACATATGTGATGCAGTTCAGGAATTTTTTCAGTCGGGTAAAATCCTTAAGGAAATAAACCATACTTTTTTGGCTTTAATTCCTAAAGTTTCGACTCCTGATACTGTGTCTGACTTCAGGCCCATCGCTTGCTGTAATGTAATCTATAAATGCATTAGTAAGCTTATCACAACTAGAATTTTGGAGGGATTGAACAGTGTAGTTAGTTTGAACCAATCAGCCTTTATTCCAGGGAGATGCATTTCTGACAATATCCTACTAACCCAGGAATTGCTTCATAATTATCATCGGGATTATGGGCCCCCTCGTTGCGCGTTCAAAGTTGATATTCAAAAAGCTTATGACACGGTCGATTGGAATTTCTTGGAGGCCATTCTTAAGGGGTTTGGTTTTCACCCAGTTATGATTGAATGGATTATGGTATGCGTCTCTTCTACCTCTTTCTCTATCTGTGTTAATGGTAATGTCTTTGGTTATTTCAAAGGGAGGAGAGGATTAAGGCAAGGTGATCCGATGTCCCCATACCTCTTCACCCTAGTCATGGAAATCTTGACATCCATTTTGCATAATGCATCGACTATAGATTCCTCATTCAGATTCCATAACCGGTGTGTCAAGCAGAGGATTATTAATCTTTGCTTTGCGGACGACCTTTTCTTATTTGCTAGAGGGGAAGTTGCTTCAGTCAAAATGATCATAAGCTCTCTCAACCGGTTCAAAGAAATGTCGGGCTTGCACCCTAGTCTTGCTAAAAGTACTATCTTTATGTGTAATATTGAGAGGAGAACTAAAAGGAGGATTCTTAGTATGGTTCCTTTCCAACAAGGAGAATTCCCTATTCGGTATTTGGGTGTCCCTCTAATTACCACTAAACTATCTTATAAAGATTGCAGGGTACTTACTGATAGACTGGAAAACCGTATCACCAATTGGAAAAACAAGACTCTCTCTTTTGCGGGGCGGCTGCAATTAATTCTTTCGGTTCTCTCGGCGACGAGTACTTACTGGGCATCTGTGTTTACTCTGCCAGCTAGAACTATCAAAGAACTTGAGAAAAAAATGAGAGGTTTTCTTTGGAGCCAAGGTCCGCTGATGAAAGGTAAATCGAAAGTCTCTTGGAACTCTGTTTGCCTTCCTAAAGCCGAAGGTGGGTTGGGAATTCGAAGGTTAAATGATATGAATATCAGTCTTATGACTAAGCATATCAACAGTATTCTATCAGGTAGACAATCTTTGTGGGTGGACTGGGTAAAAATTCATCACTTGAAAGACAGGAATTTTTGGGACATCCCGATTCTAAGTAATTGTAGTTGGGGTTGGAGGAATCTTTTGAAAGGCAGATTGCATGTGCAACGATTTTTCTGGTTCAAAATAGGAGATGGTAAGTCCACTTCAGCTTGGTATGACTCGTGGTGTGATCTGTGTCCGCTGGGTAATCTTATTTCTCCATCGATGATGAGACAGGCTGGTCTATCTATTCATTCGAAAGTTGCAGATCTTATATCGGATGGAAATTGGAATTGGCCGATCCACTGGTTAACGTCTTATCCGGTCTTGAATCAAATGCCATCTGTTAACCTCTCAGAAGGGGTTAGGGATGTCATTTTGTGGAGAGACATTGAGGAGCGCCTGGTCCCGTTCAGATCTTCTGACGCGTGGGAGTGCATTCGTTCTCGTGGCAATCAGGTGAGTTGGTACAATCTGGTCTGGTTCTCGCAATGTATACCTAGACATGCATTTGTTCTATGGCTCGTTTTCAGAAGGAAGTTAGTCACACAAGACAGGTTAAGGCAATGGAACATTGATAATAAGGATTGCATGAACTTAATGTGTTGTTTGCTTTGTCATAATAACATTGACTCGCATTATCATCTATTCTTTGAATGCAAATATGCGACAGAGGTTTGGATGCGAGTTAGGGATAATTCAGCCATGAAAGCCGTGGGATCTAATTGGGACGAGATTGTGAACTGGTTACTTCCTCGGGCTAGGTCGAGATCTATAGCCTCTATTATTGGAAAGCTCTTGGTTGCGGCTTCAGCTTATTTTATCTGGCAGGAAAGGAACTCAAGGTTTTTTAACAATCAATTGCGGCCTCCGGAAAAATTGGCTGACCACATCATCAATAATGTACGACTAAAGCTCAAATCGTTAAAATTCAAGGACACAACACATGTGCGGCGGGTTCTACAAGAGTGGGAGATTAATTTTGAAGATATTTTCTTGTAATCTTTCATTTTTGGCTCTTTGTTTTCCCTTTGTCTGGGTTGTTTTTATTGTTCTTGTTTTGTTTACACAATAGCGGCATGTCGCTTTTGTGAACTAGGTGGTGTTTTTGCCTCCTACTTGTTCTTATTTGGTTGTGATTAATAGATTCACCGGGGTAACCCTTTACCCAAAAAAACACAAACTTTTGTCATATAACTGATTGTGCTACATATTTAAACATATTTAGGCATATAATACTTGTCATAGGACTAGTTAGACGTCTCGAACGCGCATTTGCGCGCACGACGCGTTACCTTAATGGGTCGTAATGGGTCGAAAGCACTTAGGTTAGGTTCCGATCTAGAATGTAGACTTTGTTAAACCATATCACATGAGTTCCAACACTCATTTGGTTTACAAGACCTCATTCTATCCGATCTTCCGATTTAGGGGTCTATTGTTTGACTAGTGATTCGATTAATAGGTGCTGCTTGATTTCTCTGGTTTACTTGAGTTGTTGAAGTTCTATTGATTGAGGATACTTTTCACTTCATGTGAGTACATAGTTCCCCTATTTTACTTTTTTCAAATTGTTTTGGGGTGATTCATATGTATCAAAACGATTTCGATATTTTAACGATGGTTTCAAAAACGATTAAGATGGTTTATATTAAACTAATAACGATTTCGATAATGTGAACGAACTTGTTGGTTGTAGTTACATAACAAATGACATTTATTAATTTTGGCCGAACCGACCAGTATTAGGTTATGGTACCATAGGATCTGACAAATCCCGTTATCAGACTGCACCCATGGTTATGTGTGGGTTAGGTGGGTAACGACTGAATCTGTGATTGTTAACTTACCCTTTGGTGGTTTGTTAATGCGAGAAGCGAGATAGTCGAGTCACGAAGGTTTGAATGTTATTAGCGAGACGACCAAAAATAGTTTTCACAATAAAAACGAGGATGATTTAAACGAGTTAAACGATTTGCAAAACGATTTAAACGAGTTAACGATTTGGAAACGATTTGAACAAGATTAAACGAATTGGATAAACGATTGGTTTTTGGTTAAGTGTTTAGATAATGGGACGGGTGTAATATGGTGAAAGCATGGTAGATACGCCGCTGGTACTTCTTATTTATAAGTGTTTTCAACATATTACATACGATGGCGTTATTTAGTTCACTTGGGTAAACGATTTTAAAACGATGTCACATAACGATGTTTTCGAAAGGATATAAACCGTACGAGATTTATTAAACTAGTTAATACGAAATGTTTTACTATTTGGTTTACTAAAACAAATGTTTTTGGGTTAAGAATCATGGCTACGAGGTTTTATAAATTATAACCCGCTTGATTTGAGTTGGTTAATTAAGTTGCAATGTTATACTCTTTTCAAAACATGGTTTTTAATAAGGTATTGCAACATGTAAACAAGCCATGATTCCGATACTCTCATAAAACCTATGTACTCGCCAGCATTTCTTTGCTGACTTTGTTTTTACATATGTTTCAGGTGATGTTGCTTGATGTTGACTACTAGGATGCATGAGTCACATAGGATCTGGACGAGGCCTTAGTGAAATAATAACAATGATAGTCGATATGTAACTCATTTGTTTCGTGTTAAAACAATGTAAATTACTTATCAAATAAATAAAATGAAACTCTTTTTGTATCCATGGTTGTGAAACAATAATTATGTTACAACACTCCCTGACGTTTTCGCCACGATTTGTTGTTTTACGTGGTCGGGGTGTAACAGAAGAGTTGGTATCAGAGCCAATGGTTATAGGGAATTAGGTTATTAGTAATTCTTTGACCTTGACTATAACTTTCTAGGACCCCAACGCAAGTTTTCTTGCATTTAGATTTTTAAAACAAACCCGTCACCTACCCTTAGGTGATAACCACAATGAGAACACAAATTCGAATCTTCTTCGAAAGTTAGTCATCCGTTCTAGGATGATTGATTACTAGGTTTTGAACCCTTCCAGTTTGACTCATATTTGGCTTGGTGCCTTCTGAGTTTTCAAAATCTCATCAAAGTTTGGGTCTAAATAATGTGAACACGTGCAAACTGGAAGAGTGAATGCCTGTACCCTGAGTTTTCTGTCCAAGGCTAGAGTGTTCGTACAAATCCACATAATCGGACAAGTCACTCTTACCTGGGAACTCTTGGGGTGAGTGTTCACTTATAGGCGAGTATGTCTTCGCGATACATTATTTTGACTCATTTACTTCGATTAGTCACCGCGTGTCGTTTGTTTGTTCGAGGTAACGAACAAATGATCGCCTTCCTTGTGTTTTGTCGATATTTTCAGTACCTCTTTTGTTTTTCCTAATTGTCAACTTTACTCGTTTCTCATATTTCCTTGTTAGACAATGCCTCCTCGATGTGATGCTCAATCTTTTACTGCTGAAGAAGTCGCAACCCTTGTCTCTCAGCAAATGGCTACTGTGCTTCCAGGCGTTGTGACCCAAATCCACGAGTTATACTACAACAATAATAATATAACAATGCACAGTGTAATTTCAAGAATTTCAATTCTGCTAAGCTGCTAAAGTTTTCTGGGTCGCAAGGAGCAACTGCGCTCCTACAGTGGTTCGAGAGCATCGAAAGCACATTCAGACATGTGCAATGTCCGAATGGGCGTATGGTTGAATTTGCATCAAGTGTGTTTGAGAAGCGTGCTCTTACGTGGTGGAACGGAGTGATGTGCGATAGGGGTGCCGAAGTGGCGTTGGCACAAACATGGGAAGAGCTTTGAGCTCTCATGATGAAAGAGTTTTGTCCCCGTCATGAAATTCGAGCTTTGGAACGAGAGTTTGACGATCTAAAGCAAGATGGGGGAGAACACCGTGCACATACGGATCATTTTGAGGAACTCATTCTTTTGTGTCCTACTATGGTTACCCCGTTGGAGAAAGCGATAGAGAGGTATATCGATGGTTTACCTGATTCCATACAGGATATTGTGACTGGCATTAATCCTACTACTGTTCGTTACGCGATCGAGTTATCTGCTACCCTGACTGAGTCTCAAGTCAGGAAAGGTAAACTTACCCGCAAGGGTGATAAGAAGAAGCCGACCGATTCTGTCAAGGAAAAGGGTAAGGGTAAGAAAGGTGAGTCGTTGAAGAAGTCGAGAAAGCGAAAGGGTGCTCAGAATTTTGTAGTAACAGCTCAGAACCCTCAGAACCCACCGGCTCAACCGCCTGCGAAGAAAGTGTATGCCGGTACCGCACTTCATTGTGCTCGCTGCAACGGTCATCATGTTGCACAGCAAGCTTGTAAGCAATGCACAACGTGTGGTAAACTTGGGCATCTGGCCAACGTCTGTCGTTTGGGTCAGAATCAAGCTGCTCATGTTCAAGCTCCAGTTCAGGGAAATGCTGCTAGATTCCCACAGGGTTCATGTTTTAATTGTGGAGAGTTTGGTCATTTTCGCAACAACTGTCCGAGGTTGGTGAATGCAAATGCGAATCTGAACGTGAATGTCAATGCGAATGTGAATCCCGCTCGTGGACGAGCGTACAACTTGAATGCCAACGAAGAGAGGGCTGACAACGAGGTTGTCAATGGTACGTTTCTTGTTAACAATCGACCTGCGTCTATTCTTTTTTATTCTGGTGCCGATAGAAGTTTTGTTTCGTTATCTTTTGAATCTTTACTTGTGATACCTAGAACTAAACTGAGGAAACCTTTATCTGTCGAAGTTGCTACTGGTAAACCTCTTGTTCTCGATTCTGTTATTCGTGGTTGTCAGTTAAACCTTGATAACCATCTTTTTCCTATTGACCTCACACTGATGCAACTTGGGAGTTTCGATATTATTGTGGGGATGGATTGGTTAACCAAACACCATGCTGAGGTGGTTTGTTTCGATAAGATTGTTCGTATTCCTCTTCCGTCTGGCGACGTTCTGGAAGTTTGTGGCAAAAAACCATCTGGTGGCTTGAAGCTTATGTCGTGTACGAAAGCCCAAAGTTATTTGCGAAAAGGATATGTTGCTTTTCTAGCACATGTCACCGAGGAGAAAGGCAAGAGCAAGAATATTCAGGATATTCTGATTGTTCGGGATTATCCAGAGGTGTTTCCTGATGAACTGCCTGGTTTGCCCCCAGTTCGTCAAGTCGAGTTTCATATTGACCTTGTACCCAATGCCAACCCGATTGCGAAAGCACCTTATCGTCTTGCACCGTTGGAGATGCAAGAGTTATCTAAACAGCTTCAAGAGTTATCTGATAAAGGATTCATCCGTCCGAGCTTTTCACCATGGGGTGCTCCTGTCCTCTTTGTGAAAAAGAAAGATGGATCTTTTCGAATGTGTATCGATTATCGTGAGCTTAATAAGCTTACCATCAAGAATTGATATCCCCTACCTCGAATTGATGATCTCTTCGACCAGCTGCAAGGTGCCTCATGCTTTTCCAATATCGATCTGCGTTCTAGGTATCATCAACTTCGTGTTTTCGAAGAAGATATTCCCAAAACTGCTTTCCGTACAAGATATGGGCATTACGAGTTCACTGTCATGCCTTTTGGTTTGACGAATGCCCCAGCTATCTTTATGGACTTAATGAATAGGGTCTGTAAACCTTATTTAGATAAGTTCATCATTGTGTTCATCAACGATATTCTCATTTATTCAAAGTCTCGAGCCGAGCACGAGCAACACCTTCGCTTAACATTAGAACTCCTTAAGAAGGAACAACTTTTTGCTAAATTCTCCAAGTGTGAATTTTGGCTTAAAGAAGTTCAGTTCTTGGGTCATATAGTCAACGAGCAGGGTATTCATGTGGATCCATCCAAGATTGTTGCATTTAAGGACTGGAATACGCCGACGACACCTACAGAGATTCGATCTTTTCTTGGTCTTGCTGGTTATTATCGTCGATTCATTTCTAATTTCTCGAAGATCGCGGTTCCACTCACTGCTTTGACTCAGAAGAATAAGCCTTTTGAGTGGGGACCCAAGCAAGAAGAAGCGTTCCAAACGCTGAAACAGAGGGTTTGTGATGCTCCTGTTCTATCATTGCCCGAAGGAAACGATGATTTTGTTGTCTATTGTGACGCGTCGAATCTAGGACTTGGTTGCGTTCTTATGCAACGAGGTAAAGTCATAGCTTATGCGTCTAGACAGCTGAAAATTCACGAGAAGAACTATACGACTCATGATCTTGAGTTGGGAGCTGTGGTTTTCGCGCTTAAAATCTGGAGACACTACCTCTATGGAACGAAGTGTGTGGTTTTCACAGACCACAAAAGTCTCCAGCATATTCTTAATCAGAAGGAGCTGAACATGAGGCAACGACGCTGGGTTGAGCTCTTAAAAGATTATGATTGCGAAATTCGCTACCATCCTGGTAAGGCGAATGTCGTGGCTGATGCGCTTAGTCGAAAGGAACGAGTCAAGCTTCATTCTATTCAGACTTTAACTGATATTCAATCTCATGTCCTTCAAGCTCAACGATCTTGTGTGATCAAAGGCTTATTGAAATATGAGCTACCGCTTCAAATCGAACTTAAACTCGAAAGGAAAGACGATGGTTTGCTTTATTTCAAGGATCGTTTGTGGATTCCGAAACAAGACGATCTTCGCACCTTGGTAATGGACGAATCTCACGAGTCAAGATATTCTATCCATCCTGGTGCTGATAAAATGTACAAGGATCTTCGTACTCAGTACTGGTGGCCTGGTATGAAAAAGGATGTTGGGTATGTATCGAAATTCCTAACTTGTCTCAAAGTCAAGGCTGAACATCAACGACCTTCTGGTTTGCTTGTACAACCAGAGATACCGGTTTGGAAGTGGGAGAACATTGCAATGGATCTCGTCACTAAGTTACCGCGTACGTCTAAAGGTCATGATGCTATTTGGGTTGTTATCGATCGTTTAACAAAATTAGCTCATTTTATTCCGATTAACGAGGATCTATCTGCTGATAAACTTGCAAAGATTTATGTTGATGAGATAGTATCTCGACATGGTGTTCCTTTGGATATCATTTCTGATCGTGATGCTCGATTTTCATCTCATTTTTGGAAGACCATGCAATCTGCTTTGGGAACCCAACTGAATCTAAGCACTGCTTACCATCCCCAAATAGATGGTCAATCTGAGACGACGATTTAAACTTTGGAGGATATGCTTAGAGCATGCGTGATAGACTTTGGTGGTAATTGGGATTCTCATCTTCCATTGATCGAGTTCTCTTACAACAATAGTCATCATGCCAGTATTAATATGGCACCATTTGAAGCTCTCTACGGTCGAAAATGTCATTCACCTGTCTGTCGGAATGATATCGGTGAAGCTCAGCTAACTGGACCCGAACTCATTCTAGAAACAACAGACAAAATCAAGAAAATCCGCGATAATCTTGTGACAGCTCGAAGCCGTCAAAAGAGTTATGCAGATATGCGACGCAAGCCCTTAGAATTTCAAGTCGGAGATCGTGTCCTACTCAAGGTGTCACCTAGAAGGGAGTGGTGAGATTTTGAAAGAAAGGAAAACTTGCACCCCGATATGTTGGACTGTTTAAGATTGTGGAAAGGATTGGGAAGGTTACCTATCGACTAGAGCTACCTCCAGAGCTTGGAAATATTCATCCGACTTTTCACGTGTCCAATTTGAGAAAGTGTTTAGCTGATGCTGATCTTCACATCCCTCTCGACGAGATCCGAATCGGTGAAACAATGCACTTTGTCGAGAAACCTGTGGAGATAGTGGACCGTACATTCAAACAGTTGAAGAACAAACGGATTCGATTGGTCAAAGTTCGCTGGGAATCCAAACGTGGCCCAGAATTTACTTGGGAACGTGAGGACCAGATGAAGGCGAAATATCCGCATTTATTTTCACCAACTTCCTCCAGTTAAAATTTCAGGACGAAATTTCCTAAAGTAGGGGAGACTGTGACAACTGTGTTCTGTAATCGATGTACAATGTAAAACAATGTTAATTATCAATAAAACAATGTGCTTTGGTGTTATTATATGTGTTTTGGTGTTATTATGTGTTTGTTTGTGTTTGATGAATTTACGATTTGATTCGATTCCGATTTCAAGCTTTAAATCGCTTTCTGGAAGGTTATACGCAAACTGGTGCATAAACGCAGTCAGTATAATGCAACAAACACTCTGGAATAGTGACATAGGCTTAACATACCTTAAATAACCTCCACATGACTTAGAAATAAGCTTTGGATGGTTTGGTGTGTTGAAATCAAGTTTGTTCGATCGCAGGGACTATTTGTGTCAAACTGTGAAACTATATCGATTTGTATAGTAACGAACATTCCGGAACTTGATCATAAGTTAAACATACCCTAAATATCCTTTACATAGCTTAGAAATAGGCTTTGAGGGTTTCGGTATGCTAAAACAAACTTTATTGGTCATTCAGGGACTAAAAGCGTCAAAAAGTGCATAAGTTTGCATTTTCGCGCATATATTAAATTCTGAATATATCCGGACATCCAAAAATTTATGTAATCATTAAAATATTTTATTTTAGTGATTGGCTTGATAAAATTCCATTCGTCGCGTAATTTGGATCGTTTTTGCGTTCGTTACGACTTCCGTCGTAATTAACCGAATAACGCAACCGTACGACCAAACGAGCCAACATCCGATATATTTTTGAGCATGTTTTGAGTTCCCTATACTTTAACTTCATTTTAGAGCCTTGAAATGGGGTTAACGGGGCTTAAACGCATCGAAAAAGGCCTTAAACATGTGCAGGGAGCATTTCTGCCATTTTGGCAAAAAGTTTGGAGCTGACACCTGGTGGCACTGCGCCACCACCTTCTGCCTACCCCGTGGCGCGGCGCGAGCGCCTGATCTGGACAGAAACTTGATTTTGAGCATTTTTCAGCAATGGGGTTGAACTTGGGGGTCTATTTTGTAACTTTTTCAATATCATTTGCTGGTATTGGGGCACCCCTAGTATTGCAAATCAATGGGCATGAGGTGTTCGGCCATGATCGAAGCTCATTCCTGATAAACGATCCTAACGGTTGTGCCAAATCTATAAATACCCCCACCATTCTTTCTCAAAACCCACTTGATTTTTCTGAGATTTCTCTAAGTTGAAGTGTTAACCACTTCATACCTGAGAATACTTGGAAAATCAAACTTGCTTGGACCCGTTGTAAGTATTCCTTCGTTCTTTTTATGCGTTTTTAGCTTAAAAGTCAAACTGCGTTTGACTTTCTGCATTGACCAGTTTATGGTCAATGCGAAGTTCGTTTAAACTTCATAACGTGAGCGTAATCACGATGGTTATAGTCCTTAGTGACTATACCTACTGATTACCACGTTATCTAGGCTTAGTGACGAGTCGTAGTTTCGGCCAAAATGCGTATTCTATCGTATTTTGTAACCAAACTACTTTTAGGTATCAAAACCGTTTGTTTTGATACCAAACCTGTTTTCTAAATTCGTTAAACATGTTTTAACATGTTTAACTCGTCACTTTTAGATTAGTGCTTGTGTAGAGTCGTAAGTCAAGCGGACTAAACACCCGCTTAGACTTTCGAACTCGACCCGTTTAGTCGATCATTAGGATCCGACCAAGCATGTTTAGTGACCATAGTTGCATAGGAAATAACCTTCCGAGGTTATACCTTATGGTCACTTAGGTTTAATTAGTTGTATGATAGGTAGTTTATATGCCTTAGGTAAATGACCAAAATGCCCTTTTCATGCATAATTGGTAATTAAGCATATGTAACATAAACTTTTGTCATATAACTGATTGTGCAACATATTTAAACATGTTTAGGCATATAATACTTGTCATAGGACTAGTTGTGACAACTCGAGTTTTCAAGGTCCCTATTCGATTTAACTCAATACTTCTTTGCAAAGTGTGTTTTCTTTTATATATATATATATATATATATATACATTGGATGTGCAAAATAAGTGTGTTTTATATATAAATGATGTGCAATATGGGTGTGTTGTTGATTTATGTTTAGTATGAATAATGTGGTATACTTACTAAAATATGGGAACCTTGGCCGAAAACACCCCCATCCGAAAACACCTTCCTCACGAAAACACCTGAGTGTTTTCGTCAACTATGGCCAGCGAAATCAAAGTGGGCCTTTGGCCCATTAACGATCAATTATATCTTTGCCTCAACCTTTGTGTGAACTGGTAACCGGCAACAACCCTAACCACCTCTCACCTCCTTTTCCTCTACCCTTGTGTGCGACGGCAACCGTGAGACCTTTGGAACCTTTTGCATTGACTGGTTTATTGTCTTTTCTGCTTGGGTTAGTGATTTACACATTTTGTTCTTGATTTCGATATACTTGATTAATTGATTATGTAACTGTGTGCGAAACATGATATCAACTTAGGGTTCTAGGATTTGATAGGATCGAATGCATAGTCTTGAAAGATCTGAATTATTAAGGTGATCAGGAATCCGATTATGTGATATGTCATGCTAATCGATTGGTTGATGTATGTATGTATATATGTTAATTGTTGAACTGAATAATGATTCTGTTTACATGATACTTGAATGACGATTCAGATTGTATTGATGATTGATGGATGAATAAATTAGGTGATTGTATGAATAGATCAGGTTGATCAAAAGGTTGTTATAATCGATGTAAATGTTAGGCGAAGATTAGGGTTTCTGGGATGTGTAATGGTTATTGATGAACATGTGTTGCACCAACGAAATCACAGGATTCAGACGAAAACACTAATCTTGCAAACCGTTCGTTGCTGCTGCTGTTTATTTCGTGTGGCAGGAGCGAAATGCTCGATTGTTCAGGAACCAGACAAGACCTCCAGATGTATTGGCCAATTTAATCTTGCAAACCGTTCGTTATAAGCTAATTGGAGTCAAGTTCAAGGAGTGTAATAGGGTGCGAAGAATCTTGGAATCATGGGAAATCTACAGCAACAAGTTGGACGATGATGGCGGCTGATTCCCATTGTGTTTATTTTTTCTAGATTATAGTCTAGTGGTTTTTGTTTTAGTGGTACTTGGCTGTTATTTTTGGTTTCTTGGTGTACTTTCATGGGGAATGTCCCATGTTTGAACTAGTGTGGGTTTCTCCACACTACTTGTTTTTAAGTTTGTTGATATATAAAATCACCGGGGTAACCCTTTACCCAAAAAAACACTAAGTGTTTTCGTCACACCCTAAACCTCACGAAAACCCTTGGATTTCGTCGCCTGGGGTTTTCGTCGAAAGTGATTTCGTCACCCAAGGGTTTTCGGCTAATGATCCGTAACTCGTATGTTAAATCTGTTATTTTGTTAACTCTGTTAGTTCGCTAAATCTGTTAAGTTAAGTTGATTAACTCTGTTAAAGTTTATTAACTCTGTTAATTATATAACTCTACTAGTCTGTTAACTCTATTAGTTAACTAACACAGTTAGTTTATTATTCCTGTATGTATGATAATCCTGTTAAGTTGTAAACTTTGTTAAACCTGTTAACCCTATCAAGTATGTTAATGAATAACCATGATTAGAACAAACTGTGAAGGACATTTATATGAAGCATGAATTGCATGACTTTGATTAACTGCTTATGTGATACATGATAATTGCTTAGGCATACTTTGTGACATAGATTGCATGTGAAACATTACGAACTTGAACTGATTGAGTATACGTGCACACTATAGGACTTGACTAATTTCTTGTGAGCACATAGTCTAGCATACCGAGCAAACCAAGGTGAGTTCACACTTCTAAGGCATGGGATTCCCGGTGGGTTGGGAATGGGATTGAATAACTACAACAGAACTTGTACATATACTACTACTAGACTACTTACCACCGTCCTCGGATTGGGAAGGACGCAAGCGCTAAACCTACGTACTCGATACGTACCACTGTGCTCGGATTGGGAAGGGCACTTACGTAAAACCTACGTAATCTCACACTTACCACTGTCCTCGGATTGGGAAGGGCACTTACGTAAAACCTACGTAATCTCACACTTACCACTGTCCTCGGATTGGGAAGGGCACTTACGTAAAACCTACGTAATCTCATACTTATCACTGTCCTCGGATTGGGAAGGACACCTATAGATACAACTAGTCTAGTAATATGCAACATGGGAAGCCCCCACTAAATATCGTAAAGATTTGGGAAATAAGGATACTGGTTAAAACATGGTTATGGAACAAACTTACGATTTCTGAAATGAACTCAATAACTGAACAAACAACTGTGAACTCGCTCAACTTTGTTGTTGACTCGTTGTTACATGCCTTGCAGGTCTATAGGTACTCATGGAGCTTGCACAGGGAGGCACGGTCGTTGTGGGACATGGACAGTGGGTGCCATGTTGAAAACATTATAACATTTCGAACTTAATACTTATGTTGGGTTTTCACATTTATGCTTCCGCTAAACACTTAACTATGTTTTGTTTTGAACACCTTTCGTGTTGTGGGATTGAATCTTATTTATTACTTACAATGTTCAATATGATTGGTGGCTTGATCCTGGTCAGTCACGCCTCCAAGCGGTGATACTCCGCGTGTGGATTTTGGGGGTGTGACAGATTGGTATCAGAGCCATTGGTTATAGTGAACTTGGTTTTAAAAAGGGGTAAACTTTTGAATAAAACCAGACTATAACCTGAACAGTGCTCAATGATCCACAACGATGCTTCGCTCCACGTGCAAGACTCAACACTATAGGTGATATGATTTATGTTTATATTGCCTACTTGCTAGTTACATAGAACCTTGCTCGTGGTATGCTTAGATAAACGTAACAACTATTGTTTGAAAACACTTGTGTGCTTACTCTCTTCTGTCATCGCATTTTCGCGAACCTTTCTCACCTATGTTTCCTTTGATATGAAGATCATGAGTGGACGCGTTAACCTAACTCAAGCCCAGTTGACGGCTTTGATTAACCAACAAGTTGCTGCGGCACTTGCAGTCGCTCAAGCAGGAGGTCAGAACGCTCAGCCACCTGTATGCACGTTCAAGACTTTTATGGACTGTTGTCCCAGTACTTTCAGTGGCACTAAAGGGGCTGTTGGACTCCTCCACTGGTTCGAGAAGCTCGAATCGGTCTTCGAGATGTGTGAATGCCCTGAGGCTCGTAGGGTGAAGTATGCCACTGGTACTCTCGAAGGCGTTGCGTTGACTTGGTGGAACGCGCAAGTTCAAATGTTAGGTCTGGCAGCTGCTAATGCCACCCCATGGAATGACTTCAAGGAACTGATCAAGCGAGAATACTGTAATTGTGATGACATCCACAAGCTGGAAGTGGAGTTCTTTAACCTGAAGATGACGGGGTCAGAGATAGAGGCGTATACGAAGCGATCCAACGAACTGGCAGTGTTATGTCCAACTATGGTGGATCCTCCCATCAAATGTATCGAACTGTACCTCAAAGGCTTAGTACCAGAGATTCAAAGCCATGTGACTGTTGCTAACCTTGCTACCATCCACGATGTTACTCGTCTTGCTCATCGTCTCACAGACCAGGCAGTGGAAAAAACAAGCTGCCTAAGCGTATAGGTGCTACTGCTACTACTACTTCTGCTATTCCCAGTGACAACAAACGAAAATGGGATGGAGCCACCAGCAAGGGTTCGACTACAGTTCAGTCCCAGGCGCAGCAGCGAAAGATTGATGACTACCAGAGTCCTGGTCAGCAATCTTCTGGTAGTCAAGGGCAGGGTGGATATCGAGGAAACCACCCAAAGTGCAACAAATGCAACAGGCACCACAGTGGTCAGTGCAACAAGGGACGTTGTCAGAGGTGTCTTAAGATGGGTCATGAAGCCAAGGATTGCAGGAGCTCACGGCCTGCAAATCAGAATCGTCAGCAGCAACAGCAAGCACCGCAGAATGAACAACAGCAACAGGGCAACAGGGGATGCTATCAGTGTGGCGCTGAAGGTCACTTCAAGAGACACTGACCGCAGTTAAATCAGAATCAGAACCACAACCAAGGAAACGGGAACAATAATGGGGGCAACAATGGGGGAAACAATAATGACAACGGTGCCAGGGGTCGAGTGTTCGTGCTGGGTCAGGGTGACGCAAGGAATGATCCTAACGTAGTGATGGGTAAGTTCCTTCTCGATGACTTTTATGTTACTGTTTTATTTGATTCGGGTGCCGATACCAGTTATGTGTCTCTAAAAGTTAGTCAAATGCTCAAGCGCACACCAACACTTATAAACACCAAGCACACAGTAGAGTTAGCAAATGGTAAAAGCCTAGAGGCCACGCATATAATTAAGGGTTGTAATCTAGTTCTAGCGGGTCAGACCTTCTCCATTAATCGTATTCCTATAGTTCTGGGTAGTTTCGATATCGTCATTGGGATGGATTGGTTATCCCAACAGCAAGCAGAGATCCTATGCAAAGAGAAGATTGTTCGTATTCCCCGTTCTGGTAAAGAACCTCTCGAAATTCAAGGCGACAAGAGTGGTGCTGTGGTGGGCATCATCTCATTTCTTAAGGCCCAGAAGTGTTTGCGAAAGGGCCACACCGCTATTTTAGCACTTGTTACTGACACTTCAACGAAAGAGAAGAAAATCGAGGATATTCCAGTAGTACGTGATTTTCCTCAAGTGTTCCCTGAAGATTTACCTGGGCTACCGCCTCATCGCCAGGTCGAATTCCAAATCGAGCTAGCTCCTGGAGCAGCGCCCATAGCTCGAGCACCTTATCGCTTAGCTCCAACCGAACTGGAAGAACTGTCCAAACAATTGCAAGAACTCTTGGATAAGGGTTTCATTCGTCCTAGCTCTTCGCCCTAGGGAGCTCCAGTATTTTTTGTGAAGAAGAAAGACGGTACCTTCAGGATGTGTATCGATTATCGTGAACTCAACAAGGTGACCGTGAAGAATCGCTATCCACTTCCACGCATTGATGACTTGTTCGATCTGCTGCAAGGGTCGAGCTACTACTCAAAGATTGATCTGAGGTCAGGCTACCATCAACTGAGAGTCCGAGATGAGGATATCTCTAAGACAGCATTCAGGACTCGTTATGGGCATTATGAGTTCCTGGTTATGCCTTTTGGATTAACAAACGCACCTGCGTTTTTCAGGGATCTTATGAACAGAGTGTGCAAGCCCTACCTGGATAAGTTTGTTATTGTATTCATCGACGATATCCTGATCTATTCTAAGAGTCAGGAGGAACACGAGCATCACCTACGGCTTATTTTAGAACTCCTTTGAACAGAACAGTTGTACGCCAAGTTTTCGAAATGCGACTTTTGGCTTCGTGAAGTCCACTTTCTAGGCCACGTGGTAAACAAGGATGGGATTCATGTTGATCCATCCAAGGTAGACTCGATCAAGAACTGGCCTGCACCCCGCACACCAACAGAAATCCGCCAATTCTTGGGTTTGGCGGGCTACTACAGAAGGTTCATCAAGGATTTCTCGAAGATTACGCAGCCGCTTACTCTACTGACTCAGAAGGGTGTTACCTATCGTTGGGGTGATGCTCAAGAATCAGCGTTCCAACATTTGAAGAGTAGACTTTGTAGCGCACCTATTCTCTCATTGCCTGAGGGCACAGACGATTTTGTGGTTTATTGTGACGCGTCCATCCAATTGTGTGTTGATGCAACGTGACAAGGTAATAGCCTACGCATCACGCCAACTTAAAGTTCATGAAAGAAATTACACAACACACGACTTGGAGCTGGGAGCTGTTATTTTCGCACTTAAGATATGGAGACATTACCTGTACGGTACCAAGTGCACCATCTACACCGATCACAGGAGTCTCGAGCATATCTTCAAGCAAAAGGAGTTGAACATGCGACAACGTCGATGGGTCGAGCTATTGAATGATTACGAATGTGCAATCAGGTACCATCCGGACAAAGCCAATGTTGTGGCCGACGCCCTCAGTTGAAAAGATACTACACCTAAGCGTGTGCGAGCATTACAACTCACCATTCAACCTAGTCTTCCTTCCCAGATACGAGATGCTCAGGTTGAAGCATTGAAACCAGAAAACGTCAGGGCTGAAGCCCTACGTGGGTCAAGGAAATGATTAGAACAAAAGGGAGACGGCGCTTATTACGTTACAGGGTGCATTTGGGTCCCACACTATGGAAACTTACGCGAGCTGGTGATGGATGAAGCACATAAGTCTCGCTACTCGGTACATCCTGGTTCGGATAAGATGTACCACGACTTGAAGACTACGTATTGGTGGCCTCGCATGAAAGCCCACATAGCAACTTACGTCAGCAAATGTTTGACTTGTGCGAGAGTCAAAACTAAATACCAGAAACCATCGGGCTTACTTCAACAACCAGAGATACCACAATGGAAATGGGAGCAAATTTCCATGGATTTCGTTACTGGCCTGCCTAGATCTCAATGTGGAAATGATACTATTTGGGTGATCGTGGATCGACTCACAAAGTCTGCACACTTCTTGGCTATCAAGGAAAAGGATAAGTTCTCCACCTTAGCAGCTGTTTACCTTAAGGAAGTTGTCTCGAGGCACTGGGTGCCAACCTCTATTATTTCCGATCGTGATGCACGTTTTACTTCTGAACTGTGGCAAGCAATGCACAAATCCTTTGGCTCACGTTTAGACATGAGCACCGCCTATCATCCACAGACGGATGGGCAGTCTGAACGCACCATCCAAACTCTTGAAGACATGCTTAGGGCATGTGAGATTGATTTTGGCAATGGCTGGGAAAAACATCTACCGTTAGTGGAATTTTCGTATAATAACAGCTACCACACCAGCATTCAAACCGCTCCGTTTGAGGCATTGTATGGACGTTGTCACACCCCCAAAGTCCACCATGCGGAGTATCACCGCTTGGAGGCGCGACATGACCAGGATCGAGCCACCAATCATATTGAACAACACAATTAAGTAAATAAAACCAACTACAATACGATTGGTGACCTAAAGAAGGTAACCGATTTTAAGATAACAGCGGAAGCATAAAACGTAAATTCAAAACATAAGTTCACAGTTCATAAGTTTTAAGACTCAAACATAAGTTCCATAAGTTCATAAAATTAATTATTAAGTACGGGATATAACAACCCATATTCCACAATAACCTTCTCGTGCAAGCTCCCAAAAGCATCTAGCGACCTGTAAGGCATGTAACAACGAGTCAACAACAAAGTTGAGTGAGTTCACGTTTGGTTGTTTAGTTTTAAGTTGTTTCTGAAAAACGTGGTTTGACTTTCGTTGGCTTAATTGCCGTGGGGGTTACCCCGTAGTTGAAAGTATGTTTAACCAGTTCCTTTTCCATTACCCAAACCATAACCATAATCAGTGGGGGGCTTTCCCCATGTGAACTACTAGACGGTATGATATCGACTACTACGCAAATAAGCTGTGCCCTATATCAGCGTCTATCATCACTGATAGTCCGCCATAGTCCATTAGTACATGCCTGTCCGACCGGCACGGTGTGAGGTTTGTTAAACCTAATAGCGCTATTAACAAATGACCCGCTCGCCATTGGCCTCGGCGATTAAGTCGATATAATGAAGAGGGACTTATTGATAGAGTTTTGTCTAGCTAGTTTTTAAGGTTGTTGTCCTACACCAGGAGGACGAACGTACGTATTCTGCACAAGGAGAATTCATAGGATTAATAATCGCACCCTACCTATGGAGGATGGCCGTACATATCCTCCCAAGGGGATATGTAGATTTAGTTTTAATTCTTTAACCCATTCCCAAACCACCGGGAATCCCATGCCTTAGAAAGTGTGTGAACTCACCTCGGTTTGCTCGGTTAGATTCTCAAATATAGCTAACAGTCAAGGTCGGTCAATCACGTCCTAATATGATTACCAGTTAGTCATTTAGTGATTTTTACATAGAGCACAAAGTTCCTACACGTATCTATCACATAGCATGCATCACTTTAACGGTTTATGCCCATATAAGTTTCCCATCCATTCCCCACTCTTAAACAAACATACGATAATGCACATAACACATATAACATGTTATATCATTCATGGATAACCTACCCGACATTTAGACATGCAAATTACAACTTATGTCATTTCAGCATGAATATTCAAAACCGGGCTGTTTTCGGACATTTTAATAAAATAGTTAACTTATTCCAAAAATTCCCAAATTTTTACAGAATGTCTTAAACGTTCCAAATTTTATTGTGTAAAAATATCGGGGTCTAGTTCATTACTAATAAATATTTTATAAAAATTCATTTTCCGGACTGAACTCAGATTTATCTTTTTCTGACCACAGTCCACGGAATAATTTATTTAAAAATCGTCGTAAGTCCGATTTATGAAATTCTAGTGAGATAATTACAAATACATCGGTGGTCATCTACAGTACAAGTTTCATGATCTAACTCTACACAGAACTCAAGTTATGACAGAAAACAAAACGCATATTTTCGGCAGAAAAATGCAGCTCTAGCTGCTGTTACAAAATGACGCTTTAAAAATAGTAAACGAAGTCCAAAAATTATGATTCCGGTATCATGTTTCATCTTCTTGTTTAAACCCTTTTTAGTGTTCTTGTAGATTTAACATATTACATCTTTTAATCATGAAACAAGATGAACAAAGGTGACATAAGGAACTTACTACTAGCTTAAAGCAAGGGATGATTCTTAGTGAAGAAGATGGAGAAGATGATGGTGAAAAGCTAGTGAAAGAAGCTCCTTAGAAAGCCCTTCAACTTGCAACCTCCATAGATCACCTTCAAGCTTTAATGAAACTTGGAACTTGGATGAAGATGGTGGTTATGTGGTGGTGAGGGTGGCGGTTTTGGGGGAGCTGAAAGTGAGAGAGAGAGAGGGTGGGGTGAGAGAAGTGAAATCTTGAAATGATATGGTGTAAGTAGGAACCATACTTTATAATCTTCCTTGTATATTTTGTTTAGTGGATCAAGCAACAATCACAAAAAAAACATGGACAAGATATTATAGAAGATATGTTGGTGATCTTGTGGGTCCATGGTGACCAATTTTCAGTTATATGGGGGGGGGGGGTTAGATGTAACTTTGTGACTAATGTGTAAGTATAAGTTAGAATCCAAGAAACTAGATTACATATGTTAGTTAGTTTATTTGTGGTGGGTGTTAGGGTAAACGGGGACCATGACTAGCTCAAAATAATTAATTAATATGTTTGACAAATATTTGGTGTCCCGGGTAATGTCCGGTTGTTTGGTCGGATACTGTTCCGCTAAATTGTTTAATTGTTCCGTAAGGCGTCTTATATATATATTTTTGTAACCCAATTAATTCCTAACACATAGGAAAATATACCGGACTATTTAGTAACTTTTCTGTGTACTACTAGTATGTTAACACGCATATGTAAGTATAACACCATAAATCAGAGAGTAGTTAAATGATTCAACACAATCACCAAGCACTTTAATTATCATTAAATAATCGTACGGAATACACGTAATTTTGAGGGTTGTCACATTCTCCCCCTGTTAAGAAAATTTCATCCCGAAATTTAGTGCGTAGTTACTGAGGAAGCTAGTTAAGTTGCGGTGTTTACTGGCTTTTCCTGGGGTGTCACATCATCCCCCCGTTGATTTGGAATTTCGTCCCGAAATTCTGCAGTAGCTTCAGCCTCAGTATTGGTTGCATTTTTCTTAAACAGCTGGGGGTACTTGAGTTTCATTTGGTCTTCTCGTTCCCAGGTATACTCTGGGCCACGACGGGAATTCCAACGAACTCGGACAAGAGGTATCCTGGTACGTTTGAGAATCTTAACATCTCGATTAGTAATCTCTACTGGTTCCTCGACGAATCGCAGCTGGTCGTCGATAGTGAGCTCTTTGAGAGGAACTATGATGGTCTCGTCTGACAGACACTTCTTCAGATTTGACACGTGGAATACGTTGTGAACTCCACTGAGTTCTTCAGGTAGATTCAACCTGTAGGCGACTTTGCCAATTTTCTCAATGATTTCAAACGGTCCGACATAACGCGGATTGAGCTTGCCTCATTTGCCAAAACGGACTACACCTTTCCAAGGTGAAACTTTGAGTAGCACTCGATCCCCAACCTGGAACTCGAGTGGTTTTCTTCCCTTATCAGCATAGCTTTTCTGACGGTCACGAGCTGCCGCCATTCGCTGTCGTATCTGAGCAATTCTCTCGGTGGTATCCACCACAAGTTCTGGGCCAGTGATTTGGCTGTCACCAACTTCTGCCCAACAGAGAGGTGATCGGCATTTGCGTCCATACAATGCCTCGAACGGAGCAGCCTGGATGCTGGTGTGGTAGCTGTTGTTATACGAAAACTCCACTAGTGGGAGGTGCTTTTCCCAGCCATTACCAAAATCGATTACACATGCCCTAAGCATGTCTTCAAGGGTTTGGATGGTGCGTTCAGATTGCCCATCCGTCTGTGGGTGATAAGCGGTGCTCATATCTAAACGTGAGCCAAAAGACTTGTGCATAGCTTGCCACAGTTCAGAAGTAAAACGCGCGTCATGATCAGAAATGATGGAGGTTGGCACTCCGTGCCTTGATACCACTTCTTTTAGGTAAATGTCTGCAAGAGTAGAAAACTTATCCGTTTCCTTGATGGCCAGAAAATGTGCAGACTTGGTCAGTCGATCCACGATCACCCAAATGGTATCATTTCCGCGTTGAGATCTGGGCAGACCAGTAACAAAATCCATGGAAATTTGCTCCCATTTCCATTTCGGTATCTCCGGTTGTTGAAGTAGGCCTGATGGTTTCTGATATTCAGTCTTGACTCTCGCACAAGTCAAGCACTTACTGACGTAGGTTGCTATGTGGGCTTTCATGCCAGGCCACCAATACGTAGTCTTGAGGTCGTGGTACATCTTATCCGAACCAGGATGTACCAAATAACGAGACTTATGTGCTTCATCCATCACAAGCTCGCGTAGGTCTCCATAGAGTGGAACCCAAATGCGTCCGTTAACATAGTAGGCACCGTCTTCCTTTTGTTCTAGTCGCTGCCTCGATCCTCGTAAGGATTCAGCCCTGATGTTCTCTGCTTTCAATGCTTCAACCTGAGCATCGCGAATCTGAGCGGGAAGGTTGGATTGGATGGTAAGCTGTAAAGCACGTACACACTTAGGTATGGTATCCTTTCGACTGAGGGTGTCGGCCACAACATTAGCCTTGCCCGGATGGTACTTGATCGCACATTCGTAATCATTCAAGAGTTCGACCCATCGGCGTTGTCGCATGTTTAACTCCTTTTGCTTGAAGATATGCTCGAGACTCCTGTGATCGGTGTAAATGGTGCACTTGTTACTGTACAGGTAATGTCTCCATATCTTATGTGCGAAAACAACTGCTCCTAACTCCAAGTCATGCGTAGTGTAGTTCCTTTCGTGAACATTAAGTTGGCGCGATGCGTAGGCAATGACCTTGTCACGTTGCATCAATACGCAACCAAGTCCTTGGATGGAAGCGTCGCAGTAAACCACAAAATCATCTGTGCCTTCAGGCAATGAGAGGATAGGCGCGCTACAAAGTCTATCCTTCAAGTGCTGAAATGCGGACTCCTGTGCATCACCCCAACGATAGGCGACGCCATTCTGAGTCAGTGAGGTGAGAGGTTGCGCAATCTTAGAGAAATCCTTGATAAACCTTCTATAGTATCCTGCCAAGCCCAAGAATTGGCGGATATCTGTTGGTGTACGGGGTGCAGGCCAGTTCTTGATTGAGTCAACCTTGGATGGATCAACATGAATTCCATCCTTGTTTACCACATGGCCTAAAAAGTGGACTTCGCGAAGCCAGAAGTCACATTTCGAAAACTTGTCATACAACTGCTCTTTTCGAAGAAGTTCCAGCATAAGTCGTAGATGCTGCTCGTGTTCCTCCTGACTCTTCGAATAGATCAGGATGTCGTCGATGAATACAATAACGAACTTATCCAGGTAAGGCTTGCACGCTCGGTTCATGAGATCCATGAAGACCGCAGGTGCATTCGTTAATCCGAAAGGCATGACCAGAAACTCGTAATGGCCGTAACGAGTTCTGAATGCTGTTTTGGAGACGTCCTCCTCTCGGACTCTCAGCTGATGGTATCCAGATCTCAAATCAATCTTAGAGTAATAACTCGACCCTTGCAACTGGTCGAACAAGTCATCAATGCATGGAAGAGGATAACGATTCTTCACGGTCACCTTGTTGAGTTCGCGGTAGTCAATACACATTCTGAAAGTACCGTCTTTCTTCTTCATGAATAACACCGGGGCTCCCCAAGGCGAAGAGCTAGGACGTATAAAACCCTTTTCCAAGAGTTCTTGTAGTTGCGTAGACAATTCTTTGAGTTCTGATGGAGCTAGACGATATGGTGCTCGAGCTACTGGTGCTGCTCCAGGAGCTAGCTCGATTTGAAACTCAACTTGGCGATGAGGCGGAAGACCAGGTAATTCCTCAGGAAATACCTCAGGAAAATCGCGCACAATAGGAATGTCTTCTATTCTCTTCTCTTCCATTGATGTGTCAGTAACGAGTGCTAGAATGGCGGTGTGGCCCTTTCGCAAACACTTCTGGGCCTTAAGGAAAGAGATAATGCCTACGACAGCACCACTCTTGTCGCCATGAATCATGAGAGGTTCTTCACCAGAACGAGGAATGCGGACGATCTTCTCCTTGCAAACAATCTCCGCTTGATGATGAGATAGCCAATCCATCCCAATAACGACGTCAAAACTACCTAGTGTGATAGGAATAAGGTCGATAGAGAAGGTCTGACCAGCTAAGACGAGGTTACAACCTTTAACTACGTGTGTGGCTTCAAGACTTTTACCGTTTGCTAGCTCTACCGTGTGTTTGGTGTTCAGAAGTGTTGGAGTGCGCTTAAGCATTTGGCTAACTTTTAAGGACACATAACTAGTATCGGCACCCGAATCAAATAAAGCAGTAATAAAGAAGTCGTCCAGAAGAAACTTACCCATCACCACGTTGGGATCGTTCCTTGCGTCACCCTGACCTAGCACGAAAACACGACCCCTTGCCCCATTACCATTGTTGTTTCCCCCATTGCCGTCTCCATTGTTGCCTCCATTGTTGTTCCCATTGTGGTTCCCGTTTCCTTGGTTGTTGTTGTTCCGATTCTGGTTCAGTTGGGGGCAGTTCCTCTTAAAGTGGCCTTCAGCGCCACACTGAAAGCATCCTTTATTGCCCTGTTGTTGCTGCTGTTGGTGGTTCTGTGGAGCTTGTTGTTGTTGTTGGCGATTCTGATTTGCAGGACGCGGGCTCCTGCAATCCCTAGCTTCATGGCCCAGCTTGTGACATCTCTGACATCGACCTTTGTTGCACTACCCGCTGTGATGCTTGTTGCACCGGTTGCACTTGGGTTGGTTTCCTCGGTATCCACCCTGTCCTTGATTACCGGAAGATTGCTGACCAGGACTCTGGTAGTCATCAGTCTTTCGCTGCTGAGACTGAACCGAAGCAGAACCCTTACTGGAGTTCCCATCCCATTTTCGCTTGTTGTCGGTAGGTGCATCAGAAGTAGTTGTGGCACTGATTCGTTTGGGCAGCCTGTTTTGCTCCACCGCCTGGTCAGTGAGTCGATGGGCCAACTTGATGATTTGCTGTATGGTACCCAGGTTGGCTGAAGTCACGTGACTTTGAATCTCTGGTACAAGGCCCTTGAGATACAGCTCAATTCGTTTGATGGGAGGGTCCACCATGGTAGGGCACAAGATGGCCAGCTCATTTGACCTTTTCGTATACGCCTCAATCTCAGACCCCGTCATTTTCAGGTTGAAAAACTCCACCTCTAGTTTGTGGATGTCATCACGGCTACAATACTCTTCCTTGATCATTTCCTTGAAATCGTTCCATGGGGTGGCATTAGCAGCAACCAACCCCAGCATCTGAACCTGAGCGTTCCACCACGTGAGCGCTATTCCTTCAAGAGTACCAGTAGCATACTTCACTCTACGAGCCTCGGGGCATTCGCACATCTCAAAGATAGACTCGAGCTTCTCAAACCAGTGGAGGAGGCCTACAGCTCCTTCAGTGCCACTGAAAGTAGTAGGTTGGCAGTCCATGTACGTTTTGAATGTGCATACAGGAGGTTGAGCATGTTGACCTGTTGTGCGAGAATAAAAGACAAGATTAAGCATGAGGGTTGGTTTGCGAAGGTAGGATCTAAACGTCCTAAGGTGAGTTGATATGGCAGGTTATACCTCCTGCAGGGTTAGCTGCGAGTGCCTCAGTGACTCGTTCGAAGATCAAAGCCGTCAATTGGGCTTGAGTGAGGTTGATACGTCCTCCGCGTCCGCTCATGATCTTCATAATGAAGCAACGTAAGTGAGAAAGGTGTCGCGAAAGTGCGTAAGTGTGGGACGACAATAGAGAGTAAGCACACAAGGTTCAAATAGCAATTATCACATTATCTAATGCACAGTGAGAACTATCTAACTGACAATATAACATAAATCATACCACTTATGGTGTCGAGTCTTGCACGTGGAGCGAAGCGTCGTTGTGGATCGTTGAGCACTGTACAGGTTATAGTCTGGTTTTATCAAAAAAATTTCCCTTTTTAAAACCAAGTTCACTATAACCAATGGCTCAGATACCAATCTGTCACACCCCCAAAGTCCACCATGCGGAGTATCACCGCTTGGAGGCGCGACATGACCAGGATCGAGCCACCAATCATATTGAACAACACAATTAAGTAAATAAAACCAACTACAATACGATTGGTGACCTAAAGAAGGTAACCGATTTTAAGATAACAGCGGAAGCATAAAACGTAAGTTCAAAACATAAGTTCACAGTTCATAAGTTTTAAGACTCAAACATAAGTTCCATAAGTTCATAAAATTAATTATTAAGCACGGGATATAACAACCCATATTCCACAACAACCTTCTCCTCGTGCAAGCTCCCAAAAGCATCTAGCGACCTGTAAGGCATGTAACAACGAGTCAACAACAAAGTTGAGTGAGTTCACATTTGGTTGTTTAGTTTTAAGTTGTTTCTGAAAAACGTGGTTTGACTTTCGTTGGCTTAATTGCCGTGGGGGTTACCCCGTAGTTGAAAGTATGTTTAACCAGTTCCTTTTCCATTACACAAACCATAACCATAATCAGTGGGGGGGTTTCCCCGTGTGAACTACTAGACGGTATGATATCGACAACTACGCAAATAAGTTGTGCCCTATATCAGCATCTATCATCACTGATAGTCTGCCATAGTCCATTAGTACACGCCCGTCTGACCGGCACGGTGTGAGGTTTGTTAAACCTAATAGCGCTATTAACTAATGACCCGCTCGCCATTGGCCTCGGCGATTACGTCGATATAATGAAGAGGGACTTATTGATAGAGTTTTGTCTAGCTAGTTTTTAAGGTTGTTGTCCTTCACCAGAAGGACGAACGTACGTATTCTGCACAAGGAGAATTCGTAAGATTAATAATGGCACCCTACCTATGGAGGATGGCCGTACATATCCTCCCAAGGGGATATGTAGATTTAGTTTTAATTCTTTAACCCATTCCCAAACCACCGGGAATCCCATGTCTTAGAAAGTGTGTGAACTCACCTCGGTTTGCTCGGTTAGATTCTCAAATATAGCTAACAGTCAAGTTCGGTCAATCACGTCCTAATATGATTACCAGTTAGTCATTTAGTGATTTTTACATAGAGCACAAAGTTCCTACACGTATCTATCACATAGCATGCATCACTTTAACGGTTTATGCCCATATAAGTTTCCCATCCATTCCCCACTCTTAAAAAAACATACGATAATGCACATAACACATATAACATGTTATATCATTCATGGATAACCTACCCAACATTTAGACATGCAAATTACAACTTATGTCATTTCAGCATGAATATTCAAAACCGGGCTGTTTTCGGATATTTTAATAAAATAGTTAACTTATTCCAAAATTTCCCAAATTTTTACAGAATGTCTTAAACGTTCCAAATTTTATTGTGTAAAAATATCGGGGTCCAGTTCATTACTAATATTTTATAAAAATTCATTTTCCTGACTGAACTCAGATTTATCTTTTTCTGACCACAGTCCACGGAATAATTTATTTAAAAATCGTCGTAAGTCCGATTTACGAAATTCCAGTGAGATAATTATAAATACATCGGTGGTCATCTACAGTACAAGTTTCATGATCTAACTCTACACAGAACTCAAGTTATGACAGAAAACAAAACGCATATTTTTGGCAGAAAAATGCAGCTCTAGCTGCTGTTACAAAATGACGCTTTAAAAATAGTAAACGAAGTCCAAAAGCTATGATTCCGGTGTCATTAGAACCGTATCTCATAATACATAACCCTAGACTTCAGAAAATACATTTCTCGTTAAGTTATGGTCCTGTTACAGCCAACTGAAGTTGGCTGTAATTACCAAACAGCCTACTGTTTCAGCTTTTAACCTTCTAAATTGTGTTCGATTGATTCCGTTAACATGTTTAGTGATCACAACAACATCAAACATCAATATTAACAAGTAATTCAGTAAATAATCAGTTCATCTCAGGACGACTTCATACTAACATAAATACATCATGTTTCATCTTCTTGTTTAAACCCTTTTTAGTGTTCTTGTAGATTTAACATATTACATCTTTTAATCATGAAACAAGATGAACAAAGGTGACATAATGAACTTACTACTAGCTTAAAGCTAAGGATGATTCTTAGTGAAGAAGATGGAGAAGATGATGGTGAAAAGCTAGTGAAAGAAGCTCCTTAGAAAGCCCTTCAACTTGCAACCTCCATAGATCACCTTCAAGCTTTAATGAAACTTGGAACTTGGATGAAGATGGTGGTTATGTGGTGGTGAGGGTGGCGGTTTTGGGGGAGCCGAAAGTGAGAGAGAGAGGGTGAGGTGAGAGAAGTGAAATCTTGAAATGATATGGTGTAAGTAGGAACCATACTTTATAATCTTCCTTGTATATTTTGTTTAGTGGATCAAGCAACAATCACAAAAAAAATATGGACAAGATATTATAGAAGATATGTTGGTGATCTTGTGGGTCCATGGTGACCAATTTTCGGTTATATGGGGGGGGGGGGTAGATGTAACTTTGTGACTAATGTGTAAGTATAAGTTAGAATCCAAGAAACTAGATTACATATGTTAGTTAGTTTATTTGTGGTGGGTGTTAGGGTAAACGGGGACCATGACTAGGTCAAAATAATTAATTAATATGTTTGACAAATATTTGGTGTCCCGGGTAATGTCCGGTTGTTTGGTCGGATAATGTTCCGCTAAATTGTTTAATTGTTCCGTAAGGCGTCTTATATATATATTTTTGTAACCCAATTAATTCCTAACACATAGGAAAATATACCGTACTATTTGGTAACTTTTCTGTGTACTACTAGTATGTTAACACGCATATGTAAGTATAACACCGTAAATCAGCGAGCAGTTAAATGATTCAACACAATCACCAAGCACTTTAATTATCATTAAATAATCGTACGGAATACACGTAATTTTGAGGGTTGTCACATTCTCCCCCTGTTAAGAAAATTTCGTCCCGAAATTTAGTGCGTAGTTACTGAGGAAGCTAGTTAAGTTGCGGTGTTTACTGGCTTTTCCTGGGGTGTCACAGACGTAAATGTCGATCACCTCTTTGCTGGGCAGAAGTTGGTGACAGCCAGATCACGGGTCCAGAACTTGTAGTAGACACAACGGAAAGGATTGCTCAGATACGACAATGAATGGCGGCAGCTCGTGACCGTCAGAAAAGCTACGCTGATAAGCGCAGGAAACCACTCGAGTTCCAGGTTCGGGATCGAGTGCTACTCAAATCTCGCCTTGGAAAGGTGTAGTTCGTTTTGGCAAACGAGGCAAGCTCAATCCGCGATATGTCGGACCGTTCGAAATCATAGAGAAAATAGGCAAAGTGGCCTACAAACTGAACCTACCAGCAGAACTCAGTGGAGTTCACAACGTTTTTCACGTGTCGAATCTGAAGAAGTGTCTGTCAGATGAGACCCTCATAGTTCCTTTGAAGGAGCTCACTATCGATGATCAGCTGCGATTCATCGAAGAACCTGTAGAGATCACAGACCGAGACGTTAAGGTTCTCAAGCACACCAGAATACCTCTGGTTCGAGTTCGTTGGAACTCCCGTCGTGGCCCAGAGTTTACCTGGGAACGAGAAGACCAAATGAAACTCAAGTATCCCCAGTTGTTCGGGAACAGTGCAACCACTACTGAGGCTGAAGCTACTGCGGAATTTCGGGACGAAATTCCAAACCAACGGGGGGATGATGTGACACCCCAGGAAAACCAGGAAACAACGCAACACAACTAGCTTCCTCAGTAACCACGTACTAAATTTCAGGACGAAATTTCTTTCAAGTTGGGGATAATGTGACAACTCGAGTTTTCAAGGTCTCTATTCGATTTAACTCAATACTTCTTTGCAAAGTGTGTTTTCTTTTATATATATATACATTGGATGTGCAAAATAAGTGTGTTTTATATATAAATGATGTGCAATATGGGTGTGTTGTTGATTTATGTTTAGTATGAATAATGTGGTATACTTACTAAAATATGGGAACCTTGGCCGAAAACACCCCCATCCGAAAACACCTTCCTCACGAAAACACCTTCCTCACGAAAACACCTGAGTGTTTTCGTCAACTATGGCCAGCGAAATCAAAGTGGGCCTTTGGCCCAGTAACGATCAATTATATCTTTGCCTCAACCTTTGCGTGAACTGGTAACCGGCAACAACCCTAACCACCTCTCACCTCCTTTTCCTCTACCCTTGTGTGCGACGGCAACCGTGAGACCTTTGGAACCTTTTGCATTGACTGGTTTATTGTCTTTTCTGCTTGGGTTAGTGATTTACACGTTTTGTTCTTGATTTCGATATACTTGATTAATTGATTATGTAACTGTGTGCGAAACATGATATCAACTTAGGGTTCTAGGATTTGATAGGATCGAATGCATAGTCTTGAAAGATCTGAATGATATTAAGGTGATCAGGAATCCGATTATGTGATATGTCATGCTAATCGACTGGTTGATGTATGTATATATGTTAATTGTTGAACTGAATAATGATTCTGTTTACATGACACTTGAATGACGATTCAGATTGTATTGATGATTGATGGATGAATAAATTAGGTGATTGTATGAATAGATCAGGTTGATCAAAAGGTTGTTATAATCGATGTAAATGTTAGGCGAAGATTAGGGTTTCTGGGATGTGTAATGGTTATTGATGAACATGTGTTGCACCAACGAAATCACAGGATTCAGACGAAAACACTAAGTGTTTTCGTCACACCCTAAACCTCACGAAAACCCTTGGATTTCGTCGCCTGGGGTTTTCGTCCAAAGTGATTTCGTCACCCAAGTGTTTTCGGCTAATGATCCGTAACTCGTATGTTAAATCTGTTATTTTGTTAACTCTGTTAGTTCGCTAAATCTGTTAAGTTAAGTTGATTAACTCTGTTAAAGTTTATTAACTCTGTTAATTATATAACTCTACTAGTCTGTTAACTCTATTAGTTAACTAACACAGTTAGTTTATTATTCCTGTATGTATGATAATCCTGTTAAGTTGTAAACTTTGTTAAACCTGTTAACCCTGTCAAGTATGTTAATGAATAACCATGATTAGAACAAACTGTGAAGGACATTTATATGAAGCATGAATTGCATGATTTGACTTTTAAGAAAGTCGAATAAGTAATATATTAAAATATATTTCAGTTCCAATATTGTTAACCCAAGTGTACTAAATAACAACACGGTATGTAATGTGATGAAAACAATTATATATAAGAAGTACCAGCGGCGTATCTACCATGTTTTCATCACATCACACCCGTCCCGTTATCTAAACACTAACCAAAACCCAATCGTTAGACAAATAGTATGTTAAATATACCTTAGTTGTTTAAAATAATAATTTTCAGTAGTATATCAAAAGCATACATTGGATTTATAAATAACATATTAAACTATGTTTTGGATTACAAATAACATATTTAACTATGTTTTGGATTAGAAATAACATATTAAACTATGTTTTGGATTTTTAACAAAATATATGTTGGTTTTGTACGATATCACATATGAGAGCATATCAAACTATACTTTTGGGAGTATAACTTAATATACAATAATAATGTGACTTAAGAATTCATTCAGACCTAGTGCATCAAAATACACCTTTGAGACTATAGAAATACCACAAAGGCAATCCCTATTTGGATGGAGAAACAAATTGGTTTCAGACATTCCATGACAACAGGAATGGGGTGTCAAATCCTATAGCGCTATATCATACTACCAACCGGTCTGGTGAACAAAATAAGTACTATTCCAAACATTTATTTTATAATCTTTGAAAAAAATTATTGTTTAAATCATAAATAATCATTCAGTTTGTCAAAAGATAAGTATTAATACGTATAATCTATTATACTTTGAAAACAAGAACATAACAAATAGGTACACATATTTCACCCCAAAACAGTTTGAAAACAGTAAAAGAGGGGACTATGTACTCACTTGAGAGTGCTTAGAAGTCTTGAACAACTACCAAGCAAGCTAGAGGAGTCCCGGAAATCAAACGGTACCTAATATAGGTAAATCGGAAGATCGGATAGGATGAGGTTTCGTAAACCAAATGAGTATAGGAACTCATATAATATGGTCTAACAAAGCCTACATCCTAAAAGGAAACCTATCCTAAGTGCTTACGACCCATCACGACCCGTTTAGGTAGCTTATGCTACTTTAACGCGTCGTTCGCGTATAACGCGTTCAGACCATCTAACTAGTCCTATGACAAGTATTATATGCCCTAACATACTTAATTATGTTACATAATCAGTTAAATGACAAAAGTTTGGGTTACATATGCTTAAATATCAATTATGCATAAAAAGGGGTATTTTGGTAATTTTCCTAAGGCATATAAACTACTTATCATACAACTACTTAAACGAAGTGACCATAAGGTATAACCTCGGAAGGTTATTCCCTATACAACTATGGTCACCTAATGCGTTTGGTCAGATCCTAAAGATCGACCAAATGGGTCGGGTTCGAAAGTATAAGCGATTGTTTAGATCGCTTACCTTACGACCCTACATAAGCACTAATCTAAAAGTGACGAGCTAAACATGTTTAACAAAGTTTGAAATCAAGTTGGATATCAAAACAAACGGTTTTGATACCTAAGAGTAGTTTGGTTACAAAATACGCATAAACAGGCATTTTGGCCGAGACTACGACTCGTCACTACACCTAAACAACGTGGTAATCAGTAGGTATAGTCACTAGGGACTATAACCATCGTGATTACGCTCACGTTGTGAAGTTCAAACGAACTTCTCATTGACCATAGACTGGTCAATGCAGAAAGTCAAACAAAGTTTGACTTTTAAGCTAGAAAGCGATAAAAGAACGAAACTGGACTTACAAAGGGTCCAAATAGATTTGGTTCCAAGTATTCTCAGGTAGGTAGTGAATAATCACAACCACTTAGAGAAATCTCAGACCAAATGTGCAGAAAACAAATGAGGGACATGGCCTTATATAGTTTTTCGCAAACCGTTAGGATCATTTCTTGGAGAAGAGGGAATGATCTTGGCCATACAATTGTCAAAGAAAGATTGGGGGACTTGTTCTCCACACAAACCAGCCCATAGCATGAAAAAACAGGGATCAAAACCATTGGAACAAGTGGGAATGAACAGATTCAATGTTTCTGCATTTCTGATGTGCTGGGCACTGCTTACGGACCGTAAGCAAAGGTCCATACGGACCGTAAGTGTAACACCTGTGCCTCCACGGCCATCAAACAAATACCGAACCAATGAAATATTGTATTTCATACTTGGGATTTGTAAAAATATGTGTATCATTTGCACATATCAATTCTTATTCGATTCCATACTCTAAATCGCTTTCTGGAAGGTTATACGCGCACTGATGCGTAAATATAACCAGTTTAATGCAACGAACACTCCGGAATAGTGACATTGGCTTAACATACCTTAAATAACCTTTACATAACTTAGAAATAAGTTTTGAAGGCTTTGGTATGGCAAAAACAAGTTAATTCGCCTACAGGGACTAAACTTGACAAACTGCGAAAGTATGCCAATTTGAACTGTAACAGACATTCCGGAACATGACCATAAGTTAAACATACCATAAATATCCTTTACATAGCTTAGAAATAGGCTTTGAGGGGTTCGGTATGCTAAAATAAACTTTTGGGTCATTCAGGGACTAAAAGTGTCAAAAAGTGCACAAGTTTGCATTTTCGGGCATAACTTACGTTCTGAATACATCCGGACATCCAAAAATTTATGTAAGCATGACTATATTATGCTTTAGTGTTTGGCTTGCCAAAAATCCATTCGTTGCGTCATTTGGATCGTTTTTCGCGCTTATGCGCATTCCGTCGTAATTAAGCGAACATCGCGTTCGTACGACCAAACGAACCATCATCCGGCATATTTTTGAACATGTTTCATGTCCACAATGTTTAGGCATCATTTTAGGGCCTTAAAGTTGGCTTTACGGGCCTTAGAAGTGTCGGAAATGGCCTTAAACACGTGCAGGGACTGAAACTGTCATTTTTGAAACATGTGGGCTGATCAGACAGGCCAGGCGGCCCGCATTGTATTTGGCTGATCCTGAAGCGGGCCGCGTCCGCATATCAGAACAGATTCAATGTTTTTAACAGCAAGTTGCAGCTGTTTGATTCTCACCCACACATTCTAAATTGCTTAGTCAGATGATAAGGCTCATTTTTAGTCACCATAAGGTTCCAACACTTGTACGGTTACGATTAAAGCACGGATTCCATGAAATGATCTTAACGGTTACCCGAAAACTATAAATACCCCACCCCACAACTTCAAAAACCACTAGAATTTTGATCTTAGAAACTCTAAGTTGAAACCATTGTTTCATACCTGAGATTCTCGGATCAAAATTAGCATTCGGGGACCCTTCGTAAGTATTCTTTCGTTCTTTTCCTTATTTTATTGCTTTTCGAGTCCGAAAGTCAAACTTTGTTTGACTTGCAGCGTTGACCAGCTTATGGTCAATGCGAAGTTCGTAGGAACTTCGCAACGTGAGTGTAATCACGTTGGTTATAGTCCCTTGGGACTATGCCTACTGATTACCACGTTGTCTAGGGTCGTAGGGTAAGCGATCTAATAAATCGCTTATACCTCGAACCCGACCCTTTTGGTCGATCATTAGGATCCGACCAAACACATTAGGTGACCATAGTAGGTAGGGAATAACCTTCCGAGGTTATACCCTATGGTCACATCGTTTGAGTAGTTGTATGATAGGTAGTTTATATGCCTTAGGTAAATTACCAGAATACCCTTTTCATGTATAATTGGTAATTAAGCATATGTAACCTAAACTTTTGTCACATAACTGATTATGTAACATGTTTAGGCATATAACACTTGTCATAGGACTAGTTAGACGGTCCGAACGCGTTTCACGCGCACGACGCGTTAAAGTAGCATAAGCTACCTTAATGGGTCGCGATGGGTCGAAAGCACTTAGGTTAGGTTTCATGTAGTATGTAGGCCTTGTTAAACCATATCATATGAGTTCCAATACTCATTTGGTTTACCAAGCCTCATCCTATCCGATCTCCCGATTTAAGTCCGGTTTATTTATATAGTTTTAGATTGCCGACTGATTTCCGTGCTCCCTCTAGCTTTGTTTGGTTGTTGTTCAAGACTTCTAAGCATTCTCAGGCGAGTACATTATTCCCCTCTTTTACTGTTTCCAACTGTTTTGGGGTGACTCATATGTGCTAAATGTCTTAACAATGATTTCAAGAACGATTACAATAACAATTACAATGTGGTTTCAAGAACGATAACAATGGATTCAAGAACGATTACAATGGTTTCAAAAACAATTACAATAGTTTCAAAAACAATTACAATGGTTTCAAAAACAATTACAATAGTTTCAAAAACAATTACAATGGTTTCAAGAACGATTTCAATAAAGTGAACAAACTTGTTGGTTGTAGTTACATAACCAATGACATTCATTAGCAATGATCAAGCCGACCAGTATTAGGTTATGGTACCATAGGATCTGACAAATCCCGTTATTCTCTATACCCATGGTTATGTGTGGGTATTTTGGGTAATGACTGAATCTGTAATTATTAATTTACCCTTTGGTAAGGGTTTGTTAAGAACGAGAACGAGAGCGAGTTGGAACGAGGATCGAGTCAAGAAGGTTTGAATGTTATTAGAGAATCGACCATAAAGTAGTTTCACAATTAAAACAAGAACGATTTGAACAATTAGAACAAGAACGACTAGAACGATTTTACAAAATGTTTTAACGATTGGGTAAACATTGGGACATGATTTACATTTGATCATGCATTTACACGAAACATAGTATTGATTTAAACCAAGTTTTACTTCAATACTTTGTTTTGTGCGTTTCACCTATGGTTTAGTTGATGCATTTCACTAGCCATACATATCATTTTGGTTATACATATTACATGATTTACATTGGACATGAACATTACTTTGGTGGTTTGGTTTGATTAAGTGATTAAGTAACGATGCGTGTGTAATATGATACAAACATGGTGGATACGCCGCTGGTACTTCCTATATATAAGTGTTTGTATGGTATTACATATTGTAGCGTTATTTGAATCATTTCAATTTAAACATATAACATTTTATACAAATAACATACTTTCCACAATACATTGTTTTACAAACAACATATCTTATACAACCTCATTTTACATGGTTATTCATTTAATCATGCATTATTCTCTTATTTATACATATCATCTAAACTTATTATTTTTCAAATGATTTACAAAGACAAAGCAAATTACAAGGTTCATGACTAAACATTTTCTTAAACAGAAGTCATGAATCTTATTTTCAACAAAACCAATGTATTCGCCAGCATTTCTTTGCTGACCTCGTTTTCACATATGTTTCAGGTATTGTTGGATGATATCGTTTGATAGGATGCATGCTCACATAGGACTGGACAAGGCCTTAGTGACTCAATAACAATGATAGACTATGTTTAAATTGTGTATTTAGATTTCCAGATGATGTAATTATTCAATGTTTAATAAAACGAAACACTTTTTGGTATCCATGGTTATGAAACATTAATTCTGTTGCAACACGCCCCGATGTTTCCGCCGCGATTTGTTGTTTTACGCGGTCGGGGTGTGACAGTAAGGGACCTGCAGACCAGCAACTTTCAAAAATGACAGATTTAGCCCCTGAAGGCCCAAACTTGGTTTTCGATGCATTTTTGACACGTTTAAGCCCCGTTAACCCCATTTCAAAGCTTTAAAATGAAGTTAAAGTATAGGGAACTTAAAACATGCTCAAAAATATCTCGAGTGTCTGTTCGTTTGGTCGTACGGTTGCGTTGTTCCGTTAATTACGACGGGAGGCGTAATGAACGCAAAAACGATCCAAATTAAGCGACGAATGGAATTTTATTATTCCAAACACTAAAATAAAATATTTTAATGCTTACGTAAATTTTTGGATGTCCGGATATATTCAGAATGTAAGATATGCGCGAAAATGCAAACTTGTGCACTTTTTGACGCTTTTAGTCCCTATTGATCATGCAAGTTTATTTTAGCGCACAAAACACCTCAAAGCCTATTTCTAAGCTATGTGAAGGATATTTAGGGCATATTTAACTTCTGATCAACTTCCGGAATGTTCGTTACTATACAAATCGGTATAGTTTCGCAGTTTGACACAATAAGTCCCTGCGATCGAACAAACTTGATTTCAACACACCAAACCATCCAAAACTTATTTCTAAGTTATGTGGAGGTTATTTAAGGTAAGTTAAGCCTATTTCACTATTCCGAAGTGTTCGTTGCATTAAACTGGTTATATTTGCGCATCAGAGCGCGTATAACCCTCCAGAAAGCGATTTAAAGCTTGAAATCGAACAAGAGTTGATATGTGCAAACGATACACATATTTTTACAAATCCCAAGTATGAAATACAATATTTCATTGGTTTGGCATTTGTTTGATGGTTGAAGTGACACAGGTGTCACAGTCTCCCCTACTTTAGGAAATTTCGTCCCGAAATTTAATTTTAGGAGAAACTTGTGAGGACAACTGTGATGGTTTCACTTTCGAACGAATCCTTCGAACCCTAAGTAAAACTCTGGGCCCTGTTAGGATTCTTAGCGAAATTGTCAACTATCAAAGTGAAGTCCTTGTAGTAACAAAACATGGAGTTTCGAACTATGGACAGAAGAATGTTTCTTATGAAGACTCATCATAGGAAACTTGGTGTGTGCTTGAGATCAGAATTGGGGAGTGTAAGATAAAATGACATCGGTCAAGGTCCAAGACTTCTCCCGTATCATTACTCTTGTCACTATAGGTCTTAACACATGACAAAACTTCCTGTGGTTTCTGTGCACTGAATTCCATAATTATGTAGGCCTCCATAATTACGTAATTCCTTGCACATTCCGCACAGTTCATTTCATAATGCGTAGGGGAAAAATCAATTGAATAAACATTAAGCGACTCGACTAGACCACCAAAGGGTCTTTTTAATTAGATCAACGAACGAGCTTTTTAACTAGATCAACACATGATCTTCTTAACTAGACTGTTGTATAATCTTTTTTAAATAGACCACTTTAAAGGGATCTTTTCAATTATATCATCTCATGATATTCCTAACCAGATTTTCAAAATCAATCTGTTTAACCAGACCATTCAAGAGGTCCAATTATAAAATAGTACTTTATAACCCAAGGGACTTAACTACAATGTTGAAGTCCATTAAGGATTTAAGATAGTACCTTTGGATATCCTATTATGAATCTCTCATATGAGATATGGAAGATTCTATGAGGATTTGGATAATGAACATTTGGATCACAAAAAAACACATAATCACATAATTAATTAACTTAATTTTAAAATTTGTTATCTTCGGTCACGGGTATTTAAAGCACACCAGGAATCCAATCCGTGGATTTCATTTGGCACTTTAAACATAAGAATCTAACTATGGAGATAGAAAGATCTTAATAGGAATTCAGATTTATCCTTATTGAATCGTAATTTACGTATTAAGGCATACGAATAATTCAATTATGGGCTCCGATTTGATTGATAATTATCCATAAGGATCTAATTATGAGGATAGAAAGATCCTATTTTGGATTTTGGAATTTTGTGTAACGAAAGGTGCTTCGACACCTTGCACTAGGCGTGCTTAAGTCGATACACAAGGTAGAAAGTTCATGAGGTTGAGGTGTTAGATATGCCAAGCGACATATGAAGCAGAGTTTGAAGGTTGGGTACCACGTATGTTAAGTTGATCATACGAGTAGGGTTGACTTGGGGTTGGTTTAGACCACCTTGGTTTGGGTTGAATTGTCAAGCATTTGTCAGGTGACCGAGTCGTCCACGTGATGCACACAGACGACACTGCAGGTAAGCTTGGTGAGGTGCGTTACATTTGTTGCACATAAGCACATACCGGCATTAGGTTTCCTTACAAGAGGTTGAGCAGCAGCAGGATTTGTAACAGCTTTGCTTTGGATTGTAAAGCGGTACATGTTAATCAAATATCCCCCATCGTCTACTGTGGGTACATTTGAAATAGAGTATCTGATTCGGATGATGACGGTTGCATTGATTGCTCTAAGTAGTGGTTCCCTTGTATGGCTTCATCCCTGAGACGAGTCACGGTGATAGCTAAATCAACAGCCTTCTGGTAGTACGACGCCTAATTGATGGACAATTGCAGCACCTAGTTCGAACATTGTTGTTGCGATGAAGAGGCACCATGAAGAAAATGGGAGACATGGGAGGAAACAAGGGAAATGAAAACAAAATAACAATGCATAAAATTGCGATCATTTGTTTGTTACCTAAGGCAAACAAATGAGAATCAGAATGACCATTAACGTGTTCAACATCAAGTTTAGAAGATAATCAGTTGAAATCAGATTAGGATTTTGTATTTAGGGTTTCGTTTTTCTTTGTTTTCTGATTGTCGAAGGGGTGTGCGGCTGCTATTTAGGGTTCGGCAATCCATATTCAGCGGCAATCCATTTTCAGGTTAGGGTTTCGGCAATTCAGATTAGGGTCACGCAGTTTTGCTCTAGGGTGTCGGCATTGTTATCTGTGGCTGTTGTTATGGATGATCAGAATGCAGATAACTCAGACGTTCTTTCGAGGAAGATCAGGAATATCGACGGGAAACTATTTGAGCCAAGACAAACTTCCCTCATGGCGGCTAGGGTTTCTGAACTGAATAAGAAGGTAACCTTTATGATACCATTGAATGATGTTGAACACGTTAATGGTCGTTCTGATTCTCCTAATCAGCAATATGCTAAGGTTTTTGATAAACGAAAAGTAGCTTTTGTGCTTCCATTGAATGATGTTAGTCCTAGCTCCCGAGCTAATTCTCAACATCAATCGTACGCTAATGTTGTGTCAAACAAACAAGCTGATCAGGGTGCTGTTAAGGTGGATTTTGGTTTGACAACTCAAAATCAAAATCAGAATGTTGATAACTCAGCTAGGAATGCTAATGAGTCGGCTGATCAAGTCCCTAATATTAATTTTCGATCATTAAAGTCGGATGTCTCATTAGATGGAGTGGATGTTGTCCTACCAATCGATTTTGTTCGTCAGGTTAACAACAGGTTAGCGAATACTCTTTATGGTTACTTCCTGGGGGATAGAATTGCTTATCCGGTTGTTGAATACTTTGTGAGAACAAATTGGAAGAAACATTGTGACAACTTGTAATCGCAAGCCCATTCTGTGTAACGATTCCTTTCGCATTGCAAGATACGTTGTAACTTCCGACTAAGTGTAACTTCCGAATACGTTATATAAATTAGTTGAAGTATTTAATTTTATTTGAATGTATATGAGTATTAGAGTGGTATGTGAATGTTGTACGCATGTAGTCTAAACTCAGTCGCACAAGTACATCGGATTTGCACATCCGTTTCCCAACCGCACGCTCTTGTTTCTGTTGTGTACTTAGCTCGGCCCAAACCCTTGCATCCCGAATGTTGAACCCAGTCGCACAGCCCAAGTTGGGCCCAACCCTTGTGGTAAACGCATACACACACAAGAAAAGGGTGGGTAGTTTCCATATGTTACGTTAATCACAAAATATCAAACCCTAACCCCTCATATTACATCGACGACAGTTTCCCTCTTCAACCCATCGTTCCACCATCTTGGCAGCCTCTCTTCTCTCCTTAGAAGCCATACCCCTCTCATGCTTGCGTACTCGTGGCTCCTTAATCTTGGGTTAGTATGCTTCTGTAGTTGATTCTTCAATCATGGCTGCGTTTATACTTGATTTCGTGATTTCATGCATGACTGAATTATAATGTTAGTCTAAGGATTATTAGATGGTATGCTAAACCTTGTTTGTGATTGTATGATAGATTAGTTTATTAGTTACGGAATGGTATAATCATGAGGACAAATCTAGGAACGTCCATGGTAATTGATCAATGAATTAAAGTTACACGGTACCAATGTTTTAATGATTTCTGTTATGATAAACTAGTAAATCGGATGATGTTGTTGTGATATTGTTATATGGTTGCTTGATTGAATCAGTACATCGATCATGAATTGAGTTTTGATATGATCTTGTATTTTATATGAATGATTTGTGATTATGTAATTATGTGTTGAGTGGCATGTGTGTGAGTAAGAGTAAATCATTGGGCCGATGTGTTTCATGTCATCTACTGACACTTCCAATTGATTCCCACTAAACCACTTATCTATTGGACCACATATGTACTAATAATCTTTCAAATGTAAAGAGATAACATGTGATATCAAATGACGGATGCACCTAATTGTGCCATTGAAAATAATCACCTTTTCATTAATTGTATGTCAGATTTATTGAGCTTTGTGAATGAATCCTTTAATATTAAAAGAAGCAAAATGTTTTGATTGCTTATTATTGGACCTGATAGTAATGCATGATCACACACTCACGGGTATTGGACAACATGAAAGTGTTTACGTTTTGGGCTGCATCCTCGATCCATAGGCCACATGTGTTGGGCCACGTTGTTGCGCACCTCTTGGTTGGATTGGGACCAATTGGGCCGCACATCAGGTGGTTATGGCAGTGGACTGCTGGGCCGGGTACTAGGGGGTTGGGCCATGAGTTAAATTTGGAAGTTAGGCTAGAGACAGAAGTGGTACACTTTTGGACCGGGTCGGTAACTCATGTGATTGATGTAATGATACAGCATATAAACTAATGTAACGATACGGTAAATAATGATACAGATATCTGTGTTGCATGATCTATAGTTATAATTTTGCATGTTTGCTCGAACGGGAATCGAACCACTTGACATGTGTTATGGTGTGATACGAACTTGTGTTGTGATTGGATGTAAGGCCCAAATACTTGCTACGACTTGCGTATTGATATGTGTTCTGCTTAATTGTAACCTATGTATTGAATGCAAAGAACACATGTTTTGGGTGTACATGAAACTGACTGATTTTGGTAATCACGGTAGGGTTTGGTTGACCAACTAGGAAACGGGTAACATAGCATACCGAGCAAACCAAAGGTGAGTTCACTACATTCGAGCATGCGTCCCAGTGGTTGGGGACAGTCAGTGGTCTGGGTAAAAACGGGTATATTGGTTAATATTCTCACCTATCATTTTTGTAAGTCCCTTATTATGTTACCTGGAGGGTAACGGGTATTAGTTGGTAGCGCTACTTAGGTTTGGCACCCTCACACCGCTCCTAGATAGGACGGATGTGAACTAATGACCCAGTCGGGGCCCAGTACTAGATAGGAGTACGTGGGAAGGGCAGTCATGTATTTCAGGAGCCGTCTTGTTCGGAATTGAGATATTAACAATATTACTTGCATTTGTCAGTGAACTGTTTTACATACAACTGGTAACAAACGTTTTCTTAAACTGTGAACTCGCCAGCTTTGTCTGATACACTTGTTACATGCTCGCAGGTCGTTAGGTATCTTGGAACAGGAACTTGCTGGCTGGAGGGCATGAGTGGTCATGGTTCACACCGATTGGTTTTATTTATTGAACATTGGTTCTTACATTTGTTTGAAAAATGTTTATATTGTGATACGTTAACGCTTCCGCTGAATTTGCTGGTTTCGGATAACTTATGTTGGATTTTAATATTAAATGATGAAACTTTAGTTTGTAACTTATGGATTCAATGTAATTGGTGGCTCGTTGCTAGTGGGTCACACGCCTAACAGGGACACTCCCTAGGTGGTATTTTGAGGGTGTGACAGTTTGGTATCAGAGCCACTGGTTATAGTGAACTTGGTTTTAAAAACGTTTTTATAAAACCAGACTATAACCGAACAAGTTCTGAATACGACCATGACACTCAGCTCCAGACTGCAAGGTTCGTCTCTCGTATACTCATTGTACTGCATAACTAGTGAACACTTACATATGATATTGCATGTGATTGCACGTTTAGCACAACAGAATGAAATCATGTATTACTTGTCTGTGTTATGTGACTAATAGGGTGGTTTTTCCCTAAACATTCATGACTTAAGCTTCGTAATGCTCTTTGTTTGCTATTCGAGTTGGAGGAACCATTTGACATGAGTTAAGAGGAACTGAGATGAGCATGCAAACCGCAGTATTATTGTGGGTGCACACATAATAATAATGCGGGGTGCATGTGAGTCCCAGTGAGGCTTAACAAGTGAAAAAGGGGTTCCGTCCCATTAATTGATCAATGTGAAACACAACAATCTGTAGGAGTCATAGCAGTGATTGTCTCCTACTCGAACGTGATCTTTTCACTCCTCTCTGAATCATTATGAATCTCGATGCTATCGAGTATCACCTGAACCCTCATTTGAACGCCTAGCGAACCGTGTAGAATGTTAAGCGCTTGTACGAACGTCCTGAGTTGGATGTTGCAACACCAATGATTGGTCTATACCTCTCACACTCCTTTCTGTTTGCTGGAACTCACTGTATTAACGTCTTAGACTCCGAAGTGCGATCACTTCTGCAACACTTTGGAAATATATCGTGTAGTACTCAGTCAACGTGCAAGAACGATGGACAAGAGGATGAACATAGTGCCTTACCAACTTCAGTACTAGAACGACCCTGATTACCGGCAGCGAACCCCAGCAAATTGAGTTCAACTGAATCCTTAAACCCTAGGCAACGACTTATGAGAGTCAACTCTCACGAATCAATCGGGACATAAACGATGACAGTCGGCCATGGTGTAGAATGTGTAACTGCCAGCAAAATGAGCAGCGCCTTAGGATGTGGCACGGAATGTGAAAAGGGGGACCCTGTCGGTGAAAGGCCGCAGGACTCTGTTTCGAGCATCGACATTAGAAGAAACAGTCACGATGACATCAAGGTACTCGCAAATCATGACTTTCAGTATGGAAATGATGGTGGCTTCAACAAGGAATGGCCGATGTTAAGGCAAGGCGCCAACAACCCGGGGAATAGCAACAGTTTTGGGAGTCCTAGTAGCAGAACCAACAACATTGGATGTGGTACTCGTGAAGGGCATTTAGGATTGGCGTGGGTGGCGCCAGGATTATAACAACATGGTGGCCTGCACGTTCTTGGTAACTAAACGCATCGTTCCTGTTCTGTTAAACCCTGATGATTTTTGGAACCAACCTGTTACGGAATCGACTGATGGCCAGACAACTGAAATCTCATATGTTCGCCGGAATGCAAACTCGCCCTTGTTGGACAAGTGTTCGACATCGACCTTCCTTCTGCCATCCCTGATAGTTTCGATGCAGTAGTCAGTGTTGATTGGTTATTCAGATATCGCGCAGATTTATCCCGTGAGAAGAAAATTTCGCGTATCTCTCCCTGGTGGCGAATCGTCGTCTGTCCTAAAACATCAGTGTGGTGTAAAGGTTAGTATCATTTCGGCAATGAAAGCCAGGAGAGTCTACGGAGGGACTACCTCGCTATGTTGGCAACCGTTACTAATGTTTGGGCTAAGGAAAGAGGATCGAGTATCCACCAATTGTTCCTGATTCCACTCAGCGTACTACCCGGAGAGCTTTCAGATTTACTCCCACCACTGTTAGGCAGAATCTCAGTTTGATCTCACGGCAGGGGCAACCCTGATTACTTGTGCTACGTATCGTCTTGCACCAGGAGGGTTGCAAGGACTATCTACAGGAACTATTGGACAGGAATTTTGTTGAACGTAGATTTCGTTCGCTTTGGGGAGCCCCAGCTATATTCGGGAAGATAAAGCCTTTTTGTATGTGTACTGATTATCCAGAACTCAGCAAGGTGACAATCAAGAACTGTTTGCCTTGATCATGTATTGACGGAAGACCAAGAGGAGAATGTTCATGAAACGGCATATCAAACGCAATACGGCCATTGCGACTTTGTACATCATGGCCATTGAGTTAATCAACATACCAGCAGCTCTATGGACCACATAAATCGACCATATTTATGGGTGATGTTCTGGATCGTTTCCAAGAGGAAGGAACATCATGGGAGGCATTTGTATCTTAGTTTAGAGCTCCCGAGGGAGGAGCCACTCCGCGTGAACTCTTGTTAAAGGTAACTTCTGGATTCGAGAGATACCTTTTTGGTCATATGATCAACGAAGTGGGAATACACGTGGATCTCACTAAAGACCCATTTCGTTAGATATTGTTTGGCACCAAAGATCCCTTCGAGGATGTAGCAATTTCTTGGTCACACTATACTTTATCGCAGATTCACCACAGGATTTTCGAAGATCGCGCAGCTTAAATCTCTTTAGCACAGTAGGGTGCTGTGTTCGTGAAGGACAAAACAGGAGGACGTCTTTTCAGATTTCGAATCCCAACTCTGCAATGTTTACATGCCGACGCAACACGAGAAAGTGATGACTTACGTAATGGACTTACAGGAAGAACTGCACGAGTCACGACCTGCGGTGGTAGTCCTGGTATTTGGATTTAAGTTGGAGGCATTACTTGGACGGTATCAAATGCACCACCTAGACCGATCACAAGGGCCTCCCGTGTGAGCTAAACATGTGATGGCACCGTTGGATGGAACTTTTGAATGAATGCGACCGTGAAACCTGGACGTGCACGAGCTTTGCAGCTTGCTATCGACTCTAACATACCTGATCAGACTCGCCTTGTTCAAACTGAAGAACTGAAGGAAGAGAGTTCTCAAGATTGACCCATGCAGGGCATGGGGAAGCAACCTTTGGCAGGTCGGACGATATTTGCTACTTCATGGAACGAGTATGGACCTCACTATACAGCAACCTTAGGGAACTGGTGCAGGCGGAGTACACGGGTCTCGATATCATATTCATTTGAGTTTTGATAGGATGTATTAAAACCTTAAGACCATGTACGAGTGACCGGGCCTGAAGGCCCACATGGCAACGCATGAGAACGATGTTTGACTTGTGGGAAAGTCAAGGTGGAATATTAGCAACCAGAAACGCATATATGGAAATGAGAACAGACTACCATGGATTTTGTCACTAGTCTACTTACAACTCGAAACGGAAACATTATCACCTGGATGATCGTTGATGGACACACGTTACCAGCACACTTTCTTGCAATCCAGGAAGCTGACGAGTCTTCACAGCTTGTGAATATTCCTCTGAGAGAGGCGGTATCTAGGCACAAGGTGCCAACTTCCATTACCCCTGATTGCGATCTGTATTTATACTCGATTGTTGGCAGGCTGAACATAAATCCTGTGGCTCGTGCCTAGACGTAAGCACTGTTTGTCACACCTTCGGACAGATGGTCAAAATAAGCGGACCAACCAGACACTCGAACGCATGTTGCGAGCATGGGTGAATTACGTGGCTAATACTTGAGACACTTACCCTGGGTGGATTTCACTACAACGGCTACCATTTTAGTACTCAGATAGCGCCGTTCGATGCTTCGCATGGGCAACCACGACCATCTTTTGGTGGGCTGTGGTGAGTGACAACCTAATTACAGGCCTAGGGCTAGTATGTGAAACTCATGAGGAGATTGATTAAAATGCAAATCGTATGGCGGCGACGCATGACCACCAGAAAAGCGGATAAGCTTAGGAAACATTGAGAGTTCGCTGCAGGCGAACGAGTCATGTTGAAAGCCTCACCCTGGAAGGGTGTGGTACGCTTTGGAAAGCATGGCAATCTTAAACTCCGTTACGCTGGACCATTCAAATTTCTGGAAAGAATCGGCAAGGTAGCCTACAAACTCGAGTTACCCGACGAATTGGGTAACGTGCACTATGTCAATTATGTCTCGAATCCAAGGCGGTGTTTGATGAAACATTTGTGATACCTCTATTAGACAAGTTGCAGTTGCCAAGGAGCCAATCAAAGACATAGACGAGGAAGTAAGGTTCGTTAACATAATCTAATTTCCAATCGTGAGAATTAGTTGGAACTCAAGATGTGGACCAGAGTTCAAGTGGGAACGCAATGATAAGAGTAAGCTCTAGTATCCTTAGGTGTTCAACCAATTGTATCAACTTCTGATATCATGGTGAATTTCAGGGCGAAATTTCTTTCAAGTTGGGGATGATGTGGTACCCGCGAAAAAATCCACAGTCACCCCGAGTTAACATTTGGCCGTTTAGGATCACTTGTCAAATTTCGGGACGAAATTTCTTTCAAGTTAGGGATGATGTGACAACTTGTAATCGCAAGCCCATTCTGTGTAACGATTCCTTTCGCATTGCAAGATACGTTGTAACTTCCGACTAAGTGTAACTTCCGAATACGTTATATAAATTAGTTGAAGTATTTAATTTTATTTGAATGTATATGAGTATTAGAGTGGTATGTGAATGTTGTACGCATGTAGTCTAAACTCAGTCGCACAAGTACATCGGATTTGCACATCCGTTTCCCAACCGCACGCTCTTGTTTCTGTTGTGTACTTAGCTCGGCCCAAACCCTTGCATCCCGAATGTTGAACCCAGTCGCACAGCCCAAGTTGGGCCCAACCCTTGTGGTAAACGCATACACACACAAGAAAAGGGTGGGTAGTTTCCATATGTTACGTTAATCACAAAATATCAAACCCTAACCCCTCATATTACATCGACGACAGTTTCCCTCTTCAACCCATCATTCCACCATCTTGGCAGCCTCTCTTCTCTCCTTAGAAGCCATACCCCTCTCATGCTTGCATACTCGTGGCTCCTTAATCTTGGGTTAGTATGCTTCTGTAGTTGATTCTTCAATCATGGCTGCGTTTATACTTGATTTCATGATTTCATGCATGACTGAATTATAATGTTAGTCTAAGGATTATTAGATGGTATGCTAAACCTTGTTTGTGATTGTATGATAGATTAGTTTATTAGTTACGGAATGGTATAATCATGAGGACAAATCTAGGAACGTCCATGGTAATTGATCAATGAATTAAAGTTACACGGTACCAATGTTTTAATGATTTCTGTTATGATAAACTAGTAAATCGGATGATGTTGTTGTGATATTGTTATATGGTTGCTTGATTGAATCAGTACATCGATCATGAATTGAGTTTTGATATGATCTTGTATTTTATATGAATGATTTGAGATTATGTAATTATGTGTTGAGTGGCATGTGTGTGAGTAAGAGTAAATCATTGGGCCGATGTGTTTCATGTCATCTACTGACACTTCCAATTGATTCCCACTAAACCACTTATCTATTGGACCACATATGTACTAATAATCTTTCAAATGTAAAGAGATAACATGTGATATCAAATGACGGATGCACCTAATTGTGCCATTGAAAATAATCACCTTTTCATTAATTGTATGTCAGATTTATTGAGCTTTGTGAATGAATCCTTTAATATTAAAAGAAGCAAAATGTTTTGATTGCTTATTATTGGACCTGATAGTAATGCATGATCACACACTCACGGGTATTGGACAACATGAAAGTGTTTACGTTTTGGGCTGCATCCTCGATCCACAGGCCACATGTGTTGGGCCACGTTGTTGCGCACCTCTTGGTTGGATTGGGACCAATTGGGCCGCACATCAGGTGGTTATGGCAGTGGACTGCTGGGCTGGGTACTAGGGGGTTGGGCCATGAGTTAAATTTGGAAGTTAGGCTAGAGACAGAAGTGGTACACTTTTGGACCGGGTCGGTAACTCGTGTGATTGATGTAATGATACAGCATATAAACTAGTGTAACGATACGGTAAATAATGATACTGATATCTGTGTTGCATGATCTATAGTTATAATTTTGCATGTTTGCTCGAACGGGAATCGAACCACTTGACATGTGTTATGGTGTGATACGAACTTGTGTTGTGATTGGATGTAAGGCCCAAATACTTGCTACGACTTGCGTATTGATATGTGTTCTGCTTAATTGTAACCTATGTATTGAATGCAAAGAACACATGTTTTGGGTGTACATGAAACTGACTGATTTTGGTAATCACGGTAGGGTTTGGTTAACCAACTAGGAAACGGGTAACATAGCATACCGAGCAAACCAAAGGTGAGTTCACTACATTCGAGCATGCGTCCCAGTGGTTGGGGACAGTCAGTGGTCTGGGTAAAAACGGGTATATTGGTTAATATTCTCACCTATCATTTTTGTAAGTCCCTTATTATGTTACCTGGAGGGTAACGGGTATTAGTTGGTAGCGCTACTTAGGTTTGGCACCCTCACACCGCTCCTAGATAGGACGGATGTGAACTAATGACCCAGTCGGGGCCCAGTACTAGATAGGAGTACGTGGGAAGGGCAGTCATGTATTTCAGGAGCCGTCTTGTTCGGAATTGAGATATTAACAATATTACTTGCATTTGTCAGTGAACTGTTTTACATACAACTGGTAACAAACGTTTTCTTAAACTGTGAACTCGCCAGCTTTGTCTGATACACTTGTTACATGCTCGCAGGTCGTTAGGTATCTTGGAACAGGAACTTGCTGGCTGGAGGGCATGAGTGGTCATGGTTCACACCTATTGGTTTTATTTATTGAACATTGGTTCTTACATTTGTTTGAAAAATGTTTATATTGTGATACGTTAACGCTTCCGCTGAATTTGCTGGTTTCGGATAACTTATGTTGGATTTTAATATTAAATGATGAAACTTTATTTTGTAACTTATGGATTCAATGTAATTGGTGGCTCGTTGCTAGTGGGTCACACGCCTAACAGGGACACTCCCTAGGTGGTATTTTGAGGGTGTGACAAACATGGTCTTCAGAAAACTATGATGAACTCGAATGGGTTTTTCTTCTTCAAGTTTGAAGACAGAAAGGGTATGAATAACATGCTTGAAGGGGGTCGTGACTGATTCGTAATAAACCACTTTTTCTCAACACTTGGTCCCCTACAAGTACTCTTAAAAAAGAAGATATTAAAAAGGTTGCGGTTTGGGTTAAATTGCATGAGGTTCCTATAGTGGCGTATACTGATGATGGGTTAAGCATGCTGGCATCTAAAATTGGTTCACCTTTACGGTTGGATTCGTATACAATTGATATGTGTAACGAGGCTTGGGGAAGGAGCAGCTATGCTAGGGCTCTCATTGAAATATCGGCTGAACATGACTTTAAAGAGGTTCTAACCATGGCTATTCCCGAGTTGGATGAAGGAAAATATGGCTATTCGAGTGGAATATGAATGGATTCCTCCAAGATGTGCCCACTGTAATGTGTTTGGACATGACTCTGAGGAATGTCCTAAATGCATCGGTTCGCCGTCGCAACCTCCTACAAACAAGCCGAAAGTAGATGAGGATGGTTACACTGAAGTTAGGTCGAAAAAGAGTGCAAAGAAGAGTGGTTTTCAAGTTAATAACCTGAAACCCAAGTTCGAATATCGACCTGTTGATAGAAAGAAAAAGATAGGGAGTTCTCCCTATGTAAATGAGCAGGGTACTAATTCGTCTAAGATTCAAACTCATAACCCGTTTAGTGCTCTTGAAGTTGTTGGGGGGGGGGGGAGTGGAGATCCCATACAGGGAAACATAAAAGGGGGACGTGGTCCAAATGAGGAGTCTGATGAGGATGAGGTAGAGATGGTTTATGATGAAAGCAATGAGTTTATGACATCGGGCACACATTCCACGTCTGCTAGGGTAGGGGCAAGCACCTCTCATACAAGGTTCTCCAATGGATAGAGTTTTTTTGGATCGGGCTAGGGGGTTGCTTCTGGGGGGTAAAAGGGGCAAGCACCTCTCATACAAGGTTCTCCAATGGATAGAGTTTTTTTGGATCGGGCTAGGGGGTTGCTTCTGGGGGGTAACTTCATTTTTGATGATGGCGGGTGAAGATTTTGTTTATTAGTTTTGTCTTGTCTACTAGTTAGTCATTTTCATGATTGTAGTAGGCTAGGTTGATGTGGTTTTTTGGTTATTTGACATTTTTGCTCACATATATGGGGCCTGTCCTGTATATGAACTAGTGTGGAACTCATCCTCACTACTTGTTCTTATTTGGCGGTTGTTTATAATAGAATCACCGGGGTAACCCTTTACCAAAAAAAAAAGGCAAACAAATGAGACGGTGACTAATCAAAGTAAATGGGTCAATATAATGCATCGCGAAGACATGCTTGCCTATAAGTGGACACTCACCCCAAGAGTTCCCAGGTAAGAGTGACTGGTCCGATACTGCGGATTTGTACGAACACTCTAGCCTTAGACAGAAGACCCAGGGTACAGGCACCCACTCTTCCAGTTTGCACGTGTTCACATTAATTAGACCCAAACTTTGACGAGATTTTGAAAACTCAGAAGGCACTAAGCCAAATATGAGTCAAACTGGAAGGGTTCAAAACCTTATAACAAAGGGTTCAAAACCTAGTAATCAATCATCCTAGAACAGATGATTAGCTTTCAAAGCGGATTCAAAATTTGTGCTCTTATTGTAGTTGTCACCTAAGGATAAGTGACGGTATTGTTTTATGACTAAACGCAAGTAAACTCGCGTTAGGGTCCTAGGAAGGTTATAGTATAGGTCAAAGCATTACTAATAACCTAATTCCCTATAACCATTGGCTCTGATACCCACTTTTCTGTCACACCCCGACCACGTAAAACAACAAGACGTGGCAGAAACGTCGGGGAGTGTTGTAACAGAATCATTGTTTCACAACCATGGATCAAATAATTTTGTTTTATTGAATCATTGAAATCTTTGTTCTATTACAAGTCAGATAAATACAAATATTGTCTTTCAAATTTTAAAGTCGCTAAGGCACAGGTCCATCCTAAGTGTAGTATGTATCAACAATCGTCATAAAGCAGCACCTGAAACATGTGTAAAAATAGGTACGTCAGCATAAAAATGCCTGTGAGATACATAGGTTTTATTGTAATTAGGATTCATGACTTATGAGTTTAAAGAAAAAGTTTTAATAAAAGTAGTCATGATCCTTGTAAAAGTTTTTCTTTTATAAATCATTTATAAGGAATCAGATGGTATAAAATAATAATACATAGAAAATTTAATAAGTAAGTAAAATGAGTTTGTATAAAATATATTGTTTGAAAAACAATATTTTGATAAAAAGGTTTATAGTATATATAAAAATATACTTTGGTTTTTAAGAAAGTCGAATAAGTAATATATTAAAATATATTTCAGTTCCAATATTGTTAACCCAAGTGTACTAAATAACAACACGGTATGTAATGTGATGAAAACAATTATATATAAGAAGTACCAGCGGCGTATCTACCATGTTTTCATCACATCACACCCGTCCCGTTATCTAAACACTAACCAAAACCCAATCGTTAGACAAATAGTATGTTAAATATACCTTAGTTGTTTAAAATAATAATTTTCAGTAGTATATCAAAAGTATACTTTGGATTTATAAATAACATATTAAACTATGTTTTGGATTACAAATAACATATTAAACTATGTTTTGGATTAGAAATAACATATTAAACTATGTTTTGGATTTTTAACAAAATATATGTTGGTTTTGTACGATATCACATATGAGAGCATATCAAACTATACTTTTGGGAGTATAACTTAATATACAATAATAATGTGACTTAAGAATTCATTCAGACCTAGTGCATCAAAATACACCTTTGAGACTATATAAATACCACAAAGGCAATCCCTATTTGGATGGAGAAACAAATTGGTTTCAGACATTCCATGACAACAGGAATGGGGTGTCAAATCCTATAGCGCTATATCATACTACCAACCGGTCTGGTGAACAAAATAAGTACTATTCCAAACATTTATTTTATAATCTTTGAAAAAAATTAGAGTTTAAATCATAAATAATCATTCAGTTTGTCAAAAGATAAGTATTAATACGTATAATCAATTATACTTTGAAAACAAGAACATAACAAATAGGTACACATATTTCACCCCAAAACAGTTTGAAAACAGTAAAAGAGGGGACTATGTACTCACTTGAGAGTGCTTAGAAGTATTGAACAACTACCAAGCAAGCTAGAGGAGTCTCGGAAATCAAACAGTACCTAATATAGGTAACTACATAAATAAACCGGACCTAAATCGGAAGATCGGATAGGATAAGGTTTCGTAAACCAAATGAGTATAGGAACTCATATAATATGGTCTAACAAAGCCTACATCCTAAAAGGAAACCTATCCTAAGTGCTTACGACCCATCACGACCCGTTTAGGTAGCTTATGCTACTTTAACGCGTCGTTCGCGTATAACGCGTTTAGACCGTCTAACTAGTCCTATGACAAGTATTATATGCCCTAACATACTTAATTATGTTACATAATCAGTTAAATGACAAAATTTTGGGTTACATATGCTTAAATATCTATTATGCATAAAAAGGGGTATTTTGGTAATTTTCCTAAGGCATATAAACTACTTATCATACAACTACTTAAACGAAGTGACCATAAGGTATAATGTGACATCCATGCTTATGTAATCATTTTACAGATTCTGAACAATACAATATTAATAAAACAGTGTGTTTTGATCCCAATGTTTGTTATTTATGGAGTTAATTACATAGTTAGTCCCTGTGGTTTGCATAAAATAACAAGTTTAGGTACTAATAGTTTCTGATAACATTCTAGGGTATTAACTTTTCATTTTGTAACGTTTGAGGGTATTAAGCTTATTTGTAGGCTTAAAATCACATTTTGTTAGTACCTAAGTATGTTATTTTGTGCAAACCACAGGGACTACCTATGTTATTACCTTAGAAGTTAATACCTCCAAACGTTACAAAATGAAAAGTTAATACCCTAGAAGGTGATTTTAAACTATTAGTACCTAAACTTGTTATTTTGTGCAAACCACAGGGACTAACTATGTAATTAACTCTTATTTATGTTTGATTTTATGCACATGTTGATTTTTGATCAATTTTGAACTCTATATCGCTTTCTGGGAAGTTATACGCAAACTGATGCGTAAACATAATTAGTTTAATGCGTCAAACACTCCGAAACAGCAACATAAACTAAACATACCTTAAATATCCTTTACATAACTTAGAAATAAGTTTTGAAGGCTTTGGTATGGCAAAAACAAGTTTATTCGCTCACAGGGACTATTTGCGTCAACTTGCAAAAGTCTGTCGTTCCGTAAGGCAACGTACAGTCTGGAACTTGATCATAAGCTAAACATACCATCAATAACCAAAACATGGCTTAGAAATAAGCTTTGATAGGTTCGGTGTGCGAAAACATGCTTATATGATCTTATAGGGACTAAAAATGTCAAAAACAGCGTAAGTTTGCATTTTCAAGCATATCCTACATTCTGACCACATCTGGACATCCAAAATTTTTGTACATCACTAAAATATTTTTATTTTAGTGATCGGCATTCAAAAATACCGCTCGTCGCTTAATTTGGTTCGTTTTCGCGTCCGTTTGAGTTTCGTCGTAATTTAACGAATAACGCGACCGTACGACCAAACGAGCCAACATCCGAGAGTTTTCCGAGCATATTTTGAGTCCTCTAAACTTTATTGACCTTGTAGAGCCTTGAAAATGGCTTAACGGGTGTCAAAAGTGCCTAAAATGGACTCGAACACATGCAGGGGCCAAAACTGTCAAAATGTGAAACTTGCTGGTCTGCAGGTCCTTACGGACCGTATGCTCTGGACCTTACGGTCCGTAAAGCATGCCCAGCAACAGAAACTTGATTTTCAGCTGCTGTTCCATAATTCAGGGACTTGTATGCAATTCTCTTGTTTTGGGCTCCAAGTAAACGACTCTCCAAGTAATACCAGCTGTTCCTAACACTTGTATGGTCAGATTGCATTGCTTGGAGGCCAAATAACCACTTGTGATGATCTTATTCATCCTCCACAACTATATATAGCCATCAACTCTCATTTGTTCCTTGCTCATTCTCTTATTCTCTCCTCTACATCTGCTTTGGGGAGCATTCTCATCTGATTGGAAGCATATTTTCTTTGTAGAAAAGATAGCAAGGACTTTAGTGAGCATTCTTTCATTTCTTTTATTGCTTACTAGTTTAGAAAGTCAAACAGTGTTTGACTTTCAGTTTGACCAGTCAATTGGTCAAGTCAAAGTTCAATTGAACTTTGCAATATGATTGTAATCACAATGGTTATAATCCTTAGCGATTATACCTACTGATTACCACATTAACTAGGGGTAGTGACGAGTCAAAGTTTCGGTCAAAATGCGTTTTAGCACGCATTTTGCAATGGAACTACTTTTAAGTATCAAAACACCTTGTTTTGATACCAAATCAGTAGGTTAAACATATTTTGACATGTTTAACCCGTCACTATTAGTTTGGTGCTTGTTTAGGGTCGTTAGTTAAGCGGTCTAAACAACCGCTTAGACTTTCGAACCTGACCCGTTTGGTCGATCATTAGGATCCGACCAAGCATGCTTAGTGATCATAGTTGTATAGGGAATAACCCCTGAGGTTATACCTTATGATCACATAGGATTGGTTAGTTATTTGCTAACTAGCTTGTATGCCCATAGGAAATGACCAAAATGCCCTTTTGAAGCATAAATCCGTAATGTGCATATGTGAACATATTTTTGACATCTAATCTGATTTAGTAACATATTAGAGTATAATTGGGCATGTAAGACTTGGCATAGCACATAGTTACCCATCCGAACATAGTTCCGCGCAAATGACGTGTTATAGTGGTTTAAACTACCATAACGGGTCGAGACGGGTCAAAAGCACTTAGGTAAACTTTCAAATCAGAATGTAGGGACTATTAAATCATACCATATGAGTTCAAATACTCGTTTGATTTATAGAACCTCATTCTATCCTATCTCCCGATTTAGGATCTGTTTATTAACATAGTTACCTATACTAGGTGCCGGTTGATTCCGTGATACTTGGAGCTTTTATTGGTCTTATTCTCAAGACTAATAAGCAATCCCAAGTGAGTACATAGTTCCCCTCTTTTACCGCTTTCAAATACTTTGGGGTGATTCACATGTACATACTTGTTACTTTCGTGTTTTACATGCTTTTATGACATAAACATGCTAGTTTCATTTAGTACATATCTAGTACATGCTTTCACTATGTTTTTGCTATGTATGTTAAGCATGCTAGCACGTTGATTTATTACACATTTGTTACATATGTTTACTTAGCATATGTGCACATTGTTTTAAATGACATTTCTGCTATGTATGTTTACTGAGCATGCTAGCACAATTGTTTTACATGACATTTTCTACTAAGTATGTTTACTTAGCATACCTAGTACATGGTTTTCACATGCTACATTGGTTATGACATTTGGTATGTTTAATCGGGACAATAATACATTCATTAACATTAGCTACGCCGCTCGATAGTATGTAATGGTACCATAGGAATTGACAACTCCCGTTTCCGACTTCCTAGGTTTGTTTGGAAGTTGGGAATGACAGAATCCGATATACATAACTTAGATAAACCTTTAATTTGTTTAAATGTTTGTCGCCACAGTCGCAAGGCTTGAATGTATGCGATTAACATTACTGCATAAATGTTTGTAATCATAAGGCATTGTTTTCTGCAAAACATGACATTTAAATTAAACTTAGGTTTACTCAAAAACATTGTTTTGTACATTTATCATACGGGGTTGAGTAGATTCTTTTATTCACCGTACATGACATATGTTTCACATTGGCATTATTACATAGTTTAAGTAGATGTCTTCCTACTTGCTATGCATTTCATTGGTTATACATAATACATGTTACACATGACATTAAACATGGTTTATGCATAAACATTTTGACATTTAACATGACATTTTGTTGGGCAATGATAAGTGACTTATGTAACGGGGCTATGTGCTATACGATAAAAGCATGGTGGATACGTCACTGGTACTTCCTATATATAAGTGCTTTTATTGTATTACACATTGTTGCGTTATCTAAGCCACTTGACAAAGACATGAAACATTTTTACAAGGACACGACATTTTTATACAAAGTACATATTATATACAATTCACTTTTACTTGGTTATTTATTTAACCATGCATATTTCTTTTATATCATTTGATTTTCATCTCAATTTTCACATGATTTTATAAAAGAAAACATTTTACAAGGTTCATGACTATTTTTGTTAAACACTTATTTTAAACTACAAGTCATGAATCTTGCATAAACAAAACCTATGTATCTCACAGGCATTTTTATGCTGACGTACCTATTTTTACATGTGTTTCAGGTGCTGATGCATGATGATGTTTGTGCTACACTTAGGCGGACTTAGGCCTTAGTGACTAAAAAGACAGTTATTTATGTTATATTTAGTTTGAACTCAAAAACATTGTAAACTTAATTCAATAATACATAACTTTAATTACCATGGTTGTTGAAACAATAATTCTGTCACCTCACTCCCCGACGTTTCCGCCGCGGTTTGTTGTTTTACGCGGTCGGGGTGTGACAGAAGAGTTGGTATCAAAGCCAATGGTTATAGGGAATTAGGTTATTAGCAATGTTTTGACCTAGACTATAACTTCTAGGACCCCTAACACAAGTTTACTTGTGTTTAGATCTTAAAACAATATCTGTCACCTATCCTTAGGTGATTACCAAAACTCGAACACAATTTCCAAAATGATTTTGAAATCAATCATCTATCCTTAGATGATTTCTTTTGGCTTAATGCCTTCCAAATTTTTCGAAATCTCGTCAAATTTTGGGTCTAAATAATGTGAACACGTGCAAACTGGAAGGGTGAATGCCTGTACCCTGAGTTTTCTGTCTAAGGCTAGAGTGTTCGTACAAATCCGCAATATCAGACCAGTCACTCTTACCTGGGAACTCTTGGGGTGAGTGTTCACTTATAGGCGAGCATGTCTTCAGCGATACATTATTATGACATATTTACTTTGATTTGTCACTATGTGTCGTTTGTTTGCTTTGTGGTAACAAACAAAAGACCACCATCCTTGCATTTTGTCGATTTTATTGCTATCTCGTTTCCTTCATCACATCATCTCACTCGTTTTCTCTCATGTTTCCTCTTTTAGAATGCCTCCTCGACGTAATGTTCCACAACCTGATGCCGAACTGGCCGCTATTATAGCACAGCAGATGGCTGCTATGCTACAAGGTCTCATAACTCAAATAAACCAAGCCACTAATAACAATGTTAATGCACCTGCTCCGCGCAACTTTAAAAGTTTTACCTCGGCTAAACCACTCAAGTTCAGTGGTTCTAAAGAAGCAACTGGGCTCCTGCAGTGGTTTGAGAGTCTTGAGAGCACCTTTCGCCATGTTCAGTGTCCGAACAACCTTAAGGTCGAGTTTGCTTCGAGTGTATTTCAAAAGAGGGCTCTTACCTGGTGGAATGGGGTAATGAGAGACCAAGGTGCTGAGGTTGCTTTGGGTCAGACATGGGAGGAACTTAGAGCTCTCATGATGAGAGAATTTTGTCCTCGTCACGAGCAGAGGGCACTCGAAAATGAGTTCCATGATCTGAAGCAAGACAGTGGTGAACACCGGGCTTATACTGATAGATACGAGGAGTTAAGCTTGCTCTGTCCTACAATGGTCACGCCTTTGGATAAGGCTATTGAGAAATACATAGACGGTTTGCCAGATCCTGTTCAGGATATTGTCACTGGTAGTAACCCTACAACCATCCGACAGGCCATTGAGCTAGCTGCAACCCTTACTGAATCGCAAGTCAAAAAGGGTAGACTCCACAGGAAGGGTGACAAGAAGTAGAAACAGTCTGATAGCGCCACTGAGAAAAAGGGCAAGAAGGCTGCTGAGTCTTCAAAGAAATCAAGGAAGCGCAAGGCTTCCAAGAATTTCGCTGTCACTGCTCAGACAAATCAGGCTGCTCCTAATCAGGCAGCACAGAATCAGGCTGCACAACCTGCTGCCAAGAGGCAGTATGCGGGAAATGCACCTCTGTGCAACAGATGTAACAGCCACCACCAGCCACAGTTGCAATGCCGCATCTGCATGAATTGTGGCAAGTCTGGTCATCTTGCGAACACCTGCCGTTTTGCTCCTAACCAAAATCAGGCAGCTCAAAACCAAGTTGTGCAAAACCCTGCCCAGAATCCTGCACGACCTCACTTTCCGCCTGGTTCATGTTTCAACTGTGGGGATCTGACCCACTACAGAAACAACTGCCCAAGGTTGGCAAATGCAAATCAGGCACCGACTCGTGGTAGAGCTGTCAATCTTAATGCTAATAAGGCACGTGCGGATAACGAAGTGGTGAACGGTACGTTCCTTGTTAACAACCATCCTGCTTCTGTTCTATTTGATTCGGGTGCCGATAAGAGTTTTGTGTCCTTAGCTTTTGAGCCTTTGCTTTCGATGACTAGAACAAAACTAGGAAAGCCCTTGACAGTAGAAGTAGCTAGTGGTGAACCTGTTGTTCTCAACTCTGTTCTTCGAAATTGCCAATTGAACCTTAACAACCATCTTTTCCCTATTGACCTCACACCGATGCAACTCGGGAGCTTCGATGTAATAGTAGGAATGGATTGGTTATCCAAGTACCATGCTGAGGTGGTTTGCTTTGAGAAGATTGTCCGTATACCGCTTTCGACTGGTGAGATCTTAGAAGTTCGTGGGGAGAAACCTGTTAAACTCATGTCTTGTACCCAAGCCAAAAATACCTACGAAAGAAATATATTGCTTTCTTGGCACATGTCGTAGAGGATAAAGGCAAGGGTAAGACTATCCAAGATATCCCTGTTGTTCGGGAATATCCTGAGGTATTTCCTGAAGACTTACCTGGATTACCCCCTGTACGCCAAGTTGAGTTTCGCATTGATCTAGTACCTGGCGCAAATCCCATTGCTAAGTCACTTTATCGTCTTGCACCGTCTGAGATGCAAGAGTTGTCTAAACAGCTTCAAGAACTTTCTGATAAAGGATTCATCCGTCCGAGCTTTTCCCCTTGGGGCGCTCCTGTCCTATTTGTGAAAAAGAAAGATGGATCATTTAGGATGTGTATCGATTATCGTGAGCTCAACAAGCTTACCATCAAGAATCGATATCCCCTACCTCGCATTGACGACCTCTTTGATCAGCTACAGGGCGCTACTTGCTTTTCAATGATAGATCTGCGTTCTGGGTATCATCAACTTCGAGTTCTCGAAGAAGATATTCCCAAGACAGCTTTTCCTACGCGCTATGGTCATTATGAGTTTACTGTTATGCCTTTCGGTTTAACAAATGCTCCTGCTGTCTTCATGGACTTGATGAATAGGGTTTGTAAGCCTTATTTGGACCATCATTGTATTCATCGATGACATTCTAATCTATTCTAAAACGCGAGCTGATCATGAACAGCATCTTCGTCTTACAATGGAGCTCCTAAAGAAAGAACAGCTTTTCTCCAAATTCTCCAAGTGTGAATTCTGGCTTAAGGAAGTTCAGTTTTTGGGGCACATCGTCAACGAACAAGGTATTCATGTAGATCCCGCCAAAATCAACGCGATTAAGGATTGGGATACACCTACTACTCCTACCGAGGTTCGTTCATTTCTTGGTCTAGCGGGTTATTACCGCCGTTTCATTGAAAACTTCTCCAAGATTGCGGCTCCTCTCACTGCTCTAACACAGAGCAAACCTTTTGAGTGGGGATCCAAACAGGAAGAAGCTTTCCAGACCTTGAAACAAAAATTCTGTGATGCACCTATTCTATCTTTGCCCGAGGGTAATGACGATTTTGTCGTGTACTGTGATGCATCCAACTTAGGCCTTGGCTGCGTTCTTATGCAAAGAAACAAAGTTATAGCCTATGCATCAAGACAGCTGAAGATACACGAGAAAAACTACACCACTCATGATCTTGAATTAGGTGCAGTAGTCTTTGCTCTCAAAATCTGGAGACACTGCCTATACGGTACAAAGTGTGTAGTGTTTACTGACCACAAGAGTCTCCAGCATATCTTCAATCAGAAAGAACTGAACATGAGGCAATGACGTTGGGTTGAACTCCTAAACGACTACGATTGTGAAATTCGCTACCATCCTGGTAAGGCGAATGTCGTGGCTGACGCATCGAGTCGTAAGGAACGTGTCAAGCTTCATTGTGTTCAGGTACGATCTGACATACAAACCCGCATAATTCAGGCTCAACATACTTGTGTTACACAAGACTTGATGAGTAAAGAATTACCATGTCACACTAAGCCTGAGCTTGAACTGAGAGACTTTGGGATATTCTATTTCATGGGCCGTTTGTGGGTCCCAAGTATAGACAATCTTCGCACCTTGCTTAGGGATGAAGCTCATAAATCTCGTTATTCTATTCATCCTGGTGCAGACAAAATGTATAAGGATCTTCGAACCCAGTATTGGTGGCCGGGTATGAAGAAGGACATTGCCTTATATGTTTCTAAATGCCTTACTTGTCTTAAGGTTAAGGCAGAACATCAACATCCCTCTGGATTATTGGAGCAACCAGAGATTCCGGTTTGGAAATGGGAAAACATTGCCATGGATCTCATTACCAAGCTACCGCGCACAAAAAGAGGTCACGACGCCATTTGGGTTGTTGTTGATCGTCTTACAAAGTCAGCACATTTCTTGCCGATCCGCGAGGATTTATCTGCTAACAAGCTTGCCAAGTTATATGTTGATGAGATTGTATCTCGACATGGTGTTCCTTTGAACATTATATCTGACAGAGATGCTCGATTCTCGTCTCGCTTTTGGAGAACCATGCAATCTGCCATGGGAACCCAACTTAATTTGAGCACAGCATATCATCCGCAAACGGATGGTCAATCTGAGAGAACAATCCAGACACTGGAGGATATGCTTAGAGCATGTGTGATTAACTTTGGTGGTAGTTGGGATTCGCATCTACCGTTGATCGAATTCTCCTACAACAATAACTATCACACGAGCATCAAAATGGCTCATTTCGAAGCTTTATACGGTCGAAAATGTCGTTCACCGGTCTGCTGGAATGAGATAGGTGAAGCACAGCTTACTTGACCTGAACTCATTCTAGAGACTACAGATAAGGTTAAGAAGATTCGTGATAACCTTCAGACAGCTAGAAGCCGTCAAAAGAGTTACGCGGATCAACGACGCAAGCCCTTAGAATTTCAAGTCGGTGATCGCGTCCTACTCAAGGTATCCCCTTGAAAGGTGTGATTAGATTTGGAAAGAAAGGAAAACTTGCACCACGTTATGTTGGACCATTCAAGATCGTTGAAAGAGTAGGAAAAGTAGCCTACAGACTTGAGCTACCTCCTGAACTTGGAAATATTCATCCGACATTCCACGTGTCCAATCTCAAAAAGTGTTTAGCTGATGAGAACCTCCACATACCACTTGATGAAATTTGTGTTGATAACACGATGCACTTCGTTGAGAAACCTGTGGAAATAGTGGACCGTACATTCAAACAGCTGAAGAACAAACGGATTCGTTTGGTCAAGGTTCGCTGGGAATCCAAACGTGGCCCAGAGTTTACTTGGGAATGTGAGGACCAGATGAAGATGAAATATCCGCATTTGTTCTCACAAGTTTCCTCTAAATAAATTTCGGGACGAAATTTCCTAAAATAGGGGAGACTGTGACATCCATGCTTGTGTAATCATTCTACAGATTCTGAACAATACAATATTAATAAAACAGTGTGTTTTGATCCCAATGTTTGTTATTTATGTTTGATTTTATGCACATGTTGATTTTTGATCAATTTTGAACTCTATATCGCTTTCTGGGAAGTTATACGCAAACTGATGCGTAAACATAATCAGTTTAACGCGTCAAACACTCTGGAACAGCAACATAAACTTAACATACCTTAAATATCCTTTACATAACTTAGAAATAAGTTTTGAAGGCTTTGGTATGGCAAAAACAAGTTTATTCGCTCACAGGGACTATTTGCGTCAACTTACAAAAGTTTGCCGTTCCGTAAGGAAACGTACAGTCCGGAACTTGATCATAAGCTAAACATACCATCAATAACCTAAACATGGCTTAGAAATAAGCTTTGATAGGTTCGGTGTTCGAAAACATGCTTATATGATCTTACAGGGACTAAAAATGTAAAAACAGCGTAAGTTTGCATTTTCACGCATATCCTACATTCTGACCACATCTGGACATCCAAAATTTTTGTACACACTAAAATATATTTATTTTAGTGATCGGCATGCAAAAATACCGAACGTCTCTTAATTTGGTTCGTTTTCGCGTCCGTTTGAGTTTCGTCGTAATTTAACGAATAACGCGACTGTACGACCAAACAAGCCGACATCCAAGAGTTTTCCGAGCATATTTTGAGTCCTCTAAACTTTATTGACCTTGTAGAGCCTTGTAAATGGCTTAACGGGTGTCAAAAGTGCCTAAAATGGACTCAAACACATGCAGGGGCCAAAACTGTCAAAATGTGAAACTTGCTGGTCTGCAGGTCCTTACGGACCGTATGCTCTGGACCCTACGGTCCGTAAAGCATGCCCAGCGACAAAAACTTGATTTTCAGCTGCTGTTCCATAATTCAGGGACTTGTATGCAATTCTCTTGTTTTGGGCTCCAAGTAAACGACTCTCCAAGTAATACCAGCTGTTCCTAACACTTGTATGGTCAGATTTCATTGCTTGGAGGCCAAATAACCACTTGTGATGATCTTGTTCATCCTCCACAACTATATATAGCCATCAACTCTCATTTGTTCCTTGCTCATTCTCTTATTCTCTCCTCTACGGGGAGCATTCTCATCTGATTGGAAGCTTATTTTCTTTGTAGAAAAGATAGCAAGGACTTTAGTGAGCATTCTTTCATTTCTTTTATAGCTTACTAGTTTAGAAAGTCAAACAGTGTTTAACTTTCAGTTTGACCAGTCAATTGGTCAAGTCAAATTTCAATTGAACTTTGCAATATGATTGTAATCACAATGGTTATAATCCTTAGCGATTACACCTACTGATTACCACATTAACTAGGGGTAGTGATGAGTCAAAGTTTCGGTCAAAATGCATTTTAGCACGCATTTTGCAACGGAACTACTTTTAAGTATCAAAACACCTTGTTTTGATACCAAATCAGTAGGTTAAACATATTTTGACATGTTTAACCCGTCACTATTAGTTTGGTGCTTGTTTAGGTTCGTTAGTTAAGCGGTCTAAACAACCGCTTAGACTTTCGAACCCGACCCGTTTGGTCGATCATTAGGATCCGACCAAGCATGCTTAGTGATCATAGTTGTATAGGGAATAACCCCTGAGGTTATACCTTATGATCACATAGGATTGGTTAGTCATTTGCTAACTAGCTTGTATGCCCATAGGAAATGACCAAAATGCCCTTTTGAAGCATAAATCCGTAATGTGAATATGTGAACATATTTTTGACATCTAATCTGATTTAGTAACATATTAGAGTATAATTGGGCATGTAAGACTTGGCATAGCACATAGTTACCCATCCGAACATAGTTTCACGCAAACGACGTGTTATAGTGGTTTAAATACCATAACGGGTCGAGACGGGTCAAAAGCACTTAGGTAAACTTTCAAATCAGAATGTAGGGACTATTAAATCATACCATATGAGTTCAAATACTCGTTTGATTTATAGAACCTCATTCTGTAAAAAATTGGGAATTTTTAGAATAAGTTAACTATTTTATTAAAATGCCCGAAAACAGCCCGGTTTTGAATATTAAAGCTGAAACGACATAAGTAGTAATTTGCGTGTCTAAATGTCGGGTAGGTTATCTGTGAATGATATAACATGTTATATGTGTTATGTGTTTGCTTATGAACGGGAATAGATGGGAAGTTTATATGTGCATAAACTGTTAAAGTGATGCATGTTATGTGGTAGATGCGTGTAGGAACTTTGTGCTTGTTTGAAGTCATTAATAAACTAAGTGGTAATCATACTAGGACGTGATTGACCGACCTTGATTGTTAGCAATTTTTGAGAGTCAAACCGAGCAACCGAGGTGAGTTCACACACTTTTTAAGGCATGGGATTTTCCCAGTGGTTGGGAATGGGTTAAAGAAATTAAAACGGAATCTACATATCCTCCTTGGGTAGGATATGTACGGCCATCCTCCTTGGGTAGGATGCCACCATAAATCCTGCGTATTCTCCTTGGGTAGAACTACGTACGTTCGTCCTCCTTGGGTAGGACAACAACCTTAAAACTTACTAGACAAAACTCTATCATAAGTCCCTCATTTTATATCGACTTAATCGCCGAGGCCGATGGCGAGCGGGTCATTAGTTAATAGTGCTATTAGGTTTAACAAACCTCACACCGTGTTGTCCGAACGGGAGTGTACTAATGGACTAAGGCAAAGGGTCAATGATGATAGACATTGACTTAGGGCACAACTTACTTTCGTTAATAGTCGATATCATACAGTCTAGTAGTTTACATGGGGAAACCCCCACTGATTATGGATATGGTTTGGGTAATAAAAAGGAACTGGTTAAACATACTTTCAACTATGGGGTAACCCCCACGGCACATAAGCCAACGAAAGTCAAACCACGTTTTTCAGAAACAACTTAAAACTAAACAACCAAACGTGAACTCACTCAACTTTGTTGTTGACTCGTTGTTACATGCCTTACAGGTCGCTAGATGCTATGGAGCTTGCACGAGGAGGAGGTTGTTGTGGGATAAGGACTGTTATGTCCCATACTTAATAATTAAACCTTATAAACTTAATGAACTGATGTTTTGAAATCTTTAAACTTATGAACTACGAACTTATGCTTTGGATTAACGTCTTATGCTTCCGCTGTTTAAATTTAAACTTGGTTAACTTTCCTTAGGTCACCAATCGTATTGTGGTTGGTTTTATTTACTTAATTGTGTGTTCAATATGATTGGTGGCTCGATCTTGGTCATGTCACGCCTCCAAGCGGTGATGCTCCGCATGGTGGATTTTGGGGGTGTGACACATTCTATCCTATCTCCCGATTTAGGATCCGTTTATTAACATAGTTACCTATACTAGGTGTCGGTTGATTCCGTGATACTTGGAGCTTTTATTGGTCTTATTCTCAAGACTAATAAGCAATCCCAAGTGAGTACATAGTTCCCCTCTTTTACCGCTTTCAAATACTTTGGGGTGATTCACATGTACATACTTGTTACTTTCGTGTTTTACATGCTTTTATGACATAAACATGCTAGTTTCATTTAGTACATATCTAGTACATGCTTTCACTATGTATGTTAAGCATGCTAGCACATTGATTTATTACACATTTGTTACATATGTTTACTTAGCATATGTGCACATTGTTTTAAATGACATTTCTGTTATGTATGTTTACTGAGCATTCTAGCACAATTGTTTTACATGACATTTTCTACTAAGTATGTTTACTTAGCATACCTAGTACATGGTTTTCACATGCTACATTGGTTATGACATTTGGTATGTTTAATCGGGACAATAATACATTCATTAACATTAGCTACGCCGCTCGGTAGTATGTAATGGTACCATAGGAATTGACAACTCCCGTTTCCGACTTCCTAGGTTTGTTTGGAAGTTGGGAATGACAGAATCCGATATACATAACTTAGATAAACCTTTAATTTGTTTAAAGGTTTGTCGCCACAGTCGCAAGGCTTGAATGTATGCGATTAACATTACTGCATAAATGTTTGTAATCATAAAGCATTGTTTTCTGCAAAACATGACATTTAAATTAAACTTAGGTTTACTCAAAAACATTGTTTTGTACATTTATCCTACGGGGTTGAGTAGATTCTTTTATTCACCGTACATGACATATGTTTCACATTGGCATTATTACATAGTTTAAGTAGATGTCTTCCTACTTGCTATGCATTTCATTGGTTATACATAATACATGTTACACATGACATTAAACATGGTTTATGCATAAACATTTTGACATTTAACATGACATTTTGTTGGGCAATGATAAGTGACTTATGTAACGGGGCTATGTGCTATACGATAAAAGCATGGTGGATACGCCGCTGGTACTTCCTACATATAAGTGCTTTTATTGTATTACACATTGTTGCGTTATCTAAGCCACTTGACAAAGACATGAAACATTTTTACAAGGACACGACATTTTTATACAAAGTACATATTATATACAATTCACTTTTACTTGGTTATTTATTTAACCACGCATATTTCTTTTATATCATTTGATTTTCATCTCGATTTTCACATGATTTTATAAAAGAAAACATTTTACAAGGTTCATGACTATTTTTGTTAAACACTTCTTTTAAACTACAAGTCATGAATCCTGCATAAACAAAACCTATGTATCTCACAGGCATTTTTATGCTGACGTACCTATTTTTACATGTGTTTCAGGTGCTGATGCATGATGATGTTTGTGCTACACTTAGGCGGACTCAGGCCTTAGTGACTTAAAAGACAGTTATTTATATTATATTTAGTTTGAACTCTAAAACAATGTAAACTTAATTCAATAATACATAACTTTAATTACCATGGTTGTTGAAACAATAATTCTGTCACCTCACTCCCCGACGTTTCCGCCGCGGTTTGTTGTTTTACACGGTCGGGGTGTGACATATAACCTCGGAAAGTTATTCCCTATACAACTATGGTCACCTAATGCGTTTGGTCGGATCCTAAAGATCGACCAAATGGGTCGAGTTCGAAAGTATAAGCGATTGTTTAGATCGCTTACCTGACGACCCTACATAAGCACTAATCTAAAAGTGACGAGCTAAACATGTTTAACAAAGTTTGAAAACAAGTTGGATATCAAAACAAACGGTTTTGATACCTAAGAGTAGTTTGGTTACAAAATACGCATAAACACGCATTTTGGCCGAAACTACGACTCGTCACTACACCTAAACAACATGGTAATCTGTAGGTATAGTCACTAGAGACTATAACCATCGTGATTACGCTCACGTTGCAAAGTTCAAACGAACTTCTCATTGACCATAGACTGGTCAATGCAGAAAGTCAAACAAAGTTTGACTTTTAAGCTAGAAAGCGATAAAAGAACGAAAGAGGACTTACAAAGGGTCCAAATAGATTTGGTTCCAAGTATTCTCAGGTAGGTAGTGAATAATCACAACCACTTAGAGAAATCTCAGACCAAATGTGCAGAAAACAAATGAGGGACATGGCCTTATATAGTTTTTCGCAAACCGTTAGGATCATTTCTTGGAGAAGAGGGAATGATCTTGGCCATACAATTGTCAAAGAAAGATTGGGGGACTTGTTCTCCACACAAACCAGCCCATAGCATGAAAAACCAGGGATCAAAACCATTGGAACAAGTGGGAATGACCAGATTCAATGTTTCTGAATTTCTGATGTGCTGGGCACTGCTTACGGACCGTAAGCAAAGGTCCATACGGACCGTAAGGGACCTGCAGACCAGCAACTTTCAAAAATGACAGATTTAGCCCCTGAAGCCCCAAACTTGGTTTTCGATGCATTTTTGACACGTTTAAGCCCCGTTAACCCCATTTCAAAGCTCTAAAATGAAGTTAAAGTATAGGGAACTTAAAACATGCTCAAAAATATCTCGGGTGTCTGTTTGTTTGGTCGTATGGTTGCGTTGTTCGGTTAATTACGACGGGAGTCGTAATGAACGCAAAAACGATCCAAATTAAGCGACGAATGGAATTTTATTATTCCAAACACTAAAATAAAATATTTTAATGCTTACATAAATTTTTGGATGTCCGGATATATTCAGAATGTTAGATATGCGCGAAAATGCAAACTTGTGCACTTTTTGACGCTTTTAGTCCCTATTGATCATGAAAGTTTATTTTAGCGCACAAAACACCTCAAAGCCTATTTCTAAGCTATGTGAAGGATATTTAGGGCATATTTAACTTATGATCAACTTCCAGAATGTTCGTTACTATACAAATCGGTATAGTTTCGCAGTTTGACACAATAAGTCCCTGCGATCGAACAAACTTGATTTCAACACACCAAACCATCCAAAACTTATTTCTAAGTTATGTGGAGGTTATTTAAGGTATGTTAAGCCTATTTCACTATTCCAGAGTATTCGTTGCATTAAACTGGTTATATTTACGCATCAGAGCGCGTATAACCCTCCAGAAAGCGATTTAAAGCTTGAAATCGAACAAGATTTGATATGTGCAAACGATACACATATTTTTACAAATCCCAAGTATGAAATACAATATTTCATTGGTTTGGCATTTGTTTGATGGTTGAAGTGACACATGTGTCACAATTAACTCTGTTAAAGTTTATTAACTCTGTTAATTATATAACTCTACTAGTCTGTTAACTCTATTAGTTAACTAACACAGTTAGTTTATTATTCCTGTATGTATGATAATCCTGTTAAGTTGTAAACTTTGTTAAACCTGTTAACCCTGTCAAGTATGTTAATGAATAACCATGATTAGAACAAACTGTGAAGGACATTTATATGAAGCATGAATTGCATGACTTTGATTAACTACTTATGTGATACATGATAATTGCTTAGGCACACTTTGTGACATAGATTGCATGTGAAACATTACGAACTTGAACTGATTGAGTATACGTGCACACTATAGGACTTGACTGATTTCTTGTGAGCACATAGTCTAGCATACCGAGCAAACCAAGGTGAGTTCACACTTCTAAGGCATGGGATTCCCGGTGGGTTGGGAATGGGATTGAATAACTACGATAGAACTTGTACATATACTACTACTAGACTACTTACCACCGTCCTCGGATTGGGAAGGACGCCAGCGCTAAACCTACGTACTCGATACGTACCACTGTCCTCGGATTGGGAAGGGCACTTACGTAAAACCTACGTAATCTCACACTTACCACTGTCCTCGGATTGGGAAGGGCACTTACGTAAAACCTACGTAATCTCATACTTACCACTGTCCTCGGATTGGGAAGGGCACTTACGTAAAACCTACGTAATCTCATACTTATCACTGTCCTCGGATTGGGAAGGACACCTATAGATACAACTAGTCTAGTAATATGCAACATGGGAAGCCCCCACTAAATATCGTAAAGATTTGAGAAATAAGGATACTGGTTAAAACATGGTTATGGAACAAACTTACGATTTCTGAAATGAACTCAATAACTGAACAAACAACTGTGAACTCGCTCAACTTTGTTGTTGACTCGTTGTTACATGCCTTGCAGGTCGATAGGTACTCATGGAGCTTGCACAGGGAGGCGCGGTCGTTGTGGGACATGGACAGTGGGTGCCATGTTAAAAACATTATAACGTTTCGAACTTAATACTTATGTTGGGTTTTCACATTTATGCTTCCGCTAAACACTTAATTATGTTTTGTTTTGAACACCTTTCGTATTGTGGGATTGAATCTTATTTATTACTTACAATGTTCAATATGATTGGTGGCTTGATCCTGGCCAGTCATGCCTCCAAGCGGTGATACTCCGCGTGTGGATTTTGGGGGTGTGACACTAGTTAGACGTCTCGAACGCGCATTTGCGCGCACGACGCGTTAAAATAGCATAAGCTACCTTAATGGGTCGTAATGGGTCGAAAGCACTTAGGTTAGGTTCCGATATAGAATGTAGACTTTGTTAAACCATATCACATGAGTTCCAACACTCATTTGGTTTACAAGACCTCATTCTATCCGATCTTCCGATTTAGGCGTCTATTGTTTGACTAGTGATTCGATTAATAGGTGCTGCTTGATTTCTCTGGTTTACTTGAGTTGTTGAAGTTCTATTGATTGAGGATACTTTTCACTTCACGTGAGTACATAGTTCCCCTATTTTATTGTTTTCAAATTGTTTTGGGGTGATTCATATGTATCAAAACGATTTCGATATTTTAACGATGGTTTCAAAAATGATTAATGTAATGACCATAAATTTAAAATAATTATTCTAGAAATAAAATAAATACACTAAACATTTATCTTGTATATCAACCAAAACTATTATTATTTATAAATTAACCAATAGGAAACCCTAATTAAGACACCCAAGTAATTCTGTACAAACCCTAGAATTTTCAGAATTTTCAGAATCAGGATTAGGGCCCCTAAAACTCAGGGGGGGTATTCCCTACTTGACGATTATCCTAATAACTTGCTGTCGAAGTTGAAATTTTAAAATCTGTCGACTCAGCTAGGCTAGTCCCACACGTGGCAACCCTATGCATAAAATAAGTTGCTACGCGGGCCGCGTAAGGATAGGTTAAATGTTCACGCGGGCCGCGACAATGTCAAAATTTCAGTATAAATAGAGGATGTTGGGACTTGATTCTGGGCACAAAAACGACGAAGAAATTCCAATTCTACACGGAGTTATGCTCTGTTTACCACAATTAACACACACGGATCACTAATCGACGCTGCAATCAGGGTATTAACTCGATCGCTGATACGATTTAATGTCCGATTGATTGAAATCAATCCAATGGATGTTTAAGTGCTGCTCAAATTTGGGTTATGCTTTGTCATTAGTCGTGATTCCGATGGATGTTTAAGTAATATCACTTTGTCATTAGTTGTGATTCCGATGGATGTTTAAGTGTTTGCACTTTGTCATTCGTTGTGAATCCGGTGGATGTTTAAGTGATTTCACTTTGTCATTAGTTGTGAATCCGATGGATGTTTAAGTATCGCACTTTGTCATTCGTTGTGAGGATTTTAATCTCGTGAGTTATCGTAAATGCTGTATTAAGTTACTAACCTAGTTTGTGTGCATGTTATTTAAATTAGGTTAAAAGACTAATCAGTAGTCTAAACTCTGCCCGTATAAATCTGAAATATTATCATAAGGTATCATCGCTTTGGAATTATTAAGGTACGGATCCTTACCCTCACTCCTTATTGCTTCATATTCAAATTGTTATAAAACCCTTAAATTCATATATCTTTTAAAAACTCCTCACGTCTTTGATTATCGATTCATTTGACAGTCCGTTTGATTCCTATTCTAATCATAACTTTGGATTTAGCTTTCATGTCATGCGATAGTATTATGTTAGTTGTACTCATTATCGCATGTTCCAATATATGTTACGTCTTGTTATGAAAAATATTTTGATAAGTTATGTAAATAAGACCATTTGTACTCTGATACCCTGAGTATCGCTTCTCGTGGAGTGTCCCACGAGCATGTTGTTGCGGCATCGACATCATGTGCTCCATCCGTGACGGAGAGATCAGTTCACGGCGTCCCTAGGTACAAGTGTGGTACAAAGCTACTAGGAGGCGTATGGATCGATCCTAGAATTTAAGTTAAGGAGGTGGATAGCGGGTATGCCAACTCGCCATCTCGTGTGATAATTATGCAGGAGTAGCTACCTGTGTATTGTCACGTTTTAAGTTTGGCTCATGGGTACATCTGTATGATATGATTATGAAATTACGTTACTTGCATCGTATCATTTTCACATAAAGTTCCATCCGGATAACATTTCGTATAAAGCGTTATTTATTATTTGAGCCTATTATTCCGTACTGAGCATTTGGCTCATTCCGTAAAATGTTTGTATATACAGGTCAGCATGTTACTTTGGGCGGGGAAAAGAGAGAAGAATAAAGCCTAGGAATCAATCTGAAGATGTTAGTTAATTAAGTCGAATGTATCCGCTTGTATATTAATCTTAAGTTTAGTTGTCGTTGTATCCTTATCAAATAAAGAAATGGAATTATGACTTTTGTTTATGATACCACTGTTATTGTGACACGTCAGCCCATCCGGGTTGGGGTGTTACAATTAAGATGGTTTATACTAAACTAATAACGATTTCGATAATGTGAACGAACTTGTTGGTTGTAGTTACATAACAAATGACATTTATTAATTTTGGCTGAACCGACCAGTATTAGGTTATGGTACCATAGGATCTGACAAATCCCGTTATCAGACTGCACCCATGGTTATGTGTGGGTTAGGTGGGTAACGACTGAATCTGTGATTGTTAACTTACCCTTTGGTGGTTTGTTAATGCGAGAAGCGAGATAGTCGAGTCACGAAGGTTTGAATGTTATTAGCGAGACAACCAAAAATAGTTTTCACAATAAAAACGAGGATGATTTAAACGAGTTAAACGATTTGGAAACGATTTAAACGAGTTAACGATTTGGAAACGATTTGAACAAGATTAAACGAATTGGATAAACGATTGGTTTTTGGTTAAGTGTTTAGATAATGGGACGGGTGTAATATGGTGAAAGCATGGTAGATACGCCGCTGGTACTTCTTATATATAAGTGTTTTCAACATATTACATACCGTGGCGTTATTTAGTTCACTTGGGTAAACAATTTTAAAACGATGTCACATAACGATGTTTTTGAAAGGATATAAACCGTACGAGATTTATTAAACGAGTTAATACGAAATGTTTTACTATTTGGTTTACTAAAACAAATGTTTTTGGGTTAAGAATCATGGCTACGAGGTTTTATAAATTATAACCCGCTTGATTTGAGTTGGTTAATTAAGTTGCAATGTTATACTCTTTTCAAAACAAGGTTTTTAATAAGGTATTGCAACATGTAAACTAGCCATGATTCCGATACTCTCATAAAACCTATGTACTCGCCAGCATTTCTTTGCTGACTTTGTTTTTACATATGTTTCAGGTGATGTTGCTTGATGTTGACTGCTAGGATGCATGAGTCACATAGGATCTGGATATGTAACTCGTTTGTTTCGTGTTAAAACAATGTAAATTACTTGTCAAATAAATAAAACGAAACTCTTTTTGTATCCATGGTTGTGAAACAATAATTCTATTACCACACTCCCCGACATTTCCACCATGATTTGTTGTTTTACGTGGTCGGGGTGCGACATCTATCACGCATGCTCTAAGCATTTCCTCCAATGTTTGTGTCGTCCTCTCGGATTGTCCATCTGTTTGGGGATGATAAGTAGTGCTTAGATTTAGTTGGGTTCCCATAGCAGATTACATGGTCTTCCAAAAATGAGATGAAAATCGAGCATCACGATCAGATATGATATCCAAAGGACTCCTTTGGCGATTTTCGTTTCATCATGAAATCCTTGGTTTTCTTTGTGATCTGATGCATAACAGTCTGTGATTAGAGTCTTTATTCTTCAAAACTCTATAACGAACTCGTTAGCATTAGGGATCGATCCAAAACTTGGGTTTACTTTTTGTTTTCTTTTATTTCAAATCGTCGCCTTAGTTTTTTCAATTCGAAACCCTGATTTATTAAGCTGGTTGTTATTGATTGCGGTTAACTGAGATTAATTTAGCTAGATTGATACGCTGGTTTAATCGATTAAGGGTTGAAGATTGATACTAGGGTTTAAAGGATTAGGGTTTTTCAGCTTTTCTCGTTTGTTGCTACCTGGCGAAATTGTCTGTTCGTGTGCATGGTTGATTGGCTGTTTGTTTAATGGAGAAAGTTGTTGATTCTGAAGTGTCTGATCGTCCCAAGCCGGATGGTAGAGAAGTGCATGATCGTGGGAAACCTCCTAACTTGAGCAAGGATTTTGCAAATAGAGTGTTGAATATTGATGGTAATACTCGTATCCCTCGTAGGGGTACTGTTCAGAATATGCAATCGGAACCAAAGAAGATTAATGTAATTGATGAATTAGTAAAGATAACGGAGCCGGTGATGGTTGATAATCTGAAATCTGATCAGAATTAGGGAGAGCCGATTATAGATGATGTAAGTGACCAGGGTGCGGATAACCTGATCAAACCTATGTCCTATGCGGACTCGGTGAAAAATCAGAAGATTCAGAAAGTTAATTTCAGGTCTCTTGCTAGTTCGTTGCATCATGAAGATTGTGACATTGTGCTTCCGGTGGAATCAGTTCGGGTAGTTCAGGATAAGTTAGCGAATACGTTGTATGGTTATTTTTTGGGAGATCGCGTTGCATATCCTGTGGTTGACTATTTTGTTAAAAATAATTGGAAAAAGTTTGGATTGGAAAAATCAATGATGAATGCAAATGGCTTCTTCTTCTTTAAGTTCGAAGATCATAAAGGTATGTTAGATGTTCTAGCTGCTGGTCCGTGGATTATTCGGTCACAACCATTCTTTATTCAGGAATGGACGCCTACTACCAAAATGGAGAAGAAGGAGGTTAACAAAATTCAGGTGTGGGTAAAAATCCATGACGTTCCTATTGCTGCTTATACGGAAGACGGTCTTAGCATGATTGCTACGGCCATTGGTGAACCAAAACTGCTTGACTCATACACAACTTCTATGTGTGTGGATAACTGGGGTAGAAGTGGCTTTGCTCGTGCTTTGATTGAAGTTTCAGCGGCTAAAGAGCTTAAAGAGAAAATTATTATGGCAATTCCCAACCCGAATAGTGATGGATTTATGAAGGAAACAATGTATGTTGAATATGAATGGAATCCTCTCAGGTGTTCGACATGTTGTGTTTTCGGTCATTCTAATGACTCCTGCCCAAAAAATCCTAGGAAACCTGTTCAGATAGGTGTTAAGCACCCAGGCAATCGACGTAATTCTCAACCTAAGAAGGCACCTAGAGTAGATGATGATGGCTATACAGAACTTCAAAACAAGAAGATGGCTAGGAAACCGGGTATTCAGATTACTAAACCAAAACAAAAATTTGAGTATAGGCCGATTACTAACAAGCATAAAGCGGACTTAAACATTAAGTCGGCTGGTCCGATCTTGTCCATGAACCCATTTAATGTTCTAAATTCAGCTGATGCGGACTAAGGTCAAAGTAGTAAGGGGCCGAGTGGTGGAGATTTTGAAGAATCCGATGACGAGGAGGTCATGGAAGTTTATAACGAGACGAATGAGTTTCTGGTGGGTGACTCTAAGAAGCCGAAAGACACTAAAGGGGCAAGCACTCCTTCTCCAACTGTTGCCAATGGTTAGCCTAGCCACGTGGAATATTAGGGGGTTGAACCGCCCGCTAAAACAAAAAGAGGTTCAGCAAATTGTGAAAGATAATAAGCTGAATTTTTGTGCTATTTTAGAGTCTCACGTGGATGTAAGTAAACTTGGTATAATTTGTAAAAGTGTTTTTCGCAACTGGGATTGGACGTCTAATAGAGGGCTTTGCGATAAAGGCACTAGAATAATTATTGGCTGGAATCCAGATATGTTTGAGGTAATGGTGCTGAACCAAACGTCTCAGGTAATGCATGTTCAGATTCGGTTCAAGCTAGATAAGAAAATGTTTTTCTGTTCGATAGTTTATGCGGATAATTACTATATTTCTAGAAGAGAATTGTGGCAACAACTTTCTATACATAAGGCGCTAGTTGGTACTCAACCTTGGGTAATAATGGGTCATTTTAATTCTGCTTTAAGTCTGGAAGATAAGTCTATGGGTGCTTCATCGGTTTCGGCCAGCATGAAAGACTTTCAGGCTTGTGTTGATGATATTGAGGTTTTTGACATTAATCGTACAGGTTGTCACTTTACTTGGAATCAAAAACCGAAGAAGGGAATTGGTTTACTAAAAAAGATTGACCGGGTGTTGGGTAACAATCAGTTTGTTGTTGAGTACCCGAGTGCGGTTGCTTTCTTTCACCCTTATAGGATCTCTGATCACTGTCCTTGTATTCTGAAAATTCCGAAGCCTGAGGTGATGAAAAATAGGCCGTTTAAGTTTGCTAACTTTTTGACTCACAAGAAAGAATTTATGGATATTGTGGCTAAAAATTGGGGCTCCAGTGTTGATGGAGTGCATCAGTTCTGGGTGGTGAAAAAGCTCCGTTTATTAAAAGCTCCTTTACGTGCTCTTTTGTTCCAACAGGGTAATCTCCATAAAAAAGTTGAGGAGTTGCGTCGCTCTTTGGATTTTATCCAGATTAGTATTGACAAGGATCCGATGAATGAGGATTTTCGTGCCAAAGAGAGCGAATTAAATCGTCAATACCAGGAGGCGGCTTTAGACGAAGAACGATTTCTAAAACAGAAATCTAAGGTCGATTGGCTGAGAGCTGGGGATATGAACTCAGCGTTTTTTCATTCGGCTTTGAAAACGCGTAATCATAGGTGCCGTATTGATTTGATAAAGGATGCTCGTGGTACTGTATATGAAGGAGACAAGGTTCATATTGCTTTAGTTCATCATTATGAGCAGTTTTTGGGGTGTCATGATAACGTGTCGTTGATGCCATCCCCTGATTTGTTTTCTAACGTGTTGGATCCGGATATAGCTTCCCATATGGTTTAAGGGTAAAGGGTTACCCCAGTGATTCTATTAAAAACAACCGCAAATAAGTACACTTCCCATATGGTTTGGTCGGTTTCTAGTGACGAAGTGAAAAAGGTTATGTTCTCGATTGGAATTGATAAAGCTCCTGGTCCAGATGGCTACACTTCTGCTTTTTTCAAGAGTGCCTGGCATGTTATAGGGCAGGAGGTGTCTAATGCTGTCATAGATTTTTTCTCTACAGGAAAGATGCTCCGTGAATTAAATCACACGCTGCTAGTGCTTATTCCGAAGGTATCCACTCCGGCGTCTGTTACGGACTACCGTCCTATAGCTTGTTGTAACGTGTTGTACAAATGCATCAGCAAGATTATTGCGGATCGTATAAATAATGCTCTGAATGGGATTGTCAGTGTGAACCAGTCTGCGTTTGTCCCGGGTAGGAGGATTTCAGATAATATCCTTTTAACCCAGGAATTAATGCACAATTATCACAGGAATGTTGGCCCTCCTCGGTGTGCTTTTAAGGTGGATATCCAAAAGGCATACGACACAGTCGACTGGAATTTTTTAAAGTCTGTGATGCTTGGGTTCGGTTTTCATAGAATGATGGTGGATTGGATTATGGTATGTGTTTCTACTACGTCATACTCTATTTGTGTCAACGGGAATATTCATGGTTTTTTCAGGGGTAGTCGCGGTTTAAGGCAAGGGGATCCTATTTCTCCGTATTTATTTACGCTTGTTATGGAGGTCTTGACCGGTATCTTGCAGCATGCTACCAGGATTGATTCGTCTTTCAAGTTTCATAATAAATGCGAGAAGCAGCAAATTGTTAATTTATGTTTTGCGGATGACCTTTTCCTTTTTGCAAGAGGCGATGTTGGATCGGCTAAATGCATTATGTCTTCCTTAGATACCTTTACAAAGATGTCAGGATTGGTGCCTAGTATTCAGAAAAGTACAGTCTTCTTCTGTAATGTGCCTGGTAATATTAAGAATGCTATTATGAATATTATGCCGTTTGTTGAAGGAGAGCTTCCGGTTCGTTATTTGGGCGTTCCCCTTATTTCGTCTCTGCTCTTGTACAAGGATTGTGGTGTCTTGGTTGAGCGACTAGAGCAGCGAATCTCGAGCTGGAGAAACAAGCTCCTTTCGATTGCAGGGAGGTTGCAACTAGTGGTTGCGGTCTTATCTTTTTTTTTTTTTGGGTAAAGGGTTACCCCGGTGATTCTATTAAAACAATCCCAATAAAGTACAAGTAGTGAGGATGAGTTCCACACTAATTCATATACAGGACATGCCCCGTATATGTAAACCAAAAACAAAACCAAACATTCTAAGACAACCCACATCCTAGCCTACATTACACCATGAAACAAAGTAGGCAAGACCAAAACACGAAAAAACCAAAAACGACTCAACCTCCATCATCAAAGATGAAATTGCCACAAACTGGCAACCCCTTGACTCGAATCACTACATGTCTAGCCATTGGAACCCTTTGTGGAGGAGTTGCTTGCCCGAGCTCTAGAAGATGAAGGATGTGTTCCCGAAGTCATAAATTCATTAGTTTCATTGTAGACTTCCTCGACCTCCTCCTCATCTGAATCCTGCTTGTCATTAGATTGCTTGGCCTTCTTCTCTATACGACCCACCAAACTACATCCCTGACCACCATCATCGTCCTTAAGGGTATCAAATGGGTTAGACGTTGATACCTGATTGTTCATCGGCTTCCTTAAGGACGAATTTGGTTTAGGGTTTACAACAGGCCTATACACTACCTTAGGTTTCTGATTTTTCATATGGAGACCTTGGTTAGTAGCTTTCTTCTTCTTGGCACCTACAACCTGAAAATCATCAATTTTCTTCCAAGAATCCCCACTCGAAACAACTTGATGGTTCTTTGGGCACGAGCTATCTTCATGACCAAACACGCAACAAGATGAACACCTTAAAGGCTCCCAATCATATTCGACTTTTACCTCCACCTTTGAGTGACCATTACCATCTAAAGATGGGATAGCAACAGTAATACTCCTCTTTAACTCAGCCCCGGCTTGAATTTCAATGAGAGCTCTAGCATAACTGCTTCTTCCCCACGATTCAGCACACATTGTAGCAGTGTACGAATCTAACATCTTAGGCACCCCTATCTTAGACGCGAGCAAACTAAGACCGTCCTCAGTATATGCTGCTAACAGCACATCATGCATCTTGACCCAAACTGGGATAGCTTTAATATCTTCCTTTACCAATTTGACAGAGGCCGACCACTCCTTCAAAATTATCGGGACATTTCTAATCATCCAGGGTCCATCCTCTACCATTTTATCCATCCCTTCCTTTGTTTTGAATTTAAAGAAAAAGAACCCGTTCGCATTCATCATTAGTCTAGAGAGACCATATTTTGCCCAGTTGTTCTTTGCAAAATAATCCACCACTGGGAAAGCCAGACGTTTACCCAGAAAATAACCATACAAAGTGTTAGCATACCTGTCAGAGACTTGTTTAACCGAAGAAAATGGAATAACAACATCGGCTCCATCAACTAACTCACTAGATTCCATCATCCGAAAATTAACCTTTACATTCTCCTTTGCGTTATTCACTACTTTAGCAAATGATAAAGGTTCCGCAGCCCCAGAAAATCCTGAATTCGAGTTACCAGCCAATGGATTCGCAGCCCCAGAAAACTTTGTACTCTCCTTATCAGCCGACAAATTCAGCCCATGGAAACCTGTTATTGGTGAGAACAGATTATCCAATTGAACCGGTGCCGAGACCTTAGTGAGTTCATCGATAATGTTTATACCACGTTTTGGCTGTATATTGTTCCCATCAACATCAAGTATACGATCCGCTATTTCTTTGAATGACAGTGGTGGCCTACCACCAGTTTTCGTGAGTTCATCCATTAAGAACCCTGACAAACCCAAGCAGCCGTCACAGAAATTCGTTCCAATCAGAAGTGTGTTGAATACGAACAATGTGTAAACCCTAGTTTAAAGCTGCAATGAAACCCTAAACCAAGGCTGCCGCACTTCAAGAATCCACTCCTTGCTTCCTCCCCTAATTACGAAAGCAAGAAACTGATCCCTTAGAGATGTCGGCCAACAATTATGTGAAAAGCCTGAAAAACCCTAGCCGCCAACCCTATTTCAAACAAAAGAAACCTGAAAAATCCTAGCAGCCGTCAAGAATAAAAACGATCAAGAAAGAATGAATCAGATTGTAAATGCAGCAAACACAATCTCTCTTTGTATACCCAGTCCAGATTAACAACGAAACCAAACAACCAGCGGCAGCCAAGTGTAGAAAATAAAAACGAAAAACGAACCCTAATCTTGAACAAAAACGAATCAAAGAATGATTATATTGAATCGTAAGTGTAAATCAGAATTGATGAGACTCTAATCACACAAAACAATCCCTACAATCATCAAGAAAAACGAATTTTAGGTCAAGGAAGCAAGAGGGTCGATTTTCTCCATTAGAGAGAGAGAGAACTAGGGTTTTTTTTTAATTCTCTTATTCTTCAAGTTCGTTGCGGTCTTATCTTCGATGCATATATATTGGTCTTCGGTGTTTATTTTACCGACCCGTGTTGTCCACGATCTAGAAGCTAGAATGCGTATTTTTTTATGGTCTCAACAAAGCACTTTTCACAAAGGAAAAGCAAAGGTTTCTTGGAACTCGATTTGTCTTCCTAAATATGAAGGTGGCTTGGGGATTAGGCGGATCAGGGATATGAATACAGCTCTTATGGCGATCCATATCTGGAGCATTATTACTAAAAGAAAGTCTCTTTGGGTCGATTGGATTCATGACTATAGACTAAAAGGAAAAAGCTTCTGGATTTGCATAGCCCCTAATAACTGTTGTTGGAGCTGGCGCAAAATCCTCCAGCTGCGTCCGATGCTGCGGAAGTATTTTTGGTCGTTACTTGGAGATGGGAGATCCACTTCAGCTTGGTATGATACTTGGAGCGATATAGGTCCGCTGGGTGATTTTTTTATCTCCAAGAACAATAACAAATGCAGGGTTTCGTTTAGAGGCGTCAGTAGCGGATATTGTCATGGATGGTGCCTGGTTGTGGCCAGCGGCTTGGAGGGATTTATTTCCAGTTCTTAACCAAGTAGATCACATTCAGGTTCAACCTTATAAAAATGATACAGTTCGATGGAGGGTTGGAGGGCATCTTGATGAAGTCTCGGCCTCGGTTATATGGAATTCGATTAGACATAGCGACTCGGAGATCCAGTGGAGCACAGTGGTTTGGTTTTCTCAATGTATTCCAAGGCACGCGTTCTTAATGTGGTTGATTATGAGGAAGAAATTGCTGACTCAAGATGTCATTCTTAACTGGGATTTCACGAGAAGGAAGAATATGAATATGATGTGCTGCTTATTATGTTACGCGGACAACGATTCTCATTGTCATCTATTCTTCGAATGTAAGTTTTCTTCTCAAGTTTGGGGTATTGTTAGGCAAAAAGTGGGCGTGGATATGGTCGATAATAAATGGGAGGATATAGTGAGCTGGTTGCTGGTGCGCGCGAAGTCCAAGTCGGTTGCTAATTATGTTGCTAGGATTTTAGTGGCGGCTACTGCTTACTTCATATGGCAGGAACGAAATGCTCGTCTTTTCAAAAACCAATTAAGACCGCCAGAGACTATCGGTAAGATTATTTTCCAAACGGTTCGGTACAAACTTATGGGAGTTAAGCTGAAGAAGACAGAGAAGGTGCGCAGACTTCTTGGTGAATGGGGAATTCGGGAAACGGACATTATGGACGATGGCGGTTGAGTAGCGTTTTGAGTTGTGTCTTTGTCTAGATGTTTGTCTAGTTTGGTTTTTATTGGTAAGGTTTTGCGAATTAGTTTTTTTGTTTGTTTTACTTTCATGAGGCATGTCTCATGATTGAACTAGTGTGGATTCTCCACGCTACTTGTTTTATTTGGTTGTGAATATATAGAATCACCGGGGTAAATCCCTTTACCCAAAAAAAAAATATGATATCCAAAGGAACACCATGTCGAGATACAATATCATCAACATAAATCGTGGCAAGTTTATCAGCAGATAGATCCTCGCGAATCGGTATAAAATGAGCTGACTTCGTTAATCGATCGATAACAACCCAAATAGCATCGTGACCTCTAGATGTGCGTGGTAACTTAGTGATGAGATCCATCGCAATGTTCTCCCACTTCCATATCGGTATCTCTGGTTGTACAAGCAAACCAGATGGTCGTTGGTGTTCAGCCTTGACTTTGAGACAAGTTAGGCATTTCGATACATACAAGGCAACATCCTTTTTCATACCAGGCCACCAGTACTGAGTTCGAAGATCCTTATACATTTTGTCAGCACCAGGGTGGATAGAATATCGAGACTTATGAGATTCGTCCATCACTAACGTGCGAAGATCGTCTTGTTTCGGAATCCACAAACGATTCTTGAAATAGAGTAACCCATCGTCTTTCGTTTCAAGTTTAAGCTCAAGTTGAAGTACTAGCTCATATTTCAATGAGCCTTTGGTTACACATGTTCGTTGTGCTTGAAGGACATGTGATTGAATATCGGATAGAGTGCGAACAACATTGAGCTTGACTCGTTCCTTTCGACTTAGCGCATCGGCTACGACATTCGCCTTACCAGGATGGTAGTGAATTTCGCAATCGTAATCGTTCAATAGCTCAACCCAGCGTCGTTGTCTCATTTTCAGATCCTTTTGATTGAGAATGTGCTGGAGGCTTTTGTGGTCTGTGAAAACCACACATTTCGTACCATAAAGACAGTGTCTCCAGATTTTGAGAGCAAAAACCACAGCTCCCAACTCAAGATCATGAGAGGTGTAGTTCTTCTCGTGAATTTTCCGCTGTCGTGACGCATACGCTATGACTTTACCTCGTTGCATATGAACACAACCAAGGCCTAGATTCGACGCGTCACAATAGACAACAAAATCATCGTTTCCATCGGGCAAAGATAAGACAGGAGCATCACAGAGTCTTTGTTTTAGCATTTGGAAAGCTTTTTCTTGTTTAGGTCCCCACTCAAAAGGCTTATTCTTCTGAGTCAAAGTAGTGAGAGGAACCGCAATCTTTGAGAAGTTCGAAATAAATCGTCGATAATATCCAGCAAGACCAAGAAAAGACCGAACTTATGTGGGTGTCGTAGGTGTGTTCCAATCCTTAATTGCAGCAATTTTGGAAGGATCCACATGAATACCCTGCTTGTTAACAATATGACCCAAAAACTGAACTTCTTTAAGCCAGAATTCGCACTTGGAGAATTTGGCAAAAAGTTGTTCCTTCTTTAGGAGTTCCATCGTCAGACGAAGGTGTTGTTCGTGATCGGCTCGAGACTTCGAATAAATGAGAATGTCGTCAATGAACACAATGATGAACTTGTCTAAATAAGGTTTACAGACCCTATTCATTAAGTCCATGAAAACAGCTGGGGCAGTCGTCAAACCAAAAGGCATGACAGTGAACTCGTAGTGACCATATCTCGTGCGGAAAGCAGTTTTGGGAATGTCTTCTTCGAATACACGAAGCTGATGATACCCAGAAAGCAGATCGATCTTGGAGAAACATGAAGCACCTTGCAGCTGATCAAAGAGATCATCAATTCGTGGTAGGGGATATCGATTCTTGATGGTAAGCTTGTTAAGCTCACGATAATCGATACACATTCGAAAAGACCCATCTTTCTTTTTCACAAACAGGAGTGGAGCGCCCCAAGGTGAATAGCTCGGTCGGATGAATCCTTTATCAGATAACTCTTGAAGCTGTTTAGATAACTCTTGCATCTCAGATGGTGCAAGACAATAAGGTGCTTTCGCAATCGGGTTGGCATTGGGTACAAGATCAATACGAAACTTGACTTGACGAATTGGAGGCAAACTAGGCAGTTCATCAGGAAACACCTCTGGATAATCTCGAACAATCGGAATATCTTGAATACGCTTGCTCTTGCCTTTCTCCTCGGTGACATGTGCCAGAAAAGCTACATATCCTTTTCGTAAATAACTTTGAGCTTTCGTACACGACAAAAGTTTCAATCCACCAGATGGTTTCTCGCCACGAACCTCTAGGACATCACCAGACGAAAGAGGAATACGAACAATCTTATCAAAACAAACCACCTCAGCATGAAACTTAGTTAACAAATCCATTCCTACGATAATATCAAAACTCCCAAGTTGCATCGTTGTGAGGTCAATAGGAAAAAGATGGTTATCGAGGTTCAATTGACAATCGCGAATAACAGAGTCGAGTAGAAGAGGTTTACCAGTAGCAACTTCAATATATAAGGGTTTCCTCAGTTTAGTTCTAGGTATCGCAAGTAGAGGCTCAAATGATAACGATACAAAACTTCTATCGGCACCAGAATCGAAAAGAACAGATGCAGGTCGATGGTTAACAAGGAACGAACCATTAACAACCTCGTTGTCAGCACGAGCCTCGTTGGTGTTCAAGTTGTATGCTCGTCCACGAGCAGGATTCGCATTTGCGTTGGCATTCGGGTTTGCGAGCCTCGGACAATTGTTGCGGAAATGACCTATTTCTCTGCAATTATAACACGAGCCAGGTGGAAATCTAGCAGCATTCCCCTGAACTGGAGCTTGATTCTGAACAGCTTGATTCTGACCCAAACGACAAATGTTGGCCATGTGCCCAAGTTTACCACAAGTGGTACATTGTTTACAAGCTTGTTGAGCAGCATGATGACCATTGCACCGAGTGCAGTGAGGTGCAGTACCAGCATACTGTTTCTTGGCAGGAGGTTGTGCTGGTGGGTTCTGAGCATTCTGATTGGTAACAACAAAATTTTGGGAAGCCTTGCGCTTCCTCGATCTCCTCGATGATTCCCCCTTTTTCTTTCCCTTACCCTTGTCTTGAGTAGTATCGGTCGACTGCTTCTTGTCACCCTTATGAGTAAGTTTACCTTTCTTGACTTGAGACTCAGTCAGGGTTGCAGCCAATTCAATAGCCTGGCGCACAGTGGTAGGGTTACTACCAGTTACAATATCTTGCACTGAATTGGGCAGACCATCGATATACATCTCAATTGCTTTCTCCAACGGGGTAACCATAGTAGGGCACAATAAGCTTAGCTCCTCATAACGATTCATATACACACGGTGTTCTCCCCCATCTTGTTTTAGATCATCGAATTCTCGTTCCAAAGCCCTTATCTCGTGACGGGGACAGAACTCTTTCATCATGAGAGCCCGTAGATCTTCCCATGGTTGTGCCATTGCCACATCGGCACCCCTATCACGCATCACACCGTTCCACCATGTAAGAGCACTCTTCTTGAAAACACTGGATGCAAACTCAACCTTTTGTTCATTCGGACATTGAACATGTCTAAATGTGCTCTCCAGACTCTCGAACCATTGTAGGAGCGCAGTTGCTCCTTGAGACCCAGAAAACTTTAGTGGTTTAGCCGAATTGAAAGTTTTGAAACTACACTGAGCATTGTTGTTATTATTGTTCGCTTGATTAATCTGAGTTATTAGGTTCAGAATCACGGCAGCCATTTGCTGAGCGACAAGGGCTGCGATTTCGGCGTTAGTTTGAAGTTGTGCATCTTGTCGAGGAGGCATATTCTAAAAAGAACAAGGAAACATGAGAAACGAGTGAGATTGACAATTGGATAAACAAAAGAGGTATTGAAAACATCGACAAAACAATAGGAAGGTGATCATTCGTTCGTTACCTCGAACAAACAAACGACACACAGTGACTAATCAAAGTAAATGGGTCAATATAATGTATCGAGAAGACATGCTTTAGCCTATAAGTGGACACTCACTCCAAGAGTTCCCAGGTAAGAGTGACTGGTTTGATTATGTGGATTTGTACGAACACTCTAGCCTTAGACAGAAAACCCGAGGTATAGGCACCCACCCTTCCAGATTGCACGTGTTCACATTATAAGACCCAAACTTTGACGAGATTTTGAAAACTTTGAAGGTTCAAAACCTTATAATAAATCATCTACGAACATATGATTGATTTTCAAAGCCGATTTGTTATTGTGTTTTTTTTTTTTTTTTGGTAAAGGGTTACCCCGGTGATTTTATAAATTCAACCAAACAAGCACATGTAGTGCATGAGAGTCATACACTAGATCATAGAAGGGACAGACCCCAACTATGGAAACCCAAAAAAAAACAAGAAAAAAAAACCATCAACCAAGACAGACAACTAGTCTACATAAACTAGACTAAGACCCAAAAACGTTACGTAGTCATAATAGAAGCCTGGTTATCACCATCACCTATCATGTTCCCATGAATGCTCCATTTCCTCAATGTTTCCTTGACTTTACAGGTGTTCTTGAACTTCATTCCCATGAGCTTGTACCGAACCGTAGCTAAATTATTCTTTGCTAACACATCCGGTGGCCTTGTAGTATTCTGGAATAATCTGTCATTCCTCTCTCTCCATATATGATAGGCCGCAGCAGCCGTTGTTAACCGGGCCACTACATTATTGAGCTTCTTTAGAGATCGTCTATCCAATAACCAGCTTAGAATCTCCTCCCAAACCGGATTGACATTCTCCATATTCGCTTGATCCCGAATCAGATTCCACACCTGCGAAGAGTATTTGCATGAAAAAAATAGGTGTTCATGGGAATCAACATTTCCGTAACACAATACACAGCACATCATATTCATGCTCGACCCTCTCTTATGCTCCCATAGTAATATCTTGTCTTGTGTTAATAACTTCCTCCGCATAATGAGCCACATCAAAAAAGCATGTTTAGGAATACATTTAGAGAACCAAACAATATCCACCCAAGCTACCTCATTACCATACGTTCGAACTGATTGCCAAACCACAGAAGACGAAAATTCAAGCACTTTATTTTCAGATTTCCAATAGTATTTGTCTTGAATTCCTTCCACCAAAACCTGCTGAGCAACTTCGTTCAGACTAGGGTATAACCGAAGCCAATCCTCCGGCCAGCACCATCTACCATCGACCCATAAATCCTTTACTTTCGTTTTGAGATTAAAACCAGCATTTGAGATAGCTCTAGAAGATAAAAAAACTTTTAAGCGTACCCACTTCATCCCATTTGTCATACCAAGCAGAGATTTTTTCTCCATTGCCCACCTTAGCCCAAACATACGGCTGGATAAGAGAGCGAACCTGGAGGATTTTACGCCAGCTCCATGAACAATTATTCGGAATTTGGCAGTCCCAAAAATTCCTGTCCTTCAATCGATAAGTATGTATCCACGGAACCCATAAAGACTCTCTATGAACCACAATACTCCAAGCATTCGACGCCATAAGGGCTATATTCATCTCATTAATCCGCCGAATTCTAAGTCCCCCTTCATACTTTGGCATACAAACAACATCCCACGACACTTTAGCTTTTCCTCTAACCATCGGCCCTTGACACCATAAGAAGCCTCTCATCTTAGCTTCAAGTTCCTTAATTATCCGCGCTGGCAATATAAACACCAATGACCAGTAAACATGCATAGCCGAAAGAACCGAGATAACAAGCTGCAACCGACCACCAAAAGAAAGATAACGATTTTTCCAGCTAGAGATTCGGTCAGACATCCGCTCCACAAGAACATAACAGTCCGCATATCTAAGTCTCGAAGATATTAATGGGACTCCCAAGTACTTAACTGGAAGCACTCCTTCAGTAAACGGCATATGGCTTAGAATAAGAGCTTTTACGTGAGCAGGAACATTACAAAAATAAACAATACTTTTAGCAATGCTCGGCTTTAAACCTGACATCTTCATAAAATTATTCAACGAATCCATAATACACTTCACAGGCCCAAATTCCCCTCTGGTAAAGATGATGAAATCATCAGCAAAACATAGATTTATAATCTTTTGCTTTTCACATTTGTTATGAAATTTGAACGATGAGTCAATCCGCATAGTTTGCTGAAGAACAAGAGTAAGAATCTCCATTACTAGAGTAAAAAAGCTTGGAATATTGTTGGAACTGAGGTAACGGAAGCTATAATTGATTTCTTTGAATCGGGTAGATTGCTTCAGGAGATTAACCACACGTTTCTTGCGCTCATCCCAAAGGTTGCTACACCGGGAGTAGTCACAGACTACAGGCCTATATCGTGTTGTAATGTGGTGTACAAGGGCATTAGTAAGATTATAACTACTAGAATTCTTGAAGGTTTAAAGGATCTTATAAGTGAAAACCAGTCGGCGTTTGTTCCTGGCAGGAGGATTTCGGACAATATTATGCTGACTCAAGAGCTAATGCATAATTAACAGCGGCAGACGGGTCCTCCAAGATGTGCTATGAAGGTGGATATCCAAAAAGCGTATGATACGGTAGATTGGAGATTTTTACGTGATGTTTTGCATAGATTTGGTTTTCGTCCGATGTTTATAGCTTGGATTATGGAATGTGTCACCTCCACTTCGTTTTCACTTAGTGTAAATGGCAACATCCACGGTTATTTTAAAGGAAAGAGAGGCTTGCGTCAAGGTGATCCAATGTCTCCCTACTTGTTCACCATGGTCATGGAGGTTTTAACTCTCATTCTCAACAAAAACGCTGAATTGGATTCTTCTTTTCGGTTTCATCATAAGTGTGAGAAACAAATGATTATCAATGTATGTTTTGCTGATGACCTTTTATTATTTGCGAGGGGTGATGTGGGCTCGGTAAAGGTTATTATGCGCTCGTTAAAAGAGTTTGAGGAGGCTTCGGGTCTTGTTCCTAGTAATGCGAAAAGCTCCATATTTTTTAGTAATGTTCATTCATCGGCTAGGAGTAGGATTGCTGCGCTGGTTCCATTTGAGGAGGGGAGTCTTCCTATTAAGTACTTGGGTGTTCCGTTGCTTGTGTCGAGACTGCTGGTTAAGGATTGCAAAGTGTTAGTAGAGCGGGTTTCTAAACGTATTAATGACTGGAAAAACAGGTTCCTTTCTTTTGCAGGTAGGCTCCAGCTGGTTGTTTCTGTGCTCTCTTCAATCCATGTGTATTGGGCTTCAGTCTTTATATTGCCGGTCAGCATCATAAAAGGGCTGGAGTGTAAAATGAAATGGTTTTTGTGGGGTTATGATACGGGTTCGAAGGGTAGAGCTAAAGTGGCATGGAAGGAAGTTTGTCTCCCAAAAGTGGAAGGGGGTTTGGGAATTCGACGGATATCGGAGGTGAATAAGTCGTTAATGGCTTACCACATTTTCAGCATTTTGTCCGGTAGGAAGTCGTTGTGGACCACTTGGATCGAATTACATAGACTTCGTGGCAGAAGCATTTGGGATATTCCGGTTCAAGTCAACTCGCCATGGGGATGGAAAAGATTAATGAAGTGTAGATATGTTTTTCGGGATCATCTATGGAGCAAGGTAGGTAATGGTCTTAGCACGTCCCTTTGGTTCGATAAGTGGTCGTCTGAGTGTCCTTTACAGAATGTTGTGACTCCGCGTCAAATGGCTAGATATGGATTTAATATCAAGTCTCGTGTCGCGGATGCTATTAGCGATGGCCGATGGGTATGGCCGGAAGCTTGGAGGAACGTGTACCCTATTTTGTTTCAGCTTCGGCCTATTAGCTTGACTTCTATGAACGATAAAGTTCTATGGATGAATACGAATGGTAAGCTGTTCGTCTAAGGAGGTATGGGAATCGATCAGAGTTCGTGACCAGCGAACGGACTGGTCGACAATTATTTGGTCTTCATTCAATATTCCCAAACATGCATTCGTGTGTTGGCTTATTTTCAAAAAGAAACTCTGGACCCAGGACCGGATTTTACGATGGAATCATGCAGTCACGGGCTCGATGAATCAGATGTGTTGCTTCTTATGTTATTCAAATTTAGAGACTCATGAGTACTTGTTTTTCGATTGCTCCTACTCGAAATTAGTGTGGTGCAAAGTGAGGTGTAAAATTGGCATGGATTCGGTTACTGAAGCATGGGAAGATATAGTTGCCAGGCTCGTCTCTACAGCTACTTCGAAATCGGTTTATGCGGTTGCTAGTAGATTGGTTGTGGCAGCAGCAGCTTATGCTATTTGGAGTGAAAGAAACACGAGATTCTTTAGCAACAGGTTGAGACCCCCGGAATAAATTGCCGATGGTATTATAAGCACTGTTAGAGCAAAATTAATCTCCTTCAAGTACAAGCAAACTTCTAATGTTAAGCGGTTTTTGGAGGAGTGGAAGATGGATAAAGAAGACTTCTTGAATGAAGAGTGAAGACCAATTTCTATTTAGTCTTTTGATGTAATTGGATGTTATTTGTTTGTCTGTGTTGCACTCTTAGTGGTATGCCACTAAGAGAACTAGGGAGTATTTCAGCTTCCTACTTGTTTTCATTTGTTATTTTATAAAATCACTGGGGTAAACCCTTTACCCAAAAAAAAAGGGTCACCCTGCCTCAACCCACGTTTACCTTTAAAATAACCATGGAGATTACCATTCACAGCTATCGAGAACGAAGATGTGGAGATACATGTCTTTATCCAATGCACCATCTTCGGATGAAAACGAAAACCCCAAAGGTTCTTCTCCAGAAATTCCCAATTGACAGTGTCATACGCTTTTTGTATGTCTATTTTGAACGCGCATCTAGGAGGCCCGGCATTCCTATGATAGTTGTGCATCAATTCCTGGGTTAATAATATATTGTCAGTTATCTTCCTTCCTGGAACAAACGCAGACTGATTTATGCTAACAATCAAACGAAGGTAATCCTTGATCCGATCAGCCATTATCTTACTTATACATTTATAAACAACATTGCAACAGGAAATCGGTCTATATTCCGTGATAAGAGACGGCGTGGCAACCTTTGGAACCAAAGCAATGATCGTATGATTTAACTCCTGAAGCAGCTTCCCCTCTTCAAAGAAATCTTGAACCGCTTTAATCACATCATCCCCAATTACACTCCATGTTTTCTTGAAAAATGCTGAAGTATAGCCATCAGGCCCCGGAGCCTTGTTATCCCCAATAGAAAACATAGCATTTTTTACTTCATCTCTCTGCACTGGCCGAACCATAAACTCCGCAGACATATCATCCAGCGTGTGTGTAAATAAGTCTGGGGACGGATGAACATCCATAGCTTCGTCTATACCCAGAAACTTTTCAAAGTGGTTCACAAATGCATTCGGGACTTCACCTCCTTCATATAACACCCCATCATTATCTTTTATCATATAAATTCTGTTACGATGATTTTTACACTTTAAGGAAACATGAAAAAAGGATGTATTGGCATCACCTTCCGCCAACCATTGCACCTTTGATTTCTGTTTTAAAAATCTCTCCTCATCAAGACTAGCTTCTTGAAACTCTTGGATACATTTAGATTCGTTTACTCGAAGATTTACATCTAGCGGATCTAAGTCAATCGCTTTCCTGGATGTCATCCAGCTTATTCCGCAAAAGTTCAACTTTTTGTGTAAATTACCCTGCTGATGTAATAAAACACGCATAGGCCTCTTCAATAAAAGGAGCTTTTTGACAACCTGGAACTGCTTCACACCGGTCACTCGAGTCTCCCAATTATTCTTTACAATCTGCAAAAAGTCTGGCTTGTGCACCAGAAAATTTGCAAACTTAAAAGGTTGGGGTCTACATCTATTCATATTTGGGATTTTCAGTATGCAAGGCGAGTGATCGGACACTCTATACGGATTGAACACAGCCACCGATGTTGGAAACATATCCGTAAAAGCCACATTCCCCATAATTCTATCGATCTTTTTCAGAATTCCTATCCCCGTCTTCGGCTTCTGGTTCCATGTGTAATGAAAACCTGAACTATTAATATCAAAAAGCTCCACACGCTCAATACATTCCTTAAAGTCTCGCATACCAGTATTAATCATAGATGATCCCATACAATTGTCTTCCAGATTCAAAGCACAGTTAAAATCACCCAATAAAATCCACGGAGCATCCTTCACAAACTGTTTATGGCAAACTAAGTTACCCCATAACTCCCGACGGTTTATATAATAATTATCAGCATATACAATAGAACAAAACAGCAACTTTCTCTCCTTTTTAAACACTACCTGAGCGTGGATGACCTGATCAGTTTGCATCAACACCATAACATCAAAGACAGCTGAATCCCATCCCAGAATAATCCTAGTTCCTTTCATACAGAGATTACCATTAGACGTCCAATCCCAGCTCTTGAATACATTCTTACAAACTTTAAAAAGCGCTGAAACATCCACATGAGATTCTAATATAGCACATAAACTTAGAGAATTTTTGTTAACAAAATGGCGAACCTCCTTTTGTTTTAGAGGGCGGTTCAACCCCCTAATATTCCAAGAAGCTAGACTAACCATTGATACCTTCCATCGCAGGAGTGCTTGCCCCTGATGTCGTATTAGCTGCCATGAATTCCGATGTCTCATTATAAATTTCCTCCACTTCATCATCATCAGATCCCTCATGATACTTCTTTGTTCCACTGGTAGATTCTCTAGTACCAGAAACTATGGGTTCCAGAACATGATCATTTTGTAGCACATCAAAAGGATTCTTCGTCACAAACTTTGATTGGCTATTGGACTCCTACTTATTAATGTTGCTCGTACCCACACCAGCCGGTTGGGCTTTAGGCCTATATTCCATCTTTTTTTTTTATTCATTTGATACCCAAGTTTCTTGCTAGATTTCCTCTTTTGAACTTCAGTATACACGTCCTCATCCATTAACTTAGTATTTTTAGACGACGCCCTTATTTGCCTTGGACATGTTTCATCCGAATGCCCAAAAACGCAGCAATGCCCACACCTATGAGGAGCCCATTCATATTCAACATACATTGTTTCCTTGTGAAAACCTTCTCCCTGAATATCAGACACACCCATCGTAAGTTCCTCTTTAAATTCATTCTCCGCAGAGATTTCTATCAAAGCTCTCGCATAACTGCTTCGACCCCAAATATCAACGCACATCGATGTAGTATATGAGTCTAAAGCTATCGGATTACCAATAGTCGTTGCTATTAAGCTCAATCCATCTTCCGTGTAGGCTGCAATCGGAACATCGTGTATTTTTACCCATACTTGTAATTTTTTCACCTCCTTTTTCTCCAACTTACTATTCGGGGACCATTCATTTAGAATTAACGGCTGGGATTTTATAATCCAGGGGCCTTCTTTCAACACATTCATCATACCCATTTGATCAGCAAATTTAAAAAAGAAAAATCCGTTCGCGTTCATCATTGTTTTTTGTAGACCAAATTTCTTCCAGTTATTCCTCACAAAGTAGTCCACTGCCGGGAAGGCTAATCGATCCCCCAAAAAATAGCCATACAACGTGTTTGCTAGTTTAGCTTGAACCATTCTAACAGACTCACGTGGCAGCACAATATCACAACCCTCATGCTTAGCATCACTGATCAGAGATCTAAAATTAACCTGTTTCTTCGATGAGCTTGCTACCGATTCAGCATAAGACATCGGTTTTGGAACCCCATCCTGTACATTAGCATTCCCTGCATCTTTCACTTGTGGCTCTAGGATGTTGTCAAAGTCATTATTACTCGCTTGTAGATCCTTTTCAGTATTATCGAACAAGACTGGTGTTGTGATCTTTGTTAACTCATCAATCACATTAATCGGCTTAGGATCAGATTGTGGATTCTTTAAGATACCTCGTCTCGGCATTACCGTCGTACCATCAATATTCACCACTCTATTTCCAATACCCTTGACTTGGTTTGGAGGTTTCCCTCTTAATTCTTGAGTATTGACCGGTTTCATTCTCTAACATCAGCACATGCAAAGTAAAGGAACCAGAAAAGCAGACGACAAAAAGCAGCCAAAACCTAATAACTGGTGACGGTATTGTGTTCTCATTGTGGTTATCACCTAAAGATAGGTGACGGTATTGTGTTAAATCTAAACGCAAGAAAACTCAGGTTCGGGTCCTAGAAAAGTTATAGTCTAGGTCAAAGCATTACTAATAAACTAATTCCCTATAACCATGAGCATTGATACCAACTCTTCTGTCACACCCCGACCGCGTAAAACAACGAAACCGTGGCGGAAACGTCAGGGAGTGGAGCGACAGAATTATTGTTTCACAACACATGGATCAAAAAGTTTCGTTTTATTGAATTATTAAATATTTACATTGTCTAAAAGTTAAAACAAACAAGTTCACATATCGACTATCATCGTTATTAAGTCACTAAGGCCTCGTCCGGTCCTAAGTAAGCATGCATCCTAGTCGCAGTCAACATCATTCAACAACACCTGAAACATATGTAAAAATTAAAGTCAGCAAAGAAATGCGGGCGAGCATATAGGTTTTGTGAGAGTGTCGGATTCATGGCTCGTATACATGTTGCAAAATCTCGTACTACTACATAAGTTGATATTTGAAAACCTTGTTTTGTAAACATTTGTATTGTAAAATGATTAACCAACTCTAAACAGATTGGTTATAGTTTATAAAACCTCGATGCCATGAATCTTAACCCAAAACATTTGTTTATGTAAACCAAGTCGTAAATCGTTCTCGTAATAAAAATCATATGGTTTATATTGTATAGTAAACATCGTTGTGTGACATCGTTTAAAATCGTTCGTCCTAGTGATCTAAATAACGCCACGGAATGAATATGATAAAAGCACTTATATATAAGAAGTACCAGCGGCGTATCTACCATGCTTTTATCACATTACACCCGTCCCGTTATCTAATCACATAGCCAAAAACCCATCGTTTAAATCGTTTAACTCGTTCATGTAATAGACCATCGTTCATTTGTTTAAATCGTTCAAATCGTTCCAAATCATTCAAATCATTCATAATCGTTCAATCGTTCAAAATCGTTCAAATCGTTCTCGTTCTAATTGTGAAAACTAACTTTTGGTCGTCTCGCTTATAACATTCAAACCTTCATAACTCGTCCATCGTTCAACTCATTCAACTCGTATTAACAAACCACCAAAGGGTAAGTTAACAATCATCAGGTTCAGTCGTTACCCACATAACCCCCATACATAACCATGGTGGCAGTCCGATAACGGGATTTGTCAGATCCTAAGGTACCATAACCTAATACTGGTCGACTTGGCCATTCAAGATCGTCGAAAGAATCGGTAAGGTAGCCTACAGACTTGAGTTACCTCCTGAACTTGAAAACGTTCATCCAACCTTTCACGTGTCCAATCTCAAGAAGTGTTTAGCTGATGAGAACCTCCACATACCACTTGACGAAATTCGTGTTGATAACACAATGCATTTTGTGAGAAACCTGTAGAAATCATGGACCGTGAAGTCAAGTGGCTTAAACGCAAGCGCATTCCATTGGTCAAAGTTCGCTGGGAATCTAAACGTGGACCAGAGTTTACTTGGGAACGTGCAGATCAAATGAAGGCGAAATATCCACATCTATTCTCACGAGTTTCCTCTAAACAAATTTCGGGACGAAATTTCCGCAAGTAGGGGAGACTGTGACACCTGTGTCTGTAATCATTGTAAATAGTTCAGTTATCAATAAAACAATGTTATTTGACCCCAATATTTGTTTGGTTATGTTTGACATTTTTCATGTTTTGGTTTTTGTTCAATTTCAAACCCTGAATCACTTTCTGGAGAGTTATACGCAAATTGGTGCGTAAACGTAATCAGTTTAACGCGACAAACACTCCGGAACATCAACATATGCTTAACATACCTTAAATAACCTTTACATAACTTAGAAATAAGTTTTGAAGGCTTTGGTATGGCAAAATCAAGTTTATTCGCTTACAGGGACTAAATTCGACAAACTGCGAAAGTATGTCGATTCGTACTGTAACGGACATTCCGGAACATGATCATAAGTTAAACATACCATAAATATCCTTTACATAGCTTAGAAATAGGCTTTGAGGGGTTCGGTATGCTAAAATAAACTTTTTGGTCATTCAGGGACTAAAAGCATCAAAAAGTGCATAAGTTTGCATTTTCGCGCATATCTTACGTTCTGAATACATCCGGACATCCAAAAATTTATGTAATCATTAAAATATTTTATTTTAGTGATTAGCATGAGAAAAATCCATTCGTCGCGTAATTTGGATCGTTTTTCGCGTTCGTGCGTACTTCGTCGTAATTAAGCGAATAACGCGTCCGTACGACCAAACGAACAGACATCCGACATATTTTTGAGCATTTTTCATATCCACAATGTTTAGGCATCATTGTAGGGCCTTGAAAATGGCTTAACGGGCCTTTAATGGGTAAAAATGAGGCTTAAACATGTGCAGGGACTAAAACTTCAATTATTGAAACTTTCGGTGCAGACCTGAAGCTTAGGCGGGCCGCGTAGTCCTTGCCTGTCCCTTACGCGGGGCGCCTAAAACTGCCAGATGTGCAGAAAGTTGTTTCCAGCCTGTTTCCAGCTGTTCCAACCGATTTTGGCACTTGCAAATGGTATTTTATGATACTAGGGGCCATTTTTAGGTGCCCATGGTTTTGGAAAACGATGGGTGCATGTGTACGGTTGTGATCGAAGCTCGTTTTACGATGAACGATCCTAACGGTCTTGGCTTTCCTATATAAACCCCACCCATTCATTGTTGCAACCCACATTTGATCAGATTTTTCCCTAAGTTGAAGGATAAAACCTTCATACCTGGGAATTATTAGATCAAAACCTCCATTCTTGGACCTTTTGTAAGTATTCTTTCGTTCTTTTACGCGTTTTAAGCGTGAAAGTCAAACTTTGTTTGACTTTCTACATTGACCAGTTTATGGTCAACACGAAGTTCGTTTGAACTTCGCAACGTGAGCGTAATCACGATGGTTATAGTCCCTAGTGACTATACCTACTAATTACCACGTTGTTTAGGTGTAGTGACGAGTCGTAGTTTCGGCTAAAATGCGTATTCTTGCGTATTTTGTAACCAAACTACTCTTGGGTATCAAGACCCTTTGTTTTGATACAAAACCTGTTTTCTAAATTCGTTAAACATGTTTTAACATGTTTAGCTCATCGCTTTAGGTTTAGTGCTTATCACGTAGGGTCGTAAGGCAAGCGGTCTAAACAACCGCTTATACTTTCGAACCCGACCCGTTTGGTCGATCATTAGGATCCGACCAAACACATTAGGTGACCATAGTTGTATAGGGAATAACCTTCCGAGGTTATACCTTATGGTCACTTCGTTTAGTTAGTTGTATGATAGGAAGTTTGTATGCCTTAGGAAAATTACCAAAATGCACTTTTTACGCCAAAATTCATTTTAAGCATATGAAACATAACTTTTGACATCTAAACTGATTTGGCAACAATATTAGACATGTTAAGGCATATTTTTACTTATCATAGGACTAGTTAGGCGGTCCAAACGCATTTTACGCGAACGACGCGTTAAAGTAGCGTAAGCTACCTAAACGAGTCGTAATGGGTCGTAAGCACTTAGGATAGGTTCCATTTTAGAATGTAGGCTTTGTTAAACCATATTACATGAGTTCTTGCACTCATTTGGTTTACGAAACCACATTTTATCCGATCCTCCGATTAGGTCCGTTTATTAGGTGCCGTTTGATTCCGTGATCTTTCTAGCATTGCTTGGTGGTTATCTAAAGACTACTGAGCAATCTTAAGTGAGTACATAGACCCCTCTTTTACTGTTTTTTAAACGTTTTGGGGTGAAACACATGTGCCTACTTGTTACTTTCATGCTTTCCACGTTTTCATATCATATGCTTGTTATGTTCATTAGTACACTTATAGTACATGATTTCATTGTGTTTTGGCTATGTATGTCCAATTGTTGCATACTTAGTACATCGTTTTACATTACATTTTATGCTATGTATGTCCATTTAGTTCATACTTAGTGCATTGTTTTACATTACATTTCACGCTATGTATGTCCATATAGTGCATACTTAGTGCAATATTTTACATCACATCACATGCTATGTATGTTCATTCGTTGCATACCTAGTACATTTGTTTTTCATCACATGCTTATATTTTGGTATGACATTTGGTTTGTTTAAATGTGACCAAAATACATCCATTAACATTGATCACGCCGTTCGTTAGTAGGTAGTGGTACCATAGGAATTGACAACTCCCATTCCTGACATCCTAGGTATGTTTGGATGGAAGGAATGACCGAATTCGATACACATAACTCAGATAAACCTTTAATTTGTTTAAAGGTTTATCGCCACGGTCTCAAGGCTTGAATGTATGCATTTTCACAATACCGCATAGATGTTTGTATCAGTATTGCATTTCCACAAAACATAACTTTGATTTAAACTATGTTTTACTTCAATACCTTGTTTTGTGCATTTTTACCTATGGTTTAGTTGATATATTTCACTTGCCATACATGACATTTTGGTTACACATCACATGATTTACATTTAACACATGAACATTTTTGACATTGGTTATACATTACATGATTTACATCTTAACATAAACATTTTGACATAGTTTACACAACAACATTTGACAAATGGTTTAAACATGAACAATTTACATTGGTGGTTTGTTTGGGTAAATGATTTGAGTAACGAGGCGTGTGTAATATGATACAAGCATGGTGGATACGCCGCTGGTACTTCCTATATATAAGTGCTTGTATGATATTACATATTGTAGCGTTATTTAAATCATTTCAATTTAAACGTATAACATTTTACATAAATAACATATTTTTCACAAGACATAGTTTTACAAAACAGTTTGTTTTATACAACTCATTTTACTTGGTTATTTAATTAACCATACATCTTTCTTTTATATAATCTGATTTCTTATCAAGTTTTCATATGATTTATAAAAGAAAACACTAAACAAGATTCATGACTAATTTTTAGTAAACATTTCTTTAAACTCAAGTCATGAATCCTATTTTAACAAAACCTATGTATCTCACAGGCATTTTTATACTGACGTACCTATTTTCACATGTGTTTTCAGGAGCTGGTGCATAGGTTTGATTCAGGATACACTAGGGTGGACTCAGGCCTTAGTGACATAAAAGAAGCAAGATTAGTTTAAATAATGTTATGTACTCTTGTTTCTTTTGTTTAAGACATTGTAACTCTCTTGTTTGATAAATAAAACATAGAGTTAATTACATAGTTAGTCCCTATGGTTTGCACAAAATAACAACCTTAGGTACTAATAGTTTCTGATAACATTCTAGGGTATTAACTTTTCATTTTATAACGTTTGAGGGTATTAAGCTTATTTGTAGGCTTAAAATCACATTTTGTTAGTACCTAAGTATGTTATTTTGTGCAAACCACAGGGACTACCTATGTTATTACCTTAGAAGTTAATACCTCCAAACGTTACAAAATGAAAAGTTAATACCCTAGAAGGTGATTTTAAACTATTAGTACCTAAGTTTGTTATTTTGTGCAAACTACAGGGACTAACTATGTAATTAACTCTAAAACATAACTTTAATTACCATGGTTATGAAACATTAATTCTGTTACAACACTCCCCGATGTTTCCGCCACGATTTGATGTTTTACGTGGTCGGGGTGTGACAGAAGAGTTGGTATCAGAGCCAATGGTTATAGGGAATTAGGTTATTAGTAATGCTTTGACCTAGACTATAACCTTTCTAGGACCCTAACACAAGTTGTCTTGTGTTTAGATCTTAAAACATGCACTTCACCTATCCTTAGGTGATTACCAAAAGAAGAACCCAATTTTCCGACACGCTTTTTGAAAATCAATCATCTGTTTTTAAATAATTTATTATAAGGTTTTGAACCCTTCAATTTTTCATAATGATTTTTGAAAGTTTAATCATCCGTTTTTGAATGATTCTTTTGGCCTTGTGCCTTCCAAGTTTCCAAAATCTCGTCAAAGTTTTGGGTTCTAAATAGTGTGAACACGTGCAAACTGGAAGAGTGAATGCCTGTACCCTGGGTTTTCTGTCTAAGGCTAGAGTGTTCGTACAAATCCACATAATCGGACCAGTCACTCTTACCTAGGAACTCTTGGGGTGAGTGTTCACTTATAGGCGAGCATGTCTTTGCGATACATTATTTTTGACCCATTCACTTTGATTAGTCACTGTGTGTTGTTTGTTTGCTTTGTGGTAACAAACGAATGACCACCATCTTTGCTTTTGTCGATTTTTGTTTCATATCATTCTTTTCATCTAATCATCTCACTCGTTTTCCTTCATGTTTCCTCTTTTAGAATGCCTCCTCGACGTGAAAATCCGCTATCTAATGCCGAAATGGCAGATATCATGGCGCAACATATGGCTCTATACTCCCAGACATTATTGCTCAGGTGTACCAAGCCAACAATAACCAGAATGCTCCATGCAATTTCAAGAGTTTCAATTCGGCTAAACCACTCAAGTTTAGTGGTTCTGAAGGAGCAATGGGCTCCTACAGTGGTTCGAGAGCATGGAGAGTACATTTCGTCACGTTCAGTGTCCTGAAAATCGCAAAGTTGAGACCGTGGTGCTGAGGTTGCGTTACCACAAACTTGGGCTTAGCTTAGGGCTCTTATGATGGAGTTTTGTCCTCGTCATGAAATAAGGGCTTTAGAAAGGGAGTTTGATGACTTAAAGCAGGATAGTGGTGAGCACTGGGCTTACACTGACATGTATGAGGAGTTGAGTTTGCTATGCCCCACCATGGTTACCCCACTTGAGAAAGCTATCGAGAGGTATATTGATGGCTTACCTGACTCTGTTCAAGACATCGTCACTGGTAGTAACCCTACCACAGTTCGTCAGGCAATCGAGTTAGCTGCGACATTAACCGAGTCGCAGGTCCGAAAGGGTAAGCTACACAGGAAGGGTGACAAGGTAGGCAATATAAACATAAAACACATCACCTAAAGTGTTGAGCCTTGCACGTGGAGCGAAACATCGTTGTGGATTGTTGAGCACTGTACAGGTTATAGTCTGGTTTTGTCAAAAAGCTTTTTCCCCTTTTTAAAACCAAGTTCACTATAACCAATGGCTCTGATACCAATCTGTCACACCCCCAAAATCCACAAGCGGAGTATCACCGCATGGAGGCGTGACTGACGATCAAGCCACCAATCATATTGAACAACGTAATTAAGTAAATAAAACCAAACACAATATAATTGGTGTCCAAAAGAAAGTAACCAACTTTAAGTTAACAGTGGAAGCATAAAATGTAAAACCCAAACATAAGTAATAAGTTCATAAATTTTAAATGTTTAACACGGAACTCAACAGTCCATGTCCCACAACGACCACTCCTCCCTGTGCAAGCTCCATAAGAACCTAACGACCTGCAAGCCATGTAACAACGAGTCAACAACAAAGTTGAGCGAGTTCATAGTTGGTTGTTTAGTTTTAAATGTTTGTTTTGAAAACCATAAGTTGTTTTTTTTTTTTTGGGGTAAAGGTTTCACCCTGGTAAATTTTACATCACAACAAAACCAACAGAAACAAGTGGAGAGCAAAAGTGCCCACCAATTCATATGCCCGACATGCCGGGAATATGTTCAGCCAAAACAAGACACACTACCAGACAAACGAACCAAACAAAACACAACGAAAACAGATTAGACTCTAGTCATAGCTAATCTGAACTGAATTCTAGACTAAACTCTTTAGCCGATTTCTTCATAGATGACAAGCCCTTTAGGCAGCTTCCAATCTCTAAGAATTTTGTCTACTTGTCTCGAATCCTTGAACTTCAATGTTACCATCTTCAATCGAACCGAGGCATTAATAGCATCAGCAACTTGTCTAATCGACCGTTGAGTATTCCCGAACAACCTGGAGTTTCTCTCTAGCCATACTTGGTAAACGGTTGCAGCTACCAGAATCCTTCCAATCACATGCTTCGCCAATCTTGAACCCAATGTGTTAACAAGGTGCTGAAAAATATCCTCCCATTTATTCGATAGATGTTGCATTGCTCTGAGAGGTTTAACCACCATCCAAACTTGTGTCAAAAACGAACATTCAAAGAATAAGTGAGGATGAGAATCCATACCATGCTGGCATAGAGGACAGCACATCAGCCGAAGATTAACGGCTCCACCAACCTCCCATTGTTTCAACCTATCTTGAGTCTTTAGCTTGTTCCCAATCACTAACCACATGAGAAAAGCATGGCGTGGAATACACTGAGAGAACCAAACAGCTTTGTGCCAATTCACGCTTGGGCCACTCGATCGAATCGTTTCCCAAACATTCTTGGATGAGTAGCTTGTTTCCTTACCATTACCGTCAATCCATGTAATAGTATCATTCTTATTTAGCGTTAATTGAGGGGCCTGTACATTTAATAGAACCGGGTACATGTCATTCCAAGCTTCCGGCCATACCCATCGCCCATCACTTACCACTTCCACTAGCTTTGTGTTAATGTGAAACCCCGCTTGTTGAATCATTCTCGGTGTAATAGTTTTACCAATGGGATCCGCATGAGACCATTTATCATACCAAGCAGATGTCGCCATACCATCCCCTATCTTTGACCACATATGTTCACGAATAAGCGGTCTAAGATTTAGGATTTTCCTCCACCCCCATGTATTACCTTGCTTAATAGGAACATCCCAAAAACATCTCTGTTTCAGCTTGTATGTGTGAATCCATTTGACCCAAAGCGACTCTCTATTAGTTAAAAGGCTCCAAACATGAAATGTCATCAACGCCTTGTTAACATCATCAATACGTTTGATCCCCAAACCTCCTTCTTCCCTAGGCCGACATATAGATTTCCACGCTACTTTGGCTTTACCTTTCCCTACTGAACCAGTTTTCCATAAAAAATCTCTCATTTTTCTTTCAAGCTCCTTTGAAATACGCTTAGGGAGGATGAAAACGGAAGCCCAGTAAACATGCATAGAAGACAGCACCGACCCGATAAGTTGAAGTCTTCCCGCGAACGAAAGAAACTTATTGCCCCAGTACGTGATTCTATTTTCCATTTTTTCAACGAGAATCTGGCAGTCTTTATACAATAACCGAGACGATATAAGGGGGACACCAAGATATTTAACTGGAAGGCTACCTTCTTTAAACGACACCAGCTCCAGAATTTTTTGTTTAACCTGATCATTGACATTAGCAAAGTACACCGTACTCTTTGGAATACTTGGAACCAAGCCAGACATGTTTTTAAAACTTTCAAGAGCTTCTAGAACCAGCTTGACCGATTTAACTTCTCCTCTCGCAAACATAAAAAGTTCGTCAGCAAAACATAAACTCACAATTCGTTGTTTATCACATTTATTATGGAACCGGAAATTCAGCGATGTGGCTACCATGTAATCCAACCGAAGAGTAAGAACTTCCATAACGAGAGTGAACACATAGGGCGACATCGGATCACCTTGTCGAAGCCCCCTCTCACCTTTGAAGAACCCATGCAAGTTACCATTAATACTCAACGAAAACGTTGTAGTAGACACACACTTCATAATCCATTCTATCATTCGATCATGGAACCCAAAGCCGGTGATAATACACTTCAGAAAAGTCCAATCAACCGTATCATACGCTTTTTGAATATCAATTTTAAAAGCACATCTAGGAGGTCCCGAGTTTCTATGGTAATTATGCATTAGTTGTTGTGTAAGCATAATGTTGTCAGAAATTCTCCTGCCCGGGATAAATGTCGACTGGTTAATGCTAACTAGCTCTTGCAAACCTTGCTTGATTCTATTAGTGATGATCTTACTCAAACACTTGAAAATAGAATTGCAACAAGAAATTGGTCTATAGTCCGTAACATACTCCGGAGTGGTCTTCTTAGGGATTAAAGCAATAATAATATGGGTTACCTCCTTTAAAAGTTTACCATTCCTGAAAAATTCTCGAACCGCTTGACACACATAACTCCCTACAATATTCCAAGCTTTTTTAAAGAAAACAGACGAAAAACCATCTGGACCCGGAGCCTTATTATCCCCTATATCAAACATAGCGTTCTTTATCTCTTCATTCGACACCTCCCTAACCATCAACTGAGCTTTATCAGAACTCAACTTCTTAACAAATAAATTTGGAGAAGGGATCTCCAGAATATTATCTTTTTTTCCAAGGAAGCTTTCATAATAATCCAGAAGAGCTTTTGCAGCATCTATACCTTCATGTTGCATCCCATTAACATCCTTCACTATTTCAATTCTGCTCCGGTGATTCTTACTCTTGATTGAGTTGTGGAAAAAAGTTGTGTTCGCATCACCTGACCCGAGCCATTCTACTTTTGCCTTTTGTTTTAGGAAGCACTCTTCATCAAACGACGCTTCCATAAAGTTTTTATATATCACGGCCTCCTTAATCTTTAACACTTAATTATTCGGTTCACTATCCAGCTGAATCTGAATTTCATCCAGATCTTTACGTAAATTATCTACCTTTTTTGTCTATGTTGCCTTGGTCTCGAAGCAGCTTCCTTAGGGGCACCTTTAACGATCTCATCTTCATCACTAATCTGAACATATAACACCCAACCACCTCCTCATTCCACTTGTTCGACACCACTACCGCAAACTCTTTCTTATTTGCAATGAAGTTAGCAAACTTGAAAGGTTTCGGTTTTTCTTTCAACAAGGATGGTAGTTTTAGAATACACGGTGTATGGTCCGAAATCCTGTTCGGATGAAAATACGCACAAGCCGCAGGGAACATGTCTGTAAAATGGACATTAGCCATTATCCGATCTATTTTCTTGATAACACCAGTTCCCTTTTTTGGTTTTTGTTTCCAGGTATATTGAACACCTGTACTATTGACATCAAACACCTCCACGTCATCGATACACTCTCTAAAGTCACGCATACCCGTATTAACTTTAGACGAACCAAACAAGTTATCTTCTAAGTTCAAAGAGGAATTAAAGTCACCTAGAAGCACCCATGGCTTATCATGCACTAGTGCCTTATGATAACAAAGATTCTCCCATAGATCACGTCTAGTTTTATGATAACCATAAGTTGTTTCGTAAACCACGAGTTAACTAGTATCTTTGCTTTCCAAACCATATCCATAATCAGTGGGGGGCTTCCCCGTGTGAACCACTAGACCATTACCATATCGACAACTGACGAACAATAGTTGTGCCCTACGTCAATGTCTATCATCATTGACAGTTTGCCATGATCCATTAGTACACGCCCGTTCGAACGACACGGTGTGAGGTTTGTCAAACCTAATAGCGCTATTAACTAATGACCCGCTCGTCATCGGCCTCGGCGATTAAGTCGATATAAAGTGAGGGACTTCATGATAGAGTTTTGTCTAGTAAGTTGTAAGGTTGTTGTCCTACCCAAGGAGGACGAACGTACGTAGTTCTACCCAAGGAGAATACGCAGGATTTATAGTGGCATCCTACCCAAGGAGGATGGCCGTACATATCCTACCCAAGGAGGATATGTAGATTCCGTTTTAGTTTATTAACCCATTCCCAAACCACCGGGAATCCCATGCCTTGTAGAAAGTGTGAACTCACCTTGGTTTGCTTGGCAGATAGTTTACTCGTCAATATACTTTATTCAATCACGTCCTATCATAGGTATTATGTCTAATCAGATTCGCATACAATTATTCACGTATTCAAGTAGCACATAGATCACGTTTCATATAACCACACATACTTGATCAAATTACATGAACAGTATCACATCGGCCCAAAAGAAAACATACTACTTAAATGTGTGTGTGGCCCAAACATTAAATGGGTATACGACTGGTTTATTTTGTGGGAGTGTGTGATCAGATTAGCATGTGTTCAACAAACTGGGAGTGTGTGATTAATAAAATTAGGTGACAACCAATCCTAGGTGTACGATGAAGTGGCTTAGAAAGAGAGTAAGTGGGGCCGGCTCTACTGTGCGACACCTCTAAACAAAATCATTAATCCTACTTGTCTTATCAACAATCATCATCGTCATATAACACAACGAATTATCTAAGATCGTTTATTATCTTAAGCATTCATGTGTGCATAACCAGGTTGTACCATAGGTATATAGTTGTACGCTTCAATGAAAACCCACTATCATCTTTCACATGAACACAACAAGCATCAAATGTTATTTTATCACAATCATTGTTTGATGCTATCCCTTTAGTGAATGGCTTTTATGAACAAAGCATCCTTTTTAAATCAAACCGAACATTAATTTCAAATACATGCCATTCATACTAAACAGAGAAAACTATTATCTCTAAACATGCATGATCATGTTGTTCATTCAATGAAAACACAACACCCTATTATCACATAGTTTTATTATCAATCAAAACATGAACAGAAGCATACATATATATCGGTTCATTATATCATCAATATTCATATCTCGTGTCCATGATCCCCACCGTACACATACGACACTCGCCATGTTGTCGGTTCACACGGAACGTGTATATGGAGTTCGTACATATAAGCACATATATTAGCACAGTTTCCATACCAAATTAAAGTCACAGTTTTCATACTAGGTCAAGATCTAGCATTCATTTATAAGCAGATCACCACCATTTATCTATATTTTCATATAGTTATCTTATAACAAGTCAAGATCATGTCACGAAGCACATAAAACTAAAGTCGAGATCGAACCGATGCACATAAAACTAACGACAGTTTCATGTATATGTCTACTTTCTTGCGAAGCTTAAAGTCGAGATCGAACCGAAACGACATAAACTTAATTAAAAACTGCGGAGTGAGTTGTACTAACCGATTGCGTGGTGATCCTGGAACTCGATCTCCGTCAACCGTAGCGTGAGAGAGAGGGAGAGGGGAGAGGCGGATAACTTGCAGGTTAGGGTTTTAGAAGTTTTGTTAATATAAATGAAACATGCTAATCCTTTAAAAGAGTTAGAGCTGGGGGCGGTTAACGGGATTACACATGGGCCGATATAAAAGATCCATGGGCTGAGAAGTTGGGCCGTATCAAGTGGGGCAAGGCAGATGTGGGCTGCACACAAAAACGCAAATGATAGGGGTGTGGGCCGCAAATAGGAATGTAATATGCATGTGTATACGCTGGTGAAGTGATAATGATTTTTATTAGGATAATATGGATGATGACGAACAAAAAGTTAAGTGATAACTCAAGAAAAAGGGATGATGGAAGATAATGGAAATCTAGATGTTATTATATACATATGTACGAGCACCAAAAACATGCACATGCATGCCCACTCCCTTTTTTTTATACAAAACATTAATACCATAAAGACTTCTAATTATATAAAAGAAAAAGGCATTAGGGCTGTCACATTATGTTATACGGATATTTATTTAATATATAACGAATTACCATAACTTGTGTGATATACAGAACATAAGTAAAACAAGCGAGGAAAGTTAGAGGTTTAATCTCAAAAGAAAGAAAAAAAAATGTAGGTTGTCACATCATCCCCAGGTTGAAAGAAATTTCGTCCCGAAATTTAGCACGTAGTTACTGAGGAAGCTAGTTAGGTTGCGTGGTTTTCCTGGGGTGTCACATCCTTCCCCCGTTGGTTTGGAATTTCGTCCCGAAATTCTGCCGTAGCTTCAGCCTCAGTAGTGGATTCACTTTTCTTGAACAACTGGGGTTACTTGTGTTTCATCCGATCTTCTCGTTCCCAATTGAACTCTGGGCCACGAAGGGAGTTCCAACGAACTCGAACAATAGGTATCTTGGTTCGTTTGGGAACCCTAACGACTCGGTCAATAATCTCTATTGGTTCCTTGACGAATCACAGCTGATCGTCGATGGTGAGTTCCTCGAGAGGAACTACGAGGGTCTCATCTGACAGACACTACTTCAGATTCGACACATGGAATACGTTGTGAACTCCGCTGAGTTCTTCAGGTAGGTTCAGTTTGTATGCCACCTTGCCTATTTTCTCCGTGATTTCGAAAGGTCCAACATAACGTAGATTCAGCTTGCCTCGCTTACCAAAACGAACCACACCCTTACAAGGTGAGACTTTTAGTAGCACTCGATCCCCAACCTGGAACTCGAGTGGTTTCCTGCGCTTATTAGCATAGCTTTTCTGACGGTCACGAGCTGCTGCCATTCGTTGTCGTATCTGAGCAATCTTTTCAGTCGTGTCGAAGACGAGCTCTGGGCCAGTGAGTTGGATGTCTCCAACTTCTGCCCAGCACAGAGGTGATCGGAATTTTCGTCCATACAATGCTTCAAACGGAGCGGCCTGGATACTGGTGTGGTAACTGTTGTTATACGAAAACTCCACCAAGGGTAGATGTCTTTCCCAGCCGTTACCAAAGTCGATTACACATGCTCGAAGCATGTCTTTGAGAGTCTGGATGGTGCGTTCTGCCTGCCCATCCGTTTGCGGATGATATGTTATGCTCATGTCTAGATGTGAGCCAAAGGATTTGTGTATCGCCTGCCACAAATCAGAAGTAAGACATGGGTCGCAATCAGAGATAATGGAGGTTGGCACCCCGTGCCTTGCGACTATTTCCCTCAGGTAGATGTCTTCTAGGGTAGAGAACTTATCCGTTTGCTTGATAGCTAGGAAGTGTGCAGACTTGGTTAGTCGATCCACTATTACCCCAAATGGTATCGTTTCCTCGTTGAGATCTAGGTAAGCCAGTAACAAGGTCCATGGAAATTTGCTCCCATTTCCGTGTCGAAATTTCTGGTTGCTGAAGTAAGCCTGATGGCTTCTGGTATTCAACCTTGACCCACAGGTCAAACATTTACTACCATAGGTTTCATGTGGGGCCACCAGTACAGAGTCTTGAGATCTTGGTACATCTTGTCCGAATCAAAATGCACTGAGTAACGGGACTTGTGTGCTTCGTCCATCACAAGCTCTTGTAGGTTCCCATAAGATGGAACCCATTTACGCTCCATGAAGTGGTGAGTACCGTCTTCCCTGGGTTCAAGTCGCTTTTTCCATGCCCCGCATGGACTCAGCAAAAAGGTTCCCTTCTTCCATTGCTTCGACTAGGGTGTTGCGGATTCTGGGTAGGAAGACTGGAGTGAATGGTAAGCTGTAGCGCACGTACAAGCTTAAGTTTGGTTTCTTCACGACAGAGGGTGCCAGCCGCCACAGTGGCTCTGCCTGGATGGTACTTGATTATGCATTCGCATTCCTTAAGGAGTCCGACCCATCGACGCGGTCGCATGTTCAACTCCTTTTGATCGAAGATATGCTGGAGACGCTTGTGATCGGTGTACATGATGCTCTTGGTACCGTACAAGTAATGTCTCCATATCTTGAGTGCAATCACTACTGCTCCCAACTTCAAATTGTGGGTAGTGTAGCCCTTTTCGTGAACCTTGAGTTGGTGCGATGCGCATGCGATAACCTTCTCAACTAAGTCCCGGGATGGATGCGTCACAATAAACAACGAAATCATCTGTACCTCCTGGTAACGAAGGAATGGGTGCACTATAGGGTTTCACCTTCAACTGTTGGAATGCGGATTCCTGAGCAAGCTTTAGAGTTACGAGGGTTTGTGCATTCGATCGAGACAACGAGTTTCATAACACCAAAAGTCGTTCTCTGGAAGCTAACATAAGGTTGTTGGTGTCGTAGGAGCTCCATGGTAAAGTGTGGGTGTCGCCCGGATCCCTACTAGCTCTTCAAGTAGATTAGGATGTCGTCGGAGTAAACAAGTGACATACTCGTCAGGTTAGACTAAATTCGAATGTCGTGTCAGAGGAGTTATATCGGTCGTATCCAGACCAAAGGACAGTACTTGTGGTATCATCTTATTTATGGCCCAATGCTCAGCGAGTAACGTTCGGGGAGTGTAACATGTCCAAGCGAGTGTCCGCTGTCATAGGTTCAGAAGTATATCGCGTATGGATGTGGAAACATGAGAAAGGGTAGTCACAATCGATGAGTAAGCGTTTAAGAACCCATAACAGGGTTTACCTGATGTCGATGGTACAGCTGGTCGTGCGCATGTTGTATATGGTTAGGATAAAGTATGCCGTTGATCAAAAGAGATGTCACGAAGTTAAATCAATCGGAACAAGGATTTGCTATAGCAGCATGATTGTCGTACAAGTTTGTAGTGTCTTAATTCACTGAGACTTCCATCAAAAGTCGTTGGGCTCGCCCACATGCGAAGGAGGAATAGTTCACCTGGATCCATGAACTTAGGTGTGTTTGTGTTTCATCAAGTAAGCAACCAAGTTAGGGGAAGTTCCTTGGGTCGGGCAAATGAATCCAAAGTACGTCTGTGTAGTCGTGAAGTTCCAAAGGAAAGACGTGAAAACATGTTCAAGAGAGTATGATCGTATCAACAATACATCACCACCCTCAAGGTTTCAAGGAGGGATCACCAATGATCGAAAGTCGAGCCTTCCAAATTCTCTAAGCTAGAGCGTGTTCGCTTCAGTATCTCAGCATGGAGTCACGAGAACGTGATGTCACTGTGGTAAGAGAGTGATGGTTTGGTCTAAGCCAATGGTAGAAATTGGACATATCATTAAACAATAATCCTGTGTTGGTGCAAGAGCTAGTGCAAAGATTCCGCATATGTAAGAAAACTATCATGAAATTAAAGTACGTCTCTTGTAGTGTAAGGTGGGTTAGGTAAACGTATAAATTATCGTGCTCTCCGGTAGGTTGAGTGATCCATATCTCCGTCCCCAAATATCCTGAAGACTGTTTCACCAGTAATGGCATCCATTCGCTAAGTTGGGTATACGAGAGAGCTAATCAAATAAAATAAGGATAAACTGTCCAACAGGGTAAAAAGGTAGTCTTGTGATTGGTGAAAACCATGGTATGGTTGTTGGCATTTTGTCAAATCGGTTTCCAATCGAAGAAACAGGGAATTGATGAGGTTCATACGAAGAATCGAGTGAAAACAGGGGTCCAACAATAACCGAAGGATTCGACCAGCTAATCTGTTGTCTAGAAGTAATTTCCAGCAGTGGTACATGGCGGCATGGCACTAAAGGGAAGTTCGTTGCATCGAGGTCGCGCGAGTGTATCATTTGTCCAAAACAGAGTTTGGTGGGTAAAGTTTAGTGTTGCAAAATGACAAACGCGTGTAACTGTGACTGCTTCACTTCTGGCGACGATGACAGGTGAAAGTGATAAGGTTCGTCAACAGGGATGCGTGGGTATAGTTCTCCTAAGCCCGTGTTCGTTTGAGCCAGGTCTGGTCTTCATGAATGTTGATGTACAAACCGAATGTACGGAGGGTCAGATGGCGGCGTCATATCGAGATAAGCGTATGGATAGATTGAATGCATAGACAGTTGTCGTAGCATGGTGATGAGAAATCAGAAAGGGGGTTGACCACCACTTGTCAAATAATTAAACAATTGTGTGTCATAAAGGACGCAGTAGGGCTAACAGGCAACATGCTACTACTCTAAATAAACATACCATAAACAATACATTACACAAAAGTGATCTAGCAGGTAGGCAATATAAACTTAAAACACATCACCTAAAGTGTTGAGCCTTGCACGTGGAGCGAAGCATCGTTGTGGATTGTTGAGCACTGTACAGGTTATAGTATGGTTTTGTCAAAAAGCTTTTTCCCCTTTTTAAAACCAAGTTCACTATAACCAATGGCTCTGATACCCATCTGTCACACCCCCAAAATCCACAAGCGGAGTATCACCGCATGGAGGCGTGACTGACCATGATCAAACCACCAATCATATTGAACAACGTAATTAAGTAAATAAAACCAAACACAATATAATTGGTGTCCAAAAGAAAGTAACCAACTTTAAGTTAACAGCGGAAGCATAAAATGTAAAACCCAAACATAAGTAATAAGTTCATAAATTTTAAATGTTTAACATGGAACTCAACAGTCCATGTCCCACAACGACCACTCCTCCCTGTGCAAGCTCCATAAGCACCTAACGACCTGCAAGGCATGTAACAACGAGTCAACAACAAAGTTGAGCGAGTTCACAGTTGTTTGTTTAGTTTTAAATGTTTGTTTTGAAAACCATAAGTTGTTTCGTAAACCACGAGTTAACTAGTATCTTTGCTTTCCAAACCATATCCATAATCAGTGGGGGGCTTCCCCGTGTGAACCACTAGACCATTACCATATCAACGACTGATGAACAATAGTTGTGCCCTACGTCAATGTCTATCATCATTGACAGTTTGCCATGATCCATTAGTACACGCCCGTTCGAACGACACGGTGTGAGGTTTGTCAAACCTAATAGCGCTATTAACTAATGACCCGCTCGCCATCGGCCTCGGCGATTAAGTCGATATAAAGTGAGGGACTTCATGATAGAGTTTTGTCTAGTAAGTTGTAAGGTTGTTGTCCTACCCAAGGAGGACGAACGTACGTAGTTCTACCCAAGGAGAATACGCAGGATTTATAGTGGCATCCTACCCAAGGAGGATGGCCGTACATATCCTACCCAAGGAGGATATGTAGATTCCGTTTTAGTTTATTAACCCATTCCCATACCACCGGGAATCCCATGCCTTGTAGAAAGTGTGAACTCACCTTGGTTTGCTCTGCAGATAGTTTACTCGTCAATATACTTTATTCAATCACGTCCTATCATAGGTATTATGTCTAATCAGATTCGCATACAATTATTCACGTATTCAAGTAGCACATAGATCATGTTTCATATAACCACACATACTTGATCAAATTACATGAACAGTATCACATCGGCCCAAAAGAAAACATACTACTTAAATGTGTGTGTGGCCCAAACATTAAATGGGTATACGACTGGTTTATTTTGTGGGAGTGTGCGATCAGATTAGCATGTGTTCAACAAACTGGGAGTGTGTGATTAATAAAATTAGGTGACAACCAATCCTAGGTGTACGATGAAGTGGCTTAGAAAGAGAGTAAGTGGGGCCGGCTCTACTGTGCGACACCTCTAAACAAAATCATTAATCCTACTTGTCTTATCAACAATCATCATCGTCATATAACACAACGAATTATCTAAGATCGTTTATTATCTTAAGCATTCAAGTGTGCATAACCAGGTTGTACCATAGGTATATAGTTGTACGCTTCAATGAAAACCCACTATTAACTTTCACACGAACACAACAAGCATCAAATGTTATTTTATCACAATCATTGTTTGATGCTATCCCTTTAGTGAATGGCTTTTATGAACAAAGCATCCTTTATAAATCAAACCGAACATTAATTTCAAATACATGCCATTCATACTACATCTAAACAGAGAAAACTATTATCTCTAAACATGCATGATCATGTTGTTCATTCAATGAAAACACAACACCCTATTATCACATAGTTTTATTATCAATCAAAACATGAACAATTAAAAACTGCGGAGTGAGTTGTACTAACCGATTGCATGGTGATCCTGGAACTCGATCTCCGTCAACCGTAGCGTGAGAGAGAGGGAGAGGGGAGAGGCGGATAACTTGCAGGTTAGGGTTTTAGAAGTTTTGTTAATATAAATGAAACATGCTAATCCTTTAAAAGAGTTAGAGCTGGGGGCGGTTAACGGGATTACACATGGGCCGATATAAAAGATCCATGGGCTGAGAAGTTGGGCCGTATCAAGTGGGGCAAGGCAGATGTGGGCTGCACACAAAAACGCAAATGATAGGGGTGTGGGCCGCAAATAGGAATGTAATATGCATGTGTATACGCTGGTGAAGTGATAATGATTTTTATTAGGATAATATGGATGATGACGAACAGAAAGTTAAGTGATAACTCAAGAAAAAGGGATGATGGAAGATAATGGAAATCTAGATGTTATTATATACATATGTACGAGCACCAAAAACATGCACATGCATGCCCACCCCCTTTTTTTATGCAAAACATTAATACCATAAAGACTTCTAATTATATAAAAGAAAAAGGCATTAGGGCTGTCACATTATGTTATACGGATATTTATTTAAGAGTTAATTACTTAGTTAGTCCCTGTGGTTTGCACAAAATAACAAACTTAGGTACTAATAGTTTAAAATCACCTTCTAGGGTATTAACTTTTCATTTTGTAACGTTTGGAGGTATTAACTTCTAAGGTAATAACATAGGTAGTCCCTGTGGTTTGCACAAAATAACATACTTAGGTACTAACAAAATGTGATTTTAAGCCTACAAATAAGCTTAATACCCTCAAACGTTACAAAATGAAAAGTTAATACCCTAGAATGTTATCAGAAACTATTAGTACCTAAGTTTGTTATTTTGTGCAAACCACAGGGACTAACTATGTAATTAACTCTTTATTTAATATATAACGAATTACCCTAACTTGTGTGATATACAGAACATAAGTAAAACAAGCGAGGAAAGTTAGAGGTTTAATCTCAAAAGAAAGAAATAAAATGTAGGTTGTCACATCCTGGTTCGTGCTTTAATTGTGGAGACCTGACCCATTATCGAAACCAGTGTCCAAGGATGGTAAATGCGAATCAGAATCAGGTTCAGGCTCGAGGTCGAGTCTTCAATATGAATGCTCAAGAGGCGCAAGCAGACAACGAGGTGGTGAACGGTACGTTCTTTGTTAACAATCAGTCTGCTTCTGTTCTTTTTGATTCGGGTGCCGATAAGAGTTTTGTGTCATTGTCTTTTGAGCCATTGCTTCGCGTGTCTAGAACGAAACTAGGAAAGCCTTTAACAGTAGAAGTTGCTTGTGGTGATCCCAGTGTTCTCGATTCTGTTCTTTGCAATTGTCAGTTGAACCTTAATAACCATCTTTTTCCCATCGACCTCACGCCGATGCAACTTGGGAGTTTCGACGTTATAGTAGGTATGGATTGGTTAGCCAAGCATCACGCAGAGGTAGTTTGTTCCGAGAAGATTGTTCTTGTGCCGCTTTCGTCAGGTAAGATCCTACAGGTTCCTGGTGAGAAACCTGCTAGTAGCCTCAAGCTCATGTCTTGTTTTCAAGCTCGGAAGTATATGCGAAAGAATTATGTGGCCTTCTTGGCACATGTTGTAGCAGATAAAGGCAAAGGTAAATCCATTCAAGATATCCCTGTTGTTCGGGATTATCCTGAGTTGTTTCCTGAAGAGTTACCTGGTTTACCCCCAGCACACCAAGTCGAGTTCCGTATTAATCTTGTACCTGGTGCAAATCCTATTGCCAGATCTCCATATCGTCTTGCACCATCTGAGATGCAAGAATTGTCTAAGCAGCTTCAGGAGCTTTCTGACAAAGGTTTTATTCGTCCTAGCTTTTCACCTTGGGGTGCTCCCGTTCTTTTTGTCAAGAAGAAGGATGGATCTTTCAGAATGTGAATTGATTACCGTGAGCTTAACAAGCTTACCATCAAGAATCGATATCCCTACCTCGCATTGATGATCTCTTTGACCAGTTACAGGGCGCTTCTTATTTTTCAAAGATTGATCTGCGTTCTGGGTATCATCAACTTCGTGTGCAGGAAGAAGATATTCCCAAGACTGTTTTCCGCACTCGATATGGGCATTATGAGTTCACAGTTATGCCATTCGGTTTGACTAATGCTCCTGCTGTTTTCATGGACTTGATGAATAGGGTCTGCACACCTTATTCAGATAAGTTCATCATCGTTTTTATTGATGACATTTTGATATATTCTAAGACGCAAGCTGATCATGAGCAACATCTTCGTCTTACTCTGGAACTCCTAAAGAAAGAACAACTTTTTGCCAAATTCACCAAGTGTGAATTCTGGCTTAAGGAGGTTCAATTTTTGGGTCATATCGTCAACGAACAAGGTATTCATGTAGATCCCTCCAAGATCAGTGCGATTAAGGATTGCGATATGCCTACTACTCCTACTGAGGTTCGTTCTTTTCTTGGTCTCGCGGGTTATTAACGCCGCTTCATCAAGAACTTCTCAAAGATTGCAGTTCCTCTAACTGCTCTAACTCAGAAGAACAAACCCTTTGAATGGGGAATCATACAAGAAGAAGCGTTTCAGACCTTGAAGCAGAAGCTTTGTGATGCGCCTATTATATCGTTGCCTGAAGGCAATGATGATTTTGTCGTGTATTGTGATGCATCAAACTTGGGTCTTGGCTGTGTTCTCATGCAAAGGAACAAAGTCATAGCATACGCATCAAGGCAATTAAAGATACATGAGAAAAACTACACCACTCATGATCTTGAGTTGGGTGCAGTTGTTTTCGCTCTCAAAATCTGGAGACACTATTTGTACGGTACAAAATGTGTGGTTTTCACTGACCACAAAAGTCTTCAGCACATCTTCAATCAGAAAGAACTCAACATGAGGCAACGACATTGGGTTGAACTTCTAAACGACTATGATTGCGAAATTCGCTACCATCCTGGTAAGGCGAATGTCGTGGCTGACGCTTTGAGTTGTAAAGAACGTGTCAAGCTTCATTGTGTTCGTGTTCAATCTGATATTCAAGCTCGATCTGATATCCAAACCCGCATTTCCCAGGCTCAACATACTTGTGTTTCACAAGGTTTGATGGGTAAGGAGTTACCCTATCACATTAAGCCTGATCTTGAACTGAAGGACGATGGATCATATTACTTCATGGACCGTTTGTGGGTCCCAAGCCAAGATGATCTTCGCACTTTGCTTATGGATGAAGCTCATAAGTCCCGTTACTCTATTCATCCTGGCTCAGACAAGATGTATAAGGATCTTCGTACTCAGTATTGGTGGCCTGGTATGAGGAAAGACATTGCCTTATACGTTTCAAAATGCCTTACTTGTCTTAAGGTTAAGGCTGAACATCAACATCCTTATGGTTTATTGGAGCAACCAGAGATTCCAGTTTGGAAATGGGTAAACATTGCTATGGATCTTATTACCAAACTTCCACGCACAAAGAAAGGTCATGATGCCATCTGGGTAGTTGTTGATCGTCTTACAAAATCAGCGCATTTCTTGCCAATCCGTGAGGATCTATCTGCCGACAAGCTTGCTAAAATCTATGTGGATGAAATTGTATCTAGACATGGTGTTCCTTTGAACATTATTTCTGACAGAGATGCTCGATTCTCGTCTCATTTTTGGAGAACCATGCAATCTGCTATGGGGACCCAACTTAATCTGAGCACAACTTATCATCCACAATCAGATGGCCAAACTGAAAGAACAATCCAGACTTTGGAGGATATGCTTAGAGCTTGTGTGATCGATTTTGGTGGTAGTTGGGATTCATATCTTCCATTGATTGAATTCTCCTACAACAACAGTTATCACTCCAACATCAACATGGCTCCTTTCGAGGCTCTCTATGGTCGAAAATGTCGTTCACCAGTCTGCTGGAATGAGAACGGCGAGGCTCAGCTTACTGGACCTGACCTCATTCTAGAGACAACAGATAAGGTTAAGAAAGTTCACGATAACCTTCAGACAGCTCGAGTATTACTTAAGGTGATCGAGTATTACTTAAGGTCTCACCTTGGAAAGGTGTGATCAGATTTGGAAAGACAGGAAAACTTGCACCTAGATACGTTGGACCATTCAAGATCGTTGAAAGAATCGGTAAGGTAGCCTACAGACTTGAGTTACCTCCTGAACTTGAAAACGTTCATCCAACCTTTCACGTGTCCAATCTCAAGAAGTGTTTAGCTGATGAGAACCTCCACATACCACTTGATGAAATTCGTCTTGATAACACAATGCATTTTGTTGAGAAACCTGTGGAAATCATGGACCGTGAAGTCAAGTGGCTTAAACGCAAGCGCATTCCATTGGTCAAAGTTCGCTGGGAATCTAAACGTGGACCAGAGTTTACTTGGGAACGTGAAGATCAAATGAAGGCGAAATATCGACATCTATTCTCACGAGTTTCCTCTAAACAAATTTTGGGACAAAATTTCCGCAAGTAGGGGAGACTGTGACACCTGTGTCTGTAATCATTGTAAACAGTTCAGTTATCAATAAAACAATGTCATTTGACCCCAATATTTGTTTGGTTATGTTTGACATTTTTCATGTTTTGGTTTTTGTTCAATTTCAAACTCTGAAAAACTTTCTGTAGAGTTATACGCAAACTGGTGCGTAAATGTAATCAGTTTAATGCGACAAACACTCTGGAACATCAACATATGCTTAACATACCTTAAATAACCTTTACATAACTTAGAAATAAGTTTTGAAGGGGTTACTCCTGATGAGGTTAAAAAGGCGATGTTTTCGATTGGGTCGGATAAGGCGCCAGGTCCTGATGGGTTTACAGCAGGATTTTTTAAAAGTGCATGGCCTATCGTTGGTAATGATGTGTCGAAAGCAGTTATTGATTTTTTTGATACAGGGAAACTACTTAGGGAATTAAACCATACGCTCATTGTTCTTATTCCTAAGATTCCCTCCCCGTCTGTGGTTACGGACTATCGTCCGATTGCTTGCTGTAATGTATTATACAAGCGCATTAGTAAAATTGTTGCTGAAAGAATTAAGGTGGTGCTTAATGACATTGTTAGTGTCAACCAGTCGGCTTTCGTGCCAGGTAGAAAAATCTCTGATAACATTCTGTTAACGCAAGAGTTGATGCATAATTATCATAGAAACATCGGTCCCCCTAAATGTGCGTTCAAAGTTGATATTCAGAAGGCTTATGACACTGTCAATTGGGTCTTTTTAAAGAACATTTTGGTGGGTTTCGGTTTTCATAGCAGCATGGTTCACTGGATCATGGTTTGTGTTTCTACGACCACGTATTCAGTATGTATTAATGGTGACGTTCATGGTTTCTTCAAGGGTAATAGGGGGCTTCGTCAGGGTGATCCTATCTCTCCGTATCTTTTTACTCTTGTGATGGAGATTCTCACAGCTATCTTACAAAAGACGGTAAGGATTGACTCGTCGTTTAAATTCCATAACAAGTGTGAACGCCAACAGATTATCAATCTCTGTTTTGCGGACGACTTGTTTATTTTTGCTAGGGGTGAGATTGCGTCGGCCAGGTGTATCATGGAAGCGCTCAATTCTTTTACAAAGATGTCGGGTTTGATGCCAAATATTCAGAAAAGTACAGTTTTCTTCTCTAATGTTCCATCGTTTGTTAAAACTGCTATTTTGAATATTATGCCGTTTATAGAGGGTTCGTTGCCAGTGCGATATTTGGGAGTTCCTCTTATATCGTCGCGGTTACTGTACAAAGACTGTCAGGTGTTGGTGGAGAAGCTCGAAAAACGTATCATGCATTGGAGGAATAAATTACTTTCTTTCGCAGGTAGATTGCAACTTATTATTTTGGTTTTGTCCTCTCTGCATATTTACTGGTCGTCTGTGTTTATCTTGCCTGCTCGGGTGATTTTTAATTTGGAAGCATTGATGCGGAATTTTTTATGGTCTCATGACAATACGTTTCAAAAAGGCCGGGCTAAGGTTTCTTGGAAAGCAGTTTGTGTTCCTAAGTATGAGGGTGGTTTAGGGATTCGTCGTATTGGTGATGTTAACAAAGCCCTTATGTCATCGCATATATGGAGCATTCTTTCAAGGCGTGAATCCTTATGGGTTGAGTGGGTTCATTCTTACAGATTAAGAGGTAAAAGTTTCTGGGCATGTAGAGTTCCTTCTTCTTGTTGCTGGTCGTGGAGGAAGATTCTTCAGGTCCGGCCGGTTATGAGGAGTTTTGTTTGGTCCGAAATTGGGAATGGTTTATCTACTTCAGCTTGGTTCGATACGTGGAATAATATAGGCCCGTTGATTCAGCTCCTTTCTCCGAGACTTATTGCTAATGCAGGTTTCAATTCAATTGGTTGTTTAATAATAATAAGAGGTCGGTAGATCAAGTTACTGAGAAGGTTATAGGATCGGTTCGGTTGCGGCTGATGGGATTCAGATTCCGTGTGAGCTCGGCTAGGGAAAGGATCTTCAAGGCTTGGCAGATTGAAGATAGCAACTACGATTTAGTGGATCCGGGCTAGTAGTTTTTCGGGTCTTGTTTTAGTGTCGGTGTTTTTTAAGCTTTGCTTTGGCTGTCATGTGTTTGGTTGTCTTGTTAGTTTGTTTGGTTGATGGATTGTGTTGTGTGGTGTCCTAGGCTTGGCATGTCAAGTCTAGTTGGTGTGTCGTTTTGACATACCCTTGTTTTTATTTGTTTCATCTATAAAATTCATCGGGGTAACCCTTTACCCAAAAAAAAAAGTGCAGGTTTCAATTTGGATTCTAAAGTTTCTGATATTTGCTTGGAGTCTTCGTGGGGTTGGCCTAATGAATGGAGGGATCGATTTCCGGTCCTTAATCAACTCGATAACATGTCTATTAATCCGAATAAGGCTGATAAACTCTTATGGCGACAAGGGGATCATCTACATGATTTTTCTACGGCTCGAGCATGGGATTCTTTCAGACATCGAGAGTTGGAGGTAGAGTGGTGTCGTATTGTTTGGTTCGCCCAATGCATCCCTCGTCATGCTTTTTTAATGTGGCTTATTATGAGGCGCAAATTACTTACTCAGGATAAGATTTTGAGCTGGGATATATCGCGTAGAAAAAACATGAACATGATGTGTTGTTTGTTATGTTATGCCAATCATGATTCTCATAATCATCTTTTCTTCGTGTGTAAATTCTCGGATCAAGTTTGGCATAAGGTCAGACATAAAGTGGGTATGGAGTCGGTTCAATCGAATTGGGAGGATATTGTTAATTGGCTGGTAGTTCGGTCCAGTTTGAAGTCAGCGAATAACTATGTTGCAAGGTTGTTGGTAGCGGCCACTGCTTATTTCATCTGGCAGGAGCGTAATGCTAGATTATTCAAGAATGAGTTGAGACCTCCAGAAGCTATTATTGAACTTATTATCCAACAGGTCCGTTACAAATTGATGGGAGCGAAGCTAAAGAATTGTGACAATGTCAGAAGGCTTCTTGGTGATTGGGGGATAATTGGAGCTAATCTTCTTGAAGACGCTGGCTGATTGAGTAGTATTGGTTTTTGTTCTAGAGTCTAGTCTAGTTGTCTTTTTTCCGTTTGGTGGTGGTTATTTGTTTTCTAGTTGTTATACTTTCATGGGGCATGTCCCATGATTGAACTAGTGTAGACTACCTACACTACTTGTGTTTTTTGGTTGTGAATATATAGAATCGCCGGGGTAACCCTTCCCAAAAAAAAAAAAAAGTTTTGAAGGCTTTGGTATGGCAAAATCAAGTTTATTCGCTTATAGGGACTAAATTCGACAAACTGCGAAAGTATGTCGATTCGTACTGTAACGGACATTCCAGAAACATGATCATAAGTTAAACATACCATAAATATCCTTTACATAGCTTAGATATTTGAGGGGTTCGGTATGCTAAAATAAACTTTTTGGTCATTCAGGGACTAAAAGCGTCAAAAAGTGCATAAGTTTGCATTTCCGCGCATATCTTACGTTCTGAATACATCCGGACATCCAAAAATTTATGTAATCATTAAAATATTTTATTTTAGTGATTAGCATGAGAAAAATCCATTCGTCGCGTAATTTGGATCGTTTTTCGCGTTCGTGCGTACTTCGTCGTAATTAAGCGAATAACTCGTCCGTACGACCAAACGAACCGACATCTCACATATTTTTTAGCATGTTTCATGTCCACAATGTTTAGGCATCATTGTAGGGCCTTGAAAATGGCTTAACCTTTAATGGGTCAAAATAAGGCTTAAACATGTGCAGGGACTAAAACTGCAATTATTGAAACTTTCTGTGCAGACCTGAAGCTCAGGCGGGCCGCGTAGCCCTTGCCTGTCCCTAACGCGGGGCGCCTAAAACTGCCAGATGTGCAGAAAGTTGTTTCCAGCCTGTTTCCACCTGTTCCAACCGATTTTGGCACTTGCAAATGGTATTTTATGATACTAGGGGCCATTTTTAGGTGCCCATGGTTTTGCAAAACCATGGGTGCATGTGTACGGTTGTGGTGGAAGCTCGTTTTACGATGAACGATCCTAACGGTCTTGGCTTTCCTATATAAACCCCACCCATTCATTGTTGCAACCCGCATTTGATCAGACGTTTCCCTAAGTTGAAGGATAAAACCTTCATACCTGGGAATTATTAGATTAAAACCTCCATTCTTGGACCTTTTGTAAGTATTCTTTCGTTCTTTTACGCGTTTTAAGCGTGAAAGTTAAACTTTGTTTGACTTTCTGCATTGACCAGTTCATGGTCAACACGAAGTTCGTTTGAACTTCGCAACGTGAGCATAGTCATGATGGTTATAGTCCCTAGTGACTATACCTACTGATTACCACGTTGTTTAGGTGTAGTGACGAGTCGTAGTTTCGGCCAAAATGCGTATTCTTGCGTATTTTGTAACCAAACTACTCTTGGGTATCAAGACCCTTTGTTTTGATACCAAAGCTGTTTTCTAAATTCGTTAAACATGTTTTAACATGTTTAGCTCTTCGCTTTAGGTGTGACAACCCTCACTAAACCAGGTATCCGTACGACTTAATTAATAATTAATTACTGCTTAATTACTGTGCTTACTTGAAATTGTGGATAAACTGCTACTTGAATGCTGATACATGTACATACTTGCATCATACTTTACTTGCTGACACTCCATGTTTTGCTTACAGCACCTTTGTAACAACCTTGATGCACCAAACACACAGTAGCACAATGAACGGATAACCTATTAAACGTGCTGTCATAACTAGCACCAGGCAGGCACTGCCTCTAAGGCCTGTAAGAGCCAGAGATAGTTTTTTTTTTTTTGGGTAAAGGGTTACCCCGGTGATTCTATATATTCACAACCAAAAAGAAACAAGTAGTGTAGAGAGTCTACACTAGTTCAATCATGAGACATGCCTCATGAAAGTAAACCCGAAACGACAAAAACAAACAAAACATCCAACTAACTAGTGGAAACAGACAACTAGACAAAACTCTAGACCGTAACAACCAAATAACACAAAACTAATCAGCCCCCATCGTCGCTCTTTTCATACGCGTGGATCTCCCATTCTTCAAGAATCTTCCTTACCCTAACGGTATCCTTCAACTTTGCTCCCATCAACTTGTATCGCACTGTTTTTGTAATAATATCACTAACCGTCTCAGGCGGTCTCAATTGATTTTTAAACAACCTGGCATTCCTCTCTTGCCAAATAATATACGCTGCAGCCGCAACAAGAAGCTTAGCAACATAAGTATCCGCCCTCTTTTGATGAGTACAAGCACTAAGCCAGTCAGTAATCTCCGACCATTTCGGCGAAACCGAGTTCATCCCCCCTATTCCTAATTTGGACCCACACTTGCGATGAGTACTTGCATTCAAAAAACAAGTGAGGGTGAGAATCAACATTCTCAAAGCACAATAAACAGCACATCATATTCATATTTTTCCTACGAGACAAGTCCCATTGCAGAATCTTATCTTGCGTAAGGAGCTTACGTTTCATAATCAACCACATCATGAAAGCATGTTTAGGAATACACTGGCTGAACCACACAATGCTACACCAATCAACTTCCGGCTCTCTATGTCGCAACGAGTGCCAAACCCCCGAAGACGAAAAACCGTTAAGATCATCACCATCCTTCCATAGCAACCTGTCGGTTTTCAGGGGATCCAAAAGACGTTGATCAAGCTGAATAAGGACAGGAAATAAGTCCCTCCAAGCCGTAGGCCATCTCCAAGCTCCATTCGAAAACACATCAGCCACCGAATCATCCAATCTAAAATCAGCATCAGTGATGACTCTAGACGATAAAAAATCACCTAGAGGCCCGAATTCGGTCCAGTTATCGTACCAGGCTGAAGTGTTGGCACCATTACCCAAATCCGACCATATATGATTTCTAACTAACGGCCGAAGCTGAGTAAGCTTTCGCCAAGACCAACAACTATTCGATGGCGTCTTGCAAACCCAAAAACTCTTGCCCTTTAAATGATACGAATGCACCCAATCAACCCACAAGGATTCTCGGTTGGATACAATGCTCCAAATATGAGAAGTCATCAGCGATTTATTCATATCCCCCACACGTCTAATACCCAAACCGCCTTCATACTTAGGCGTACAAACCGACTTCCAAGAAACTTTAGATTTACCTTTATTGAACGCCGCGTCTTGAGACCATAGAAAATTTCTCATTTTAGCTTCAAGCTCTTTAATAATCCGAGCCGGTAAGACAAAAACCGAGGACCAATAAATATGCATAGACGAGAGCACTGAAATAATAAGTTGAAGTCTGCCCGCAAATGATAGAAGCTTGTTCCTCCAGTGCATAATACGTTTCTCTAGTTTATCCACTAGCACACGACAGTCATTGTACCCCAGCCTAGCCGAGATCAGGGGAACCCCCAAGTACTTCACAGGCAACTTTCCTTCCGTAAAAGGCATGAACTCCAGAATATCTTGTTTAGTTTGATTATTAACATTGCAAAAGAAAACCGTGCTTTTCTGGTTGCTAGGCACTAACCCCGACATCTTGGTAAACTTAGAGAGAGAAGACATAATGCAGTTAGCCGAATTTACTTCCCCTCTAGCGAAAAGAAATAAGTCATCTGCAAAACAAAGATTAATAATCTGCTGCTTCTCACATCTATTATGGAATTTAAACGACGAATCAATTCGAACCGAGTGTTGCAAAATGCTCGTTAAGACCTCCATAACTAGAGTAAATAAATAAGGTGATATTGGATCCCCTTGCCTTAGGCCACGGTTGCCTTTAAAAAAACCATGCACAGAACCATTCACACAAACCGAGAAAGAGGTAGTAGACACACATACCATAATCCACTCCACCATTTTACTATGAAAACCAAAACCAATCAGCACATTTTTAAGAAACCCCCAATCCACTGTATCATACGCTTTCTGAATATCCACCTTAAACGCACACCTTGGAGGACCCGTATCTCTATGATAATTATGCATTAACTCTTGGGTTAGTAAAATATTATCCGATATCTTCCGACCAGGAACAAAGGCAGACTGGTTGATACTAACTATATCATTAAGAGCTCCTTTAATTCTATCAGCAACAATTTTACTAATGCATTTATAAAACACATTACAACAGGCAATCGGCCGAAAATCAGTAACATGCATAGGGGTTGGAATCTTTGGAATAAGCACAATAAGAGTATGATTCAATTCCCGAAGCATATTACCGGTGTTAAAGAAGTCTTTAATCGCATTGGCTACATCATTACCAACTAACGACCAAGCACTTTTAAAAAAGGCTGCCGTATACCCATCCGGCCCAGGTGCTTTGTCGTTACCAATAGAAAACATCGCTTTTCTGATCTCCTCCGTTGTAACTTGGCGAACCATATAAGAAGCCACGTTAGAAGATAGCGTATTTGTGAATAAATCCGGAGCTGGCTGAAGCGAAATGTCACCTTGAGATCCAAAAAACTTTTCATAGTGCTGGACAAACGCTTTATAAACTATGTCACCTTCATATGAAATACCTCCCGAATCGGTAATAATATCAATTCTAGAAAAATGGTTTCTGGCTTTCAAAGAAGAGTGAAAAAAGGCCGTGTTCATATCACCCGTAGCTAACCAATCCACTTTCGATTTTTGTTTCAGGAACCGCTCCTCATCCAATAAAGCAACCTGTAACTCACGGCTAGTAGAAGCCTCATCGGCCCGGAGATCAACATTGAACGGATTCTGATCAATCTTTTGTTGAATCACATCTAACTTCAATCTTAGACTATCAACTTTCTTATGGAGATTCCCTTGCTTAAAAAGCAATAACCTCAGCGGTTTTTTCAGCAGACGGAGTTTTTTAACAACTCTAAATTGATGCACACCGTCAACATGCGTATCCCACCACTTATTGACAATCTCTAGAAATTCTGGTTTAAAAACCAGAAAATTTGCAAATTTAAACGACCTTGGCTTCATTTTCATAGCTTCCGGAATAGATAGAATACATGGGGAGTGATCCGAAAGACGAGACGGCTTGAAAATAGCAACCGAGTTCGGGTATTCCGCCAGAAAATGAGTGTTCCCCATTACCCGATCGATCTTCTTCAATAACCCAACCCCTTGCTTTGGCTTTTGATTCCAAGTAAAATGAAAGCCTGACCGATTAATATCAACCACTTCAATATCATCTACACAAGCTTGGAACTCCTTCATGCCACTAGATATGGAAGACGTACCCATAGATTTATCCTCTATATTTAGAGCCGAATTAAAATCACCCATAACAAACCACGGACTATCAGCAACAAGAGTTTTGTGAATAGATAGTTGATGCCATAACTCTCTACGTGTCACATAATAGTTAGCTGCATAAACAATAGAACAAAAAACCATCCGCTTATCCAGTTTAAATACAAGTTGGAGATGCATAACCTGAGACGACTGAGCCAAGATCATGACATCAAAAACTGCCGGATTCCACCCAATAATGATTCTAGTGCCCTTGTCACAACACCCACCATTCGACTGCAGCGTATATTATTTGGCAAGTTGTTGTTTATAAATAAATCTTTTTATTTTACATTGCAATATACAAATGTGATGGCATGTATAAACAACGTATCCTCTACAATACCGACAATCAAGGAACCGTATTCCTTGAAGAACAGACTACCCCGTGATTTCTTCCATTTTATTATCTCTTGCGTTTTCCACGGAAATCCAAAGTACCCGTTTCTTCCAAGGAAACGAAGTACAAGGCGCAAGTTACAACTCTGTACGAATACCCAAAGTACCACTATAAATTCTTAATAGGGTACCTAAAGGTATTTCCGTATATTCAAAAAAATTACTGTACCTTAATTCGAATATTGCGTTTTCTTGAAAACAAAATCGAATTTTTGGTAGATCATTCTATCTTTATAAATAGATTCTTGAAAATGTTTAAAGTACCAAATGAAATCCACGGAATGGATTCCTAGTGTGCTTCATTCAAATACATGTACGCGATCAACAAAACAAATTAACAAATTAAAGATCTAGATAAACAATTTTGCGGTTGTGTGACTATGTGTATATGCATTTTGCGTTTTCTTTTATGCATTTTTGTGTTTTTGTATACTCTGGAAATTCGCTATCCAAATCCTCGTAGAATCTTTTATACCTTCATATGAGGGATTCGTAGTAGGATATTCAAAAAGGTACTATCTTAATTCCTTAATGGACTTCTACGTTGTAGTTAAGTCCCTTGGATTATAAAGTACTATTCCATAGTTAAAGACATCCTCCGTCGATGTAGTTAAATATTCCTCTTGGGTAGTTAAGTTAAAGAGATCCTACGTCGATCTAAGTTAAAAAGATTGGTTCGACAATCAAGTTAAATATATCATGCGTTGATATAGTTAAAGAGATCCTACGTCGATCTAAGTTAAATAGATTGGTTCGACAATCCAGTTAAATATATCATGCGTTGATATAGTTAAAGAGATCCTACGTCGATCTAAGTTAAATAGATTGGTTCGACAATATAGTTAAATATATCATGTGTTTATGTAGTTAAATAGGCCCTCGGGTGGTCTAGTTTAAGAGATTGTTCGTTGATCTAATCCTTTGGTGACCTAGTTAAAGAGACTCTATTGTAGTCAAGTTAAATCACCACAGGATTATTCGTTTGATTTTTCCCCATACGCATTATGGAACGAACTGTGCGGACTATGCAAGGAATCACGTAATTATGGAGGCCTACATAATTATGGAATTCAGTGCACAGAAACCACAGGAAGTTTTGTCATGTGTTAAGACCTACAGTGACAAGAGTAATGATACGGGAGAAGTCTTGGACCTCTACCAATGTCATTTATTCTCACACTCCCCAATTCTGATCTCAATCACACACACAGTTTCCTATGATAAGTCTTCATAAGAAACGTTCTTCTGTCCGTAGTTCAAAACTTCATGTTTTGTTACTACAAGGACTTCACTTTGAGGGTTGATAAATTCGCTAAGAATCCTAACATGGCCCAGAGTTTTACTTAAGGGTTCAATGGATCTATTAGAAGGCGAAACCGTCACAACTGTCTTCACAAGTTTCCTCTAGAATTAAATTTCGGGACGAAATTTCCTAAAGTAGGGGAGACTGTGACACCCGTGTCACTTCAACCATCAAAAAAATGCCAAACCAATGAAATATTGTATTTCATACTTGGGATTTGTAAAAATATGTGTATCGTTTGCACATATCAACTCTTGTTCGATTTCAAGCTTTAAATCGCTTTCTGGAGGGTTATACGCGCTCTGATGCATATATATAACCAGTTTAATGCAACGAACACTCCAGAATAATGAAATAGGCTTAACATACCTTAAATAACCTTTACATAACTTAGAAATAAGTTTTGAAGGCTTTGGTATGACAAAATCAAGTTAAATCGCTTACAGGGACTAAAGTTGACAAACTGCGGAAGTATGCCAATTTGAACTGTAACAGACATTCCGGAACATGACCATAAGTTAAACATACCATAAATATCCTTTACATAGCTTAGAAATAGGCTTTGAGGTGTTCGGTATGCTAAAATAAACTTTTGTGTCATTCAGGGACTAAAAGCGTCAAAAAGTGCACAAGTTTGCATTTTCGCGCATAACTCACGTTCTGAATACATCCGGACATCCAAAAATTTATGTAAGCACTAAAATATTTTATTTTAGTGTTCGGCATAAGAAAAATCCATTCGTCGCGTCATTTGGATCGTTTTTCGCGCTTATGCGCATTCCGTCGTAATTAAGCGAACATCGCGTTCATACGACCAAACGAACCAACATCCGACATATTTTTGGGCATGTTTCATGTCCACAATGTTTAGGCATCATTTTAGGGCCTTAAAGTTGGCTTTACGGGCCTTAGAAGTGTCGGAAATGACCTTAAAACACAACATGGACTGAAACTGTCACTTTAGAAACTTAATTTCTGATCAGAAGCTCCAGGCGGCCCGCCTGAGCTTTGTCTGATCCTGAAGCGGGCCGCGTCAGGCTCCCAGAACAGATAAGAACGATCAGTCAGCAGATTCCAGCTGTTTTAACCACAACCACAAGCCCACACTTGACCTTTCAGCTCATTTAGGACCATTTTTAGCTACCATAAGGTTCCGACAAGTGTACGCATGAGATTCGAGCACGGTTTCCATGAAATGATCTTAACGGTTACCCGAATACTATAAATACCCCACCCCCCATTGCTTCAAAATCACTAGAATCTGATCTTAAAGACTCTAAGTTGGAACCATTGTTTCATACCTGAGTTATTTCGATCTAGATTAGCATTCGAGGACCCTTCGTAAGTATTCTTTCGTTCTTTTCTTTCTTTTATTGCTTTTCGAGTCCGAAAGTCAAACTTTGTTTGACTTTCTGCGTCGACCAGTTATGGTCAATGCGAAGTTCATTAGAACTTCGCAACGTGATTGTAATCACGATGGTTATAGTCCCTTGGGACTATGCCTACTGATTACCACGTTGTCTAGGGTCGTAGGGTAAGCGATCTGATAAATCGCTTATACCTTCGAACCCGACCCATTTGGTCGATCATTAGGATCCGACCAAATACATTAGGTGACCATAGTGTATAGGGAATAACCTTCCGAGGTTATACCTTATGGTCACATCGTTTAAATAGTTGTATGATAAGTAGTTTATATGCCTTAGGTAAATTACCAGAATACCCTTTTCATGTATAATTGATAATTAAGCATATGTAACCTAAACTTTTGTCACATAACTGATTATGTAACATGTTTAGGCATATAACACTTGTAATAGGACTAGTTAAGCGGTCCGAACGCGTTTCACGCAAACGACGCGTTAAAGTAGCATAAGCTACCTAAACGGGTCGTAAGCTATTAGGTTAGGTTTCATTTAGCATGTAGGCTTTGTTAAACCATATGACACGAGTCTCTATACTCGTTTGGTTTACGAACCCCCATTCTATCAAATCCTCCGATATAGGTCCGGTTTATTAACATAGTTACCTATATTAGGTGTCGTTTGATATCCGCGATCTCTAGCATTGTTTGGTTGTTACTCAAGGACTACTAAGCAATCTCAAGTGAGTACATAGACCCCTCTTTTACTGTTTTCCAAACTGTTTTGGGGTGGAACACATGTGCCTACTTGTTACTTTCGTGCTTTCCTGTTTTCACATCATATACTTGCTATGTTCATTAGTACATTTATAGTACATGTTTTACATTACATTTCATGCTACGTATGTCTATTGTTGCATACTTAGTACAGGTCACATGCTACGTATGTCTATTGTTGCATACTTAGTACAGGTCACATGCTACTTATGTCTATTTGTCGCATACTTAGTACATTTGTTATTCATCACATGCTTACATTTTGGATGCATATTACATGATTTACATTGATCATGCATTTCCACAGGACATAACTTTGATTTAAACCAAGTTTTACTTCAATACTATGTTCTTGTGCATATGGTTTAGTTGATGCATTTCACTAGCCATACATATCATTTTGGTTACACATTACATGGTTTACATTTGACACATAAACACTTTTGACATTGGTTATACATTATATGATTTACATCTTGACATAAACATTTTAACATATTATTTCAATAGATTTGGAAGTTGGTTTAAACATAGACATCTTACATTGTTTGGTTTGGTTTGAGTAAGTGATTAAGTAACGAGGCGTGTGTAATATGATACAAGCATGGTGGATACGCCGCTGGTACTTCCTATATATAAGTGTTTGTATGGTATTACATATCGTAGCGTTATTTGAATCATTTCAGTTTGAGACATATAACATTTTATACAAATAACATACTTTTCACAAGACATTGATTTACAAACAACTTATCTTATACAAACTCATCTTACATGGTTATTCATTTAATCATACATTATTCACTTATTTATACATATCATCTGATCTTATCGTTTTTCAAATGATTTACAAGACAAAGCAAATTACAAGGTTCAAGACTAAACATTTTCTCAAACATAAGTCATGAATCCTTTTTTTTACAAAACCTATGTATCTCACAGGCATTTTTATGCTGAGGTACCTATTTTCACATGTGTTTTCAGGAGATGATGCATAGGACTTATCAAGACATACTTAGGCGGACCTGTGCCTTAGTGACTTAAAACGAGACAAGAACTAGTTAATTTATGTTATGTACTCTTTATTTCTTGTTTAAAGACAATGTAACTCGCTTGTTTGATGAATAAAATGAAACTTTAATATCCATGGTTGTGAAACATTAATTCTGTTACAACACGTTTCCGCCACGTTTTGTATGTTCTACGTGGTCGGGGTGTGACACAGAATGCTAAGTCCACCACTGCTGGGTGTCAGTTCTTCGGAACTAGACTTGTTACCTGGCAGTGCAAGAAACAAACCGCGGTCGCTCTCTCTACATGCGAGGCTGAATACATTTCGGCCTCCAGCTGTTGCTCACAGATCCTTTGGATCCAACAGCAGATGAGGGATTACGGTTTGCAATTCTTGGATACACCTATATTTGTGGACAATGAAGCGGCCATAAACATTACTAAAAACCCAGTTCACCACTCGAAAACTAAACACATTGAGATTCGGCATCACTTCATACGTGATTGCTATGAAAAGAAGTTAATCAGAATTGAATATGTGCACACCGATGAACAGAAGGCTGATTTTTATACTAAACCTTTTGATCGAAAAAGATTTAATTATCTTTTAAACTTGAATGGGTTGAAAAATTTGCTTTCTGGGAGGGTAACTGAGTGTGAAGCCGCGGAGGACGGCGATCAAAAGGGAACCACATCATGTTGTCAACTTTGTTTGTACAGTTTGTTTTCTGCTTTTCGATAAAAACAAAAACACAAAAATATGTTTTTCTTTTTAGGGGGAGAAAGTTTGCAGAAAAATACAAAAACATGATAAAAACTACAAAAACCAAAAACATTTAAAAAAGTAAAAATGAGTTTGTGTAAAAAAGGGAAATGATAGTACATCAGCTAGACAGTGCAGTACGCTAAAGAATTGTAAAGAATAAACGTGTTAAGCAGTCTTGTAGATGATATGCCGATAGGTTTTTACACATTTAGTAGATTTGTTCGGGATATAAACATAAATTTCACTTGCTTTTATGTGGGGAACATCTCTCGGATATATGGGTAACCCCCGAAATCTTGTTTGAAAGGTCCCTCTTTCTGAGATACTAGGTCTTTATGCTTAGTGATATCTGGGGTATTATCCCGGGACTTCTGATAATGCGGAAGCAATGGCCTAGTCCCCGGAGAATACTTTACTGCATGCTTGAAATATAGCGCCACCCTCAGCAGAAATAGACAATCAAATTGCTAAATCAATGCTGTTGTAAAAAAGATCCTCTAAAGGGGACCCACCAAAGTCGAAGAAGTCGTCATCTCTCTGCTGAACGGAAGTTCTGACCTGAGCTCTCACGACCTTCGCATCTGACCCCCTACAGATATCATCTAGGTATACTCACCTGTAAGACTGAATATTGGGATCTGGATACGGGAGTATATTCTGAGGTGGGACACATATGAAAGTTAAGCCTTAAAACATTAAATCCGTATCCTGAATAGATTGAACTTTGTGTGAAAATTTAAAGTGGACCAGTATATCGACAATCATTGCAAATTGTTTAATGCTTATAATGATATTAAAGCTTAACGGTACTTGTATCTCGTCGGCAACTGATATGATCCCTTAACACGCTTGGAAAAAGATTGTGTGTACAGTTTATTGCTTCTCTTATTCAAAATCCAAAAAGATTTTATTTCTTTCATCTTATTTTAGACAACGGATGTTGGGGATTGGATGATCAAAGTCTTATGTGCTAAACATGTCGGATCTTGAGGGTTGGGAAAGCAGTTGATTGTGAAAATGATCGGTAATTGATTTAATGTACAAAAGTTCATTAATTTGAATTTGATTTCAGTTTCAAAACATCAGCATCTTCATAATTTGGTCAGCCAGGGTCATTAATTTGGACCTGGCAGGCTAAGCAGTTGACCAGGGTCATTTATTTGAACTTGGTTAACTGGGTGTGTCGGTAAATGTTTGAAAAATTAAAAGTTTAACATTTTAAAATACATGACTGTTTGAAAATGGCGTGACTGTTTGAAAGTGACCATCACGTTTGAAAAAAAAAACGTGACCGTTTGAAAGTGGCCATAAAGTTTGAAAGGGTTCTGTTTGAACCATTCATTGACATTTTCAAACGGTAGGGGCTAAGGATATAAATAGCTCATGACTCCAGTTTGAGGAAACATTTTCTGTCCTTCCCGTTTGAAGCTCCCACTGAGTGTTTTCAAACGGTCATCAAAAACCTTCGATTACAGCCGTTATTCTGCCAAATTTTCACCAGAATCTTGTGTTTATTGTTGGCTGGTTCAACTCTAAACATGGTGAAGGTAAGGATCTGTAAAAATTTTGACTGTATTGTACATGTGTTGATGTCGGCGATGAACTGAACTTGAATCGTAGATTTAGGGTTATTTGTTGGATTAAAATGAAACTAAAACATATGTTTGTGGTCGAAATTGTATATAGATCATTGTTTGACAGGTTGATTGTTCAGATTCGAGTTGTTTGATTGTTTGCCTGATTTCCAGAACTTTAAACGTAGATCTAGGTTTGTTTAAAGAGGGTAAATGGTTGAAAGTTATACCAGTGTGCTTGGAAACAAACAGAGAACAAATCCTTAAATTCAATTTTAAAATCTGAAACTTAGAAATTTTTAGGGTTTGTGATATTATTCATTCGAGAGGCCTTGTTCAAACGGAAGGGGAGTGACCAGTTTGAGAGTTGACAGTTTGAGGGCTGTCTGTTTGAGATGATCCTTTGTAAAACCTTCTGTTTGAAGAGAGTGTTTTGGAGATGTCTTGTTCAAACTGGATGTCTTGTTCAAACTGGATGTCTTGTTCAAACTGGATGTTTTATTCAAACTGGATGTCTAGTTCAAACAGAAGGGTAGTGTCCGGTTGAAGGTTGCCAGTTTGAAGGTTGCCAGTTTGAAGGCTGCCAGTTTGAAGGCTGCCAGTTTGAAGGTTGTCAGTTTGAAGGTTGCCAGTTTGAAGGTTGTCCGTTTGAGGGTTGACAATTTGAGAATTGTCTGTTTGAGGGCTGTATGTTTGAAGCCTTTCATTTAATACCTGATTAGGTTTCTATTTGAATGCATGTGTTGATAGGTTCTGTTTGAAGTATAATTTTTTTTAATTCTTGCTTGATATGATGTATAAATGTTGAAATGTTGTCAAAGTGTTCTAATTGTGTGGTATGATTGTATTTTTGCAGCCATCTACAGTGGTATTCAATCCTGTTCATAATGCATGTTGTGTTCTGGATGAGCAGCAGAATCCATTGTTGACGGAATTCAGTAGTATTCTAGAATTTATGAGAAGAGTTCCAATACAAAAGGCGTTAACAAATAAGCACCTAGTGTTCAAATCTCACATCAAACGTTTTTGGAAACATGCAACTTATGATGAACAAAGCAAGACAATCAATTCAGTTGTTAAGTTCAAAGATGAGAAGAAACCAATTATTATTACTGAATCTGTTGTTCGAGAAGTAATCAATTTCCCAGATGAAGAGGATTCGTCAACAAAATTGCCAGAAAAGATGGTTAAGGGCTGTTTACTGAGAATGGGCTATGCTGGTGATTTAAACAGTGCAAGTTATATGAAATCAAAGTTTTCAAAGCCGTACAAGTTCTTAATTCATTCTGTTTTATTGGCGCTTAGTCACCAAAAAGGATGTTATGATGCAATGCGTGACTATCATATGAATATGGTTGTTGCTCTAGTGCTGAACAAAAAGTATAACTTCTCGCACATCGTGTTTCATTATCTTGTGGAAGAAGTGACATCAAAAAGAAAGACTTGGGTATATCCAAGATTTATTCAAATGATGATTGATCATGCTTATCCAGGAATTGAGCGAGACGAAGTAAATGATTTGTTGGTGTTATCGCACATGGATAATGATTCTATTCGATCGTTAGTTAGATATCATCCAAAAAATCCAGAGCCAAAGAGTGCTGAATTATTTGGAGCTATTAGAGACAAAAATTATCAGGATCCTGATCCTGAGAATCATGAACACTGGAGAAACGAAGAAGAAAGAAAAGAGAAAGGTTATTCTGAGGAGCTGAAAGTTCTTGAAAATTTTGTATCAAAAAGAGGTGAATGGTTCTTAAAAGAACAGAAAAAGAGGAATCGGAAAGTTACTCTTAAGGTTCAGAAAGATGAAGGTTCTTCTTCACAGCCAAAGAAGAAACAAAAGAAAGCGACTAAGACTTTGTTAGTGGATGAACCTGAAGAAGAAGTCAATGTAGAAGTTGAAACTGAAATTGTAGATGTTGCAGAAATAAGTGAAAAACCAGTTTCTCCTAATACTGAACAGATATTGAAAGATATTGGAGATGATTTAGATAGAGAGAAAATGGGTGACAATGAAGGTAGTGATGACGTGGATAAAAGTACCACAAGTTCTTCTGAAGACGAAGTAGATGAGATTGAACGTGCTAAAAGAATTCAAGCTGAGATTGAAAAAGAAAGTCAGCTGAAAAGAAAGAGACGAGAAGAAAGACAGAAAGATGTTGATTATGTTCCTTCTCAGGAAGAAATGAAAACAAATATCGTCAAGATTGACTTATTCTGATTGACGATCGCCATTTGCACATAATATCTTGAGTCTTTAGTTTCTTGCAGACTATAAGCCACATTAGAAAAGAGTGTCTTCTGGCGATTTTTGTTTCATCATGGAATCCTTGTTTTTCTTCGTGATCTGATGCATAACAGTCTGTGATTAGAGATTTGATTCGTCATATTTCTATAACGAACTCGTTAGCATTTGGGATCGATCTAAAAGTAGGGTTTTTTCTGTTTTTCTTTACAATCGCTGCTCTAGTTCCTCAATTCGAAACCCTGATTTATTATACTGGTTGTTATTGGTCGCGGTTAACTGAGATTAATTTAGCTAGATTGATACTCTGGTATAATCGATTAAGGGTCATAGATTGATACTAGGGTTTGAAGGATTAGGGTTTCAGTATTCTGTTTCTCGTTCGTTGGGTATTGGGGTGTTTAGTTTTTTCTCGTGAGGGTTCAGGTTTGTGCATGGTTGCTTGCTATTTTGTTCTTGGAGAGAGTTGAGTTTCTTTAGCATGGATGAACGTAAGAAATCGGAGGGGGATGTGCATGATGGTCGTTACAAGCCGCCGTTCACATCTTCTTCGTTTCAAGGGTTAGCATCACGTGTGGTAGACATCGAAGGGAAAACTTTAATGCCTCGAAGGGGTGTTATGTCTTCTGGGAATCTGGAACCGGGGAAGTTCAATGTAATCGATGAACTGTCAAAGATTACTGTTCCTGTGTCGGAAAATATAAGTAAGCCTGATCTAAAGTATGGTAGTTCAGCGTATCCTGTGGCTGAACCTGTTATGGTGACTAATGCGGCTGAGTCCCGGCTTGAACATGGATATGAAAGCGTGTCTTTCTTTGACTCTCAGAATTTGGAGAAGATGCACGTACACAATGAGATTGGAACCTCTTCAAAAGCCGAAGTAAAAACAAATAATGCTGAGAAACCAATGTCATTTGCAAATGCTGTGAAAACTATGAAAGAACCAGTCAAAGTCAACTTCAGGGCAATGGAATCGAATGAAACTGTGGATGGAGCTGATGTCGTGATTCCTATCTCGTCAGTCAAACAGGTGCAAAATAGATATGAAAATACGTTGTATGGGTATTTTTTGGGGAAACGTCTTGCATTTCCAGTTGTTGATTATTTCGTTAAAAATAATTGGGTGAAGTATGGTCTCTCAAGACTTATGATGAACGCGAAAGGGTTCTTTTTCTTTAAATTTAAAACGAAAGAGGGAATGGCTAAGCTTTTGGAAGACGGGCCTTGGACTATCAGAAATGTTCCAATAATTCTGAATGAATGGTCTCCGAATGTGATTGTGGAAAAACAGGATATTAAAACGGTTCCAGTCTGGATTAAAATGCATGATATACCTTTGACTGCTTTTACCGAGGATGGGCTAAGCTTGTTGGCATCGAAGATTGGCATACCAAAAATGCTGGATTCTTACACTGCGACGATGTGTACTGAATCATGGGGGAGGAGCAGCTTTGCAAGGGCCATGGTCGAAATACATGCAGATAAGGAATTGAAGAAAAGTATTAACGTTGCTATTCCAAACTTGGATGGGAATGGTCATGCAAAAGTGGAGGTAAAAGTTGAGTATGATTGGGAACCTATGAGATGCTCTTTGTGTTGTGTGTTCGGCCATAATGATAATTCATGTCCAAAGAAACCTGTTCAGGTTAGGAATGATGTTAATAGCAAACACAATGATAACTTTCAGGAGAATGTCGTAAAAACAAAAAAACAGAATTTTCAAGGTGTGAATGTAAAGAACCAGAAGCAGAAGTTTACGTATAGGCCGGTGGTAAAACCCAAGTCAAATCCGAGTAATGAAGGCACGAACCCGGAAAAAATTGAAACTTCTAATCCATTTGATGTGTTAGGCGAGGATACGAGTAATATGGATGATGGAAGGGGGGAGGAGCTGTTTTAAGAGAAAAAGTGCAATCAAAAGGAAAGAACCATAATACGGATGAGGTGAGGAACGATGACACTGATGTTGATAATCTTCTAGCTGATATTCCAAAATATATGGAGAACAAGATCCAATATGAGGGTGCAAGCACACCCGGTTCAATGGGTGTTAATGGGTAGTGTGGCTTCGTGGAATATCAGGGGGTTGAACCGCCCCCTTAAGCAGAAGGAGGTTCATCAGGTAGTTGTGGATAATCATGTTCAAGTATGTGCAATCATGGAAACTCATGTTGACATGTCAAAGGTATCAAAGGTCTGTCATAAAGTTTTCAGCTCGTGGCTTTGGAATTCGAATGCTAGTTGTTGTTTAAAAGGTACTCGGATCATGCTTGGGTGGGATCCGAATATGGTTGATGTTATGGTCCTCTCGCAAACCGACCAGGTCATTCATACACAAGTGATATTTAAACTTGATAGGAAATCCTTATTTTGCACGTTTGTTTATGCGGAAAACAATTATAAAAATAGGAGGGATTTATGGAATAATTTGTGTGCTCATAGCTCTATTATGAAAGACAAGCCGTGGGTAATTATGGGGGACTTCAATGCCTCCTTATTTCACGATGATTCGAGTACAGGTTCATCTAGTTATAGCATTGGTACTCGAGAATTTAGAGAGTGTGTTAATTCCATTGATGTGTTTGATGTTAATAGTACAGGTTTACACTACACATGGACGAATAATCAGCAAAGAGGAGGTATTATTTTTAAAAAATTGGACAGAATTATGTGCAATATAAATTTGGTTGCTGAGTTTCCGAATGCGGGAGCTTATTTTCATCCTTTTCGGGTCTCGGACCATGCTACTTGTATCTTGAAGTTGCCGGGTGTTGCCCGAGATAAACCAAGGCCGTTTAAATTCGTTAATTTAATAGCTGAAAAGCATGGATTTCTGGAAGCTATTAATCAGATCTGGAATAAAGATATTACAGGTTTTCGTATGTACCAAGTTGTTATGAAGCTTAAGTTACTTAAAACCCCCTTACGAAAACTCTTCTTTAAACAAGGAAATCTGCATGAGAATGTGAAGAAGGCGAGGAAGGAGCTTGATGAATGTCAACTCGTTATGGATCAGGATACGGCAAATGAGGAGGTTTTAGCGAAGCATAGTTCTCTTCTTAAAAAGTATAAAGATGCTATTCATGATGAAGCAGTGTTTTTACAACAAAAATCAAAAGTTGATTGGTTAACGCTTGGGGATTCGAACACCAAATATTTCCATAACGTTGTTAAAGCAAAAAACCACAGAAGCCGAATTCTTTTAATTCGTGATACTGATGGAATCTTACATGAAGGGGGGGGGGGGGGGCAGCGGCTTTAGCTTTGGTGAACCATTATTCGATTTTTTTTGGGAGTGTCGGCCAGATTGTTTGTAGGCCAAATATGGACATCTTTCGGAGTAAGTTATCCTTGACGAAAGCGAATAACATGATCCGTTTAGTGACTGATGATGAGATAAAAGATGCTATGTTCTCAATTGCTGGGAATAAGGCTCCAGGGCCGGATGGGTATACCTCTGTTTTCTTTAAAAAAGCGTGGGATGTTATTGGAAAGGATGTCTGTTTAGCGATTCAAGAATTTTTTCAAAATGGTAAGCTTCTGAATCAGCTAAATCATACGGTAATTTCTCTTATTCCAAAGGTAAAGACTCCAGACGCAGTAACGGATTATAGGCCTATATCTTGCTGTAACACTCTTTACAAGTGTATAAGCAAGATTATCACTAATCGTATCAAAGAGGGCCTAGGAGATATTGTTAACATTAATCAGTCAGCATTTATCCCAGGTAGGAAGATTTCTGATAATATCCTCCTAACCCAGGAATTAATGCACAACTATCATCATAATCATGGCCCTCCGAGATGTGCTTTTAAAGTTGATATTCAGAAGGCATATGATACTGTTGATTGGGATTTCTTGGATACTATTTTACATGGTTTTGGGTTTCACGAAAAGATGATCAAATGGATTATGGCGTGTGTTACTTCTACTATGTTTTCTCTGTCCATTAACGGGAATCTTCATGGTTATTTTAAGGGAAAGCGGGGCTTACGTCAGGGAGATCCTATGTCACCTTATCTTTTCACATTGGTAATGGAGGTTCTGACATTGATTCTTCAACAGCGAGTTGATGATACTGCTGATTTTAAATTTCATTATAAATGTGAAGAGCAAAGGATTATTAACTTATGTTTTGCAGACGACTTATTCTTATTTGCTCGGGGTGATCCTCGTTCAGCTGCGGTTATTCTAGATTCGTTGAATCTCTTCAAGAATATGTCTGGATTGGTTCCTAGCATGACGAAGAGCACTGTGTTTTTTGGAGGTGTTTCGAATTATGTGAAAGATCAAATCCGAAGTATCATGCAGTTTGATGAAGGTGTACTTCCGGATAGATATCTTGGTGTTCCGCTCATATCGTCAAGATTGACTTATTCTGATTGTAAAAAGCTCGTTGAAAATTTGGAATCTCGAATCACGGATTGGAAAGCAAAAAGTTTGTCTTTTGCAGGTCGTCTTCAGCTCATTAGATCTGTTTTATCATCTATGCATGTGTTTTGGTCTTCCGTCTTTATATTACCAAAGAGAATTATTCATGATCTTGAAGATAAAATGCGAAGATTTCTTTGGACACAAGGTAATAGCATAAAGGGAAAGGCTAAAGTTAAGTGGAGTCGTGTGTGTCTTCCTAAGGAAGAAGGTGGTTTGGGTATCCGGAAAATCTCTGACATGAATACCGCGCTTATGGTTGCTCATATTTGGAGTCTCTTGACACATAGGGAATCCTTATGGGTTAAATGGGTACATTCGTATCGCATCCGGGATAGAAGCTTCTGGGATGTGCCGGTTCGGAACAACATTACGTGGGGTTGGCGGAAGATGCTTCAATTGAGAACAATCATATGTCAACACATTTGGATTAAGCTGGGTAATGGAGAGAATACTCGAGTTTGGTTTGATACATGGGATACCGTATGTCCTTTGAATCGCTTTATTACACCTAGAATGATAGCTAATGCGGGATTCAATATGCGGATCAACGTTGCGGATGTGTATCATAATGGCGTGTGGGATTGGCCGAACTCTTGGGTGAATAGATTTCCGATTTTGCAACAGCTATCTAATGTAACGTTAGAGCCTCATGTGCAAGATAGGATCATTTGGCGATCTAGAGATGGTCAAGACATGGAGTATAGCACTTATGGAGTGTGGAATGATATTCGGCTTGTTCAAGATAAGGTAGATTGGGAGCGTATTGTGTGGTTTCCGCAAGCTATCCCTAGACACTCTTTTCTAATGTGGCTTATAGTCTGCAAGAAACTAAAGACTCAAGATATTATGTGCAAATGGCGATCGTCGGGTAATGCAAATTATAACCTTTTGTGTTGTTCGTTATGTACATCGGGACCGGACTCTCATGATCATTTATTTTTTGATTGCGATTTCGCATCTCAAATATGGTATGGAGTTCGGGAGAAGGCGGGTATGGAAACTATAGGGAAACAGTGGAGCGAGATTATGGAATACCTACTGCATCATGCGGCGTCTAAACGGGCATCTCACATAATTGGTAAGCTAGTGGTGGCGGCGTCGGCTTATTTCATTTGGCAAGAACGAAATAATAGATTGTTCTCGACAAAGAAAAGGAATGTAACTCAACTGTTAGAGGTGATTCTCATGACGATCAGAATGAAATTACACACAATGAAGTTTAAGAGAACAAGTAACATGTCTAAAGTGTTGAGCGACTGGAGTCTTCCTCGTGAATTACTGATGGATCAAGATGAATGTGGCTGATTATTGTTAGAGGTTTTGGAGGGGACCGTGTGGGTTCTTGTTTTGTCGATTGTGGCTTGTTTAGCGGTTTTTGCGTGTTAGTTTTTCACTTTGTTTTTGTTGAGTACTCTAGCAATGGCATGTCATTCTAGAGAATTGAGGTGTGCTTTATTCCTCACTTGTTTTATTTTTGGTTATGAATGAAATTTAACCGGGGTAACCCTTTACCCAAAAAAAGGAAGAAATGAAAACGCCTACAACGTCTAGCAAAAAGAAGAAAGTTCATAAGAAGAAGAAAATGGTTTCTCCAAAGGCAACCAAACGAAAGTTGATTATTAGATTGCCTAAGAGTACACCAAAAACAAAACAACCATCACAACCACCTTCACCACCATCTGATCCATCACCACCTAAATCACCACACAATTCACCTCCAAAACAACCAACTCCACCAAGACAACCCACATCACCAATTCATCAATTATCTCCATTACATCAATCACCACCATCACATCTTTCACCACTACATTTCTCACCACCACATCAAGAACAACCTGTGCTTACTTCACAACATATTTTCCAAACACCACCACCTTCACAACCTATTATCCACACCACACCAGGTTCTTCGGGGTCCAAAAGTTTTCCATCTATTCCTCCGAACATGAATATTGGGCTTGATAATATTGGAGATTTAGATTTTGTAGACAATATTCAGTTGAAGAGTGTTGAAAAGAAAGTGGATGATGTGATTGATGAGAACAAGAGACTAACAGCTGAATGTAAGATATTAGCTGATCGTGAAAAAATTCTTGAAATGCGTGTAAAGAAGTTAGAATCAGAAAACAAGTCATTGTTAAAGAAGATTGAAACTGATGAAACAGAGATGGATATTATGAAAGTTCAGATAGCAGAGCTGTTAGAAGAGAAGACACGCAAAGATCATCAATATGATTATTTCAAGTTGAAGAACAAAGAATTGAAAGATATCAAGTCTAAAAATGAACATGAAAATTATATGTTGAGGGTGGTTTTAGAAAGTGTGGTTGGTATGCCTATGGAGCAGAAATTTGATGAAATTATGCGTCAAGAAGTTAAAGCTCAGAATCAGGCGGTTATTGAAGCAGAAATGAGAAGAAAGGGTAAAGAACCTGAGGATACATCAGGAACGGCTTTAGTGTTAGTTGAACAACCTGAGCCAATTTCATCATTTCAAGTCATTTGTGATAAAGATAGTATAATTGAAGAAGGTGATGATGAAGATGACAATGAAGAAGATGATGATGATGATGATGAAAAAGTTTATTCTGCCAGCAGCTCTGACAAAGATGATAAAGATGATCAAGGTGCTACTGGGATTCCGGTTACTGAAAAGTCAAATGAACAAACTACTGATGATTTGATGAATGATGAAGTTAATGAAGAAAAAGAGAATGTAACGGGAGAGGAGGAGTCTGTTGGAGATCAAAGTGTTGAAGCTACTAAAAAGTTGATCTTAAGTATCGAACCTGAAGTAGAAGAAGGGGAGATTAGACATACTTACACATTGGATGAAGTTTTAAAGATGTTCAATGTGAAAGAAAATGAAGTTCAGTCCGATGTTGTAGAAGAGTTAAATGCGTTTGATATGAATCAAAAAGTTGAATATAAATATAAATATGTGGAAGATGCAGATCTTTATGATCGAGTTGAAGTAGAGGATTGCACGGATGAAGATGATGCTAATGTTGATACTTTGGGTTTGCCAACTCTGATGGAATTCTTTACTAAGGAGAATAGAGAAGAATTGAGGCAGAAAGTTGAAGAAATTCACATAGAAGTAAATTTTGATGGCATGAAAAAGGATACTCAGAAAGAAGATCATAAGAAATGGTTCAGACAGTCAAATGAAAGAAAGTTCAAGAGGCCGTTGAAGTTTTACCAAAGAGATAGAAGTGTTTCAATGGGTGATATCATAAGCTGGGGTTTTCTACCTCAAGTGAATGCTTATGTGATAAGAAGAGAGTGCGGCGTGCAATATTTTGAGAAGTTACATGATGTTATGTCATTACCTTGGTGGGATGTTGATGAATTAGCTCAAGTCAAAACGTTAGCTTATCCAGTAAGAAAGAACGATATTAGAATGTGGCGTTGTATAAAGTTTGAAGCATTGAAGAATTTCAAGCACTGGCAACCACATTACCCAAAGAAAGATAGAAGAGTGAATCCTGAAACTGGGCTTGAAGAAACAATTTTACATATTAAGAAGCCGCGAACCATGAAGACTATACCAATGCCACAAATGGAACAAGATTTTTATAAAGGATTCATGGATTGGGTGTATAGTTGTAGATCAGCTGAAGCGGTGATTACTTATCGGGCTGGAAGTAAAGTTAGAGAAATCCATGTGTTTGATCCGATGTGGCTCGTAAACTGCTCTGCAAAAGATATAGAATGTCTATTCATTCACAAGATTCGTTTTCAAGCTGAAGACAGGGAGCAGGCGATGCAATTTCAAAGAGTTGTTTCTATTTGTGTTCAGAAAGGCATAAATGCAGATAACAAATGGAACTCTAAATGGTGGAAACTTGAAGAGAAAGTCAAATTGAAAGCTGAGAAGGCTCGTAAAGCTCAAGAAGAAAAAGATAGATATCTGCGCGAGACGTTTGCTCAAAGACAAGCTGCTGAAGAAAACAAGAGAGTAGATGAGAATGAGAAGCTTCGGAAAATGTTGCTGAAGAAGCCTAAGCCTCGTGAAGAGAAATTCAAGTCCCTATGAAGACCAAGACTGAAGACTCCGGCTGTATCCAAGGGGGAGTTTGTTAGTGCATGATGTCTAAAGCCTATGTCTTAAGTCTAGGGGTCTAATTATGTCAAGTATGTATAGTTTAGGGGACTGAAATGTAATTTTATGTGTTTTACAAGGGGTCCCGTTTGAAGAGTGGCCTGTCACTTTCAAACTAGAGGGCTAAGTAGTGACCGTTTGAACTGGTCATGCCAGTTTCAAACGGGAGGGTCTTGACCGTTTGAAACTAGACATGTCAGTTTCAAACGGGAGGGTGCTTGCCTATAAATAGGCATGATAGTTTCTCATTTCAAACGGTCAGCTCTGTCATGTACTGTTACTCTGCCGGATTTTCAAGTGATTAGTGAATGAGAAACGAGTATTAAAGTTACATTCTTCTGTTTTCTACTCCATTCTATCTGATTCTAAGCTGTTTAGGTGTTTCCGCCACTTAAATAGTGTGTATTCACTCAAATTGACTCATTTGATCGGTCAAATCGATCCTACAGAATGGAAGCCTCAAAGGTGTGCGGATTGCTGTTTGTTTGGTCACATTAATACTACATGTCCTAAGGCCCCTACAGTAAAACCTAAGCAGGTGACCACTGATGATGAGGGTTTTGTAACAGATAGGAGGAAAACATCGATTACTAAGTTCACGCAAATGTCAGGCTTAACCCCTAGTATTCAAAAGAGTACAGGTTATTTTTGCAATATTAAAATTGCTATTCTTAATATTATGCCTTTCGTGGAGGGTGCTCTTCCTGTTCGGTATTTGGGAGTCCCTCTTATTTCGTCAAGGCTCTCATATTCAGATTGTCATATCCTGGTGGAGCGCGTGGAAAACCGTATTAACAGTTGGAAGAATAAATTTCTATCGTTTGCTGGGCGTCTTCAGCTGATTATTTCAGTTTTGTCATCTATGTACATTTACTGGTCATCGGTTTTCTTATTTCCGGCTCGAGTTACTAAGGACTTGGAAGCCCTCATGCGTAATTTCTTATGGGCTACGGATGCGACTCATAAGGGGAGAGCGAAAGTGGGATGGAAGGCGGTTTATCTTCCAAAACATGAAGGTGCGTTGGGTATTAGAAGGATTCGTGACGTTAATCGAGCTCTTATGGCTTTCCATGTGTGGAGTATCGTTACAAACCGGGAGTCGCTTTGGGTTGCTTGGATTCATTCCTACCGGTTAAGAGGCCGCACTATATGGAATTGTAAATCTGTCACCAACTGTTGCTGGAGCTGGAGGAAGATACTTCAGTTACGGTCAGAATTTAGACGCTATATTTGGATAAAACTTGGAAACGGTAACTCTACATCAGCATGGTATGATTTTTGGTGCGATGGTGGTCCGCTATGTACTTTCCTTTCTCCTAGAGTTATTACTCGAGAAGGATTTGGGCTAGCTGATACTGTGCAGGACGTTTATGGGGATGGTACTTGGAACTGGCCGGTCGAATGGAGGGGCTTATTCCCGGTTATTAATCTTTTGGACCAACTTCATTGTAATCTGGATACTAGTGACCGTACTTTTTGGAAGGATGGTGACAAACTAAGCGATTTTTCTTCATCAACGGCTTGGAACTCGATTAGAACTACCGAGGCCGAGGTGGATTGGGTTAAAATTGTTTTGTTTTCTCAGTGCATACCGCGCCATGCGTTCCATATGTGGTTGATAATGCTGGGTAAACTGTTGACTCCAGATAAAATTTTGCAATGGGATTTATCTAGGAGGAAAAGTATGAATATGATGTGTTGTGTGCTATGCTATGCGAATGTGGATTCACATGAACATCTTTTCTTCGAATGTAGTTTTTCCTCGCAAGTGTGGAGTTCGATTAAGTCCAAAGGGGACATGGCGTCTGTGGATTCAAAGTGGAGTAGCATTGTCGATTGGTTACGGGGCCGGGCAAGTTCAAAATCTGCTGGTAACTATGTGAGTAGATTAATTGTTGCTGCGACGGCTTATATCTTTTGGCAGGAGAGGAACACGAGACTTTTCAAGAACCACGCTAGGCCGCCGGACACGGTTCGTGACCTTGTTTTAAGTACCGTCCGATACAAGCTAATGGGAGTGAAGTTCAGGAACACGGATAGAGTGAGGAAATTGCTGGAAAGCTGGGAGATCTATATCGACAGTGTGATTGATAATGGAGGCTGATTGTTCTTGATTGTTTTCTAATTTTTCTAGAAGTTTGTCTAGTTGTTGCTACTTATGTTGGTTTTATTTTGGTTTTTGGTTATTACAGTCATAGGGGTATGTCCTATGTCTGAACTAGTGTTGGGTTCTCAACACTACTTGTTTTATTGGTTGTGAATATATAGAATCACCGGGGTAACCCTTTACCCAAAAAAAAACAGCGAAGCATGCATTCCCCCAAAGGAAGCAGAAGGCTAAATTTATATATAGACAAAAGAGTAGTCAATCTGGGCCTGGTCCATCTGGAACGAAACATGATGAAGGGGAAATAAAGAAGGAATTAGGTAGTAATCATCTCACTAATAGTAATTTGAATTTAAGGAACACTTTTTCTGCTCTTTTGAACGATCAAGTGACGGATGGGGAGGCTGTCATGAATGTCATGTCACACCCCCAAAATACCACATGCGGAAAACCCCTGCGGGGCGTGTGACGTACCAGGATCTAGCCACCAATCACATTGAACTCGTAATTATAAATAAATAAAACTTTCATTTATTATTTATAGAAGTGTTACAAAACATTATTTAACATTCAGCGGAAGTATAATACATTAATTAAGAAATTCATAAACCAAGTGTGTGAAAGCGATTAGATTCGTCTCGCGTTTCCATGTATCTCGACCCATGACCACTCCAGCATCCCAGACAGCAAATTCCAACAATATGCACCTAAAGGCCTGCAAGGCATGTAACAACGAGTCAACAACAAAGTTGAGCGAGTTCACAGTTGGTGTTCATTTTAAAGTTGTTCAAAACCATGAGTTCGTTTGTAAACCATAAGTTAATCCGTTTCCTTGTTTCCCAAACCATGTCCATAGCCAGTGAGGCCTTCCCCATGTGAACCACTGTCTGTTACCATATCGACAACTGACGAAAGTAAGTTGTGCCCTAAGTCAATGTCTATCATCATTTACTGAGTGCCCAGATCCATTAGTACACGCCCGTCCTACCGGCACGGTGTGAGGCTTGTCAACCCTAATAGCGCTATCAACTAATGACCCGCTCGCCATTGGCCCGACGATTAAGTCGATATAAAAATGAGGGACTTCATGATAGAGTTTTGTCTAGTAAGTTTAAGGTTGTTGTCCTACCCAAGGAGGACGAACGTACGTATTCTACCCAAGGAGAATACGCAGGATTAATATTGGCATCCTACCCATGGAGGATGGCGGTACATATCCTACCCAAGGAGGATATGCAGGTTCCGTTTTAGTTCTTTAACCCATTCCCAACCACCGGGAATCCCATGCCTTAGAAAGAGTGTGAACTCACCTTGGTTTGCTCGGTAAGATTAGTTGCTTGTTTAGTAATTGATCAACACGTCTTATCATTGTTTACCAACAACGATCAGTTTACATTGCATCACGTAGATTGTCACGTATTACACAAGTAGCAAGCAAGTACGGCACGTATCCCTACTACTTATCATAGCAAGTGTACGAACCACAAACACTCTCATGTTACAAGATCATATTTCTCAATATCATGCAATCAAACAGTTAGGTTCCTAAGCTAAACCTCACATTACATAATAAGCATTCGGGTCACAAGTTACTTCGTATCACAAGCCTAACCGACTAACTACACATAGCAGTTTATTACGTCAATCAACTTAAAGTGCGGCCCAAACTGTCACACCCCGACCACGTGGAACATACAAAACGTGGCGGAAACGTCGGGGAGTGTTGTAACAGAATTAATTGTTTCAAATCCATGGCAATTGAACGGAATAGTCATTTTTCATCTTCAGAAACAAAAATGAACGGAATAGTCATTTTACATCTTCAGAAACAAAAATGAACGGAATAGTCATTTTACATCTTCAGAAACAAAAATGAACAAAAATGAACGGAATAGTCATTTTACATCTTCAGAAACAAAAATGAACGGAATAGTCATTTTTCATCTTCAGAAACAAAAATGAACGGAATAGTCATTTTACATCTTCAGAAACAAAAATGAACGGAATAGTCATTTTACATCTTCAGAAACAAAAATGAACAGAATAGTCATTTTACATCTTCAGAAACAAAAATGAACGGAATAGTCATTTTACATCTTCAGAAACAAAAATGAACAGAATAGTCATTTTACATCTTCAGAAACAAAAATGAATGGAATAGACTCTAGACACATGACAAAATTCACTGTGGTTTCTGTGCACTGAATTTCATAATTATGTATGCATCCATAATTACGCAATTCCTTGCATAGTCCGCACAATTTGTCTGAAATGTGAAGGGGAGGAAAAATCAAACCTGATGATGAGTGTGACTAAACTACCATAGGGTCCTTTTAATTAGATCGACAAAGGATCCTTTTAAATTAGGCCACCAAGGAGTCCTTTCAGCTATATCATCATATGATATTCCTAACCAGATTTTTGGATCAATCTGTTTACCTAGACCTCTCAGGGTCTAATTATGGAATGGTACAATATAATCCAAGGGTCTTTACTATTACGTACAAGCCCGTTGAGGATTTAATATAGCACCCAAAGATATGGAAGATTCTACGAGGATTTGGATGACAAGAATTTGGATCACACAAAAACATAAAAAGAGAACACATAAGCACATAATCACATAGTTGTTTAACTTGGTTATTAATTTGTTATCTTTGGACACGGGTATTTAAAGCATACCAGAAACCCAATCCGTGGATTTCCTTTGGCACTTTAAATATTTTCAAGAATCTAACTATGAAGATAGGAAGATCTTAAAAGGAATTCGGTTTGTCCTAATTGAGTTGTTTTGTACGTATTGAATCATACAAAGAATTCAATTAAGGACTCCGATGAATGATATCCATCCACAAGGATCTAATTATGAGGATAGAAAGATCCTACATGGATTTTTGGAGTTTGTGTAACGAGAGTGTTCCGACACCTTGCACTAGGCGTGCTTACGTCGATACACAAGGTAGAAAGTTCATGAGGTTGAGGCGCCAGATATGTCAAGCGACATATGAAGCAGAGTTTGAAGGTTGAGCAGCAGCAGGATTTGTAACAGCTTTGCTTTGGATTACAAAGCGGCACATGTTAACCAAATGTCTCCATCGTCCACCGTGGGTACATTTGAAACAGGGTATTTGATTCAGATGATGCCAGTGACATTGATTGCGCCAAGGAGCAGTTCCCTTATACGGCTTCATCCTTGAGACGAGTCATGGTGATAGCTAAGTCAACGGTCCTCTGGAGTACGACGCCTATTCGCTGGGTAATTGCAGCACCTGGTTCGGACATTGTTGTTGCGATGAAGAGGCACCTTGAAGAAAATAGAAGACATGGGAGGAAACAAGGGAAAGATAGTCGAGAGAAAATGACAACGCATGAAGATTGTGACCATTTGTTTGTTACCAAAGGCAAACAAATGAGACAGTGACTAATCAAAGTAAATGGGTCAAAAATAATGTATCGCGAAGACATGCTCGCCTATAAGTGAACACTCATCCCAAGAATTCCCAGGTAAGCACAACTGGTCTCGCGTCTGATGAGATGTATACGAAGTGCTTGCCTCGACAGAAAACCCAGAATACAGGCATTCACCCTTCCAGTTTGCACGTGTTCACATTATTAAAAACCCAAAACCTTGACGAGATTTTGAAAACTCAAAGGGGTTCAAAACCATATAATAGAGAGTTCAAAACCTTACAATAAAGGGTTCAAAACCTAGTAATCAATAATCCTAGAACAGATGATTAGTTTTCAAAGCGGTTTTGAAATTTATGTTCTTGTTGTGGTCGTCGCCTAAGGATAGGTGACGGTATTGTTTTATGACTAAACGCAAGTAAACTCGCGTTAGGGTCCTAAGAAAGTTATAGACTAGGTCAAAGCATTACTAATAACCTAATTCCCTATAACCATTGGCTCTGATACCATCTTTTCTGTCACACCCCGACCACGTGGAACATACAAAACGTGGCGGAAACGTCGGGGAGTGTTGTAACAGAATTAATTGTTTCAAATCCATGGCAATTGAAGTTTCGTTTTATTGATTAAAGGTGTTACAATGTCTTAACAAACAAAGAAATACAACATAATTAACTAGTCTTGCATCTTTTATTGTCACTAAAGCCCAAGTCTGCCTATGTGTATCTTGATCATCTTATGCAACAGCTCCTGAAAAACACATGTGAAAATAGGTACGTCAGCATAAAAATGCCTGTGAGATACATAGGTTTTGTGAAAATAGGTTCCATGACTTATGTTTGAGAAAAAGTTTAGTCATGAACCTTGTTATTTGCTTTGTTTTGTAAATCATTTGAAAAACAATGAGTTCAGATGATACGTATAAATAAGTGAATAATGCATGGTTAAATGAGTAACCATGTAAAATGAGTTTGTATAAGTTAAGTTGTTTACAAAACAATGTATTGTGAAAAGTATGTTATTTGTATAAAATGTTATATGTATCAAACTGAAATGATTCAAATAACGCTACAATATGTGATATCATACAAACACTTATATATAGGAAGTACCAGCGGCGTATCCACCATGCTTGTATCATATTACACACGCATCGTTACTTAATCACTTAATCAAACCAAACCAACAATGTAATAAGTCTATGTTTAAACCAATAGTCAAAAGTCCTTGTATAAGCCATGTCAAATGTTTATAGTCCAAAAGTAGTCAAGTAATGTATAACCAAAATGATATGTATGGTAAGTAAAATTTAGACTACTTAAACCATAAGTAAAAATGTACAAAACAAAGTATTGAAGTAAAACTTGGTTTAAATCAAAGTTATGTTTTGTAAGATATATGCATGCTATACTGAATATGAACATTTATGCGGTATTGTGAAAATTCATACATCCAAGCCTTGAGACAGACGGATAACTATGTAAAAGTGAGTTATCAAGAGAATATGTATTCGGATTCGGTCATTCCTTACGTCCAAACAAACCCGAGATTTCAGGAATGGGATTTGTCAAGTCCTATGGTACCACTACCTACTAACGAACGGCATGATCGGTGTTAATGAATGTATAGTATAGTTTAAACAAACCAAATGTCATACCAAAATGTAAGCATGTTTTATGAAAATAATGTACCTAGTATGCTAGAGTAAACATACAGGGTAGAGCTGTAAAACAATGTGTCCATATGTTACTGGAACATATGCAACAGAGATGCAGTATAAAACAATGTACTAAGTATGCAAAGTCATCATACAAAGCAGAAAAGTCATGTAAAACAATGTGCTAGTATGCCAAGTCATCATACATAGCAGAAAAAGGTAATGTAAAACAATGTGCTAGTATGCCAAGTCATCATACAGAGCAGAAAACACCATGAAATCATGTACTATAAATGTACTAATGAACATAGCAAGTATATGATGTGAAAACAGGAAAGCACGAAAGTAACAAGTAGGCACATGTGTTCCACCCCAAAACGTTTGGAAAACAGTAAAAGAGGGGTCTATGTACTCACTTGAGATTGCTCAGTAGTCCTTGAGTAACAACCAAACAAAGCTAGAGATCACGGAAATCAAACGGCACCTAATATAGGTAACTATGTTAATTAACCGGACCTAAATCGGAAGATTGGGTAGCATTAGGGTTTGTAAACCAAATGAGTGTAGGAACTCATATGATATGGTTTAACAAAGCCTACATACTAAATGAAACTTAACCTAAGCGTCTACGACCCATTACGACCCGTTTAGGTAGCTTATGCTACTTTAACGCGTCGTTCGCGTGAAACGCGTTCGGACCGCCTAACTAGCCCTATGACAAGTGTTATATGCCTAAACATGTTACATAATCAGTTATGTGACAAAGGTTTAGGTTACATATGCTTAATTACCAATTATACATGAAAAGGGTATTCTGGTAATTTACCTAAGGCATATAAACTACCTATCATACAACTACTTAAACGATGTGACCATAGGGTATAACCTCGGAAGGTTATTCCCTACCTACTATGGTCACCTAATGTGTTTGGTCGGATCCTAATGATCGACCAAATGGGTCGAGTTCGAAGGTATAGGCGATTTATTAGATCGCCTACCCTACGACTCTAGACAACGTGGTAATCAGTGGGCATAGTCCCAAGGGACTATGACCAACGTGATTACACTCACGTTGCGAAGTTCAAAAGAACTTCGCATTGACCATGGTCAACGCTGAAAGTCAAACAAAGTTTGACTTTCGGACTCGAAAAGCAATAAAATAAGGAAAAGAACGAAAGAATACTTACGAAGGGTCCCCGAATGCTAAACTCGATTCAAAAATCTCAGGTATGAAACAAATGTTTCAACTTAGAGTTTCTCAAATCAAGTTTCTAGTGATTTTAGCAATGGGGGGTATGGGGTATTTATAGGAATACCCGAACCGTTAAGATCGTTTCATGGAAAACGTGCCTTAATCCCATCCGTACATGTGTTGAAAAGTTATGGTGTTTAGGTGTTTAAATTCCATCCATACATGTGTTGAAAAGTTATGGTGTTTAGGTGTTTAAATTCCATCCATACATGTGTTGCAAAGTTATGGTGCTTAGATTCCATCCTTATCCGCTGACTAAGCAAGTTTAGAATGTGTGGTTGTGAATTAAACAACGGCTAATACATCGAATCTGGTCCCGAATGCGAAAAACGATCCAAATGACGTGACGAATGGATTTTTCTTATGGCGAACACTAAAATAAAATATTTTAGTGCTTACATAAATTTTTGGATGTCTGGATGTATTCAGAACGTAAGTTATGCGCGAAAATGCAAACTTGTGCACTTTTTGACACTTTTAGTCCCTGAATGACCCAAAAGTTTATTTTAGCACACCGAACCCCTCAAAGCCTATTTCTAAGGATATTTATGGTATGTTTAACTTATGGTCATGTTCCGGAAGGTCTGTTACAGTTCAAATTGGCATACTTTCGCAGTTTGTCAACTTTAGTCCCTGTAAGCGTTTAAACTTGATTTCACCACACCAAACCTTCCAAAACTTATATATAAGTTATGTAAAGGTTATTTAAGGTATGTTAAGCCTATTTCACTATTCCGGAGTGTTCGTTGGATTAAACTGGTTATATTTACGCATTAGTGCGCGTATAACCTTCCAGAAAGCGATTTAGAGCTTGAAATCGGACAAGAGTTGATATGTGAAATCGATACACATATTTTTACAAATCCCAAGTATGAAATACAATATTTCATTGGTTTGGCATTTGTTTGATGGTCGCAGTGACACGGGTGTCACAGTCTCCCCTACTTTAGGAAATTTCGTCCCGAAATTAGTTCGTAGGAGTCTATTTGTGACTTTGTGTTAAATAACCATCAAAGATGAACAAGACTTAATCCTGTAATTTCTCTTTAACGAACATTTTTCAGAAATGAAAAATGAACGGAGTTATTTTCAACAGGCATTCTTTAGAAACAAAAATGAACAGAATAGTCATTTTCCACAACATCTTCAGAAACAAAAATGAACAGAATAGTCATTTTACATCTTCAGAAACAAAAATGAACAGAATAGTCATTTTACATCTTCAGAAACAAAATGAACAGAATAGTCATTTTACATCTTCAGAAACAAAAATGAACAGAATAGTCATTTTACATCTTCAGAAACAAAAATGAACGGAATAGTCATTTTACATCTTCAGAAACAAAAATGAACAGAATAGTCATTTTACATCTTCAGAAACAAAAATGAACGGAATAGTCATTTTTCATCTTCAGAAACAAAAATGAACGGAATAGTCATTTTACATCTTCAGAAACAAAAATGAACGGAATAGTCATTTTACATCTTCAGAAACAAAAATGAACGGAATAGTCATTTTACATCTTCAGAAACAAAAATGAACAAAAATGAACGGAATAGTCATTTTACATCTTCAGAAACAAAAATGAACGGAATAGTCATTTTTCATCTTCAGAAACAAAAATGAACGGAATAGTCATTTTACATCTTCAGAAACAAAAATGAACGGAATAGTCATTTTACATCTTCAGAAACAAAAATGAACAGAATAGTCATTTTACATCTTCAGAAACAAAAATGAACGGAATAGTCATTTTACATCTTCAGAAACAAAAATGAACAGAATAGTCATTTTACATCTTCAGAAACAAAAATGAATGGAATAGACTCTAGACACATGACAAAATTCACTGTGGTTTCTGTGCACTGAATTTCATAATTATGTATGCATCCATAATTACGCAATTCCTTGCATAGTCCGCACAATTTGTCTGAAATGTGAAGGGGAGGAAAAATCAAACCTGATGATGAGTGTGACTAAACTACCATAGGGTCCTTTTAATTAGATCGACAAAGGATCCTTTTAAATTAGGCCACCAAGGAGTCCTTTCAGCTATATCATCATATGATATTCCTAACCAGATTTTTGGATCAATCTGTTTACCTAGACCTCTCAGGGTCTAATTATGGAATGGTACAATATAATCCAAGGGTCTTTACTATTACGTACAAGCCCGTTGAGGATTTAATATAGCACCCAAAGATATGGAAGATTCTACGAGGATTTGGATGACAAGAATTTGGATCACACAAAAACATAAAAAGAGAACACATAAGCACATAATCACATAGTTGTTTAACTTGGTTATTAATTTGTTATCTTTGGACACGGGTATTTAAAGCATACCAGAAACCCAATCCGTGGATTTCCTTTGGCACTTTAAATATTTTCAAGAATCTAACTATGAAGATAGGAAGATCTTAAAAGGAATTCGGTTTGTCCTAATTGAGTTGTTTTGTACGTATTGAATCATACAAAGAATTCAATTAAGGACTCCGATGAATGATATCCATCCACAAGGATCTAATTATGAGGATAGAAAGATCCTACATGGATTTTTGGAGTTTGTGTAACGAGAGTGTTCCGACACCTTGCACTAGGCGTGCTTACGTCGATACACAAGGTAGAAAGTTCATGAGGTTGAGGCGCCAGATATGTCAAGCGACATATGAAGCAGAGTTTGAAGGTTGAGCAGCAGCAGGATTTGTAACAGCTTTGCTTTGGATTACAAAGCGGCACATGTTAACCAAATGTCTCCATCGTCCACCGTGGGTACATTTGAAACAGGGTATTTGATTCAGATGATGCCAGTGACATTGATTGCGCCAAGGAGCAGTTCCCTTATACGGCTTCATCCTTGAGACGAGTCATGGTGATAGCTAAGTCAACGGTCCTCTGGAGTACGACGCCTATTCGCTGGGTAATTGCAGCACCTGGTTCGGACATTGTTGTTGCGATGAAGAGGCACCTTGAAGAAAATAGAAGACATGGGAGGAAACAAGGGAAAGATAGTCGAGAGAAAATGACAACGCATGAAGATTGTGACCATTTGTTTGTTACCAAAGGCAAACAAATGAGACAGTGACTAATCAAAGTAAATGGGTCAAAAATAATGTATCGCGAAGACATGCTCGCCTATAAGTGAACACTCATCCCAAGAATTCCCAGGTAAGCACAACTGGTCTCGCGTCTGATGAGATGTATACGAAGTGCTTGCCTCGACAGAAAACCCAGAATACAGGCATTCACCCTTCCAGTTTGCACGTGTTCACATTATTAAAAACCCAAAACCTTGACGAGATTTTGAAAACTCAAAGGGGTTCAAAACCATATAATAGAGAGTTCAAAACCTTACAATAAAGGGTTCAAAACCTAGTAATCAATAATCCTAGAACAGATGATTAGTTTTCAAAGCGGTTTTGAAATTTATGTTCTTGTTGTGGTCGTCGCCTAAGGATAGGTGACGGTATTGTTTTATGACTAAACGCAAGTAAACTCGCGTTAGGGTCCTAAGAAAGTTATAGACTAGGTCAAAGCATTACTAATAACCTAATTCCCTATAACCATTGGCTCTGATACCATCTTTTCTGTCACACCCCGACCACGTGGAACATACAAAACGTGGCGGAAACGTCGGGGAGTGTTGTAACAGAATTAATTGTTTCAAATCCATGGCAATTGAAGTTTCGTTTTATTGATTAAAGGTGTTACAATGTCTTAACAAACAAAGAAATACAACATAATTAACTAGTCTTGCATCTTTTATTGTCACTAAAGCCCAAGTCTGCCTATGTGTATCTTGATCATCTTATGCAACAGCTCCTGAAAAACACATGTGAAAATAGGTACGTCAGCATAAAAATGCCTGTGAGATACATAGGTTTTGTGAAAATAGGTTCCATGACTTATGTTTGAGAAAAAGTTTAGTCATGAACCTTGTTATTTGCTTTGTTTTGTAAATCATTTGAAAAACAATGAGTTCAGATGATACGTATAAATAAGTGAATAATGCATGGTTAAATGAGTAACCATGTAAAATGAGTTTGTATAAGTTAAGTTGTTTACAAAACAATGTATTGTGAAAAGTATGTTATTTGTATAAAATGTTATATGTATCAAACTGAAATGATTCAAATAACGCTACAATATGTGATATCATACAAACACTTATATATAGGAAGTACCAGCGGCGTATCCACCATGCTTGTATCATATTACACACGCATCGTTACTTAATCACTTAATCAAACCAAACCAACAATGTAATAAGTCTATGTTTAAACCAATAGTCAAAAGTCCTTGTATAAGCCATGTCAAATGTTTATAGTCCAAAAGTAGTCAAGTAATGTATAACCAAAATGATATGTATGGTAAGTAAAATTTAGACTACTTAAACCATAAGTAAAAATGTACAAAACAAAGTATTGAAGTAAAACTTGGTTTAAATCAAAGTTATGTTTTGTAAGATATATGCATGCTATACTGAATATGAACATTTATGCGGTATTGTGAAAATTCATACATCCAAGCCTTGAGACAGACGGATAACTATGTAAAAGTGAGTTATCAAGAGAATATGTATTCGGATTCGGTCATTCCTTACGTCCAAACAAACCCGAGATTTCAGGAATGGGATTTGTCAAGTCCTATGGTACCACTACCTACTAACGAACGGCATGATCGGTGTTAATGAATGTATAGTATAGTTTAAACAAACCAAATGTCATACCAAAATGTAAGCATGTTTTATGAAGATAATGTACCTAGTATGCTAGAGTAAACATACAGGGTAGAGCTGTAAAACAATGTGTCCATATGTTACTGGAACATATGCAACAGAGATGCAGTATAAAACAATGTACTAAGTATGCAAAGTCATCATACAAAGCAGAAAAGTCATGTAAAACAATGTGCTAGTATGCCAAGTCATCATACATAGCAGAAAAAGGTAATGTAAAACAATGTGCTAGTATGCCAAGTCATCATACAGAGCAGAAAACACCATGAAATCATGTACTATAAATGTACTAATGAACATAGCAAGTATATGATGTGAAAACAGGAAAGCACGAAAGTAACAAGTAGGCACATGTGTTCCACCCCAAAACGTTTGGAAAACAGTAAAAGAGGGGTCTATGTACTCACTTGAGATTGCTCAGTAGTCCTTGAGTAACAACCAAACAAAGCTAGAGATCACGGAAATCAAACGGCACCTAATATAGGTAACTATGTTAATTAACCGGACCTAAATCGGAAGATTGGGTAGCATTAGGGTTTGTAAACCAAATGAGTGTAGGAACTCATATGATATGGTTTAACAAAGCCTACATACTAAATGAAACTTAACCTAAGCGTCTACGACCCATTACGACCCGTTTAGGTAGCTTATGCTACTTTAACGCGTCGTTCGCGTGAAACGCGTTCGGACCGCCTAACTAGCCCTATGACAAGTGTTATATGCCTAAACATGTTACATAATCAGTTATGTGACAAAGGTTTAGGTTACATATGCTTAATTACCAATTATACATGAAAAGGGTATTCTGGTAATTTACCTAAGGCATATAAACTACCTATCATACAACTACTTAAACGATGTGACCATAGGGTATAACCTCGGAAGGTTATTCCCTACCTACTATGGTCACCTAATGTGTTTGGTCGGATCCTAATGATCGACCAAATTGGTCGAGTTCGAAGGTATAGGCGATTTATTAGATCGCCTACCCTACGACTCTAGACAACGTGGTAATCAGTGGGCATAGTCCCAAGGGACTATGACCAACGTGATTACACTCACGTTGCGAAGTTCAAAAGAACTTCGCATTGACCATGGTCAACGCTGAAAGTCAAACAAAGTTTGACTTTCGGACTCGAAAAGCAATAAAATAAGGAAAAGAACGAAAGAATACTTACGAAGGGTCCCCGAATGCTAAACTCGATTCAAAAATCTCAGGTATGAAACAAATGTTTCAACTTAGAGTTTCTCAAATCAAGTTTCTAGTGATTTTAGCAATGGGGGGTATGGGGTATTTATAGGAATACCCGAACCGTTAAGATCGTTTCATGGAAAACGTGCCTTAATCCCATCCGTACATGTGTTGAAAAGTTATGGTGTTTAGGTGTTTAAATTCCATCCATACATGTGTTGAAAAGTTATGGTGTTTAGGTGTTTAAATTCCATCCATACATGTGTTGCAAAGTTATGGTGCTTAGATTCCATCCTTATCCGCTGACTAAGCAAGTTTAGAATGTGTGGTTGTGAATTAAACAACGGCTAATACATCGAATCTGGTCCCGAATGCGAAAAACGATCCAAATGACGTGACGAATGGATTTTTCTTATGGCGAACACTAAAATAAAATATTTTAGTGCTTACATAAATTTTTGGATGTCTGGATGTATTCAGAACGTAAGTTATGCGCGAAAATGCAAACTTGTGCACTTTTTGACACTTTTAGTCCCTGAATGACCCAAAAGTTTATTTTAGCACACCGAACCCCTCAAAGCCTATTTCTAAGGATATTTATGGTATGTTTAACTTATGGTCATGTTCCGGAAGGTCTGTTACAGTTCAAATTGGCATACTTTCGCAGTTTGTCAACTTTAGTCCCTGTAAGCGTTTAAACTTGATTTCACCACACCAAACCTTCCAAAACTTATATATAAGTTATGTAAAGGTTATTTAAGGTATGTTAAGCCTATTTCACTATTCCGGAGTGTTCGTTGGATTAAACTGGTTATATTTACGCATTAGTGCGCGTATAACCTTCCAGAAAGCGATTTAGAGCTTGAAATCGGACAAGAGTTGATATGTGAAATCGATACACATATTTTTACAAATCCCAAGTATGAAATACAATATTTCATTGGTTTGGCATTTGTTTGATGGTCGCAGTGACACGGGTGTCACACAAACAGTGCTTATGTGGCCCAATTAATTAGTCCATTCCGATGCCCAATCCGTCCGACGAAACCCCTTAAGTTTCGTCGACCATAAGGTTTCGTCGCCAGAGGTTTCGTCGGCTATGGGATTTCGTCGACTTTCAAGTATTATAAAAAAAACAACAATCAAGTATTAACATTATCAAACAATGGCCGACAACTGTTTAAAGCATTCAGTAGATTATTGGACCGATTTGTTTGGTAGGCTGACAATCTATTGGGCCACTAAACTATAAGTTAATTAATGAATCCCACTAAATCATGTGATGGCCTGCCAAAATGTTGAACTTCACAACCGAATCTTGGGCTGTCAATTTATTCACGTGACACATGTTGATAACATCAATTTTTGAAGCTCAGGAGTTGTGATCCCTTTTCTCTCTCCCCTTAGGCGATTTGGTTTCTTCTTGAAACCCTAGTTTTTTCTTGTGATCATTTGTATAACAGTCTGTGATTAGAGATTTGATTTCTTGAATCTCTATAACGAACTAGTTAGCAGGTGTGACCGATTTGAATCTAGGGTTTTTGTTTCTTTTCTTGGTTTAATCGCCGCCTTAGTTTTTTAATTCGATACCCTGATTGAATAACTTGGTTGTTATTGATCGCGGTTAACTGAGATTAATTTAGCTAGATCGATACACTGTTTTAATTGATTAAGGGTTGAGGATTATTACTAGGGTTTAAGGACTAGGGTGTTCGACGTGGCTGCATGTTCTTGTCATCTGGTTGATTTTGGTGTCGTATTTGGTGCATGGAGAGGAATAGGGATAGGAGTTCGGAGGATCTAGGGTTTCAATCCTTTTCTGAAAAGATGCATGGGGATGTTTTTCTGAATTCGAGCATTGCTAAACCGACGAGTTCACATGAGGTGTTAGGGAAAACGTTGATGTTTGGCAAGGGGTTTGATGCTAAGTCAATTAATATTGATGGTAATCCGCTGTTACCCAGACGTGGTGTCACGCTTAATGAACCCAGGATGATTAATATTATAGATGAGCTGGAAAAGGTGAGTGTGCCGGTTACTTCGGATGCTGGGGATCGTAAATTGGAAGAGGATGCGGAAAAGAGCACTTCAGTGCCTTCGTATGCGGAAAAGGTCAAGAGTTTTAATTCGGTGAAACGTGAAGTTAATTTCAGACTTATGGATTCGAATGAGACTATTCAGGATGCTGATGTTGTGATTCCTCGTGAGGTCATCCGAAAGGTTCAGGAAAAGTTTGAAAATGTTCTTTATGGATATTTTTTAGGTAATCGTTTGCCATACCCGGTTGTTGAATATTATGCAAAGAATGTTTGGTCTAAGTATGGTTTCGCTAAAATTATGATGAATTCGGATGGATTTTTCTTTTTTAAGTTTGACACTAAAGAGGGGATGGCTAAAGTGTTGGAGGGGGGGGGCATGGTTGATCCGGAAAGTGCCGTTGTTTTTGAATGTTTGGTCTCCGTCTGTGAGCCTTAAAAAAGAGGGTATTAAATCAGTTCCGGTCTGGGTGAAGTTACATAATGTTCCAATCTCGGTCTACACTGATGATGGGCTAAGTTTATTGGCGTCCAAGATAGGGATTCCTAAAAGATTAGATGGTTATACAGCCGATATGTGTTCGGATAATTGGGGGAGGAGTAGCTTTGCTCGTGCTTTAATCGAAGTTAATGCTGATAGTGAGCTGAAGGGTCATATTATTGTTGCTATCCCGAAGTTGGATGAGGATGGATATATTACTGAGAAAGTTAAGGTGGAATATGAATGGAAGCCACAAAGGTGTTCGGTTTGTAGTGTTTTTGGCCATAATGATCACACGTGTGTTAAAAATATGAATAATAATCCGAAACATGTGGTTGTTGATGAGGAGGGGTTTATAACGAAGAAGAGGAAGACGGCTAGGGTAGGAGCTTTGCAAAAGAAACAAAAATCAAAGTTTATCTACAAGCCGAAAGTTAGCAAACAAGGTCCGAGTACTTCCGGTACTAAGAATGATAAAGTGGATAACAAGGTGGGTGGTAATGTGAGTACCAGCAACTCGTTTGAGGCTCTAGCTATGGATGATATACAAGTCACGGATGGTAATGCATGTAATGATAATGAGAGCCGGCCAATCTTGAAGAAGGATGGTGGAAAATCTATGCGTTCTGATGAAGAGGTAGTGGAAATAGTTCCAACGGAAACGGCTGATTTTATGCGGCATGAACAACGTCAAGCTTCTGAGGGGGCAAGCACTCCCGGTACGGTTGGTTTAAATGGATACTATAGCTTCGTGGAATATAAGGGGTTTGAACCTGTGACAACTGGCACAAACCGGTAATTTCCGTACACTTTAATCATTATTTAATGATTGCAATTATGTGCTTAATTGTCAGCAATGACTGAACACATGATTAAACAAGTGAATTCATGCACGTTGTATACTACAAAATATTGCTTTATGCATAAACGAGAGCGTTGCGTCAAAAATAATAGTAAACTCACCGGTAAGACACAACGTGTCAACAGAACTGCAGAAAGCAGTCAGACAATAAAATTGGAGCCTAGGTGTAGGTCCGACAACAAGAATGCATTAAAACCCAAGAGTGCATATAAGGGTTTAATATATATGCAATACGGAAGCAAAAATAAGCACTAAAAAGCACCCGAAACGCACTTTAAGCGCATAATTTATATAATTCAGCAATAAATCAGCATTTAAACATATGAATATTATGCTGAAATGTCGTTTTATCATCTAGAATATTTCCCTAAGTGTTGGGAATTGAAAGAGTACAAGAAAGGTACTTAAAAGACACTAAAAAGTGTAATTTGGCACTTTAACGAACCAGTGTCTAACCGAACAACCGGACAATACCCGGAACACCAAAATAATGCTAGAAGCATTGTTTTTATTTTTCTAAGCTAGTTAGGGTCCCCGAATACCCTAACACCCATTATAAATTACAACACACAAATAACTTATTTTAAATTCCTAACTATACCACTAACTTTTTGGTTGAAATCCAATTGGATACCCACCCCCCTTGAACGATTGGTTGTTCCATGTGGGACAAACCCTTACATTTCTAATTATTTTATAAACTTATGTCTCATATCTAGAAGACATTTTATACATTGGACATTAGTGGATGTTGATTATAAAGAATATATGGAGGTTAACACAATCACTCACCAACCACAACACTTAGCAAAAAAAAAAAAAATTCTTTTCTTTGCTCCCTTGTCTTGCCTACGGCCAAACACCACAGCCATCATCCCACCATCTTTCAATATTGATCAAGGCATTTTACATACAACCAAAGGTGAAGGATCACATACGAGGAGACCCGGTGCCTACGGTTTGCCAAGGACCTCACCACAACGCTTTTAACCACCCATTTTTCGTCTAGTTTCTTCCCTAGCCACGAGCTAGTAGTAAGTGACTCTAAACATCTTCTTGTTCATGTTTAAAGTGGTTAATAAGAGATTTAATGGGTAAAAATTATGAACACTAGAGATCAAAGTTTAAAGTCTACTAAAAATAATGAACAAAGTGGTTAATGAGTAAATATTAGTGTAAAACTCTTGGATCTTGTTTTGTTTTGTTATGATTATTTATTATTGTTGGATGCTAGTAGGGGAACGGATCGTCATCTAACCACGCTAGGTCATGTTCATGGAACATGAACTAGCACTATGTTTAGTGTAAAAAAAAAAAAAAAAAATTAGATGACGAACCCTTTCATACGGAAACATGAACTTGTGTAAAAACGACTTTTCTTATAAAATGGAGCTCTAAACTAGTAGATCTAAAGATCTACAAGTGGTTTTTCGGAAGAACCAAGCAAAAATATTAGTGTTGTTAAAACCCGGATCTTATCCGAACTAAAAGCATTTTTAGTAAATAAACAAGTGTGTGACACTTGTGTCACAAGAAAAATTTAACAAAGAAATATTTTTGCGAATCTCGACTAGAAGTTGTGAGACTTCATATTCTTTAAAAATAAAGTTTTTAAGAAACTAAAATTATTTTTAAAGATAACGAGACTTACTAAATGTGCTAGTAAGTTACTACACATTTTTGTAAATATTCAAGTTCATGAAATGGAGAAATTAGTGATTATTGTTGATGATTATTGTTGATAATTGTTGTTGATGATTGTTGATGATTTAAAAGAAAATAAACACACGTTTTGAAAACGTGGGAAACCTCCATTTTTAGGGGAAACTCTGTCAAAATTTTTATAAATTTTGACACTTAGAAAAAATATAAGTTTTTGAGAAACTTATTCCCTAAAAATGTATTTAAAAGTATTACCAAGGTTTCCCTAATTTTTGGTGATGAGAAATGGTGATTTTTCAAGAATAAAAATGGATATTAAGTATACATTTTTGAAAGAAAAATATATATTATTTGATCACCAACTTTTGTGCTAAGTGTATATAGTATGTGTTATACGTGCTAGTGTATTAAGACTTAAAAATACACTAATTACTCATGAGGAGTAGAAATATAAAAATACACATACAACATACAAAATACATAATTCGGGTGCAAAGTGCAAAACACAAAAGACTTATATTATTTTTGGAGAAAATAATATAAGTAAGATACGTAGTTAAAAATATAAGAATATTTTTAACACAAGAATATATACAAAAGAGAGTGACTGTACTTGTGCGACGCAAGTCTAGTGACTAACGTTAAGAAAACGCGTATAGGTTACGACGTTAATTAAGCAAATCCGGTGGAGTTTACGACGCTAGGAACGCAAAGTTGTGAGTTCATGCTCCCCCTTTTTTCTTTTAACTGTTTTCAGATTTTATAATTTCGGGGGTGAAATACATGTACAAAAGTACAATATTTATAAATGGTATGATATAAATACAAGAAGTACACTTGGTGAGAACGAGAACCAAGTGTGACAAAATATAAGAATACAAGAAGTACACTTGGTGAGAACGAGAACCAAGTGTGACGAAATATAAGAATATGAGAAGCGCACTTGGTGAGAACGAGAACCAAGTATGAGGCGCTATGAGAAATGATAACAAGAAACGCGCTTGGTGAGGACGAGAACCAAGTAGGATGCGTTATGAGAAATAGTGTCACGAATAGGGTAAAGAAGCACCATTAATCAACGTATACATTCAGACCGCAGAACAAAAGGTTAGATCTAACGGGTGCCTGGCAGCCACACTCCCGGTCGGGGCGAGAACCGAGGAGTGCTTTTGTGTCTCAGAATATACCAATTAAATGCCTTAGGTTTGGTGACTTCCTGGACGTGCCACATGTTAATGGCTTTGCAACCCATTAACAATGCGATATTTACAGAAATACTGTATTTACATAAAATTCATACCATACTAAAATTGATATATAACTTGAAGTACGTGGGGTACTCAAGAAGATTGAATTATACTTGAAGTACGTGGGGTACTCAAGAAAATGAGAATTATACTTGAGTACGTGGGGTACTCAAGAAGAAATTGAATTATACATGTGTACGTGGTGTACACATGAAACTGAATTTATTTATGAAAACTTGATTTACTCACAAACTATGTTTTCATACAAAGTATACAAACATGAAATACAAAACTGCATGAATTCACACCAACATTATGTTGACGTTTTTCCAAAACTCACATGTATTTCAGGTAACTAGGATGGATGTGCGCGTGGTCTTGCTTATGCTTGTGGATGTCGCTTACGTTATCTTTAAATAAAGTTGTAAACTTTTTAAGACAATGTTTTATGCGACTTAGCGATGTAAACGCTAACATATGTTTTCAAATTATGGTGTTTGAATGTTATTTTACGAGCATGTGGCATGTTTACTCTTCGTATGCAATGAGAACCTTTCATGATCACACCTCGTGCTTCCGCCGTAGAAAGGGGTGTGACAGATTGGTATCAGAGCTGCGATTGTAGTGAACCAGGATTCCTTCTCGAGTCTAGTCTACAATCTCTAGGATCCATTCACGAAAACAATTTTCAAAGAGTTTTCATTGCATAAAACGTCCCACGACATCCACTACCTGAAACTGTCTACATGAGTCTAGAAAGGACACTACGAGACTTAGAGTGCACTTGAGTAGCACTTGTCGTTAAATTACTTGCAATTATGTGTGATAATTAGCATGTATTAGAAGTAGAATGTCACAAGTATATGTGACTTTACCTGAAAGCAATGGCCTACCTGAAGGAAGAAAATACGAGGATGAAACGAACTGTGCGGACTGTGCAAGGAGTTACGTAATTATGGATGCATACATAATTATGGAATTCAGTGCACAGAAACCACAGCAAGTCTTGTCACGTATAGATTCCCTTAGTGCAAGCCTACTAAGTACTCTGCTAGAGTAATAATTGTTTGATGTCACCTATGTGGTATATATACCTGTGAATATATATGATACTACTATCTAGTGTGACGATATCAAACAAATGTCTAACCCTGTTGTGTTATGTTCTGTCAGAACATGGCACCCAGGAAAACTGTGAATGCTCGCAATGACGATCAACCTCCTCCTCCCCCACTGCCAAGAACTGCTGAAGAGCTGAACGCTCTACTGGAGGAAAGGATCTCCGCTGCTATCGCCCAGTACGAGGCGAACCGAACTCAAGACAGTGGAGGACCAAGCAACGCTAGGCGTAATGGGAATGGAGATTCATCTGGAGACAGCGCAGTTCGAAGCTGCACATTTAAGCAGTTCCTCGACTGCAAGCCGATGAACTATGATGGCACAGGAGGTGCAGTAGCATTTGTGCGCTGGACGGAGAAGACTGAAGCTACTTTCCGCATGAGCAAGTGTACCGCGGATCAACAAGTCACCTTTGCTACCTTGTTGTTTGTCGATGAAGCTCTGACTTGGTGGAATTTGCAAGCCCAAACCTTGCTCAATAATGCCGCGTATGGTCTAACCTGGGAGGAACTGAAGGAAAGGATGAGGGAGAAGTATTGCTCTCGTGCTGAACTCCAAAGACTGGAAACGGAGTTCTGGCACTTGACTATGGAAGGTGCTGATATTCATAATTATACTCGAAGATTCCACGATCTGTCCAGAGTGCTTCCCTACATGGTGACTCCCGAATTCAAGCGTGTTGAACGCTACATTTGGGGGCTGGCCTCAGAGTTTCGTGGCATGGTGACGTCAGCCAAACCACGAACAATCACCGAGGCTGTAACTCTGGCTGTCAGCTTGACCAAAGATTGTGTTCGTAAGAAGAAGTTATCGTTGAACTCGACAGAGAAGACCGAGACACATGCTGAGTCGTCCGGTGGCAAGAAGAGAAAGCGTTCGAATCTGATTCAAGCAACTCGCAACAACTACAAGGGTTTCAACAACAAGAAGTGCAACCCCGAACTGCCCCAGGAGGCGAAAACTCCTGCAGACATGATTGACGCTCCTACCAAAAGGTACCTGGGCACTATGCCCTTCTGCAACCAGTGCAAGCGACATCATGAAGGAGCTGGGCAAAGCCAAGGATGCTTTGGTTGTGGAGGCATGGATCATTTCAAGAAAAATTGCCCAAGGGGAAACAATGCTCAGACCCGAGCATTTGTAATTAGATGCAAGGGACGCACGCAAGGACCCTAATGTGGTCAACGGTACGTTCCTCATTAACAATCACTTTGCATCCATAATATTCGACACTGGCGCCGATTATAGTTTTATGACTGTGGAATTTAAACGCATACTTGGAATAGAATCCAGTAGATTAGAAATTCCTTATTCCATAGAACTAGCCAATGACAAACTTGTTGAATCGGGCGAAGTTGTCAGAGGCTGCACATTAGAACTTGGCGAACGAAATTTTAGCATCGACCTCTTACCTATTCAATTAGGTAGCTTCGATGTAGTAGTCGGAATGGACTGGTTGTCCAAGAACAAAGCCGAAGTTATTTGCCATGAGAAAATCATTCGCATCCCTTTAGCGAATGGTGAAACTCTCATCGTACATGGAGAAAGACGAAACGCGCCTCTGCAAATCATCAGTTGTATGAAGGCACAGAAGTGCTTAAGGAAAGGATGTGTTGCTTTCCTAGCACACGTTGTAGATAAGAAGGCTGAGGAGCCGAAACTCGAAGACATTCCTTTGGTGAAGGAATTTCCTGATGTGTTCCCTGAAGATCTGCCAGGACTACCACCGCAACGACAAGTCGAATTCCACATAGACTTGGTTCCAGGAGCCGCTCCTGTAGCCAAGGCACCCTATCGACTTGCACCATCCGAAATGCAAGAATTATCTACACAACTCCAGGAGTTGTTGGATAAAGGATTTATAAGGCCAAGCTTCTCACCCTGGGGAGCCTCGGTATTATTCGTGAAGAAGAAGGATGGAACACTGCGGATGTGTATCGATTACAGGGAACTGAACAAGCTCACAATCAAGAATCGGTATCCGCTACCGAGGATTGATGACTTATTTGATCAACTGCAAGGATCAAGCTACTATTCCAAGATCGACCTTCGATCTGGATACCATCAGCTGAGAATCCAAGATGAAAGCGTACCAAAGACTGCATTCAGAACACGCTATGGGCACTACGAATTTCTCGTGATGCCGTTTGGATTGACGAATGCACCAGCGGTCTTTATGGATCTAATGAACCGCGTATGCAAACCATATCTCGATAAATTCGTGATTGTATTTATCGATGATATCCTGATTTACTCGCGAACGAAAGAAGAGCACGAGCAACATCTCAGAATCATCTTGGAATTACTGAAGAAAGAGAAGCTTTATGCAAAGTTCTCGAAGTGCGAATTCTGATTCGCGAAGTACAATTTCTTGGTCACGTGGTGAATGAGAAGGGCATTCATGTAGACACGTCCAAGATAGAAGCGATAAAGAATTGGGAAGCTCCCAAGACCCCAACTGAAGTTCGACAATTTTTGGGCCTAGCGGGCTATTATCGGCGATTCATCGAGAATTTCTCAAAGATAGCTCAACCGCTAACGACCCTTACCCAGAAGGACATGAAATACGACTGGGGTCACAAACAAGAAGAAGCCTTTCAGCTACTTAAGAACAAGCTCTGCGATGCACCGATACTATCGTTACCCGAAGGCACTGAAGACTTCGTGGTATACTGCGACGCCTCACGACAAGGCTTGGGTTGCGTGCTCATGCAACGCCAAAGAGTCATCGCTTATGCTTCAAGACAACTGAAGGTTCATGAGAGAAATTATACCACTCACGACCTGGAGCTGGGTGCAGTGGTATTCGCCTTGAAGATTTGGCGACATTATTTATATGGTACTCGATGTACAATCTTCACAGATCACAAAATCTTACAACACACATTTGATCAGAAGGGATTGAATATGCGCCAGCGACGTTGGGTCGAGCTGCGGAACAATTATGACTGTGAGATTAAGTACCATCCTGGAAAGGCAAACGTTGTAGCGGGCGCGTTGAGCCGAAAAGAAAGGGTTAAGACCCTAAGGGTTCGAGCGTTGGAAATGACAATTCAAACGAACCTCACTGCACGCATTCGGGATGCACAACAAGAAGCTCTTAAAGAAGAGAACCGTAAAGCTGAATACCTACGGGGTATGCTGAAATACATGGTGCCAAACGAAGAGGGAGCCTTATACTTCAAGAAGCGTATTTGGGTTCCACTCTATGGTGGCCTACGAGAAGTCATCCTTGATGAAGCACACAAGTCAAGATACTCGATCCACCCAGGGTCAGACAAGATGTATCAAGACTTGAAAGAGTATTATTGGTGGCCGAGACTCAAGAGCGACGTTGCTGTCTATGTTGGAAAATGCCTAACCTGTGTTAAGGTTAAGGCAGAATATCAGAAACCGTCCGGCCTACTACAACAACCAGAGATTCCCGTGTGGAAGTGGGAACAAATCTCGATGGACTTCATAACGAAATTACCCAGGACCCCGAGAGGGCACGATATGATATGGGTAATAGTTGATCGATTGACGAAGTCTGCGCACTTCCTACCGATCCGAGAAAAAGGCAGCACTGGAAAGCTAGCTGAAATATACTTAAGAGAAATTGTGGTACGACATGGAGTGCCAATCTCAATCATTTCAGACAGAGATGGACGCTTTGTCTCAAGAATTTGGCAATCATTTCAGGAAGCCTTTGGATCTCAGTTAGATCTGAGCACGGCATTCCATCCGCAAACGGACGGCCAGAGCGAACGGACTATACAAACATTAGAAGATATGCTTCGCGCATGTGTCATGGATCTAGGCGGCAGCTGGGATACTCATCTACCTCTAGTTGAGTTTTCCTACAATAACAGTTATCATACGAGCATAAAAGCCGCGCCGTTCGAAGCTCTGTATGGCCGCAAATGCCGATCGCCCTTATGTTGGGCAGATGCCGGAGATAAACGTATGGTTGGTCCTGAACTTGTACAAGAGACAACCGACAAGATTGCGCAGATCCGAGAGCGCATTAAGGCGGCTCGAGAGCGACAAAAGAGCTACGCTGATCCGAATAGAAAATCGGTAGAATTCAAGGTGGGAGACAAAGTGTTGTTAAAAGTCTCACCATGGAAGGGCGTAGTCAGGTTTGGTAAGCGTGGAAAGCTGAATCCACGATACATCGAACTATTCAGAATATTGAAAAGAATTGGTACCGTGGCATACAAGTTGGAGTTACCGGAAGAACTTAATGGAGTACATGATACGTTTCATGTGTCCAACCTGAAGAAGAGTCCAACACAAGAAAACGTGATCATCCCGATGGATGAAGTGCATATTGATGAAGCCCTCCGATTTACAGAGCAACCCGTTGAGGTTACCGACTGGAAAGTCAACAAGACCAGGAGGAGCAGTGTGAAGCTTGTCAAAGTACGTTGGAGCTCTAAGCACGGACCCGAGTACACATGGGAACGTGAAGACCAGTTCAAGAAAAAGTATCCCCACCTATTCAAGAAGACTCCAGCGAGAGTGAGTCCCACCTGAATTTCGGGACGAAATTCTTTTAACGGGGGGAGACTGTGACAACTGGCACAAACCGGTAATTTCCGTACACTTTAATCATTATTTAATGATTGCAATTATGTGCTTAATTGTCAGCAATGACTGAACACATGATTAAACAAGTGAATTCATGCACGTTGTATACTACAAAATATTGCTTTATGCATAAACGAGAGCGTTGCGTCAAAAATAATAGTAAACTCACCGGTAAGACACAACGTGTCAACAGAACAGCAGAAAGCAGTCAGACAATAAAATTGGAGCCTAGGTGTAGGTCCGACAACAAGAATGCATTAAAACCCAAGAGTGCATATAAGGGTTTAATATATATGCAATACGGAAGCAAAAATAAGCACTAAAAAGCACCCGAAACGCACTTTAAGCGCATAATTTATATAATTCAGCAATAAATCAGCATTTAAACATATGAATATTATGCTGAAATGTCGTTTTATCATCTAGAATATTTCCCTAAGTGTTGGGAATTGAAAGAGTACAAGAAAGGTACTTAAAAGACACTAAAAAGTGTAATTTGGCACTTTAACGAACCAGTGTCTAACCGAACAACCGGACAATACCCGGAACACCAAAATAATGCTAGAAGCATTGTTTTTATTTTTCTAAGCTAGTTAGGGTCCCCGAATACCCTAACACCCATTATAAATTACAACACACAAATAACTTATTTTAAATTCCTAACTATACCACTAACTTTTTGGTTGAAATCCAATTGGATACCCACCCCCCTTGAACGATTGGTTGTTCCATGTGGGACAAACCCTTACATTTCTAATTATTTTATAAACTTATGTCTCATATCTAGAAGACATTTTATACATTGGACATTAGTGGATGTTGATTATAAAGAATATATGGAGGTTAACACAATCACTCACCAACCACAACACTTAGCAAAAAAAAAAAAAAAATTCTTTTCTTTGCTCCCTTGTCTTGCCTACGGCCAAACACCACAGCCATCATCCCACCATCTTTCAATATTGATCAAGGCATTTTACATACAACCAAAGGTGAAGGATCACATACGAGGAGACCCGGTGCCTACGGTTTGCCAAGGACCTCACCACAACGCTTTTAACCACCCATTTTTCGTCTAGTTTCTTCCCTAGCCACGAGCTAGTAGTAAGTGACTCTAAACATCTTCTTGTTCATGTTTAAAGTGGTTAATAAGAGATTTAACGGGTAAAAATTATGAACACTAGAGATCAAAGTTTAAAGTCTACTAAAAATAATGAACAAAGTGGTTAATGAGTAAATATTAGTGTAAAACTCTTGGATCTTGTTTTGTTTTGTTATGATTATTTATTATTGTTGGATGCTAGTAGGGGAACGGATCGTCATCTAACCACGCTAGGTCATGTTCATGGAACATGAACTAGCACTATGTTTAGTGTAAAAAAAAAAAAAATAATTAGATGACGAACCCTTTCATACGGAAACATGAACTTGTGTAAAAACGACTTTTCTTATAAAATGGAGCTCTAAACTAGTAGATCTAAAGATCTACAAGTGGTTTTTCGGAAGAACCAAGCAAAAATATTAGTGTTGTTAAAACCCGGATCTTATCCGAACTAAAAGCATTTTTAGTAAATAAACAAGTGTGTGACACTTGTGTCACAAGAAAAATTTAACAAAGAAATATTTTTGCGAATCTCGACTAGAAGTTGTGAGACTTCATATTCTTTAAAAATAAAGTTTTTAAGAAACTAAAATTATTTTTAAAGATAACGAGACTTACTAAATGTGCTAGTAAGTTACTACACATTTTTGTAAATATTCAAGTTCATGAAATGGAGAAATTAGTGATTATTGTTGATGATTATTGTTGATAATTGTTGTTGATGATTGTTGATGATTTAAAAGAAAATAAACACACGTTTTGAAAACGTGGGAAACCTCCATTTTTAGGGGAAACTCTGTCAAAATTTTTATAAATTTTGACACTTAGAAAAAATATAAGTTTTTGAGAAACTTATTCCCTAAAAATGTATTTAAAAGTATTACCAAGGTTTCCCTAATTTTTGGTGATGAGAAATGGTGATTTTTCAAGAATAAAAATGGATATTAAGTATACATTTTTGAAAGAAAAATATATATTATTTGATCACCAACTTTTGTGCTAAGTGTATATAGTATGTGTTATACGTGCTAGTGTATTAAGACTTAAAAATACACTAATTACTCATGAGGAGTAGAAATATAAAAATACACATACAACATACAAAATACATAATTCGGGTGCAAAGTGCAAAACACAAAAGACTTATATTATTTTTGGAGAAAATAATATAAGTAAGATACGTAGTTAAAAATATAAGAATATTTTTAACACAAGAATATATACAAAAGAGAGTGACTGTACTTGTGCGACGCAAGTCTAGTGACTAACGTTAAGAAAACGCGTATAGGTTACGACGTTAATTAAGCAAATCCGGTGGAGTTTACGACGCTAGGAACGCAAAGTTGTGAGTTCATGCTCCCCCTTTTTTCTTTTAACTGTTTTCAGTTTTTATAATTTCGGGGGTGAAATACATGTACAAAAGTACAATATTTATAAATGGTATGATATAAATACAAGAAGTACACTTGGTGAGAACGAGAACCAAGTGTGACAAAATATAAGAATACAAGAAGTACACTTGGTGAGAACGAGAACCAAGTGTGACGAAATATAAGAATATGAGAAGCGCACTTGGTGAGAACGAGAACCAAGTATGAGGCGCTATGAGAAATGATAACAAGAAACGCGCTTGGTGAGGACGAGAACCAAGTAGGATGCGTTATGAGAAATAGTGTCACGAATAGGGTAAAGAAGCACCATTAATCAACGTATACATTCAGACCGCAGAACAAAAGGTTAGATCTAACGGGTGCCTGGCAGCCACACTCCCGGTCGGGGCGAGAACCGAGGAGTGCTTTTGTGTCTCAGAATATACCAATTAAATGCCTTAGGTTTGGTGACTTCCTGGACGTGCCACATGTTAATGGCTTTGCAACCCATTAACAATGCGATATTTACAGAAATACTGTATTTACATAAAATTCATACCATACTAAAATTGATATATAACTTGAAGTACGTGGGGTACTCAAGAAGATTGAATTATACTTGAAGTACGTGGGGTACTCAAGAAAATGAGAATTATACTTGAGTACGTGGGGTACTCAAGAAGAAATTGAATTATACATGTGTACGTGGTGTACACATGAAACTGAATTTATTTATGAAAACTTGATTTACTCACAAACTATGTTTTCATACAAAGTATACAAACATGAAATACAAAACTGCATGAATTCACACCAACATTATGTTGACGTTTTTCCAAAACTCACATGTATTTCAGGTAACTAGGATGGATGTGCGCGTGGTCTTGCTTATGCTTGTGGATGTCGCTTACGTTATCTTTAAATAAAGTTGTAAACTTTTTAAGACAATGTTTTATGCGACTTAGCGATGTAAACGCTAACATATGTTTTCAAATTATGGTGTTTGAATGTTATTTTACGAGCATGTAGCATGTTTACTCTTCGTATGCAATGAGAACCTTTCATGATCACACCTCGTGCTTCCGCCGTAGAAAGGGGTGTGACAGAACCAACCCCTGAAACAAAAGGAGGTTCGTATGCTTGTGTCTGAAAATCGGTTAACGGTTTGTGCCATTCTAGAATCTCATGTGGATGTTAAAAATTTAGATAAGGTGTGTAAGTTTGTTTTTCGTAATTGGGCTTGGACGTCGAATGGTGATTTGTGTGAGCAAGGTACTAGAATCATTTTGGGATGGAATACGGATGTGGTGGATCTCATGGTTTTATCTCAGGATGACCAGGTTATTCATACACAAATCTGTCCTAAACATGATAATAAAGCTGTTTTCTGTTCTTTTGTCTATGCTAAGAATTCGTATCAGGAGAGAAGACGCTTATGGGAGAATCTGTGTATTCATAAAAGCCTTTGTCATGATAAGCCTTGGCTAGTTATGGGGGATTTCAACTCGGCCCTCCATGTGGAAGATTCTTTATATGGTCCGTCTACGGGTTCTATTGGCATGAGAGAGTTTCATGATTGTGTTCAATATTCGGAGCTTGTAGATATTAAGGGCCATGGGTTGCATTATACGTGGAACCAGAAACCGAAGCAGGGTATCGGATTGTTAAAAAAGATTGACCGCGTCATGGGGAACTTGAAGTTTTTAGAGATGTTTCCTGAAGCTTTTGTGTGCTATCTTCCTTTTAGAATTTCGGATCATACTCCATGCATTCTCAAGTGGCTGAACTCGGCAAAGGTGAAACCGAAACCATTTAAATTTGCAAATTTTATTACGTCTAAGCCAGAATTCAGGGTGTTTGTGGAGCAGGAGTGGTTGAAAAACGTTCCAGGATTCACTATGTTCTCGGTTGCAAAAAAGCTTCGAAACCTGAAACCGTTAATGCGTAAACTCTTGTTTAAACAAGGTAATCTGCATGATAGAGTGTCGGATCTTAGGAAGCAGCTGGATGATATTCAGAAGCTAGTGGATGAGAATCCGCTAGATGTCGGCTTGAGGGAAAAGGAAGCTGAGTGTCTTAATCTTTTTAAAACCGCGGCTTATGATGAAGAATGCTTCCTAAAGCAGAAGTCAAAAGTGGAGTGGTTGTGTGCTGGTGATTCAAATTCGGCTTTTTTTCATAGCACGCTTAAATGCAGGAATGCTAGAGGTAAAATCCAGTCGATTCAGTATATAGCTGGAAATCGATTTGAAGGTGATAATGTGCCTGGTGCTCTTGTTCATCATTACGAAAATTTTATGGGTCATATGGACCAAGTTTCGCCCATTAATATGGAGGAGCTAGATATAAATGTTTTGAGCTCTAGTGACGCCAGTATCATGGTTCGTCAGGTTACTCGTGAGGAAGTGAAGAACGCTATGTTTGGTATTGCTGAAAATAAAGCCCCGGGTCCTGATGGTTACACATCGGCTTTCTTCAAGAACGCATGGGATATTGTGGGCAATGATATTTCTAATGCTGTGTTAGAATTTTTTGATAATGGTAAACTTCTGAAGCAACTAAATCACACGATTTTGGCTCTTGTTCCTAAAGTGGAAACGCCTGATTCGGTTCTTGATTATCGGCCTATCTCGTGTTGTAATGTTTTGTATAAATGCATTAGCAAGATCATTACGGATAGATTAAAAGGTAGCTTGGGTGCTCTGGTTAGCATTAATCAATCGGCATTTGTTCCGGGTAGGAAAATTTCGGATAACATTCTCCGGACTCAGGAATTAATGCATAATTATCATTTGAATCGTGGCCCGGCTAGATGTGCTTTCAAGATAGATATCCAAAAAGTTTATGATACGGTCAGTTGGTCATTCTTGGAGAGTGTTCTTTATGGGTTCGGGTTACATACGAAGATGGTTGCATGGATAATGGCGTGTGTTACCTCGGTCACCTACTCTATAAGCCTTAATGGTAATTTGCATGGGTATTTCCAAGGTAGAAGGGGGCTACGACAGGGTGATCCTATGTCGCCATACTTGTTCACGTTGGTTATGGAAATTCTTTCGTTACTACTGCAACGGGGTGCATGTCCAGCTACGGGTTTTAAGTTCCATGCTCACTGTGCTAAACAGAGGATTATTAATGTGTCGTTTGCGGATGATCTTTTCATCTTTGTGCATGGGGATATCATTTCGGTTAAGAAAGTTAGGGATGCTCTTGAGCGGTTCACCAATGCTTCGGGCCTGAAGCCAAGCCCGGCCAAGAGTACGGTGTATTTCTGTAATGTGCCGAATCCTGTGAAGCAGGAAATTCTTCATCTCATGCCGTTTAATCAAGGTATGTTGCCTGTTAAATATTTGGGGGTGCCGTTAATATCAACAAAGCTCATGTTTAAAGATTGTAAGCCTTTGATTGACCGAATGGAGAAGAAAATTGATAGTTGGTTGAATAGGTCGCTATCGTTTGCTGGTAGGTTGCAGCTTATCAACTCGGTTTTGTCTTCTATGCACATTTATTGGGCTTCAGTTTTTATCATTCCTGCTCGAGTCACAAACGACCTAGAGAAACTCATGCGTCGGTTCTTGTGGAATGCTAATAATCAGGGTAGGGTAAAAGCGAAGGTGCCATGGGCTGAGGTTTGTTTGCCTAAGGAGGAAGGTGGGTTAGGCATTAGGAGCATATCGGATGTTAATAAAGCTCTAATGACTAACCATATTTGGAGTATTCTCACTAAACGGAAGTCACTTTGGGTTCAGTGGATCTATTCACATAAGTTAAATGGTAGAAGCTTGTGGGATATCCAACCTCGAGGTAGTATCAGTTGGGGTTGGAGAAAAATTTTGGCCATTCGAAGTGCTATTCGTCCATTTGTATGGAAAGCGGTTCGGAGTGGTAATCAAACTAATGTATGGAGTGATAACTAGTGCCAGCATAGCCCCCTTAACTCTTTCATTACTCCTAGAAGAATTGCTAATGCGGGCTTTAATCTTAACTCGTCTCTGGCGGAGCTCGTTGATGATAATGGCCAGTGGAAGTGGCCCCGTGCATGGTACGATCTATATCCGGTTTTAATTGGCTTAAATGTTCTTCAGTTGATACAGAATATGGAGGATAGTACAAGCTGGAAAGATTTAGATGGTAACATAAGGCCGTTCGGATCTATGGAAGTTTGGCAAAATACTCGCCATCGTGAACAACCGGTTACATGGGTTATTTAGTCAATGCATTCCAAGACACTTTTTCACCTATGGTTGGTAATCAAGAATAAGCTCAAGAGACAAGATCGGTTAGCTGTTTGGGAGGCGGGGAGTGAAACTAATTTAAGACTTATGTGTTGTCCGTTATGTAGGAATGATCGTGATTCGCTAGACCATTTGTTTTTTTAGTGTTCGGTTGCGACTCAAGTATGGCGTAATGTTAAAACAATGGTGAACATGGGGAGTGTTGATGATTCGTGGCACTCGATTATGGGATGGTTTGATCTTAATGCTAGGTCGAAGAAGACGGATGATATTGTTAGCAAACTGGTCATTGCGGCTACCACGTATTTTGTTTGGCAAGAGCGAAACAACTGCTTGTTCTCGTGTATGAAACCAAGTGTGGAGTCGGTCACTGAGAGGATTTTGAAGACAGTAAGATTACGATTGATGGGTTTCAAGTTCAGAGGTGAAGCCAGTAATCAGAGGCTGTTGAAGAAGTGGAAGATCCTTCCTAATGCTGAAGTTCTCGACCCAGGCTAGATATAGTCTCTTGGTGTTAGTTTTGTTGGGATAGGGTTGTGTTTTCTAGCTGGTTGTATGTTTGGCTTGTGTATGGTTGTTTATTTTTGGATTTCCTAGGCTTGGGTTGTCAAGCCTAGTTGGTATGTCCGTTCAGGCATGCCTTTGTTCTTTTTTGATTATTTATAAAATTCACCTGGGGTAACCCTTTACCCAAAAAAAACATCAATTTTTTATTTTTAATGGCCGACAATGGTTACTCTATTGTGCATTTAAAGTGGATATTCAAAAGGCGTATGAGATGTGCGTTTAAAGTGGATATTCAAAAGGCGTATGATACAGTGGACTGGGCGTTTCTAAGGTCTCTGCTTGTGGGTTTCGGGTTTCATCATAAAATGGTGCATTGGATTATGGTATGTGTTACTACTGCATCTTTTTCTGTTGGAGTTAATGGCAATATCCATGGTTTTTTTAAAGGGAAAAGGGGATTGCAACAAGGGAATCCAATGTCGCCGTATCTGTTTACTATGGTTATGGAAGCTTTGACAATTATTTTGAAAGACATGGTTAATAAATCGTCTAATTTCAAATTTCATAATCTTTGCAAAAAACAAAGAATTGTGAATGTTTGTTTTGCGGATGATTTATTTATGTTTGCTAGAGGAGATGTATGTTCGGCTAAGGTTATCATGGAAGGGTTGGATAAGTTTAAGCATATGTCGGGCCTTGTTCCTAGTATGGCCAAGAGTACCGTGTTTTTTGGCAATGTGAGTAGAGAGGACAAGCAAAGTATTTTACAGTTGATGCCGTTTGAGGAAGGTTCTCTTCCTGTTTGCTATTTGGGTGTACCACTTATTTCGTCTCGGTTAGTATATAAAGATTGCAAAATTCTAATTCAAAAGTTGGAATCTAGAATTGGAAGCTGGAAGAATAAAACACTATCTTTTGCGGGTCGTCTTCAACTTATTAAATCGGTTTTATCTTCCATGCATATTTACTGGGCATCTGTTTTTACTCTTCCTGCAAGCATTATAGCTGATTTAGAGAAAAAGATGAGAGCGTTTATTTGGTGTCAAGGGCCTATGAAGCAGGGTAAAGCGAAAGTGAAATGGTCGGATGTTTGTCTTCCAAAATTCAAAGGTGGTTTGGGCATTAGGGGAATCAGAGACATGAATATGGCGCTTATGACTACTCACGTTTGGAGTCTTCTTACCAGAAGGAATTCTATATGGGTTGAATGGATTCATGAGCACAAAATCAAAGGCAAGTCTTTTTGGCAAATCCGCTCTCGGGGTAACTCTGCAACGGGTTGGAGAAATATTATGAATCTTCGGGACAGAATTCGTCCGTTCATTGTCTCTAAGATAGGAGATGGGGTATCTACTTATGTATGGTCCGATAACTGGGCTTCTGTGGGTCCGTTATGTGCGTTCATCTCCTCTCGTCAACTGTATAGTGCCGGATTTAATCCTCAGTCGAAGGTTAAAGACTTTCTGCATGATGGTGCTTGGAGGTGGCCGAGATTGGATATGTTTCCAATTTTAATAAATCTTCAGCCGCCAATTCTTAACATTGACGTCCCTGATTCTCTTGTGTGGCGTGATTCGGGTGATGTGGAATAGGTTTATTCAGCATCAGCAGTATGGGACACAATCAGGTTTCATGGTAATAAAGTTCCGTGGGTGGAAATAGTGTGGTTCGCTAATTGTATTCCAAGGCATGCTTTTCTTGCGTGGCTCATTTGTAGGAAGAAGTTAAAGACTCAAGACAAACTAAAACAATGGGATGTTGGAAGTGCTACTAATTTAAACCTTATGTGCTGCCCACTATGTTGCTCGGAGACGGATTCGCATGAACATTTGTTTTTTGAATGTTCGTTTTCTATGCAGGTTTGGTCTTCCATTAAGTCTATGGCTGGTATTCAACTGGGGTCTAATAAGTGGGATGAGATTGTTGACTGGCTGATTTCAGCTCCTGCTAAGAAGTCTATGCGAAGTGTCATTGGTCGGTTACTTCTGGCGGCTACAGCGTACTTCATTTGGCAAGAGCGTAATCAGAGGTTATTTAAATCAAAGAAAAGACCAGTTGCAGTGTTGTGTGAGTCGATTGTTGCTAATGTTCGTTTGAAACTAGCTTCGGTAAAGGTCAAGAGCTCTACGGCTGGGATGAGCTTGCTGGAGAGATGGAAGGTGCCAATCATGTAGTTTCCTAGTTTTCTTTCTCTAGTTTTCTAGAGTCTGTGTTGGTTTTTATTTGTGGTTAGCTGTTTGCTTGTTAACACTTCCTGGCATGTCAGGATAGTGAATTAGTGAGGACTCTCCTTGCTACTTGTATTTATTTGGTTTGTGATATATGAAATTTACCGGGGTAACCCTTTACCCAAAAAAAAGACAATGGTTACTCTATTTCAAAGATTATTAGGCCTTCAAATTAGTGGATCTGACAATAAATCATGTAGAGCCCTACTCTTTCTAACATATGCATAGCAATTAACATCAGGTTTATAAGCGTTCGATCAACATCATCTATCGTTTAAATCGGATTCATCAGTGATTCTAATAGCATGCAGCCCACATTAATTAAGATGCAAGAAACATACGTAATTATTTCACGTTTACAAGACATGCGATGCAACTTTGTTAATCAAGGACACACATAAATAAGATTATCAATTAAAAGTTAGCTTAAATATAAATTTACTAATGCAAAACTTGATCATAAAAGATGATACCTCGCTGATGATGGGGGGGGGGGGGGGGCTGATCGTCAGCAGGAGTGGATGCAAATAGGGTTTCTCTTTATTAACTTACAGTTTATAAGTACCCCTAACTACTCATTCTACAATTAATCAAATAAGCAAATAAACAATCCACAACAACCTCATATTTACGGATCCAACAAGTTGTGGGCTGGGCTAAGTACAAGGTGGGACAAGGTGGGCCGAGAGTTTGGAAGTAAAGATTTAAAGTGGGTTACAAGATCCTAGTCTTTTACATAATCAAAGTCCATGAAGAGTGGGTTGCCCAACTCTAAGGTAGTCGGCCCAACTCGATGGTTCAGTTGGGCTCTAGGCCCAAACAGAGTCTGAGGTGATTTCATGTGTAAGCATGCGGCTCAACACATGTTATCTAACCAAGTCAACACAAACGTCTAAATTTTAACGGAGTTAAAATCACAATAATAAACGCACTAACCTTAAAACTTTGGGTTGTCGCATCATCCCCAACTTGAAAGAAATTTCGTCCCGAAATTTAGCACGTAGTTACTGAGGAAGCTAGGTAGGTTGCGTAGTTTTCCTGGTTTTCCTGGGGTGTCACATCATCCCCCCATTGGTTTGGAATTTCATCCCGAAATTCCGCAGTAGCTTCAGCCTCAATAGTGGTTTCATTGTTCTCGAACAACTGGGGATATTTGTGTTTCATTTGGTCTTCTCGTTCCCAGGTAAACTCTGGGCCACGACGGGAGTTCCAACGAACTCGAACAATAGGTATCCTGGTGCGTTTGAGAATCTTGACCTTCCGGTCCAAGATTTCCACTGGTTCTTCGACAAATCGCAACTGATCGTCGATGGTGAGCTCATTAAAAGGAACTGTGGGGGTTTCATCTGATAGACACTTCTTCAGATTCGACACATGGAATACGTTGTGAACTCCACTGAGTTCTTCGGGTAGATTCGACCTGTAGGCCACCTTGCCAAATCTCTCAGTGATTTCGAAAGGTCCAACACATCGCGTGTTGAGTTTGCCTCGTTTACCAAGATGAACCACACCTTTCCAAGGTAAGACTTTAAGTAGCACTCGATCCCCAACCTTGAACTCGAGTGGTTTCCTGCGCTTATCAGCGTAGCTTTTCTGACGGTCACGAGCTGCCGCCATTTGTTGTCGTATCTGAGCAATCTTCTCTGTTGTGTCTACGAGGAGTTCTGGGCCAGTGACTTGGCTGTCTCCAACTTCTGCCCACAAAGAGGTGGTCGGCACTTCTGCCCGTACAATGCCTCGAACAGAGCAGCCTGGATGCTGATGTGGTAACTGTTGTCATACGAAAATTCCACCAAAAGTAGGTGCCGCTCCCGGCCGTTACCAGAGTCGATTACACATGCCCGAAGCATGTCTTCAAGGGGTTTGGATGTTGCGTTCATTCTGCCCATCCGTCCGTGGATGACATGCAGTGCTCATGTCTAGACGTGAGCCGAAGGATTTGTGCATCGCTTGCCACAAATAAGATGCAAATCGTGGGTCGCGATCAGAGATAATGAAGGTTGGCACCTAGTTCCTAGCAACCACTTCTTTCAGGTAGATGACTGCGAGTGTAGAAGACTTATCCGTTTCCTTGGTGGCTAAAAAGCGTGCTGGGAACTGAGATTAATTTAGCTAGATTGATACACTGTTTTAATCGGTTAAGAATTGAAATCTGTCGCTAGGGTTTTAAAGGATTAGGGTTTACGTTCTTGTTTTGGCTGCATGTGTTCGGATTCGTTTGGTTAAAGCTGGTTGTCGTCGTCTGTCTTTTGCATGGAGAGAAATCAGGATCGGGGATTAGAGGATTTAGGGTTTCAATCTTTCACGGAAAAATTGCATGGGGATATTTTCATTAGTGCTAATGATCCGAAGCTGGTGAGTAATCAGGAGTCACTAGGGAAGCCGTCATTGTTTGGTAAGCCTCACAATATTGATGGTAATCCCTTGTTGCCTCGACATGGTAATTCCAGGGTGATCAATGTGATAGATGAGTTAGAAAAGGTTACTGTCCCAGTTCAGTTAGAGAGTGTTAACATGGATTGTAGGGACGACTCGAATGAAAAAAGGCCGACACCTATCTCGTATGCGGACAGGGTAAAGAATGGTGTTCGTCCGAAAAGGGAAGTGAACTTCAGGAGGATGGATCCGATTGAAACTTTTCAAGATGCTGACGTTGTCATTCCACGCGAGGTAATCCGTAAAGTTCAGGAGAAGTTTGAAAATGTTTTGTATGGTTATTTTTTGGGTAATCGTCTACCCTTTCCGGTGGTGGAATACTATGCTAAAAATGTTTGGTCTCGTTATGGCTTTGCTAAACTTATGATGAACTCGGATGGATTTTTCTTCTTTAAGTTTGATACTAAGGAGGGTATGACTAAAGTTTTAGAAGGGGGGCCTTGGTTGATTAGAAAAGTGCCTTAGCAAAGAGGGTATCAAGACGGTGCCGGTTTGGGTTAAATTGCATAATGTCACTCTAGCAGTGTATACGGATGATGGGTTGAGCCTCTTAGCGTCGAAACTAGGGACTCCTAAAAGATTAGATGGCTATACTGCTGACATGTGTACGGATCATTGGGGTCGTAGTAGTTTTGCCCGGGCTCTAATTGAGATTAATGCGGATACTGATATTAAAGACCATATTACTGTTGCTATTCCCAAGCTTGATGAGGATGGTTATGTCACTGAAAGAATTAAAGTTGAATACGAGTGGAAGCCTCAACGTTGCTCGGAGTGTTGTGTTTTTGGTCATAATGATCAGACATGTGCTAAAAATGTTAACAACAACAAAGCTAAGCAAGTTATAGTTAACGAAGAAGGGTTTATTACTGATAAAAAGAAAACGGCTAGATTGGGAGTCATGCAAAAGAAACAGAAACCAAAATTCATCTACAAACCTAAGGTTGCTAATGTTGGAGCGAGTTCGTCGGGCACAAAGATTGACAAAGTGGAGTATGATAAGTGTAGTAATATCGTTACAAAAAAACTCTTTTGAAGCTTTAAAGAAAACGGATGGGGATACTAACTCGGCTGATCTAGAGTATGATATTGATCCGGGATCACGTGGTAATGTTGATAATCAGATTTGTTCTCAGTCTGAAGAGGAAGTTGTCGAAGTTGTTCAAACGGAAATGTCTAAGTTCATGACTAGCAATCTGAATGGGAAAAATGCTGAGGGGGCAAGCACTCCCGGTTTCAAGGGTTTAGATGGGTAGTATTGCTTCATGGAACATTAGGGGTTTGAACCGGCCCCTGAAACAATCTGAGGTTCGGGTATTAATTGCAGAAAATCAGCTTAGTGTTTGTGCGGTGTTGGAATCTCATGTCCATGTGAACAATTTAGACAGAATTTGTTTCGTAGTTGGAGCTTGACGTCTAATGGGGGTTTATGTACTAGAGGTACTCGTATTATTCTAGGATGGAATGCAGATGTTGTGGATCTCATGGTCCTATCCCAATCGGACCAAGTTATTCACACCCAAATTTGTTTTAAAGCTGATAGAAAAGTGTTTCTTTGTTCGTTTGTTTATGCGGAAAATAACTACCAAGCTCGACGTGTCCTTTGGGATAATCTATGCAGGCATAATAGTTTGGCTTGTGACAAGCCGTGGGTGATCCTTGGAGACTTTAACGTTGCTCTTGATATGGATGACTGCTCAATTGGTCCGTCAAACCTTTCTATAGGCATGAGGGAGTTCTATGAGTGTGTCAAGTTCTTGGAGCTCCTCGACATCCCTAGTCATGGTATGCACTTCATCTGGAACCAGAAGCCGAGAGAAGGTATCGATGTTTTAAAGAAGCTTGATCGGATTATGGGTAATGTCCACCTTCTTACCTTGTTTCCGGATGGTTTTGTGTTGTTTCATCCTCCTCGTGTTTCGGACCATACGCCTTGTGTCTTTAGAACGTCGTCGGTTAACCGTTCAAAGCCGAGACCGTTTAAGTTCCCTAACTTCATTACGTCTAAGCCTGAGTTTAAACAAGCTATTATTACAGAATAGGCAAAAGATATTCAGGGACATGCTATGTATTCGGTTGTGAAGAAAATGAAAAATCTTAAGCCTTTGTTTCGTAAGATCCTTTTTAAGCAGGGTAATCTTCATGAAAGAGTGTCTTCTTTAAGGAAGCAGCTAGATCAGATCCAGCAACAAGTGGATGCTAATCCTCTGGACACCAGTCTTCGTGATCAGCAATCTTTGTGTCTAAAAGATTTTCAAGTTGCGGCCTATGATGAGGAATGTTTTCTTAAGCAGAAAGCTAAGGTGGATTGGCTAAGTGCGGGGGATGCGAATACTTCTTATTTTCACAAGTGTGTGAAAAGCAGAAATGCCAGAAGTAAGATCTCGTGTATTAAAGATACCCAAGGGAACCTCTTTGAGGCCGAAGATGTTCCAGATGTTTTTATAGCTCATTATGCTGATTTTTTGGGTACGGAGACTCAGGTTGATAGACTCGATATTGATGATTTGTTTATTAATACTTTGTCTAGTGCTTCTGCTAATCATATGGTTCGCGCGGTGACTAGAGAGGAGGTAAAAAAAGCTATGTTTAGCATTGGAGAGAACAAGGCTCCTGGTCCGGATGGTTACACTTCAGCTTTCTTTAAACAGGCTTGGGATATCATAGGTGATGAAGTTACAGATGCTGTGCTTGGTTTTTTTGAGAATGGCCAATTGCTAAAGCAAATTAATCATACTATCATAGCGTTGGTGCCTAAAAAGGAGTCTCCTAATACGGTGCTAGACGATAGACCGATCTCTTGCTGTAATGTTTTATTCAAATGCATAAGCAAAATCATTACAGATAGAATTAAAGGGAGTTTGGATGGCTTGGTCAGCATAAACCAATCGGCTTTCGTTCCTGGATGTAAGATATCTGATAATATTCTTCTCACGCAAGAGATTATGCATAACTATCACATTAATAGAGGGCCTCCTAGATGTGCTTTGAAAATTGACATTCAGAAGGCTTATGATACGGTTAACTGGTCATTCCTTGAAGTTGTTTTATTGCGCTTTGGGTTTCATCGGAAAATGGTTAAGTGGATTAAGACATGCGTCTCCACGGTGTCGTATTCCATTTGCATTAATGGCGATATCCATGGGTTCTTTTATGGGAAGCGGGGTCTTAGACAGGGGGATCCTATGTCTCCGTACTTATTTACTCTAGTCATGGAAGTATTATCCCTTCTCCTTCAACAAGCAGCGAGGATCAGTACGTCTTTTAAATTTCATGCTCAATGTGCCAAACAAAAGATTATTAATGTATCCTTTGCAGACGATCTCTTCATTTTTGCTCATGGTGATAGTGTTTCGGTTAAAGTTTTAAGAGATGCTTTAGAAAGGTTTACGAGGATCTCGGGTTTGGTTCCTAGTGCCCCCAAAAGCACGATTTTCTTTTGCAATGTTCCTAATCCTACAAAGACCCAAATCTTAGGGTTAATGCCTTTTCAGGAGGGTGCCTTGCCGGTTCGTTACTTGGGTGTTCCTTTGATTTATACCCGCCTGGCTTATAGAGATTGTAAAGTCCTTGTGGAGCGAGTTCATCGTCGTATTGATAACTGGATGTCTAGATCCTTGTCATTTGCAGGAAGACTACAGCTGATTAATTCGGTTCTGGCGTCCATGTACACATATTGGGCGTCTGTTTTCATGCTTCCGGTTCGTATTGTGAAAGAGCTTGAAAAGAGTATGCGTCGTTTTCTATGGAATGGTGGGGCTCAAGGGACCGTTCGTTCGAAGGTTGCTTGGTCTAGTGTTTGCTTGCTGAAAGATGAAGGTGGTTTGGGTATCCGTAGAGTTAAGGATGTCAACATTGCGCTGATTTCAGCTCATGTTTGGAGTATTATTACTAATCGGCATTCTCTATGGGTCCAATGGATTCATTCCTATAAATTAAAAGGCACTAGTTTTTGGGAGGTGAAAAACCGTGGTAGTGCAAGCTGGGCATGGAGGAAAATTATCGCTATTCGTGATCAGATTCGGCCTTATGTTTGGATGTCTATTCAGAGTGGCTATCAAACGAATGCTTGGAGTGATGACTGGTGTGCTTGTAGTCCTCTTCGTCGCTTTATTACTCCTCGTGCTATAGCTAATGCAGGATTTAATCTTAGTACCACTGTTGCGGAGCTTATCAATGAAAACGGCCAATGGAAGTGGCCTCAAGCTTGGTTCGATCTATTTCCGGTTCTTATAAACATTGCTCCTCCTCAGCTTTTAGTTGACATGGCTGATCGGCGTCGCTGGAAGGATCTTGATGGTAATCTTCATCAGTTTCGGTCTTGGGAAGCTTGGAATACCATTCGTAGCAGGGATGACAGGATTGCTTGGGCTGATGCGGTTTGGTTCAGTCAATGCATTCCTCGACACTCTTTCCATCTTTGGTTAGTTATTACCCCAACAAGCTAAAGACGCAAGATAGGATGGCTATATGGGAAGCGGGTAGTGCTACTAATCTTATCCTTATGTGTTGTCCTCTTTGTAATTATGATAGAGATTCCAGAGACCATCTTTTCTTTCAATGCCCCTTCGCTTCTAAAGTTTGGGAATCGGTAAGGAAAATGGTTAATATGGGAAGTGTCAACAACATATGGCTCTCGGTTATGCAGTGGATGGAACAGAATGCAAGTTCTCGGCAGTTAGAGCGGATTGTTTGTAAAATCCTGATCGCGGCAACTACATATTATGTTTGGCAAGAGAGGAACAGCCGGCTTTTTTCTCGTATCCAACGCTCTCCTGATATGCTCTCTCATGTCATCATTAGTACGGTTCGGCTGAAGCTAATGGGTTTCAAAGTTGGTAGAGATTTGAGGCACCAGAAAATTTTGGATACTTGGCAGATCTCAATGAAGAACTTGGATGCGATCCGGGATAGAGTCTTTATTTTGTTTGTTTGCTTTGTTTTGAGCTAGGGCAGTGTTTGTCTAGTCTTTGTGCTTGGTTCTGGTTGTATGTTTGGTTGTTGGTTGTATTTGTTGGATTTCTAATCATGCGTTGTCTAGGCTAGTAGTGTGTGTCAGTGTCTTGGCACACCCTGTTCTTTTTTGTTGGTGATTTATAAAATTTACCGGGGTAACCCTTTACCCAAAAAAAAAGCGTGCTGGTCACGTGAGACAATCAACGATCATCCAGGTGATATTGTTTTCGTTTCGAGTTGTAAGTAGACTAGCGACCAAATCCATGGCAGTCTGTTTTCGCTTTCCATATAGGTGTTTTTGGTTGCTAACACTTCACCTTGACTCTCCTACAAGTCAAACATCATTCCCATACCTAGCTAGGTGGGCCTTCATGCCCGATGACCAGTACAAGGTTTATAAATTCTAATGTCTCTCATCAAAACCCAGACGACTAAAATATTGAAACCGGTGTGCTTTGCTCAACACGAGTTCCCTTCAGTAGCCGTATAATGAGACCCACATTCGTTCCATGAGGTAACGCGTATCGTCCGACCAGTCACAGGTTGCTTCTCCATGCCCCGCATGGGTTCCACTTGAACATCCTCTTCCTTTAGCTCTCCAGTTTGAACAGAGCGAGTCTGATCAGGTAAGTTAGAGTCGATAGCGAGCTGCAGAGCTCGTATATGTTTAGGTTTCATAGTCGTTCCATCCAGCGATGTCATTACATGCTTTAGCTCTTTCGAACAGCGATACACGGGAGGCCCTTGTGATCGGTCTAGGTAACGCATTCGGTACCATCCAAGTTATGCCTCCAAGTAAATCCAAAGACCACGGTTTCCACCACCGGTTGTGTCGTGCAGTTCCTCTTGTAACTCCATTACGTAAGTCATCACCCTCTTGTGTTGCGTCGACGTGTAACTGGGACTCTGATTCGAACCATAAGGATATACCACTGAATCACCCGTACCCACGGGTAAAGACGATGCTCAGAGCATTGCAGAGTCGGGATTTGAAAGCTGAAAAGACTTCCTCCTGTTCTGTCTTTCACGAACACAGACCCTGCTGTGCTAGAGAGATTTAAGATGCGCGACCTTCGAAAATCCTGCGATTATCTGTGATAGTATCTAGTGAAACCAAGGAATTGCTGCATCCCCGAAGAAATCTTTGGTGTCGATCAGTTTCTAACAAAAGTATCTCAGCGAGATCCACGTGCATTCCCACTCTGTTGGCTACATGATCAAAATGCATCTCTCGAATGTGACATTTAACAAGACTTCGCACGTAATGGCTCCTTCCACAGAAGCGCTGAGATAGGATACATATGCCACCCATGGTGTTCCTTTCTCTTGGCCATGATTCAGAATGTTGTCAACAAATACGGTCGATTCATGTGATCCCTGAAGCTGCTGGTGTGTTGATCAACTCAATGATCATGGTGTACAAAGTTAAAATGGCTGCATTGCGTTCGACATGCTGTTCTAAGAGCATTCTCCTCTTGGACTTCCATCTGATAATAGTTCATTCACTAGCCAATCCTCGAATGGAAGCTTGTTCCTCGCAACTGGTCGACGGGTTGTCAATACGTGGTCGAGGCAAACGATTCTTGATTGTCACCTTGTTGAGTTCTCGATAATCAGTACACATACGAAAAGGCTTCTCTTTATGGGTATAGCGAGGACTCCTTAAAGCGAAAACTCCTGTCCGACAGTTCCTGTAGTTGGTTAAACAGCTCCTGCAACCCTCCTGGTGCAGGACGGTAAAGAGTACGAGTAGTTAGAACTGTCTCTGGCGTGAGGTCAAACTGAGTTCCTACCTAACAGTTGTAGAGATGATCCTGGAAGTTCCTCGGGTGGCACATGGAGGGTAATCACGAACAACTGGTGGATCCTCGATCCTCTTTTTCCTAACCTACGCCAATAACAGTTGCTAACATAGCGGGGTAATCCCTCCGTAGACACTCCTGGCTTTCGTTGCTGAAATGACGCTAACCGTTGCGCCATTCTGACGCGTTAGAACAGAATACAATCCTCCACGAAGGAGAGAGATACGTAGGATCGTCTCCTCATAGGGTACATCTTTCAAGAACAACAGAAGAAAGGTCGATGTCGAACACTTGTCCCACAAGGTCGAGTTTGCATCCCAACGATCATATGAGGTTTCCATTGTCTTGCCATCAGTCGATTCCATAACAGGTTGGGTTTCAAGAAGCATCAGGGTTATAGAGAACAGAGACGAAGTGATTCGTTACCAAGAACGTGTATGCCACCATGTTATTACAATCCTGGCGTCGCCCAGGCCAATCCTGAATGCCCTTCCACAAGCACCACTACCAGTGTTGTTACGATCACGTGGATTTCCCAATACTGTTATCGTTCCCTTGATTGTTGACATTTTGACTTAACGACAGTCGATCCTTGTCGAGGTTACCCCTGTTTCCATACTGTAGGCTACGATTACGAGTACGTTGATGTCGCCGTGACTGTTGCCTCTCATGCCGTTGCTTGAAACGGAGACAGGGTCCATCTTGTCACATGTCCGTGCCACGTCCTAAGGTGTTACTCCTTGTGTTGGCAGTTACACATTCCACTCCATGGTCAGTTGTCATCGTTTATGTCCCGATTATTCTGTAGGAGTGGACTCCCATGAGTCGCTGCAAGTTGTTTGAGTAATACACAGTATGTTGCGGGAGTGTTGCAGAAGTGATCACACTTCGGGATTTAAGACGTCAATACATGAGTTCCAGCAAACGAAGAGGAGTAAGAAAAGTATCGATCAATCATTCGACGCTGCAACATTCAACTCAGGGACGTTCGTATAAGCACCTAACATTTTACACAGTTTGCTAGGCGTTCAGATGGGTGTTCAGGTAATACTCGATAGCATCGCGATTCGAAAGGTTCCAGAGATGAATGAAAAGTTCACGTTCGAGTAGGGGACAATCACTGCCATGACCCATATAGGTTTGCTATGTTTCACATCGAACAAATAACGGAACGGAACCCCCTTTTCCACTTGTTAAGCCTCACTGGGACTCACATGCACCCCACATTATTATTGTGTGTGCACCCACAATAATATTGCGATTTGCATGCTCATCTCAGTTCCTCCTAACTCATGTCAAATGGTTCCTCAAACTCAGATGTCAAACGGAGGTCGTCAAAGTAATAGGATCACAAAAATCCAAGGACTATGGTATACTATCAACGCATCATAAGGTAGGCAAGCAATCCATGCCATTATGCTATAGTGACGAGTGTGTGTTCGTATGTTTCGTCGTAAACAAATGTGTACTAGTCACGTAATGTATGCAACAAGTAAGAAAGACAAACCTTGCAATCTGGAGCTGAGTGTCATGGTCGTATCCTTGTTTTCAGAACTGTTCGGTTATCGTCTGGTTTTATAAAAATGTTTTCCCCTTTTTAAAACCAAGTTCACTATAACCAATGGCTCTGATACCAATCTATCACACCCCCAAAATACCACATGCGGAAAACCCCCGTGGGGCGTGTGACGTACTAGGATCTAGCCACCAATCACATTGAACTCGCAATTATAAATAAATAAAACTTTCATTTATTATTGATAGAAGTGTTTCAAAACATTATTTAACATTCAACGGAAGCATAATACATTAATTAAGAAATTCATAAACCAAGTGTGTGAAAGCCATTAGATTTGTCTCGTGTTTCCATGTATCTCGACCCATGACCACTCCAGCATCCCACACAGCAAGTTCCAACAATATGAACCTAAAGGCCTGCAAGGCATGTAACAACGAGTCAACAACAAAGTTGAGCGAGTTCACAGTTGGTGTTCATTTTAAAGTTGTTCAAAACCATGAGTTCGTTTGTAAACCATAAGTTAATCCGTTTCCTTGTTTCCCAAACCATGTCCATAACCAGTGGGGGCTTCCCCATGTGAACCACTAGACCGTTACCATATCGACAACTGACGAAAGTAAGTTGTGCCCTAAGTCAATGTCTATCATCATTGACTGAGTGCCCAGATCCTAATCACGCCCGTCCTACCGGCATGGTGTGAGGCTTGTCAACCCTAATAGACTATCAACTAATGACCCGCTCGCCATTGGCCCGGCGATTAAGTCGATATAAAAATGAGGGACTTCATGATAGATTTTTGTCTAGTAAGTTTAAGGTTGTCGTCCTACCCAAGGAGGACTAACGTACGTATTCTACCCAAGGAGAATACGCAGGATTAATATTGGCATCCTACCCATGGAGGATGGCGGTACATATCCTACCCAAGGAGGATATGCAGGTTCCGTTTTAGTTCTTTAACCCATTCCCTACCACCGGGAATCCCATGCCTTAGAAAGAGTGTGAACTCACCTTGGTTTGCTCGGTAAGATTAGTTACTTGTTTAGTAATTCATCAACACGTCCTATCATTGTTTACCAACAATGATCAGTTTACATTGCATCACGTAGATTGTCACGTATTACACATGTAGCAAGGAAGTACGGCACATATCCCTACTACTTATCATAGCAATTGTATGAACCACAAACACTCTCATGTTACAAGATCATATTTCTCAATATCATGCAATCAAACAGTTAGGTTCCCAAGCTAAACCACACATTACATAATAAGCATTCGGGTCACAAGTTACTTCGTATCACAAGCCTAACCGACTAACTACACATAGCAGTTTATTACATCAATCAACTTAAAGTGCGGCCCAAACAGTGCTTATGTGGCCCAATTAATTAGTCCATTCCCAGGCCCAATCCGTCCGACGAAACCCCTCAAGTTTCGTCGACCATAAGGTTTCGTCGCCAGAGGTTTCGTCGGCTATGGGATTTCGTCGACTTTCAAGTATTATAAAAAAAACAACAATCAAGTATTAGGCGATCTTGTTCCTCCTGAAACCCTTGTATTTTTCTTGTGATTTTTTGTATAACAGTCTGTGATTAGAGTTTTGATCCTTCAGAATTCTAATTTTTTTTTTTGGTAAAGGTTTCACCCTGGTAAATTTTATATCACAACAAAACCAACAGAAAACAAGTGGAGAGCAAAAGTGCCCACCAATTCATATGCCCGACATGCCGGGAATATGTTCAGCCAAAACAAGACACACTACCAGACACACGAACCAAACAAAACATAACGAAAACAGATTAGACACTAGTCATAGCTAATCTGAACTGACTTCTAGACTAAACTCTTTAGCCGATTTCTTCATAGATGACAAGCCCTTTAGGCAGCTTCCAATCTCTAAGAATTTTGTCTACTTGTCTCGAATCCTTAAACTTCAATGTTACCAGCTTCAATCGAACCGAGGCATTAATAGCATCAGCAACTTGTCTAGTCGACCGTTGAGTATTCCCGAACAACCTGGAGTTTCTCTCTAGCCATACTTGGTAAACGGTTGCAGCTACCAGAATCCTTCCAATCACATGCTTCGCCAATCTTGAACCCGATGTGTTAACAAGGTGCTGAAAAATATCCTCCCATTTATTCGATAGATGTTGCATTGATCCGAGAGGTTTAACCACCATCCAAACTTGTGTCGAAAACGAACATTCAAAGAATAAGTGAGGATGAGAATCCATACCATGCTGGCATAGAGGACAGCACATCAGCCGAAGATTAACGGCTCCACCAACCTCCCATTGTTTCAACCTATCTTGAGTCTTTAGCTTGTTCCCAATCACTAACCACATGAGAAAAGCATGGCGTGGAATACACTGAGAGAACCAAACAGCTTTGTGCCAATTCACGCTTGGGCCACTCGATCGAATCGTTTCCCAAACATTCTTGGATGAGTAGCTCGTTTCCTTACCATTACCGTCAATCCATGTAATAGTATCATTCTTATTTAGCGTTAATTGAGGGGCCTGTACATTTAATAGAACCGGGTACATCTCATTCCAAGCTTCCGGCCATACCCATCGCCCATCACTTACCACTTCCGCTAGCTTTGAGTTAATGTGAAACCCCGCTTGTTGAATCATTCTCGGTGTAATAACTTTACCAATGGGATCCGCATGAGACCATTTATCATACCAAGCAGATGTCGCCATACCATCCCCTATCTTTGACCACATATGTTCACGAATAAGCGGTCTAAGATTTAGGATTTTCCTCCACCCCCATGTATTACCTTGCTTCATAGGAACATCCCAAAAACATCTCTGTTTCAGCTTGTATGTGTGAATCCTTCAGAATTCTATAACGAACTTGTTAGCAATTTTGACCGATTTGAATCTAGGGTTTTGTTTCTTGTTTCTTGATAATCGCCGCCTTTGTAATCAATTCGAAATCCTGATTTATTAACTTGGTTATTATTGATCGCGGTTAACTGAGATTAATTTAGCTAGATTGATACACTGATTTAATTGATTAAGGATTGAAAATTGATTCTTAGGTATTAAGGTTCTAGGGTTTTTCTATTTGGCTGCATGTTCTTGTCGTCTGATTGAGGGTTACGTCGTTTGAATGCATGGAGAGAAATTGGGATAGGGGTTTGGAGGATCTAGGGTTTCAGTCGTTCTCTGAAAGGATGCATGGAGATATCTTCGTGTCTACGAGCAGTACTAAACCTGTGAACTCGCAGGAGGGTTTAGTGAAACCATTGCCGCTTGGCAAGGGTTATGACGGTACGTCGCTCAATGTTGATGGGAATCCACTGCTGCCCAGACGGGGTATAATACAGAAGGAACCCAGGATGATAAATATAATTGACAAGTTGGAAAAGGTGAGTGTGCCGGTAGAATCGGGAACTGGGGATATTGATCATAATCTGAATGAAGTTCCTGAGAAAAAATATCTCAATTCCTACGTATGCGGACAGGGTAAAAAATGTCTCTTTGATCAAACGAGAAGTAAACTTCAGACGGATGGATTCGAATGAGACCATTCAAGATGCGGATGTGGTGATTCCTCGGGAGGTGATCCGAAAGGTACAAGAAAAATTTGAGAATGTTCTTTATGGCTATTTTTTAGGTAATCGATTGCCATACCCTGTAGTTGAATATTATGCAAAGAATGTATGGTCTAAGTATGGTTTTGTTAAACTTATGATGAACTCGGATGGTTTCTTCTTCTTTAAGTTTGACACTAAAGAGGGTATGGCCAAAGTGTTGGAGGGGGGGCCCTGGTTGATTCGGAAAATGCCATTGTTCTTGAATATTTGGTCGACGTCTGTGAGCCTCAAAAAAGAAGGTATTAAATCAGTTCCGGTGTGGGTGAAGTTGCATAATGTTCCTATCTCGATTTACACGGACGATGGGCTGAGTTTATTAGCTTCTAAGATAGGGATTCCAAAAAGATTAGATGGTTATACGGCTGACATGTGTGCGGCGGACAATTGGGGGAGGAGTAGTTTTTTTTTTTTTTTGGGTAAAGGGTTACCCCGGTGATTCTATATATTCACAAAACAGAAACACAAGTAGTAGGGACAGCCCATACTAGTTCTAACATGGGACATACCCCCATGAAAGTAACACAAGGAAAAACCGAAACACTAACTCACAATTCAACACCCACTAGACAAAAATCTAGAAAAACAACATAAACATAAATCAGAAAACACTAGCCACCATCGTCAAGCATCGAATCTTCATGAATATCCCACAACTCTAGAAAGCGTCTCACTTTATCCGTTTTCTTGTATTTAGCTCCCATAAGTTTATACCGAACTGTCTGAATAATCAAAGAGATAATCACATCTGGAGGTCTCGTCTGATTTTTAAACAGTCTAGCATTTCGCTCCTGCCAAATGAAATACGCTGTAGCTGCCACTATAAGACGACTGGAATAGTTGAAAGCTGATTTAGACGCACCTCTAGCTAAAAGCCAATTCGTAACATCTATCCACTTAGGATCAACCGTACCCATATTCACCTTATCTCTAACCGAACACCAAATCTGAGCAGAGAACTTACATTCGAAAAAAAGATGATCATGAGAGTCATTATTCTCGAAGCACAGTAAGCAGCACATCATATTCATGTTCTTTCTTCTAGACAAATCCCACTGTAAAATCTTATCCTGAGTCAACAGCTTCCTACGCATGATGAGCCACATAAGGAATGCATGCCGAGGTATACATTGAGAAAACCATACCACATTCACCCAATCCACTTCCGTCTCCCTAGATCTGATAGATTGCCACACACACGAAGACGAATGGTCATATATTTTGTCACCATCTTTCCAAAGAAATCTATCTCTACTATTCGGGTTAATCTGCAAGTTATCAAGTTGAATCAAAACTGGGAACAAGTCTCGCTAAGCCGTAGGCCACTTCCAAGATCCATTCGCCCAAACATCCTTGACCGAATCATGAAGAGAGAACCCAGCTGCATATATAATCCGAGGAGAAATGAAACTGGCCAACGGACCACACTCACACCAACGATCATACCACGCGGATGTCATCCCACCATCTCCTAGCTTTGACCAAACATGATATCTGATTACTGGACGTAACTGGAGAATTTTTCTCCAACTCCAGCAACACACCGAAGGAATTCTACACTCCCAAAAATTAGTATTCCTTAACCTGTTAGAGTATATCCATTGAACCCATAGAGAATCCCGCCTGGTAATAATGCTCCATACATGCGAAGCCATAAGAGCTTTATTAACATCTTGAATCCTTCGCAATCCAAGGCCTCCTTCATATTTCGGCTTACATATAGAATTCCATGAAACCTTAGTTTTCCCTCTTTGAAAGGAACCATCTTGCGACCACAAAAAATTCCTCATTTTGTTTTCTAACTCCTTGATAACCCTAGCCGGCAGAATTAACACAGAAGCCCAAAAAATATGCATAGAGGATAAAACAGATAATATAAGCTGAACTCTACCCGCAAAAGACAGGAGCCGATTCTTCCAATTTGAAATACGATTCTCCAATCTTTCAATTAAAATACTACAATCTTTGTATAAGAGCCTAGACGAAATCAACGGGACTCCCAAATACCTGACTGGCAATTCACCTTCCACAAAAGGAATAATTCCTAGAATAGCCCCCTTGACATGCTGCGGAACATTACAAAAGAAACTTGTACTCTTTTGAACATTCGGAGTCAACCCAGACATACGAGAGAATTGAGATAGAGCATTCATAATACATCTAGCCAATTTCACATCTCCTCTAGCAAACAGAAACAAATCATCCGCAAAGCAAAGATTGATAATGCGTTGACGTTGACACTTGTTGTGGAATCTGAAAGACGAATCAATAGAAGAGGCTTGTTGTAACTTACACGTCAAAACTTCCATAACCAAAGTGAATAAGTAAGGAGAAATAGGATCTCCTTGCCGGAGGCCACGTTTGCCCTTGAAGAAACCATGAACACTACCATTCACACAAATTGAATATGACGGAGTAGAAACGCAAAGCATAATCCACTTTATCATCATCATCTGGTTGAACCCGAAACCCAGTAACACATCTTCTAGAAAATTCCAATCAACAGTGTCATAAGCTTTTTGGATATCAACCTTAAACGCACACCTAGGAGGCCCATAATCTCTATGATAATTATGCATTAATTCCTGCGTAAGAAGAATATTGTCCGATATTTTCCTACCAGGAACAAAAGCTGATTGATTTATACTGACAATCTCATTAAGGCCAACCTTCAAACGATCAGATACAATCTTGCTAATACACTTGTAAATAACATTGCAACAAGCAATAGGACGAAAGTCCTTTACCGTAGCAGGGGTCGTCATTTTAGGCAAAAGAACAATAAGTGTATGATTAATCTCCTGAAGCAACCGTCTCGAAATAAAGAAATCCATAACGGCATTCGTAACATCAGTACCCACAATCGCCCAAGAACTCTTAAAAAAAGCCGCTGTGTACCCATCAGGACCTGGAGCTTTATCATTACCAATAGCAAACATAGCCGATTTGATCTCCTCCACTGTGATAGGACGAATCATACTATCAGCAACATTCTGACTCAGACGATTCGGAAAAATCTCCGGCGACAGATTCGAAGAGATATCACCTTCACACCCCAAAAACACTCATAATAATTGACAAAAGCATCTGGAACGGACTCACCTTCACAAAAAATCCCATTATTATCAGTTATACCTTCAATACGTGTTCGATGGTTTCTAGTTTTAAGCGACATATGAAAAAATTTAGAATTAGCATCCCCCGCTCGTAACCAAGCCACTTTAGATTTCTGCTTTAAAAAACGTTCCTCATCAAGGCACGCTTCTTGAAAAACTCGAGTAGCAATAACTTCTTCACGTCTAGCATTTTCATTGAACGGATCTCTCTCTACCTCCCTTTGTATAGCATCTAGCTTTCCACGTAATTCTTCTACCTTTTTATGAAGATTTCCCTGTTTGAATAAAAGAGATCTAAGAGGAGACTTTAGAGCACGAAGCTTTTTAACCAACCGAAACTGATGAACTCCCGTAATGGCCAGATCCCAATTACTCTTAACAACATCCAAAAAACCCGGTTTATGAACCAAGAAATTTGCAAACTTGAATGAACTGGCTTTTTTCTTTTCCATCTTGTTAATTCTAATAATGCACGGGCAATGGTCAGAGACACGATACGGTTGAAACATCGCAACCGCTTCCGGATAATCACTAACAAACTGAATATTTCCCATAGCCCTGTCGATCTTCTTTAATAACCCAACCCCTTTCTTCGGCTTTTGAGTCCACGTGAAATGGAACCCTATACTCTTAATATCCGCCACTTGAAGATGATTAACACACTCTTGAAACTCCCGCATACTAGTAGATATACCTGACGTCCCCATAGATTTATCTTCCAAATTCAAAGCGGAGTTAAAATCCCCCATAATAACCCATGGTTTATTATCTACCAGAATTTTGTGTCCAGCCAAGTGGCTCCACAGCTCTCTTCTAGTAACATAAAAATTATATGCATAAACAATCGAACAGAAAATAACCTTTTTATAACCTAATGTTCCAAGTAGCAAGACTAACCATCAGTACCAATAGGAGAAGGAGTGCTTGCCCCTTTAGTGTCTTTCGGTTTGTAGGAATCACCCACCAGAAAATCATTCATCTCGTTATATACTTCTGTCACCTCCTCATCATCAGAGTCCTCAAACCCATCCCCATTCGGCTGTTTACTACTTTGCCCTTCATCCGCTTCAGCCGAATTTAAAACATTAAATGGGTTTGTGGATTGAAAATTCGGGCCAACTGACTTAAGTTTCAAATCAGCTTTACGTATGTTAGAAATCGGTCTATACTCAAATTTTGGTTTCGGTTTAGGAATATTTATACCCGTTTTCCTGGCCACTTTCTTGTTTTGCACTTCCATATAGCCATCATCATCTACTCTAGGAATGACCTTAGTTTGAGACTTACCTTGATTACCGGGTAACTTACCACCATTCTGAAAAGCAGGTTTCGGATTCTTAGGACAAGAATCATTAGAGTGACCGAACACACAACATGTCGAGCATCCTAAAGGATTCCATTCGTATTCAACATACATCGTTTCCTTCATAAATCCATCACCATTCGGATTAGGGATAGCCATAGTAATTTTCTCTTTAAGCTCTTTGTCCGCTGTCACTTCAATAAGAGCACGTGCAAAGCTACTCCTACCCCAATTGTCCACACACATAGACGTAGTGTATGAGTCAAGCATTTTCAGTTCACCTATGGCTGTAGCAATCATACTAAGTCCGTCTTCCGTATATGCAGCAATCGGAACTTCATGAACTTTTACCCAAACTTGAACTTTCTTAACCTCCTTCTTCTCTAATTTTGTAGTTGGTGTCCACTCCTGAAGAAAAAAAGGTTGTGACCTAATAATCCATGGACCAGCAGCTAAAGCATCCAACATTCCTTTTTGGTTTTCGAACTTAAAAAAGAAAAATCCATTTGCGTTCATCATTGACTTCTGCAGTCCAAACTTTTTCCAGTTAATTTTAACAAAATAGTCAACCACAGGATACGCAATACGATCTCCCAAAAAGTATCCATACAATGTATTCGCTAACTTATCCTGAACTACCCGAACTGATTCCACCGGAAGAACAATATCACAATCCTCATGCTGCACCGAACAAGCAAGAGACCTGAAATTCACTTTTTGAACATTATGGTTTTTCACAGAATCCGCATAAGACTTAGGTTTGATCAAATCCGCACCCTTGTTACCAACTTCATCCGTAGCCGACTCTCCCTGATTCAGATTATCAACCATCACCGGCTCCGTAATCTTTATTAATTCATCAATTACATTGATTTTCTTTGGTTCCGATTGCATATTCTGAACAGTACCCCTACGAGGAAGACGAGTATTACCATCAATATTCAAAACCCTATTCGCAAACCCCTTATTCGAATTAGGAGGTTTCCCACGATCATGCACTTCTCTATCATTCGATTTGGGACGATCAGACAAATCAGGATCATCAACTCTCTCCATTAATCAAATAACCAATCAACCATGCACGCGAACAAACAAACACACCAGAAAACAACGAGCAAGAAATCAGAATACCCTAATCCTTTTAAAACCCTATTTTCAATCTACTACCCTTAATCGATTAAACCAGGGTTATCAATCTAGCTAAGTTAATCTCAGTTAACCGTAATCAATAGCACCAACTTAATAAATCAGGGTTTCGAATTGAGGAACAAGGCCGACGATTTGAAAGAAAACAGAAAAACCCTAGTTTTAGATCGATCCCTAATGCTAACGAGTTCGTTATAGAATTTTGTATAAACAAGATTCTAATCACAGACTGTTATGCATCAGATCACAAAGAAAAACCAAGAGTTCATGATGAGCAAAAAATCGCCAAAAAGGAAGGCATATTTTGTGCCTTAGTTGTATCGGAACTTATTTTCCAACAGGTCCGATACAAGCTAATGGGGGCGAAGATGAAGGATTATGTAAATGTGAGAAGGCTTCTAGGCGAATGGGATATTTATGGGTCTGAAATCCAAGATGGTGGTGGCTAATTTAGTAGTTTTGGTAGTTTGTCTTGTTTTTTCTAGAGGGTATTCTAGTTGTTTTTATTCCCTGTTGGTAGTTTCTTGTTTTGGCTCTTTGTTTACTTTCATGGGGCATGTCCTGTGATTGAACTAGTGTAGACTATCTACACTACTTGTTTTGTTTGGTTTGTGAATATATAGAATCACCGGGGTAACCCTTTACCCAAAAAAAACTTAAATTTTGACAAACTCTAAAAGCCATAGATTAGGATGAAGGCTCTCTGGGCGAATTGGGCGACCTGGGCATTCTCGTGAAACCCTATCTGATTCTTGCTCTTCCTAATTTCGATTGAGCGTGGTTATCATCTTAGGATTATCCAAGCGATCCTTAGAAGATAATCATTTGAAATCAGATTAGGATTTTGTTTTTAGGGTTTCGGTTTTCTTTGATTTCGGATTGTCGAAGGAGTGTGCGGCTGCTACTTAGGGTTCGGCAAACCATATTCAGCGGCTATCCATATTCAGTTTAGGGTTTCGGCAATTCATCGGCGCTATTTCTTCTTTGTTTTTCTGATTGGTTTGGGTGTTTCATCTAGGGTGTCGGCATTGTTTTCTGTGGCTGTTGTTATGGATGGTCAGAATGCAGATAACTCAGATGTTCTTTCAAGGAAGATCAGGAATATCGACGGGAAACTATTTGAGCCAAGACAAACATCCCTCATGGCGGCTAGGGTTTCTGAACTGAATAAGAAGGTAACCTTTATGCTACCATTGAAGGATGTTTTTTTTTTTGGGTAAAGGGTTACCCCGGTGATTCTATTAAAACAAACCGCAAAAAAGAACAAGTAGTGAGGATGTGTTCCACACTAATTCATATACAGGACATGCCCCGTATATGTAAACCAAAACAAAAACCAACAATTCTAAGACAACCCATAACCTAGCCTACATTACATCATGAAACAAAGTAGGCAAGACCAAACTCGAAAACCATAAAAAACGACTCCACCTCCATCATCAAATATGAAATTGCCACAAACCGGCAACCCCTTGACTCGAATCATAGCAAGTCTAGCCATTGGAACCCTTTGTGGAGGAGTTGCTTGCCCTTGCTCTAGAAGATGAAGGATGTGTTCCCGAAGTCATAAACTCATTAGTTTCATTGTAGACTTCAACGACCTCCTCCTCATCTGAATCCTGCTTATCATTAGTCTGCTTGGCCTTCTTCTCTAGACGACCCACATTACTATCTCCCTGACCACCATCATCGTCCACCATTGAATGATGTTGAACACGCTTATGGTCGTTCGGATTCTCCTAATCAGCAATATGCTAAGGTTTTTGATAAACGTAAAGTAGCTTTTGTGCTTCCATTGAATGATGTTAGTCCTAGCTCCCGAGTTAATTCTCAACATCAATCGTACGCTAATGTTGTGTCAAACAAACAAGCTGATCAGGGAGGTGTTAAGGAGGATTTTGGTTCGACAAATCAAAATCAAAATCAGAATGTTGACAACTCAGCAATGAATGCTAATGAGTCGGCTGATCATGTCCCTAATATTAATTTTCGATTTTTAAAGTCGGATGTCTCCTTGGATGGAGTGGATGTTGTCCTACCAATCGATTATGTTCGTCAGGTTAACAACAGGTTAGAGAATACTCTTTATGGTTACTTCCTATGGGATAGAATTGCTTATCAGGTTGTTGAATATTTTGTGAGAACAAATTGGAAGAAACATGGTCTTCAGAAAACTATGATGAACTCGAATGGGTTTTTCTTCTTCAAGTTTGAAGACAGAAAGGGTATGAATAACGTGCTTGAAGGGGGTCCGTGGCTGATTCGGAATAAACCACTTTTTCTCAACACTTGGTCCCCTACAAGTACTCTTAAAAAAGAAGATATTAAAAAGGTTGCGGTTTGGGTTAAATTGCTTGAGATTCCTATAGTGGCGTATACTGATGATGGATTAAGCATGCTGGCATCTAAAATTGGTTCACCTTTGCGGTTGGATTCGTATACAATTGATATGTGTAACGAGGCTTGGGGAAGGAGCAGCTATGCTAGGGCTCTCATTGAAATATCTGATGAACATGATTTTACAGAGGTTCTAACCATGGCAATTCCTGAGTTGGATGAGAACAAGTATGTCAATGAGACTATTCGTGTGGAATATGAATGGAAACCACCGAGATGTGCCCACTATTGTGTATTTGGGCACAATTCTGAGGAGTGTCCAAAATGCATTCGACCGACAGTGAAACCTCCTACAAACAGTCCGAAAGTAGATGAGGATGGTTATACGAAAGTTAAGACAAAGAAGAATGTAAAGAAGAGCGGTTTTCAAGTTAACAATCAAAAGCCCAAGTTTGAATATAGACCTGTGGATAAAAAGAAAAAGGCAGTTAGTTCTTCCTCTGTGAATGCAAGGTCCACTAGTTCATCCAAGGTTCAAACACACAATTCGTTTAGTGCTCTTGGTTTCGTTGGGGGGAATGGGGGTTCCTCCCAGGGGAGATATAAAGGGGGACGTGAGCTAAATGAGGAGTCTGACGACGACGAGGTTGAGGTTGTATATGATGAAACGAATGAGTTTATGACATCGGGTACACATCCTTCGTCTTCCAGTACAGGGGCAAGCACCTCTCACATAAAGTCCAATGGATAGGTGGCTTCTGTTTCATCCTAAGGGGCTGCCGGCTGGTAGCAATTTCATTTTTGATGATGGCGGTTGACGTCATTGTTTGTTTGATTTTTTCGTTTGTCTACTAGTTAGTAATCATCATGATTGTAGTAGGATAGATTGAGTTGGTTTGTTGGTTTGTTTTGCTCTTTGCTTACATATATGGGGCACGTCCTGTATATGAACTAGTGGGGAACTCATCCTCACTACTTGTACTTATTTGGCGGTTGTCTATAATAGAATCACCGGGGTAACCCTTTACCCAAAAAAACTTAAATTTTGACATCTAAACTGATTAGGCAACATTATTAGACATGTTAAGGCATATAATACTTGTCATAGGACTAGTTAAGCGGTCCGAACGCGTTTTACACGAACGACACGTTAAAGTAGCGTAAGCTACCTAAACGGGTCGTAATGGGTCGTAAGCACTTAGGATAGGTTTCGATTTACAATGTAGGCTTTGTTAAACCATATTACATGAGTTCCTATACTCATTTGGTTTACGAAACCTCATTCTATCCGATCTTCCGATTTAGGTCTGGTTTATTAACATAGTTACTTATATTAGGTGCCGTTTGATTCCGTGATCTCTCTAGCTTTGCTTGGTTGTTATTCAAGACTTCTAAGCATTCTCAAGTGAGTACATAGTCCCCTCTTTTACTGTTTTCAAACATTTTTGGGTGAAACACATGTGCCTACTTGTTACTTTCGTGTTTTTCATGCTTTTATAACATATACTTGTTATGTTCATTAGAACACATATAGTACATGATTTCTTCTATGTTTTTGCTATGTATGTTTTGTTAACATGCTAGCACATTGATTTCATATATTATATTTTGTTGCATATGTTCACGCAGCATATGGACACATTGTTTTACACTTCTACTTTGTATGTTCATTTAGCATATTTAGTACATTATTTTCATATAACATGCTTACATTTGGTATAACATTTGGTTTGTTTAACGGCTCAAAAATACGTTCATTAACACCGATCATGCCGCTCGGTAGTAGGTAGTGGTACCATAGGAATTGACAACTCCCATTCTTGAAATCCTAGGTTTGTTTGGGTGGAAGGAATGACCGAATCCGAATTCAGAATTTAGATGAACTTTTAACTTGTTAAGGGCTTGTCGCCTCAGTCTCAAGGCTTGAATGTATACGTTAGAACATTACCGCGTAGATGTTTGTATCAATAAAGCATTAATTTCACAAAACATAAATGTAGGTCCCTGAATCCCGTTGGATCTTAACAAGACAGATAATCTATCAAGGGTGCGGAATCCCCTTGATTGATCTTCGAACCCAGAAACAAGAATAAGTAGAAGAACAAGAACTCGAACACACAAACACACAAACTTCCAAACTGATCTTCTGTGATTATCAAACCCTTAGTAGTGTTTTACAATCACTAAGATCTACAAGAACCTAAACAGCCGATTTCTGTTTTGTTCTTAAGCTCTCACACTTGAATGCTCTCTCAAGTTGTCTAAAGTGTCTCTAGTGTCTCATGTGTCTAACCCTAAACATGTAGCAGGAGGGTGTTTATATACTACAACCTCCCATACACGAATTGGGCTCTGGCCCGTATACAATTACATAATAAATTCGGACCTAATAAACTTCATACAAACTTGGACTTGATTGGGCTTGATAATCTCGAAATCTTTAAGTCTTCATAGTCCAATCTACTGTTTAATATCCAAAGACCAATCCACAGCTGTTGTCACATAACATGCACCAACAAACTCCCCCTTGACAATAGCTTGCAAAGGAAACTTTAGTCTTCAGAATCTCACAGTCTTTGGTCTTTGGATAGCGTCAGCTTCAACATGAATTCTGTCTTTGTCAGCAACATCTTTGTCAGCAATCTTTGTCAGCAACAGACTCCCCCTAAGCTGATGCATCCAATCACCAAATCTTCCAAGTTTTGATTCAGCATTCAATGTAAGACTTCACAGCATCCACTCTGCATTGTAGAAGGAGGATTCTACCAAGCAGCAACAAACTCCTCCTCTCTTCACAGCAACTTCTCATCAACAGACTGCTTCAATCTGTATACTATAAAACAACATCTCGAGAAACCATAAGAATTTTTCAACATAGTTAAAGAATTATTATTGTACAAGAGATAGTTAAACTGTATCAGATTAAGCATTTTCAAATAAAGCACCAACACGCACAAATTTTAACAAACACCTTATAACCAGCATGAATTAAAAATTTTTGAACCCACTTTCTAACACAGTCTCCCCCTTTTGGTAACAACTCCTCCAAGAATAACAGTTTTCCGTACATTAAGAATTTTAACAGAAAAAGACACTATTTTTGGATTTTTATATATTCAAATGTAAAGACTGAAAGCAGTAAATAAATATTTACAGACATTCTTTTTGCGAGTTTCGAGGGTAAGAGAATCATATAAGTGTACGGTCATGTCAAAACGCTCTTGTTGTTCTTTTAGTTAACATTTAGATAAGCATCCTATAACGATTATCGGTATTGCTGTCCACATAAGCTCAACTTATCATATGTAATCATGGCGAGGGGATACGTTAAGGTATGATTTATACTTACCGACCGGTGTTCATCCACATCACGACACATTCCCGTATCAAGGTATGCACGAGGGTTCATCTTACCGGTGAGTATACCGATTATCATCTGTTTGACCGTATAAGATGTGAGAAACTCACTTATTTTGATTGAAAACAAGCCCTATGTGATAGAATCACTTATTGATGAGGAACTTGATTTTCAGATGCATGAGGGCACAGGAGCAAGTCCGTGAACAGGTCAGTACTTTCGTACAGCAGAGAGACGAACTTGACTCCCGGATAAATTGTGATATTTTATCACTTATTTTGGGGACATGTGATTGTTGATCACTTATTGAGGTCGAATGCAATATGTACACGTATGTATGATATCATGGAAGATCTAGACTTGCGTCCCCGTTATTTTTCGGTAAAAGATACAACCATGATACCCAGATGATAAGCAGCATAAAGACCGAATATTTCAGAACCTCGGCAATCTCTCAAACGAAATTTCGGTACTAAGACCATAGGCCAATGAATGGTTCCCACCTGGTCTTCAGTCGATTTAAGTTTATATCACCCTGCACACTTTACAATGATTGTGAGCCTACCGATACATCTTATATAGAGCTGCTTAGCACATTTCGTTTAAGGTTTAAAGAGGTTTAGACAGACCACTGATGTACTATCATTTTCTCTTTTGCTCGCCAGGAAACTCATTTTTGCTTTTCTATTGTTTTTGTGTTTTTGAAATTTTTCGATGTTTTTGTATTTTTGATTTTTTAAGAAAAACAGTAAACTATTTACAAAAATTCTTATGAAAAACCAGTTATTCAGGATTCCTCATCCCATTGAGTTCGACTAAGTGTTCAAAGCGAGCTCGATCAAAAGCTTTTGTGTAAAGATCAGCAAGGTTATCTTCTGTGTCGACTCGGTGCAATTCAATTAATCGTTTTTCAGCACAATCCCGTATAAAGTGATGACGTATGTCAATGTGTTTAGTTCTACTGTGCTTTACGGGATTGTTTGTGATTGATATAGTGGCATTATTATCTATCATAATAGGAGTACGAGTGAAATCCAAACCGTAATCGCGCATCTGCTGTTGGATCCAGAGAACCTGAGAGCAACAGCTACCCGCAGCAATATATTCAGCTTCACATGTAGAGGTAGACACACAGGATTGCTTCTTGCATTGCCAAGACACGATCCTGCCTCCTAAGAACTGACAACCACCTGTTGTAGACTTTCTGTTTGATTTGCATCCTCCAAAGTCTGAATCAGTGTAAGCAACGAACCTCAAATCACTATCAGCTGGATACCACAACCCAAGTTTAGGTTTCCCCTTCAAGTAACGAAGAATCCGCTTCACTGCTTTCATATGTGACTCCTTTGGATTTGCCTGATATCTGGCACACAAGCATACGGCAAACATGATGTCGGGTCTTGAAGCAGTCAAGTACATTAGAGAACCAATCATCGCCCTGTATTGAGTTGGATCAACATCTTCAGTGCTTTCATGATCTGGGCCGAGATTGTGGTTTTCACAGATGGGTGTGTTGAAAGTAGAGCAATCATTCATTTTGAATCGAGTCAAAATGTCATACACATACTTTGTTTGATGTATAAACATCCCATCCTCCTTCTGTTCAACTTGTAATCCCAGAAAGTAAGACAGCTCACCCATAGCACTCATTTCAAACTTGCTCTTCATCACCTGTTCAAATTCCTTACACATGTTTTCGTCAGATGACCCAAAGATGATGTCATCCACGTATACCTGTACTAGCAGAAAATCTTCCTTCTTTCTCTTAATGAACAGTGTACCGTCAATCTGACCTCTTTCAAAACCATTCTTGACCAGATGTGTAGACAGTGTCTCGTACCATGCCCTGGGAGCTTGATGTAACCCATACAAAGCCTTATCAAGTTTGTACACTCGATCTGGATAGTCTGGATCAACGAACCCATCTGGTTGTGAGACATACACCACTTCTTGGACTTTTCCGTAAAGAAATGCACTCTTCACGTCTAGTTGATAAACTTTGAATCCCTTGAATGAAGCAAAAGCCAGAAACAACCGAATTGCCTCCAACCTCGCCACTGGTGCAAACACCTCATTGTAATCAATCCCCTCTTGCTGATTAAAGCCTTTGACAACCAACCGAGCTTTGTTGCGTGTGACAATACCTCTTTCATCTTTCTTGCACCTAAATACCCATTTAGTGCCAATCTCTCTCTCACCTTTTGGAAGGTCCACCAATTCCCAAACCTTCAACTTAGCAAACTGGGCCAATTCCTCTTGCATAGCTTCAACCCATGAATTGTCTTTAAGAGCCATATGAATGTTCTTCGGCTCCTCTTGGGAAATAAAGCAACTATACAAGCACTCGTTCACTATCCCAGTCTTCTCAATCGAAACAAATAATCCAGAATTTTCTGCTATGCTTCTTCTCGTCTGAACACCTACAGTAGGATCTCCTAGTATCATATCAACCGGATGATCTCTATTTGCTCGTGTAGTAGCAACAGCATCGACTTCTAGATTATCACCCAGATTTGATCCAACCTCCCCCTGAATATTCTGATTTGCAAACGGATTAATGAAATCCTCCCCCTGGTTGGGTTCAGAGTCACTATCGCTTGAATCAGGATTAGTAGCACCTTGGGAAGTTTCCGGAGCATCTGACATATCTACATTCGATCTAGGCATAAATTCACCTTCATCGTCTTCACTTATCACTGTTTGAATCAGCTGAGAAGCATCTGCATCAGAAACCTCAGGAATATTAAATGATTTAAACACACTGTCATAATCATATAATATAGCAGGACCAGTCGTTGATTGTTGAGGTTTGTAAGAAGTAATTTCTACATTGAAAACAATCTCAATTTTACCAGTTTTTAGATTAAAAACCCTTTTATTCGGTGTGCCAGGCACGTAGCCTAGAAAGTAGCCTTCATCTGCCACCTCACCGAATTTTTGTTTATCTTTGTTTCGCACAATCGTGCAGGGTAATCCAAATGGTTCAAAGCCTGTTAAGTTTGGTTTTTCATTAAACATTAACTCATGACAAGTTTTGTTAAAACGTTTAACGGTCAAAACTTTGTTTAGGACGTAGCAAGCTGTATTCACAGCTTCTCCCCAGAAAAGAACTGGTAGCTTTGAATCTGAAAGCATCGTCCTAGCGGCTTCAATCAACGTCCTGTTTTTCCTCTCAGCGACTCCATTTTGCTGAGGAGTGTAAGGAGCGGAATATTGATGTTCAATTCCCTTTCGAAGACAGTAGAGATCCAGAACTCGATTTTTGAACTCCGTGCCATTATCACTCCTTATCCTCTTGATCCTTGCCTCATGGACGTTTTCCAATTTTGTAAAAAGATCTATCAACATCTCTGCTGTCTCATCTTTTGTACCTAAAAAGAAAACCCATGAATAACGTGAGTAATCATCAGTGACAACAAGACAATAGTACTTTCCACCTATGCTCCTCACGTTCACTGGACCGAATAAATCCATGTGAAGTAAATCATAAGGGGCATTAATGGAATTTACTGTTTTAGACTTATGAGGTTTCTTGTGTTGTTTTCCCTTTTGGCATGGAAGACATTTATCTTCCACTTGAAACCTCAGCAATGGAACCCCTTTCACTAGCTCATTTTTAATAATGTAATTCATTTTGCGGTAGTGAATGTGAGCCAAGCGTCTGTGCCACAACATTGATTCAGCTTCAGATGCTTTTGACAGTAAACACGCCACCGCAGCAGTTGGATCCTTGGCACCCATGTCCATGACATAAGTATCATTTTTCCTTGGTGCACGCATAACTATCCAATCGTCCGGAATGACCAAACCCGGTTTCAACACCAATGCCTCAGTATTTGTAAAATGGACCGAGTGACCTTTGTCGCAGACTTGTGACACGCTCATCAGATTGTGTTTAAGCTGCTCAACATAGTTCACTTTGTCCAAAGTGATCTTCCCATTCGTCACTTTTCCTCGTCCAGTAATCTTACCACCTTTAGCACCAGCAAAATTTACATGTCCACCATCAAATTCTTCAAATTCAGAAAACAACCTCGCGTCCCCCGTCATGTGCCTGGAGCAGCCACTATCAACATACCATAAGTTGATAATCCTCCTTAGCAGCTCCTGCACACACCAACCGAAAGATTAGTTAGATTGGGGGACCCAAGCCTTAATGGTCTTGGGTCTTCCAGATTCATCAACTACAGGAACATCCATCCAGTATCCATCACTCCTAGCTGGAGTCTTAGATCTTGGGCCTGTTGATGGAAATGGGGCATGATTTCCATAAGGTCTCTGGTCTTGAGGGTACCTATTTGTGTTTGGACTATGTGACCTTTGAAAATTTTGATTTTGATTCCAAGAACCTTGACTGTAATTTCTAAAGCCATTGTTATAAAAAGTTCGACCACCATTATTTTGGTATCGATTTTGATATTGACCTTGACTTCTGAAATTATTTGAATTTTGATTATTCATTTTTGGTGTGTTACTTCTAGGTCTTTCATATCTGCCTGATGTAGATTCAGGCTGAAATCTTGGTTGATTTCTTTGGAAACGAGGAACTTGTGAAGTTCCTTTTTCAGCCTTATCTACACCACCAGCAACACCCGATTGTTGCTTTGGAGCAGATTTCTTTGGAGAATTTGAGACTTTCTCCTCATTATCACCTTGCTTCTCAGGTGATTTCCCTCTTTGTTTCTCACTAACTTGTGCTTCAACCTTTTTGTTAGGACAGCAGCTAGCTACATGTCCCTTTGTGTGACATTTGAAGCACGATCTCTTTGTCGAAGACTTCTTAGTTGAAGCCTTTGAACTAGATTCTGGTTTTGATGATGATGCCTTGGAAGGATCTTGCTCAGTTTGCTTAATTTCAGATTTTTCTATGTTTTTGTTTCTAGCAAACTCTACATTTGATACCTTTTCAATAATAGCTGTTTCGGTTTTCATATCACTTCCTTGAACAAAATTAACCTTTTTAACAAAAGTTTGATTATTGTTTTTAGAAGGTGTATTTTTCTTTTTCAAAACAGGTTTACTGTTATTTTCCTTCTTAGCATCATTATCTTCAAACACATCACCTTGACTGGATGTGAAACTACTTGGTGATGTTGACAGACAGTCTGTAAGCTCATCCTCATCAGGTAGGAAAGAATAGTCATGACTAAGAGGATGTGGGACTTCATTAAAGCCCTGGAACCCCACACTTGTCTTGTCATTACTCTTCTTTAACCCACCCATCATATGTTTCATAACAAAAGTAGAATCTCTGAATTGACCTAACTTCTTTTCAAGTTCAACAATTTTAAGTTGTGAATCTGACAACTCTTTGTTTTTATCAGAAATCTCTTTTGTTTTCTCAGCCATCATGTCATGAGCTAAGTCTATGACTTGAAGTTTTTCATTTAATTTGCAAGTTAAAGCATCAATTTCAGCTTCATAGCCTTTTATCTTTTTCAAATATGATGACTCGTTTCTTTTAGCAAAGAAATTTGACTCTTTTACGTTAGACATTTCGCTCACGAGACTTTTGTTTTGAGTTGACAATTTGTCAACTTCACCCTGTAGTTCACGACACTTTAAGCAAACAGAAGTGGCAGAGTTACTTACCTCTCCTGTTGATTTGTCTGAGTTGGCCATGAGAGCAGCAAGTTGAGCTTCCATTCTTTTGATGATTTCATCTTTCTGATCAGCTTCCATTTCATGCTCAGACTCTGGCTTTTCCTTTTCAGCATCTGTTGTCTGATCAGCCTTATCTTCCTCAACTTCACTCTTCTTCTCAACTTTAGCCTCATCTACTGCAGCTTCACCATCATTTACTGGAGTGATCTCTGCCATGAATGCTTGAGTGACATTCTCTTCATTTTCTAAGTGAATGCTCCAGTCATATGAGCCTTCTCTTGCAGTAGATATCAACGCCCTTGAGTTAGAGTTAGAGTTGTTTGATGCATTCCGATTGTTTGAACTTTGATTCGTATTCTCATGCTTTTGTTTTTGACATTCCCTAGCAAAATGACCATAACTCTGACAGTTAAAGCACCTGACTTTGGTCTTGTCAAAACCTACGCTCTTTCCTACAAACTTCCTTCCAGTTCTGTTCATGAACCTCTTCACACGTCTCGAAATCATGGCCATCTGCCATTGCAGATCCATCTCTTCTAGATCATCAGGATCAATCTGATCATAATCTTCATCTAAAGTGGCAGGATCAGATATTTTCCCTTGAATGTAGTTCTCATAAGACGCAACAAAAGAAGCAAGTAGAGCAAGATGTTCTTCAGCAGACTTCACACTCATAGGCATTGACTTTGCACTACTACTTTGCTTTGAAGTTGATGTTCTCTTGACTCCTGTTGATCCTCCTGCAGCAGCTACAAAACACACATCACCATCCTGATTCACCATAACCTGCTCATTTTCACATGATAAAAACGCAGTAGCAGAGTCGCTAGAAGCGTTGTGAGATGAAGAAGATGTAAGCCCATTGTAAACCGCCGGATCTTGAACCTGATCATATCCAGTATCTTTCTTCTTCATGCTGAGCTCATAAGCCCTCAACTTTCCTACCACCTCTTCAAGCTCTTTTGTTTCATAATCTGCTTCACCCTTGATCATAAGAGTGTAGATATCCCACTTAGTAGGCAAAGCATCTAGCAGCTTGTCATTCTTCTCTACGTCAGAATAGCAATCGATCTCATAATTGTCCATTTCTGACATCAGATGGTAGTAACGAGTGATGACGTCTTCAAGTGACTCATGCTTCATGTACTTGAAAACAGCAAACTGCTTCTTCAGTAGATCAATCTTGTTCTTCTTGACATCAGCATTTCCAGCGTATCTTTTCTCCAAAGCATCCCACATATCCTTTGAGTTAGTGTACTTTTTGAAGGTATGTTTGATGCTATCAGGTAACGACATTTTGATTGCAGCCAAGGCTCTCTTTTCAGCCTCATACATCTTTTTATCATTATCTTGCATGTTCACATATTCTGTTCTACGTGGTCTGCCCTCAAAGTCGTGTGTAGGATTCACGTACCCATCTTCGATGCATATCCACATGCGCGTATCCTGATATTCAATGAAGGATTGGAAACGATCCTTCCATGTCAAATAATTCTCCACCTTCATCATCTTAGGTGGTTTGTTAGTAGTGCCAACCTCATGCTCCATTCTCAAAAGCTCATTCAAACTAGACATGTTCGACATTTTTAACGTTGCAGACTGTTAAAACCGTACAAAATTTTTCGAACACAGTGGTTACCAAATTACACCGTTAGAATCGTCTCGAAAAGACGAATCCAATGATATCTAATGTCAAAAACCGAATTCGGGATTTCCCAGAGTCTTTTTTTTTTTTTTTTTTTCGTAAAAATCCCACGAATTCAACGGTGCAAACGGCTTCTTCAGATGTGCTACAGATCGTTCTCTAAACTCGAAACACTGAAAATTCCTACGCTTGCCTTTCGAAATTCCACCACTTGTGAATCACACAAGATAGGATCGCACAAGACCCTTTGAAACGCACAAGGACTTCTGGATTGCACAATCCACCAACTTTGGGCTAAACAGTCACTTTAACGGGCCTGGGCCTGGTCGCACAAGTTACTGATTCGCACAAGCTGACTTCAGGTCGCACAAGAGTAATCCTGGTCGCACAAGAGCTCCAAGCGCACAAGATCTTCAAACGTACAAGATCTTCAAACGCACAAGCTGAAAGCGTACAAGATATCAAATTTTGAATATCAGATGATCGCACAAGATCTGATTGGGCCACCCAGCCACCCAATCCCGAAATTGCAGCAGCTGACAACACGAAATCTGCTTCCTTTTTGAAACTTTCCAAGCAAAGTCTCAATCAGCACTTCTTTCCATACACGAAATCCAAGCAAAGCTTCTACAAACACGAAAAATAGTCAAACCAATAATCAAAACAGATCAAAACACACAAATTTAAACTGTTCTTCTGTGATTATCAAACTCTTAGAAGTGTTTTACAATCACTAAGATCTACAAGAACCTAAACAGCCGATTTCTGTTTTGTTCTTAAGCTCTCACACTTGAATGCTCTCTCAAGTTGTCTAAAGTGTCTCTAGTGTCTCATGTGTCTAACCCTAAACATGTAGCAGGAGGGTGTTTATATACTACAACCTCCCATACACGAATTGGGCTCTGGCCCGTATACAATTACATAATAAATTCGGACCTAATAAACTTCATACAAACTTGGACTTGATTGGGCTTGATAATCTCGAAATCTTTAAGTCTTCATAGTCCAATCTACTGTTTAATATCCAAAGACCAATCCACAGCTGTTGTCACATAACATGCACCAACAAACTCCCCCTTGACAATAGCTTGCAAAGGAAACTTTAGTCTTCAGAATCTCACAGTCTTTGGTCTTTGGATAGCGTCAGCTTCAACATGAATTCTGTCTTTGTCAGCAACATCTTTGTCAGCAATCTTTGTCAGCAACAATAACTTTTGATTTAAATTATGATTTATTCAAATGCATTGTTTTGTACATTTTACATATGGTTTGAGTAGATATTTTTATTTATTTTTCCATACATGACATTTGATTATACATGAACATTTTTACATTGGTGGTTTCTTTGGGTAAGTGATTTAAATAACGAGGCGTGTGTAATATGATAAAAGCATGGTGGATACACCGCTGGTACTTCCTATATATAAGTGATTTTATGATATTACATATCGTAGCGTTATTTATACCATTTCAATTTAGACATATTACATTTTACACAAATAACATATTTTATACAAACTCATTTTTACTTGGTTATTTATTTATCTATGCATTATTCTTTTATATCATCTGATTTCTTATAAATTTTGTATGAGTTATAAAAGAAAACCTTTTACAAGGTTCATGACTAACTTTTGTTAAACATTTTCTTTAAACTTACAAGTCATGAATCCTATTTTAATAAAACCTATGTATCTCACGGGCATTTTTATGCTGACGTTTTTCACATGTGTTTCAGGTGCTGTTATTAGATGATCATGATGCAAACACAGGATTGGACGAGGGCCTTAGTGACAATAAAAGATGCAAGACTAGTTAATTATGTTATGTTTCTTTGTTTTTAAGACATTGTAACCTCTTTTAATTCAATAAAATAAAACTTCAATTTCCATGTGTTATGAAACAATGATTCTGTATAACCTGAGTATGAAATAAACCCTAGTTCTCTCTCTCTAATGGAGAAAAACGCCCCCCTTTCTACATGGACCTAAAATTCGTGTTACTTGATGATCGTAGGGATTGTTTGTGTGATTCGATTCTCATGAATTCTGATTTACCCTTACAATTCAGTATTATCATTCTATGATTCGTTTTTTAGTGATTAGGGTTACGTTTTTTCTTCTCTACACTTGGCTGCCATTTGGTATTTTAGTTTTGTTGATAATCGGGTTTGGGTTCACAAAGAGAGATTGTGTTTACTGCATCTACGAGGGTTGCTGCTTAGTTGTCTTCGTCTGATTCTTCCTTTCTTGATCGAATTTGTGTCTGACGGCTGCTAGGGTTTCTCGGGTTTCTGTTGTCTGGTTCAGCCATCATACATTTTCTGTTTTAAGTTGTTGATTGTTGGCCGACATCTCTAAGGAAATCAGTTTCGTACAAGATACCATTCTGATCAGCTTAGGGGTTGACGCAAGTTGAAGCTTTGGCGAATCAGTTCCTAGTCCATTCTGATCTAGGGTTTCGGCTGGTTGTTCTTTTGAGTCTTTAATTGTGACTGTTGTTATGGATGATCAAAATGCAGAAAACTCAAATGTGTTTGCGAGAAAGATTAAGAATATTGACGGAAAGCTATTTGAGCCTAGACAAACGTTAAATATGGCGGCTAGGGTTTCTGAATTGCCGCATAAGAAGGTATGTTTTATGCTACCGCTAAATGATACTGATCACGCTATTGGCTGTTCTGATTCTCCTAATCAGAATTATGCGAAGGTTTTTGATAAACGAAAGGTAGCTTTTGTGCTACCTCTTAATGATGTGAGTTCTGTTTCCCGAGTTCAAAGTCTGAAACAGGGTGATAATACTAAAACCCAGCATCAATCCTATGCGGATGTGATCCTAAACAATCAGACCGAGCAAGGAGGTGCTAAGATGGGGGTTGGTTCAAATCAGATTCCGAATGGTGAGAATTCAGCTAGTAATGCCAATGGTTTGGATGCTAAAGTTCCTAAATAAACTTTCGTTCACTAAAATCAGATGTCTCTTTGGATGGGGTGGATGTAGTACTACCGATTGATTCTGTTCGCCAGGTAAAGGACAGATTATCTAATACTCTTTATGGTTACTTCCTGGGGGATAGAATTGCTTATCCGGTTGTTGAATATTTTGTGAAAACAAATTGGAAAAAATATGGTTTTCAGAAAATTATGATGAATTCGAATGGGTTTTTCTTCTTCAAATTTGAAGATAGACAGGGTATGAATAATGTACTTGAAGGGGGTCCTTGGCTGATTCGGAACAAACCTCTTTTTCTTAACACTTGGTCCCCTACTACTACCCTTAGAAAGGAAGATATCAAGAAAGTTGCAGTTTGGGTAAAATTGCATGATGTTCCTCTTGCAGCTTACACTGATGATGGTTTGAGCATGTTGGCCTCAAAAATTGGTTCTCCTTTGTTGCTTGATTCTTATACAGCTTCTATGTGTTCTGAAAATTGGGGTAGGAGTTCTTTTGCAAGGGCTCTTATTGAAGTTTCAGCTGATCATGGATTTAAGGAGGTGATATCTATGGCTATTCCTGATTTGGATGGTGAAGCTTATGTTACGGAAAAGGTTAAGGTGGAGTATGAGTGGAAGCTTCCGAGATGTGCTCATTGTTGTGTCTTTGGTCATGATAGTGGTGATTGTCCTAAACAGGTTGGTCCTACTCCTAACCCCCATCCTAAAGCACCTATAGTAGATGGGGATGGTTACACTGAGGTTACGAATAGGAAAGCGGGTAGGAAAAGTGGGGTTCCGGTTAATACTCAAAAACCAAAATTTGAATATAGACCGTTGAATTACAAGAATATGGTTGGGAATACATCTTCTTCTACTAATATGAAGGGTGGAAAAGGTTCAATTCAGACTCACAACCCTTTTAGTGCGCTTAACTCTGGAACAAATAGAACAATGGGGCAGCATAGTAGTGAAGATCCGGATGATGATGAAGTTGAGGTAGTGTATGATGAAACTTTGGGCGTTCGGAAGCCGGAAAATCCAGGGGCAAGCACCTCTACTACAAAGTTCTCCAATGGATAGTCTAATTTTGGTTCGTGTGAAGGGGCTGACAGTTTGTGGCAACTTCATATTTGATGATGGCGGATGAGGGTTTATTTTGTTTTGGTTTGTCGTGTCTACTTCATATCTTTTCATGATGTATAGTAGGCTAGGTTATGGGGTGTCGTAGTTTGTTTGGTTTACATATATGGGGCATGTCCTGTATATGAACTAGTGGGGAACACATTCTCACTACTTGTACTTAATTGCGGTTGTTTTTAATAGAATCACCGGGGTAACCCTTTACCCAAAAAAAACAATGATTCTGTTACAACACTCCCCGAAGATTCCGCCGCGATTTGTTGTTTTACGCGGTCGGGGTGTGACAGAAGAGTTGGTATCAGAGCTCATGGTTATAGAGAATTAGGTTATTAGTAATGCTTTGACCTAGTCTATAACCTTTCAAAAAAAAACCCTTGCTCTCTCTCCTTTGGCGATTTTTCGATCATCATGAAACTCCTGTTTTTCTTTGTGATCTGATGTATAACAGTCTGTGATTAGAGTTTTGATCCTTCAAAATTCTATAACGAACTCGTTAGCATTAGGGATCGATCCAAAAATAGGGTTTTTTCTGTTTTTTCTTCAATCGCCGCCCTAATCTTCAATTCGAAACTCTGATTTATTAAGCTGGTTGTTATTGATTGCGGTTAACTGAGTGTAACTTAGCTAGATTGATACGTTGGTTTAATCGATTAAGGGTTCAGGACTGATATCAGGGTTTAAAGGATTAGGGTTTTCTGTGTTTTCTTCTTCGTTGCTTCCTGGGGTTTTCGGTTGTTAGTGTGCATGGTTGTTAGGTTTCTTGATCATGGAGAGAGTTGTTGATTCTGATATGAATGATCGTCCCAAAACGGATGGTATAGAAGTGCATGATCGTGGGAAACCTCCTAATTCGAACAAGGGTTTTGCGAATAGGATTTTGAATATTGATGGTAATGCTCGACTCCCTCGTAGGGGTACTGTTCAGAATATGCAATCGGAACCAAAGAAAATCAATGTCATTGATGAGTTAATAAAGATAACGGAGCCGGTAATGGATGTTAATTTGAAATCTGATCTGAATCAGGGTGGGCCGAGTTTAGTTGATGGCTGCGAACAGGGCGAGGATAATCTGATTAAACCTATGTCTTATGCGGACTCGGTGAAAAATCAGAAAATCCAGAAAGTTAATTTCAGGTCCCTTGCGAGTTTTTTGCAACACGAAGATTGTGATATTGTTCTTCCGGTTGAATCGGTTCGGGTAGTTCAGGATAAGTTAGCGAATACATTGTATGGGTACTTTTTAGGAGATCGTATTGCGTATCCTGTGGTTGATTATTTTGTGAAAAATAACTGGAAAAAGTTTGGTTTACAGAAGTCGATGATGAATGCAAATGGCTTCTTCTTCTTTAAGTTCGAAGATCAAAAAGGTATGTTGGATGTTCTAGCTTCTGGTCCATGGATTATTCGGTCACAACCATTCTTTCTTCAGGAATGGACGCCTACTACTAAGCTAGAGAAGAAGGAGGTTAATAAAGTTCAACTATGGGTAAAAGTCCATGAAGTTCCGATTGCTGCTTACACGGAGGACGGACTTAGTATGATTGCTACTGCCATTGGTGATCCAAAACTGCTTGACTCATACACAACGTCTATGTGTGTGGATAATTGGGGGTAGAAGTAGTTTTGCACGTGCTCTTATTGAAGTGTCAGCGGATAAAGAACTTAAAGAGAAAATCACTATGGCTATTCCAAATCCGAACGGTGAGGATTTTATCAAGGAAACGATGTATGTTGAATACGAATGGGATCCTCTAAGGTGCTCGACTTGTTGTGTTTTCGGTCATTCTAATGATTCATGCCCAAAAAATCCAAGGAAACATGCTCCTCAGAAAGGTGTTCGGCATCCTGGTAATCAAGTTAAATCTCAAACTAAGACGACTCCTAGAGTTGATGAGGACGGCTATATGGAAGTGCAAAGCAAGAAGGTAGCTAGGAAACCGGGTATTTATATTCCTAAACCAAAACAAAAGTTTGAGTATAGGCCGATTACCAATAAACATAAACCGGTTTTAAATGTTAAGTCGGCTGGTCCTAATTTTCAGTCGACGAACCCATTTAATGTTTTAAATTCAGTTGATGAGGATGTAGGACAGAGTAGTAAAGGCCCGAGTGGTGATGGTTTTGAAGACTCCGATGATGAGGAGGTGATGGAAGTTTATAATGAAACGAATGAGTTTATGGTGGGAGATTCTTACAAGCCGATAGGCACTAAAGGGGCAAGCACTCCTTATACAACGGTTAAAGATGGTTAGTATTGCATCGTGGAATATTAGAGGGTTGAACCGCTCTCTTAAACAATCAGAGGTTCGGCAGGCGGTGAAGGATTATAATCTTAGTTTGTGTGCTATTTTGGAATCACATGTTGACATTGGTAAGCTTGATAAAGTTTGTAAATCTGTTTTTCGTTCTTGGGAGTGGACGTCCAATGGAGCCAAGTGTGTTAAGGGTACTAGAATCATTATTGGTTGGAACCCGGCTATTTTCGATGTCATGGTGCTAGCTCAATCCGATCAGGTAATGCATCTACAGCTTATTTTTAAATTGGATAAGCGGATGGTTTTTTGTTCTTTTGTGTATGCCGCCAACTATTATGTATCTCATAGAAGTTTATGGCAAAGTCTTTCAATGCACAAAGTTCTAGTGGGTGATAATCCTTGGTTCGTTATGGGTGATTTTAATTCGGCGCTGAATCTGGAAGATAAATCCTTGGGGACTTCTTCGATTTCTATTGGCATGAAGGATTTTCAATCGTGTGTGGATGATATTGAGATGTTTGACATTAACAGTTCGGGATTCCATTTTACGTGGAACCAAAAACCTAAGAAGGGCGTCAGATTACTAAAGAAGATTGATCGTGTATTAGGGAATACTCAATTTGTTGCTCTTTTTCCGCGTGCGGTTGCTTTATTTCAGCCATATCGTCTTTCGGACCATTGTCCTTGTATCCTAAAAATCCCTGAAGCCGGTAAGTTGAAACCGAGACCTTTTAAATTCGCTAATTTTTTGGTTCATAAACCGGAATTTTTAGATATTGTCAATCGGTGTTGGGATACTAGAATTAATGGAGTGCATCAGTTTTCTGTTGTTAAAAGACTTCGGCTGCTTAAAAGGCCTCTTCGTGCTTTACTTTTTAAACAAGGTAATCTTCATAACAAAACCATCGATCTCCGTGCTAAGCTTGAGAGTATCCAACAGTCTATCGATCGGGATCCTTTGAATGGTGTTCTTAGAGCCGAAGAAGCTACCATAACGACTTGTTATCAGGAAGCGTTACTTGATGAGGAACGATTTCTGAAGCAGAAATCCAAAGTAGATTGGTTGTGTGCTGGAGACATGAACACTGCTTTTTTCCATTCTGCATTGAAAAATAGGAATCATCGAAGCAGGATAGATTTTATTCAGGATTCGAGTGGAAATGTGTTCGAAGGTGATCTGGTTCATGAAGCTTTTGTTAGCCATTATGAGAATTTTTTGGGATGTAAATGGGACGTTTCTATTCAACCAGCGCCAGATTTATTTTCTAATATATTGAACTCGGTTACGGCTGACCACATGATCCATCAGGTCTCTTCAGAGGAAGTGAAAGCGGCTATGTTTTCTATTGGTATTGATAAAGCCCCGGGTCCGGATGGGTACACTGCTGCTTTTTTCAAGAGTGCATGGAATATTGTTGGGGTGGATATCTCTAAAGCTATTATTGATTTCTTTGATACTGGGAACTTGTTACGCGAGCTAAACCATACTCTCATTGTGCTTGTGCCGAAGGTCCCTACCCCTTCGGTTATTACTGATTATCGTCCTATTGCATGTTGCAATGTCTTATACAAGTGCATTAGCAAAATTGTTGCGGATAGAGTGAAGGGGGCTCTAAATGAGATAGTTAGTGTTAACCAATCTGCCTTTGTTCCAGGAAGGAAAATCTCGGATAATATTCTGTTGACACAAGAGCTTATGCACAATTATCATAGGAATGCTGGGCAGCCACGTTGTGCTTTTAAAGTTGATATACAAAAAGCCTATGATACTGTTGACTGGAATTTTCTAAGGAGTATTCTGCTTGGTTTTGGCTTCAATATCAAGATGGTGAATTGGATCATGGTATGTGTTTCGACTACCTCATATTCTGTTTGTGTTAATGGTAATGTTCATGGCTATTTCAAGGGTAATCGTGGGCTCAGGCAAGGGGATCCATTATCCCCATATGTTTTCACTCTTGTTATGGAAGTTTTGACAGCCATTTTGCATCATTCGATAAGAATTGATTCCTCGTTTAAGTTTCATAATAGGTGTGAAAGGCAGCAAATTATTAATCTGTGCTTTGCAGATGATTTGTTTCTTTTTGCTCGAGGTGAAATTGCTTCGGCAAAGGTTATTATGGCTTCGTTAGATTCTTTCACCAAGATGTCAGGGTTGGTTCCTAGTGTTCAAAAAAGCACGGTTTTCTTTTGCAACGTTCCTAGCTACATTAAGAGTGCTATTTTGAGAATTATGCCGTTTGTGGAAGGTACGCTTCCTGTCAGGTACTTGGGGTGCCTCTCATATCTTCTAGGCTTTTGTATAAAGATTGTAATGTTCTTGTGGAAAAGCTCGAAAAGCGTATCATGCATTGGAGGAACAGGATGCTTTCTTTTGCTGGCAGGTTACAACTTATAATCTCAGTTTTGTCCTCTATGCATATTTATTGGTCTTCTGTTTTTATTTTGCCAACTCGAGTGATTAATGATTTGGAAGCGAGATTGCGGAACTTTCTTTGGTCTCAAGATTGCAATTTTCATAAAGCGAAGGCGAAGGTTTCTTGGAAATCTATTTGTATTCCGAAATATGAGGGTGGTTTAGGCATTAGACGCATTGGTGATTTAAACAAAGCGCTCATGACCTCTCACATCTGGAGTATTATCACCAAACGTAAGTCTCTGTGGGTCGATTGGGTTCATTCGTACAGGCTTAAAGGCAAAAGTTTTTGGAGATGCACTGTTCCTAGTAATTGCTGCTAGTCTTGGCGGAAGTTATTACAACTGAGACCGTTAATGCGAAGTCATTTTTGGACCCAGGTTGGTAATGGCATTAGAACTTCAGCGTGGTATGATTTCTGGTGCTCGTTAGGGCCGCTGGGTGATTTTTTGTCACCTAGAATGATCACGAATGCGGGTTTCAGTTTGGAGGCTACAGTTGCTGATATTAGATACAATGGGGTTTGGAGGTGGCCTATAGTTTGGAGGGATCTATATCCTGTTCTTATTCAGCTTGACAATGTGAATATTGACCCGAATAAAAGTGATAGGATGTTATGACGTGATGGTGATCATATTAGTGATATTTCTGCTACGGCTGTTTGGAACTCGATTCGCTATGCAGAACCAGAAATTAATTGGTGCTCTATTGTGTGGTTTCCTCAATGTATCCCGAAGCATGCTTTCTTTATGTGGTTAATCATGAGGGGTAAGTTACTTACTCAGGATAAAATCTTGGGCTGGGACTTCTCACACTGGAAAAATATGAACATGATGTGCTGCTTGCTTTGTTATGAGAACTTTGATTCCCATAATCACTTATTTTTTTAGTGCAAATTCTCGGCTCAAGTCTGGTACATGGTTAGACAAAAGGTGGGTATGGATTCGGTTCAGCCAATTTGGGGTGATATTGTGGAGTGGCTTCTAGTTCGTGCCCGGTCGAAGTCAGCGTCTAATCTGGTTGCTAGAATCTTAGTTGCGGCTTCGAGTTACATGATCTGGCAGGAGCGGAATGCTAGGTTATTTAAGAATCAGCTAAGACCTCCAGATACTATTAGTGCTTCTATTATTCAAATGGTTCGGTATAAGCTGATGGGTGTGAAGCTGAAGAACACTGCTAGCGTTCAGAGGCTTCTTGAAGCTTGGGAGATCCAAAGTCTTTCTAATGAGATTGAAGGTGGTTGAGTAGTTGTTAGTTGTTTTGTGTTTTTGCTAGATTAGAGTCTAGTAGTTATCTTTTGTGTTGAAAGTTTGGTTTTTTGCTTACTTTCATGGGGCATGTCTCATGATTGAACTAGTGTAGGTTTGCTACACTACTTGTTTTATTTGGTTGTGAATATATAGAATCACCGGGGTAACCCTTTACCCAAAAAAAAAATAGTCTATAACCTTCCTAGGACCTAACACAAGATTCTTGTGTTTAGATCTTAAAACAATACCGTCACTTATCTTTAGGTGACAACCGCAACAAGAACATAAATTTCAAATCCGCTTTGAAAATCAATCATTTGTTCTAGGATGATTTATTATAAGGTTTTGAACCTTCAAAGTTTCCAAAATGATTTTGAAAATAATCACCCACCCTTTCGGATGATTCGTTTTTGGCTTAATGCCTTCCGAATTTTCAAAATCTTGTCAAAGTTTAGGTCTTATCGTGTGGACACGTGCAATCTGGAAGAGTGGATGCCTGTATCCCGAGTTTTCTGTCTAAGGCTAGAGTGTTCGTACAAATCCACATAATCGGACCAGTCACTCTTACCTGGGAACTCTTGGGGTGAGTGTCCACTTATAGGCTAAAGCATGTCTTCGCGATAAATTAATATGACCCGCTTACTTTGATTAGTCACCGTCTCATTTGTTTGCCTTAGGTAACAAACAAATGATCACAATTTTTATGCGTTGTCATTCTATTTTGATTATCCGATAACATTTCACTTGTTTCCTCCCATGTCTTCCATTTCCTTTAGGATGTCACTTCATCGCAGCGACACTCAAATGTCCGAACAGGCTACCAAAATTTCCCAACGAATAGGCTTGGTATTCCAGAAGACTGCTGAATTAGCTTTTACTATATCTCGTCTCAAGGAGGAGTCCCCAAGAGACACCAAAGGAAACAGAAGCCAAGCCTCCACAAAGATCAAGAAGACGTAAAGCTTCAAAGAATCTTCCAGCAGTTGCACCAATGTAAGTTTCTTTCATTCTTTTATGCGTTTTTAAGCACGAAAGTCAAACAGTGTTTGACTTTCTGCTTTGACCAGTCAATGGTCAACATGAAGTTCGTTTGAACTTCGCAACGTGAGCTTAATCACGATGGTCATAGTCCTTTGTGACTATACCTACTGATCACCACGTTGATTAGGCATAGTGACGAGCCATAGTTTCGGTCAAAATACGCGTTTATGCGTATTTTGCAACCAAACTATTCTTGGGTATCAAAACCCTTTGTTTTGATATCAAACTTGTTTTCTAACTTCGTTAAACATGTTTTAACATGTTTAACTCGTCACTTTTAGTTTAGTGCTTATATAGGGTCGTAAGATAAGCGGTCTAAACAAACGCTTAGACTTTCGAACCCGACCCGTTTGGTCGATCATTAGGATCCGACCAAACATATTTTGTGACCATAGTTGTATAGGGAATAACCTTCCGAGGTTATACCTTGTGGTCACTTCGTTTAGTTAGTTGTATGATAGGTAATGTATATGCCTGGAAAATGACCAAAATGCCCTTTTTACGCATAAATTCATTTTAAGCATATGTAACTTAAATTTTGACATCTAAACTGATTAGGCAACATTATTAGACATGTTAAGGCATATAATACTTGTCATAGGACTAGTTAAGCGGTCCGAAAGCGTTTTACACGAACGACGCGTTAAAGTAGCGTAAGCTAACTAAACGGGTCGTAATGGGTCGTAATCACTTAGGATAGGTTTCGATTTAGAATGTAGGCTTTGTTAAACCATATTACATGAGTTCCTATACTCATTTGGTTTACGAAACCTCATTCTACCCGATCTTCCGATTTAGGTCCTGTTTATTAACATAGTTACTTATATTAGGTGCCGTTTGATTCCTTGATCCCTCTAGCTTTGCTTGGTTGTTATTCAAGACTTCTAAGCATTCTCAAGTGAGTACATAGTCCCCTCTTTTACTGTTTTCAAACATTTTTGGGTGAAACACATGTGCCTACTTGTTACTTTCGTGTTTTTCATGCTTTTATAACGTATACTTGTTATGTTCATTAGTACACATATAGTACATGATTTCTTCTATGTTTTTGCTATGTATGTTTTGTTAACATGCTAGCACATTGATTTCATATATTATATTTTGTTGCATATGTTCACGCAGCATATGGATACGTTGTTTTACACTTCTACTTTGTATGTTCATTTAGCATATTTAGTACATTATTTTCATATAACATGCTTACATTTGGTATAACATTTGGTTTGTTTAACGGCTCAAAAATACGTTCATTAACACCGATCATGCCGCTTGGTAGTAGGTAGTGGTACCATAGGAATTGACAACTTCCATTCTTGAAATCCTAGGTTTGTTTGGGTGGAAGGAAGGACCGAATCCGAATTCAGAATTTAGATGAACTTTTAACTTGTTAAGGGTTTGTCGCCTCAGTCTCAAGGCTTGAATGTATACGTTAGAACATTACCGCATAGATGTTTGTATCACTAAAGCATTAATTTTACAAAACATAACTTTTGATTTAAATTATGATTTATTCATGTAACACCTGTGCCTCCACGGCCATCAAACAAATACCAAACCAATGAAATATTATATTTCATACTTGGGATTTGTAAAAATATGTGTATCATTTGCACATATCAATTCTTGTTCAATTTCAAACTCTAAATCGCTTTCTGGAAGGTTATACGCGCACCGATGCGTAAATATAACCAGTTTAATGCAACAAACACTCCGGAATAGTGACATAGGCTTAACATACCTTAAATAACCTTTACATAACTTAGAGATAAGTTTTGAAGGCTTTGGTATGGCTAAAACAAGTTAATTCGTTTACAGGGACTAAACTTGACAAACTACGAAAGTATGCCAAGTTGAACTGTAACAGACATTCCGGAACATGACCATAAGTTAAACATACCATAAATATCCTTTACATAGCTTAGAAATAGGCTTTGAGGGGTTCGGTATGCTAAAACAAACTTTTGGGTCATTCAGGGACTAAAAGTGTCAAAAAGTGCACAAGTTTGCATTTTTGCGCATAACTTACGTTCTGAATACATCTGGACATCCAAAAATTTATGTAAGCATGACTATATTATGCTTTAGTGTTTGGCTTGCCAAAAATCCATTCGTTGCGTCATTTGGATCGTTTTTCATGCTTATGCGCATTCCGTCGTAATTAAGCGAACATCGCGTTCGTACGACCAAACAAACCAACACCCGGCATATTTTTGAGCATGTTTCATGTCCACAATGTTTAGGCAACATTTTAGGGCCTTAAAGTTGGCTTTACGGGCCTTAGAAGTGTCGGAAATGGCCTTAAAAACGTGCAGGGACTGAAACTGTCATTTTTCAAACATGTTTCTGATCTGACATGCTCAGGCGGCCCGCATTAGTTTATGTTCATCCTGAAGCGGGCCGCGTGGCCCCTTCTGACCAGATTAAATGAATCAAACAGCAGGTTGCAGTTGTTTAATCCTCCACCACACACTCACACTTGTCTAGTCAGCTGATAAGAACCAAATTTTAGTCACCATAAGGTCCCGACACTTGTACGGGTGGGATTAAGGCACGTTTTCCATGAAACGATCTTAACGGTGGACCTTTTACTATAAATACCCCACCCCCCCATGCTTCAAAATTACAAGAATTCTGATTTGAGAAGCTCTAAGTTGAAACCATTGTTTCATACCTGAGCTACTTGGATCGGGATTAGCATTCGGGGACCCTTCGTAAGTATTCTTTCGTTCTTTTCCTTATTTTATTGCTTTTCGAGTCAGAAAGTCAAACTTAGTTTGACTTTCAGCGTTGACCAGCTTATGGTCAATGCGAAGTTCGTTTGAACTTCGCAACGTGAGTGTAATCACGTTGGTTATAGTCCCTTGGGACTATGCCTACTGATTACCACGTTGTCTAGGGTCGTAGGGTAAGCGATCTAATAAATCGCTTATACCTCGAACCCGACCCTTTTGGTCGATCATTAGGATCCGACCAAACACATTAGGTGACCATAGTAGGTAGGGAATAACCTTCCGAGGTTATACCCTATGGTCACATCGTTTGAGTAGTTGTATGATAGGTAGTTTATATGCCTTAGGTAAATTACCAGAATACCCTTTTCATGTATAATTGGTAATTAAGCATATGTAACCTAAAATTTTGTCACATAACTGATTATGTAACATGTTTAGGCATATAACACTTGTCATAGGACTAGTTAGGCGGTCCGAACGCGTTTCACGCGAACGACGCGTTAAAGTAGCATAAGCTACCTAAACGGGTCGTAATGGGTCGTAAGCACTTAGGTTAAGTTTCATTTAGTATGTAGGCTTTGTTAAACCAAATGACACGAGTCTCTACACTCGTTTGGTTTACAAACCCTAATGCTACCCGATCTTCCGATCTAGGTCCGGTTAATTAACATAGTTACCTATATTAGGTGCCGTTTGATATCCGCGATCTCTAGCATTGTTTGGTTGTTACTCAAGGACTTCTGAGCAATCTCAAGTGAGTACATAGACCCCTCTTTTACTGTTTTCCAAACTGTTTTGGGGTGAAACACATGTGCCTACTTGTTACTTTCATGCTTTCCTGTTTTCATATCATATACTTGCTATGTTTGTTAGTACATTTATAGTACATGATTTCACCGTTTTACATTACATTTTATGCTATGTATGTCCATTGCGTGCATACTTAGTACATTGTTTTACATTTACATTTTATGCTATGTATGTCCATTGCGTGCATACTTAGTACATCGTTTTCATCACATGCTTACATTTTTGGTATGACATTTGGTTTGTTTACAATGGAACAATACATTCATTAACATTAATTACGCCGTTCGTTAGTAGGTAGTGGTACCATAGGAATTGACAACTCCCGTTCCGGACATCCCAGGGAAAGGGGATGAAAGGAATGACCGAATTCGATATACATAATTTAGATAAACCTTTAAGTGGTTTAAGGGTTTATCGCCGCAGTCTCAAGGCTTGGATGTATGCATTTTCACAACACCGCATAGATGTTCGTATCAGTATAGCATGCATTTACACAAAACATAGCGTTGATTTAAACCGAGTTTTACTTCAATACTATGTTCTTGTGCATATGGTTTAGTTGATACATTTCACTAGCCATACATATCATTTTGGTTACATATTACATGATTTACATTGATCATGCATTTACACAAAACATAGCGTTGATTTAAACCGAGTTTTACTTCAATACTATGTTCTTGTGCATATGGTTTAGTTGATACATTTCACTAGCCATACATATCATTTTGGTTACATATTACATGATTTACATTGATCATGCATTTACACAAAACATAGCTTTGATTTAAACCAAGTTTTACTTCAATACTATGTTCTTGTGCATATGGTTTAGTTGATACATTTCACTAGCCATACATATCATTTTGGTTACACATTACATGGTTTACATTTGACACATAAACACTTTTGACATTGGTTATACATTACATGATTTACATTAGACATGAACATTTTACTTTGGTAGTTTGGTTTGAGCAAGTGATTAAGTAACGATGCGTGTGTAATATGATACAAGCATGGTGGATACGCCGCTGGTACTTCCTATATATAAGTGTTTGTATGGTATTACATATCGTAGCGTTATTTGAATCATTTCAGTTTTTTTTTACATATAACATTTTATACAAATAACATACTTTTCACAAGACATTGTTTTACAAAACAACTTATCTTTTACAAACTCATTTTACTTGGTTATTCATTTAACCATACATTATTCTCTTATTTATACATATCATCTGATCTTATCGTTTTTCAAATGATTTACAAAACAAAGCAAATTACAAGGTTCATGACTAAACATTTTCTCAAACATAAGTCATGAAACCTATTTTCACAAAACCTATGTATCTCACAGGCATTTTTATGCTGACGTACCTATTTTCACATGTGTTTTTCAGGAACTGTTGCATAAGATGATCAAGATACACATAGGCAAACTTGGGCTTTAGTGACAATAAAAGATGCAAGACTAGTTAATTATGTTGTATTTCTTTGTTTATTAAGACATTGTAACACTTTTAATCAATAAAACGAAACTAAAATTTCCATGGTTGTGAAACATTAATTCTGTTACAACACTCCCCGATGTTTCCGCCACGTTTTGTATGTTCTACGTGGTCGGGGTGTGACAATTCAAATGCATTGTTTTGTACATTTTACATATGGTTTGAGTAGATATTTTTATTTATTTTTCCATACATGACATTTGATTACGCATGAACATTTTTACATTGGTGGTTTGTTTGGGTAAGTGATTTAAATAACGAGGCGTGTGTAATATGATAAAAGTATGGTGGATACGCCGCTGGTACTTCCTATATATAAGTGATTTTATGATATTACATATCGTAGCGTTATTTAAACCATTTCAATTTAGACATATTACATTTTACACAAATAACATATCTTTACAAGAACATTGTTTTACAAACAACATATTTTATACGAACTCATTTTTACTTGGTTATTTATTTATCTATGCATTATTCTTTTATATCATCTGATTTCTTATAAATTTTGTATGAGTTATAAAAGAAAACCTTTTACAAGGTTCATGACGAACTTTTGTTAAACATTTTCTTTAAACTTACAAGTCATGAATCCTATTTTAATAAAACCTATGTATCTCATAGGCATTTTTATGCTGACGTACCTATTTTCACGTATGTTTCAGGTGCTGTTATTAGATGATCATGATGCAAACATAGGATTGGACGAGGGCCTTAGTGGCAATAAAAGATGCAAGACTAGTTAATTATGCTATGTTTCTTTATTTTCAAGAAATTGTAACCTCTTTTAATTCAATAAAACAAAACTTCAATTTCCATGTGTTATGAAACAATGATTCTGTTACAACACTCCCCGACAATTCCGCCGCGATTTGTTGTTTTACGCAGTCGGGGTGTGACATTCAGGTTGAGGGTATTCTTCAAGACTAGAGCCTGCCAATGGGTGTGCTCATGGTTGAAGATGACTGCGCCTAAGGGTGGTGGTTTTATTTGTATGCTTGTTTAAGTTGTTTGTCTAGTGACTTTGTTTGCTTTTGCTTGTGGTTTAGTGGTAACTCTGGTATGGCATGTCATACTTGAGAATTGAGGGTCGTTTTAGACTCTCACTTGTTTTTATTGTTGATTGGTAATAAATTTCACCGGGGTAAACCCTTTACCCCAAAAAAACAACGATTCAGAATGGGAGGTATCCCGATTCTGAATCATGCATATTCATTGACTTCGGATCACGTAACTTCCCCAGCAAAAAGAATTTAGAATGGGTGGTTTTTTCCCAATCAAATAGAAACCGAACTAAGAGTGATTCTAATATCATCATGACTTGGTTGGATTCGGTTCCTATAGTATCCCTAACCAAAAGGATTCAAAACAGGTGGTATCTGGATCCTATATCATTCGTATTTGATTGAATTCAGATGCAATAGCAACCGAACTAAGAGTGATTCGAATATCATTCATACTCGGTTGGATTTTGATTCTGTAGCATCTCTAACAAGAACGATTCAGAACGGAAGGTATCCGGATTCTGAATCATGTATACTCGTTGAATACGGATCATGTAGCTTCCCTAGCAAAAAGGATTTAGAATGGATGGTTTTTATGATCAAATAGAAACCGAACTAAGAGATATTTGAATATCATCATGACTAGGTTGGATTCTGTTCCTGTAGCATCCCTAACCAGAAGAATTCAGAACGGGTGGAATCTGGATCCTAAATCATCCGTACTTGATTGAATTCGGATCCTTTAGCTATCCTAGTATGCAAGATTTAGAATGAGTGGTTTCTAGATGCAATAGCAACCGAACTAAGAGTGATTCGAATATCGTTCATACTCGGTTGGATTTTGATTCTGTAGCATCCCTAACAAAAAAGATTCAGAACCGGAGGTATCTGGATTATGAATCATATTGACTCGTTGAATTCGGATCATGTTGCTTCCATAGCAAAAAGGATTTAGAATGGATGGATTTTCCCCGATCAAATAGAAACCGAACAACTAGTGCTTTGAATATCATCATGACTTGGTTGGATTCGGTTCCTGTAGCATCCGTAACCAGAAGGATTCAGAACGGGTGGTATCTGGATCCTAAATCATCCATACTTGATTGAATTCGGATCCTTTAGCTATCCTAGTCTAAAGGATTCAGAATGAGTGGTTTCTGGATGCAATAGCAACCGAACTAAAAGTGATTCGAATATCATTCATACTCGGTTGGATTTTGATTATGTAGCATCCCTAACAAGAACGATTCAGAATGGGAGGCATCCGGATTCTGAATCATCCATACTCGTTGAATTAAGATCATGTAGCTTCCCCAGCAAAAAGAATTTAGAATGGGTGGTTTTTTCCCAATCAAATAGAAACCGAACTAAGAGTGATTCGAATAACATCATGACTTGGTTGGATTCGGTTCCTGTAGCATCTATAACCAAAAGGATTCAGAACGGGTGGTATCTGGATCCTATATCATCCTTACTTGATTGAATTCGAAACCTTTAGCTATCCTAGTCTAAAGGATCCAGAATGAGTGGTTTCTAGATGCAATAGCAACCGAACTAAGAGTGATTCGAATATCATTCATACTCGGTTGGATTTTGATTATGTAGCATCCTTAACAAGAATGATTCAGAACAGGAGGCATCCTGATTCTGAATCATGCATACTCGTTGAATTTGGAAAATGTAGCTTCTTCCCCAGCAAAAAGAATTTAGAATGGGTAGTTTTTTCCCAATCAAATAGAAACCGAACTAAGAGTGATTCGAATATCATCATGACTTGGTTGGATTCTGTTCTTGTAGCATCTCTAACCAAAAGGATTCAGAACTGGTGGTATCTGGATCATATATCATCAGTATTTGATTGAATTCGGATCCTTTAGCTATCCTAGTCTGCAGGATTTAGAATGAGTGGTTTATATGCAATAGCAACCAAACTAAGAGTGATTCGAATATCATTCATACTCGGTTGGATTTTAATTCTGTAGCATCCCTATCAAGAATGATTCAGAACGGGAGGCATCCGGATACTGAATCATGCATACTCGTTGAATTCGGATCATGTAGCTCCCCCAGCAAAAATAATTTAGAATGGGTAGTTTTTCCTAATCAAATAGAAATCGAACTAACAGTGATTCGAATATCGTCATGACTTGGTTAGATTCGGTTCCTGTAGCATCCCTAAACAGAAGAATTCAGAACGGGTGGAATCTGGATCCAAAATCATCCGTACTTGATTGAATTCAGATCCTTTAGCTATCATAGTCACCACATTTAGAATGAGTGGTTTCTAGATGCAATAGCAACAGAACTAAGAGTGATTCGAATATCATTCATACTCAGTTGGATTTTGATTTTGTAGCATCCCTAACAAGAACGATTCAGAACGGGAGGCATCCGGATTCTGAATCTTGCATACTCTTTGAATTCGGATCATGTTGCTTCCCTAGCAAAAAGAATTTAGAATGGGTTTTTTTCCCGATTAAAAAGAAACCGAACAAAGAGTGATTCGAATATCATCTTGACTTGGTTGGATTCGGTTCCTGTTACATCCCTAATCAAAAGGATTAAGAACAGGTGGTATCCGGATCCTATATCATCCGTACTTGATTGAATTCAGATCCTTTAGCTATCCTAGTCTAAAAGATTCAGAATGAGGGGTTTCTAGATGCAATAGCAACCGAACAAAGAGTGATTCGAATATCATTCATACTCGGTTGGATTTTGATTCTGTAGCATCCCAAAAACGACGAGTCAGAACGAAAGGCATCCGGATTCTGAATCATGTATACTTGTTGAATTCGGATCATGTAGTTTCCCCAGCAAAAAGAATTTAGAATGGGTGTTTTTTCCCAATCAAATAAAAACCGAACTAAGATTAATTCGAATATCATCATGACTTGGTCGGATTCATTTCCTGTAGCATCCCTAACCAAAAGGATTCAGAACTGGTGGTATCTGGATCCTATATCATCCGTACTTAATTGAATTCGGATCCTTTAGCTATCCTAGTCTGCAGGATTTAGAATGAGTGGTTTCTAGATGCAATAGCATCCGAACTAAGGGTGATTCGAATATAATTCATACTCGGTTGGATTTTGATTCTGTAGCATCCCTAACAAGAACGATTCAGAACGGGAGGTATCCGGATTCTGAATCATGTATACTCATTGAATTCGGATCACGTAGCTTCCCTAGCAAAAAGGATTAAGAATTGGTGGATTTTTCCCAATCAAATAGAAATCGAACTAGGAGTGATTTGAATATCATCATGACTTGGTTGGATTTGGTTCTTGAAGCATCCGTAACCAGAAGGATTCAGAACGGGTGGTATCTGGAACCTATATCATCCGTACTTGATTGAATTCGGATCCTTTAGCTATCCTAGTCTACAGGATTAAGAATGAGTGGTTTCTGGATGCAATAGCAACCGAACTAAGAGTGATTCGAAAATCATTCATACTCGGTTGGATTTTGATTCTGTAGCATCCCTAACAAGAATGATTCAGAACAGGATATCCGTATTCTGAATCATGTATACTCGTTGAATTTAGATCATGTAGTTTCCGTAGCAAAAAGGATTTAGAATGGGTGGTTTTTTCCGATCAAATAGAAACCGAACTAAGAGTGACTTGAATATCATCATGAATTGGTTGGATTCGGTTCCTGTAGAATCCCGAACCAGAAGGTTTCAGAACGGGTGGTATCTGCAACCTAAATCATCACTACTTGCTTGAATTCGGATTCTTTAGCTATCATAGTCTTCAGGATTCAGGATGAGTGGTTTCTCGATGCTAGCAAAAGAACTAAGAGTGATTCGAATATCATTCATACTTGGTAGTATTTTGATTCTGTAGCATCCCTAACAAGAACGATTCAGAACAAGAGGTATCCAGATTCTGAATCATGCATATTCGTTGAATTCAGATCATGTAGCTTCCCTAGCAAAAAGGATTTAGAATGGGTGGTTTTTTCCTGATTAAATAGAAACCGAACTATGAGTGATTTGAATATCATCAAGACTTGGTTGGATTCGGTTCCTGTAGCGTCCCTAACCAGACGGATTCAGAACGGGTGGTATCTGGATCCTAAGTCATCCGTACTTGATTAAATTCGGATCCTTTAGCTATCCTAGTCTGCAGGATTTAGAATGAGTGGTTTCTGGATGTAATAGCAACCGAACTAAGAGTGATTCGAATATCATTCATACTCGGTTGGATTTTGATTCTGTAGCATCCCTAACAAGAATGATTCAGAACGGGAGGTATCCGGATTCTGAATCATGCATACTCGTTGGATACGGATCATGTAGCTTCCCTATCAAAAAGGATTTAGAATGGATGGTTTTTTCCGATCAACGGAACTAAGAGTGATTTGAATATCATCATGACTAGGTTGGATTCGGTTCCTGTAGAATCCCTAACCAGAAGAATTCAAAACTGGTGGAATCTGGATCCTAAATCATCCGTACTTGATTGAATTCGGATCCTTTAGCTATCCTAGTCTGCAGGATTTAGAATGAGTTGTTTCTAGATGCAATAGCAACCGAACTAAGAGTGATTCGAATATCGTTCATACTCGGTTGGATTTTGATTCTATAGCATCCCTAACAAAAAAGATTCAGAACCGGAGGTATCCGGATTCTGAATCATGTAGACTCGTTGAATTCAGATCATGTTTTTTTTTTGGGGGGGGTAAAGGGTTACCCCGGTGATTCTATATATTCACAACCAATAAACACAAGTAGTGTAGATAGTCTACACTAGTTCAAATACAAGACATGCCCCATGAAAGTAAAACAACGAGAAAAACAAAGAAACACCACCAAAACGGAAAAAACAACTTGACTAGACTCTAGAACATAAAAACAAAACTACTCAATCAGCCACCGTCTTCATGAAGATCAGCTCCATTAATCGCCTAGTCACCTAGAAGCCTTCGCACATTGTCACAGTTCTTCAGCTTCGCTCCCATCAATTTGTAACGCACCTGTTGGATAATAATGTCAACAATAGTTTCCGAAGGTCTCAACTCATTCTTGAATAATCTAGCATTAGGCTCCTGCCAGATGAAATAAGCACTGGCCGCTACCAACAACCTTGCAACATAGTTAGCCGCTGATTTCGACCTGGACCGAATTAGAAGCCAATTAACAATATCCTCCCACTTCGATTGAACCGACTCCATGCCCACTTTATGCCTAACCTAATGCCAAACTTGAGCCGAGAACTTACATTCGAAAAACAGATGACTATGAGAATCATGGTTAGCATAACATAACAAACATCACATCATGTTCATATTCTTTCTACGCGAGATGTCCCAACTCAAAATCTTATCCTGAGTAAGTAGTTTGCGCCTCATAATAAGCCACATTTGACGAGGGATGCATTGGGCAAACCAAACAATACGACACCACTCTACCTCCAATTCTCGATGTCTGAAAGAATCCCATGCTCGAGCCGTAGAAAAATCATGTAAATGATCCCCTTGGCGCCATAAGAGTTTACAGCCTTATTCGGATCAATAGACAAATTATCGAGTTGTATAAGGACAGGAAACAGATCCCTCCAAGCAGTTGGCCAACTCCACAAAGACTCCGAGTAAATATCAGAAACTTTAGACTCCATATTGAAACCTGCATTAGCAATAACTCTCGGCGAGAGGAGCTGAATCATCGGGCCTAAATCATTCCACGTATCGAACCAAGCTGAAGTATTCGAACCATTTCCAATTTCGGACCAAACAAAACTCCTCATGACCGGCCGAACCTGAAGAATCTTCCTCCACGACCAGCAACAAGAAGGAATTTTACAAGCCCAAAAACTTTTACCTCTTAACCTGTAAGAATGAACCCACTCAACCCACAAAGAGTCACGCCTTGAAATAATACTCCATATATGCGCTGACATAAGGGCTTTGTTAACATCACCAATACGATGAATCCCTAACCCACCCTCATACTTAGGAACACAAACTGCTTTCCAAGAAACCTAAGCCCGGCCTCTTTGAAACGCATTATCATGAGACCATAAAAAATTTCGCATCAGCGCCTCCAAATTAAGAATCACCCGAGAAGGCAAAATAAACACAGAAGACCAGTAAATATGCAGTGAGGACAAGACCGATATATTAAGTTGCAACCTACCTGCAAAAGATAGTAACTTATTCCTCCAATGCATGATACGTTTTTCGAGCTTCTCCACCAACACATAGCAATCTTTGTAAAGTAAACGAGAAGATATAAGAGGTACACCCAAATATCTCACTGGCAAAGTACCCTCCATAAACGGCATAATATTCAAAATAGCAGTTTTTACAAACGATGGAACATTAGAGAAATAAACTGTACTTTTCTGAAGGGACAATTGCATATTTCCCCTTAGAAATCATCTTAATTGCATATTTACCCAAGCTCAAACTAAAATTGCATATTTCCCCTTGTTTAGTTAAAATTTCTTAACATGACAAAAATGCCCTTTCAACCATCTCTAATTTTCCCTTCTAACCACATCCTTCTCTCTATCTCTTGTCATGAGAGTTGATTCAATCTTTTGATTAGAAACTACCATCTTTTTATACTGCAAGCAACGAATTGAGCAACAAATTGCTTTAACATATATAAGCAACGATTTTTTATAACTGTTACAAATCATCGATATTATATTAAATATATATGAACACATATACAAATGGCTAGGACGAGCTGCAATTTTGGGCTTGGTATGCATTAGATTTATGTATGCAATAAAAGTATTTTGTGTGTTGTATTTTAATTAAGAAAAATGAGGTGATACAGATTCTTTGAAGCTACAATTTCTTCATTAACTTGATAACAAGATTCCTCTGACCTTTAATAACCTTCACAAATATGGTGGCATCAGTAGGATATACGATATCAAGTTTACTCGATCCCAATTCCTCCACCTTATTACTCCATCCCAAACCAAGCTACCAAAGACCCCAATAATCCAACACAGGATTAACTCAAAAGGAGTAAAAGAAAACCATTGACAATATTAATAGGTTAAAAGAATGATTAAGTTGTAACATTATTGTTCTAATAATTATGATAACAAATAAAAAAACTAGTTAAAAATGTCATTTTTAAAGTTTTAGTATAAGTAAGGGTAAAATGGGCATTACATAATTTATTTTTAATAAAATAAATCAAAATGGGTACATTTGCAATTTTTTTAACTAAAGAAGGGGAAATATGCAATTTTAGTTTGAGCTTGGGTAAATATGCAATTAAGATGATTTTTAAGGGGAAATATGCAATTGTTCCTTTTCTGAACATTAGGCAACAAACCCGACATCTTTGTAAAAGAATTGAGAGATTCCATGATGCACCTGGCCGACGCAATCTCACCTCTAGCAAAGATAAACAAGTCGTCCGCAAAACAGAGATTGATAATCTGTTGGCGTTCACACTTGTTATGGAATTTAAACGACGAATCAATCCTTACCGCCTGTTGTAAGATAGCCGTAAGAATCTCCATCACAAGAGTGAAAAGATACGGAGAGATAGGATCACCCTGTCGAAGCCCCCTGTTACCCTTGAAGAAACCATGAACGTCACCATTAATACACACTGAATACCTGGATGTAGAGACACAAACCATGATCCATTGAACCATGCTGGTATGAAAACCGAAACCCATCAAAATGTTCCTTAGAAAGCTCCAATCAACAGTGTCGTAAGCCTTCTGAATATCAACTTTGAACACACATTTAGGGGGCCGATATTTCTATGATAATTGTGCATCAACTCTTGCGTTAACAAAATGTTATCAGAGATTTTTCTACCTGGCACGAAAGCCGATTGGTTGACACTAACAATATCATTAAGCGCCACCTTAATTCTTTCAGCAACAATCGTACTAATGCATTTGTACAAAACATTGCAACATGCAATCGGACGGTAGTCCGTAACCACAGAAGGAGAGGGAATCTTAGGAATAAGAACAATAAGAGTATGGTTTAATTCCCTAAGAAGCTTCCCTGTAGCGAAGAAATCAATAACCGCTTTCGAAACATCATTACCAACGATAGGCCAGGCACTTTTAAAAAATCCTGCTGTAAAACCATCTGGACCCGGAGCCTTATCCGATCCAATCGAAAACATCGCCTTTTTAACCTCTTCAGGAGTGACCGGTCGAACCATATGAGCTGCAACATCCATATCTAACGTTTTAGTAAACAAATCAGGAGTCGGATTAAGAGACGTATCACCCGGGCATCCTAAAAATTTCTCATAATGTTCAACAAATGCTTTCTGAACCATATCATCTGAAAACACATTCCCTCTAACATCTCGAATTACATCAATGCGACTATAGTGAATTCTGTTCTTAAGCGACGAATGGAAGTAAGCCGTGTTCATATCTCCAGCCGCTAACCAGTCCACTTTAGACTTTTGCTTCAAAAAACGCTCTTCATCTAATAAAGCAACCTGAAAATCACGACGAATAGTAGCTTCCTCATCCCGAAGCGTCTGACTAGACGGGTCATTATCAATATCACGCTGGATCCTATCAAGTTTATCTCTCAAGTCTTGAACTTTTTTATGCAAGTTACCTTGCTGAAAAAGTAATACTCGTAATGGAGATTTTAGATGGCGAAGTTTCTTAACAACCGAAAACTGATACACACCACCAATAGTCATACCCCAAACCTTCTTCACAATCGGCAAGAATTCAGGTTTATGCACCAGAAAATTAGCAAATTTGAAAGACCGATGCTTTAACTTTTCAGCTTCCGGAAACTTGAGAACACACGGGCAATGGTCCGATAATCGAGCCGGATAAAACACCGCTACAGCACTCGAAAACCTGGCTATGAACTGAGAATTACCCATAACTCTATCTATTTTTTTCATCAACCCGATGCCCTTCTTGGGCTTCTGATTCCACGTGAAATGGATACCAGAGCGATTTAAATCAACCATCTCAATGTCATCAACACACGCTTGAAATTCCTTCATACTCAAAGAAACCGAAGAGCACCCCATAGTCTTATCTTCAAGGTTCAGTGCAGAGTTAAAATCACCTAAGATGACCCATGGTTCATTACGAACGAAATTATTATGCAAAGAAAGATGATTCCATAGCTCCCTCCATGTAACATAATAGTTAGCTGCATAAATAATCGAACAAAAAATCATTCTTTGCTTTTGTTTAAACATCAGCTGAAGGTGCATAACCTGATCAGACTCCGAAAGCACCATAACATCAAAAATAAACGGATTCCAACCAACAATAATACGCGTTCCTTTGTTACAGCGGGCTCCATTAGATGCCCATTGCCAAGACCGAAAAACAGACTTGCGAACTTTAGACAGATTACTCACTTCAACATGAGATTCAAGAATAGCACATAAACTCAGATTAAATTCCTTAATAACATGGCGAACCTCCGTTTGCTTAATGGGGCGGTTCAAACCCCTAATGTTCCATGAAGCTATACTAAGAGTTAGCTGAATTCAGATCATGTTGCTTCCCTAGAAAAAAGGATTTAGAATGGATGGATTTTCTTGGTTGGATTCGGTTCCTGTAGCATCCGTAACCAGAAGGATTCAGAACGGGTGGTATCTGGATCCTAAATCTTCCATACTTGATTGAATCCTTTAGCTATCATAGTCTAAAGGATTCGGAATGAGTGGTTTCTAGATGCAATAACAACCGAACAAAAAGTGATTCGAATATCATTCATACTCGGTTGGATTTTGATTATGTAGCATCCCTAACAAGAACGATTCAGAACGGGAGGCATCCGGATTCTGAATCATGCATACTCGTTGAATTCAGATCATGTAGCTTCCCCAGCAAAAAGAATTTAAAATGGGTGGTTTTTACCCAATCAAATAGAAACCGAACTAAGAGTGATTCAAATAACATCATGACTTGGTTGGATTCGGTTCCTGTGGCATCTATAACCAAAAGGATTCAGAACGGGTGGTATTTGAATCCTATATCATCCGTACTTGATTGAATTCGAAACCTTTAGCTATCCTAGTCTAAAGGATTCATAATGAGTGGTTTCTATATGCAATAGCAACCGAACTAAGAGTGATTCGAATATCATTCATACTCAGTTAGATTTTGGTTCTGTAGCATCCCTAACAAGAACGATTTTGAACGGGAGGCATCCGGATTTTGAATCATGCATACTCGTTGAATTCGAAAAATGTAGCTTCTTCCCCAGGAAAAAGAATTTAGAATGGGTAGTTTTTTCCCAATCAAATAGAAACCGAACTAAGACTGATTCGAATATCATCATGACTTGGTTGGATTCTGTTCATGTAGCATCTCTGACCAAAAGGATTCAGAACGGGTGGTATCTGGATCCTATATCATCAGTATTTGATTGAATTTGGATCCTTTAGCTATCCTAGTCTGCAGGATTTAGAATCAGTGGTTTCTATATGCAATACAACCAAACTAAGAGTGATTCGAATATCATTCATACTCGGTTGGATTTTTATTCTGTAGCATCCCTAACAAGAATGATTCAGAATGGGAGGCATCTGGATTCTGAATCATGCATACTCGTTGAATTCAGATCATGTAGCTTCCCCAGCAAAAATAATTTAGAATGGGTAGTTTTTTTCCTAATCAAATAGAAATCGAACTAACAGTGATTCGAATATCATCATGACTTGGTTGGATTCGGTTCCTGTAGTATCCCTAAACAGAAGAATTCAGAACGGGTGGAATCTGGATCCAAAATCATCCGTACTTGATTGAATTCAGATCCTTTAGTTATCCTAGTCTGCAGATTTAGAATGAGCGGTTCTAGATGCAATAGCAACAGAACTAAGAGTGATTCGAATATCATTCATACTCGGTTGGATTTTGATTTTGTAGCATCCCTAACAAGAACGATTCAGAACGGGAGGCATCCGGATTCTGAATCTTGTATACTCGTTGAATTCGGATCATGTTGCTTCCCTGGCAAAAAGAATTTAGAATGTTTTTTTCCCGATTAAATAGAAACCGAACAAAGAGTGATTCGAATATCATCTTGACTTGGTTAGATTCGGTTCCTGTTACATCCCTAACCAAAAGGATTAAGAACAGGTGGTATCCGGATCCTATATCATCCGTACTTGATTGAATTCGGATCCTTTAGCTATCCTAGTCTAAAAGAATCAGAATGAGGGGTTTCTAGATGCAATAGCAACCGAACAAAGAGTGATTCGAATATCATTCATACTCGGTTGGATTTTGATTCTGTAGCATCCCTAAAAAGACGAGTCAGAACGAGAGGCATCCGGATTCTGAATCATACATACTTGTTGAATTCGGATCATGTAGTTTCCCCAGCAAAAAGAATTTAGAATGGGTGTTTTTTCCCAATCAAATAAAAACCGAACTAAGATTAATTCGAATATCATCATGACTTGGTCGGATTCATTTCCTGTTGCATCCCTAACCAAAAGGATTCAGAACAGGTGGTATCTGGATCCTATATCATCCGTATTTGATTGAATTCGGATCCTTTAGCTATCCTAGTCTGCAGGATTTAGAATGAGTGGTTTCTAGATGCAATAGTATCCGAACTAAGAGTGATTCGAATATAATTCATACTCGGTTGGATATTAATTTCTGTAGCATCCCTAACAAGAACGATTCAGAACGGGAGGTATCCGGATTCTGAATCATGTATACTCATTGAATTCGGATCATTTAGCTTCCCTAGCAAAAAGGATTTAGAATTGGTGGATTTTTCCTAATCAAATAGAAACCGAACTAGGAGTGATTTGAATATCATCATGACTTGGTTGGATTCGGTTCTTGAAGCATCCGTAACAAGAAGGATTCAGAACGGGTGGTATCTGGATCCTATATCATCCGTACTTGATTGAATTTGGATCCTTTAGCTATCCTAGTATGCAGGATTCAGAATGAGTGGTTTCTGGATGCAATAGCAACCGAACTAAGAGTGATTCTAATATCATTCATACTCGGTTGGATTTTGATTCTGTAGCATCCCTAACAAGAATGATTCAGAACGGGATATCCGTATTCTGAATCATGCATACTCGTTGAATTTGGATCATGTAGTTTCCGTAGCAAAAAGGATTTAGAATGGGTGGTTTTTTTCTGATCAAATAGAAACCGAACTAAGAGTGACTTGAATATCATCATGAATTGGTTGGATTCGGTTCCTGTTGCATCCCTAACCAGAAGGTTTCAGAACGGGTGGTATCTGCAACCTAAATCATCACTACTTGCTTGAATTCGGATCCTTTAGCTATCCTAGTCTTCAGGATTCAGAATGAGTGGTTTCTGGATGCTAGTAAACGAACTAAGAGTGATTCGAATATCATTCATACTTGGTAGTATTTTGATTCTGTAGCATCCCTAACAAGAACGATTCAGAACAAGAGGTATCCAGATTCTGAATCATGCATATTCGTTAAATTCGGATCATGTAGCTTCCCTAGCAAAAAGGATTTAGAATGGGTGGTTTTTTCCTGATTAAATAGAAACCGAACTATGAGTGATTTGAATATCATCATGACTTTGTTGGATTCTGTTCTTGTAGCGTCCCTAACCAGACGGATTCAGAACAGGTGGTATCTGGATCCTAAGTCATCGGTACTTGATTAAATTCGGATCCTTTAGCTATCCTAGTCTGCAGGATTTAGAATGAGTGGTTTCTAGATGTAATAGCAACCGAACTAAAAGTGATTCGAATATCATTCATACTCGGTTGGATTTTGATTCTGTAGCATCCCTAACAAGAATGATTCAGAACGGGAGGTATCCTGATTCTGAATCATGCATACTCGTTGAATACGGATCATGTAGCTTCCCTAGCAAAAAGGATTTAGAATGGATGGTTTTTTCCGATCAAATAGAAACTGAACTAAGAGTGATTTGAATATCATCATGACTAGGTTGGATTCGGTTCCTGTAGAATCCCTAACCAGAAGAATTCAAAACTTGTGGAATCTGGATCCTAAATCATCCGTACTTGATTGAATTCGGATCCTTTAGCTATCCTAGTTTGCAGGATTTAGAATGAGTGGTTTCTAGATGCAATAGCAACCGAACTAAGAGTGATTCGAATATCGTTCATACTCGGTTGGATTTTGATTCTGTAGCATCCCTAACAAAAAAGATTCAGAACCGGAGTTATCCGGATTCTGAATCATGTTGACTCATTGAATTCGGATCATGTAGCTTCCCTAGCAAAAAGGATTTAGAATGGATGGATTTTTCCCGATCAAATAGAAACCGAACTGAGAGTGATTTGAATATCATCATGACTTGGTTGGATTCGGTTCCTGTAGCATCCGTAACCAGAAGGATTTAGAACGGGTGGTATCTGGATCCTAAATCATCCGTACTTGATTGAATTCGTATCCTTTAGCTATCCTAGTCTAAAGGATTCAGAATGAGTGGTTTCTGGATGCAATAGCAACCGAACTAAGAGTGATTCGAATATCATTCATACTCGGTTGGATTTTGATTCTGTTGCATCCCTAACAAGAACGATTCAGAACGGGAGGCATCTGGATTCTGAATCATGTATACTCGTTGAATTCGGATCATGTAGCTTCCCTTTGCAAAAAGGATTAGAATGGGTGGATTTTTCCTGATTAAATAGAAACCGAACTGAGAGTGATTCGAATATCATCATGACTTGGTTGGATTCGGTTCCTTTACCATCCGTAAATAGAAGAATTCTGAACGGGTGGTATGTGACATTTGTCTTGTAATCATTGTACAAACTCTGAATAATTCAATTATCAATAAAACAATGTGATTTGATCCCAATATTTGTTTATTTATGTTTGACATTTTGCACGTTTAAAAAGCTAAGGATGGTTCTCTCTAGGCGATCTGGGCGACTTGGGCGAACAACTTGAAACCCGTCGATCTTCATTCTTTCTCTACATTGGATCTGGTTAGCTATTAGGGTAATTGTTTTCGTTACCATTAGATCGAATCAGTTTCCTTTGTGAGTAGGGTTTCTTTTTCGTGGGTTTTTCTCTGCTTATTTGTTCTGGCTGAGTTTGGTCCGATTGATCGGCTGGTTTGTGATACATATCCTGTCCGTTTTGATCTAAGGCTTCGATTTAGTGTTAGAATTGGTCAGTTTGAGCAGAGGTTTCGAATTAGGGTTGCTGTCTTGATTGCGTTTCGACTGCATATCAGTTCACGAGTTTGTGCGACTGACTGTTAATTCATTCGGCGAATCTTTTGCTTATCGATTGCTGTTATGGATGGCCAAAATGCAGAAAACTCAAATGTGTTTGCGAAAAAAATTAAGAATATTGATGGTAAAACATTTGAGCCAAGACAAACATCACTTATGGCGGCTAGGGTTTCTGAAATGCCAAGTAAGAAGGTATGTTTTATGCTGCCGCTTAACGATACTGAACATGTTATTGGTTGTTCTGATTCTCCCAATCAGAATTATGCGAAGGTCTTTGACAAGAGAAAGGTAGCATTTGTGTTACCGGTGAATGATGTTAGTCCTACTCGAGTTCAAAATCAGAATGATAATGCTCATGTCCAATCTTATGCGGATGTGGTCCTAAATGAACAGGTCGAGCAGGGTGATATTAAGCGGGGTGGTGATTCAATTCAGAATAAGAATGAAGATGAAAACACTAGAAAGGCCAATGATGCGGCTGATCAAGTTCCTAAAGTCAATTTTCGACCTCTAAATTCAGATGTATCATTGGATGGAGTGGATGTAGTGCTTCCGATTGATTCGGTTCGCCAGGTTAACAACAGGTTAGCAAACACTCTTTATGGTTATTTCCTGGGGGATAGGATTGCATATCCAGTAGTTGAATATTTTGTCAGAACAAATTGGAAGAAACATGGTCTTCAGAAAACTATGATGAATTCAAATGGTTTCTTTTTCTTCAAGTTTGAAGACAGAAAGGGTATGGATACTGTTCTTGAAGGGGGACCTTGGATGATCCGTAACAAACCTATGTTTCTCAACATTTGGTCCCCTACAAACACCCTTAAAAAAGAAGAGTTTAAAAAGGTTGCAGTTTGGGTTAAGTTGCATGATGTTCCGCTAGTGGCATATTCTGATGATGGTTTAAGCATGTTGGCATCAAAAATTGGGTCCCCTGTGCGCCTGGATTCGTATACTAGTGATATGTGTAATGAGGCTTGGGGAAGGAGCAGCTATGCTAGGGCTCTCATTGAAATATCAGCTGATCATGAGTTGAAAGAGGCTCTAACCATGGCTATTCCTGAATTGGATGGGAACAAATATGTTACTGACTCTATTCAGGTGGAGTATGAATGGGAACCTCCGAGATGTGCCCATTGCTCTGTATTTGGGCATGATTCTGAGGAGTGTCCAAAATGCATTCGATCGACAGTGAAACCTCCTACAAATAGTCCGAAAGTAGATGAGGATGGTTATACGGAAGTCAAGACAAAGAAGAATGTAAAGAAGAGCGGTTTTCAAGTTAACAATCAAAAGCCCAAGTTTGAATATACACATGTGGATAAAAAGAAAAAGGCAGTGAGTTCTTCTTACGTGAGTGCGCGGAGCACTAGTTCGTCCAAGGTTCAAACACATAATTCGTTTAGTGCTCTTGGGTTTGTTGGGGGGAACGGGGGTTCCTTCCAGGGGAGATATAAAGGGAAACGTGAGCCAAATGAGGAGTCTGACGATGATGAGGTAGAGGTTGTATATGATGAAACGAATGAGTTTATGACATCGGGTACACATCCTACGTCTTCCCCAGTACAGGGGCAAGCACCTCTCACATAAAGTTGTCTAATGGATAGGTGGCTTCTGTTTCATGCTAAGGGGCTGCCGGTTGGTAGCAATTTCATTTTTGATGATGGCGGTTGACGTCAATTGTTTGATTTTTTCGTTTGTCTACTATGTCACACCCCCAAAATCCACAAGCGGAGTATCACCGCAGGAGGAGTGACTGACCAGGATCTTAGCCACCAATCACATTGAACTCATAGGAATATGTAAATAAAACTTTCATTGATTCACAATAATTGTTACAATGTTACATTATATTTTATAGTGTACAGCGGAAGCATAAATCATTCGTTAAGGGTTGTATATGTTGGGTTTTTCTCATGTTTATCAAAGTATTTTATTCGTATAAAATAAAAACGCAGCGGAAAATGTTATTTTAAAACATGTTACTTACAAGATATAAAACTCATTTTATATGTAAAACCCAATCCCGGATCCATATACGAACATGCATGCTATCAAAATAAAACACAACCATAGAGTGTTTAGAATACTACCTTCCAAGGAGTAGAGGATATGAAGAAGATGATGCTTCTTGAACGGTTGCCTTCAAGTGTAGAAGACCTCAAGCTTGTATACCCCAAGCCTTCCAACAAACACCTTATGTTTAGCTAGGATTTCTACACTTATGAACTCACTAAAAACTCTCTTGAAACCAACTCTTGGAAACCTTCTTATGGCCGATTTTTAGAGATAGAAAAAAGGTGATTTTACACTTGAAATAACTTGTAAAATCAGAACCCTTGAAGCCCTACCCTTGGCCGAAATTAAGAGAGTGTTTTCTTGGAGTTTTGCACTTGATATTTGATCTTTTAAAGTCCCTTCTAAATCAGCCACACGTGACCGATTTTTGAGCTTCTTCAAGTGTTCTTCCTCTCATTTTTGCCATAGAAAAACTTTATAAATGTTGAGAGAAATTGCCACCATTTTAGCCCAATCAAGTCCCTTCTTCCACATGCATTTGCATGCTTTCTTATTGGACCAAAAGTCTTCCCTAATCAAGATCCATGCATTTGCATGTAAACTTATTGGCTTAAAATGTCTAGGGAAGAATACCCAATCAAATGCCATCTAACATGTAAGATGTGCATGTAAGTTAATTGGCCATTTTGTCTTGGGAAGGGGGGCGGCCTAGCTTATATTTTTTATAAAAAAAATTCAATTCTTTTATAAAAATTTAAGTCTTGTTTATTTTGTACATTTTATAAAATATAACATCATATGTTCACAAGACTTTATACAACTTTTTATCATGTTATTTAACCCATTAAATAACAAGATAAAATATTCTCTCAAAAATAAATTATCCATATAATTTATTGGTTTGTCAAGTGCAATTATTTAGAAAACCAATTTCTAAATATTATAAGTGTTAATATTTATTTGTTTGATCATATCACAAATAAATAATATAAGTGTTTGTCTAGCTTGTTATTGGGTATGACTCGACTTGGATCATAACGTACTAGCCACATCAATTTAATATGTGTCTTGGGCATACAGAGTCCAACAGTATAGTGATTCCATGTATCTCGACCCATGACCACTCCAGCTTCCCAGACAGCAAGTCCCAATGATATGCACCTAAAGGCCTGCAAGGCATGTAACAATAAATCAACAACAAAGTTGAGCGAGTTCACAGTTGGGTGTTCGTTTTAAGTTGTTTCAAAAGCATAGTTCTCTTTAGCTGGCTTACTTGCCGTGGGGGTTACCCCGTAGTTGAAAACGTGTTTTGTTTAATCCCGTTTACTCTGGCTATCTAGCCGTGGGGGCTATCCCATGTTTAATTATCTGGCTCTCCGGCCGTGGGGGCTACCCCATGTATATACTACTAGACTCGTTACCATATCAACCACTGACTGAAGTAAGTTGGTGCCCTAGCGTCAATGTCTATCATCATTGACGTGCCCAGATCCATTAGTTCACGCCCATCCTCTGCGGCACGGTGTGAGGCTTGTCAAACCTAAATAGCGCTATCTAACTAATGACCCGCTCGCCATTGGCTCGGCGATTAAGTCGATATAAAAAGGAGGGACTTCATGATAGAGAGTTTTGGTCTAGCATCTGCGTTGTCACCCTTCAATAAAGAGGGTGTGTACGTAATCTCCAAACCAGGAGATTACGCAGGTTCCGATTAAATACTTATCACAGGTTGTCACCCTTCAATAAAGAGGGTGTGTACGTGTCCCAAACCAGGAGATCACGCAGGTTCAGTTTCAATCCTTTACCCATTCCCAGCCCTTGGGAATCCCATGCCTTGTGGAAAGTGTGAACTCACCTTGGTTTGCTCGGTATGACTAGTTACTTGTTCCTTATTAACCAACCAAATCCTAATGTGGTTATCAATAACAATCAGTTTTCGTACGCATAGAAATCACATACTACACAGGTAAAGTACAAGTAGCACACATATTGTAAGAGTCATAACAGTTAACATGCCACACCTCATTCATGTAATCAAGATTCGTTGTGCTACATACAAGTTTACTCGACATGTTTACACTTACAATTTATATATCGTATGCATCGTAAAGGAGTGCGGCCCAAAAAAAAAAAGAGGATCTTGGTAAAAATGGGGGCTCTGGGCGATTCTGGGCGACACTGAGCGATTCTGCATAACTTTAGGTTCTTCAATCTGTCCCTGATCTTGTTTCGACTTTATTATCTTTAGGGGTTGGTTGTTTGAAGGATCGGCTTAGGGTTTATACGCTACTGGTGCTGTTTCTCGTGTTTCTTGATCTGATCAGATTTTTACATTCGAATCTGACCATACCGTGTTTAGGGTTTGGTTTCAATCTGAATTTGGTGTTGTCGATCAGATTAAGGTGTTAGTTCCGACGTTTGTGTGATACCAATTGCAGACCGATTTGCATAATCATTCATTCTTAGGGTTTTGGTCGGCGATTCCAGCAGGTCCGATTCCCTTGGTTTGATTATTGCTTAAATCGGCTAGGCAGATCTGTTTTCCTTCAGCAAATCAATCCTTTTCATCTGAGATTATTTTGATTGAGGGTTGCGGCTGCATAGTTGGGTTTGTGTTGCTGCGGTATGGATGATCAAAATGCAGAAAATTCAAATGTGTTTGCGAGAAAGATCAAGAATATTGACGGAAAACCATTTGAGCCAAGACAAACGTCACATATGGCTGATCGGGTTTCTGAATTGCCGCATAAGAAGGTATGTTTTATGCTACCGCTAAATGATACTGATCACGCTATTGGCTGTTCTGATTCTCCTAATCAGAATTATGCGAAGGTCTTTGATAAACGAAAGGTAGCTTTTGTGCTACCACTTAATGATGTGAGTCCTGTTTCCCGAGTTCAAAGTCTAAAACAGGGAGATAATGCTAAAACCCAACATCAATCCTATGCGGATGTGATCCTAAAAAATCAGGCCAAGCAAGGAGGTGCTAAGATGGGGGTTGGTTCAAATCAGAATCCGAATGATGAGAATTCAGCTAGTCATGCCAATGGTTCGGATGCTAAAGTTCCTAAAATAAACTTTCGTTCACTAAAATCAGATGTCTCATTGGATGGAGTGGATGTAGTGCTTCCGATTGATTCTGTTCGCCAGGTAAATGACAGGTTATCTAATACTCTTTATGGTTACTTCCTGGGGGATAGAATTGCGTATCCGGTTGTTGAATATTTTGTGAAAACAAATTGGAAAAAACATGGTATTCAGAAAATTATGATGAATTCGAATGGGTTTTTCTTCTTCAAGTTTGAAGATAGACAGGGTATGAATAATGTTCTTGAAGGGGGGCCTTGGCTGATTCGGAAGAAACATCTTTTTCTCAACACTTGGTCCCCTACTACTACACTTAGAAAGGAAGATATCAAGAAAGTTGCAGTTTGGGTAAAATTGCATGATGTTCCTCTTGCAGCTTACACTGATGATGGTTTGAGCATGTTGGCTTCAAAAATTGGTTATCCTTTGTTGCTTGATTCTTATACAGCTTCTATGTGTTCTGAAAATTGGGGTAGGAGTTCTTATGCAAGGACTCTTATTGAAGTTTCAGCTGAGCATGGATTCAAGGAGGTGATATCTATGGCTATTCCTGATTTGGATGGTGAGAATTATGTTACGGAAAAAGTTAAGGTGGAGTATGAGTGGACGCCTACGAGATGTGCTCATTGTTGTGTCTTTGGTCATGATAGTGGTGATTGTCCTAAACAGGTTGGTCCTACTCCTAAACCCCATCCTAAAGCACCTATAGTAGATGGGGATGGTTACATTGAGGTTACGAATAGGAAAGTGGGTAGGAAAAGTGGGGTACCGGTTAATACTCAAAAACCAAAATTTGAATATAAACCGTTGAATTACAGGAAAATGGTTGGGAATACATCTTCTTCTACTAATATGAAGGGTGGAAAAGGTTCAATTCAGACTTACAACCCTTTTAGTGCGCTTAACTCTGGAACAAACAGAACAATGGGGCAGCATAGTAGTGAAGATCCGGATGATGATGACGTTGAGGTAGTGTATGATGAAACTTTGGGCGTTCGGGAGCCGGAAAAACAAGGGGCAAGCACCTCTACTTCAAAGGTCTCCAATGGATAGACTCTTTTTGTTTCGTGTGAAGGGGCTGACAGTTTGTGGCAACTTCATCTTTGATGATGGAGGATGAGGGTTTATTTTGTTTTGGTTTGTCGTGTCTACTTGATATCGTTTCATGATGTATAGTAGGCTAGGTTATGGGGTGTCATAGGTTGTTTGGTTTGTTTGGTTTACATATATGGGGCATGTCCTGTATATGAACTAGTGGGGAACAAATTCTCACTACTTGTACTTAATTGCGGGTTGTTTTAATAGAATCACCGGGGTAACCCTTTACCCAAAAAAAGGAGTGCGGCCCAACATAATCCGCAGCCCACTATCCGTATTAGCTTACCATCGATTCACCTTCTATCAACATATGCTCAATTAACATATCTAATCCCTATTTCCATTACACCAACAGTTTCATTATTCATCATTCATAAACACCCCATAATATCTTCTCAACCAGCCTATGTGCATAACTACATCCCTAATATATAATTATGAAATCCTAACCCATTAATATAGAGATCGATCCATAACAATTAGATTCATCAATTAATGTTTTACCATTGAATCTGATCGATCTTGTCCTATTTGATTTCCATAAAAATTCACAAACCAACATAGAATAATATTCGATATTTCCTAGACTATCAAATGACAATCCTCATTGAAATACACATGTGACTACACATGGCCGCCACTTTTGTTCAAGACCCACTTTTGATTAGATCAAGACCATCATGATAGACTACACACTGCCATAATCAATTTACTTGAATTTCATAAATTTAGTGGACACTTTTAATTGGACCAAGTATAATTAGTGGGTTTGTCATCATTGGCCCATATCACAACAAACATAGCCGACATTATTATTAGCCTTTCAACATCACAATTTATTTTGTTACAAGATCTATTGCCACCCACATCACATAACCCTTCTAACAGTTAGTTTAATACAAATTTGTTTCTTACTAATATTTACTAACATGAACCCTAAGCATTGACAATCATGCAAGAACATGACATAACTCACGTATAAGATCAAACATATAATACACATAAGCACAATCATCGATTTAGAATAAGCATGTATTTACTAACCCAAAAGACAAGATCGATAAGCTGTTGTCTTCGAAAAAGGGGGGTGGGGGTTTCTCCTGCCGTGCGCACCCTTGAAAGAATAGGGGTGTTTAGGGTTTGCAACTAATTGCCATACATTGCATTTAACTTACGTATAAAAGGAGGAAAGGGATTTGGGCCGAGCTGTCTAAGGTTAGCGGGTTCTGATTAGTGTTAGCAGGCTGGGCCGGAGAATAACAAACATACAGAAACAGTTTAGTAAGTTGGGCTGATTTCTTTGTGTATGAGTATGGATATCAAACATCAAGAAACAGTTTAGCGGCGGCCCAATGGTACCTGTTACAAGTGCGGCCCATTTGTGTAAAATAGTTCGCGGCCCAACCAATTGGTTCTAAATTAATTGAACGACACACAACAGCGTTTAAAATTTCATGTATAGTAAATCAGTTGAACATACGTAATCATAAGCAAATAAACATAGAGACACACGCTAAAAGTTGTGGGGTTTCAAGCAATGCTAACCTTAATTATCCGGGTTGTCACATTATCCCCAACTTGAAAGAAATTTCGTCCCGAAATTTAGCACGTACTCACTGAGGAAGCTAGTTAAGTTGCATGGTTTTTCCTGGTTTTCCTGGGGTGTCACATCCTTCCCCCGTTGGTTTGGAATTTCATCCCGAAATTCCACAGTAGCTTCAGCCTCAGTAGTGGTTTCACTTTTCTCGAACAACTGGGGATACTTGTGTTTCATTTGGTTTCTCATTCCTAGGTGAACTCTGGGCCACGACGGAGTTCCAACGAACTCGAACTATAGGTATCCTGGTGCGTTTGAGAATCTTGACCTCCCGGTCCAAGATTTCCACTGGTTCTTCGACAAATCGCAACTGATCGTCGATGGTGAGCTCCTTGAAAGGAACTATGAGGGTTTCATCTGACAGACACTTCTTCAGATTTGACTCATGGAATACGTTGTGAACTCCACTGAGTTCTTCGGGTAGATTTAATCTGTAGACCACCTTGCCAATTCCCTCTGTGGTTTCGAAAGGTTTAACATATCGCGGGTTGAGTTTTCCTTGTTACCAAAACGAACTACACCTTTCCAAGGTGAGGCTTTAAGTAGTACTCTATCCCCAACCTGGAACTCGAGTGGTTTCCTGCGCTTATCAGCGTAGCTTTTCTGACGGTCACGAGCTGCCGCCATTCGTTGTCGTATCTGAGCAATCTCCTTTGTTATGTCTACGACGGGTTCTGGGCCAGTGATTTGGCTGTTTCCAACTAGTGCCCAACAAAAAGGTGATCGGCACTTCCGTCCGCACAATGCCTCGAACGGAGCAGCCTGGATGCTGGTGGGGTAACTGTTGATATACGAAAACTCCACTAAAAGTAGATGCCGCTCCCAGCCGTTACCAAAGTCGATTACACATGCTCGAAGCATGTCTTCAAGAGTTTGGATGGTGTGTTCAGTCTGCCCATCCATCTGTGGATGATATGCTGTGCTCATGTCTAGACGTGAGCCAAAGGATTTGTGCATCGCTTGCCACAAATCAGATGCAAATCGTGGGTCGCGATCAGAGATAATGAAGGTTGGCACCCCGTGCCTAGCAACCGCTTCTTTCAGGTAGATGACTGCAAGTGTAGAAAAACTTATCCGTTTCCTTGTTGGCTAGAAAGTGTGCTGGTTATGTGAGACAATCAACGATCATCCATGTGATACTGTTTCCATTTCGAGTTATGAGTAGGCTAGCGACCAAATCCATGGCAGCCTGTTTTCGCTTTCCATGAGAGTGTTGCTGGTTACTGACGCTGCACCTTGACTTTCCACAAGTTGATCTATCATTCTCATACTTAATTAGATGAGACTTCATGTCCGATTACCAGTACAGGGTTTATAAATCCTAATGCCTTACATCAAAAACCCAGGCGGCTAGAATGTCGCAGCTGGTGCGCTTGCCCAACACGAGTTCCCTACAGTTGCCGTGTAATGGGACCCACATTCGTTTCAGAGCATTGCAGTGTCGGGATTCGAAAGCTGAGACGACGTCCTCCTGTACTGTCTTCCACGAACACAGCACCCTGCTGTGCTAGAGAGATTTAAGTTGCGCGACTTTCGCAATTCCTGTGATGATAGCATCAAGTAAGACTAAGAAGTTGCTGTATCCACGAAGGACTTTTTGGTGTCGATCAGTTCCAACCAAGACGGATTTCAGCGAGATCCACGTGCATTTCCGCTTCGCTGATTATATATCCAAAAGGTACTTCTATAATCCAGATATTACATTTAACAAGACCTTAAGTAGAGTGGCTCTTCCCTCAGAGGCCCTAAAATAAGACACCAATGCCACCCATGGCGTTCCTTTCTCCTGGTCAGGATTCAGAATGTTGTCAACAAATGCGGTCGATTCATGTGATTCCCTGAAGCTGCTGGTGTGTTGGTTAACTCAATGGTCATGGTGTATAACGTTGGAATGACTGCATTGCCTTCGACATACTGTTCTAAGGGCATTCTCCCCTTAGATTTCCATCTGACCACAGCTTGTTCCTCGCAACTGGTCGGCAGGTTGTCCATACGTGGTCAAGGCAAACTGTTCTTGACTGTCATCTTGTTGAGTATAGTGAGGGCTCCTTAAAGCGAAAACTAGATCCGATGAAACTCAAGTTCAATAATTCCTGAAGTCGATTAGGCAGTTCCTGCGACCTTCCTGATGTAAGATAATAAGATATACTAGTAACAAGGGCTACTTCTGGCATGATACGGATCTGATATCCCAACGATCATATGAGGTTTCCGTTAGCTTGCCATCAGCCGATTCCACAACAGGTTCAAACTCCTAGAAGCATCCAGATCAAACGGAACAGAGACGAAACGGGTTGCTACTCATACTAGCTATCACGGTGTTAAAGTCCTGACGTCGCCCATGCCAACTCTAAATGCCTTTCCAAGAGCATCATTTCTGGTGTTGCTGGTTTTTCGTCACAAGAATTCCAAGTACTGTCGTTGTTCCCTTGGTCGTTGACCTCTTAACTTAGCTACGGCCAATCCATGATGTAGGCACCTTTATTTCCTTACTGAAAGCTAGGGTTACGAGCACCTTGTTGTCGTTGTGACTGATGACCCCAATGTCATTGCTCGAAACATGCCCTACGATTCTTCACCATCATAGTCCATCTTTTCACATCCTGAGCCGCGTTCTAAAGCGTTACTCACTGTGCTGGCAGTTATGCATGCCACACTAAGATCAATGATTAAGACTTATGCCTCGATTGGTTCGTAGGTGTTGACTCCCATGAGTCGCTGTCGAGGGTTAAGGATTCGATTGAAGCCAATTTGCTGGTGCTCGTTGCCGGTAATCAGGGTCGTCAAAGTACTGAGGTCGGTAAAGCGCTACGCTCACCCTCCTGTCCATCGATGTTGTAAGTGATTCAAGTAATACTCAGTATGTTGCGGGAGCGTTGCAGAAGTGATCGCACTTCAAAATCTGAGGCGTCAATACGTTAAGTTCCAACAAGCGAAGAAAGGTGAGAAAGATATCGATCAATCATTTAACGCTGCGACGTCCAGCACATGGACGTTCGTATAAGCACCTAACATTCTACACGGTTCGCTAGGTGTTCAGATAACACTCGATAGCATCGAGTTTCGAAAGGATCCAAAGATAGATAAAAAGTTCACGTTTGAGTTTGAGTAGGGGTCAATTACTGCTATGGCCCCTATAGGTTCGTTGGTTTCAGATTGATCAAATAGCGAGACGGAACCCCTTTGTCACTTGTTAAGCATCACTGGGACTCGCATGCACCCCACATTATTATTATGTGTGCACCCACAATAATATTGTGATTTGCATGCTCACCTCAGCTCCTCTCAACTCATGTCAAATGGTTCCTCAAACTCGAGTAGCAAACAAAGGGTATCACGAAGCGTAAGTCATGAAGGCTTAGGGATTTACCACCCTATCAGTCACATAACACGTGCAAGTGTACATGAATTCATATTGTTGTGCTAATCGTGCATTCACATGCAATATCATATGTAGGTGTTCACTAGTTATGTAGTACATTGAGTATAAGAGAGACGAACCTTGCAATCTGGAGCTGAGTGTCAGGGTCGTATTCCCGTTTTCAGAACTTTCCGGTTATAGTCTGGTTTTACAAAAACGTTTTCCGTTTTTAAAACCAAGTTCACTATAACCAATGGCTCTGATACCAATCTGTCACACCCCCAAAATCCACAATCGGAGTATCACCGCATGAGGCGTGACTGACCAGGATCTTAGCCACCAATCACATTGAACTCACAGGAATATGTAAATAAAACTTTCATTGATTCACAATAATTGTTACAATGTTACATTATATTTTATAGTGTACAGCGGAAGCATAAATCATTCGTTAAGGGTTGTATAGTGATTCCATGTATCTCGACCCATGACCACTCCAGCTTCCCAGACAGCAAGTCCCAATGATATGCACCTAAAGGCCTGCAAGGCATGTAACAACAAATCAACAACAAAGTTGAGCGAGTTTACAGTTGGGTGTTCGTTTTAAGTTGTTTCAAAAGCATAGTTCTCTTTAGCTGGCTTACTTGCCGTGGGGGTTACCCCGTAGTTGAAAACGTGTTTTGTTTAATCCCGTTTACTCTAGCTATCTAGCCGTGGGGGCTACCCCATGTTTAATTATCTGGCTCTCCGGCCGTGGGGCTACCCCATGTATATACTACTAGACTCGTTACCATATCGACCACTGACTGAAGTAAGTTGGTGCCCTAGCGTCAATGTCTATCATCATTGAAGTGCCCAGATCCATTAGTTTACGCTCGTCCTCTGCGGCACGGTGTGAGGCTTGTCAAACCTAAATAGCGCTATCTAACTAATGACCCGCTCGCCATTGGCTCGGCGATTAAGTCGATATAAAAATGAGGGACTTCATGATAGAGAGTTTTGGTCTAGCATCTGCGTTGTCACCCTTCAATAAAGAGGGTGTGTACGTAATCTCCAAACCAGGAGATTACGCAGGTTCTGATTAAATACTTATCACAGGTTGTCACCCTTCAATAAAGAGGGTGTGTACGTGTCCCAAACCAGGAGATCACGCAGGTTCAGTTTCAATCCTTTACCCATTCCCAGCCCTTGGGAATCCCATGCCTTGTGGAAAGTGTGAACTCACCATGGTTTGCTCGGTATGACTAGTTACTTATTCCATATTAACCAACCAAATCCATATGAACTAGTGGGGAACAAATTCTCACTACTTGTACTTAATTGTGGGTTGTTTTAATAGAATCACCGGGGTAACCCTTTACCCAAAAAAAGGAGTGCGGCCCAACATAATCCGCAGCCCACTATTCGTATTAGCTTACCATCGATTCACCTTCTATCAACATATGCCCAATTAACATATCTAATCCCTATTTCCATTACACCAACAGTTTCATTATTCATCATTCATAAACACCCCATAATATCTTCTCAACCAGCCTATGTGCATAACTACATCCCTAATATATAATTATGAAATCCTAACCCATTAATATAGAGATCGATCCATAACAATTAGATTCATCAATTAATGTTTTACCATTGAATCTGATCGATCTTGTCGTATTTGATTTCCATAAAAATTCACAAACCAACATAGAATAATATTCGATATTTCCTAGACTATCAAATGAGAATCCTCATTGAAATACCCATGTGACTACACATGGCCGCCACTTTTATTCAAGACCCACTTTTGATTAGATCAAGACCATCATGATAGACTACACACTGCCATAATCAATTTACTTGAATTTCATAAATTTAGTGGACACTTTTAATTGGACCAAGTATAATTAGTGGGTTTGTCATCATTGGCCCATATCACAACAAACATAGCCGACATTATTATTAGCCTTTCAACATCACAATTTATTTTGTTACAAGATCTATTGCCACCCACATCACATAACCCTTCTAACAGTTAGTTTAATACAAATTTGTTTCTTACTAATATTTACTAACATGAACCCTAAGCATTGACAATCATGCAAGAACATGACATAACTCACGTATAAGATCAAACATATAATACACATAAGCACAATCATCGATTTAGAATAAGCATGTATTTACTAACCCAAAAGACAAGATCGATAAGCTGTTGTCTTCGAAAAAGGGGGGTGGGGGTTTCTCCTGCCGTGCGCACCCTTGAAAGAATAGGGGTGTTTAGGGTTTGCAACTAATTGCCATACATTGCATTTAACTTACGTATAAAAGGAGGAAAGGGATTTGGGCCGAGCTGTCTAAGGTTAGTGGGTTCTGATTAGTGTTAGCAGGCTGGGCCGGAGAATAACAAACATACAGAAACAGTTTAGTAAGTTGGGCTGATTTCTTTGTGTATGAGTATGGATATCAAACATCAAGAAACAGTTTAGCGGCGGCCCAATGGTACCTGTTACAAGTGCGGCCCATTTGTGTAAAATAGTTCGCGGCCCAACCAATTGGTTCTAAATTAATTGAACGACACACAACAGCGTTTAAAATTTCATGTATAGTAAATCAGTTGAACATACGTAATCATAAGCAGATAAACATAGAGACACACGCTAAAAGTTGTGGGGTTTCAAGCAATGCTAACCTTAATTATCCAGGTTGTCACATACTAGTTAGTCATTATCATGATTGTAGTAGGCTAGATTGAGGTGGTCACTTGGTTTGTTTGCTTTTTTTGCTTACATATATGGGGCATGTCCTGTATATGAACTAGTGGGGAACTCATCCTCACTACTTGTACTTATTTGGCGGTTGTCTATAATAGAATCACCAGGGTAACCCTTTACCCAAAAAAAAAGACATTTTGCACGTTTTGATTTTTGTTCAATTTCAAACTCTAAATCGCTTTCTAGAGAGTTATACGCAAACTGATGCGTAAACGTAATCAGTTTAACATGACAAACACTCCGGAACATCAACATATGTTTAACATACCTTAAATAACCTTTACATAACTAACAAATAAGTTTTAAAAGGTTTGATATGGCAAAAACAAGTTTATTCGATTGCAGGGACTAATTGCGACAAACTGCGAAAGTCTGTCGATTCGTATAGTAACAAACCTCCGGAACATGATCATAAGTTAAACATACCCTAAATATCCTTTACATAGCTTAGAAATAGGCTTTGAGGGGTTCGGTATGCGAAAATATGCTTATTTGATCAAACAGGCACTAAAAGCGTCAAAAAGTGCATAAGTTTGCATTTACGCGCATAACTTACGTTCTGAACATATCCGGACATCGAAAATTTTTTCTAATCATTAAAATATTTTATTTTAGTGATTGGGATGCTAAAATACCATTCATCGCGTAATTTGGATCGTTTTTCTCGTCTGTTCGTGTTTCGTTGTAATTAACCGAATAACGTGACCGTACGACCAAATGAACATACATTCGAGATGTTTTCAAGCATATTTCATGTTCCCTATACTTTGCCATCATTATTGAGCCTTGAAAATGGGTTAACGGGGTTTAAACCCGTCGAAAATGGCTTAAACGAGCTGCAGGGACCATTTCTGCCAAGTATTGAAAGTTTCTGTATCGGGGGGTGCTAGCGTCGCGCGACCCCAAAGGGGTGGTGGCGTGGCGGCACGCGAGCCCCCTGTTTTGACAGAATGTGTGTTTTTCAGCAACCAGCTTGAATTTGAGGGTCTTTTATGCAATTTTTCAATACTATGGACTTGTTTTAGAGCATCCCATTATATTAGAAACCATGTTCCACAAGTGTAGGGTCAATATTGAACCTCCTAACACATGGAATGATCTCCTTGTTCCAAACTTACTATAAATAGAAGTGGGATTCTCATTCATTCCTCACATTTGATTCAAAATCTTCTCTAAGTTGAAATTTAAGACTTCATACCTGAGTGTTTTGGATCAATTCTTCCTTGCTTGGACCTTTTGTAAGCTTCTTTCATGCTTTTTATACATTTCAAGCATGAAAGTCAAACAGTGTTTGACTTTCTGCTTTGATCAGTCTTTGGTCAACACAAAGTTCGTTTGAACTTTGCAACGTGAGCGTAATCACGATGGTTATAGTCCCTTGTGACACCTACTGATTACCACGTTGGTTAGGCGTAGTGACGAGTCAAAGTTTCGGTCAAAATACGTATTTATGCCTATTTTGAAACGAAACTATTTTTGGGTATCAAAACACCTTGTTTTGATATCAAACTTGTTTTCTAACTTAGTTAAACATGTTTTAACATGTTTAACTCGTCACTTTTAGTCTAGTGCTTATATAGGGTCGTAAGTTAAGCGGTCTAGATAACCGCTTAGACTTTCGAACCCGACCCGTGTCACACCCCGACCGCGTAAAACAACAAACCGCGGCGGAAACGTCGGGGAGTCGTGTGGAAAAATTATTGTTTCAAAACACATGATAATTAAAGTTAAGTTTTACAAGCTTAAATTATTACATTGTCTTAGTTCAAACAAAACACATAACATAAAAGATGATAACTTTCTTGATTTTAGATTGCTAAGGCCCAAGTCGCCCTAAGTGTAGCTCGCTCACATCAAACATTCGCTCCTGAAACATATGTGAAAGAAAATATGTCTGTAATACCCGAAACATTTCTAAGATAATAATTTGTTTTAAGTAAATATATTTTATAATCGATAAGTTAATAGACAGTTGGGTCGAGTAATATAAAAAAATAGTGTCAGATATATATCGTTTATTCATATCAATTTATATTGATATTATATTTCATTTATATTACTAGGCATGGTAACAAACTATATGTATGTACAATATGTTATATATTCATACAACCGAACCAAATAAATTACTAACATAATTATTTTATCCAAAACTCTAGAAATAATAGTGATGTAAGAATCACCTATACTAATCACAATATACTGCAAGTGCATGACTTGAAAAAAAAAAAGAAGAAAAAAACAATAATAATGATAAAACACCAAACAAGCCATACTTCAATGGCTTCTGTCATACGAAAAATCAACAACATAAGTTATGTTTTTCATTTAAACTCTTTTGACTTTCTTGCCCAAAATATCATGAATAGATATGGGTTAGACATTATGAACAAGTATGGGTTAAACCAACTCTCAGTTTCATTCATATATACATAAACAATATGTTAAAGGGTCCTACCTTGCTATATACCCTATCCAAAGCCAAATCACAATAACCTTCAATCACCACCATGAGGACCACCGCACATTAGTAGCCACCCCGGTTCCGAGTACACCGCAAAACCACTAACCCGCCACCCCTGTGCCACTGTGGGTTTTGCCGCAGTTCGAACACCGCCCCATCTCGGCATCCATTGTTTCAGCCACCGCACGCCACACACCGCCGTCGGGTTTACTCTTTTCCGATCAGATCCGAGAGGTAGACGAACCAACCAAAACTTTATTATTATTATTATTATTTTTTTTTTTGATTTTACGGTTACAGTTTCTGACTTAGTTTGGGTTCGTTGAACATTTCCGGCGATCGAGTAGGGCTGGGTTTCGGTTTGGGTTCGTTCACCGGCAACTCGTGAGAGCTCCGATTAGCTTCTGCCGCCGAGTAAGGTTAGAGAGAGAGAGAGAGAGCTCTAAGTTATGTGCTATGTGTGTGTATGCAGAGTGTGTGTGTGCGTTTGAATATGGCGGTTGTAGTGTGTATATTATTTTTGTATTGCATCTGATAGTGTGGGTTTGTTTTGTTGGGTTTGTTTCTCAGGTGTGTGTGGTATAGATCTTTGTGTGTGTGGTTAAAAAGAAATGAAAAGAAAATCAATTAATATTTTCATCAGTTAATATTTTTACTACATTTTGAACAAAAGGGTATCAAGTTAAGTATTTCTTAAAAACAAAAGTGACTATTGATTTTATACTAATTAATCTCACCTACACATCTATATATGAATACATAAACTGATCAATAGATGTTAAAATGTTAAAAGCATGATTTTATTTCCCTTGCAAAAATGAAAACTAGTTGGATTATTTATTCTCTTTAAAACCTATGTTAGGAACAAATTTGTAATTGTTAAAAATCCATTTTTGTGTGGTTATATTAAACTATGCTCAGTAATTCCAAATAGGAAATAAATAATTTAAGATATAAATCGTGTTCTTAATATATATATACACCTTATATTTTTTGGCAATCAAGTATTTTTTTTAGGTGTTAACCGAGAGTGTGCGCCTTAATAAATTTTTACGGGTAAGTTGGTTCGTGGTCGCCGGGAAAATTTAACGAAAGCTTTAAATCTAAATAAATTATATAATACTTTGGCTCAGCCGTAGTTTCTTTGTTGTGTTTTTCTTATCTTGTTTACAGGTAATCATGGTTAATATGGGGAATCAGAAATGAGAGATTAATGGATGTTCAAGAGTATCTAAAGACTCTTTAATTTTGTTAAATCATGTACCTTTAAATGAACTTAAGACTTAGGGTATTTTGAGACGTGTATGTCACCTTGAATCCTATCTTATATTAAATGGATGTGTTTTGGTTATGATATTCGTAATAGTGACGTTCCGACCTGCCCGGGTTGGGGTGTTACAATGTCAGCATAAAAATGTCTGTGAGTAATATAGGTTTAGTGTTGAAGATTCATGACTTTGAATGTTAAAAGAAATGTTTAACGAAAAGTAGTCATGAACCTTATAAAAATGTCTTCTTTTATAAAATCATATGAAAATCAAATGTTATAAAAGAATGATATATGGATAATTTAATAACCAAATGAAAATAATATGTATAAAATATGTCATGTCTTGTCTTTGTTGAGGTGGTTTAGATATCGCCACGATATGCAATACAATAAAAGCACTTATATATAGGAGTACCAATGGCGTATCCACCATGCTTTTATCATATTATACACGTCTCGTTACTTAAATCACTTATTGATAACCATGAAATAATGTCTTGTTTAAATGTCAATGTCAAATGTCATGTGTAGACAATGTCTAATGTCAAGTATAAACAAATGTCTTGTGAAATTCAATGTCATGTACAAAACAAGGTCTTTGAATAACCAAGAATTAAAATCAAAAGTTATGTTTTGAAAACCATTGCTTTTATCGATATGAACATTTATGTGGTTTGTCTATCGCATACACTCAAGCCTTGAGACTGTCGGATAAAGCCTTATCAGGATCAAGGTTTATCTAAAAAATGTATTCGGATTCTGTCATTCCCCTTCCGAAATTCCTAGAAAGCGGGAACGGGATTTGTCAAGTCCTATAGCGCTATTACATACTACCGAGCGGCGTGATCAATGTTAATGAATGTACTACTAACCCGTTAAATACACCAAATGTCTTTTTCAATGTAAGCACGTCATGAAAATGTCTTTGTAAAACCATGTAATAGGCATACTAAGTCAATATGCCAAGTAAAATGTCTTTGAAACCAAATGTTAGGTATACTAAGTCAATATACCATAAAAATGTCTTTGAAATAATGTATTATATATAATACGTAACAAAAATGTACAATGTCATGAAAACAGAAAGTAAAGTTATGCACATATGCTTCACCCCAAAACATTTAAAAAAAACGTAAAATAGGGGAACTATGTACTCACCTTTGGGTGCGTTTTTATATGTTAACACAATCACTCAAATTGTTTATCGTCCTAAATTAAATAAGAACGATTTAATAATCAAAAACTCACAAAAATACCTAAGTTTCTCCGATACTTAGAATTTTCACATAACTTTGAGATTTCTCGAAAAGTTATTATTTTTTATTATATTGGTGTGTTTATATATATATGAGTTCATATATATTTTAAAAAAACTTTGCAACTTGAACGATTTTATTGGTGACCCTCATCATGTTATAAGCAATATATCTACGATTTGCTCGTCGTAATATATACTCAAATGTAACATAAAATAAATATCGTAATACACATAATCTTGTCAACTATAAACATGTCATCATACACGTGTTATAAATCACATAACATCTTGTAGCAAATAAAATTAACCCGTGTTATAAATCCCATAGGGATTAAATGACAGAATTTTTTTTTTTTTACCCTTTACCCAAAAAAAAAGAACATATTGCTTTCTTTTGCGGGTAGGCTTCAGCTCGTCATCTTTGTCCTCTCGGCTCTTCATATATATTGGGCCTCTGTGTTCATTTTGCCAGGAAGAGTTATCAAGGAGCTTGAAGCTAATATGAGAGGCTTTCTTTGGTGCCAAGGGCCTATGCAGAAAGGTAAAGCTAAAGTGTCTTGGAAGGCTGTGTGCGTCCCTAAAAACGAAGGGGGCCTTGGTATTAGAAGAATTGGGGAAATGAATAATGCTCTTATGGCAGCTAATGCTTGGAGTATTATTGTCAAAAAGGAATCCCTATAGGTCGCTTGGATTCATACATATCGCTTAAAAGAGAGGAATTTTTGGGAATGCCGTGTTCCAAGCAATTGCACATGGAGCTGGAGAAAAATTCTTCAAGTGAGGCCCATTATTCAGCCATTTATTTGGGCAAAGCTTGGAAACGGTAAAAACATTTCGGCTTGGTTTGATACTTGGAGTGGGGTGGGTCCTCTAAACAAGTTTCTTTCTTATCGTACCATCTCTAATGGAGGTTTTAATCTGATGAAGAAAGTGAAAGATATTTGGGATAATGGAAGGTGGTTATTGCCCTCGGCCTGGTACAACCTTTTTCCTGTTCTTAATCACATCACTCAATTACAGGTGACGAACAATGTAGAAGACAAGTTCTTTTGGAAGATGAATGACAAGCTCTATGACTTTTCAACATCAACTGTATGGCAAACTATTCGAACAATTGATGGGGAAGTTAATTGGATGGAAATTATTTGGTTCTCTCAATGCATCCCAAAGCATGCATTTCTTATGTGGTTGATAATGAGAAAGAAACTTCAAACTCAAGATAAAATTATGCAATGGGGAGGGGCTACGAGAAACAACATGAACATGATGTGCTGCCTTTTATGCTATGAGAATATTGACTCTCATGATCACTTGTTCTTCTCATGTAAGTACTCGGCTGAGGTATGGTATAATGTAGTCTCATATTCGGATATGGGTAATGTTAAGCCGATTTGGGAGGAGGTCATAAACTGCCCGCTAGCTAGACATGCATGGAAGAAAGTTTATAGTATTGTGGATCGGTTGATTGTCGCTGCCACAGCTTACAATATATGGCGTGAACGGAACAATAGGCTATTCAGAAATTGTACTCGGCCTCCTGATCAGTTGGTAAAGGAAATTATATCTAATGTTAGGTATAAGCTCATGGGTCTTAAATTCAAGAACACAAGCCAAGTGCGAAGGATTCTGGTGAAGTGGGGCATTCATGAAGATGTTATGCTGGATCAATGTAATAGTGTCACGTAGAGCTGGTTTGCTTCTTATCTAGTTGATAGACTAGTTTGTTTCGTTTTTGGTTGAGCTTTTTGCTTGGTTTTTTTGTTTCCATAGCTTGGGGTATGCCCCATCTATGATCTAGTGTGATACTCTGTCTCACTACATGTACTTTTTTGGTTGTTTATAAAATCACCGGGGTAACCCTTTACCCAAAAAAATAAATAAATAAAATTAACCCATGAACAACCCAATCTAGTGTACATTGAAAAACACGTATTTTAGCGATTCGGTAACGTTTTTGGGCGTCGGAAGTCACGTATGACTAACCAAACACCAAGTAAACTTAATATAAGTTAAAATACTTATTTTTATATCAAAAATATCAGTTTACTTACTGATCTAAAACAGTTTTATAAAAATCCTCCGAAAAGCCGATTTTTAACCGTTTTACCGCATAGTTTTGCATCAAACGTTACCCTAACCATCCCAAATCGTAACGACTTGATATTTTAACATAAACCATGTTATTTACTGAATAAAATAGTGGTTATACTCAAGATAGTGCAGGTCTCACATAAAGCACATAAATCATGCAAATTTCACATATTTTACCACTTTCTAAGCTATATGTACAACATGCAAAGCTATCAAACCTATGACAAAGTTTCATGCCATTATAATATACCAAATGATGTTATTTTTAGTGTTTATAATCTGTTCTAAAACATTTTTGTCATACAATCATTTTTATCATTTCTTGAGCTTTAAATCAACATACAGAATGTACAAGTGTCTAAAGCACACTATCATATCATCATCATTTCATATGAATTTAAATGCATCAAACATGTAATTTATGTAATTTATTCATGTTTACTAACTGATTTAATTGAACATTCATCATATCATGCACAAATCATCAAACACTTGCATTTTAACTATCATTCAAGAACAAGCAACAACATAAAAATTCTCAAATATGTCTAATAAATTTTTGGCCATTTACATGTCAAAATACTAACATTATTTCAAATTATAACTCATGATTCAATCACTCCTTTATATCTCTAACATATTTGCACATAATCTTGTTCCTGCAAGCAAACGTCCTAAACAAGTATTTATCAAAAATCAACTCAAACTCAAATCTCATACACATACATATATATGTATACGGTTATATACACACACACACATATATACAACCATTTTTATTTTGTATCAAGACCCATTTCTTTTTAGATTTCAAGTTTGTGAAAAATTCCAAGATTCAAGAGAAACTTCCAATCATCAAGAACAACCAAGAATCAAGTGTATGATTTAAACATGAACTTTATACCTTCAAGATTCAAGTGAGTTTTTGATGAGATTTTGATGATATGGAGCTTGAAATCACTTGAAAACACCTTGGAAACTCCTTTGGATCTTCACACCAACTTGAAACTAGCTTGGAATGGAGTTTGATCTTCAAGAACAAGGTTGCAAAATTGGAAATGGAGAGAGAAAGGGGGTGGTGGTGGTGTTTACAGTTTGGGAGAGATAGAGGAAGAGAGTGGAGTGTGTGATGTTGGGTGAAATGATGAAGATCTCTTGAATCCCTTGTCATACTTATAACCATCCAACAATATCTTGTCCACCAAATCAAGCAAGATCAAATATAATATAAGAATGAAATCTAGGTGATATGGTGTGATCTTGGTGGGGTCCTTGTGACCGTGAATATCAAGGGGGGGGGGGTAAATGTAATTTTTGAATGGTAAATTAGATAATAGTTGGAGGTTAAGTGTAATGTCTAGTGTTTTAAATCCTGGTTTATGGCGTTTTATATTATTTTTATTATTCTATAAAAATAAACTCGCCAAAATATTACTGAAATAAATATCAGTTGCCAAGACTGGCTGCGTTTTGCAGTAGAAACACTGTGTTACGTAGTAACACGCGGTACGCGCTTAAACTTTGAAAAATAACGTTTTTAAGCGTTTTAATTTATTTTTCAACGCATACATGATTAAAATTTTTTTTTAATCATAACAGAATATTTTTAGGATTTAAATATTATCCGGGCGGTCACCAACGTTCGTTTCGCAGTTTTGTCGCAAATAGTTCTAAAGTTCGAACAAACATGTTTTTGCCAAACCGAATCCTTCGAAACTTATTTCTAAGTTATGTAAAGGGTATTTAGGGTATGTTTGGCTTATGTCACAGTTCCGGTGTGTACGTCGCGTTAAACTGATTATGTTTACGTAACGGTTTATGATTTCACTTCCAGAACAGGTTTGAGAGTTCGGAATTGAACAATGATTGAAAACATGTAAATGTCACAAATAATTAACAAATATTGAAATTAAAACACCATATTTCATTAAATACAAAGTTGTTCGGAACAGTACAAGGATTAAAATACACAGATGTCACAGTCTCCCCTACTTTTGGAAATTTCGTCCCGAAATTTAATTAGAAGAAACTTGTGGGAAAAGGTGTGGATATTTCGCCTTCATTTGATCCTCTCGTTCCCAAGTAAACTCTGGGCCACGTTTGGATTCCCAGCGAACTTTGACCATCCGTATGCGCTTGCGCTTGAGCTTCTTGACTTGATGGTCCAATATTTCCACAGGTTTCTCGACGAAGTGCATCGTGTTGTCGACACGAATTTCATCAAGGGGATGTGGAGGTTTTCATTAGCCAAACACTTTTTCAGATTGGACACGTGGAAAGTTGGATGAACATTTCCAAGTTCAGGAGGCAGCTCAAGTCTGTAGGCTACTTTTCCGATTCTTTCAACGATCTTGAATGGTCCAACATATCGTGGTGCAAGTTTTCCTTTCTTCCCAAATCTGATTACACCTTTCCAAGGAGATACCTTGAGTAGGACGAGATCACCGACTTGGAATTCCAAAGGCTTACGTCGTCTATCCGCGTAACTCTTTTGACGGCTTCTAGCTGTTAAGAGGTTGTCGCGAATTTTCTTGACTTTGTCTGTAGTCTCTAGAATGAGTTCAGGTCCAGTGAGCTGAGCTTCACCAATCTCATTCTAGCAGACCGGCGAACGACATTTCTGACCGTATAAAGCTTCGAAAGGAGCCATGTTGATGTTGGAGTGATAACTATTATTGTAGGAGAATTCGATCAATGGAAGACGTGAATCCCAACTACCACCAAAATCGATCACACAAGCTCTAAGCATATCCTCCAATGTCTGGATTGTTCTTTTAGATTGTCCATCCGTTTGAGGATGATAAGCAGTGCTTAAATTGAGTTGGATTCCCATAGCAGATTGCATGGTTCTCCAAAAGTGAGATGAGAATCGGGCATCTCGGTCTGATATGATGTTCAAAGGAATACTATGTCGGGATACAATCTCATCTACATAGATCTTGGCAAGCTTTTCACAAAGAGATCCTCACGGATTGGCAAGAAGTGAGCAGATTTTGTCAAACGATCAACTACTACCCAAATGGCATAATGACCTCTATTAGTGCGCTGTAGTTTGGTAATGAGATCCATGGCAATGTTTTCCCATTTCCAAACCGGTATCTCTGGTTGTTCCAATAATCCAGAGGAATGTTGATGTTCTGCCTTAACCTTCAGACAAGTAAGGCATTTTGATACGTATAAGGCAATGTCTTTCTTCATTCCCGTCCACCAAAACTGGGTTCGAATATCCTTATACATTTTATCTGCACCAGGATGGATTGAATAACGAGACTTATGAGTTTCATCCATTAACAAGGTGCGGAGATTGTCTTGAATTGGAACCCACAAACGGTCCATGAAATAATATAATCCATCGTTCTTCTGTTCAAGGTGAGGCGTAAGATGATATGGTAATTCCTTACCCATCAAGTTCTGTGAAACACAAGTACGTTGAGCTTGAGAAATGCGGGTTTGAATATCAGATCGAACTTGAACACAATGAAGCTTGACTCGCTCCTTACGACTTAGCGCATCGGCTACGACATTCGCCTTTCCAGGATGGTAGCGAATCTCGCAGTCGTAGTCGTTTAGAAATTCCACCCAACGTCGTTGTCTCATGTTTAGTTCTTTCTGATTAAAGATGTGTTGGAGACTTTTGTGGTCTGTGAAAACCACACATTTTGTTCCATAAAGGTAGTGCCTCCAAATTTTGAGAGCAAAAACCACAGCGCCCAACTCAAGATCAGGAGTTGTGTAGTTTTTCTCATGGATTTTCAATTGTCTTTTTTTTTTGGGTAAAGGGTTACCCCGGTGATTCTATATATCAACAAAAACCAATACAAAACAAGTAGCATGGAGAGTCCATATTAGTTCAAACATGGGACATCCCCCATGAAAGTAAACCAAATACACAAAACACCCAAAGTAAAACAACTAGACTACTAATCTAGAAAAGAACCCAATAAAACTCTACAAATAGTCAGCCGCCATCATCAGTCAATCGAGTATCATAGATCTCCCAAGCACGAAGCAGCTCCCTCACCTTCACAGTGTCCTTAAACTTCACTCCCATAAGTTTGTAGCGAACCGTATGAAGAATTGTATCACATAAAACATCTGGAGGTCTTGTCTGGTTCTTGAAAAGTCTTGCATTTCTCTCTTGCCAGATAAAATAAGTAGTAGCTGCAAGAACCAACCTGCTAACATAATTGGACGCAGATTTAGAACGAGACCTAGCAGCCATCCAGTCCACGATAGAACTCCAATCGGTCCCAACATTACTCATACCACCTTTGCTTCTAACCGAATTCCACACTATCTTCGAATAATTACAATCAAAGAAAAGATGAGCATGGGAGTCCGTATTCGCATAACAAAGGAGACAACACATCATGTTCATATTTTTTCTTCTGGAAATATCCCACCGGAGGATCTTGTCTTGCGTCAAGAGCTTACGACGAATAACCAACCACATAAAAAATGCATGCTTCGGAATACACTGTGGAAACCAAACAAAATTTACCCAATCCACCTCTTGTTCCCTCTGCCGAACTGAATGCCACACTTGGGAAGACGAATGCTCAAATAACTCATTACCATCTTTCCAAAACAGTTTATCTCACCGGTTAGGAGCCATATGAACATGATCGATCTGATTAAGCACTGGAAACATATCTCTCCAAGCAACCTGCCATCTCCAAACACCATTAAGTTGAACATCTTGAACCGTGGCACTAAGACTGAATCCTGCTGAAGTGATGGCTCTTGGCGAAAGAAAATTACCTAACGGACCCAATTGACACCACAAGTCATACCACGCCGAAGTACTGCTACCATCCCCTAGCTTGGACCATACAAAGTCTCTAATGAAAGGCCTAAGCTGAAGCATTTTCCGCCAACTCCAACAACAATTAGAAACAGATTTGCAAATCCAAAAACTCTTACCTCTTAATCTATACGAATGAATCCAATCAACCCATAAGGACTGACGTTTAACCAATATACTCCAAATGTGAGAGGTCATAAGAGCTTTATTAACTTCGCCAATGTGACGAACCCCCAAACCGCCTTCAAACTTAAGAACACAAACAGACTTCTAAGAAACCTTTGCCTTCCCCTTTTGAAACGAACCATCAGAAGACCATAAAAATTCCTCATTTTCACTTCCAGCTCTAAAATAACTCGTGTAGGAAGAATAAAAGCAGAAGACCAATACACATGCATAGCAGAGAGCACCGAATTGATCAATTGCAACCTTCCAGCAAACGATAAGAACTTATTTCTCCAGCTCAGAATCCGTTGTTCCATTCTTTCCACTAAGATACTGCAATCTTTATATAAAAGTCTAGAGGAAATAAGAGGAACACCCAGATATCTAACTGGTAACGATCCCTCCACAAAAGGCATCATGTCAAGAATATGAGCTTTAACATTAGTAGGCACATTACAAAAGAAACCTGTACTTTTCTGAATACTAGGCACTAATCCAGACATTTTGGTGAAGTTCGTAAGAGAAGACATAATGCATTTTACTGAATTAATATCCCCTCTCGCAAACAAAATAAATCATCTGCAAAACAAAGATTAATAATCCGTTGTCTTTCACATTTATTATGAAACCTGAAAGACGTATCAATCCTGGTAGTATGCTGAAGGATACATATCAACACCTCCATAACAAGAGTGAATAAATAAGGGGATAAAGGATCTCCTTGTCGAAGGCCACGCTTTCCCTTGAAATACCCATGAATATTTCCATTGACACAAATAGAATAAGAAGCCGTCGAGACACATATCATAATCCAGTCCACCATTATAGAATCAAAACCAAACCCAAGCAGCACATTCTTCAAGAACTTCCAGTCAACCGTGTCATAAGCTTTCTGGATGTCCACCTTAAAAGCACACCTAGGAGGACCTGCACTTCGATGATAATTATACATGAGCTCCTGAGTCAACAAGATGTTATCCGATATCTTCCTTCCAGGGACAAATGCAGACTGATTTATGCTAACCACTTGATGAAGCACCCCTTTTAAGCGATCAGTAATAATCTTGGTAATACACTTGAACAAAACATTACAGCAGGCAATAGGGCGGTAATCCGTCACCAGCATCGGCGTCGATTTCTTTGGCACAAGAACAATTAAAGTATGATTTAATTCCTGAATTAATTTACCTGTAGCGAAAAAATCAATCACCGCCTTCGAAACATCGTCTTCAACAATCGGCCATGCTGCTTTAAAGAAAGCAGCCGTGTATCCATTCGGACCAGGAGCCTTGTCATTGCCTATCGCAAAGATAGCTTTTTTAACCTCATCCACCGTAACTGGACGAACCATATTAGCAGCATCAATCGGGTTCACATGATTAGTAAATAGATCAGGAGAAGGTTGTAAAGAAAGATTATCATGACAACGCAAGAAGCTCTCATAATGTTGAACTAAAATAGAGCTAACATCCTCACCTTCATACATCACCCCGTTAACATCCGATATAACCTGAATCCGATTCCAGTGATTCCTACTCTTCACGGCGGCATGAAAGTACGCAGTATTCGCATCACCCGCCCTAAGCCACTCCATTTTCGACTTTTGTTTTAGGAACCTTTCCTCATCTAAACACGCCTCCTGATAATCAGAAGTTAACTTAGTTTCTCGAACTCTCAGGTCCACATTCATGGGGTCATTATCAATCTCATGCTGAATATCATCCAATTTACCACGAAGATCAATCACTTTCTTGTGAAGATTACCCTGGCTGAACAATAAAGCTCGCAACGGAGACTTTAGTTGCCGAAGCTTCTTCACAACCTGAAACTGAAACACCCCATTGACATTCACTTCCCAACTCTGTTGGACTCTGTATGCCCAAGACACATATTAAATTGATGTGGCTAGTACGTTATGATCCAAGTCGAGTCATACCCAAATACAAGCTAGACAAACACTTACAATATTTATTCATGATATGATCAAACAAATAAATATTAACACTTACAATATTTAGAAATTGGTTTTCTAAATAATTGCACTTGACAAACCAATAAATTATATGGATAATTTATTTTCAGAGAAAATTTTATTTTGTTATTTAATGGGTTAAATAACTTAATAAAAGTTGTATAAAGTCTTGTGAACATATGATTTTATATTTAATAAATGTTATAAAATATATACAAGACTTATATTTTATAAAAGAATTTGTATTTTTTTTTATAAAATAAAAGCTAGGCCGCCACCCCCATGGTGTTCTTCCCAAACCTTTTTGTCCAATGGGATGACATGCAATTGTCATAAGCTAGAGACCATTTGATTGGGTGGTCTTCCCTAAATTTTTTGGTCCAATGACAATGCATGCAAATGCATGTGTTAGAGGCTCATGCATTGGGTGTTTTTGGTGGCTACTTTCTCTCACCTTCCTTAAGACTTTTGTATGACAAAAATGGTAGAAGAGAACTTGAAGAAAACCTCTAAGTGATGCTCTCAAAAATCGGTCATGGATCTCTTGATCCAAGGGTTTTCAAGTTCAATTTTCAAGTGCAAAACTCAAGAAGATACTCTCTAATTTTCGGTCAAGGGGTTGGTTCCAAGAGGGGATCTTTCAAGTGAGTTGCAAGTGTTCAAATCCTAGCTAAGACTAAGGTGTTTGTTGGAAGGCTTGGGGTATACAAGCTTGAGGTCTTCTACTCTTGAAGGCAACCATTCAAGAAGCATCATCTTCTTCATATCCATTACTCCTTGGAAGGTAGTATTCTAAACACCCTATGGTTGTGTTTTAATTTTGATAGCATGCATGTTCGTATATGGATCCGGGATTGGGTTTTACACATAAAATGAGTTTTATATCTTGTAAATAACATGTTTTAAATAATTATTTCCGCTACGTTTTAATTTCATATGGATGAAATACTTTGATAAACATGTGAAAAACCCAACAGTGGTATCAGAGCCGCTTATATGAGTGCATGCTTAATAGGATATGAAATTTTCGGGTTTCGGGTTTGGTTAAAACCCTTTGGCCGAAATTTTATATATGGTTATCCTTTTGTTTTTCAAGATCATTTTCATACATGCATAAAAGTATCTTGAAAAATTATGTCATTTGAATGATTTGTTTGTTTGGACAAAAACCCACTTTTTTGGTTTTTTCATTCTTGACCGAAAAGTAGGTTGTAAAAAGGAAACCATTTTGCTTCTTGAATTTTATATATGTGGATATATATATTTTGGTGTTCATAACCTAGCCATGACCTTGTGTGAATATGTTGAATGATTGTGTTATGATTTATATTTAATTATTTCAAAGGTTGTAATAATTATTATCCTAGTTCTTCCATTTGTAAAAATATGTAATTTATTTATTTTCATTTGGTATGTAAAATAAATAGATTAGGTGCATTTTATTTTACTAGAAAAAACGTATTAGGATATTTTTTGTAAAAGAAGATGCACACAAAAATGCGGTTTTGGTTTTGGCCAATTTCGGGCCTAAAGGACTTCATAGTTCTTAACGGGATTTTAGCCCAATAACCAAAACACATTTTCGGAGCCCAAAGGAGTTTGGAGCTGAATTAAAGTACATTTTGGAAGCTCAAAGAAAGTGGAGAAATCACAACACAAAAGGGAGACTTGAAGCATTTGGATGCGGGATCAAGTGAGAGTTCAACGACACATCGCTTGTGTCATTTTTCACCCTTTAGGAAGGACCTTTTGGCACACCTGTTTCGGCTAACAAGTGTGGTCAAAATAGTTGGCTATGGTTATGCACCTATTGATATGTGTGTTATGCTTGTGTGGTTGTTTATTTATGTTGTTTGGATGATATGTTGATATGCATGCTTAACAAACTAATAATCAACAGCAAGCTTAAAATTGGTTCTTTAAAAAATCATTAAAAATGGTTAATAAAAGGTTATTAAAAATTAATGATTTTAAAATACAATGGGTTTTATTAAAAAGAACCTTGAAAATTTTGTTTTCACAAAAGTACCAAGGATTTGAATGCATGCAAATGTATGGTACATAAAGTTTTCTAAACTAGAATTTTGAAAACTCAAAATCCCTTTTATAAAACAAGTCAAACACCATCATTTTATACAACACTCGAATCACTTGGGAACTCTTTTGTGGGATAAAGGTCACCTAACCACATTTGAAGGAACTTGTATATTCGAGGTGGGTTTACCATGTTTGTGGGATAAAGGTCACCTAACCACTTATGTGTATAAACTCACACGTGTGTATAAGTTGGACGACTTGATTTGGAAACCATGAACTTAGGGTCACCGAAGCATGGCAAACAAGAGGTGTTGATGGGATTAAACATGCCAACTAAACATAAAGATGTTTAACCAATCCCATATGGCTAGAAGTTGCAAAGGGTTGCAATTGTCAAACGTTGATTACCTTGTTAATTTAAATAGAGGGATAATTGTCACCTAACCAATATTTAAATGTAACGTTGGATTCTAGATTTTAATTATTAATTGTCTATGAGACATAAAAGGGTATTAATGATTAAAATATAATACTATCGAAAATACTAAAATTGAACCTTGTTAAATTTTGTAGATGGCCGCTAACAATATTACCCAAACCGTCCGTAACCTATCACTAAAAACAATCCTAGAAATGGATCGTCTCAATCAAAACACTTCATGGATTAATATCGAAACTTAAGAATCGTTCTCAAGTAAGAAAATATATCCTATGTGTTGAACGATCCTAATCCCAATGAACCTCTTATGGAAGATAAGGATGCCTATAACGATTGGATTAAGTATATCGAGGATACTATGCAAGCCTCTTGCCTCATGTTAGGAATTATGATTCCCGAGATTCCAAAGGATTTTGAACATCATGAGCATACGACATGATTAGCCAATTATGGAAAATGTTCCTAAGGGTAGAACGCTTCGAAACGGTTCGAGCGCTTCATGCATGTCGAATGGAGGAAACCCAATCCGTCTCATCTTATGTCTTTAAGATGAAAAGCCACATTGATCACCTAAAAAGGCTCAATATGGGTAAAAGAACTTTATCCATTCTAACGATCAATGAGGGTGGCAACATGAAAGGGCATCACCCCGACACCAAAGCAAATGTTGCAAACGGTAACGGATAATTCAAAGGGAAAAAAGGAAAAGAAAGACTAAAGCGAAACCACCGGAACCAAAATAAGAAGGCAAAGGTTACCACGAACAATCCATACTTGAAGAGCTAGTAGGGATCCGGGCGACACCCACACTTTACCATGGAGCTCCTACAACACAAACAACCTTATGTTAGCTTCCAACGAACGACTTTTGGCATTATGAAACTCGTTTTCTCGATCGAATGCACAAACCCTCGTAACTCTAAAGCTTGCTCAGGAATCCGCAGGTGAAACCCTATAGTACACCCATTTTTTTCGTTAACAGGAGGTACAGATGATTTCGTTGTTTATTGTGACGCGTCCATCCCGGGACTTAGTTGAGAAGGTCATCGCATGCGCATCGCACCAACTCAAGGTTCACGAAAAGGGCTACACTACCCACAATTTGAAGTTGGGAGCAGTAGTGATTGCACTCAAGATATGGAGACATTACTTGTACGGTACCAAGAGCATCATGTACACCGATCACAAGCGTCTCCAGCATATCTTCGATCAGAAGGAGTTGAACATGCGACCGCGTCGATGGGTCGGACTCCTTAACTACTGCGAATGCATAATCAAGTACCATCCAGGCAGAGCCACTGTGGCGGCTGGCACCCTCTGTCGTGAGGAAACCAAACTTAAGCTTGTACGTGCGCTACATCTTACCATTCACTCCAGTCTTCCTACCCAAAATCCGCAACACCCTGGTCGAAGCAATGGAAGAAGGGAACCTTTTTGCTGAGTCCATGCGGGGCATGGAAAAGCGACTTGAACCCAGGGAAGACGGTACTCACCACTTCATGGAGCGTAAATAGGTTCCATCTTATGGGAACCTACAAGAGCTTGTGATGGACGAAGCACACAAGTCCCGTTACTCAGTGCATTTTGATTCTGAAAATATGTACCAAGATCTCAAGACTCTGTACTGGTGGCCCCACATGAAAGCTAACATAGCAACCTATGGTAGTAAATGTTTGACCTGTGCTAGGGTCAAGGTCGAATACCAGAATCCATCAGGCTTACTTCAGCAACCAGAAATCTTGACACGGAAATGGGAGTAAATTTCCATGGACCTTGTTACTGGCTTACCTCTCAACGAGGAAACGATACCATTTGGGGTAATACTGGATCGACTAACCAAGTCTGCACACTTCCTAGCTACCAAGGAAATGGATAAGTTCTCTACCCTAGCAAACATCTACCTGAGGGAAATAGTCGCAAGGCACGGGGTGCCAACCTCCATTATCTCTGATCGCGACCCACGTCTTGCTTCTGATTTATGGCAGGCGATGCACAAATCCTTTGGCTCACATCTAGACATGAGCACAGCGTATCATCCGCAAACGGATGGGCAGGCAGAACGCACCATCCAGACTCTCAAAGACATGCTTCGAGCATGTGTAATCGACTTTGGTAATGGCTGGGAAAGACATCTACCCATGGTGGAGTTTTCGTATAACAACAGTTACCACACCAGTATCCAGGCCGCTCTGTTTGAGGCATTGTACGGACGAAAATGTCGACCACCTCTGTGCTGGGCAGAAGTTGGAGACAGCCAACTCACTGGCCCAGAGCTCGTCGTCGACACGACTAAAAAGATTGCCCAAATACGACAACGAATGGCGGCAGCTCGTGACCGTCAGAAAAGCTATGCTGATAAGCGCAGGAAACCACTCGAGTTTCAGGTTGGGGATCGAGTGCTACTAGAAGTCTCACCTTGGAAAGGTGTGGTTCGTTTTGGTAAGCGAGGCAAGCTGAATCCACGTTATGTTGGACCTTTCGAAATCACAGAGAAAATAGGCAAGGTGGCCTACAAACTGAACCTACCTGAAGAACTCAGCGGAGTTCACAACGTATTCCCTGTGTCGAATCTGAAGTAGTGTCTGTCAGATGAGACCCTCGTAGTTCCTCTCAAGCAACTCACCATCGATGATCAGCTGCGATTCGTCGAGGAACCAGTAGAGATTACTGACCGAGACGTTAAGGTTCTCAAACGTGCCAGAATACCCTTTGTTCGAGTTCGTTGGAACTCCCGTCGTGGCCCAGAGTTTACCTGGGAACGAGAAGACCAAATGAAACACAAGTATCCCCAGTTGTTCGAGAAAAGTGAATCCACTACTGAGGTTGAAGCTACTGCGGAATTTCGGGACGAAATTCCAAACCAACGGGGGAAGGGTGTGACACCCCAGGAAAACCAAGAAAACCACGCAACCTAACTAGCTTCCTCAGTAACTACGTGCTAAATTTCGGGATGAAATTTCTTTCAACTTGGGGATGATGCGACAACCCGTAACTTTGAGGTAAAACCCGTTTGTTTCACTTTCAAAAATCAAATCTTGCGCCTCTATTATTTGATGAATTGATTATATTTTATTCATGTCGTACTGAACCGACCCGAACCGTTGAGCCGTAAGTTGTTTAATATATATATATATATATATATTATATTAGTGATGGTTAACTATAAACTTAGTATTGGTTGTTTAAAAAAAACATATATATATATATGCTAACATATATAACACAAATGCCTGCCGACCTCACTCCAAGCCTTTGTGTTTGTGAGTAGTATTGGCCCAACCCAAACAATTAACTCAAGCCCAAACCGCCACCCTTTAAACCCTTGCGCAAACAAAGAGGCCCAACCCCCCATCACCTAAACATTTCCTTGCGGTCCACTCCACCCCAAACCGCCCCTAAATCCCCCTAATATCGTTATACGTACATGCATGAGGGGGGGAAATCAAAACCCTAAAACTAGAAGTCTGTGTGCGACGAAAGGAGTAGAGAACCCCCTAGTTCGCTATTCAACTCCAAGGCTCCTCGTGCGCAAGTCGGCTCCAAGGTAACTTGCCATTATCCCTCTTGTACGTTTCATGCTTTAAGATGTTTGCTCATGGCTGTGATTTTCATGGTGGTTCACCGTAATGGTTATGTGTTTGGTGTTTGGTTGTAAAAGCAATTAGTAAACAACTAGGGTTTCATGTTGGCGGATTAAAACTCGTATTGATGCTCTGATAAGATTCATCTGATGTTAGCATGGCTGAGTTTATGTTAATACTTATGTGTTAGGGTTCATGAGAATCAAGAATCGTGCTTGGTGTTATCAATATTATGTGTAGGCATGTGTTCATAAATTAGGGTTTAGGATCTTGATGCCCGAGCATGTTAAATTTAATAAGAATCTGCTGTAAATGACTTATTATCTGATGTTAGTCGTTATAAGAAGGTGTTGTGATCTTACGTGCGCGTTTTAGTAACGTTTAAGCGATTAACAGCACACTGAGTAACAATTACAGCCAACTTCAGTTGGCTATAAACGGACCGTTATAAATCGAAAAATTGATTTTCTGAAATCTAAATTATGTGTTTTCGAAAAATGAATCAAATGGCACTAGAATCGTATTTTTTTGAGGCCGTTTACTATTTTTAAAGGTCCATTTTATACAGCAGCAAAAGCTGCGTTTTTTCTACAGAAAATGCGTGTTATGTTTTTCGTCATAACCTGAAACCTGTATAGAGTTAGGTCACGAAAATGATACTGTAGATGGCCACTGATGTTGTTGTATCTCTCCAACTAGAAGTTCATCAATCAGACTTACGATGAATTTTAAGTGAATTTTTCCGTGAACTGCAGTCAGAAAGTGATGAATCTGATTGCAGCCCTCTAAACGATTTTGTAAAATAATTGGTAATGAATTGGATCTCGAGATTTTTTCACAATAATATTTGGATCGTTTAAAACATTCTATAAAAATTTGGGAATCTTTAGAGTAAGTTAACTATTTTATAAAAATGCCTGAAAACAGCCCAGTTTTGGATGTTAAAGCTGAAACGACATAAGTAGTAATTTGCATGTCTAAATGTCAGGTATGTTATCTGAGGATGATCTAACATGTTATATGTCAATGAAAGTGTTATGTGCAATATCGTATGCTTGCTTTTGAATGGTAATAGATGGGAAGTTTATATGGGCGTGAACGGTTAAAGTGAGTGCATGTTATGTGGTAGATGCGTGTAGGAACTTCGTGCTTATTTGAAGTCACTAATAAACTAAGTGGTAATCATACTAGGACGTGATTGACCAACACCGATTGTTAGCTACTGTAAGAGTTCAACCGAGCAACCAAAGGTGAGTGCACACACTTTCTAAGGCATGGGATTCCCGGTGGTTGAGAATGGGTTAAAGAATTAAAACGGAACCTACATATCCTCCTTGGGTAGGATATGTACCGCCATCCTCCATGGGTAGGATGCCAATATTAATCCTGCGTATTCTCCTTGGGTAGAATACGTACGTTCGTCCTCCTTGGGTAGGACAACAACCTTAAAACTTACTAGACAAAACTCTATCATGAAGTCCCTCATTTTATATCGACTTAATCACCGGGCCAATGGCGAGCGGGTCATTAGTTAATAGCGCTATTAGGGTTGACAAGCCTCACACCGTGCCGGCAGGACGGGCGTGTACTAATGGATCTGGGCACTTAGTAAATGATGATAGACATTGACGTAGGGCACAACTTATTTTCGTCAGTTGTCGATATGGTAACGGTCTAGTGGTTCACATGGGGAAGCCCCCACTGATTATGGATATGGTTTGGGAAACAAAGATACTGGTTAACTCGTGGTTTACGAAACAACTTAGGGTTTTCAAAACAAACTGGTAAAACTAAGCAACCAACTGTGAACTCGCTCAACTTTGTTGTTGACTCGTTGATACATGCCTTGCAGGTCGTTAGGTGCTTATGGAGCTTGCACAGGGAAGAGTGGTCGTTGTGGGACATGGACTGTTGAGTTCCATGTTAAACATTTAAACTTTATGAACTTATCACTTATGTTTAGGTTTTACATTTTATGCTTCCGCTGTTAACTTAAAGTTGGTTACTTTCTTTTTTTTTTGGGTAAAGGGTTACCCCGGTGATTCTATATATTCACAACCAAAAACATAACAAGTAGTGCAGAGAAGCCCACACTAGTTCACTCAATGGACAAACCCCATGACTGTCAACCAAAAACAAAGCCAAAACAAACAACCGAAAAAGTAAACCAAACACTAAAACCAACTAGACTATAATCTAGAAAAAGAAACACCCACTAGACATTAATCAACCTTCGCCAGCAATGTCGAAATTACCATGAATCTCCCAATCTTCTAACAGCTTCTGAACCTTAGCTGTGATCTTGAGTTTGACTCCCATTAATTTGTATCGGACCGTGGACAGAATGGTTGTACAAGTTGGTTACCTTCTTTTGGACACCAATTATATTGTGGTTGGTTTTATTTACTTAATTACGTTGTTCACTATGATTGGTGGCTTGATCCTGGTCAGTCACGCCTCCATGCGGTGATACTCCGCTTGTGGATTTTGGGGGTGTAACAGATTGGTATCAGAGCCATTAGTTATAGTGAACTCGGTTTTAAAAAGGGAAAAGCTTTTTGACAAAACCAGACTATGACCTGTACTGTGCTCGACGATCCACAACGACGCTTCGCTCCACGTGCAAGGCTCAACACTTTAGGTGATGTGATTTAAGTTTATGTTGCCTACTTGCTAGATCACTTTTGTGTAATGTGCTGTTTATGGTATGTTTATTTAGAGTAGTAGCACGCTGCCTGTTAGCCCTACTGCGTTCCTTATGACACATAATTGTTTAGTGATTTGACAAATGGTGGTCAAAATCCTTTCTGATTACCCGCCACCCTGCTACGACAATCGTCTATGAGCTCTATCTATTCATACGCTATCTCGACATGACGTCGCCATTTGACCCTCCGTACATTTGGCTTGTACGTCAACATTCACGAAGACCAGACCTGGCTCAAACGAACTCGGGGATAGGAGAACTATACCCACACATCCCTGTGCCGCCATACCTCACTACTAGAATTGCTTCTAAGCAACAGGTTACTTGGTTGAATCCTTCGGTTATTGTTGGACCCCTGTTTTCGCTCGATTCATTGTATGGACCTCATTAATTCCCTGTTTCTTCGATTGGCAACTGATTTAACGAAACGCCAACAACCATACCACGATTGTCATTGATCACAAGACTACCCTATTACCCTGTTGGATGGTTAATTCTTATTCTACTTGATTAGCCCTCTCGTAAACCCAACTTAGCGAATGGATGCCCTTACTGGCGGGATAGTCTACAGGACATTCAAGGACGGAGATATGGATCACTCAACCTGCAGGCGAACACGATAATCTATACGTTCACCTGACCCCCTTACACTACAAGAGTCGTATTTTATTACCATGATAGTCTTCTTAAATATGCGGAATCTTTGCGCCAGCCCTTGTACCGACACATGATTATTAAATGCCTTGTCTAATTTCTATCATTGGCTTAGATCAAACCATTACACCCTTACCACAGTGACGTTACATTCTCGCTCCTCCATGACGAGACACTGAAACGAACACCCTCTAGCTTAGAGAATTTGGAAGGCCCGACTCCCGATCATTGGTGATCACTCCTCGAAACCTTGAAAATGGTGATGTAATGTTGATACGATCATACTCTCTTGAGCGCGTTTTCATGTCTTTCTTTCGAACCTCACGATTACACAGACGTATTTTGGATTTATTCGCACGGCCTAAGGAACTACCCTGAATTTGGTTGCTTACCGACTCTTTTGATCAACGGCATACTTTATCCTAACCATATACAACATGCGCACGACCAGCTGTACCATCAACATCAGGTAAACCCTGCTATGGGTTCTTAAACGCTTACTCATCGATTGCGACTACCCTTTCTCATGCTTCCACATCATATGCGATATACTTCTGAACCCTACGACCGCGGACACTCGCTTGGACAGGTTACACTCCCTGAACGTTACTCGCTGAGCAATGGGCCATAAATAAGATGATACCACAAGTACTGTCCTTTGGTCTGGAAACGACCGATATAACTCCTCTGACACGACATTCGAATTTAGTCTAACCTGACGAGTATGTCACTTGTTTACTCCGACGACATCCTAATCTACTTGAAGAGCTAGTAGGGATCCGGGCGACACCCACACTTTACCATGGAGCTCCTACGACACAAACAACCTTATGTTAGCTTCCAGCGAACGACTTTTGGCGTTATGAAACTCGTTTTCTCGATCGAATGCACAAACCCTCGTAACTCTAAAGCTTGCTCAGGAATCCGCAGGTGAAACCCTATAATACACCCATTTTTTTCGTTAACAGGAGGTACAGATGATTTCGTTGTTTATTGTGACGCGTCCATCCCGGGACTTAGTTGAGAAGGTCATCGCATGCGCATCGCACCAACTCAAGGTTCACGAAAAGGGCTACACTACCCACAATTTGAAGTTGGGAGCAGTAGTGATTGCACTCAAGATATGGAGACATTACTTGTACGGTACCAAGAGCATCATGTACACCGATCACAAGCGTCTCCAGCATATCTTCGATCAGAAGGAGTTGAACATGCGACCGCGTCGATGGGTCGGACTCCTTAACGACTGCGAATGCATATTCAAGTACCATCCAGGCAGAGCCACTGTGGCGGCTGGCACCCTCTGTCATGAGGAAACCAAACTTAAGCTTGTACGTGCGATACAACTTACCATTCACTCCAGTCTTCCTACCCAGAATCCGCAACACCCTGGTCGAAGCAATGGAAGAAGGGAACCTTTTTGCTGAGTCCATGCGGGGCATGGAAAAGCGACTTGAACCCAGGGAAGACGGTACTCACCACTTCATGGAGCGTAAATGGGTTCCATCTTATGGGAACCTACAAGAGCTTGTGATGGACGAAGCACACAAGTCCCGTTACTCAGTGCATTTTGATTCTGACAATATGTACCAAGATCTCAAGACTCTGTACTGGTGGCCCCACATGAAAGCTAACATAGCAACCTATGGTAGTAAATGTTTGACCTGTGCTAGGGTCAAGGTCGAATACCAGAATCCATCAGGCATACTTCAGCAACCAGAAATCTTGACAAGGAAATGGGAGTGAATTTCCATGGACCTTGTTACTGGCTTACCTAGATCTCAACGAGGAAACGATACCATTTGGGGTAATAGTGGATCGACTAACCAAGTCTGCACACTTCCTAGCTACCAAGGAAACGGATAAGTTATCTACCCTAGCAGACATCTACCTGAGGGAAATAGTCGCAAGGCACGGGGTGCCAACCTCCATTATCTCTGATCGCGACCCACGTCTTGCTTCTGATTTGTGGCAGGCGATGTACAAATCCTTTGGCTCACATCTAGACATGAGCACAGCGTATCATCCGCAAACGGATGGGCAGGCAGAACGCACCATCCAAACTCTCAAAGACATGCTTCGAGCATGTGTAATCGACTTTGGTAACGGCTGGGAAAGACATCTACCCTTGGTGGAGTTTTTGTATAACAACAGTTACCACACCAGTATCCAGGCCGCTCCGTTCGAGGCATTGTATGGACGAAAATGTTGACCACCTCTGTGCTGGGCAAAAGTTGGAGACAGCCAACTCACTGGCCCAGAGCTCGTCGTCGACACGACTGAAAAGATTGCCCAAATACGACAACGAATGGCGGCAGCTCGTGACCATCAGAAAAGCTATGCTGATAAGCGCAGGAAACCACTCGAGTTTCCGGTTGGGGATCGAGTGCTACTAAAAGTCTCACATTGGAAAGGTGTGGTTCGTTTTGGTAAGTGAGGCAAGCTGAATCCACATTATGTTGGACCTTTCGAAATCACATAGAAAATAGGCAAGGTGGCCTACAAACTGAACCTACCTGAAGAACACAGCGGAGTTCACAACGTATTCCCTGTGTCGAATCTGAAGTAGTGTCTGTCAGATGAGACCCTCGTAGTTCCTCTCAAGGAACTCACCATCGATGATCAGCTGCGATTCGTCGAGGAACTAGTAGAGATTACTGACCGAGACGTTAAGGTTCTCAAACGTACCAGAATACCCCTTGTTCGAGTTCGTTGGAACTCCCGCCGTGGCCCAGAGTTTACCTGGGAATGAGAAGACCAAATGAAACACAAGTATCCCCAGTTGTTCGAGAAAAGTGAATCCACTACTGAGGTTGAAGCTACTGCGGAATTTCGGGACGAAATTCCAAACCAACGGGGGAAGGATGTGACACCCCAGGAAAACCAAGAAAACCACGCAACCTAACTAGCTTCCTCAGTAACTACGTGCTAAATTTCGGAATGAAATTTCTTTCAACTTGGGGATGATGTGACAACCCGTAACTTTGAGGTAAAACCCGTTTGTGTCACTTTCATAAATCAAATCTTGCGCCTCTATTATTTGATGAATTGATTATATTTTATTCATGTCGTACTTAACCGACCCGAACCGTTGAGCCGTAAGTTGTTTAATATATATATATATTATATTAGTGATGGTTAACTATAAACTTATTATTGGTTGTTTAAAAAAACATATATATATGCTAACATATATAACATAAATGGCTGCCGACCTCACTCCAAGCCTTTGTGTTTGTGCGTAGTATTGGCCCAACCCAAACAATTAACTCAAGCCTAAACCGCCACCCCTTAAACCCTAGCGCAAACAAAGAGGCCCAACCCCCCATCACCTAAACATTTCCTTGCGGCCCACTCCACCCCAAACCGCCCCTAAATCCCCCTAATATCGTTATACGTACATGCATGAGGGGGGAAAATCAAAACCCTAAAACTAGAAGTCTGTGTGCGACGACAGGAGTAGAGAACCCCCCTAGTTCGCTAATCAGCTCCAAGGCTCCTCGTGCGCAAGTCGGCTCCAAGGTAACTTGCCATGATCCCTCTTGTACGTTTCATGCTTTAAGATGTTTGCTCATGGCTGTGATTTTCATGGTGGTTCACCGTAATGGTTATGTGTTTGGTGTTTGTTTGTAAAAGCAATTAGTAAACAACTAGGGTTTCGTGTTTGCGGATTAAAACTCGTATTGATGCTCTGATAAGATTCATCTGATGTTAGCATGGCTGAGTTTATGTTAATACTTATGTGTTAGGGTTCATGAGAATCAAGAATCATGCTTGGTGTTATCAATATTATTTGTAGGCATGTGTTCATAAATTAGGGTTTAGGATCTTGATGCCCGAGCATGTTAAATTTAAAAAGAATCTGCTGTAAATGACTTATTATCTGATGTTAGTCGTTATAAGAAGGTGTTGTGATCTTACGTGCGCGTTTTAGTAACGTTTAAGCGTTAACAGCATGCTGAGTAACATTTACAGCCAACTTCAGTTGGCTGTAAACGGACCGTTATAAATCGAAAAATTGATTTTCTGAAATCTAAATTATATGTTTTCAAAAAATGAATCAAATGGAACTAGAATCGTTATTTTTTGAGGCAGTTTACTATTTTTAAAGGTCCGTTTTATACAGCAGCAAAAGCTGCGTTTTTTCTTCAGAAAATGTGTGTTATGTTTTTCGTCATAACCTGAAACCTGTATAAAGTTAGGTCACGAAAATGATACTGTGGATGGCCACTGATGTTGTTGTATCTCTCCAACTGGAAGTTCATCAATCAGACTTACGATGAATTTTAAGTGAATTTTTCCGTGAACTGCAGTCAGAAAGTGACGAATCTGATTGCAGCCCTCTATATGATTTTTATAAAATAATTGGTAATGAATTGGATCTCGATATTTTTACACAATAATATTTGGATCGTTTAAAACATTCTGTAAAAATTTGGGAATCTTTGGAGTAAGTTAACTATTTTATTAAAATGCCCGAAAACAGCCCAGTTTTGGATGTTAAAGCTGAAACGACATAAGTAGTAATTTGCGTGTCTAAATGTCGGGTATGTTATCTGAGGATGATCTAACATGTTATATGTCAATGAAAGTGTTATGTGCAATATCGTATGCTTGCTTTTGAATGGTAATAGATGGGAAGTTTATATGGGCGTGAACGGTTAAAGTGAGTGCATGTTATGTGGTAGATGCGTGTAGGAACTTCGTGCTTATTTGAAGTCACTAATAAACTAAGTGGTAATCATACTAGGACGTGATTGACCAACACCGATTGTTAGCTACTGTAAGAGTTCAACCGAGCAACCAAAGGTGAGTTCACACACTTTCTAAGGCATGGGATTCCCGGTGGTTAGGAATGGGTTAAAGAATTAAAACGAAACCTACATATCCTCCTTGGGTAGGATATGTACCGCCATCCTCCATGGGTAGGATGCCAATATTAATCCTGCGTATTCTCCTTGGGTAGGACAACAACCTTAAAACTTACTAGACAAAACTCTATCATGAAGTCCCTCATTTTTATATCGACTTAATCGCCGGGGCAATGGCGAGTGGGTCATTAGTTAATAGCGCTATTAGGGTTGACAAGCCTCACACCGTGCCGGCAGGACGGGCATCTACTAATGGATCTGGGCACTTAGTCAATGATTATAGACATTGACGTAGGGCACAACTTATTTTCGTCAGTTGTCGATATGGTAACGGTCTAGTGGTTCACATGGGGAAGCCCCCACTGATTATGGATATGGTTTGGGAAACAAAGATACTGGTTAACTCGTGGTTTACGAAACAACTTAGGGTTTTCAAAACAAACTGGTAAAACTAAGCAACCAACTGTGAACTCGCTCAACTTTGTTGTTGACTCGTTGTTACATGCCTTGCAGGTCGTTAGGTGCTTATGGAGCTTGCATAGGGAGGAGTGGTCGTTGTGGGACATGGACTGTTGAGTTCCATGTTAAACATTTAAACTTTATGAACTTATCACTTATGTTTGGGTTTTACATTTTATGCTTCCGCTGTTAACTTAAAGTTGGTTACTTTCTTTTGGACACCAATTATATTGTGGTTGGTTTTATTTACTTAATTAAGTTGTTCAATATGATTGGTGGCTTGATCCTGGTCAGTCACGCCTCCATGCGGTGATACTCCGCTTGTGGATTTTGGGGGTGTGACAGGAGAGTTGTTAAGCTGGGTAAGAAACAGAAACCAAAATTTATTTATAAACCTAAGAATAAAAGTCAGCAGCCAAGTATGTCGGGAACGAAGACTGATGCCGGATCCTATACTACATCAGGTAACGTGCAAGTTACGAATAATTTTGATGTTTTAGCTAAAACGGATGAAGAGGGGGTGGGATATCTTAAAGATCATAAGGTAATTCCGAATGAAGACAAGAGAAAATCTAATTGGGTTAATGATGAAGTTGTGGAGGTGATTCCAACGGAAATGTCAAACTTTATGAGGAATGAGAACCATGAAACACAATCTGAGGGGGCAAGCACTCCCGGTCACATCGGTATCAATGGATAGCATTATGGCCTGGAACATAAGGGGTATGAACCGACCCCTGAAACAAAGTGAGGTTCGTTTACTTGTAGCTGAAAATAATTTAAAAATTTGTGCTATCCTAAAGTCACATGTGGAAGTTACGAAACTGGTTAAGGTCTGTAAAAATGTATTCAGAAAATGGAATTGGACGTCTAATGATGGAGTGTGTAGTCGTGGCACTAGAATTATTTTGGGATGGGACACGGATTCGGTAGATCTCATGGTTTTGTCTCAATCGGACCAAGTTATACATGTTCAACTGGTTTTCAAAGCTGATAAGAAAGTTCTTTTCGGCTCGTTTGTGTATGCTGAAAATAAGTATCAGGACCGGAGGGCTCTATGGGATGATTTATGTAAGCATAATAGCCTGTGTCATGATAAGCCCTGGTTTGTTATAGGGGATTTCAACACGGCTCTTCACTTTGAGGATTCGCTATATGGGCCTTCGAAACAAACAATCAGCATGCGGGAGTTCAATGAATGTGTTCAGAATTTGGAGCTTATTGATATCAAAGGGCACGGCCTTCATTATACTTGGACTCAAAAACCAAAAAATGGCGTGGGTCTCCTTAAGAAGATTGATCGGGTTATGGGTAATATTAAATTCCTAGAGCTGTTTCCTGATGCATATGTCATGTACCAACCGTATAGAGTGTCAGATCATTCTCCATGCATTTTAAAGACGGCTACCAACTTGGCGAACCGTGCAAAACCTTTCAAGTTTCCTAACTTTATCACCGCCAAACCTGAATTCGGGAAGTGTGTAGTTCAGGAATGGACAAAGAGCATTGAAGGAGTTCACATATTTTCGGTTATAAAGAAACTCAGGAACTTAAAGCCGCATATGAGAAGAATTTTGTTTTATCAGGGTAACCTCCATGCTAAGGTGGTTGAGATGAGGAAAAAGCTGGATGAAATCCAGAATCTGATTGATAAGAACCCGCTGGATGCTAGTTTATGGCAAACGGAGGTACAATGTCTTCATGATTTTCAATCAGCTGCTTACGATGAGGAGTGTTTTTTAAAACAGAAGTCTAAGGTGGAATGGTTATGTGCCAGTGATACGAATACCAGTTTCTTTCATAACACGGTGAAAAGCAGGAATGCGAGGAACAAAATTCATAGTATTTTGGATGCTACGGGTACCCGTCATGAAGGAGATGGTGTTGTGGACGTGTTAGTGTCTCATTACTCAAATTTTTTGGGTGTAGAATACCCGATAGATACGGTTAACTTGGAGGACGTCTTTGTCAATGCTCTTACTTCTAATGCTGCAGATTACATGGTTCATCAGGTTACTCGTGAGGAGATTAAGCAGGCCATGTTTAGTATCGGTGAGAATAAAGCCCCGGGCCCTGATGGTTACACGTCAGCTTTTTTTAAACATTCGTGGGATATAGTGGGTGAGGAAGTTACTAATGCGGTGTTGGATTTCTTTGATGACGGTCAAATCTTGAAACAAATAAACCACACGATTCTGGCTTTGATTCCAAAGAAAGAAACTGCGAATTTAGTATTGGACTATCGTCCTATTTCCTGCTGCAATGTTTTATACAAGTGCATTAGTAAGATTATCACGGATAGAATAAAGGGTAGTCTGGGTTCGCTTGTGGGTATAAATCAGTCTGCCTTTGTGTCGGGAAGAAAAATATCTGATAATATTCTTCTTACTCAGGAGCTCATGCACAACTATCACCTCAATTGAGGTCCCCCGAGATGTGCATTTAAGATTGATATTCAGAAAGCCTATGATACGGTGAATTGGGGTTTTTTGGAGGATGTTCTTCATCGTTTTGGGTTTCATCATAAGATGGTTAGGTGGATCATGACTTGTGTAACTACTGCTTCCTATTCGCTAAGTATTAATGGTGATATCCATGGCTATTTTCGAGGAAAGCGTGGCCTGCGTCAAGGGGATCCTATGTCGCCTTACTTATTCACGCTAATCATGGAGGTGCTCTCTTTATTGCTTCAACAGGCGGCCATCACGTCATTTAAATATCATGCCCATTGTGCTAAGTAGAAAATCATTAACGTTTCATTCGCTGATGGTTTATTTATTTTTGTTAATGGTGACATCGGGTCGGTTAAGAAGGTTAAGGATGCCCTTGAAGTGTTCACTCGTATTTCAGGTTTGGTTCCGAGCCCTTCGAAAAGCACGGTTTTCTTTTGTAACATCTCTCAATCGGTTCGTCAAGAGATCCTTAGTGTGATGCCTTTCCAACAAGGTGCTCTCCCCGTTCGGTATCTTGGGGTTCCTCTTATTACCACAAAGCTGAATATTAAGGATTGCAAGATCCTTGTTGACCGTATGGAGCATAAAATAGCAAGCTGGATGAATAAATCTTTGTCTTTTGCGGGTCGGCTTCAACTTATAAATTCAGTTCTTTCATCTATGCACATCTACTGGGCTTCTGTCTTTATAATACCAGTCCGTGTTATTAGTGATCTTGAGAAAAGAATCCGCAGATTCTTGTGGAATGCAGGAACTGAGGGTAGAGTGCGAGCAAAAGTGGCTTGGAAAGACGTTTGTTTACCTAAAAATGAAGGTGGGTTAGGCATTCGGAGTATTGCTGATGTGAACAAAGCTCTGATCACCAACCATATATGGAGTATTATCACCAAACGGAAATCTTTATGGGTTGATTGGATTCATTCATATAAGCTGAAAGGAAGTCTTTTTGGGATATCCCGAGTCGTGGCAGCATGAGCTGGGGATGGAGGAAAATACTCTCTATTCGTAATCTGGCGCATCCTCATGTTTGGTATTCTAATCGGAGTGGGTCTCAAACAAATGCATGGACTGATAACTGGTGTGACTTGAGCCCGTTCAGATCCTTTATTACTCCGAGACATATTGCAAATGCAGGATTCAATCTCCAAACTTGTGTATCGGATTTGATTGATGAGCATTCTCAATGGAAATGGCCCCAAGCATGGAATGACTTATATCCGGTTTTAATTAACCTATCTATTCCGATTCTGGATCATAATATGGATGATAGGCTGATTTGGAAGGACTTGGAAGGTAACACATGTAGCTTCGGATCCGGGGTAGTGTGGGATACTATTCGTAACCGGGATAGTGTGCTATTGTGGGTGAACATGGTGTGGTTTGCTCAATGTATTCCGAGGCATGCGTTTCACATGTGGCTTGTGTTCAAGAATAAGCTAAAGACTCAAGATAGATTGGTGGCTTGGGAAGCAGGAAGCGAAACTAATTTAAGGCTAATGTGTTGTCTACTTTGTAGGTACAATCGGGACTCGCGCGATCACCTTTTCTTTCAATTTTCGTTTGCGTCTAAAATTTGGAACATTGTGAAGACAATGGCGGATCTGGATAGTGTTAATGATGCTTGGAGTTCGATTATGACATGGATGGAGCAATATTCTAATTCAAAGAAGCTGGTTCATGTTATTTGCAAGCTTCTTATTGCGGCGTCTTCGTACTTTGTTTGGCAAGAGAGGAACAATCGTTTATTCTCTCAAAACTGCCGAACTCCTGAACAGGTGGCTCAAGTGATTATTCATACGGTTTGGCTAAAATTAATGGGATTTAAAGAAGATAACAATCCGGTGAACAGAAGATTATTAGAGAAATGGAAGATCTCCACAGAGAATCAAGTTAATGATCCAGGCTAATAGTTTGTTAATTTGTTTCTTGGGTGTCTAGTTTGGCAGTGGCTGTGTTTTTGCTTTCAGTTGTAGTTTTGGGCTGTTGCCTTTGGTTGTTTGAGTCGGATTCCCTAGTCTTGGTATGCCAAGTCTAGTAGTGTGTGCCAGTTTCTTGTCACACCCTGTTTTTTATTGATGATATATAAAATTCACCGGGGTAACCCTTTACCCAAAAAAAAAAGTTTGCATTTTCACGCATATCTTACGTTCTGAATATATCCGGACATTCAAAAAATTATGTAATCATTAAAATATTTTATTTTAGTGATTGGCATGATAAAATTCCATTCGTCGTGTAATTTGGATCGTTTTTGCGTTCGTTACGATTTCCGTCATAATTAACCGAACAACGCAACCGTACGACCAAACGAACCGACATCCGAGATATTTTTGAGCACATTTCAAGTTCCATATACTTTAACTTTATTTTATAGCCTTGAAATGGGGTTAACGGGGCTTAAAAGTGCCAAAAATCAAGCTTTACAAGTGCAGGGACCATTTTTGAAATTTCTGGCAGATACATTGAACTTGGTCCATTTTTGAGGTTTTGATGGTTTTAACCCAAGGTTTTGCACTCTATGGGCTGGAATTTGATGGTTTTAAGTATTCCCATGGTTTTGAAAACCATGTGCCCACTTGTAAGGTCAAGATCAAAGCACGATCTGCGAGAAACGATCCTAACGGTTCTCCGAAATCTATAAATACCCAAGCTCTCATTCCATTTTCCTCACACCTTGATCTAATTTTATGCTCTAAGTTGAAGCTTTATGCTTCATACCTGAGTATTTAGATCAAGTTCTTCTAGCTTGGACCCTTTGTAAGTATTCTTTCGTGTTTTTATGCGTTTTAAGCGTAAAAGTCAAACAGTGTTAACTTTCTGCTTTGACCAGTCTATGGTCAACACGAAGTTCGTTTGAACTTCGTAACGTGAGCGTAATCACGATGGTTATAGTCTCTTGTGACTATACCTACTGATTACCACGTTGATTAGGTGTAGTGACGAGTCAGATTTTCGGTCAAAATGCGTATTCTTGCGTATTTTGCAACCAAACTATTCTTGGGTATCAAGACCCTTTGTCTTGATATCAAACTTGTTTTCTAACTTCGTTAAACATGTTTTAACATGTTTAGCTCGTCAGTTTAGGTTTAGTGCTTATCTATCGTAAGATAAGCGGTCTAAACAACCGCTTAGACTTTCGAACCTGACCCGTTTGGTCGATCATTAGGATTTGACCAAGCATTTATTGTGACCATAGTTGTATAGGGAATAACCTTCCGAGGTTATACCTTATGGTCACTTTGTTTAGTTAGTTGTATGATAGGTAATTTATATGCCTTAGGAAAATGACCAAAATGCCCTTTTTACGCATAAATTCATTTTAAGCATATGAAACATAAATTTTGGCATCTAAACTGATTAGGCAACATTATTTTTTTTGGGTAAAGGGTTACCCCGGTAAATTTTATAAATCAAACCAATAAAACAACCAAGTGAGAAAGAAAATCAATCCTCAGTTCTCTAGCATGGCATTCCATACTAGAGTAGACAAAAAAACAAACAAGCACACCAGGCTACACAAGTTAACAATACAAGTCGACGCTAGACACAAACAACTCCACCGTCAGCTGCAATCATCGTCCATTAGCAAGAAGCCACGAGGTAAACTCCATTCCTGCAAAATCCCATGGATCTGGGTCGTCCTCTTGAATCTCATGGTGTGGAGCTTCAACCGAACCGTAGTGAGTATAAGCTCTATAAGCTGATCAGCTCCCCTTTTCCTACTCTAGAATAATCTTTGATTCCTTTCCTGCCACACAAAATACGCCGCTGCACCTACAACAAGTTTCCCAATAACTCTGGTAGCACTCGTAGATGTCGCATGCAAAACCAACTGTTCGAGAATCAGGTCCCAATTATTAGAAATCGTCCCCATACCAGCTCTATGTTTAACACCATTCCACACCTGAGTCGCATAAGAGCACTCAAAAAACAAATGCTCATGTGAATCCGGCCCACTAGTACAAAGCGAACAACATAGTAAGTTAAAATTTGCATTGCCCGAGGAATACCATTTACTCATCACATCCTGCGTCTTCAATCTCTTTTGAACCAGAAGCCACATAAAAAAAGAATGGCGGGGTATAGATTGAGCAAACCAAACTACATTCGCCCATGGAATCTCTGGTTGGACATGGCGGATATCATCCCACACTTCAGACGTATTATAGTCTCCCACTTTACCCGATCTCGACCTCCATACAATCCTGTCTTCACAATTCGGGTTGAGGACAATGTTGTTCATATGCTGTAGCAACGGAAATCTGGTATACCACGAAGTAGGCCAGTTCCATTCCCCATGGCCATACACTTGCGCGACCGTCGACTGAGGAGAGAAACCCGCATTTGCAACCACTCTAGGCGTAATAAACGAGTTCAGCGGACAAATATCATCCCACCTATCAAACCAAACTAGAGTTTTCAAACCATTACCTATCTTAGTCCAAATATGTTGCTGGACCAAAGGCCTTAAAGCTAATAATTTCCTCCACGTCCACGTTACATCACTTCTAATCGGAACATCCCATAGGCTCCTCCCCAGAATACGATAAGAATGCATCCATTTAACCCATAGCGACTCCCTAAGAGTAATAAGACTCCAGATATGAGCAACCATAAGAGCATTGTTCATATTTGCAATTCTCTTAATGCCCAAACCTCCTTCGCATTTAGGCATACAAACATGATCCCATTTAACTTTCGCCTTCCCTTTAATATCATTGCCTTGAGCCCACAAAAACCTTCTCATTTTTCCTTCAAGATCTTGAATGATACGTCTAGGCAGGATAAAAACCGAGGCCCAATATATATGCATAGATGATAAAACCGAACGAATAATTTGAAGCCGACCAGCAAAGGATAAGCACTTATTCTTCCAATTCGTTATTCTGTTTTCCATGTTCTCCACAAGCCTATTACAATCTTTGTACATAAGTCTTGACGAGACGAGAGGAACTCCCAGGTATCGAACAGGCAAAGCACCCACTTCAAAAGGCATAATACGGCACATTGCCAAAAAAAACAGTACTTTTACTCATACTTGGAACAAGCCCAGACATGTCTTTGAAACTATTCAAAGACTCCAATATAACTTTAGCAGAACTGAAATCTCCTCGAGCAAATAGAAAAAGATCATCAGCAAAACAAATGTTTATAATACGTGTGACCACCTTGGTTTTCACACTCGTATTTGTTTAACTTTCATTGTAACAAATACCGTATTTGGAATAAAACTTATTTGAACATACTTGCTTTGTGCTTATACATGCTTATACCAATATAAACACGTGAAACAATTGCAAATTTGTTGAGTTTTATGCTAATAAACAAGGTTACATAAACTATAAGGGCCTATTGTGACATTTTGTGAAACTACAATCTAAAGGACCTATTTGACATTCTTTGGAAACTTACTTTATAAAGAGATAAATATATAGTTTTGAAATAAAAGTCCAAGGTTCATTTGGTCATTTTCTGAAACTTAAACTCTAGGGACTAAAACTGACTTTTTGAAACTCATTTTAACTAAATATCCTAACCTGGTTAACTTTCATACAAAGAATTCATTCTTTAAACTGAACTCAGTTAGCATATTTAACTGAACTATTACAGGGACCATTAGTGTCAATTTTGAAACCTCAGGGACCAGATCTGCCAATTATCAAACTACAGGGACCAAAGTGTAAATATCCAAAAATACGAATAAAAGGGGGGTCCTTCTGTATCGGACCGGCCCCTGCCGGGTTTCGAACTCGCGACCTCTCGGTTGTAACACGAACGACTTAACCAGTTTATCCTCTGTACAGAGCTGTTAGAATTAGGAACATTAATTCATATATACACACATTAGGAACTAATTATTTTATTAAAGTTAATTCTGAATTAAAAAAAGTTTAATTATCAATCAAACCGGCCGGACACGGGACTCGAACCCGCGTCGGTCCGCTCCACAACAACGCGCACAACCAGCTGGTCTACCAGCTTGGTTGTGATGAATGTTAGATAGTATTATATATATATATATTAACTTCAAAATCGATCTGAATATTATACCCAGCACAACAGGTCGCGGATCCGACCAAATCATCACCAAAAATCGATTTTAATCTATTATTTCGACTTGTAAAGCTACCCACATGATCCCCAACCCATCCCAACTCGTTCCAATCATTCAAACGACACAAATTCGTGCTATAACCACTATGAATCGGAACTTTTTATTAAAAAAAAGAATTTAAAGTAGATCAAATCCACTAAGTTTTGTTGAATCTGAGATCTAAACTTCGTGTATTTAAGTTCCCTACATTCCTAGCAACATTCCACACCATTTACAAACACTTAAACACCCGAAATCGTCGGATTAAAACCTGCAACTCGCCGGAATACTCACTTTTTCGTCGAAATTTTTCAATCCGATCATCCTTTTAATACCGGTTCGTTTTTATTGTTTCAGTTAGTTCATTTATGCTTATACAATGTTTCCCTAAAGTTAATTAAATTATAAACCAGTTTTGATCATGAATTGCGAGGGTTGACTTTTCTGTTGACTCTATTTGGGGAAGATGACTAAATTCATTTCTGTATTTAATTTAATTAAACTAAACATAAACACAAACCACCAGGCTAGCCTAGTGGTTGTGTGTATGCTTGCCTTCAGTACAGACCCGGGTTCGAACCCAGGGGTCTTCATTTCTTTTTAATCAATTAATTTTTAATATTTTCAACATTCCAATAATTTTTATAAAGATTATTAATCAATGTTGCTTTTATTAAAAATGTGAAATTAGTCAATTTATTTATAAAACTAATTTTTACAATATTAAAACAGTTTATTATTAAATAATTAATAATAAATATTTTTAGGAATTAAATTCTGAAATTTTCAGATTAATTATTTTAAGTGTTGATCTTTACAAAAATAATGATATTTTATATAATTTCGATATTTATATAAATAAATCAGTAATATTCAAGTTCAATAATTAAAAATGTTATTTTTAATTATTATGATATAAATTAATTATATCACTTGTACAATATTTTGCCAATAATCATTATATTTAATTATGATACTAGTTAAATATATTTGATTTATTATTACAAATGTTTATATTAAATCGATTGTACATTTTTTTGCAATTTAATTATTTATGAAAAATAAATATTTTTCATAAATAATTCCTCTATATCATGATCATTTTTCTGAGCCCTCTAAACATATAATTCACAAGATCCTTCTGTTAATCTAAACACTATCAAATACAATAAATACTCAACAAATCCCGTCAACACTATACGACCTCAATATTGATACATTATTCTTGTACGATTCATTAGGACAACTTGATACATTATTTTTTGGGTAACCCTTTACCCAAAAAAACTTGAGTTTCCTTATTATCAGACACCTTAATCTTGACTTGCGTATTCGGAATCGCCTGCAAAATAAAGTGAGTACATAGATCCCCTCTCTTTACTATTTTCGATTGTTTTGGGGTGATTCATATGTATCAAAACGATTTCGATATTCTAACAATGGTTTCAAAACGATTGAGATGGTTTATACTAAACTAATAACGATTTCGATAATGAGAACGAGCTTGTTGGCAGTAATTACATAACGAATGACATTCATTAATTTCGGCCAAACCGACCAGTATTAGGTTATGGTACCATAGGATCCGACAAATCCCGTTATCAACTAGACCCATGGTTATGTGTGGGTTAAGTGGGTAACGACTAAATCTGATGATTGTTAACTTACCCTTTGGAGGTTTGTTAATGCGAGAACGATTGGGAACGATGAACGAGTCACAAAGGTTTGAATGTTATTAGCAAGACGACCAAAAGTAGTTTTCACAATTATAACGAGAACGAGTTAAACAATATTACACAACGATGTTTACGAAACTATATAAACCATACGAGTTTTATTATAAGAACGATTTATGATTTGGTTTACATAAACAAATGTTTTGGGTTAAGATTCATGGCAAGGGTTATAAATTATGACCAATTTATTTTGACATGGTTATTCATTTACAATACAAACATTTTACAAAACAAGGTTTTCTAATATCAATGAACGAAGTTGTACAAGTTGTTTCAATATACAAACGAGCCATGAATCTGATACTCACACAAAAACTATGTACTCGCCAGCATTTCTTTGCTGACTTTGTTTTTACATATGTTTCAGGTGATGTTGCTTAATGTTGATTGCGAATAGGACGCATGCTCACTTAGGACCGGACGAGGCCTTAGTGATTTAATAACGATGATAAACTATGTTTGAATCGCTTGTTTAACTTTAAGACAATGTTTAATATTCAATAAAACGAAACTCTTGTATCCATGGTTTGAAACAATAATTCTGTTACAACACTCCCTGACGTTTCTGCCACGATTTGTTGTTTTACGTGGTCGGGGTGTGACAATACGTTGCTTTTCACACCGAGAATGAAACCTGAACTCATTTGCTAGCGCCACCCGATTCTGCAAAATCAAAGTGAGGACCTCCATGACCAAAGTAAACAAATAAGGAGACATCGGGTCTCCCTGACGCAAACAACGCTTACCTTTAAAGAACCCAAAAAGGTTACCATTGATCGCTAAAGAGAAAGATGTCGTTGTTACACAAGCCATGTTCCATTTTATCATCATCTGGTGGAACCCGAACCCCTTTAGCGTGTGCTCTAAGAATCGCCAATCAACCGTGTCATATGCCTTTTGGATGACTATTTTAAAAGCACATCTTGGAGGCCCTTGATTACGGTGATACTAGTGCATGAGCTCCTGAGTTAACAGAATATTATCAGATATTCTCCTGCCTAGGACAAACGCCGATTGATTAATACTAACAACTGTAGCCAAGCCTTCTTTGATACGGTTGGTAATAATCTTGCTAATACACTTGTAAAGCGTATTACAACAAGATATAGGCCGATAATCCGTAATCAATGAGGGAGTACTCGTCTTAGGGATAAGCGAAATAATAGTATGGTTCAGCTGTGTAAGGAGCTTACCGTTCTCAAAAAAATCTAGCACCGTGTCACAAACATCCCTCCCCACAACATCCCACGCTTTTTTAAAGAAAACCGAGGTGTACCCGTCAGGGCCCGGAGCTTTATTACCCGCAATGGAAAACATCGCCAATTTAATCTCCTCACCTGTCTAACCATATTGTTGGCTATATCGGCTGGTAACATGTTTCGAAAGAGATCCGAAGTAGGAACCACACTACCAGCACCAGAGGAACCAAAAAACTTCGTATAATGATCCACTAAAACCTGCGAAACCAAATCACCTTCATGCAGCGTCCCACCAGCATCTCTAACCGAAAAAATCCAACTTCTATGGTTCTTGTCTTTGAGAACATTATGAAAAAACTTGGTATTGGAATCACCTAAGTCCAACCAGTCGACTTTAGATTTCTGTTTAAGAAACAACGCCTCATCCTTCACCGCCTCCTTATAGAGTTTGATTAAACTCCCATGCTGATCGATTAGTACATCATTCAAAGGATCTGCATCAATAGCCTTCTGGCACGTTTCCAGCTCCCTCCTATACTTCTTAACATTCTCATGCAGATTTCCTTGCTGAGAAAAAAGTTTTCGAAGCGGGTGTTTTAGGAGTTGAAGCTTCTTGACCACTTTATACATTCGAAAACCTGATTGATCACTACTCCACACTTGTTTCACCACGTCCATAAAACCCCTCTTATCAGCCAATAAATTAACGAATTTAAATGGCTTCGGTTTATCCCTAGACACGTTTGGCAGCTTTAAAATGCACGGTGTGTGATCGGAAATGCGATACGGATGGAAATAGGCAACCGCGGCCGGAAACCCATCGATGAGGTGTACATTCCCCAAAATTCTATCCAACTTTTTGAATATGGCGCGTTGGTGTTGTTGCTTATTGGACCAAGTATAATGTAACCCCGTACAGTTGACATCAAACACCTCAATATCATCAACACATTCTTTAAACTCCCTATTACCGATACTAATAGGAAGGGCCATTCAGAGTATCATCATGAAATAAATAAGCATTGAAGTCGCCCATGATTGCCCACGGCTTGTCACGAACAAACGAATGATGAACCCATAAATTTTGCAACAATACTCTTCTATTTTTGTACATATTATCCGCTTAAACAAAAGAACAAAACAAATCTTTCCGGTCAACCTTATAAATGATATGTGTATGAACCACTTGGTCCGTTTGTGACAAGATCATAACATCAACCACACTAGCGTCCCATCCCACTATAATTCTCGTACCCTTTTCACAACAGTCCGCATTGGTAGACTAACTCCAAGACCGACACACTTTATTGCAAACATCATACACATTAGAAGAATCAACATGGGTTTCCATAATTGAACAAACTTGTAAGTGATTATCCATCATTACCTGACGAACCTCCTTCTGTTTGAGGGAGCGGTTCAACCCCCTTATATTCTAGGAAGCCAAACTACCCATTGGAACCCATTGAACCAGGTGTGCTTGCACCCTCAGCAATACCACAGTTTTTCTCAGCCATAAACTTAGGTATGTCAGCTAGCAAATTATCCACATCAACATCATCCGTAATAACTTCTTCCGTAACTTGCATTTTATCTTTAAACTTCGGCGTTGTTTCCTTTCCACCTCTAGCACCTGAGTCATCGTCCTGGTTCCCATCCGTATTGGTTAGCAAATCAAAAGAATTCATGACACGGACTTGAGGTTCCACATTCACCGATTTCTCCTTGGGTTTCACCACCGGGCGGTATACAAACTTAGGTTTCTGGTTCTTCATATGCAAACCCGGATTATTAGGTTTCTTAGTTTTCCCTCTTACTTCTTGGTAATCTTCATGTTGCTTGACAGGTTCATCATTCTTAGCTGGAGCCGGTCGCTTTGGACAAGAACTGTCATTATGCCCGAACACACAACAACGGAACATCTCAATGGTTCCCAGTCATAATCAACCTTTATCTCAACCTTAGTATGACTATTCCCATCCAAAGACGGGATAGCAGCCGTAATACTTTTTTTTAACTCAACACCCGCATGGATTTCTACCAACGCCCTGGCAAAACTACTCCGACCCCACGATTCAGCACACATTGTAGCAGTATAAGAGTCTAACATCTTCGGCATGCCAACCTTAGATGCAAGCAAGCTCAACCCATCCTCTGTGAAAGCAGTCAACAAAACCTCATGCATTTTGATCCAAACCGGAACTGTTTTAATATCCTGTTTCTCTACCGCCACATTTGGAGACCATTCATTCAAAATAATCGGCACATTCCTAATCGTCCAAGGCCCATCTTCCAACAGTTGATCCAACCCCTCCTTCGTTTTAAATTTAAAGAAAAAGAAACCTTTGGCATTCATCATAAGCCTAAGAAGCCCATACTTCACCCAATTGTTTTTTCAAAGTAATCCACCACGGGAAACGCAAGACGTTTACCCAAGAAGTACCCATACAGGGTGTTAGCATACCTATCATTAACCTGCCTGACCGAAGACACAGGAATCACTACATCAGCTCCTTCAACTTGTTCAGTAGACTCCATCGGTCTAAAATTAACTCTAACCGGCTCCTTTTTGGATTTTACCACATTAGCAAACGATAAAGGTTCCATTCCTATATTGGTAGCCGAGTTTGACTGATCAGATGAATCTCCCTCAGCAGTAAAAGGAGAATCCATCACCATATTCAGATCATGTATATGAGAAACATTACCTGAAGAACTACCATCCGGACCCTTATGACCAAACTTATTCAGATTGAGACTAGCAAATGTCATTGGCTTAACCGGTGGATCTCCAACTGGTTTGGAGATCTTTGACAAACCATCCAGAACCGAAGTACCCGATGTAGCATACAATCCCCTTCTCGGCATCATCGGATTTCCTTCAATATTCGTTACTCGTAAACCAATGCCACGTACAGGTGCTGTTCCAGGGGTTATATCCGAATCATCATTCACGTTGTCACCAGTATTGGTTAAAATCAGATATCCATCCGCATCAAACACATCAACTCTCTCACTCATCACGTAAATTAGACAACCATGCACCAGAAACTATGACAACCAGCCAGCAAACACGAAAAAAAAAAGATAAAACCCTAATTTAGCATAAACCCTATCCCATGAATCAATTAAAATCAAATAGAGTTCTTGTTAAGTCTAGGTTTCTGCCTAACCAGAAGGACCGACAAAATAATAGATCTATCCCACCAAATCAACTGCACAGGTTCGGGCTGTGATTAAGAAAATGAAACAAAAAAAACCCTAGATTCAACACAATCCCTTTGCTAACTAGTTTGAATTAGAAGTGTTGATGAATCAACACTCTAATGATCAGACTGTTATACAAAGATCAAGCAGAAAAATCAAAGGTTGCAAGGGGGGCCAAAATCGCCATGCTAGAGAGAGAAATTAGGGTTAATTGTTCTTTCATTCTTAATTTATTGATTAGGCAACATTATTAGACATGTTAAGGCATATAATACTTGTCATAGGACTAGTTAGGCGGTCCGAACGCGTTTTACGTGAGCGACGCGTTAAAGTGGCGTAAGCTACCTTAACGAGTCGTATTGGGTCGTAAGCACTTAGGTTAGGTTTCGTTTTAAGATGTAGGCTTTGTTAAACCATATTACATGAGTCCCTACACTCATTTGGTTTACGAAACCTCATTTTATCCAATCCTCCGATTTAGGTCCGGTTTATTAAAATAGTTACCTATATTAGGTGCCGTTTGATTTCCGTGATCCCTCTAGCTTGCTTGGTTGTTATTCAAGACTTCTAAGCATCCTCAAGTGAGTACATAGTCCCCTCTTTTACCGTTTTAAAATGTTTTGGGGGTGATACACACGTGCCTACTTGTTACTTTCGTGCTTTTCATGTTTTTATATCATATGCTTGCTATGTTCATTAGTACGTATATAGTACATGATTTCATTTTGTTGTGCTATGTATGTTCACTTAGCATGCTAGGACATTGATTTTCATAATTACATTTTGTTGCATATGCTCATCCAGTATATGGACACATTGTTTTACATTTTGAACCGTTTGAAGCCGTTTGATTTATGTGAACCGTTTGAAGCTGTTTGATTTATGTGAACCTTTTGAAGCTGTTTGATTTATGTGAACCGTTTGTAACTGTTTGATTTATGTGAACCGTTTGTAACTGTTTGATTTATGTGAACCGTTTGAATCTGTTTGAACCGTTGGGTTAGGGAAATGATTAGTTAACGGGGCGGGTGTAATGTGTTAAAAGCATGGTGGATACGCCGCTGGTACTTCCTATATATAAGTGCTTTTAACACATTATATATCATTGCGTTATCTAAGATCACTTGAGCAAGGTTATCAAAACAAAGTTATATTACAAGGTTTTTCTAATAATATAAACCATACGAGTTTTATTAACGAGTTTTTACGAGATGTTTTACAATTTGATTTAATAAAATAAATGTTTTGGGTTAAGAATCATGGCTATGAGATTTTATAAAGTATAACCAACTTGATTTGAGTTGGTTAAATATGTCGCAAGACTATACTTTTCAAAACCAAGTTTTTAATTAAGTATTGCAACATGTAAACTAGCCATGGATCTGACAGTCACATAAAACCTATGCACACGCCGGCATTTTTATGCTGACGTATTTTCACATGTGTTTCAGGTATCATAGTTGGTGATGTTTGATGATGATATTGATGCATACTCACATAGGAACGGATGAGGCCTTAGTGACTTAATAACAATGAAAGTCTATTTGTTCATGTTTTGTTTCTAATTTCAATGTAATGTAATACATTTAATTCAATAAAACAAAACCTCAATCCATGTGTTATGAAACAATGATTCTGTTACAACACTCCCCGACGTTTCCGCCATGATTTGTTGATTTTCGTGGTTGGGGTGTAACAGAAAAAGTTGGTATCAGAGCTCATGGTTATAGGAAATTAGGTTATTAGTAATGCTTTGACCTACACTATAACCTTTCTAGGACCCTAACGTGAGTTTACTTGCGTTTAGTCATAAAACAATACCGTTGCCTATCTTTAGGCAACAACCACAATGAGAACATAAATTTCGAATCCGCATTGAAAACTAGTCATCTGTTCTAGGATGATTTATTATAAGGTTTTAAACCTTCAAAGTTTTCAAAATCTCATCAAAGTTTGGGTCTAAATAATGTGAACACGTGCAAACTGGAAGGGTGGGTGCCTGTACCCTGAGTCTTCTGTCTAAGGCCAGAGTGTTCGTACAAATCCGCAGTATCGGACCAGTCACTCTTACCTGGGAACCCTTGGGGTGAGTGTCCACTTATAGGAGAGCATGTCTTCGCGATACATTATGAGGACCTATTTACTTTGATTCAGCTTTTTTGTGTCGTTTGTTTGCTTCGTGGTTCGAACAAATGATCATCACCCATGCCTTTTGGTCGGTAATTGTAACATCTTTACCCAATGCCATTTCATTTGTTTTCTCTCTTGTTTCCCCTTTTAGAATGCCTCCCCGACACGACAATCAGGTACCTAATGAAGAGCTGGCAGTTATCATTGCGCAGCAAATGTCTGCTGCAATCCCAAACATCATTGCTCAATGTAACCTAGCCCTCAACAACAATAATGCTCGATGCAACTTTAAGACATTCAACTCTGCCCAGCCATCAAAATTTCCTGGGTCTCAAGGAGCGAATGCACTTCTGCAATGGTTCGAGAGTCTAGAGAGCACCTTCAGACATGTTTAATGTCCAAACGAGCGAAAGGTAGAGTTCGCATCTAGTGTTTTTGAGAAACGAGCCTTAACATGGTAGAATGGTGTGATGAGGGACAGGGGTGCCGACGTGGCACTGGCTCAAACATGGGAAGAGCTTCGAGCTCTAATGATGAGGGAATGCTCTCCTCGTCATGAGATTAGAGCATTGGAAAGGGAATTCGAAAATCTTAAGCAAGATAGCGGTGAGCATCGAGCCTACATGGACCGTTATGAAGAGTTAAGTCTGTTATGCCCGAACATGGTCACGCCTTTGGATAAGGCAATCGAAAAATACATTGATGGCCTCCCTGACTCAGTACAGGACATTGTGACTGGTAGCAACCCCACTAGAGTTAGACAGGGCATTGAGCTATCTGCTACCTTGACTGAATCTCAGATCAGGAAAGGTAAACTTTTTCGATAAGGTGACACGAAACCGATCGAGGAATCAAAACCGAAGGACGAACAGACTGGATCCCCCCAGAAGTCAAAGAAGCGAAAGGCTTCTCAGAACTTCGCCGTGGTTGCTCACAATGATCAAGCCATCCCCAACCAACCAGCACAACCCCCTGCTAGGAAGCCATACAACGGAACTGCACCCTTGTGCAACCAATGTAGCCTTCACCATCATGCAAATGTAAAGTGCCACAAATGTCAAACTTTTGGACTTATAGGCCATACAGCAAGAGTTTGCCCAGCTGCAGCTGCACCAAATCAAGCTTGCAACAATCCTACTCAAGCTCATTTTCTACCAGGTTCTTGCTTCAACCGTGGCGAGATGGGCCATTTTCGAAGGAATTGCCCAAAGCTTGCTAATGCAAATCCAGCGCAGGGATGAGCATCTGACCGATTGGAAGACAACGCTATTTAGAAATAATCAAGCTTTATGTATTATTTTCTTTTGTTGTCAAGGTCTATGAAACAGTTGTTGATGTTGTTTATAAATAAATCTTTGATTTACATTGCAATGTATTCATGTGGTTGCATGTATAAACAACATATCCCCTACAATACCGACAATCAAGGAATCGTATTCCTTGAAGAACAGACTACTCCCAAAACTCTTCCATTTTATGATCTCTTGCGTTTCCATGAAAATTCTAAGTACCCATTTCTTCCAAGGAAAACAAAGTACAAGGCGCAAGTTACAACTCTGGACGTATACCCAAAATACCACTATAAATCCTTAATAGGGTACCTAAGGGTATTTCCGTAAGTCCTTAATTGTTGTGTACATTAATTCGAATGTTATGATTCCTTGTAATCCAAAAATCGAATTTTTGGAAGATCATCCTATCTTTTCAGATAGATTCTTGAGGATGTTGAAGTCCATCGACTGGGTTCCTGGCATACCTTGAATACCCATGTTCAAATCAGTGTCAAGTTAACAAATTAATTATGTGCTTTTGTGTTTATGTGATGACCCAATCAAAGTTGTCTCAAGCTTGTTCAAATTCTATCCCTTTCACATTATGAAATACACACTATGCGGACTGTGCAAGGAATTACGTAATTATGGATGTATACATAATTATGGAATTTAGTGCACAGAAACCACAGCAAGTTTTGTCATGTGTCTCTCTCCTTCCAAACCCTGATGCTCTCTCTCCTTAGGCGATTTTTCCTGTTTCTTGTTGTTGTTTAAGGTTGCATGTTTCTGCGTTTGGTTGAAGTTTGGATTTGAGTACGTGTATGCATGGAGAGAAATAGAGATCGGGGATTGGAGGACTTAGGGTTTCAATCATTTTCTGAAAAGTTGCATGGTGATATTTTCATTACTTCTAAGGGGTCTAAGCCGCTGAGTGATCAGGAGATTCGTGATAAACCCTCGTTGTTTAGTAAGCCTCTAAACATTGATGGTAATCCGGTGTTGCCTAGGTGTGGAATTCTTCAGAAAGATCAGAAGGTTATAAACATTATCGATGAATTGGAAAAAGTGACTATTCCAGTTCATTCGACGAGCTCTACTACTGATGGTAATGCAAATCATAACGACGAGAGATCTGCTCTGATCTCATGCTGAAAATCTTCAGTCGTCCAATCTGAATAAGAAGAAAAAGGAGGTTAACTTCAGGCACTTGGAGGCTCAAGATATTCTGGAAGATGCTGATGTTGTAATTCCAAAGGAGGCGGTACGTAAGGTTAAAGATCATTTCACCAATGTTTTATATGGTTACTTCTTGGGTAGTAGGCTGCCGTTTCCGGTAGTAGAGTATTATGCAAAAAATGTTTGGAATAAGTTTGGATTCTCACGGGTCATGATGAACTCTAATGGATTTTTCTTCTTCAAGTTCGACTCGGCTGAGGGTATGTCTAAAGTGCTTGAGGGCGGTCCTTGGTTAATTAGGAAGAATCCATTGTTCCTTAATGTTTGGTCCCCGTCGGTAATTCTTAGGAAGGAGGGGATTAAAACTGTTCCTGTTTGGGTAAAATTTCATAATGTGCCTATTGCTGTTTATACAGATGATGGGTTAAGTCTGTTGGCATCCAAGGTTGGGCTTCCCAAACGTTTGGATAGTTATACTGCTGATATGTGTTTAGATAATTGGGGTAGAACTAGTTTTGCTCGTGCTATGATAGAGGTATCGGCTGAAAAAGACCTAAAGGAGCATATTATTGTAGCTATTCCCAAGTTGGATGAGGAGGGTTATGTTACGGAAAAAGTTAAGGTTGAATATGAATGGAAGCCCCAAAGGTGAGCGGAGTGTTGTTTGTTTGGTCATACTAATGCTTCATGTCCTAAGGCCCCTACTGTTAAACCTAAGCAGGTGACCACGGATGATGAGGGCTTTGTGACGGATACAAGGAAAACAGCCAGGCATGTGTTCCCTCAAAAGAAGCAGAAGGCAAAATTCATTTATAGACAAAAGACTAACCAATCTAAACCTAGTTCTTCTGGTTCGAAGCAGGATGATGGTGAAGTTAAAAAGGATCAGGGTAGTAATCAAGTTTCTACGAGTAATTTGAATCTTAGGAATTCCTTTTCAGCTCTTTTGAACGATCAAGTGATGGATGCTGATAATGTAATGAAGACGAAACCTAATATCAATTTGGATAGATCTAGTCAAAATGATGATGGGGTCATGGAGCAGCTCCAAACTGAAATTTCTGATTTTATGAGTGTTGATACGAATGGGAAAACTTCTGAGGGGGCAAGCACTCCCGGTCAAGTAGGTGTTAATGGATAGTTTAGCGGTTTGGAACATAAGGGGATTGAACCTTCCCCTGAAACAAAAAGAGGTTTGGATGCTTATTTCTGAGGAGCGGCTTCAGGTTTGTGCTATTTTGGAATCACATGTTTCTGTTTCTAATCTTGGTAGAGTTTGTAAGAATGTCTTTCGTACGTGGGATTGGACATCTAATGGTTCTTGTTGTCCTAGAGGTACTAGAATTATTGTCGGCTGGAACAATAATATGGTGGACCTCATGGTGATCTCTCAAACGGATCAAGTTATGCACGTCCAGTTTCGATCTAAGTCTGATGCTAAAATTATGTTTTGCTCTTTTATCTATGCCGAGAATAAGTATCAAGATAGAAGGATCCTTTGGGAAAATTTAAATAGACATAAGTTATTTGTGTCTGATAAGCCTTGGGTGGTGTTAGGGGATTTCAACTCTGCTTTATCGCTGGACGATTGCTTGGTTGGGTCGTCTACTATCTCTGTTGGCATGAGAGAATTCTATCAGTGTGTTCAGCATAACGAGTGGTCGGATATCAAAAGTCATGGTATGCAGTTTACTTGGAATCAAAAGCCGAAACAAGGTGTGGGTATTCTAAAAAAGATTGATAGAGTCATGGGCAACATCCATTTTATAGATGCTTTTCCGGATGCATTTGCTTTATATCACCCTTTTACGGGTCTCTGATCACACTCCATGCATTCTTAATCTTCATACTCTTAAGCATAATCGGCCCAAACCCTTTAAATTTGCTAATTTCTTGGTGAATAAAGAGGGCTTCATGGATTGTGAGTCTAATGTTTGGTCTAAGACGGTGCAAGGTGTCACTATGTTCTCGGTTGTAAGGAAGCTTACTTTCTTAAAGCCTCAGTTGCAACGGCTTCTCTTCATGCAAGGTAACCTTCATGATCGTGTCAATTAGTTGAGATCTAAGCTGGATGAGATTCATAAGGCTATTGATGCTAACCCTTTGGATACTGCTCTTAGAGAAACTGAATCCAAGTGTCTTCAAGAGTTTCAATCTGTATCGTACGATGAAGAATGTTTTTTTTAAAACAGAAGTCTAAAGCGGATTGGTTGGCAGCTGGTGACTCGAATACGAAATACTTCCATAATTACGTCAAAATGAGAAATGCTTGCTCAAAGATTCATAGTATACAAGATGTTAACGGTACTCAATTTAATGGTGAGGATGTGTATGGGGTTCTGGTCTCTCACTACTCAGCGTTCTTGGGTATGCAGGATCAGGTGGATTCTTTGCCAAGTGACGTTATTTTTCCTAATGTTCTGGATCCGATTGCTGCTAGTAATATGGTGCGTCAAGTGACTCGTGAGGAGGTTAAAGAAGCTATGTTTTCTATAGGAGAAAATAAGGCTCCGGGGCCGGATGGGTATACTTCGGCGTTTTTTAAAAATTCTTGGGAGATTGTGGGGGATGAGGTTACAAAAGCTATCCGGGATTTCTTTGAAAATGGTAAGCTATTGCAACAAATTAACCATACAATCATAGCGTTAGTCCCGAAAGTTCCTACTCCTAATTCAGTGGTTGACTATCGTCCGATTTCGTGTTGCAATGTGATCTATAAATGCATCAGCAAAATCTTAACGAATAGAATTAAAGGAAGCTTGGATGTTCTAATTGATATCAATCAGTCGGCGTTTGTTCCGGGTAGAAAGATTTCTGATAACATATTACTTACTCAGGAATTAATGCACAATTATCATCTGAGGATTGGCCCCCCGAGGTGCGCGTTCAAAATTGACATTCAAAAGGCCTATGACACGGTAAGCTGGTCTTTTCTTGAAAGCATTCTTCGTGCATTCGGCTTCCACCAGAAGATGGTGGGTTGGATCATGGCTTGTGTTACCACTGTGTCTTATTCATTGAGCATCAATGGTAACCTATACGGGTTTTTCAAAGGTAAAAGAGGGTTGCGGCAGGGTGATCCAATATCTCCCTATTTATTTACATTGGTGATGGAGGTCTTATCTTTATTACTCAAAGCTGCAGCCAGTAATAGTAACGCATTCAGATACCATCTCCATTGTAAAAAACTAAAGATTATTAACGTCTCATTTGCGGATGATCTGCTTATGTTCACTAATGGTGATGTTGCTTCGGTTAAAGTGTTAAGAGATACACTTCAGTGTTTTATGAAGATCTCGGGTCTAGTCCCTAGTATGCCGAAGTGCACTGTTTTTTTTGGTAACGTTCCTCAGCCAATCAAGCAGGATATTCTTCACATTATGCCGTTCAAAGAGGGTTCGCTTCCTGTTCGTTACCTGGGAGTTCCTTTAATATCTTCTAAACTCTCTTATAAGGATTGCAAAATTCTAGTTGATAGAATGGATTAGAAGATTGATAACTGGATGACTAAATCGTTATCCTTTGCTGGTAGACTGCAACTGGTTAACTCGGTTCTTTCTGCTATGCACATTTATTGGGCTACAGTTTTCCTCTTACCGACTAAAATTGTGAGTGATCTTGAACGACGTATGCGGGCTTTTTTATGGACTTGTAAGTACCAGCAGAATGTCAAACCAAAGGTTGCTTGGAAGGTGGTTTGTCTTCCTAAGAATGAAGGTGGATTGGGAGTTCGCTGCATTGCTGATGTCAATAAAGCTCTTATTTCGACTCATATTTGGAGTATGTTGACCAACAGAAAGTCGCTATGGGTTCAATGGGTGCATATCTATAAGCTCAAAGGTAGAAGCTTTTGGGAGATCCCTTGCCGTGGTCGTATGACATGGGGTTGGAGGAAAATTCTTGCTTTGCGAGACTTAATCCGTCCTTATATGTGGAAGTCTATTGGTAATGGTACTAATACTAATGTGTGGAGTGATACTTGGTGTAGTGCGTGTCCTATCCGTGCTTATGTTAGTCCGAGAACCATTGCCAATGCGGGTTTCAATTTGCAATCGTCTGTTGCTGATCTGGTAGATTCTAGTGGCCATTGGAGGTGGCCGGTTGCTTGGTATGACTTATTTCCAGTTTTAATCAACGTTCAGGTCCCGGCTCTTCATGATATGTAGGATCGGCTAATGTGGGTAAATTCTGAAGGTAAAGCTTGTCATTTTTCTTCGTGGGAGGTCTGGAACAATATTCCTCATCGTGAGAATGTTGTTTCTTGGATTAATATGGTATGGTTTAAACAGTGCATCCCAAGACACTCGTTCCATTTGTGGTTGGTTATTAGAAATAAATAAAAAACTCAAGATAGATTGTCCATCTGGGAGGCGGGTAGTGCCACAAACCTAAATCTCATGTGTTGCCCATTGTGTAACCATGGTAGGGACTCGCGGGACCATCTTTTCTTTGAATGCTCCTATTCTCTGGAGGTTTGGAATAGCATCAAGGATATGGCTAATATGGTTGATGTTAATGGCCGATGGATTGACATAATGGACTGGATGAACCAAAACTCTAATGTTTAGCAACCGGCTAATGTTACGAGCAGATTGGTAGTCTCAGCAGCATCTTATTTTGTATGGCAAGAAAGAAACTCTAGGCTCTTCACTCGGAATCAACGTACGGCGATGATTTTGGCTCAGGGGATCATTAATATTGTCCATATGCGTCTTATGACTATAAAATTCAAGCGGGGAGCAGTGAATAGAAGTTTTCTTGAGAAGTGGAAGATTCCGAGCAGTAATTTGGTGATCGATCCTGGCTAGATAGTTTGTTTTTGTTTTTGTATAGGTCGTATTGGCTGGGTTGGGTTGTGTCCGTTTGGTTTAGTAGTTGGAAGTTGTTTTTTTTGGTTTGGTTGTTTTTATTTGTCTAGTCTTGATATGCCAAGTCTAGCGGATGTTCCGCTAGTGGCATATTCTGATGATGGTTTAAGCATGTTGGCATCAAAAATTGGGTCCCCTGTGCGCCTGGATTCGTATACTAGTGATATGTGTAATGAGGCTTGGGGAAGGAGCAGCTATGCTAGGGCTCTCATTGAAATATCAGCTGATCATGAGTTGAAAGAGGCTCTAACTATGGCTATTCCTGAATTGGATGGGAACAAATATGTTACTGACTCTATTCGGGTGGAGTATGAATGGGAACCTCCGAGATGTGCCCATTGCTGTGTATTTGGGCATGATTCTGAGGAGTGTCCAAAATGCATTCGATCGACAGTGAAACCTCCTACAAATAGTCCGAAAGTAGATGAGGATGGTTATACGGAAGTCAAGACAAAGAAGAATGTAAAGAAGAGCGGTTTTCAAGTTAACAATCAAAAGCCCAAGTTTGAATATACACATGTGGATAAAAAGAAAAAGGCAGTGAGTTCTTCTTACGTGAGTGCGCAGAGCACTAGTTCGTCCAAGGTTCAAACACATAATTCGTTTAGTGCTCTTGGGTTTGTTGGGGGGAACGGGGGTTCCTTCCAGGGGAGATATAAAGGGAGACGTGAGCCAAATGAGGAGTCTGACGATGACGAGGTAGAGGTTGTATATGATGAAACGAATGAGTTTATGACATCGGGTACACATCCTACATCTTCCCCAGTACAGGGGCAAGCACCTCTCACATAAAGTTGTCTAATGGATAGGTGGCTTCTGTTTCATGCTAAGGGGCTGCCGGTTGGTAGCAATTTCATTTTTGATGATGGCGGTTGACGTCAATTGTTTGATTTTTTCGTTTGTCTACTATGTCACACCCCCAAAATCCACAAGCGGAGTATCACCGCAGGAGGAGTGACTGACCAGGATCTTAGCCACCAATCACATTGAACTCATAGGAATATGTAAATAAAACTTTCATTGATTCACAATAATTGTTACAATGTTACATTATATTTTATAGTGTACAGCAGAAGCATAAATCATTCGTTAAGGGTTGTATATGTTGGGTTTTTCTCATGTTTATCAAAGTATTTTATCCGTATAAAATAAAAACGCAGCAGAAAATGTTATTTTAAAACATGTTACTTACAAGATATAAAACTCATTTTATATGTAAAACCCAATCCCGGATCCATATACGAACATGCATGCTATCAAAATAAAACACAACCATAGAGTGTTTAGAATACTACCTTCCAAGGAGTAGAGGATATGAAGAAGATGATGCTTCTTGAACGGTTGCCTTCAAGTGTAGAAGACCTCAAGCTTGTATACCCCAAGCCTTCCAACAAACACCTTATGTTTAGCTAGGATTTCTACACTTATGAACTCACTAAAAACTCTCTTGAAACCAACTCTTGGAAACCTTCTTATGGCCGATTTTTAGAGATAGAACAAAGGTGATTTTACACTTGAAATAACTTGTAAAATCAGAACCCTTGAAGCCCTACCCTTGGCCGAAATTAAGAGAGTGTTTTCTTGGAGTTTTGCACTTGATATTTGATCTTTTAAAGTCCCTTCTAAATCAGCCACACATGACCAATTTTTGAGCTTCTTCAAGTGTTCTTCCTCTCATTTTTGCCATAGAAAAACTTTATAAATGTTGAGAGAAATTGCCACCATTTTAGCCCAATCAAGTCCCTTCTTCCACATGCATTTGCATGCTTTCTTATTGGACCAAAAGTCTTCCCTAATCAAGATCCATGCATTTGCATGTAAACTTATTGGCTTAAAATGTCTAGGGAAGAATACCCAATCAAATGCCATCTAACATGTAAGATGTGCATGTAAGTTGATTGGCCATTTTGTCTTGGGAAGGGGGGCGGCCTAGCTTATATTTTTTATAAAAAAAATTCAATTCTTTTATAAAAATTTAAGTCTTGTTTATTTTGTACATTTTATAAAATATAACATCATATGTTCACAAGACTTTATACAACTTTTTATCATGTTATTTAACCCATTAAATAACAAGATAAAATATTCTCTCAAAAATAAATTATCCATATAATTTATTGGTTTGTCAAGTGCAATTATTTAGAAAACCAATTTCTAAATATTATAAGTGTTAATATTTATTTGTTTGATCATATCACAAATAAATAATATAAGTGTTTGTCTAGCTTGTTATTGGGTATGACTCGACTTGGATCATAACGTACTAGCCACATCAATTTAATATGTGTCTTGGGCATACAGAGTCCAAGAGTATAGTGATTCCATGTATCTCGACCCATGACCACTCCAGCTTCCCAGACAGCAAGTCCCAATGATATGCACCTAAAGGCCTGCAAGGCATGTAACAACAAATCAACAACAAAGTTGAGCGAGTTCACAGTTGGGTGTTCGTTTTAAGTTGTTTCAAAAGCATAGTTCTCTTTAGCTGGCTTACTTGCCGTGGGGGTTACCCCGTAGTTGAAAACGTGTTTTGTTTAATCCCGTTTACTCTGGCTATCTAGCCGTGGGGGCTATCCCATGTTTAATTATCTGGCTCTCCGGCCGTGGGGGCTACCCCATGTATATACTACTAGACTCGTTACCATATCGACCACTGACTGAAGTAAGTTGGTGCCCTAGCGTCAATGTCTATCATCATTGACGTGCCCAGATCCATTAGTTCACGCCCGTCCTCTGCGGCACGGTGTGAGGCTTGTCAAACCTAAATAGCGCTATCTAACTAATGACCCGCTCGCCATTCGCTCGGCGATTAAGTCGATATAAAAAGGAGGGACTTCATGATAGAGAGTTTTGGTCTAGCATCTGCGTTGTCACCCTTCAATAAAGTGGGTGGGTACGTAATCTCCAAACCAGGAGATTACGCAGGTTCCGATTAAATACTTATCACAGGTTGTCACCCTTCAATAAAGAGGGTGTGTACGTGTCCCAAACCAGGAGATCACGCAGGTTCAGTTTCAATCCTTTACCCATTCCCAGCCCTTGGGAATCCCATGCCTTGTGGAAAGTGTGAACTCACCTTGGTTTGCTCGGTATGACTAGTTACTTGTTCCATATTAACCAACCAAATCCTAATGTGGTTATCAATAACAATCAGTTTTCGTACGCATAGAAATCACATACTACACAGGTAAAGTACAAGTAGCACACATATTGTAAGAGTCATAACAGTTAACATGCCACACCTCATTCATGTAATCAAGATTCGTTGTGCTACATACAAGTTTACTCGACATGTTTACACTTACAATTTATATATCGTATGCATCGTAAAGGAGTGCGGCCCAAAAAAAAGGATCTTGGTAAAAATGGGGGCTCTGGGCGATTCTGGGCGACACTGAGCGATTCTGCATAACTTTAGGTTCTTCAATCTGTCCCTGATCTTGTTTCGACTTTATTATCTTTAGGGGTTGGTTGTTTGAAGGATCGGCTTAGGGTTTATACGCTACTGGTGCTGTTTCTCGTGTTTCTTGATCTGATCAGATTTTTACATTCGAATCTGACCATACCGTGTTTAGGGTTTGGTTTCAATCTGAATTTGGTGTTGTCGATCAGATTAAGGTGTTAGTTCCGACGTTTGTGTGATACCAATTGCAGACCGATTTGCATAATCATTCATTCTTAGGGTTTTGGTCGGCGATTCCAGCAGGTCCGATTCCCTTGGTTTGATTATTGCTTAAATCGGCTAGGCAGATCTGTTTTCCTTCAGCAAATCAATCCTTTTCATCTGAGATTATTTTGATTGAGGGTTGCGGCTGCATAGTTGGGTTTGTGTTGCTGCGGTATGGATGATCAAAATGCAGAAAATTCAAATGTGTTTGCGAGAAAGATCAAGAATATTGACGGAAAACCATTTGAGCCAAGACAAACGTCACATATGGCTGATCGGGTTTCTGAATTGCCGCATAAGAAGGTATGTTTTATGCTACCGCTAAATGATACTGATCACGCTATTGGCTGTTCTGATTCTCCTAATCAGAATTATGCGAAGGTCTTTGATAAACGAAAGGTAGCTTTTGTGCTACCACTTAATGATGTGAGTCCTGTTTCCCGAGTTCAAAGTCTAAAACAGGGAGATAATGCTAAAACCCAACATCAATCCTATGCGGATGTGATCCTAAAAAATCAGGCCGAGCAAGGAGGTGCTAAGATGGGGGTTGGTTCAAATCAGAATCCGAATGATGAGAATTCAGCTAGTCATGCCAATGGTTCGGATGCTAAAGTTCCTAAAATAAACTTTCGTTCACTAAAATCAGATGTCTCATTGGATGGAGTGGATGTAGTGCTTCCGATTGATTCTGTTCGCCAGGTAAATGACAGGTTATCTAATACTCTTTATGGTTACTTCCTGGGGGATAGAATTGCGTATCCGGTTGTTGAATATTTTGTGAAAACAAATTGGAAAAAACATGGTATTCAGAAAATTATGATGAATTCGAATGGGTTTTTCTTCTTCAAGTTTGAAGATAGACAGGGTATGAATAATGTTCTTGAAGGGGGGCCTTGGCTGATTCGGAAGAAACATCTTTTTCTCAACACTTGGTCCCCTACTACTACACTTAGAAAGGAAGATATCAAGAAAGTTGCAGTTTGGGTAAAATTGCATGATGTTCCTCTTGCAGCTTACACTGATGATGGTTTGAGCATGTAGGCTTCAAAAATTGGTTATCCTTTGTTGCTTGATTCTTATACAGCTTCTATGTGTTCTGAAAATTGGGGTAGGAGTTCTTATGCAAGGACTCTTATTGAAGTTTCAGCTGAGCATGGATTCAAGGAGGTGATATCTATGGCTATTCCTGATTTGGATGGTGAGAATTATGTTACGGAAAAAGTTAAGGTGGAGTATGAGTGGACGCCTACGAGATGTGCTCATTGTTGTGTCTTTGGTCATGATAGTGGTGATTGTCCTAAACAGGTTGGTCCTACTCCTAAACCCCATCCTAAAGCACCTATAGTAGATGGGGATGGTTACATTGAGGTTACGAATAGGAAAGTGGGTAGGAAAAGTGGGGTACCGGTTAATACTCAAAAACCAAAATTTGAATATAAACCGTTGAATTACAGGAAAATGGTTGGGAATACATCTTCTTCTACTAATATGAAGGGTGGAAAAGGTTCAATTCAGACTTACAACCCTTTTAGTGCGCTTAACTCTGGAACAAACAGAACAATGGGGCAGCATAGTAGTGAAGATCCGGATGATGATGACGTTGAGGTAGTGTATGATGAAACTTTGGGCGTTCGGGAGCCGGAAAAACAAGGGGCAAGCACCTCTACTTCAAAGGTCTCCAATGGATAGACTCTTTTTGTTTCGTGTGAAGGGGCTGACAGTTTGTGGCAACTTCATCTTTGATGATGGAGGATGAGGGTTTATTTTGTTTTGGTTTGTCGTGTCTACTTGATATCGTTTCATGATGTATAGTAGGCTAGGTTATGGGGTGTCATAGGTTGTTTGGTTTGTTTGGTTTACATATATGGGGCATGTCCTGTATATGAACTAGTGGGGAACAAATTCTCACTACTTGTACTTAATTGCGGGTTGTTTTAATAGAATCACCGGGGTAACCCTTTACCCAAAAAAAGGAGTGCGGCCCAACATAATCCGCAGCCCACTATCCGTATTAGCTTACCATCGATTCACCTTCTATCAACATATGCTCAATTAACATATCTAATCCCTATTTCCTTTACACCAACAATTTCATTATTCATCATTCATAAACACCCCATAATATCTTCTCAACCAGCCTATGTGCATAACTACATCCCTAATATATAATTATGAAATCCTAACCCATTAATATAGAGATCGATCCATAACAATTAGATTCATCAATTAATGTTTTACCATTGAATCTGATCGATCTTGTCCTATTTGATTTCCATAAAAATTCACAAACCAACATAGAATAATATTCGATATTTCCTAGACTATCAAATGACAATCCTCATTGAAATACCCATGTGACTACACATGGCCGCCACTTTTGTTCAAGACCCACTTTTGATTAGATCAAGACCATCATGATAGACTACACACTGCCATAATCAATTTACTTGAATTTCATAAATTTAGTGGACACTTTTAATTGGACCAAGTATAATTAGTGGGTTTGTCATCATTGGCCCATATCACAACAAACATAGCCGACATTATTATTAGCCTTTCAACATCACAATTTATTTTGTTACAAGATCTATTGCCACCCACATCACATAACCCTTCTAACAGTTAGTTTAATACAAATTTGTTTCTTACTAATATTTACTAACATGAACCCTAAGCATTGACAATCATGCAAGAACATGACATAACTCACGTATAAGATCAAACATATAATACACATAAGCACAATCATCGATTTAGAATAAGCATGTATTTACTAACCCAAAAGACAAGATCGATAAGCTGTTGTCTTCGAAAAGGGGGGGTGGGGGTTTCTCCTGCCGTGCTCACCCTTGAAAGAATAGGGGTGTTTAGGGTTTGCAACTAATTGCCATACATTGCATTTAACTTACGTATAAAAGGAGGAAAGGGATTTGGGCCGAGCTGTCTAAGGTTAGTGGGTTCTGATTAGTGTTAGCAGCCTGGGCCGGAGAATAACAAACATACAGAAACAGTTTAGTAAGTTGGGCTGATTTCTTTGTGTATGAGTATGGATATCAAACATCAAGAAACAGTTTAGCGGCGGCCCAATGGTACCTGTTACAAGTGCGGCCCATTTGTGTAAAATAGTTCGCGGCCCAACCAATTGGTTCTAAATTAATTGAACGACACACAACAGCGTTTAAAATTTCATGTATAGTAAATCAGTTGAACATACGTAATCATAAGCAGATAAACATAGAGACACACGCTAAAAGTTGTGGGGTTTCAAGCAATGCTAACCTTAATTATCCGGGTTGTCACATTATCCCCAACTTGAAAGAAATTTCGTCCCGAAATTTAGCACGTACTCACTGAGGAAGCTAGTTAAGTTGCATGGTTTTTCCTGGTTTTCCTGGGGTGTCACATCCTTCCCCCGTTGGTTTGGAATTTCGTCCCGAAATTCCACAGTAGCTTCAGCCTCAGTAGTGGTTTCACTTTTCTCGAACAACTGGGGATACTTGTGTTTCATTTGGTTTCTCATTCCTAGGTGAACTCTGGGCCACGACGGAGTTCCAACGAACTCGAACTATAGGTATCCTGGTGCGTTTGAGAATCTTGACCTCCCGGTCCAAGATTTCCACTGGTTCTTCGACAAATCGCAACTGATTGTCGATGTTGAGCTCCTTGAAAGGAACTATGAGGGTTTCATCTGACAGACACTTCTTCAGATTTGACTCATGGAATACGTTGTGAACTCCACTGAGTTCTTCGGGTAGATTCAATCTGTAGACCACCTTGCCAATTCCCTCTGTGGTTTCGAAAGGTTTAACATATCGCGGGTTGAGTTTGCCTTGTTACCAAAACGAACTACACCTTTCCAAGGTGAGGCTTTAAGTAGTACTCTATCCCCAACCTGGAACTCGAGTGGTTTCCTGCGCTTATCAGCGTAGCTTTTCTGACGGTCACGAGCTGCCGCCATTCGTTGTCGTATCTGAGCAATCTCCTTTGTTATGTCTACGACGGGTTCTGGGCCAGTGATTTGGCTGTTTCCAACTAGTGCCCAACAAAAAGGTGATCGGCACTTCCGTCCGCACAATGCCTCGAACGGAGCAGCCTGGATGCTGGTGGGGTAACTGTTGATATACGAAAACTCCACTAAAAGTAGATGCCGCTCCCAGCCGTTACCAAAGTCGATTACACATGCTCGAAGCATGTCTTCAAGAGTTTGGATGGTGTGTTCAGTCTGCCCATCCATCTGTGGATGATATGCTATGCTCATGTCTAGACGTGAGCCAAAGGATTTGTGCATCGCTTGCCACAAATCAGATGCAAATCGTGGGTCGCGATCAGAGATAATGAAGGTTGGCACCCCGTGCCTAGCAACCGCTTCTTTCAGGTAGATGACTGCAAGTGTAGAAAAACTTATCCGTTTCCTTGTTGGCTAGAAAGTGTGCTGGTTATGTGAGACAATCAACGATCATCCATGTGATACTGTTTCCATTTCGAGTTATGAGTAGGCTAGCGACCAAATCCATGGCAGCCTGTTTTCGCTTTCCATGAGAGTGTTGCTGGTTACTGACGCTGCACCTTGACTTTCCACAAGTTGATCTATCATTCTCATACTTAATTAGATGAGACTTCATGTCCGATTACCAGTACAGGGTTTATAAATCCTAATGCCTTACATCAAAAACCCAGGCGGCTAGAATGTCGCAGCTGGTGCGCTTGCCCAACACGAGTTCCCTACAGTTGCCGTGTAATGGGACCCACATTCGTTTCAGAGCATTGCAGTGTCGGGATTCGAAAGCTGAGACGACGTCCTCCTGTACTGTCTTCCACGAACACAGCACCCTGCTGTGCTAGAGAGATTTAAGTTGCGCGACTTTCGCAATTCCTGTGATGATAGCATCAAGTAAGACTAAGAAGTTGCTGTATCCACGAAGGACTTTTTGGTGTCGATCAGTTCCAACCAAGACGGATTTCAGCGAGATCCACGTGCATTTCCGCTTCGCTGATTATATATCCAAAAGGTACTTCTATAATCCAGATATTAAATTTAACAAGACCTTAAGTAGAGTGGCTCCTCCCTCAGAGGCCTTAAAATAAGACACCAATGCCACCCATGGCGTTCCTTTCTCCTGGTCAGGATTCAGAATGTTGTCAACAAATGCGGTCGATTCATGTGATTCCCTGAAGCTGCTGGTGTGTTGGTTAACTCAATGGTCATGGTGTATAACGTTGGAATGACTGCATTGCCTTCGACATACTGTTCTAAGGGCATTCTCCCCTTAGATTTCCATCTGACCACAGCTTGTTCCTCGCAACTGGTCGGCAGGTTGTCCATACGTGGTCAAGGCAAACTGTTCTTGACTGTCATCTTGTTGAGTATAGTGAGGGCTCCTTAAAGCGAAAACTAGATCCGATGAAACTCAAGTTCAATAATTCCTGAAGTCGATTAGGCAGTTCCTGCGACCTTCCTGATGTAAGATAATAAGATATACTAGTAACAAGGGCTACTTCTGGCATGATACGGATCTGATATCCCAACGATCATATGAGGTTTCCGTTAGCTTGCCATCAGCCGATTCCACAACAGGTTCAAACTCCTAGAAGCATCCAGATCAAACGGAACAGAGACGAAACGGGTTGCTACTCATACTAGCTATCACGGTGTTAAAGTCCTGACGTCGCCCATGCCAACTCTAAATGCTTTTCCAAGAGCATCATTTCTGGTGTTGCTGGTTTTTCATCACAAGAATTCCAAGTACTGTCGTTGTTCCCTTGGTCGTTGACCTCTTAACTTAGCTACGGCCAATCCATGATGTAGGCACCTTTATTTCCTTACTGAAAGCTAGGGTTACGAGCACCTTGTTGTCGTTGTGACTGATGACCCCAATGTCATTGCTCGAAACATGCCCTACGATTCTTCACCATCATAGTCCATCTTTTCACATCCTGAGCCGCGTTCTAAAGCGTTACTCACTGTGCTGGCAGTTATGCATGCCACACTAAGATCAATGATTAAGACTTATGCCTCGATTGGTTCGTAGGTGTTGACTCCCATGAGTCGCTGTCGAGGGTTAAGGATTCGATTGAAGCCAATTTGCTAGTGCTCGTTGCCGGTAATCAGGGTCGTCAAAGTACTGAGGTCGGTAAAGCGCTACGCTCACCCTCCTGTCCATCGATGTTGTAAGTGATTCAAGTAATACTCAGTATGTTGCGGGAGCGTTGCAGAAGTGATCGCACTTCAAAATCTGAGGCGTCAATACGTTAAGTTCCAACAAGCGAAGAAAGGTGAGAAAGATATCGATCAATCATTTAACGCTGCGACGTCCAGCACATGGACGTTCGTATAAGCACCTAACATTCTACACGGTTCGCTAGGTGTTCAGATAACACTCGATAGCATCGAGTTTCGAAAGGATCCAAAGATAGATAAAAAGTTCACGTTTGAGTTTGAGTAGGGGTCAATTACTGCTATGGCCCCTATAGGTTCGTTGGTTTCAGATTGATCAAATAGCGAGACGGAACCCCTTTGTCACTTGTTAAGCATCACTGGGACTCGCATGCACCCCACATTATTATTATGTGTGCACCCACAATAATATTGTGATTTGCATGCTCACCTCAGCTCCTCTCAACTCATGTCAAATGGTTCCTCAAACTCGAGTAGCAAACAAAGGGTATCACGAAGCGTAAGTCATGAAGGCTTAGGGATTTACCACCCTATCAGTCACATAACACGTGCAAGTGTACATGAATTCATACTGTTGTGCTAATCGTGCATTCACATGCAATATCATATGTAGGTGTTCACTAGTTATGTAGTACATTGAGTATAAGAGAGACAAACCTTGCAATCTGGAGCTGAGTGTCAGGGTCGTATTCCCGTTTTCAGAACTTTCCGGTTATAGTCTGGTTTTACAAAAACGTTTTCCCTTTTTAAAACCAAGTTCACTATAACCAATGGCTCTGATACCAATCTGTCACACCCCCAAAATCCACAATCGGAGTATCACCGCATGAGGCGTGACTGACCAGGATCTTAGCCACCAATCACATTGAACTCATAGGAATATGTAAATAAAACTTTCATTGATTCACAATAATTGTTACAATGTTACATTATATTTTATAGTGTACAGCGGAAGCATAAATCATTCGTTAAGGGTTGTATAGTGATTCCATGTATCTCGACCCATGACCACTCCTGCTTCCCAGACAGCAAGTCCCAATGATATGCACCTAAAGGCCTGCAAGGCATGTAACAACAAATCAACAACAAAGTTGAGCGAGTTTACAGTTGGGTGTTCGTTTTAAGTTGTTTCAAAAGCATAGTTCTCTTTAGCTGGCTTACTTGCCGTGGGGGTTACCCCGTAGTTGAAAACGTGTTTTGTTTAATCCCGTTTACTCTGGCTATCTAGCCGTGGGGGCTACCCCATGTTTAATTATCTGGCTCTCCGGCCGTGGGGCTACCCCATGTATATACTACTAGACTCGTTACCATATCGACCACTGACTGAAGTAAGTTGGTGCCCTAGCATCAATGTCTATCATCATTGAAGTGCCCAGATCCATTAGTTCACGCCCGTCCTCTGCGGCACGGTGTGAGGCTTGTCAAACCTAAATAGCGCTATCTAACTAATGACCCGCTCGCCATTGGCTCGGCGATTAAGTCGATATAAAAAGGAGGGACTTCATGATAGAGAGTTTTGGTCTAGCATCTGCGTTGTCACCCTTCAATAAAGAGGGTGTGTACGTAATCTCCAAACCAGGAGATTACGCAGGTTCTGATTAAATACTTATCACAGGTTGTCACCCTTCAATAAAGAGGGTGTGTACGTGTCCCAAACCAGGAGATCACGCAGGTTCAGTTTCAATCCTTTACCCATTCCCAGCCCTTGGGAATCCCATGCCTTGTGGAAAGTGTGAACTCACCTTGGTTTGCTCGGTATGACTAGTTACTTGTTCCATATTAACCAACCAAATCCATATGAACTAGTGGGGAACAAATTCTCACTACTTGTACTTAATTGCGGGTTGTTTTAATAGAATCACCGGGGTAACCCTTTACCCAAAAAAAGGAGTGCGGCCCAACATAATCCGCAGCCCACTATCCGTATTAGCTTACCATCGATTCACCTTCTATCAACATATGCTCAATTAACATATCTAATCCCTATTTCCATTACACCAACAGTTTCATTATTCATCATTCATAAACACCCCATAATATCTTCTCAACCAGCCTATGTGCATAACTACATCCCTAATATATAATTATGAAATCCTAACCCATTAATATAGAGATCGATCCATAACAATTAGATTCATCAATTAATGTTTTACCATTGAATCTGATCGATCTTGTCCTATTTGATTTCCATAAAAATTCACAAACCAACATAGAATAATATTCGATATTTCCTAGACTATCAAATGACAATCCTCATTGAAATACCCATGTGACTACACATGGCCGCCACTTTTATTCAAGACCCACTTTTGATTAGATCAAGACCATCATGATAGACTACACACTGCCATAATCAATTTACTTGAATTTCATAAATTTAGTGGACACTTTTAATTGGACCAAGTATAATTAGTGGGTTTGTCATCATTGGCCCATATCACAACAAACATAGCCGACATTATTATTAGCCTTTCAACATCACAATTTATTTTGTTACAAGATCTATTGCCACCCACATCACATAACCCTTCTAACAGTTAGTTTAATACAAATTTGTTTCTTACTAATATTTACTAACATGAACCCTAAGCATTGACAATCATGCAAGAACATGACATAATTCACGTATAAGATCAAACATATAATACACATAAGCACAATCATCGATTTAGAATAAGCATGTATTTACTAACCCAAAAGACAAGATCGATAAGCTGTTGTCTTCGAAAAGGGGGGGTGGGGGTTTCTCCTGCCGTGCTCACCCTTGAAAGAATAGGGGTGTTTAGGGTTTGCAACTAATTGCCATACATTGCATTTAACTTACGTATAAAAGGAGGAAAGGGATTTGGGCCGAGCTGTCTAAGGTTAGTGGGTTCTGATTAGTGTTAGCAGCCTGGGCCGGAGAATAACAAACATACAGAAACAGTTTAGTAAGTTGGGCTGATTTCTTTGTGTATGAGTATGGATATCAAACATCAAGAAACAGTTTAGCGGCGGCCCAATGGTACCTGTTACAAGTGCGGCCCATTTGTGTAAAATAGTTCGCGGCCCAACCAATTGGTTCTAAATTAATTGAACGACACACAACAGCGTTTAAAATTTCATGTATAGTAAATCAGTTGAACATACGTAATCATAAGCAGATAAACATAGAGACACACGCTAAAAGTTGTGGGGTTTCAAGCAATGCTAACCTTAATTATCCGGGTTGTCACATACTAGTTAGTCATTATCATGATTGTAGTAGGCTAGATTGAGGTGGTCACTTGGTTTGTTTGCTTTTTTTTGCTTACATATATGGGGCATGTCCTGTATATGAACTAGTGGGGAACTCATCCTCACTACTTATACTTATTTGGTGGTTGTCTATAATAGAATCACCAGGGTAACCCTTTACCCAAAAAAAAGACATTTTGCACGTTTTGATTTTTGTTCAATTTCAAACTCTAAATCGCTTTCTGGAGAGTTATACGCAAACTGATGCGTAAACGTAATCAGTTTAACATGACAAACACTCCGGAACATCAACATATGTTTAACATACCTTAAATAACCTTTACATAACTAACAAATAAGTTTTAAAAGGTTTGATATGGCAAAAACAAGTTTATTCGATTGCAGGGACTAATTGCGACAAACTGCGAAAGTCTGTCGATTCGTATAGTAACAAACCTCCGGAACATGATCATAAGTTAAACATACCCTAAATATCCTTTACATAGCTTAGAAATAGGCTTTGAGGGGTTCGGTATGCGAAAATATGCTTATTTGATCAAACAGGCACTAAAAGCGTCAAAAAGTGCATAAGTTTGCATTTACGCGCATAACTTACGTTCTGAACATATCCTTACATCGAAAATTTTTTCTAATCATTAAAATATTTTATTTTAGTGATTGGGATGCTAAAATACCATTCGTCGCGTAATTTGGATCGTTTTTCTCGTCCGTTCGTGTTTCGTTGTAATTAACCGAATAACGTGACCGTACGACCAAATGAACATACATTCGAGATGTTTTCAAGCATATTTCATGTTCCCTATACTTTGCCATCATTATTGAGCCTTGAAAATGGGTTAACGGGGTTTAAACCCGTCGAAAATGGCTTAAACGAGCTGCAGGGACCATTTCTGCCAAGTATTGAAAGTTTCTGTATCGGGGGGTGCTAGCGTCGCGCGACCCCAAAGGGGTGGTGGCGTGGCGGCACGCGAGCCCCCTGTTTTGACAGAATGTGTGTTTTTCAGCAACCAGCTTGAATTTGAGGGTCTTTTATGCAATTTTTCAATACTATGGACTTGTTTTAGAGCATCCCATTATATTAGAAACCATGTTCCACAAGTGTAGGGTCAATATTGAACCTCCTAACACATGGAATGATCTCCTTGTTCCAAACTTACTATAAATAGAAGTGGGATTCTCATTCATTCCTCACATTTGATTCAAAATCTTCTCTAAGTTGAAATTTAAGACTTCATACCTGAGTGTTTTGGATCAATTCTTCCTTGCTTGGATCTTTTGTAAGCTTCTTTCATGCTTTTTATACATTTCAAGCATGAAAGTCAAACAGTGTTTGACTTTCTGCTTTGATCAGTCTTTGGTCAACACAAAGTTCGTTTGAACTTTGCAACGTGAGCGTAATCACGATGGTTATAGTCCCTTGTGACACCTACTGATTACCACGTTGGTTAGGCGTAGTGACGAGTCAAAGTTTCGGTCAAAATACGTATTTATGCCTATTTTGAAACGAAACTATTTTTGGGTATCAAAACACCTTGTTTTGATATCAAACTTGTTTTCTAACTTAGTTAAACATGTTTTAACATGTTTAACTCGTCACTTTTAGTCTAGTGCTTATATAGGGTCGTAAGTTAAGCGGTCTAGATAACCGCTTAGACTTTCGAACCCGACCCGTGTCACACCCCGACCGCGTAAAACAACAAACCGCGGCGGAAACGTCGGGGAGTCGTGTGGCAAAATTATTGTTTCAAAACACATGATAATTAAAGTTAAGTTTTACAAGCTTAAATTATTACATTGTCTTAGTTCAAACAAAACACATAACATAAAAGATGATAACTTTCTTGATTTTAGATTGCTAAGGCCCAAGTCGCCCTAAGTGTAGCTCGCTCACATCAAACATTCGCTCCTGAAACATATGTGAAAGAAAATATGTCAGCATAAAAATGCCTGTGAGTAACATAGGTTTAGTGTTGAAGATTCATGACTTTGAATGTTAAAAGAAATGTTTAACGAAAAGTAGTCATGAACCTTATAAAAATGTCTTCTTTTATAAAATCATATGAAAATCAAATGTTATAAAAGAATGATATATGGATAATTTAATAACCAAATGAAAATAATATGTATAAAATATGTCATGTCTTGTCTTTGTTGAGGTGGTTTAGATATCGCCACGATATGCAATACAATAAAAGCACTTATATATAGGAGTACCAATGGCGTATCCACCATGCTTTTATCATATTATACACGTCTCGTTACTTAAATCACTTATTGATAACCATGAAATAATGTCTTGTTTAAATGTCAATGTCCAATGTCAAATGTCATGTGTAGACAATGTCTAATGTCAAGTATAAACAAATGTCTTTTGAAATTCAATGTCATGTACAAAACAAGGTCTTTGAATAACCAAGAGTTAAAATCAAAAGTTATGTTTTGAAAACCATTGCTTTTATCGATATGAACATTTATGTGGTTTGTCTATCGCATACACTCAAGCCTTGAGACTGTCGGATAAAGCCTTATCAGGATCAAGGTTTATCAAAAAAATGTATTCGGATTCTGTCATTCCCCTTCCGAAATTCCTAGAAAGCGGGAACGGGATTTGTCAAGTCCTATAGCACTATTACATACTACCGAGCGGCGTGATCAATGTTAATGAATGTACTACTAACCCGTTAAACACACCAAATGTCTTTTTCAATGTAAGCACGTCATGAAAATGTCTTTGTAAAACCATGTAATAGGCATACTAAGTCAATATGCCAAGTAAAATGTCTTTGAAACCAAATGTTAGGTATACTAAGTCAATATACCATAAAAATGTCTTTGAAATAATGTATTATATATAATACGTAACAAAAATGTACAATGTCATGAAAACGGAAAGTAAAGTTATGCACATATGCTTCACCCCAAAACATTTAAAAAAAACGTAAAATAGGGGAACTATGTACTCACCTTTGGGTGCGTTTTTATATGTTAACACAATCACTCAAATTGTTTATCGTCCTAAATTAAATAAGAACGATTTAATAATCAAAAACTCACAAAAATACCTAAGTTTCTCCGATACTTAGAATTTTCACATAACTTTGAGATTTCTCGAAAAGTTATTATTTTTTATTATATTGGTGTGTTTATATATATATGAGTTCATATATATTTTAAAAAAACTTTGCAACTTGAACGATTTTATTGGTGGCCCTCATCATGTTATAAGCAATATATCTACGATTTGCTCGTCGTAATATATACTCAAATGTAACATAAAATAAATATCGTAATACACATAATCTTGTCAACTATAAACATGTCATCATACACGTGTTATAAATCACATAACATCTTGTAGCAAATAAAATTAACCCGTGTTATAAATCCCATAGGGATTAAATGACAGATTTTTTTTTTTTTACCCTTTACCCAAAAAAAAAGAACATATTGCTTTCTTTTGCGGGTAGGCTTCAGCTCGTCATCTTTGTCCTCTCGGTTCTTCATATATATTGGGCCTCTGTGTTCATTTTGCCAGGAAAAGTTATCAAGGAGCTTGAAGCTAATATGAGAGGCTTTCTTTGGTGCCAAGGGCCTATGCAGAAAGGTAAAGCTAAAGTGTCTTGGAAGGCTGTGTGCGTCCCTAAAAACGAAGGGGGCCTTGGTATTAGAAGAATTGGGGAAATGAATAATGCTCTTATGGCAGCTAATGCTTGGAGTATTATTGTCAAAAAGGAATCCCTATAGGTCGCTTGGATTCATACATATCGCTTAAAAGAGAGGAATTTTTGGGAATGCCGTGTTCCAAGCAATTGCACATGGAGCTGGAGAAAAATTCTTCAAGTGAGGCCCATTATTCTGCCATTTATTTGGGCAAAGCTTGGAAACGGTAAAAACATTTCGGCTTGGTTTGATACTTGGAGTGGGGTGGGTCCTCTAAACAAGTTTCTTTCTTATCGTACCATCTCTAATGGAGGTTTTAATCTGATGAAGAAAGTGAAAGATATTTGGGATAATGGAAGGTGGTTATTGCCCTCGGCCTGGTACAACCTTTTTCCTGTTCTTAATCACATCACTCAATTACAGGTGACGAACAATGTAGAAGACAAGTTCTTTTGGAAGATGAATGACAAGCTCTATGACTTTTCAACATCAACTGTATGGCAAACTATTCGAACAATTGATGGGGAAGTTAACTGGATGGAAATTATTTGGTTCTCTCAATGCATCCCAAAGCATGCATTTCTTATGTGGTTGATAATGAGAAAGAAACTTCAAACTCAAGATAAAATTATGCAATGGGGAGGGGCTACGAGAAACAACATGAACATGATGTGCTGCCTTTTATGCTATGAGAATATTGACTCTCATGATCACTTGTTCTTCTCATGTAAGTACTCGGCTGAGGTATGGTATAATGTAGTCTCATATTCGGATATGGGTAATGTTAAGCCGATTTGGGAGGAGGTCATAAACTGCCCGCTAGCTAGACATGCACGGAAGAAAGTTTATAGTATTGTGGATCGGTTGATTGTCGCTGCCATAGCTTACAATATATGGCGTGAACGGAACAATAGGCTATTCAGAAATTGTACTCGGCCTCCTGATCAGTTGGTAAAGGAAATTATATCTAATGTTAGGTATAAGCTCATGGGTCTTAAATTCAAGAACACAAGCCAAGTGCGAAGGATTCTGGTGAAGTGGGGCATTCATGAAGATGTTATGCTGGATCAATGTAATAGTGTCACGTAGAGCTGGTTTGCTTCTTATCTAGTTGATAGACTAGTTTGTTTCGTTTTTGGTTGAGCTTTTTGCTTGGTTTTTTTGTTTCCATAGCTTGGGGTATGCCCCATCTATGATCTAGTGTGATACTCTGTCTCACTACATGTACTTTTTTGGTTGTTTATAAAATCACCGGGGTAACCCTTTACCCAAAAAAATAAATAAATAAAATTAACCCATGAACAACCCAATCTAGTGTACATTGAAAAACACGTATTTTAGCGATTCGGTAACGTTTTTGGGCGTCGGAAGTCACGTATGACTAACCAAACACCAAGTAAACTTAATATAAGTTAAAATACTTATTTTTATATCAAAAATATCAGTTTACTTACTGATCTAAAACAGTTTTATAAAAATCCTCCGAAAAGCCGATTTTTAACCGTTTTACCGCATAGTTTTGCATCAAACGTTACCCTAACCATCCCAAATCGTAACGACTTGATATTTTAACATAACCCATGTTATTTACATAAAGCACATAAATCATGCAAATTTCACATATTTTACCACTTTCTAAGCTATATGTACAACATGCAAAGCTATCAAACCTATGACAAAGTTTCATGCCATTATAATATACCAAATGATGTTATTTTTAGTGTTTATAATCTGTTCTAAAACATTTTTGTCATACAATCATTTTTATCATTTCTTGAGCTTTAAATCAACATACAGAATGTACAAGTGTCTAAAGCACACTATCATATCATCATCATTTCATATGAATTTAAATGCATCAAACATGTAATTTATGTAATTTATTCATGTTTACTTACTGATTTAATTGAACATTCATCATATCATGCACAAATCATCAAACACTTGCATTTTAACTATCATTCAAGAACAAGCAACAACATAAAAATTCTCAAATATGTCTAATAAATTTTTGGCCATTTACATGTCAAAATACTAACATTATTTCAAATTATAACTCATGATTCAATCACTCCTTTATATCTCTAACATATTTGCACATAATCTTGTTCCTGCAAGCAAACGTCCTAAACAAGTATTTATCAAAAATCAACTCAAACTCAAATCTCATACACATACATATATATGTATACGGTTATATACACACACACACACATATATACAACCATTTTTATTTTGTATCAAGACCCATTTCTTTTTAGATTTCAAGTTTGTGAAAAATTCCAAGATTCAAGAGAAACTTCCAATCGTCAAGAACAACCAAGAATCAAGTGTATGATTTAAACATAAACTTTATACCTTCAAGATTCAAGTGAGTTTTTGATGATATGGAGCTTGAAATCACTTGAAAACACCTTGGAAACTCCTTTGGATCTTCACACCAACTTGAAACTAGCTTGGAATGGAGTTTGATCTTCAAGAACAAGGTTGCAAAATTGGAAATGGAGAGAGAAAGGGGGTGGTGGTGGTGTTTACAGTTTGGGAGAGAGAGAGGAAGAGAGTGGAGTGTGTGATGTTGGGTGAAATGATGAAGATCTCTTGAATCCCTTGTCATACTTATAACCATCCAACAATATCTTGTCCACCAAATCAAGCAAGATCAAATATAATATAAGAATGAAATCTAGGTGATATGGTGTGATCTTGGTGGGGTCCTTGTGACCGTGAATATCAAGGGGGGGGGGGGGGGGTAAATGTAATTTTTGAATGGTAAATTAGATAATAGTTGGAGGTTAAGTGTAATGTCTAGTGTTTTAAATCCTGGTTTATGGCGTTTTATATTATTTTTATTATTCTATAAAAATAAACTCGCCAAAATATTACTAAAATAAATATTAGTTGCCAAGACTGGCTGCGTTTTGCAGTAGAAACACTGTGTTACGTAGTAACACGCGGTACGCGCTTAAACTTTGAAAAATAACGTTTTTAAGCGTTTTAATTTATTTTTCAACGCATACATGATTAAAAATTTTTTTTAATCATAACAGAATATTTTTAGGATTTAAATATTATCCGGGCGGTCACCAACGTTCGTTTCGCAGTTTTGTCGCAAATAGTTCTAAAGTTCGAACAAACATGTTTTTGCCATACCGAATCCTTCGAAACTTATTTCTAAGTTATGTAAAGGGTATTTAGGGTATGTTTGGCTTATGTCACAGTTCCGGTGTGTACGTCGCGTTAAACTGATTATGTTTACGTAACGGTTTATGATTTCACTTCCAGAACAGGTTTGAGAGTTCGGAATTGAACAATGATTGAAAACATGTAAATGTCACAAATAATTAACAAATATTGAAATTAAAACACCATATTTCATTAAATACAAAGTTGTTCGGAACAGTACAAGGATTAAAATACACAGATGTCACAGTCTCCCCTACTTTTGGAAATTTCGTCCCGAAATTTAATTAGAAGAAACTTGTGGGAAAAGGTGTGGATATTTCGCCTTCATTTGATCCTCTCGTTCCAAAGTAAACTCTGGGCCACGTTTGGATTCCCAGCGAACTTTGACCATCCGTATGCGCTTGCGCTTGAGCTTCTTGACTTGATGGTCCAATATTTCCACAGGTTTCTCGACGAAGTGCATCGTGTTGTCGACACGAATTTCATCAAGGGGATGTGGAGGTTTTCATCAGCCAAACACTTTTTCAGATTGGACACGTGGAAAGTTGGATGAACATTTCTAAGTTCAGGAGGCAGCTCAAGTCTGTAGGCTACTTTTCCGATTCTTTCAACGATCTTGAATGGTCCAACATATCGTGGTGCAAGTTTTCCTTTCTTCCCAAATCTGATTACACCTTTCCAAGGAGATACCTTGAGTAGGACGAGATCACCGACTTGGAATTCCAAAGGCTTACGTCGTCTATCCGCGTAACTCTTTTGACGGCTTCTAGCTGTTAAGAGGTTGTCGCGAATTTTCTTGACTTTGTCTGTAGTCTCTAGAATGAGTTCAGGTCCAGTGAGCTGAGCTTCACCAATCTCATTCTAGCAGACCGGCGAACGACATTTCTGACCGTATAAAGCTTCGAAAGGAGCCATGTTGATGTTGGAGTGATAACTATTATTGTAGGAGAATTCGATCAATGGAAGACGTGAATCCCAACTACCACCAAAATCGATCACACAAGCTCTAAGCATATCCTCCAATGTCTGGATTGTTCTTTTAGATTGTCCATCCGTTTGAGGATGATAAGCAGTGCTTAAATTGAGTTGGGTTCCCATAGCAGATTGCATGGTTCTCCAAAAGTGAGATGAGAATCGGGCATCTCGGTCTGATATGATGTTCAAAGGAACACTATGTCGGGATACAATCTCATCTACATAGATCTTGGCAAGCTTTTCACAGAGAGATCCTCACGGATTGGCAAGAAGTGAGCAGATTTTGTCAAACGATCAACTACTACCCAAATGGCATAATGACCTCTATTAGTGCGCTGTAGTTTGGTAATGAGATCCATGGCAATGTTTTCCCATTTCCAAACCGGTATCTCTGGTTGTTCCAATAATCCAGAGGAATGTTGATGTCCTGCCTTAACCTTCAGACAAGTAAGGCATTTTGATACGTATAAGGCAATGTCTTTCTTCATTCCCGTCCACCAAAACTGGGTTCGAATATCCTTATACATTTTATCTGCACCAGGATGGATTGAATAACGAGACTTATGAGTTTCATCCATTAACAAGGTGCAGAGATTGTCTTGAATTGGAACCCACAAACGGTCCATGAAATAATATAATCCATCGTTCTTCTGTTCAAGGTGAGGCGTAAGATGATATGGTAATTCCTTACCCATCAAGTTCTGTGAAACACAAGTACGTTGAGCTTGAGAAATGCGGGTTTGAATATCAGATCGAACTTGAACACAATGAAGCTTGACTCGCTCCTTACGACTTAGCGCATCGGCTACGACATTCGCCTTTCCAGGATGGTAGCGAATCTCGCTGTCGTAGTCGTTTAGAAATTCCACCCAACGTCGTTGTCTCATGTTTAGTTCTTTCTGATTAAAGATGTGTTGGAGACTTTTGTGGTCTGTGAAAACCACACATTTTGTTCCATAAAGGTAGTGCCTCCAAATTTTGAGAGCAAAAACCACAGCGCCCAACTCAAGATCATGAGTTGTGTAGTTTTTCTCATGGATTTTCAATTGTCTTTTTTTTGGGTAAAGGGTTACCCCGGTGATTCTATATATCAACAAAAACCAATACAAAACAAGTAGCATGGAGAGTCCATATTAGTTCAAACATGGGACATCCCCCATGAAAGTAAACCAAATACACAAAACACCCAAAGTAAAACAACTAGACTACTAATCTAGAAAAGAACCCAATAAAACTCTACAAATAGTCAGCCGCCATCATCAGTCAATCGAGTATCATAGATCTCCCAAGCACGAAGCAGCTCCCTCACCTTCACAGTGTCCTTAAACTTCACTCCCATAAGTTTGTAGCGAACCGTATGAAGAATTGTATCACCTAAAACATCTGGAGGTCTTGTTTGGTTCTTGAAAAGTCTTGCATTTCTCTCTTGCCAGATAAAATAAGTAGTAGCTGCAAGAACCAACCTGCTAACATAATTGGACGCAGATTTAGAACGAGACCTAGCAGCCATCCAGTCCACGATAGAACTCTAATCGGTCCCAACATTACTCATACCACCTTTGCTTCTAACCGAATTCCACACTATCTTCGAATAATTACAATCAAAGAAAAGATGAGCATGGGAGTCCGTATTCACATAACAAAGGAGACAACACATCATGTTCATATTTTTTCTTCTGGAAATATCCCACCGGAGGATCTTGTCTTGCGTCAAGAGCTTACGACGAATAACCAACCACATAAAAAATGCATGCTTCGGAATACACTGTGGAAACCAAACAAAATTTACCCAATCCACCTCTTGTTCCCTCTGCCGAACTGAATGCCACACTTGGGAAGACGAATGCTCAAATAACTCATTACCATCTTTCCAAAACAGTTTATCTCGCCGGTTAGGAGCCATATGAACATGATCGATCTGATTAAGCACTGGAAACAGATCTCTCCAAGCAACCTGCCATCTCCAAACACCATTAAGTTGAACATCTTGAACCGTGGCACTAAGACTGAATCCTGCTGAAGTGATGGCTCTTGGCGAAAGAAAATTACCTAACGGACCCAATTGACACCACAAGTCATACCACGCCGAAGTACTGCTACCATCCCCTAGCTTGGACCATACAAAGTCTCTAATGAAAGGCCTAAGCTGAAGCATTTTCCGCCAACTCCAACAACAATTAGAAACAGATTTGCAAATCCAAAAACTCTTACCTCTTAATCTATACGAATGAATCCAATCAACCCATAAGGACTGACGTTTAACCAATATACTCCAAATGTGAGAGGTCATAAGAGCTTTATTAACTTCGCCAACGTGACGAACCCCCAAACCGCCTTCAAACTTAAGAACACAAACAGACTTCTAAGAAACCTTTGCCTTCCCCTTTTGAAACGAACCATCAGAAGACCATAAAAATTCCTCATTTTCACTTCCAGCTCTAAAATAACTCGCGTAGGAAGAATAAAAGCAGAAGACCACATGCATAGCAGAGAGCACCAAATTGATCAATTGCAACCTTCCAGCAAACGATAAGAACTTATTTCTCCAGCTCAGAATCCGTTGTTCCATTCTTTCCACTAAGATACTGCAATCTTTATATAAAAGTCTAGAGGAAATAAGAGGAACACCCAGATATCTAACTGGTAACGATCCCTCCACAAAAGGCATCATGTCAAGAATATGAGCTTTAACATTAGTAGGCACATTACAAAAGAAACCTGTACTTTTCTGAATACTAGGCACTAATCCAGACATTTTGGTGAAGTTCGTAAGAGAAGACATAATGCATTTTACTGAATTAATATCCCCTCTCGCAAACAAAATAAATCATCTGCAAAACAAAGATTAATAATCCGTTGTCTTTCACATTTATTATGAAACCTGAAAGACGTATCAATCCTGGTAGTATGCTGAAGGATACATGTCAACACCTCCATAACAAGAGTGAATAAATAAGGGGATAAAGGATCTCCTTGTCGAAGGCCACGCTTTCCCTTGAAATACCCATGAATATTTCCATTGACACAAATAGAATAAGAAGCCGTCGAGACACATATCATAATCCACTCCACCATTATAGAATCAAAACCAAACCCAAGCAGCACATTCTTCAAGAACTTCCAGTCAACCGTGTCACACCCCGACCGCGTAAAACAACAGATCGCGGCGGAAACATCGAGGCGTGTTGCAACAGAATTAATGTTTCATAACCATGGATACCAAAAAGTGTTTCGTTTTATTAATCATTGAATAATTACATTGTCTGGAAATCTAAATACACAATTTTAAACATAGTCTATCATTGTTATTGAGTCACTAAGGCCTCGTCCAATCCTATGTGAGCATGCATCTTATCAATCGATAACATTCAACAATACCTGAAACATATGTGAAAACGAGGTCAGCAAAGAAATGCTGGCGAGTACATAGGTTTTGTAGGAGTGTCGAAATCATGGCTAGTTTAGATGTTGCAATACTTTATTTAAAAACCTTGTTTTGAAAAGAGTATAATATTGCAACTCAATTAACCAACTCAAATCAAGCGGGTTATAATTTGTAAAACCTCGTAGCCATGACTCTTAACCCAAAAACATTTGTTTTAGTAAATTATTTGGAAAAACAATGATAAGTTCAGGTGATATGTATAAATAAGAAAATAAAGCATGATTAAATGAATAACCATGTAATATGAGTTTGTATAAGATAAGTTGTTTGTAAATAAATGTCTTGTGAAAAGTATGTTACTTGTATAAAATGTTCTATGTCTCGAGCTGAAATGATTCAAATAACACTACAATATGTAATACCATACAAACACTTATATATAGGAAGTACCAGCGGCGTATCCACCATGCTTGTATCATATTCCACACGCATTGTTACTTAATCATTTAATCCAAACCAAACCACCAAAGTAATTGTTAAAACATCGTGTGAAAACCCAATCGTTACCCAATCGTTACCCAATCGTTAAAACATTGTGTGAAAACCCAATCGTTACCCAATCGTTACCCAATCGTTAAAACATCGTGTGAAAACCCAATCGTTACCCAATCGTTACCCAATCGTTAAAACATCGTGTGAAAACCCAATCGTTACCCAATCGTTAAAACATCGTGTGAAACCCAATCGTTAATTGTTTAATTCGTTTTAGGTCGTGAAACTACTTATGTGGTCGTCTCGCTAATAACATCCAAACCTTCGTGACTCATCAATCGTAGCTTCTCGTTTTCGCATTAACAAACCTCCATAGGGTAAGTTAATGTTTCAGATTCAGTCGCTACCTACCATTGCCCACACATAACCACGGGAGTAGTAAATAACGGGATTTGTCAGATCCTATGGTACCATAACCTAATACTGGTCGGCTTGATCATTGCTAATGAATGTCATTTGTTATGTAAACACAACCAACAAGTTTGTTCACTTTATTGAAATCGTTATTAGTTTTGTATAAATCGTCTTAATTGTTTTTGAAACCATCGTTATAACATCGAAAACATTTAGCACATATGAGTCACCCCAAAACAATTGAAAGCAGTAAAATAGGGGAATAATGTACTCGCCTGAGAATGCTTGGAGGTCTTGAACAACAACCAAACAAAGCTTGAGGGAGCACGAAATCAATCGGCAATCTAAAACTATATAAATAAACCGGATCTAAATCGGGAGATCGGATAGGATGAGGCTTGGTAAACCAAACGAGTTTTGGAACTCATATGATATGGTTTAACAAGACCTACATACTACAATGAAACCAAACCTAAGTGCTATCGACCCACCGCGGCCCATTACGACCCGTTTAGGTAGCTTATGCTACTTTAACGCGTCGTTCGCGTGAAACGCGTTCGGACCGCCTAACTAGTCCTATGACAAGTGTTATATGCCTAAACATGTTACTTAATCAGTTATGTGACAAAAGTTTAGGTTACATATGCTTAATTACCAATTATACATGAAAAGGGTATTCTGGTAATTTACCTAAGGCATATAAACTACCTATCATACAACTACTTAAACGATGTGACCATAGGGTATAACCTCGGAAGGTTATTCCCTACCTACTATGGTCACCTAATGTATTTGGTCGGATCCTAATGATCGACCAAATGGGTCGAGTTCGAAGGTATAGGCGATTTATCAGATCGCCTACCCTACGACTCTAGACAACGTGGTAATCAGTGGGCATAGTCCCAAGGGACTATGACCAACGTGATTACACTCACGTTGCGAAGTTCAAACGAACTTCGCATTGACCATTACTGGTCAACGCTGAAAGTCAAACAAAGTTTGACTTTCTGACTCGAAAAGCAGTAAAAATAAGGAAAAGAACGAAAGAATACTTACCCAGGGTCCCCGAATGCTAATCCCGATTCGAGAATCTCAGGTATGAAACAATGGTTTCAACTTAGAGTTTCTAAAATCAGAATTCTAGTGCATTTGAAGTAATGGGGGGTGGGGTATTTATAGTATTCGGGTAACCGTTGAGATCGTTTCTTGGAAAAGGGGAAACGATCAAGGCCGTACATGTGTTGGAATGTTGTGGTGGCTAAATCTTGATCTTATCTTGCTGATTAGGCAAGTTTAAAACATGTGGATGGGGTTTAATCAGCTGCAAGTTGCAAAAACAAACATTGAATCTGGTCTGAAGGTGCCATGCGGCCCGCTTTAGATTCAAGCAAACACAATGCGGGCCGCTTTGGCCTGTCTGATCAGCAAACTTGTTTCAGAAATGACAGTTTCAGTCCCTGCACGTGTTTAAGGCCTTTTCCGACACTTCTAAGGCCCGTAAAGCCAACTTTAAGGCCCTAAAATGTTGCCTAAACATTGTGGACATGAAACATGTTCAAAAATATGCCGGGTGATGGTTCGTTTGGTCGTACGAACGCGATGTTCGCTTAATTACGACGGAATGCGCATAAACGCGAAAAACGATCCAAATGACGCGACGAATGGATTTTTCTTATGGCGAACACTAAAATAAAATATTTTAGTGCTTACATAAATTTTTGGATGTCCGAATGTATTCAGAACGTAAGTTACGCGTAAAAATGCAAACTTGTGCACTTTTTGACGCTTTTAGTCCCTGAATGACACAAAAGTTTATTTTAGCATACCGAACACCTCAAAGCCTATTTCTAAGCTATGTAAAGGATATTTATGGTATGTTTAACTTATGTTCATGTCCCGGAAGGTCTGTTACAGTTCAAATTGGCATACTTTCGCAGTTTGTCAACTTTAGTCCCTGTAAGCGATTAAACTTGATTTCACCACACCAAACCTTCCAAAACTTATATATAAGTTATGTAAAGGTTATTTAAGGTATGTTAAGCCTATTTCACTATTCCGGAGTGTTTTTTTGGATTAAACTGGTTATATTTACGCATCAGTGCGCGTATAACCTTCCAGAAAGCGATTTAGAGTTTGAAATCGAACAAGAATCGATATGTGCAAATGATACACATGTTTTTACAAATCCCAAGTATGAAATACAATATTTCATTGGTTTGGTATTCGTTTGATGGCCGTGGAGGCACAGGTGTTACAGTCTCCCCTACTTTAGGAAATTTCGTCCCGAAATTTTTTTTAGAGGAAACTTGTGAGAGCTTGGAAATATGAAGTTGAAAAGATCGAACAACATTGGTTAGGGTTCTTGAACTTCTAGTAACCTTAATAACATTATGTTTGCAATGTAAGAGGGATACTTATATACAAGTATATGAAGTGTCATTGGTGCGTCCACCGTACCTCCATTACATCGTCCTCATTTTGTTATTGTTGTCACTATCGATTCTTACACATAATAAATCTTACTGGGTTTACCGTGCACTGAATCTCATAATTATGTGCGCTTCCATAATTAGACAATTCCTTGCATAGTTCATACAGTGTATTCAATAGTGTGCAGGGGAAAACCAAATGAACAATCCTGTGATGAGTGTGACTAGACCGCCATAGAGTCCCGTAGACTAAATCAATAAATGATCTAAATAGACTATCAAGGAGTCTGTCCAGCTACATCACTAGATGTCATTCTTTAACCAAATTGTGAATCAATCCTTTTGACTAGACCACTCAAGGGTCTATCATCGAATCATGGAATGGTACTATATAACCCAAGGGTCTTAACTACTAGGTAGAAGCCCATAAGGATTTAAGGTAGTACCTTTTTGAAAATCCTACTATGAATCCCTCATATGAAGATATGAAAGATTCTATGAGGATTTGAAAATCGGATCACACAAAAACATAAAGGAGAACACATAACACATAACCACATAGTCGCATAATCGCTTATTCGTATAATCGTTTAATCGTATAATCGTTTAATTTGTTATCTTTGGACATGGGTATTTAAAGCATACTAGGAATCCATTCCGTGGATTTCATTTGGTACTTTAAACATTACCAAGAATCAAACTATAAAGATAGAAAGATTCAAAAAGAAAATTCGATTTCGATTATTAGGAACCGAAGTGTTCGAATTAAGGTACATAAGGAATCCAATTAAGGACTCTGATTTGAATGATAATCATCCACAAGGATCTAATTGTAAAGATAAAAAGATCCCATATGAATTTTAGAAGTTGAAGATGTTTTGAAACCTTGCACTGGATGTGCTTAGGTCAAAACATGATGTAAAATGCTTATGAAGTTGAGATGCTTGATATGTCAAGGCGACATATGAAGCAGAATTTTGAAGGTTAAGTCAATGCATGAGGAAAATATTTTTGAAAACTATGCATGGGGTTCTTTTAAGAAAAATGTGTTTAACGTTTTTGAAACCTTATATATAATATTTTTTTGAAATCATAAAGTAGGTGTATTAGATAGATATTTTTACAAAAATATTTTAAAATCATGCGAGATGAATTTTGAAATTATGTATAAGGTTTTTGAAAGACATGAATGATGCTTTTCGAAATCATGCACTTGATCAGAAAATGTATTGTGTTAATATTGTCTTTAGACTATATGAAATATTTTGAAATTAGAAAGGTTGGTTTTGATAACATGGCCAATGTTTTTGAAATAACACAGACAATGCATCTAAAAAAAATTGTTTTCAAACTATATGAAATGTTTTGAGATCATGAAGATTGTTTTGAAATACTGGTACTGTGTATGTTGAAAAAAATCAAAACGTAATGGGTATGAGATTTGAAAATACCCTTAGTTATCTAACCAAGGATTTAAAGGCACAGATGTGCGAAAAGCACGATTACTCATAATGTCACTTAATTTTCTGTACTTTGTTTCTTAGAGTGAAACGAGTACTTAAAATTTTCGAGGGAATCATGAGCAATCATTTGAAAGAGAGAAATCACAAGAGTAGTTTGTAAGGTACATAGTTCCTTGATGTAGGTATCATAGGAAAAGCCATACACACCTAGCAGGGGGTTGAGCTGGTTGGTTGGGGACTGCTTTACCATTGTGAGCGACCATGGCGAAGTTCTGAGAAGCCTTTCGCTTCTTTGACTTCTTAGGGGATCGTTCATCCATGGTCTTTGATTCCTCGATTGGTTTATTGGCTGATGGTGTTGTCGCCTGACTAGGTCCTGCCTGTCTTGGTGACTCTTGAGTGGCTTCAACCTGGAGATGATACATGGCAGTAGCTAATTCAACAGTCTTCAGGACTACTTCGCCTATTCGCTGAGCGAATTTTGGCTGCTTGCTCAGATATCTGGGCGTCATCGTGATGAAGAGACGTTTTTGAAGAAAAAGAAAGGCATAGGAAGAAACAGGTGAAAGATTATTGGACAATCAAAACAGAATGATAACGCATGAAGATTGCGATCATTTGTTTGTTACCTAAGGCAAACAAATGAGACGGTGACTGATCAAAGTAAATGGGTCAAAAATAATGTATCGCGAAGACATGCTCGCCTAATAAGTGAACACTCATCCCAAGAATTCCCAGGTAAGCACAACTGGTCTCGCGTCTGATGAGATGTATACGAAGTGCTTGCCTAGACAGAAAACCCAGAATACAGGCATTCACCCTTCCAGTTTGCACGTGTTCACATTATTTAAAACCCAAAACCTTGACGAAGTTTTGAAAACTCAAAGAGGTTCAAAACCATATAATAGAGAGTTCAAAACCTTACAATAGAGAGTTCAAAACCTAGTAATCAATCATCCTAGAACAGATGATTAGTTTTCAAAGCGGTTTTGAAATTTATGTTCTTGTTGTGGTCGTCGCCTAAGGATAGGTGACGGTATTGTTTTATGACTAAACGCAAGTAAACTCGCGTTAGGGTCCTAAGAAGGTTATAGACTAGGTCAAAGCATTACTAATTACTAATAACCTAATTCCCTATAACCATTGGCTCTGATACCATCTTTTCTGTCACACCCCGACCGCGTAAAACAACAGATCGCGGCGGAAACATCGAGGCGTGTTGCAACAGAATTAATGTTTCATAACCATGGATACCAAAAAGTGTTTCGTTTTATTAATCATTGAATAATTACATTGTCTGGAAATCTAAATACACAATTTTAAACATAGTCTATCATTGTTATTGAGTCACTAAGGCCTCGTCCAATCCTATGTGAGCATGCATCTTATCAATCGATAACATTCAACAATACCTGAAACATATGTGAAAACGAGGTCAGCAAAGAAATGCTGGCGAGTACATAGGTTTTGTAGGAGTGTCGAAATCATGGCTAGTTTAGATGTTGCAATACTTTATTTAAAAACCTTGTTTTGAAAAGAGTATAATATTGCAACTCAATTAACCAACTCAAATCAAGCGGGTTATAATTTGTAAAACCTCGTAGCCATGACTCTTAACCCAAAAACATTTGTTTTAGTAAATTATTTGGAAAAACAATGATAAGTTCAGGTGATATGTATAAATAAGAAAATAAAGCATGATTAAATGAATAACCATGTAATATGAGTTTGTATAAGATAAGTTGTTTGTAAATAAATGTCTTGTGAAAAGTATGTTACTTGTATAAAATGTTCTATGTCTCGAGCTGAAATGATTCAAATAACACTACAATATGTAATACCATACAAACACTTATATATAGGAAGTACCAGCGGCGTATCCACCATGCTTGTATCATATTCCACACGCATTGTTACTTAATCATTTAATCCAAACCAAACCACCAAAGTAATTGTTAAAACATCGTGTGAAAACCCAATCGTTACCCAATCGTTACCCAATCGTTAAAACATTGTGTGAAAACCCAATCGTTACCCAATCGTTAAAACATCGTGTGAAAACCCAATCGTTACCCAATCGTTAAAACATCGTGTGAAAACCCAATCGTTACCCAATCGTTAAAACATCGTGTGAAACCCAATCGTTAATTGTTTAATTCGTTTTAGGTCGTGAAACTACTTATGTGGTCGTCTCGCTAATAACATCCAAACCTTCGTGACTCATCAATCGTAGCTTCTCGTTTTCGCATTAACAAACCTCCATAGGGTAAGTTAATGTTTCAGATTCAGTCGCTACCTACCATTGCCCACACATAACCACGGGAGTAGTAAATAACGGGATTTGTCAGATCCTATGGTACCATAACCTAATACTGGTCGGCTTGATCATTGCTAATGAATGTCATTTGTTATGTAAACACAACCAACAAGTTTGTTCACTTTATTGAAATCGTTATTAGTTTTGTATAAATCGTCTTAATTGTTTTTGAAACCATCGTTATAACATCGAAAACATTTAGCACATATGAGTCACCCCAAAACAATTGAAAGCAGTAAAATAGGGGAATAATGTACTCGCCTGAGAATGCTTGGAGGTCTTGAACAACAACCAAACAAAGCTTGAGGGAGCACGAAATCAATCGGCAATCTAAAACTATATAAATAAACCGGATCTAAATCGGGAGATCGGATAGGATGAGGCTTGGTAAACCAAACGAGTTTTGGAACTCATATGATATGGTTTAACAAGACCTACATACTACAATGAAACCAAACCTAAGTGCTATCGACCCACCGCGGCCCATTACGACCCGTTTAGGTAGCTTATGCTACTTTAACGCGTCGTTCGCGTGAAACGCGTTCGGACCGCCTAACTAGTCCTATGACAAGTGTTATATGCCTAAACATGTTACTTAATCAGTTATGTGACAAAAGTTTAGGTTACATATGCTTAATTACCAATTATACATGAAAAGGGTATTCTGGTAATTTACCTAAGGCATATAAACTACCTATCATACAACTACTTAAACGATGTGACCATAGGGTATAACCTCGGAAGGTTATTCCCTACCTACTATGGTCACCTAATGTATTTGGTCGGATCCTAATGATCGACCAAATGGGTCGAGTTCGAAGGTATAGGCGATTTATCAGATCGCCTACCCTACGACTCTAGACAACGTGGTAATCAGTGGGCATAGTCCCAAGGGACTATGACCAACGTGATTACACTCACGTTGCGAAGTTCAAACGAACTTCGCATTGACCATTACTGGTCAACGCTGAAAGTCAAACAAAGTTTGACTTTCTGACTCGAAAAGCAGTAAAAATAAGGAAAAGAACGAAAGAATACTTACCCAGGGTCCCCGAATGCTAATCCCGATTCGAGAATCTCAGGTATGAAACAATGGTTTCAACTTAGAGTTTCTAAAATCAGAATTCTAGTGCATTTGAAGTAATGGGGGGTGGGGTATTTATAGTATTCGGGTAACCGTTGAGATCGTTTCTTGGAAAAGGGGAAACGATCAAGGCCGTACATGTGTTGGAATGTTGTGGTGGCTAAATCTTGATCTTATCTTGCTGATTAGGCAAGTTTAAAACATGTGGATGGGGTTTAATCAGCTGCAAGTTGCAAAAACAAACATTGAATCTGGTCTGAAGGTGCCATGCGGCCCGCTTTAGATTCAAGCAAACACAATGCGGGCCGCTTTGGCCTGTCTGATCAGCAAACTTGTTTCAGAAATGACAGTTTCAGTCCCTGCACGTGTTTAAGGCCTTTTCCGACACTTCTAAGGCCCGTAAAGCCAACTTTAAGGCCCTAAAATGTTGCCTAAACATTGTGGACATGAAACATGTTCAAAAATATGCCGGGTGATGGTTCGTTTGGTCGTACGAACGCGATGTTCGCTTAATTACGACGGAATGCACATAAACGCGAAAAACGATCCAAATGACGCGACGAATGGATTTTTCTTATGGCGAACACTAAAATAAAATATTTTAGTGCTTACATAAATTTTTGGATGTCCGAATGTATTCAGAACGTAAGTTACGCGTAAAAATGCAAACTTGTGCACTTTTTGACGCTTTTAGTCCCTGAATGACACAAAAGTTTATTTTAGCATACCGAACACCTCAAAGCCTATTTCTAAGCTATGTAAAGGATATTTATGGTATGTTTAACTTATGTTCATGTCCCGGAAGGTCTGTTACAGTTCAAATTGGCATACTTTCGCAGTTTGTCAACTTTAGTCCCTGTAAGCGATTAAACTTGATTTCACCACACCAAACCTTCCAAAACTTATATATAAGTTATGTAAAGGTTATTTAAGGTATGTTAAGCCTATTTCACTATTCCGGAGTGTTTTTTTGGATTAAACTGGTTATATTTACGCATCAGTGCGCGTATAACCTTCCAGAAAGCGATTTAGAGTTTGAAATCGAACAAGAATCGATATGTGCAAATGATACACATGTTTTTACAAATCCCAAGTATGAAATACAATATTTCATTGGTTTGGTATTCGTTTGATGGCCGTGGAGGCACAGGTGTTACAAACCGTGTCATAAGCTTTCTGGATGTCCACCTTAAAAGCACACCTAGGAGGACCTGCACTTCGATGATAATTATGCATTAGCTCCTGAGTCAACAAGATGTTATCTGATATCTTCCTTCCAGGGACAAATGCAGACTGATTTATGCTAACCACTTGATGAAGCACCCCTTTTAAGCGATCAGTAATAATCTTGGTAATACACTTGAACAAAACATTACAGCAAGCAATAGGGCGGTAATCCGTCACCAGCATCGGCGTCGATTTCTTTGGCACAAGAACAATTAAAGTATGATTTAATTCTTGAATTAATTTACCTGTAGCGAAAAAATCAATCACCGCCTTCGAAACATCGTCTTCAACAATCGGCCATGCTGCTTTAAAGAAAGCAGTCGTGTATCCATTCGGACCAGGAGCCTTGTCATTGCCTATCGCAAAGATAGCTTTTTTAACCTCATCCACCGTAACTGGACGAACCATATTAGCAGCATCAATCGGGTTCACATGATTAGTAAATAGATCAGGAGAAGGTTGTAAAGAAAGATTATCATGACAACCCAATAAGCTCTCATAATGTTGAACTAAAATAGAGCTAACATCCTCACCTTCATACATCACCCCGTTAACATCCGATATAACCTGAATCCGATTCCAGTGATTCCTACTCTTCACGGCGGCATGAAAGTACGCAGTATTCGCATCACCCGCCCTAAGCCACTCCATTTTCGACTTTTGTTTTAGGAACCTTTCCTCATCTAAACACGCCTCCTGATAATCAGAAGTTAACTTAGTTTCTCGAACTCTCAGGTCCACATTCATGGGGTCATTATCAATCTCATGCTGAATATCATCCAATTTACCACGAAGATCAATCACTTTCTTGTGAAGATTACCCTGGCTGAACAATAAAGCTCGCAACGGAGACTTTAGTTGCCGAAGCTTCTTCACAACCTGAAACTGAAACACCCCATTGACATTCACTTCCCAACTCTGTTGGACTCTGTATGCCCAAGACACATATTAAATTGATGTGGCTAGTACGTTATGATCCAAGTCGAGTCATACCCAAATACAAGCTAGACAAACACTTACAATATTTATTCATGATATGATCAAACAAATAAATATTAACACTTACAATATTTAGAAATTGGTTTTCTAAATAATTGCACTTGACAAACCAATAAATTATATGGATAATTTATTTTCAGAGAAAATTTTATTTTGTTATTTAATGGGTTAAATAACTTAATAAAAGTTGTATAAAGTCTTGTGAACATATGATGTTATATTTTATAAATGTTATAAAATATATACAAGACTTATATTTTATAAAAGAATTTGTATTTTTTTTTTATAAAATAAAAGCTAGGCCGCCACCCCCCATGGTGTTCTTCCCAAACCTTTTTGTCCAATGGGATGACATGCAATTGTCATAAGCTAGAGACCATTTGATTGGGTGGTCTTCCCTAAATTTTTTGGTCCAATGACAATGCATGCAAATGCATGTGTTAGAGGCTCATGCATTGGGTGTTTTTGGTGGCTACTTTCTCTCACCTTCCTTAAGACTTTTGTATGACAAAAATGGTAGAAGAGAACTTGAAGAAAACCTCTAAGTGATGCTCTCAAAAATCGGTCATGGATCTCTTGATCCAAGGGTTTTCAAGTTCAATTTTCAAGTGCAAAACTCAAGAAGATACTCTCTAATTTTCGGTCAAGGGGTTGGTTCCAAGAGGGGATCTTTCAAGTGAGTTGCAAGTGTTCAAATCCTAGCTAAGACTAAGGTGTTTGTTGGAAGGCTTGGGGTATACAAGCTTGAGGTCTTCTACTCTTGAAGGCAACCATTCAAGAAGCATCATCTTCTTCATATCCATTACTCCTTGGAAGGTAGTATTCTAAACACCCTATGGTTGTGTTTTAATTTTGATAGCATGCATGTTCGTATATGGATCCGGGATTGGGTTTTACACATAAAATGAGTTTTATATCTTGTAAGTAACATGTTTTAAATAATTATTTCCGCTGCGTTTTAATTTCATATGGATGAAATACTTTGATAAACATGTGAAAAACCCAACAATGGTATCAGAGCCGCTTATATGAGTGCATGCTTAATAGGATATGAAATTTTCGGGTTTCGGGTTTGGTTAAAACCCTTTGGCCGAAATTTTATATATGGTTATCCTTTTGTTTTTCAAGATCATTTTCATACATGCATAAAAGTATCTTGAAAAATTATGTCATTTGAATGATTTGTTTGTTTGGACAAAAACCCACTTTTTCGGTTTTTTCATTCTTGACCGAAAAGTAGGTTGTAAAAAGGAAACCATTTTGCTTCTTGAATTTTATATATGTGGATATATATATTTTGGTGTTCATAACCTAGCCATGACCTTGTGTGAATATGTTGAATGATTGTGTTATGATTTATATTTAATTATTTCAAAGGTTGTAATAATTATTATCCTAGTTCTTCCATTTGTAAAAATATGTAATTTATTTATTTTCATTTGGTATGTAAAATAAATAGATTAGGTGCATTTTATTTTACTAGAAAAAATGTATTAGGATATTTTTTGTAAAAGAAGATGCACACAAAAATGCGGTTTTGGTTTTGGCCAATTTCGGGCCTAAAGGACTTCATAGTTCTTAACGGGATTTTAGCCCAATAACCAAAACACATTTTCGGAGCCCAAAGGAGTTTGGAGCTGAATTAAAGTACATTTTGGAAGCTCAAAGAAAGTGGAGAAATCACAACACAAAAGGGAGACTTGAAGCATTTGGATGCGGGATCAAGTGGGAGTTCAACGACACATCGCTTGTGTCATTTTTCACCCTTTAGGAAGGACCTTTTGGCACACCTGTTTCGGCTATTGATATGTGTGTTATGCTTGTGTGGTTGTTTATTTATGTTGTTTGGATGATATGTTGATATGCATGCTTAACAAACTAATAATCAACAACAAGCTTAAAATTGGTTCTTTAAAAAATCATTAAAAATGGTTAATAAAAGGTTATTAAAAATTAATGATTTTAAAATACAATGGGTTTTATTAAAAAGAACCTTGAAAATTTTGTTTTCACAAAAGTACCAAGGATTTGAATGCATGCAAATGTATGGTACATAAAGTTTTCTAAACTAGAATTTTGAAAACTCAAAATCCCTTTTATAAAACAAGTCAAACACCATCATTTTATACAACACTCGAATCACTTGGGAACTCTTTTGTGGGATAAAGGTCACCTAACCACATTTGAAGGAACTTGTATATTCGAGGTGGGTTTACCATGTTTGTGGGATAAAGGTCACCTAACCACTTATGTGTATAAACTCACACGTGTGTATAAGTTGGACGACTTGATTTGGAAACCATGAACTTAGGGTCACCGAAGCATGGCAAACAAGAGGTGTTGATGGGATTAAACATGCCAACTAAATATAAAGATGTTTAACCAATCCCATATGGCTAGAAGTTGCAAAGGGTTGCAATTGTCAAACGTTGATTACCTTGTTAATTTAAATAGAGGGATAATTGTCACCTAACCAATATTTAAATGTAACGTTGGATTCTAGATTTTAATTATTAATTGTCTATGAGACATAAAAGGGTATTAATGATTAAAATATAATACTATCGAAAATACTAAAATTGAACCTTGTTAAATTTTGTAGATGGCCGCTAACAATAGTACCCAAACCGTCCATAACCTATCACTAAAAACAATCCTAGAAATGGATCGTCTCAATCAAAACACTTCATGGATTAATATCGAAACTTAAGAATCGTTCTCAAGTAAGAAAATATATCCTATGTGTTGAACGATCCTAATCCCAATGAACCTCTTATGGAAGATAAGGATGCCTATAACGATTGGATTAAGTATATCGAGGATACTATGCAAGCCTCTTGCCTCATGTTAGGAATTATGATTCCCGAGATTCCAAAGGATTTTGAACATCATGAGCATACGACATGATTAGCCAATTATGGAAAATGTTCCTAAGGGTAGAACGCTTCGAAACGGTTCGAGCGCTTCATGCATGTCGAATGGAGGAAACCCAATCCGTCTCATCTTATGTCTTTAAGATGAAAAGCCACATTGATCACCTAAAAAGGCTCAATATGGGTAAAAGGACTTTATCCATTCTAACGATCAATGAGGGTGGCAACATGAAAGGGCATCACCCCGACACCAAAGCAAATGTTGCAAACGGTAACGGATAATTCAAAAGGAAAAAAGGAAAAGAAAGACTAAAGCGAAACCACCGGAACCAAAATAAGAAGGCAAAGGTTGCCATGAACAATCCATACTTGAAGAGCTAGAAGGGATCCGGGCGACACCCACACTTTACCATGGAGCTCCTACAACACAAACAACCTTATGTTAGCTTCCAACGAACGACTTTTGGCATTATGAAACTCGTTTTCTCGATCGAATGCACAAACCCTCGTAACTCTAAAGCTTGCTCAGGAATCCGCAGGTGAAACCCTATAGTACACCCATTTTTTTCGTTAACAGGAGGTACAGATGATTTCGTTGTTTATTGTGACGCGTCCATCCCGGGACTTAGTTGAGAAGGTCATCGCATGCGCATCGCACCAACTCAAGGTTCACGAAAAGGGCTACACTACCCACAATTTGAAGTTGGGAGCAGTAGTGATTGCACTCAAGATATGGAGACATTACTTGTACGGTACCAAGAGCATCATGTACACCGATCACAAGCGTCTCCAGCATATCTTCGATCAGAAGGAGTTGAACATGCGACCGCGTCGATGGGTCGGACTCCTTAACGACTGCGAATGCATAATCAAGTACCATCCAGGCAGAGCCACTGTGGCGGCTGGCACCCTCTGTCGTGAGGAAACCAAACTTAAGCTTGTACGTGCGCTACAGCTTACCATTCACTCCAGTCTTCCTACCCAAAATCCACAACACCCTGGTCGAAGCAATGGAAGAAGGGAACCTTTTTGCTGAGTCCATGCGGGGCATGGAAAAGCGACTTGAACCCAGGGAAGACGGTACTCACCACTTCATGGAGCGTAAATAGGTTCCATCTTATGGGAACCTACAAGAGCTTGTGATGGACGAAGCACACAAGTCCCGTTACTGAGTGCATTTTGATTCTGAAAATATGTACCAAGATCTCAAGACTCTGTACTGGTGGCCCCACATGAAAGCTAACATAGCAACCTATGGTAGTAAATGTTTGACCTGTGCTAAGGTCAAGGTCGAATACCAGAATCCATCAGGCTTACTTCAGCAACCAGAAATCTTGACACGGAAATGGGAGTAAATTTCCATGGACCTTGTTACTGGCTTACCTCTCAACGAGGAAACGATACCATTTGGGGTAATAGTGGATCGACTAACCAAGTCTGCACACTTCCTAGCTACCAAGGAAACGGATAAGTTCTCTACCCTAGCAAACATCTACCTGAGGGAAATAGTCGCAAGGCACGGGGTGCCAACCTCCATTATCTCTGATCGCGACCCACGTCTTGCTTCTGATTTATGGCAGGCGATGCACAAATCCTTTGGCTCACATCTAGACATGAGCACAGCGTATCATCCGCAAACGGATGGGCAGGCAGAACGCACCATCCAGACTCTCAAAGACATGCTTCGAGCATGTGTAATCGACTTTGGTAATGGCTGGGAAAGACATCTACCCATGGTGGAGTTTTCGTATAACAACAGTTACCACACCAGTATCCAGGCCGCTCTGTTTGAGGCATTGTACGGACGAAAATGTCGACCACCTCTGTGCTGGGCAGAAGTTGGAGACAGCCAACTCACTGGCCCAGAGCTCGTCGTCGACACGACTAAAAAGATTGCCCAAATACGACAACGAATGGCGGCAGCTCGTGACCGTCAGAAAAGCTATGCTGATAAGCGCAGGAAACCACTCGAGTTTCAGGTTGGGGATCGAGTGCTACTAGAAGTCTCACCTTGGAAAGGTGTGGTTCGTTTTGGTAAGCGAGGCAAGCTGAATCCACGTTATGTTGGACCTTTCGAAATCACAGAGAAAATAGGCAAGGTGGCCTACAAACTGAACCTACCTGAAGAACTCAGCGGAGTTCACAACGTATTCCCTGTGTCGAATCTGAAGTAGTGTCTGTCAGATGAGACCCTCGTAGTTCCTCTCAAGCAACTCACCATCGATGATCAGCTGCGATTCATCGAGGAACCAGTAGAGATTACTGACCGAGACGTTAAGGTTCTCAAACGTGCCAGAATACCCTTTGTTCGAGTTCGTTGGAACTCCCGTCGTGGCCCAGAGTTTACCTGGGAACGAGAAGACCAAATGAAACACAAGTATCCCCAGTTGTTCGAGAAAAGTGAATCCACTACTGAGGTTGAAGCTACTGCGGAATTTCGGGACGAAATTCCAAACCAACGGGGGAAGGGTGTGACACCCCAGGAAAACCAAGAAAACCACGCAACCTAACTAGCTTCCTCAGTAACTACGTGCTATATTTCGGGATGAAATTTCTTTCAACTTGGGGATGATGCGACAACCCGTAACTTTGAGGTAAAACCCGTTTGTTTCACTTTCATAAATCAAATCTTGCGCCTCTATTATTTGATGAATTGATTATATTTTATTCATGTCGTACTGAACCGACCCGAACCGTTGAGCCGTACGTTGTTTAATATATATATATATATATATATATATTATATTAGTGATGGTTAACTATAAACTTAGTATTGGTTGTTTAAAAAAAACATATATATATATATATGCTAACATATATAACACAAATGCCTGCCGACCTCACTCCAAGCCTTTGTGTTTGTGAGTAGTATTGGCCCAACCCAAACAATTAACTCAAGCCCAAACCGCCACCCCTTAAACCCTTGCGCAAACAAAGAGGCCCAACCCCCCATCACCTAAACATTTCCTTGCGGCCCACTCCACCCCAAACCGCCCCTAAATCCCCCTAATATCGTTATACGTACATGCATGAGGGGGGGAAATCAAAACCCTAAAACTAGAAGTCTGTGTGCGACGACAGGAGTAGAGAACCCCCTAGTTCGCTATTCAGCTCCAAGGCTCCTCGTGCGCAAGTCGGCTCCAAGGTAACTTGCCATTATCCCTCTTGTACGTTTCATGCTTTAAGATGTTTGCTCATGGCTGTGATTTTCATGGTGGTTCACCGTAATGGTTATGTGTTTGGTGTTTGGTTGTAAAAGCAATTAGTAAACAACTAGGGTTTCATGTTGGCGGATTAAAACTCGTATTGATGCTCTGATAAGATTCATCTGATGTTAGCATGGCTGAGTTTATGTTAATACTTATGTGTTAGGGTTCATGAGAATCAAGAATCGTGCTTGGTGTTATCAATATTATGTGTAGGCATGTGTTCATAAATTAGGGTTTAGGATCTTGATGCCCGAGCATGTTAAATTTAATAAGAATCTGCTGTAAATGACTTATTATCTGATGTTAGTCGTTATAAGAAGGTGTTGTGATCTTACGTGCGCGTTTTAGTAATGTTTAAGCGATTAACAGCACGCTGAGTAACATTTACAGCCAACTTCAGTTGGCTATAAACGGACCGTTATAAATCGAAAAATTGATTTTCTGAAATCTAAATTATGTGTTTTCGAAAAACGAATCAAATGGCACTAGAATCGTATTTTTTTGAGGCCGTTTACTATTTTTAAAGGTCCATTTTATACAGCAGCAAAAGCTGCGTTTTTTCTACAGAAAATGCGTGTTATGTTTTTCGTCATAACCTGAAACCTGTATAGAGTTAGGTCACGAAAATGATACTGTAGATGGCCACTTGTATCTCTCCAACTAGAAGTTCATCAATCAGACTTACGATGAATTTTAAGTGAATTTTTCCGTGAACTGCAGTCAGAAAGTGACGAATCTGATTGCAGCCCTCTAAATGATTTTGTAAAATAATTGGTAATGAATTGGATCTCGAGATTTTTTCACAATAATATTTGGATCGTTTAAAACATTCTATAAAAATTTGGGAATCTTTAGAGTAAGTTAACTATTTTATTAAAATGCCTGAAAACAGCCCAGTTTTGGATGTTAAAGCTGAAACGACATAAGTAGTAATTTGCATGTCTAAATGTCAGGTATGTTATCTGAGGATGATCTAACATGTTATATGTCAATGAAAGTGTTATATGCAATATCGTATGCTTGCTTTTGAATGGTAATAGATGGGAAGTTTATATGGGCGTGAACGGTTAAAGTGAGTGCATGTTATGTGGTAGATGCGTGTAGGAACTTCGTGCTTATTTGAAGTCACTAATAAACTAAGTGGTAATCATACTAGGACGTGATTGACCAACACCGATTGTTAGCTACTGTAAGAGTTCAACCGAGCAACCAAAGGTGAGTGCACACACTTTCTAAGGCATGGGATTCCCGGTGGTTGAGAATGGGTTAAAGAGTTAAAACGGAACCTACATATCCTCCTTGGGTAGGATATGTACCGCCATCCTCCATGGGTAGGATGCCAATATTAATCCTGCGTATTCTCCTTGGGTAGAATACGTACGTTCGTCCTCCTTGGGTAGGACAACAACCTTAAAACTTACTAGACAAAACTCTATCATGAAGTCCCTCATTTTATATCGACTTAATCGCCGGGCCAATGGCGAGCGGGTCATTAGTTAATAGCGCTATTAGGGTTGACAAGCCTCACACCGTGCCGGCAGGACGGGCGTGTACTAATGGATCTGGGCACTTAGTCAATGATGATAGACATTGACGTAGGGCACAACTTATTTTCGTCAGTTGTCGATATGGTAACGGTCTAGTGGTTCACATGGGGAAGCCCCCACTGATTATAGATATGGTTTGGGAAACAAAGATACTGGTTAACTCGTGGTTTACGAAACAACTTAGGGTTTTCAAAACAAACTGGTAAAACTAAGCAACCAATTGTGAACTCGCTCAACTTTGTTGTTGACTCGTTGATACATGCCTTGCAGGTCGTTAGGTGCTTATGGAGCTTGCACAGGGAAGAGTGGTCGTTGTGGGACATGGACAGTTGAGTTCCATGTTAAACATTTAAACTTTATGAACTTATCACTTATGTTTAGGTTTTACATTTTATGCTTCCGCTGTTAACTTAAAGTTGGTTACTTTCTTTTTTTGGGTAAAGGGTTACCCCGGTGATTCTATATATTCACAACCAAAAACATAACAAGTAGTGCGGAGAAGCCCACACTAGTTCACTCAATGGACAAACCCCATGACTGTCAACCAAAAACAAAGCCAAAACAAACAACCGAAAAAGTAAACCAAACACTAAAACCAACTAGACTATAATCTAGAAAAAGAAACACCCACTAGACATTAATCAACCTTCGCCAGCAATGTTGAAATTACCATGAATCTCCCAATCTTCTAACAGCTTCTGAACCTTAGCTGTGATCTTGAGTTTGACTCCCATTAATTTGTATCGGACCGTGGACAGAATGGTTGTACAAGTTGGTTACCTTCTTTTGGACACCAATTATATTGTGGTTGGTTTTATTTACTTAATTACGTTGTTCAATATGATTGGTGGCTTGATCCTGGTCAGTCACGCCTCCATGCGGTGATACTCCGCTTGTGGATTTTGGGGGTGTAACAGATTGGTATCAGAGCCATTAGTTATAGTGAACTCGGTTTTAAAAAGGGAAAAGCTTTTTGACAAAACCAGACTATGACCTGTACAGTGCTCGACGATCCACAACGACGCTTCGCTCCACGTGCAAGGCTCAACACTTTAGGTGATGTGATTTAAGTTTATGTTGCCTACTTGCTAGATCACTTTTGTGTAATGTGCTGTTTATGGTATGTTTATTTAGAGTAGTAGCACGCTGCCTGTTAGCCCTACTGCGTTCCTTATGACACATAATTGTTTAGTGATTTGACAAGTGGTGGTCAAACTCCTTTCTGATTACCCGCCACCCTGCTACGGCAATCGTCTATGAGCTCTATCTATTCATACGCTATCTCGACATGACGTCGCCATTTGACCCTCCGTACATTTGGCTTGTACGTCAACATTCACGAAGACCAGACCTGGCTCAAACGAACTCGGGGATAGGAGAACTATACCCACACATCCCTGTTGACGAACCTCATCATCTCCACAGGTCGTCTTTACCAGAAACGAAGCAGCCACAGTTACACGCGTTTGTCGTTTTGCAACTCGTAACCCTACCAACCAAATTCTGTTCTGGACAAGTGATATATTTCCGTGACCATGATGCAACGAACTTCCTTTTTTTGTGTCGTGCCGCCATACCTCACTACTAGAATTGCTTCTAAGCAACAGGTTACTTGGTTGAATCCTTCGGTTATTGTTGGACCCCTGTTTTCGCTCGATTCATTGTATGGACCTCATTAATTCCCTGTTTCTTCGATTGGCAACTGATTTAACGAAACGCCAACAACCATACCACGATTGTCATTGATCACAAGACTACCCTATTACCCTGTTGGATGGTTAATTCTTATTCTACTTGATTAGCCCTCTCGTAAACCCAACTTAGCGAATGGATGCCCTTACTGGCGGGATAGTCTACAGGACATTCAAGGACGGAGATATGGATCACTCAACCTGCAGGCGAACACGATAATCTATACGTTCACCTGACCCCCCTTACACTACAAGAGTCGTATTTTATTACCATGATAGTCTTCTTAAATATGCGGAATCTTTGCGCCAGCCCTTGTACCGACACATGATTATTAAATGCCTTGTCTAATTTCTATCATTGGCTTAGATCAAACCATTACACCCTTACCACAGTGACGTTACGTTCTCGCTCCTCCATGACGAGACACTGAAACGAACACCCTCTAGCTTAGAGAATTTGGAAGGCCCGACTCCCGATCATTGGTGATCACTACTCGAAACCTTGAAAATGGTGATGTAATGTTTATACGATCATACTCTCTTGAGCGCGTTTTCACGTCTTTCTTTCGAACCTCACGATTACACAGACGTATTTTGGATTTATTCGCACGGCCTAAGGAACTACCCTGAATTTGGTTGCTTACCGACTCTTTTGATCAACGGCATACTTTATCCTAACCATATACAACATGCGCACGACCAGCTGTACCATCAACATCAGGTAAACCCTGTTATGGGTTCTTAAACGCTTACTCATCGATTGCGACTACCCTTTCTCATGCTTCCACATCATATGCGATATACTTCTGAACCCTACGACCGCGGACACTCGCTTGGACAGGTTACACTCCCTGAACGTTACTCGCTGAGCATTGGGGCATAAATAAGATGATACCACAAGTACTATCCTTTGGTCTGGATACGACCGATATAACTCCTCTGACACGACATTCGAATTTAGTCTAACCTGACGAGTATGTCACTTGTTTACTCCGACGACATCCTAATCTACTTGAAGAGCTAGTAGGGATCCGGGCGACACCCACACTTTACCATGGAGCTCCTACGACACAAACAACCTTATGTTAGCTTCCAGCGAACGACTTTTGGCGTTATGAAACTCGTTTTCTCGATCGAATGCACAAACCCTCGTAACTCTAAAGCTTGCTCAGGAATCCGCAGGTGAAACCCTATAATACACCCATTTTTTTCGTTAACAGGAGGTACAGATGATTTCGTTGTTTATTGTGACGCGTCCATCCCGGGACTTAGTTGAGAAGGTCATCGCATGCGCATCGCACCAACTCAAGGTTCACGAAAAGGGCTACACTACCCACAATTTGAAGTTGGGAGCAGTAGTGATTGCACTCAAGATATGGAGACATTACTTGTACGGTACCAAGAGCATCATGTACACCAATCACAAGCGTCTCCAGCATATCTTCGATCAGAAGGAGTTGAACATGCGACCGCGTCGATGGGTCGGACTCCTTAACGACTGCGAATGCATAATCAAGTACCATCCAGGCAGAGCCACTGTGGCGGCTGGCACCCTCTGTCATGAGGAAACCAAACTTAAGCTTGTACGTGCGATACAGCTTACCATTCACTCCAGTCTTCCTACCCAGAATCCGCAACACCCTGGTCGAAGCAATGGAAGAAGGGAACCTTTTTGCTGAGTCCATGCGGGGCATGGAAAAGCGACTTGAACCCAGGGAAGACGGTACTCACCACTTCATGGAGCGTAAATGGGTTCCATCTTATGGGAACTTACAAGAGCTTGTGATGGACGAAGCACACAAGTCCCGTTACTCAGTGCATTTTGATTCTGACAATATGTACCAAGATCTCAAGACTCTGTACTGGTGGCCCCACATGAAAGCTAACATAGCAACCTATGGTAGTAAATGTTTGACCTGTGCTAGGGTCAAGGTCGAATACCAGAATCCATCAGGCTTACTTCAGCAACCAGAAATCTTGACAAGGAAATGGGAGTAAATTTCCATGGACCTTGTTACTGGCTTACCTAGATATCAACGAGGAAACGATTCCATTTGGGGTAATAGTGGATCGACTAACCAAGTCTGCACACTTCCTAGCTACCAAGGAAACGGATAAGTTATCTACCCTAGCAGACATCTACCTGAGGGAAATAGTCGCAAGGCACGGGGTGCCAACCTCCATTATCTCTGATCGCGACCCACGTCTTGCTTCTGATTTGTGGCAGGCGATGCACAAATCCTTTGGCCCACATCTAGACATGAGCACAGCGTATCATCCGCAAACGGATGGGCAGGCAGAACGCACCATCCAGACTCTCAAAGACATGCTTCGAGCATGTGTAATCGACTTTGGTAACGGCTGGGAAAGACATCTACCCTTGGTGGAGTTTTTGTATAACAACAGTTACCACACCAGTATCCAGGCCGCTCCGTTCGAGGCATTGTATGGACGAAAATGTTGACCACCTCTGTGCTGGGCAAAAGTTGGAGACAGCCAACTCACTGGCCCAGAGCTCGTCGTCGACACGACTGAAAAGATTGCCCAAATATGACAACGAATGGCGGCAGCTCGTGACCATCAGAAAAGCTATGCTGATAAGCGCAGGAAACCACTCGAGTTTCCAGTTGGGGATCGAGTGCTACTAAAAGTCTCACCTTGGAAAGGTGTGGTTCGTTTTGGTAAGCGAGGCAAGCTAAATCCACATTATGTTGGACCTTTCGAAATCACATAGAAAATAGGCAAGGTGGCCTACAAACTGAACCTACCTGAAGAACACAGCGGAGTTCACAACGTATTCCCTGTGTCGAATCTGAAGTAGTGTCTGTCAGATGAGACCCTCGTAGTTCCTCTCAAGGAACTCACCATCGATGATCAGCTGCGATTCATCGAGGAACCAGTAGAGATTACTGACCGAGACGTTAAGGTTCTCAAACGTACCAGAATACCCCTTGTTCGAGTTCGTTGGAACTCCCGCCGTGGCCCAGAGTTTACCTGGGAACGAGAAGACCAAATGAAACACAAGTATCCCCAGTTGTTCGAGAAAAGTGAATCCACTACTGAGGTTGAAGCTACTGCGGAATTTCGGGACGAAATTCCAAACCAACGGGGGAAGGATGTGACACCCCAGGAAAACCAAGAAAACCACGCAACCTAACTAGCTTCCTCAGTAACTACGTGCTAAATTTCGGAATGAAATTTCTTTCAACTTGGGGATGATGTGACAACCCGTAACTTTGAGGTAAAACCCGTTTGTGTCACTTTCATAAATCAAATCTTTCGCCTCTATTATTTGATGAATTGATTATATTTTATTCATGTCGTACTGAACCGACCCGAACCGTTGAGCCGTAAGTTGTTTAATATATATATATTATATTAGTGATGGTTAACTATAAACTTATTATTGGTTGTTTAAAAAAACATATATATATTCTAACATATATAACACAAATGGCTGCCGACCTCACTCCAAGCCTTTGTGTTTGTGAGTAGTATTGGCCCAACCCAAACAATTAACTCAAGCCTAAACCGCCACCCCTTAAACCCTAGCGCAAACAAAGAGGCCCAACCCCCCATCACCTAAACATTTCCTTGCGGCCCACTCCACCCCAAACCGCCCCTAAATCCCCCTAATATCGTTATACGTACATGCATGAGGGGGGAAAATCAAAACCCTAAAACTAGAAGTCTGTGTGCGACGACAGGAGTAGAGAACCCCCCTAGTTCGCTAATCAGCTCCAAGGCTCCTCGTGCGCAAGTCGGCTCCAAGGTAACTTGCCATGATCCCTCTTGTACGTTTCATGCTTTAAGATGTTTGCTCATGGCTGTGATTTTCATGGTGGTTCACCGTAATGGTTATGTGTTTGGTGTTTGTTTGTAAAAGCAATTAGTAAACAACTAGGGTAGGATATGTACCGCCATCCTCCATGGGTAGGATGCCAATATTAATCCTGCGTATTCTCCTTGGGTAGGACAACAACCTTAAAACTTACTAGACAAAACTCTATCATGAAGTCCCTCATTTTTATATCGACTTAATCGCCGGGGCAATGGCGAGTGGGTCATTAGTTAATAGCGCTATTAGGGTTGACAAGCCTCACACCGTGCCGGCAGGACGGGCGTCTACTAATGGATCTGGGCACTTAGTCAATGATTATAGACATTGACGTAGGGCACAACTTATTTTCCTCAGTTGTCGATATGGTAACGGTCTAGTGGTTCACATGGGGAAGCCCCCACTGATTATGGATATGGTTTGGGAAACAAAGATACTGGTTAACTCATGGTTTACGAAACAACTTAGGGTTTTCAAAACAAACTGGTAAAACTAAGCAACCAACTGTGAACTCGCTCAACTTTGTTGTTGACTCGTTGTTACATGCCTTGCAGGTCGTTAGGTGCTTATAGAGCTTGCATAGGGAAGAGTGGTCGTTGTGGGACATGGACTGTTGAGTTCCATGTTAAACATTTAAACTTTATGAACTTATCACTTATGTTTGGGTTTTACATTTTATGCTTCCGTTGTTAACTTAAAGTTGGTTACTTTCTTTTGGACACCAATTATATTGTGGTTGGTTTTATTTACTTAATTAAGTTGTTCAATATGATTGGTGGCTTGATCCTGGTCAGTCACGCCTCCATGCGGTGATACTCCGCTTGTGGATTTTGGGGGTGTGACAGGAGAGTTGTTAAGCTGGGTAAGAAACAGAAACCAAAATTTATTTATAAACCTAAGAATAAAAGTCAGCAGCCAAGTACGTCGGGAACGAAGACTGATACCGGATCCTATACTACATCAGGTAACGTGCAAGTTACGAATAATTTTGATGTTCTAGCTAAAACGGATGAAGAGGGGGTGGGATATCTTAAAGATCATAAGGTAATTCCGAATGAAGACAAGAGAAAATCTAATCGGGTTAATGATGAAGTTGTGGAGGTGATTCCAACGGAAATGTCAAACTTTATGAGGAATGAGAACCATGAAACACAATCTGAGGGGGCAAGCACTCCCGGTCACATCGGTATCAATGGATAGCATTATGGCCTGGAACATAAGGGGTATGAACCGACCCCTGAAACAAAGTGAGGTTCGTTTACTTGTAGCTGAAAATAATTTAAAAATTTGTGCTATCCTAAAGTCACATGTGGAAGTTACGAAACTGGTTAAGGTCTGTAAAAATGTATTCAGAAAATGGAATTGGACGTCTAATGATGGAGTGTGTAGTCGTGGCACTAGAATTATTTTGGGATGGGACACGGATTCGGTAGATCTCATGGTTTTGTCTCAATCGGACCAAGTTATACATGTTCAACTGGTTTTCAAAGCTGATAAGAAAGTTCTTTTCGGCTCGTTTGTGTATGCTGAAAATAAGTATCAGGACCGGAGGGCTCTATGGGATGATTTATGTAAGCATAATAGCCTGTGTCATGATAAGCCCTGGTTTGTTATAGGGGATTTCAACACGGCTCTTCACTTTGAGGATTCGCTATATGGGCCTTCGAAACAAACAATCAGCATGCGGGAGTTCAATGAATGTGTTCAGAATTTGGAGCTTATTGATATCAAAGGGCACGGCCTTCATTATACTTGGACTCAAAAACCAAAAAATGGCGTGGGTCTCCTTAAGAAGATTGATCGGGTTATGGGTAATATTAAATTCCTAGAGCTGTTTCCTGATGCATATGTCATGTACCAACCGTATAGAGTGTCAGATCATTCTCCATGCATTTTAAAGACGGCTACCAACTTGGCGAACCGTGCAAAACCTTTCAAGTTTCCTAACTTTATCACCGCCAAACCTGAATTCGGGAAGTGTGTAGTTCAGGAATGGACAAAGAGCATTGAAGGAGTTCACATATTTTCGGTTATAAAGAAACTCAGGAACTTAACCTCCATGCTAAGGTGGTTGAGATGAGGAAAAAGCTGGATGAAATCCAGAATCTGATTGATAAGAACCCGCTGGATGCTAGTTTATGGCAAACGGAGGTACAATGTCTTCATGATTTTCAATCAGCTGCTTACGATGAGGAGTGTTTTTTTAAAACAGAAGTCTAAGGTGGAATGGTTATGTGCCGGTGATACGAATACCAGTTTCTTTCATAACACGGTGAAAAGCAGGAATGCGAGGAACAAAATTCATAGTATTTTGGATGCTACGGGTACCCGTCATGAAGGAGATGGTGTTGTGGACGTGTTAGTGTCTCATTACTCAAATTTTTTGGGTGTAGAATACCCGGTAGATACGGTTAACTTGGAGGACGTCTTTGTCAATGCTCTTAATTCTAATGCTGCAGATTACATGGTTCATCAGGTTACTCGTGAGGAGATTAAGCAGGCCATGTTTAGTATCGGTGAGAATAAAGCCCCGGGCCCTGATGGTTACACGTCAGCTTTTTTTAAACATTCGTGGGATATAGTGGGTGAGGAAGTTACTAATGCGGTGTTGGATTTCTTTGATGACGGTCAAATCTTGAAACAAATAAACCACACGATTCTGGCTTTGATTCCAAAGAAAGAAACTGCGAATTTAGTATTGGACTATCGTCCTATTTCCTGCTGCAATGTTTTATACAAGTGCATTAGTAAGATTATCACGGATAGAATAAAGGGTAGTCTGGGTTCGCTTGTGGGTATAAATCAGTCTGCCTTTGTGTCGGGAAGAAAAATATCTTATAATATTCTTCTTACTCAGGAGCTCATGCACAACTATCACCTCAATTGAGGTCCCCCGAGATGTGCATTTAAGATTGATATTCAGAAAGCCTATGATACGGTGAATTGGGGTTTTTTGGAGGATGTTCTTCATCGTTTTGGGTTTCATCATAAGATGGTTAGGTGGATCATGACTTGTGTAACTACTGCTTCCTATTCGCTAAGTATTAATGGTGATATCCATGGCTATTTTCGAGGAAAGCGTGGCCTGCGTCAAGGGGATCCTATGTCGCCTTACTTATTCACGCTAATCATGGAGGTGCTCTCTTTATTGCTTCAACAGGCGGCCATCACGTCATTTAAATATCATGCCCATTGTGCTAAGTAGAAAATCATTAACGTTTCATTCGCTGATGGTTTATTTATTTTTGTTAATGGTGACATCAGGTCGGTTAAGAAGGTTAAGGATGCCCTTGAAGTGTTCACTCGTATTTCAGGTTTGGTTCCGAGCCCTTCGAAAAGCACGGTTTTCTTTTGTAACATCTCTCAATCGGTTCGTCAAGAGATCCTTAGTGTGATGCCTTTCCAACAAGGTGCTCTCCCCGTTCGGTATCTTGGGGTTCCTCTTATTACCACAAAGCTGAATATTAAGGATTGCAAGATCCTTGTTGACCGTATGGAGCATAAAATAGCAAGCTGGATGAATAAATCTTTGTCTTTTGCGGGTCGGCTTCAACTTATAAATTCAGTTCTTTCATCTATGCACATCTACTGGGCTTCTGTCTTTATAATACCAGTCCGTGTTATTAGTGATCTTGAGAAAAGAATCCGCAGATTCTTGTGGAATGCAGGAACTGAGGGTAGAGTGCGAGCGAAAGTGGCTTGGAAAGACGTTTGTTTACCTAAAAATGAAGGTGGGTTAGGCATTCGGAGTATTGCTGATGTGAACAAAGCTCTGATCACCAACCATATATGGAGTATTATCACCAAACGGAAATCTTTATGGGTTGATTGGATTCATTCATATAAGCTGAAAGGAAAGTCTTTTTGGGATATCCCGAGTCGTGGCAGCATGAGCTGGGGATGGAGGAAAATACTCTCTATTCGTAATCTGGCGCATCCTCATGTTTGGTATTCTAATCGGAGTGGGTCTCAAACAAATGCATGGACTGATAACTGGTGTGACTTGAGCCCGTTCAGATCCTTTATTACTCCGAGACATATTGCAAATGCAGGATTCAATCTCCAAACTTGTGTATCGGATTTGATTGATGAGCATTCTCAATGGAAATGGCCCCAAGCATGGAATGACTTATATCCGGTTTTAATTAACCTATCTATTCCGATTCTGGATCATAATATGGATGATAGGCTGATTTGGAAGGACTTGGAAGGTAACACATGTAGCTTCGGATCCGGGGTAGTGTGGGATACTATTCGTAACCGGGATAGTGTGGTATTGTGGGCGAACATGGTGTGGTTTGCTCAATGTATTCCGAGGCATTCGTTTCACATGTGGCTTTTGTTCAAGAATAAGCTAAAGACTCAAGATAGATTGGTGGCTTGGGAAGCAGGAAGTGAAACTAATTTAAGGCTAATGTGTTGTCTACTTTGTAGGTACAATCGGGACTCGCGCGATCACCTTTTCTTTCAATTTTCGTTTGCGTCTAAAATTTGGAACATTGTGAAGACAATGGCGGATCTGGATAGTGTTAATGATGCTTGGAGTTCGATTATGACATGGATGGAGCAATATTCTAATTCAAAGAAGCTGGTTCATGTTATTTGCAATCTTCTTATTGCGGCGTCTTCGTACTTTGTTTGGCAAGAGAGGAACAATCGTTTATTCTCCCAAAACTGCCGAACTCCTGAACAGGTGGCTCAAGTGATTATTCATACGGTTTGGCTAAAATTAATGGGATTTAAAGAAGATAACAATCCGGTGAACAGAAGATTATTAGAGAAATGGAAGATCTCCACAGAGAATCAAGTTAATGATCCAGGCTAATAGTTTGTTATTTTGTTTCTTGGGTGTCTAGTTTGGTAGTGGCTGTGTTTTTGCTTTCAGTTGTAGTTTTGGGCTGTTGCCTTTGGTTGTTTGAGTCGGATTCCCTAGTCTTGGTATGCCAAGTCTAGTAGTGTGTGCCAGTTGCTTGTCACACCCTGTTTTTTATTGATGATATATAAAATTCACCGGGGTAACCCTTTACCCAAAAAAAAAAGTTTGCATTTTCACGCATATCTTACGTTCTGAATATATCCGGACATTCAAAAAATTATGTAATCATTAAAATATTTTATTTTAGTGATTGGCATGATAAAATTCCTTTCGTCGTGTAATTTGGATCGTTTTTGCGTTCGTTACGATTTCCGTCATAATTAACCGAACAACGCAACCGTACGACCAAACGAACCGACATCCGAGATATTTTTGAGCACATTTCAAGTTCCATATACTTTAACTTTATTTTATAGCCTTGAAATGGGGTTAACGGGGCTTAAAAGTGCCAAAAATCAAGCTTTACAAGTGCAGGGACCATTTTTGAAATTTCTGGCAGATACATTGAACTTGGTCCATTTTTGAAGTTTTGATGGTTTTAACCCAAGGTTTTGCACTCTATGGGCTGGAATTTGATGGTTTTAAGTATTCCCATGGTTTTGAAAACCATGTGCCCACTTGTAAGGTCAAGATCAAAGCACGATCTGCGAGAAACGATCCTAACGGTTCTCCGAAATCTATAAATACCCAAGCTCTCATTCCATTTTCCTCACACCTTGATCTAATTTTATGCTCTAAGTTGAAGCTTTATGCTTCATACCTGAGTATTTAGATCAAGTTCTTCTAGCTTGGACCCTTTGTAAGTATTCTTTCGTGTTTTTATGCGTTTTAAGCGTAAAAGTCAAACAGTGTTAACTTTCTGCTTTGACCAGTCTATGGTCAACACGAAGTTCGTTTGAACTTCGTAACGTGAGCGTAATCACGATGGTTATAGTCTCTTGTGACTATACCTACTGATTACCACGTTGATTAGGTGTAGTGACGAGTCAGATTTTCGGTCAAAATGCGTATTCTTGCGTATTTTGCAACCAAACTATTCTTGGGTATCAAGACCCTTTGTCTTGATATCAAACTTGTTTTCTAACTTCGTTAAACATGTTTTAACATGTTTAGCTCGTCAGTTTAGGTTTAGTGCTTATATAGGGTCGTAAGATAAGCGGTCTAAACAACCGCTTAGACTTTCGAACCTGACCCGTTTGGTCGATCATTAGGATTTGACCAAGCATTTATTGTGACCATAGTTGTATAGGGAATAACCTTCCGAGGTTATACCTTATGGTCACTTTGTTTAGTTAGTTGTATGATAGGTAATTTATATGCCTTAGGAAAATGACCAAAATGCCCTTTTTACGCATAAATTCATTTTAAGCATATGAAACATAAATTTTGGCATCTAAACTGATTAGGCAACATTATTTTTTTTTGGGTAAAGGGTTACCCCGGTAAATTTTATAAATCAAACCAATAAAACAACCAAGTGAGAAAGAAAATCAATCCTCAGTTCTCTAGCATGGCATTCCATACTAGAGTAGACAAAAAAACAAACAAGCACACCAGGCTACACAAGTTAACAATACAAGTCGACGCTAGACACAAACAACTCCACCGTCAGCTGCAATCATCGTCCATTAGCAAGAAGCCACGAGGTAAACTCCATTCCTACAAAATCCCATGGATCTGGGTCGTCCTCTTGAATCTCATGGTGTGGAGCTTCAACCGAACCGTAGTGAGTATAAGCTCTATAAGCTGATCAGCTCCCCTTTTCCTACTCTAGAATAATCTTTGATTCCTTTCCTGCCACACAGAATACGCCGCTGCTGTCACACCCCCAGATTTCCACCTGCGGAGTACCGTCCGCTTGAGGGCGTGACCGACCAGGATCCAGCCACCAATTATACTGAGCATTGGATAATAGTAAGGATGATCACCAACCGTAATGGTTAGTAAACACCATAGTTTAAAGTTCAAATGTTTAGGTTCAACTAACAGTTAAGTAAGTAGCGGAAGCATAGATAAAATAGTTTAAACAAAGATCATAGTTCAAATTATTTAGAACCCAACACGCGGGTTTAGACGACCACTACACTTCCCAAGCAGCAGCTCCTCAGTCACAGGTTACCTGCAAAGCATGCAGTAAGGGGTCAACAATAATGCTGAGTGAGTTCACTAGTTGTCCAGTTTTAATTACCAAAAACTTGTTTCACCAGTTAATTTATCCGTTTATACATGCCATGGGGAGCTACCCCAAAAGTTAGCAACTAAACTGTTTTTCCAATACCGAACACTAGGTGACCGTTGCGTATCCGCAAGAGAGTGCCCCGATGTCAATGTTCTATCATCATTGACGGATGCCTGAGTACATTAGTTCACGACCGATCCCATACCTTGGCACGGTGTGAGGTTGGTAAGACCTAAATAGCGCTATCAACTAATAACCCGTTCGCCTGGCCCCGGCGACTAATCGGTATTAAGTAGTAGGGACTTTAAGTGATAGAGTTTCGTTTAGTGCCGTTTGTTGCAATCCGTATAAACAGTAATTAACTAAAAGGTTCCCAATAACAAGGGAAGGAAAGTAGGTTGTATCCCTTATAAAGGGATAGTGTTGTTTTTAGTTCCGTTTCCCAAACCACCGGGAATACATGCTTTAGGTTGTGAACTCACCTTGGGTTGCTCGGTAGATTAATTACCCGGTTGATCACGTTGGTCACCACGTCCTAACATGGTTACCAATATAGGTCAAGTTGGGGTACAAGTATACACGTATAATCTACACATAACTAACACATAGCATGCACAACATATAATTACAGCAACAGTTAATGGTTAACACGTAGCCCACTTAAACAGTAACAATCATGCACAGCTAATACACTTTGGGCCCAATAACTAACAGCCCAGTCGAGACCAGGTGGTCTTGACTCGAGATCACACAGTTGCGAGTCGCAACCGGAGGTTGCGGCTTGTCACGTCTTGGTTGCGAGTCGCAACCGGTATTTCGACTGGTCATGTCTTGGTTACGAGTCGCAACCGGAGGTTTCGAGTTGTCGTGATCTGGTTACGAGTCGCAACCGCCGTGGTTTCGAGTTGTCATGCTTTGGTTGCGAGTCGCAACCGGGGGTTGCGAGTCGCAACCTCGGATACGTGCACAAGAATCCTTCTAGAACCTCTGATTGTACTAGCCAATGAGATTGCAATTTCATGTAAATTGTGTACTATCTCCACTAACATGTTTTATTGTCTAATATCCCACTAAATCAGATCAAACAAGGCATATTTCAAATATTTTCATGACCTTCAAACTGTTCTTCATATATTCATGCACATTTAACACATAATCATCATATTATCATTCAAACTTGTTCATCCTTTTAGGGTTTTCATCATTCATCCTACATGAATACTCAAATCCTAATACCTTTCACCCAAAACAGGGACATGTACGACAACTTGCATATCATCATTAAGGCAACAATTGTCTCACACTATCTAACATGCATTATCTAGTCATGAACACACTAAGCTATCCATATCAATGTTTCTCGGTTTACATCTTTTAATCAAAGAGAAGCATAGTTGAATTCATAGACAAGTTGCACATCATCATTCACTCAAACAAGTAAACACTCATCATGCATTTTGTCATCAAGCAAGCACCTTTATCTAATGTTTTCATCTATTTGCAAAGAAACAACTAACCGGTTAGTAGTCAAGAGTGTGAGGGTATGGTGGATTTGTGAAGGAAGCTTCCGAGTGATGACAATGAGCTTGAACCGAGATGATCCGAGATGATCCGAGAGCTCCCTTTGTTGTAGCCGGTTTGATCCGAGAGAGGGAGAGGAGAGGAGGTGAGTTTGATGTTAGAACCTTAGGGTTTTTAGGGTTTTAGTGAAGGAAAGATGAGGGAGAGTGTGTGAGAGGATGTAAGAGAGTGATGTTGCAAAATGGTGTAAGTTGTGAGGGTTGGTCATATATATATATCGAGTGGGTTAGGGGTTTTCCGGGTGGGCTAAGGTTACGGCCCAACCGGCCCAAATCGTTTCTTCTCGAGTTGGGTTCGGTTCACACATATACTCATATATATAATACATACACATAATTTAATACAAGGATCACATAGCACGCCAAAATAATTCATAAACTTTCATTTAATATTATGTATATACGCACATACATTCATTTAAGGACGACCGTTGGTTCAGGAAAACCCGAAGTGTCACATTATCCCCAAGTTTTAAGAACTTTCGTCCCGAAAGTTAAAGCAGCCACTGACAAGCTAGTAAAAGTGAGAGCGTTTCACCGGGGTGTCACATCATCCCCCCGTTAGTTTGGAATTTCGTCCCGAAATTCAGTCGTAGCTTCAGTGCTGGGGGTTTCATTTGGGAACAGCTGGGGATACTTGCGCTTCATCTGGTCTTCCCGCTCCCAGGTAAACTCTGGGCCACGGCGTGAGTTCCAACGAACTCGCACGAGGGGTATCTGGCTACGTTTGAGGGTTTTGATCTCACGATCCGTGATCTCAACCGGTTCCTCAGTAAAGTGTAGCTGTTCGTCAATAGTAAGTTCCTTGTAAGGAATGACGAGTGTTTCATCTGACAGGCACTTCTTCAGATTAGACACGTGGAAGACGTTGTGCACAGCACTCAGTTCTTCAGGCAGATTCAATCTGTAAGCGGCCGTACCGATCTTTTCGGTAACTTCAAAGGGTCCGACATATCTTGGATTAAGCTTGCCCCGTTTTCCAAAGCGGACCACACCCTTCCAGGGTGAGACCTTAAGTAGAGCCCGTTCACCAACCTGGAACTCTTGCGGTTTCCTGTCTTTGTCAGCGTAGTACTTTTGACGATCACGAGCTGCCGCCATGCGTTGCCTAATCTGGGCAATCTTTTCTGTGGTGTCAACTACATGTTCCGGGCCTGTGATTTGGCTGTCACCAACCTCAGCCCAGCAGAGAGGCGATCGACATTTACGGCCGTACAATGCCTCAAAGGGTGCTGCCTGAATGCTGGTGTGGTAGCTGTTGTTGTAGGAGAATTCCACCAACGGTAGGTGCTTCTCCCAATTCTTGCCAAAATCGATCACACAAGCCCTAAGCATGTCTTCGAGGGTTTGGATGGTGCGTTCAGACTGCCCATCCGTTTGCGGGTGATAAGCGGTGCTCATGTCTAAACGTGAGCCAAAAGATTTGTGCATGGCTTGCCACAACTCAGAAGTAAAACGCGCGTCTCGATCAGAAATAATAGAGGTAGGCACTCCGTGCTTCGAGACCACTTCTTTTAAGTATACCTCTGCTAGGGTAGAAAACTTGTCTGTTTCTTTTATGGTCAAGAAGTGTGCAGACTTAGTTAAGCGATCCACTATTACCCAAATGGTGTCATTTCCGCGCTGAGACCTAGGCAGGCTAGTAACAAAATCCATGGAAATCTGCTCCCATTTCCATTGCGGGATCTCTGGCTGTTGGAGTAGGCCTGATGGTTTCTGATACTCAGCCTTGACTCTTGCGCAGGTTAAACATTTTCTGACATACGTTGCGATGTGGGCTTTCATGCCAGGCCACCAATAGGTAGCCCTCAGGTCGTGGTACATCTTATCTGACCCTGGATGTACTGAGTAACGGGACTTGTGAGCTTCATCCATCACAAGGTCACGTAAATTCCCATAAAGCGGAACCCATATGCGTCCGGCTACGTAGTAGGCGCCGTCTTCTTTTTGTTCCATTCGTTGTCTCGATCCTCGTAGGGACTCAGCCCTGATGTTTTCGGCTTTCAATGCTTCAACCTGAGCATTCCGAATCTGATTAGGGAGGTTCGAGTGGATAGTGAGCTGTAAAGCACGAACACGCTTGGGTTTGGTCTCCTTTCTGCTGAGGGCATCGGCTACCACATTAGCCTTGCCTGGGTGATATTTGATTGCACACTCGTAGTCATTTAGGAGTTCGACCCATCGGCGTTGCCGCATATTCAACTCCTTTTGTCCCATTATGTGCTGGAGACTCTTGTGATCAGTGTAAATCGTGCACTTGGTGCCGTACAAGTAGTGTCTCCAAAGCTTGAGCGCGAAGACCACAGCTCCAAATTCTAGGTCGTGCGTCGTATAATTCCGTTCGTGGACCTTGAGTTGTCGCGAGGCGTAAGCGATAACTTTCTCGCGTTGCATCAATACGCAGCCAAGTCCTTGAATAGAAGCGTCGCAGTAGACGACGAAGTCGTCGGTACCTTCGGGTAAGGAGAGAATAGGAGCACTACAAAGGTTCTCCTTTAGTTCCTGGAAGGCAGATTCCTGAGCATTACTCCATTTGTAAGCAACACCCTTCTGAGTGAGTGTCGTGAGTGGTTGAGCGATCTTAGAGAATCCCTTGATAAATCTTCGATAGTATCCCGCCAATCCCAAGAATTGGCGAACTTCGGTCGGAGTCTTAGGTACGGGCCAATTCTTAATGGACTCAATCTTAGCGGGGTCGACATGAATCCCTTCCTGATTGACGATGTGCCCAAGGAAATGGACTTCTCTAAGCCAGAAATCACATTTCGAGAATTTGGCGTACAGTTGCTCATTGCGAAGAAGTTCGAGAATAAGACGTAGGTGTTGTTCATGCTCCTCTTGGCTCTTCGAGTAGATTAGGATGTCGTCGATGAATACGATTACGAATTTATCGAGGTAGGGTTTGCATACTCGGTTCATGAGGTCCATGAAGATTGCAGGTGCGTTGGTCATACCGAAAGGCATAACGAGGAATTCGTAGTGACCATAGCGGGTTCTGAAAGCAGTCTTAGAGATGTCCTCATCGCGGACTCTCAGCTGGTGATAACCCGATCTCAGATCGATCTTGGAATAATAGCTCGACCCTTGCAGCTGGTCGAACAGGTCGTCGATACGGGGAAGTGGATAACGATTCTTGATGGTAACCTTATTAAGTTCGCGGTAGTCAATGCACATTCGGAATGAGCCATCTTTCTTTTTGACGAAGAGCACTGGGGCTCCCCAGGGTGATGAACTAGGACGGATAAAACCTTTGTCCAAAAGTTCTTGTAGTTGAGTAGAAAGCTCCTTGAGCTCCGCGGGGGCTAATCGATAAGGTGCACGAGCTATAGGCGCTGCTCCGGGAGCTAGCTCGATTTGAAATTCGACCTGACGGTGAGGAGGGAGTCCAGGTAGTTCCTCCGGGAATACCTCGGGATAGTCACGTACAACTGGAAAATCTTCAATCCTATTTTCCCTTTTCTGTGTGTCGGTAATGAGTGCTAAGATAGCGGTGTGCCCCTTTCGTAGGTACTTCTGGGCCTTTAAGAATGAAATGATGCCTGTGACTTCTCCGCTCTTGTCGCCTTGAACTATAAGAGGTTTGCCAGGGGGACGGGGAATACGAATAGCTTTCTCCTGGCAGAGGATTTCAGCTCGATGTTTGGATAACCAATCCATACCAATAATGACGTCGAAGCTTCCAAGAATGATGGGGAAAAGATCGATACAGAAGGTCTGACCAGACAACTCTAATTTGCAGTTACGAATTATGTGTGAGGCCTCGAGGTTTCTACCATTAGCTATTTCAACGGTGTGCTTAGAGCTCAGCGGCGTAAGAGTGAGCTTAAGTTTCTTACTAATACGTAGGGATACATAACTAGCATCTGCTCCGGAATCAAATAGCATGGAAACATAACGATCATTAAGTAGGAACTTACCCGCTACAACGTTGGGGTCATTCCTTGCTTCCCCAGCTCCAATCACAAAAGCTTTTCCTCTAGCACCATTCCCAGCATTGTTGTTGTTGTTCCCAGCACCCTGATTGTTGTTGTTTTGATTCAGTTCAGGGCAATTCTTTCGCATGTGCCCCACTGCTCCACACTTGAAGCATCCACGGTTGTTTCCTTGTTGCTGCTGTTGCTGTGGTTGTTGCTGATTTTGCCTAGCTGGGAACTGGCTTCGGCAGTCTTTGGCTTCATGCCCCATCTTGTTGCATCGCTGACACTGACCCTTTCCACATGGCCCACTGTGATGTCGGTTACATTTGTTACACTTAGGGTGGTTTCCTCGATAGCCACCCTGTTGCTGAGGGCCCTTGTTGCTCTCAGTCTTCCTTTGTTGAACTGGGGCCTGAGTGGGGTTAGCATCCTTTCCCTGACTTCCATCCCACTTTCGCTTGTTATCGCCAGAAGTTCCAGCAGTAGCACCGATCCTCTGGGGCAGCTTGCCCTCTTCCACAGCCTGATTGGTGAGTTTGTGAGCAAGACGAACCACGGGCTGTATGGTGTTGAGGTTGGCCGAGGTCACATGGCTCCGGATTTCTGGGACCAACCCTTTGATGTACAATTCGACCCTTCGATACATAGGTTGGGACATGTTTGGGCAAAGTGCAGCATAGTCGTTGGACTGCTTGGTGTAGGTCTCAATCTCTGACCCAACCATCTTGAGCGCATAGTACTCGTTCTCGAGTTTGTGGATGTCATCCCTGTGACAGTACTCCTCTTTGATCATGTCCTTGAAATCTTCCCATGCAGTAGCATTAGCAGTTTCCAGACCAAGCATCTGAATCTGTGCCTTCCACCATGAAAGCGCGTTTCCTTCAAGCGTACCAGTTGCGTACTTAACCCAGTTAGCAGGGGGACACTCGCAGACAGCAAAGACAGCTTCGGCCTTTTCAATCCAATGCAGAAGGCCTATGGCACCCTCAGTGCCGTTGAAAGGGAGAGGCTTTCCATCCATGAAGGTTTTGAAAGTACACACACGTGGTTGCGCAGGCGCAGGCTGACCTGTTGTGAGTAATGGAGCGAATAGGTTTTAGAGGTGAAAAGACGATGTGGGGGTAGGATCTAAACATCCTTTAGCAACGAGTTTACCTCCAGGGTGAGCTGCGAAAGCTGCAGCCACCGTGTTGAGCAAGTTAGCGAATTGAGCCTGAGTCATGTTAACGCTTCCTCTTCCGCGTCCACTCATTGTCTTCATAACCAGAAAACACAGTATGAGTGTGATGTCGTAACGTAGCGAGAATAAGATAGAAGAGGGAGGTGTATCTATCTAATCAGGCACACTAGTATGTATAATAGAGCAGTCAATATAAGGTAAACAAGCAAGTAAACACAAGTCCGAGCTACGAGGTCTAGTATGTCGAGTCTTGCCCTTGGAGTGTAGTGTCGTCACGTCACGAGTCACGGGTTATAGTCTGGTTTTTCTCAAAAAGACTTCCCTTTTTAAAACCAAGTTCACTATAACCAATGGCTCTGATACCAATCTGTCACACCCCCAGATTTCCACCTGCGGAGTACCGTCCGCTTGAGGGCGTGACCGACCAGGATCCAGCCACCAATTATACTGAGCATTGGATAATAGTAAGGATGATCACCAACCGTAATGGTTAGTAAACACCATAGTTTAAAGTTCAAATGTTTAGGTTCAACTAACAGTTAAGTAAGTAGCGGAAGCATAGATAAAATAGTTTAAACAAAGATCATAGTTCAAATTATTTAGAACCCAACACGCGGGTTTAGACGACCACTACACTTCCCAAGCAGCAGCTCCTCAGTCACAGGTTACCTGCAAAGCATGCAGTAAGGGGTCAACAATAATGCTGAGTGAGTTCACTAGTTGTCCAGTTTTAATTACCAAAAACTTGTTTCACCAGTTAATTTATCCGTTTATACATGCCATGGGGAGCTACCCCAAAAGTTAGCAACTAAACTGTTTTTCCAATACCGAACACTAGGTGACCGTTGCGTATCCGCAAGAGAGTGCCCCGATGTCAATGTTCTATCATCATTGACGGATGCCTGAGTACATTAGTTCACGACCGATCCCATACCTTGGCACGGTGTGAGGTTGGTAAGACCTAAATAGCGCTATCAACTAATAACCCGTTCGCCTGGCCCCGGCGACTAATCGGTATTAAGTAGTAGGGACTTTAAGTGATAGAGTTTCGTTTAGTGCCGTTTGTTGCAATCCGTATAAACAGTAATTAACTAAAAGGTTCCCAATAACAAGGGAAGGAAAGTAGGTTGTATCCCTTATAAAGGGATAGTGTTGTTTTTAGTTCCGTTTCCCAAACCACCGGGAATACATGCTTTAGGTTGTGAACTCACCTTGGGTTGCTCGGTAGATTAATTACCCGGTTGATCACGTTGGTCACCACGTCCTAACATGGTTACCAATATAGGTCAAGTTGGGGTACAAGTATACACGTATAATCTACACATAACTAACACATAGCATGCACAACATATAATTACAGCAACAGTTAATGGTTAACACGTAGCCCACTTAAACAGTAACAATCATGCACAGCTAATACACTTTGGGCCCAATAACTAACAGCCCAGTCGAGACCAGGTGGTCTTGACTCGAGATCACACAGTTGCGAGTCGCAACCGGAGGTTGCGGCTTGTCACGTCTTGGTTGCGAGTCGCAACCGGTATTTCGACTGGTCATGTCTTGGTTACGAGTCGCAACCGGAGGTTTCGAGTTGTCGTGATCTGGTTACGAGTCGCAACCGCCGTGGTTTCGAGTTGTCATGCTTTGGTTGCGAGTCGCAACCGGGGGTTGCGAGTCGCAACCTCGGATACGTGCACAAGAATCCTTCTAGAACCTCTGATTGTACTAGCCAATGAGATTGCAATTTCATGTAAATTGTGTACTATCTCCACTAACATGTTTTATTGTCTAATATCCCACTAAATCAGATCAAACAAGGCATATTTCAAATATTTTCATGACCTTCAAACTGTTCTTCATATATTCATGCACATTTAACACATAATCATCATATTATCATTCAAACTTGTTCATCCTTTTAGGGTTTTCATCATTCATCCTACATGAATACTCAAATCCTAATACCTTTCACCCAAAACAGGGACATGTACGACAACTTGCATATCATCATTAAGGCAACAATTGTCTCACACTATCTAACATGCATTATCTAGTCATGAACACACTAAGCTATCCATATCAATGTTTCTCGGTTTACATCTTTTAATCAAAGAGAAGCATAGTTGAATTCATAGACAAGTTGCACATCATCATTCACTCAAACAAGTAAACACTCATCATGCATTTTGTCATCAAGCAAGCACCTTTATCTAATGTTTTCATCTATTTGCAAAGAAACAACTAACCGGTTAGTAGTCAAGAGTGTGAGGGTATGGTGGATTTGTGAAGGAAGCTTCCGAGTGATGACAATGAGCTTGAACCGAGATGATCCGAGATGATCCGAGAGCTCCCTTTGTTGTAGCCGGTTTGATCCGAGAGAGGGAGAGGAGAGGAGGTGAGTTTGATGTTAGAACCTTAGGGTTTTTAGGGTTTTAGTGAAGGAAAGATGAGGGAGAGTGTGTGAGAGGATGTAAGAGAGTGATGTTGCAAAATGGTGTAAGTTGTGAGGGTTGGTCATATATATATATCGAGTGGGTTAGGGGTTTTCCGGGTGGGCTAAGGTTACGGCCCAACCGGCCCAAATCGTTTCTTCTCGAGTTGGGTTCGGTTCACACATATACTCATATATATAATACATACACATAATTTAATACAAGGATCACATAGCACGCCAAAATAATTCATAAACTTTCATTTAATATTATGTATATACGCACATACATTCATTTAAGGACGACAGTTGGTTCAGGAAAACCCGAAGTGTCACAGCTGCACCTACAACAAGTTTCCCAATAACTCTGGTAGCACTCGTAGATGTCGCATGCAAAACCAACTGTTCGAGAATCAGGTCCCAATTATTAGAAATCGTCCCCATACCAGCTCTATGTTTAACACCATTCCACACCTGAGTCGCATAAGAGCACTCGAAAAACAAATGCTCATGTGAATCCGGCCCACTAGTACAAAACGAACAACATAGTAAGTTAAAATTTGCATTGCCCGAGGAATACCATTTACTCATCACATCCTGCGTCTTCAATCTCTTTTGAACCAGAAGCCACATAAAAAAAGAATGGCGGGGTATAGATTGAGCAAACCAAACTACATTCGCCCATGGAATCTCTGGTTGGACATGGCGGATATCATCCCACACTTCAGACGTATTATAGTCTCCCACTTTACCCGATCTCGACCTCCATACAATCCTGTCTTCACAATTCGGGTTGAGGACAATGTTGTTCATATGCTGTAGCAACGGAAATCTGGTATACCACGAAGTAGGCCAGTTCCATTCCCCATGGCCATACACTTGCGCGACTGTCGACTGAGGAGAGAAACCCGCATTTGCAACCACTCTAGGCGTAATAAACGAGTTCAGCGGACAAATATCATCCCACCTATCAAACCAAACTAGAGTTTTCAAACCATTACCTATCTTAGTCCAAATATGTTGCTGGACCAAAGGCCTTAAAGCTAATAATTTCCTCCACGTCCACGTTACATCACTTCTAATCGGAACATCCCATAGGCTCCTCCCCAAAATACGATAAGAATGCATCCATTTAACCCATAGCGACTCCCTAAGAGTAATAAGACTCCAGATATGAGCAACCATAAGAGCATTGTTCATATTTGCAATTCTCTTAATGCCCAAACCTCCTTCGCATTTAGGCATACAAACATGATCCCATTTAACTTTCGCCTTCCCTTTAATATCATTGCCTTGAGCCCACAAAAACCTTCTCATTTTTCCTTCAAGATCCTGAATGATACGTCTAGGCAGGATAAAAACCGAGGCCCAATATATATGCATAGATGATAAAACCGAACGAATAATTTGAAGCCGACCAGCAAAGGATAAGCACTTATTCTTCCAATTCGTTATTCTGTTTTCCATATTCTCCACAAGCCTATTACAATCTTTGTACATAAGTCTTGACGAGACGAGAGGAACTCCCAGGTATCGAACAGGCAAAGCACCCACTTCAAAAGGCATAATACGGCACATTGCCAAAAAAAACAGTACTTTTACTCATACTTGGAACAAGCCCAGACATGTCTTTGAAACTATTCAAAGACTCCAATATAACTTTAGCAGAACTGAAATCTCCTCGAGCAAATAGAAAAAGATCATCAGCAAAACAAATGTTTATAATACGTGTGACCACCTTGGTTTTCACACTCGTATTTGTTTAACTTTCATTGTAACAAATACCGTATTTGGAATAAAACTTATTTGAACATACTTGCTTTGTGCTTATACATGCTTATACCAATATAAACACGTGAAACAATTGCAAATTTGTTGAGTTTTATGCTAATAAACAAGGTTACATAAACTATAAGGGCCTATTGTGACATTTTGTGAAACTACAATCTAAAGGACCTATTTGACATTCTTTGGAAACTTACTTTATAAAGAGATAAATATATAGTTTTGAAATAAAAGTCCAAGGTTCATTTGGTCATTTTCTAAAACTTAAACTCTAGGGACTAAAACTGACTTTTTGAAACTCATTTTAACTAAATATCCTAACCTGGTTAACTTTCATACAAAGAATTCATTCTTTAAACTTAACTCAGTTAGCATATTTAACTGAACTATTACAGGGACCATTAGTGTCAATTTTGAAACCTCAGGGACCAGATCTGCCAATTATCAAACTACAGGGACCAAAGTGTAAATATCCAAAAATACGAATAAAAGGGGGGTCCTTCTGTATCGGACCGGCCCCTGCCGGGTTTCGAACTCGCGACCTCTCGGTTGTAACACGAACGACTTAACCAGTTTATCCTCTGTACAGAGCTGTTAGAATTAGGAACATTAATTCATATATACACACATTAGGAACTAATTATTTTATTAAAGTTAATTCTGAATTAAAAAAAGTTTAATTATCAATCAAACCGGCTGGACACGGGACTCGAACCCGCGTCGGTCCGCTCCACAACAACGCGCACAACCAGCTGGTCTACCAGCTTGGTTGTGATGAATGTTAGATAGTATTATATATATATATATTAACTTCAAAATCGATCTGAATATTATACCCAGCACAACAGGTCGCGGATCCGACCAAATCATCACCAAAAATCGATTTTAATCTATTATTTCGACTTGTAAAGCTACCCACATGATCCCCAACCCATCCCAACTCGTTCCAATCATTCAAACGACACACATTCGTGCTATAACCACTATGAATCGGAACTTTTTATTAAAAAAAAGAATTTAAAGTAGATCAAATCCACTAAGTTTTGTTGAATCTGAGATCTAAACTTCGTGTATTTAAGTTCCCTACATTCCTAGCAACATTCCACACCATTTACAAACACTTAAACACCCGAAATCGTCGGATTAAAACTTGCAACTCGCCGGAATACTCACTTTTTCGTCGGAATTTTTCAATCCGATCATCCTTTTAATACCGGTTCGTTTTTATTGTTTCAGTTAGTTCATTTATGCTTATACAATGTTTCCCTAAAGTTAATTAAATTATAAACCAGTTTTGATCATGAATTGCGAGAGTTGACTTTTCTGTTGACTCTATTTGGGGAAGATGACTAAATTCATTTCTGTATTTAATTTAATTAAACTAAACATAAACACAAACCACCAGGCTAGCCTAGTGGTTGTGTGTATGCTTGCCTTCAGTACAGACCCGGGTTCGAACCCAGGGGTCTTCATTTCTTTTTAATCAATTAATTTTTAATATTTTCAACATTCCAATAATTTTTATAAAGATTATTAATCAATGTTGCTTTTATTAAAAATGTGAAATTAGTCAATTTATTTATAAAACTAATTTTTACAATATTAAAACAGTTTATTATTAAATAATTAATAATAAATAGATTTTTAGGAATTAAATTCTGAAATTTTCAGATTAATTATTTTAAGTGTTGATCTTTATAAAAATAATGATATTTTATATAATTTCGATATTTATATAAATAAATCAGTAATATTCAAGTTCAATAATTAAAAATGTTATTTTTAATTATTATGATATAAATTAATTATATCACTTGTACAATATTTTGCCAATAATCATTATATTTAATTATGATACTAGTTAAATATATTTGATTTATTATTACAAATGTTTATATTAAATCGATTGTACATTTTTTTGCAATTTAATTATTTATGAAAAATAAATATTTTTCATAAATAATTCCTCTATATCATGATCATTTTTCTGAGCCCTCTAAACATATAATTCACAAGATCCTTCTGTTAATCTAAACACTATCAAATACAATAAATACTCAACAAATCCCGTCAACACTATACGACCTCAATATTGATACATTATTCTTGTACGATTCATTAGGACAACTTGATACATTATTTTTTGGGTAACCCTTTACCCAAAAAAACTTGAGTTTCCTTATTATCAGACACCTTAATCTTGACTTGCGTATTCGGAATCGTCTGCAAAATAAAGTGAGTACATAGATCCCCTCTCTTTACTATTTTCGATTGTTTTGGGGTGATTCATATGTATCAAAACGATTTCGATATTCTAACAATGGTTTCAAAACGATTGAGATGGTTTATACTAAACTAATAACGATTTCGATAATGAGAACGAGCTTGTTGGCAGTAATTACATAACGAATGACATTCATTAATTTCGGCCAAACCGACCAGTATTAGGTTATGGTACCATAGGATCCGACAAATCCCGTTATCAACTAGACCCATGGTTATGTGTGGGTTAAGTGGGTAACGACTAAATCTGATGATTGTTAACTTACCCTTTGGAGGTTTGTTAATGCGAGAACGATTGGGAACGATGAACGAGTCACAAAGGTTTGAATGTTATTAGCAAGACGACCAAAAGTAGTTTTCACAATTATAACGAGAACGAGTTAAACAATATTACACAACGATGTTTACGAAACTATATAAACCATACGAGTTTTATTATAAGAACGATTTATGATTTGGTTTACATAAACAAATGTTTTGGGTTAAGATTCATGGCAAGGGTTATAAATTATGACCAATTTATTTTGACATGGTTATTCATTTACAATACAAACATTTTACAAAACAAGGTTTTCTAATATCAATGAACGAAGTTGTACAAGTTGTTTCAATATACAAACGAGCCATGAATCTGATACTCACACAAAAACTATGTACTCGCCAGCATTTCTTTGCTGACTTTGTTTTTACATATGTTTCAGGTGATGTTGCTTAATGTTGATTGCGAATAGGACGCATGCTCACTTAGGACCGGACGAGGCCTTAGTGATTTAATAACGATGATAAACTATGTTTGAATCGCTTGTTTAACTTTAAGACAATGTTTAATATTCAATAAAACGAAACTCTTGTATCCATGGTTTGAAACAATAATTCTGTTACAACACTCCCTGACGTTTCCGCCACGATTTGTTGTTTTACGTGGTCGGGGTGTGACAATACGTTGCTTTTCACACCGAGAATGAAACCTGAACTCATTTGCTAGCGCCACCCGATTCTGCAAAATCAAAGTGAGGACCTCCATGACCAAAGTAAACAAATAAGGAGACATCGGGTCTCCCTGACGCAAACAACGCTTACCTTTAAAGAACCCAAAAAGGTTACCATTGATCGCTAAAGAGAAAGATGTCGTTGTTACACAAGCCATGTTCCATTTTATCATCATCTGGTGGAACCCGAACCCCTTTAGCGTGTGCTCTAAGAATCGCCAATCAACCGTGTCATATGCCTTTTGGATGTCTATTTTAAAAGCACATCTTGGAGGCCCTTGATTACGGTGATACTTGTGCATGAGCTCCTGAGTTAACAGAATATTATCAGATATTCTCCTGCCTAGGACAAACGCCGATTGATTAATACTAACAACTGTAGCCAAGCCTTCTTTGATACGGTTGGTAATAATCTTGCTAATACACTTGTAAAGCGTATTACAACAAGATATAGGCCGATAATCCGTAATCAATGAGGGAGTACTCGTCTTAGGGATAAGCGAAATAATAGTATGGTTCAGCTGTGTAAGGAGCTTACCGTTCTCAAAAAAATCTAGCACCGTGTCACAAACATCCCTCCCCACAACATCCCACGCTTTTTTAAAGAAAACCGAGGTGTACCCGTCAGGGCCCGGAGCTTTATTACCCGCAATGGAAAACATCGCCAATTTAATCTCCTCACCTGTCTAACCATATTGTTGGCTATATCGGCTGGTAACATGTTTCGAAAGAGATCTGGAGTAGGAACCACACTACCAGCACCAGAGGAACCAAAAAACTTCGTATAATGATCCACTAAAACCTGCGAAACCAAATCACCTTCATGCAGCGTCCCACCAGCATCTCTAACCGAAAAAATCCAACTTCTATGGTTCTTGTCTTTGAGAACATTATGAAAAAACTTGGTATTGGAATCACCCAAGTCCAACCAGTCGACTTTAGATTTCTGTTTAAGAAACAACGCCTCATCCTTCACCGCCTCCTTATAGAGTTTGATTAAACTCCCATGCTGATCGATTAGTACATCATTCAAAGGATCTGCATCAATAGCCTTCTGGCACGTTTCCAGCTCCCTCCTATACTTCTTAACATTCTCATGCAGATTTCCTTGCTGAGAAAAAAGTTTTCGAAGCGGGTGTTTTAGGAGTTGAAGCTTCTTGACCACTTTATACATTCGAAAACCTGATTGATCACTACTCCACACTTGTTTCACCACGTCCATAAAACCCCTCTTATCAGCCAATAAATTAACGAATTTAAATGGCTTCGGTTTATCCCTAGACACGTTTGGCAGCTTTAAAATGCACGGTGTGTGATCGGAAATGCGATACGGATGGAAATAGGCAACCGCGGCCGGAAACCCATCGATGAGGTGTACATTCCCCAAAATTCTATCCAACTTTTTGAATATGGCGCGTTGGTGTTGTTGCTTATTGGACCAAGTATAATGTAACCCCGTACAGTTGACATCAAACACCTCAATATCATCAACACATTCTTTAAACTCCCTATTACCGATACTAATAGAAGAAGGGCCATTCAGAGTATCATCATGAAATAAATAAGCATTGAAGTCGCCCATGATTGCCCACGGCTTGTCACGAACAAACGAATGATGAACCCATAAATTTTGCAACAATACTATTCTATTTTTGTACATATTATCCGCTTAAACAAAAGAACAAAACAAATCTTTCCGGTCAACCTTATAAATGATATGTGTATGAACCACTTGGTCCGTTTGTGACAAGATCATAACATCAACCACACTAGCGTCCCATCCCACTATAATTCTCGTACCCTTTTCACAACAGTCCGCATTGGTAGACCGACTCCAAGACCGACACACTTTATTGCAAACATCATACACATTAGAAGAATCAACATGGGTTTCCATAATTGAACAAACTTGTAAGCGATTATCCATCATTACCTGACGAACCTCCTTCTGTTTGAGGGAGCGGTTCAACCCCCTTATATTCTAGGAAGCCAAACTACCCATTGGAACCCATTGAACCAGGTGTGCTTGCACCCTCAGCAATACCACTGTTTTTCTCAGCCATAAACTTAGGTATGTCAGCTAGCAAATTATCCACATCAACATCATCCGTAATAACTTCTTCCGTAACTTGCTTTTTATCTTTAAACTTCGGCGTTGTTTCCTTTCCACCTCTAGCACCTGAGTCATCATCCTGGTTCCCATCCGTATTGGTTAGCAAATCAAAAGAATTCATGACACGGACTTGAGGTTCCACATTCACCGATTTCTCCTTGGGTTTCACCACCGGGCGGTATACAAACTTAGGTTTCTGGTTCTTCATATGCAAACCCGGATTATTAGGTTTCTTAGTTTTCCCTCTTACTTCTTGGTAATCTTCATGTTGCTTGACAGGTTCATCATTCTTAGCTGGAGCCGGTCGCTTTGGACAAGAACTGTCATTATGCCCGAACACACAACACGCGGAACATCTCAATGGTTCCCAGTCATAATCAACCTTTATCTCAACCTTAGTATGACTATTCCCATCCAAAGACGGGATAGCAGCCGTAATACTTTTTTTTAACTCAACACCCGCATGGATTTCTACCAACGCCCTGGCAAAACTACTCCGACCCCACGATTCAGCACACATTGTAGCAGTATAAGAGTCTAACATCTTCGGCATGCCAACCTTAGATGCAAGCAAGCTCAACCCATCCTCTGTGAAAGCAGTCAACGAAACCTCATGCATTTTGATCCAAACCGGAACTGTTTTAATATCCTGTTTCTCTACCGCCACATTTGGAGACCATTCATTCAAAATAATCGGCACATTCCTAATCGTCCAAGGCCCATCTTCCAACAGTTGATCCAACCCCTCCTTCGTTTTAAATTTAAAGAAAAAGAAACCTTTGGCATTCATTATAAGCCTAAGAAGTCCATACTTCACCCAATTGTTTTTTCAAAGTAATCCACCACGGGAAACGCAAGACGTTTACCCAAGAAGTACCCATACAGGGTGTTAGCATACCTATCATTAACCTGCCTGACCGAAGACACATGAATCACTACATCAGCTCCTTCAACTTGTTCAGTAGACTCCATCGGTCTAAAATTAACTCTAACCGGCTCCTTTTTGGATTTTACCACATTAGCAAACGATAAAGGTTCCATTCCTATATTGGTAGCCGAGTTTGACTGATCAGATGAATCTCCCTCAGCAGTAAAAGGAGAATCCATCACCATATTCAGATCATGTATATGAGAAACATTACCTGAAGAACTACCATCCGGACCCTTATGACCAAACTTATTCAGATTGAGACTAGCAAATGTCATTGGCTTAACCGGTGGATCTCCAACTGGTTTGGAGATCTTTGACAAACCATCCAGAACCGAAGTACCCGATGTAGCATACAATCCCCTTCTCGGCATCATCGGATTTCCTTCAATATTCGTTACTCGTAAACCAATGCCACGTACAGGTGTTGTTCCAGGGGTTATATCCGAATCATCATTCATGTTGTCACCAGTATTAGTTAAAATCAGATATCCATCCGCATCAAACACATCAACTCTCTCACTCATCACGTAAATCAGACAACCATGCACCAGAAACTATGACAACCAGCCAGCAAACACGAAAAAAAAAGATAAAACCCTAATTTAGCATAAACCCTATCCCATGAATCAATTAAAATCAAATAGAGTTCTTGTTAAGTCTAGGTTTCTGCCTAACCAGAAGGACCGACAAAATAATAGATCTATCCCACCAAATCAACTGCACAGGTTCGGGCTGTGATTAAGAAAATGAAACAAAAAAACCCTAGATTCAACACAATCCCTTTGCTAACTAGTTTGAATTAGAAGTGTTGATGAATCAACACTCTAATGATCAGACTGTTATACAAAGATCAAGCAGAAAAATCAAAGGTTGCAAGGGGGGCCAAAATCGCCATGCTAGAGAGAGAAATTAGGGTTAATTGTTCTTTCATTCTTAATTTATTGATTAGGCAACATTATTAGACATGTTAAGGCATATAATACTTGTCATAGGACTAGTTAGGCGGTCCGAACGCGTTTTACGTGAGCGACGCGTTAAAGTGGCGTAAGCTACCTTAACGAGTCGTATTGGGTCGTAAGCACTTAGGTTAGGTTTCGTTTTAAGATGTAGGCTTTGTTAAACCATATTACATGAGTCCCTACACTCATTTGGTTTACGAAACCTCATTTTATCCAATCCTCCGATTTAGGTCCGGTTTATTAAAATAGTTACCTATATTAGGTGCCGTTTGATTTCCGTGATCCCTCTAGCTTGCTTGGTTGTTATTCAAGACTTCTAAGCATCCTCAAGTGAGTACATAGTCCCATCTTTTACCGTTTTAAAATGTTTTGGGGGTGATACACACGTGCCTACTTGTTACTTTCGTGCTTTTCATGTTTTTATATCATATGCTTGCTATGTTCATTAGTACGTATATAGTACATGATTTCATTTTGTTTTGCTATGTATGTTCACTTAGCATGCTAGGACATTGATTTTCATAATTACATTTTGTTGCATATGCTCATCCAGTATATGGACACATTGTTTTACATTTTGAACCGTTTGAAGCCGTTTGATTTATGTAAACCGTTTGAAGCTGTTTGATTTATGTGAACCTTTTGAAGCTGTTTGATTTATGTGAACCGTTTGTAACTGTTTGATTTATGTGAACCGTTTGTAACTGTTTGATTTATGTGAACCGTTTGAATCTGTTTGAACCGTTGGGTTAGGGAAATGATTAGTTAACGGGGCGGGTGTAATGTGTTAAAAGCATGGTGGATACGCCGCTGGTACTTCCTATATATAAGTGCTTTTAACACATTATATATCGTTGCGTTATCTAAGATCACTTGAGCAAGGTTATCAAAACAAAGTTATATTACAAGGTTTTTCTAATAATATAAACCATACGAGTTTTATTAACGAGTTTTTACGAGATGTTTTACAATTTGATTTAATAAAATAAATGTTTTGGGTTAAGAATCATGGCTATGAGATTTTATAAAGTATAACCAACTTGATTTGAGTTGGTTAAATATGTCGCAAGACTATACTTTTCAAAACCAAGTTTTTAATTAAGTATTGCAACATGTAAACTAGCCATGGATCTGACAGTCACATAAAACCTATGCACACGCCGGCATTTTTATGCTGACGTATTTTCACACGTGTTTCAGGTATCATAGTTGGTGATGTTTGATGATGATATTGATGCATACTCACATAGGAACGGATGAGGCCTTAGTGACTTAATAACAATGAAAGTCTATTTGTTCATGTTTTGTTTCTAATTTCAATGTAATGTAATACATTTAATTCAATAAAACAAAACCTCAATCCATGTGTTATGAAACAATGATTCTGTTACAACACTCCCCGACGTTTCCGCCACGATTTGTTGATTTTCGTGGTTGGGGTGTAACAGAAAAGTTGGTATCAGAGCTCATGGTTATAGGAAATTAGGTTATTAGTAATGCTTTGACCTACACTATAACCTTCCTAGGACCCTAACGCGAGTTTACTTGCGTTTAGTCATAAAACAATACCGTTGCCTATCTTTAGGCAACAACCACAATGAGAACATAAATTTCGAATCCGCATTGAAAACTAGTCATCTGTTCTAGGATGATTTATTATAAGGTTTTGAACCTTCAAAGTTTTCAAAATCTCATCAAAGTTTGGGTCTAAATAATGTGAACACGTGCAAACTGGAAGGGTGGGTGCCTGTACCCTGAGTCTTCTGTCTAAGGCCAGAGTGTTCGTACAAATCCGCAGTATCGGACCAGTCACTCTTACCTGGGAACCCTTGGGGTGAGTGTCCACTTATAGGAGAGCATGTCTTCGCGATACATTATGAGGACCTATTTACTTTGATTCAGCTTTTTTGTGTCGTTTGTTTGCTTCGTGGTTCGAACAAATGATCATCACCCATGCCTTTTGGTCGGTAATTGTAACATCTTTACCCAATGCCATTTCATTTGTTTTCTCTCTTGTTTCACCTTTTAGAATGCCTCCCCGACACGACAATCATGTACCTAATGAAGAGCTGGCAGCTATCATTGCGCAGCAAATGTCTGCTGCAATCCCAAACATCATTGCTCAATGTAACCTAGCCCTCAACAACAATAATGCTCCATGCAACTTTAAGACATTCAACTCTGCCCAGCCATCAAAATTTTATGGGTCTCAAGGAGCGAATGCACTTCTGCAATGGTTCGAGAGTCTAGAGAGCACCTTTAGACATGTTTAATGTCCAAACGAACGAAAGGTAGAGTTCGCATCTAGTGTTTTTTGAGAAACGAGCCTTAACATGGTAGAATGGTGTGATGAGGGACAGGGGTGCCGACGTGGCACTGGCTCAAACATGGGAAGAGCTTCGAGCTCTAATGATGAGGGAATGCTCTCCTCGTCATGAGATTAGAGCATTGGAAAGGGAATTCGAAAATCTTAAGCAAGATAGCGGTGAGCATCGAGCCTACATGGATCGTTATGAAGAGTTAAGTCTGTTATGCCCGAACATGGTCACGCCTTTGGATAAGGCAATCGAAAAATACATTGATGGCCTCCCTGACTCAGTACAGGACATTGTGACTGGTAGCAACCCCACTAGAGTTAGACAGGGCATTGAGCTATCCGCTACCTTGACTGAATCTCAGATCAGGAAAGGTAAACTTTTTCGATAAGGTGACACGAAACCGATCGAGGAATCGAAACCGAAGGACGAACAGACTGGATCCCCCCAGAAGTCAAAGAAGCGAAAGGCTTCTCAGAACTTCGCCGTGGTTGCTCACAATGATCAAGCCATCCCCAACCAACCAGCACAACCCCCTGCTAGGAAGCCATACAACGGAACTGCACCCTTGTGCAACCAATGTAGCCTTCACCATCATGCAAATGTAAAGTGCCGCAAATGTCAAACTTTTGGACTTATAGGCCATACAGCAAGAGTTTGCCCAGCTGCAGCTGCACCAAATCAAGCTTGCAACAATCCTACTCAAGCTCATTTTCTACCAGGTTCTTGCTTCAACCGTGGCGAGATGGGCCATTTTCGAAGGAATTGCCCAAAGCTTGCTAATGCAAATCCAGCGCAGGGATGAGCATCTGACCGATTGGAAGACAACGCTATTTAGAAATAATCAAGCTTTATGTATTATTTTCTTTTGTTGTCAAGGTCTATGAAACAGTTGTTGATGTTGTTTATAAATAAATCTTTGATTTACATTGCAATGTATTCATGTGGTTGCATGTATAAACAACATATCCCCTACAATACCGACAATCAAGGAATCGTATTCCTTGAAGAACAGACTACTCCCAAAACTCTTCCATTTTATGATCTCTTGCGTTTCCATGAAAATTCTAAGTACCCATTTCTTCCAAGGAAAACGAAGTACAAGGCGCAAGTTACAACTCTGGACGTATACCCAAAATACCACTATAAATCCTTAATAGGGTACCTAAGGGTATTTCCGTAAGTCCTTAATTGTTGTGTACATTAATTCGAATGTTATGATTCCTTGTAATCCAAAAATCAAATTTTTGGAAGATCATCCTATCTTTTCAGATAGATTCTTGAGGATGTTGAAGTCCATCGACTGGGTTCCTGGCATACCTTGAATACCCATGTTCAAATCAGCGTCAAGTTAACAAATTAATTATGTGCTTTTGTGTTTATGTGATGACCTAATCAAAGTTGTCTCAAGCTTGTTCAAATTCTATCCCTTTCACATTATGAAATACACACTATGCGGACTGTGCAAGGAATTACGTAATTATGGATGCATACATAATTATGGAATTTAGTGCACAGAAACCACAGCAAGTTTTGTCATGTGTCTCTCTCCTTCCAAACCCTGATGCTCTCTCTCCTTAGGCGATTTTTCCTGTTTCTTGTTGTCGTTTAAGGTTGCATGTTTCTGCGTTTGGTTGAAGTTTGGATTTGAGTACGTGTATGCATGGAGAGAAATAGAGATCGGGGATTGGAGGACTTAGGGTTTCAATCATTTTCTGAAAAGTTGCATGGTGATATTTTCATTACTTCTAAGGGGTCTAAGCCGCTGAGTGATCAGGAGATTCGTGATAAACCCTCGTTGTTTAGTAAGCCTCTAAACATTGATGGTAATCCGGTGTTGCCTAGGTGTGGAATTCTTCAGAAAGATCAGAAGGTTATAAACATTATCGATGAATTGGAAAAAGTGACTATTCCAGTTCATTCGACGAGCTCTACTACTGATGGTAATGCAAATCATAACGACGAGAGATCTGCTCTGATCTCTTATGCTGAAAATCTTCAGTCGTCCAATCTGAATAAGAAGAAAAAGGAGGTTAACTTCAGGCACTTGGAGGCTCAAGATATTCTGGAAGATGCTGATGTTGTAATCCCAAAGGAGGCGGTACGTAAGGTTAAAGATCGTTTCACCAATGTTTTATATGGTTACTTCTTGGGTAGTAGGCTGCCGTTTCCGGTAGTAGAGTATTATGCAAAAAATGTTTGGAATAAGTTTGGATTCTCACGGGTCATGATGAACTCTAATGGATTTTTCTTCTTCAAGTTCGACTCGGCTGAGGGTATGTCTAAAGTGCTTGAGGGCGGTCCTTGGTTAATTAGGAAGAATCCATTGTTCCTTAATGTTTGGTCCCCGTCGGTAATTCTTAGGAAGGAGGGGATTAAAACTGTTCCTGTTTGGGTAAAATTTCATAATGTGCCTATTGCTGTTTATACAGATGATGGGTTAAGTCTGTTGGCATCCAAGGTTGGGCTTCCCAAACGTTTGGATAGTTATACTGCTGATATGTGTTTAGATAATTGGGGTAGAACTAGTTTTGCTCGTGCTATGATAGAGGTATCGGCTGAAAAAGACCTAAAGGAGCATATTATTGTAGCTATTCCCAAGTTGGATGAGGAGAGTTATGTTACGGAAAAAGTTAAGGTTGAATATGAATGGAAGCCCCAAAGGTGTGCAGAGTGTTGTTTGTTTGGTCATACTAATGCTTCATGTCCTAAGGCCCCTACTGTTAAACCTAAGCAGGTGACCACGGATGATGAGGGCTTTGTGACGGATACAAGGAAAACAGCCAGGCATGTGTTCCCTCAAAAGAAGCAGAAGGCAAAATTCATTTATAGACAAAAGACTAACCAATCTAAACCTAGTTCTTCTGGTTCGAAGCAGGATGATGGTGAAGTTAAAAAGGATCAGGGTAGTAATCAAGTTTCTACGAGTAATTTGAATCTTAGGAATTCCTTTTCAGCTCTTTTGAACGATCAAGTGATGGATGCTGATAATGTAATGAAGACGAAACCTAATATCAATTTGGATAGATCTAGTCAAAATGATGATGGGGTCATGGAGCAGCTCCAAACTGAAATTTCTGATTTTATGAGTGTTGATACGAATGGGAAAACTTCTGAGGGGGCAAGCACTCCCGGTCAAGTAGGTGTTAATGGATAGTTTAGCGGTTTGGAACATAAGGGGATTGAACCTTCCCCTGAAACAAAAAGAGGTTCGGATGCTTATTTCTGAGGAGCGGCTTCAGGTTTGTGCTATTTTGGAATCACATGTTTCTGTTTCTAATCTTGGTAGAGTTTGTAAGAATGTCTTTCGTACGTGGGATTGGACATCTAATGGTTCTTGTTGTCCTAGAGGTACTAGAATTATTGTCGGCTGGAACAATAATATGGTGGACCTCATGGTGATCTCTCAAACGGATCAAGTTATGCACGTCCAGTTTCGATCTAAGTCTGATGCTAAAATTATTTTTTGCTCTTTTATCTATGCCGAGAATAAGTATCAAGATAGAAGGATCCTTTGGGAAAATTTAAATAGACATAAGTTATTTGTGTCTGATAAGCCTTGGGTGGTGTTAGGGGATTTCAACTCTGCTTTATCGCTGGACGACTGCTTGGTTGGGTCGTCTACTATCTCTGTTGGCATGAGAGAATTCTATCAGTGTGTTCAGTATAACGAGTGGTCGGATATCAAAAGTCATGGTATGCAGTTTACTTGGAATCAAAAGCCGAAACAAGGTGTGGGTATTCTAAAAAAGATTGATAGAGTCATGGGCAACATCCATTTTATAGATGCTTTTCCGGATGCTTTTGCTTTATATCACCCTTTCCGGGTCTCTGATCACACTCCATGCATTCTTAATCTTCATACTCTTAAGCATAATCGGCCCAAACCCTTTAAATTTGCTAATTTCTTGGTGAATAAAGAGGGCTTCATGGATTGTGAGTCTAATGTTTGGTCTAAGACGGTGCAAGGTGTCACTATGTTCTCGGTTGTAAGGAAGCTTACTTTCTTAAAGCCTCCGTTGCAACGGCTTCTCTTCATGCAAGGTAACCTTCATGATCGTGTCAATTAGTTGAGATCTAAGCTGGATGAGATTCATAAGGCTATTGATGCTAACCCTTTGGATACTGCTCTTAGAGAAACTGAATCCAAGTGTCTTCAAGAGTTTCAATCTGTATCGTACGATGAAGAATGTTTTTTAAAACAGAAGTCTAAAGCGGATTGGTTGGCAGCTGGTGACTCGAATACGAAATACTTCCATAATTACGTCAAAATGAGAAATGCTTGCTCAAAGATTCATAGTATACAAGATGTTAACGGTACTCAATTTAATGATGAGGATGTGTATGGGGTTCTGGTCTCTCACTACTCAGCGTTCTTGGGTATGCAGGATCAGGTGGATTCTTTGCCAAGTGACGTTATTTTTCCTAATGTTCTGGATCCGATTGCTGCTAGTAATATGGTGCGTCAAGTGACTCGTGAGGAGGTTAAAGAAGCTATGTTTTCTATAGGAGAAAATAAGGCTCCGGGGCCGGATGGGTATACTTCGGCGTTTTTTAAAAATTCTTGGGAGATTGTGGGGGATGAGGTTACAAAAGCTATCCGGGATTTCTTTGAAAATGGTAAGCTATTGCAACAAATTAACCATACAATCATAGCGTTAGTCCCGAAAGTTCCTACTCCTAATTCAGTGGTTGACTATCGTCCGATTTCGTGTTGCAATGTGATCTATAAATGCATCAGCAAAATCTTAACGAATAGAATTAAAGGAAGCTTGGATGTTCTAATTGATATCAATCAGTCGGCGTTTGTTCCGGGTAGAAAGATTTCTGATAACATGTTACTTACTCAGGAATTAATGCACAATTATCATCTGAGGATTGCCCCCCCGAGGTGCGCGTTCAAAATTGACATTCAAAAGGCCTATGACACGGTAAGCTGGTCTTTTCTTGAAAGCATTCTTCGTGCATTCGGCTTCCACCTGAAGATGGTGGGTTGGATCATGGCTTGTGTTACCACTGTGTCTTATTCATTGAGCATCAATGGTAACCTATACGGGTTTTTCAAAGGTAAAAGAGGGTTGCGGCAGGGTGATCCAATATCTCCCTATTTATTTACATTGGTGACGGAGGTCTTATCTTTATTACTCAAAGATGCAGCCAGTAATAGTAACGCATTCAGATACCATCTCCATTGTAAAAAACTAAAGATTATTAACGTCTCATTTGCGGATGATCTGCTTATGTTCGCTAATGGTGATGTTGCTTCGGTTAAAGTGTTAAGAGATACACTTCAGTGTTTTATGAAGATCTCGGGTCTAGTCCCTAGTATGCCGAAGTGCACGGTTTTTTTTGGTAACGTTCCTCAGCCAATCAAGCAGGATATTCTTCACATTATGTCGTTCAAAGAGGGTTCGCTTCCTGTTCGTTACCTGGGAGTTCCTTTAATATCTTCTAAACTCTCTTATAAGGATTGCAAAATTCTAGTTGATAGAATGGATTAGAAGATTGATAACTGGATGACTAAATCGTTATCCTTTGCTGGTAGACTGCAACTGGTTAACTCGGTTCTTTCTGCTATGCACATTTATTGGGCTACAGTTTTCCTCTTACCGACTAAAATTGTGAGTGATCTTGAACGACGTATGCGGGCTTTTTTATGGACTGGTAAGTACCAGCAGAATGTCAAACCAAAGGTTGCTTGGAAGGTGGTTTGTCTTCCTAAGAATGAAGGTGGATTGGGAGTTCGCTGCATTGCTGATGTCAATAAAGCTCTTATTTCGACTCATATTTGGAGTATGTTGACCAACAGAAAGTCGCTATGGGTTCAATGGGTGCATATCTATAAGCTCAAAGGTAGAAGCTTTTGGGAGATCCCTTGTCGTGGTCGTATGACATGGGGTTGGAGGAAAATTCTTGCTTTGCGAGACTTAATCCGTCCTTATTTGTGGAGTGATACTTGGTGTAGTGCGTGTCCTATCCGTGCTTATGTTAGTCCGAGAACCATTGCCAATGCGGGTTTCAATTTACAATCGTCTGTTGCTGATCTGGTAGATTCTAGTGGCCATTGGAGGTGGCCGGTTGCTTGGTATGACTTATTTCCAGTTTTAATCAACGTTCAGGTCCCGGCTCTTCATGATATGTAGGATCGGCTAATGTGGGTAAATTATGAAGGTAAAGCTTGTCATTTTTCTTCGTGGGAGGTCTGGAACAATATTCCTCATCGTGAGAATGTTGTTTCTTGGATTAATATGGTATGGTTTAAACAGTGCATCCCAAGACACTCGTTCCATTTGTGGTTGGTTATTAGAAATAAATTAAAAACTCAAGACAGATTGTCCATCTGGGAGGCGGGTAGTGCCACAAACCTAAATCTCATGTGTTGCCCATTGTGTAACCATGGTAGGGACTCGCGGGACCATCTTTTCTTTGAATGCTCCTATTCTCTGGAGGTTTGGAATAGCATCAAGGATATGGCTAATATGGTTGATGTTAATGGCCGATGGATTGACATAATGGACTGGATGAACCAAAACTCTAATGTTCAGCAACCGGCTAATGTTACGAGCAGATTGGTAGTCTCAGCAGCATCTTATTTTGTATGGCAAGAAAGAAACTCTAGGCTCTTCACTCGGAATCAACGTACGGCGATGATTTTGGCTCAGGGGATCATTAATATTGTCCATATGCGTCTTATGACTATAAAATTCAAGCGGGGAGCAGTGAATAGAAGTTTTCTTGAGAAGTGGAAGATTCCGAGCAGTAATTTGGTGATCGATCCTGGCTAGATAGTTTGTTTTTGTTTTTGTATAGGTCGTATTGGCTGGGTTGGGTTGTGTCCGTTTGGTTTAGTAGTTGGAAGTTGTTTTTTTTGGTTTGGTTGTTTTTATTTGTCTAGTCTTGGTATGCCAAGTCTAGCGGATGTGTAACATTGCAGTTGCACCTTTGTGCTTATTGTGTTTAATAAAATTCACCGGGGTAACCCTCTACCCAAAAAAAAAAAAAAGTTTTGTCATGTGTGTAGAGTTAATTCTATTCATTCCCATTTCTGATGAAGCACCTGTTGAAAATGACTCCGTCCGTTCATTTTTGTTTCTGAAGAATGCCCGTTGAGGGAAATGAATATCCTTTTGAGTTAACTCTATTCATTTCCATTTCTGATGAAGCACCCGTCGAAAATGACTCCGTCCGTTCATTTTCGTTTCTGAAGAATGTCCGTTGAGGAAATGCATATCCTTTTGTTATTCTATTCATTTCCATTTCTGAAGAATACCCGTTGAAAATGACTTCGTCCGTTCATTTTCATTTCTGAAGAATGTCCGTTGAGGAAATGAATATCCTTTTTTATTATTCCTTCATTTCCATTTCTGAAGAATACCTGTTGAAAATAACTCCGCCCGTTCATTTTCATTTCTGAAGAATGTCAGTTGAGGAAAATGAATATCCTTTTGTTTATTCCATCATTTCCATTCCTAAGGAAGCACCCGTTTAAAATGACCCCGTCCGTTCATTTTCGTTTCTGAAGAATGTCCGTTGAGGAAATGACAGGATTATGCCTTGTATATCTTTGATGGTTATTTAACACAAAGTCACAGACAGACTCCTACGAATAAATTTCAGGACGAAATTTCCTAAAGTAGGGGAGACTGTGACACCTGTGCCTCTGCGACCATCAAACAAATACCAAATCAATGAAATATTGTGTTTCATGCTTGGGATTTGTATAAATATGTGTATCATGTGTACATATCAATTCATGTTCGATTTCAAGCTTTAAATCGCTTTCTGGAAGGTTATAAGCGAATTGATACGTAAATATAACCAGTTTAATGCAACAAACACTCTGGAACAGTTCCATAGGCTTAACATACCTTAAAAAAACTTTACATAACTTAGAAATAAGTTTTGGAGGGTTTGGTATGCCGAAATCAAGTTTATTCGCTTACAGGGACTAATTTCGACAAACTGTGAAAGTAAGCCGATTCGTACTGTAACGAACATTCGGAACTTGATCATAAGTTAAATATGCCCTAAATATCCTTTACATAGCTTAGAAATAGGCTTTGAAGGGTTCAGTATGCTAAAAATAAACTTTATTGATCAATAGGGACTAAAAGCGTCAAAAAGTGCATAAGTTTGCATTTTCGCGCATATCTTACGTTCTGAATATATTCGGACATCCAAAAATTTATGTAATCATTAAAATATTTTATTTTAGTGATTGGCATGATAAAATTCCATTCGTCGCGTAATTTGGATCGTTTTTGCGTTCGTTACGATTTCCGTCGTAATTAACCGAACAACGCAACCGTACGACCAAACGAACCGACATCCGAGATATTTTTGAGCACATTTCAAGTTCCCTATACTTTAACTTTATTTTAGAGCCTTGAAATGGGGTTAAAAGGGCTTAAAAGTGCCAAATATCAAGTTTTACAAGTGTAGGGACCATTTTTGAAATTTCTGGCAGATACATTGAACTTGGTCCATTTTTGAGGTTTTGATGGTTTTAACCCAAGGTTTTGCACTCTATGGGCTGCAATTTGATGGTTTTAAGTATTCCCATGGTTTTCAAAACCATGTGTCCACTTGTAAGGTCAAGATCAAAGCACGATTTGCGAGAAACGATCCTAACGGTTCTCCGAAATCTATAAATACCCAAGCTCTCATTCCATTTTCCTCACACCTTGATCTAATTTTATGCTCTAAGTTGAAGATTTATGCTTCATACCTGAGTATTTAGATCAAGTTCTTCTAGCTTTGACCCTTTGTAAGTAGTCTTTCGTGTTTTTATGCGTTTTAAGCGTAAAAGTCAAATAGTGTTAACTTTCTGCTTTGACCAGTCTATGGTCAACACGAAGTTCGTTTGAACTTCGTAACGTGAGCATAATCACAATGGTTATATTCTCTTAGGACTATACCTACTGATTACCACGTTGATTAGGTGTAGTGATGAGTCATAGTTTCGGTCAAAATGCGTATTCTTGCGTATTTTGCAACCAAACTATTCTTGGGTATCAAGACCCTTTGTCTTGATATCAAACTTGTTTTCTAACTTCGTTAAACATGTTTTAACATGTTTAGCTCATCACTTTAGGTTTAGTGCTTATATAGGGTCGTAAGATAAGCGGTCTAAACAACCGCTTAGACTTTCGAACCCGACCCGTTTGGTCGATCATTAGGATTCGACCAAGCATTTATTGTGACCATAGTTGTATAGGGAATAACCTTCCGAGGTTATACCTTATGGTCACTTCGTTTAGTTAGTTGTATGATAGGTAATTTATATGCCTTAGGAAAATGACCAAAATGCCCTTTTTACGCATAAATTCATTTTAAGCATATGAAACATAAATTTTGGCATTTAAACTGATTACGTAACATTATTTTTTTTGGGTAAAGGGTTACCCCGGTAAATTTTATAAATCAAACCAATAAAACAACCAAGTGAGGAAGAAAATCAATCCTCAGTTCTCTAGCATGACACATTGTTTTACATTTTGAACCGTTTGAAGCCGTTTGATTTATGTGAACCGTTTGAAGCTGTTTGATTTATGTGAACCGTTTGAAGCTGTTTGATTTATGTGAACCGTTTGTAACTGTTTGATTTATGTGAACCGTTTGTAACTGTTTGATTTGTGTGAACCGTTTGAATCTGTTTGAACCGTTGGGTTAGGGAAATGATTAGTTAACGGGGCGGGTGTAATGTGTTAAAAGCATGGTGGATACACCGCTGGTACTTCCTATATATAAGTGCTTTTAACACATTATATATCGTTGCGTTATCTAAGATCACTTGAGCAAGGTTATCAAAACAAAGTTATATTACAATTATTATGTTGGCACGTTAATATATATATATATATATATATATATATATTTTATGATTTTGCAACTTGAACGATTTTATTGGTGACCATTACTGTGTAAATCCGTTAACTCTCCGATTTGTTTATATGCAATATATCTACGATTTGTTCGTCGTAATATATATACATAAACGTTCACATAATTTATCACCGAAACACACGAAATCTTGTTAACTTATCTATTTTTTCATTTATATAGCAAATATACATAAAATATCTCATTTGTATCAAATTTCATGCTCGACAAACAAGTTACACACTTAACACGATTTTTACCATTTCTACCGCACAAAACGCACAAATATACATGCATAATCCAAATCTTTAAAATCCTGTTAAAACTTAACATATTTTCACATTCTCATATTTAAATCACATAACACATTTCAACACATAAAGTTTACCCAAAATTTTACCCATACTAGTGTACTTAGAAAAATGCGTATTTTATCGATTCGGTAACGTTTTCGGGCGTCGGAAGTCACGTATGACCAACCAAACACCAAGTAAACTTAAAATTAGTTAAAATACTTATTTTTAAACTAAAAATATCAGTTTACTTACTGATCTAAATCACTTTTATAAAAATCACTGGAAAAGCCGATATTTGACCGTTTTAACGCATAGTTTTGCGTTAAACGTTACTATAATCATCCCAACTCGAAACGACTTGATATTTTAACACAATACATGTTATTTACTGATTAAAATAGTGGTTATAATCAGATTAGTGCAGTTTTTGTTTAAGTCACATAAATCATGCGATTTCACGTATTTTACAACTTTTAATGCACCAAGTACAACATGCAAAGCTAGCAAACATTATGACAATGTTATATGTCACTAAACACTTTACAATAACTTTATTTTAGTGTTTATAATCTGCTCAAAACTGATTTTTACTAAATCATACACGAAACACATTATTTCACCTATTTTACAAGATTCTAAGCCTCATGTATAACATGCAAAGCTAGTAAACCTTATGACAAAGTTTTATACCATTTTAACACTTCAAATAATTATATTTTTAGTGTTTAGAACCTGAATAAATATTATCTTCATCATACCATACATAAATCATCATTTCATGAACATTCATCCACATGCATGCTTAAGTACAACCCTTTTTCTCTCCTTCCTTTGGCGATTCTGGTTCCTCATGAAACCCTTGCTTCTTCTTTGTGATCTTTTGTATAACAGTCTGTGATTAGAACTTTGATCTTTCAAAATTCTATAACGAACTTGTTAGCAATTGTGACCGTTTTTGAATCTAGGGTTTTTCTTCTTGTGCTTTTCTTATTCGCCGCTCTAGTGTTTCAGTTAGAAATTCTGACTTATTAATTCGGTTGTTATTGATTGCGGTTAACTGAGATTAATTTAGCTAGATTGATACCCTGTTTTAATCGGTTAAGAATTGAAATCTGTCGCTAGGGTTTTAAAGGATTAGGGTTTACATTCTTGTTTTGGCTGCATGTGTTCGGATTCGTTTGGTTAAAGCTGGTTGTCGTCGTCTGTCTTTTGCATGGAGAGAAATCGGGATCGGGGATTAGAAGGTTTCAATCTTTCACGGAAAAATTTCATGGGGATATTTTCATTAGTGCTAATGATCCGAAGCTGGTGAGTAATCAGGAGTCACTAGGGAAGCCGTCATTGATTGGTAAGCCTCTCAATATTGATGGTAATCCCTTGTTGCCTCGACGTGGTAATTCCAGGGTGATCAATGTGATAGATGAGTTAGAAAAGGTTACTGTCCCGGTTCAGTTTGAGAGTGTTAACATGGATTGTAGGGACGACTCGAATGAAAAAAGGCCGACACCTATCTCGTATGCGGACAGGGTAAAAAATGGTGTTCGTCCGAAAAGGGAAGTGAACTTCAGGAGGATGGATCCGATTGAAACTTTTCAAGATGCTAACGTTGTCATTCCACGCGAAGTAATCCGTAAAGTTCAGGAGAAGTTTGAAAATGTTTTGTATGGTTATTTTTTGGGTAATCGTCTACCCTTTCCGGTGGTGGAATACTATGCTAAAAATGTTTGGTCTTGTTATGGCTTTGCTAAACTTATGATGAACTCAGATGGATTTTTCTTCTTTAAGTTTGATACTAAGGAGGATATGACTAAAGTTTTAGAAGGGGGGCCTTGGTTGATTAGAAAAGTGCCTTTGTTCTTGAATAAATGGTCTCCATCGGTCAGTCTTAGCAAAGAGGGTATCAAGACGGTGCCGGTTTGGGTTAATTGCATAATGTCCCTCTAGCAGTGTATACGGATGATGGGTTGAGCCTCTTAGCGTCGAAACTAGGGACTCCTAAAAGATTAGATGGCTATACTGCTGACATGTGTACGGATCATTGGGGTCATAGTAGTTTTGCCCAGGCTCTAATTGAGATTAATGCGGATACTAATATTAAAGACCATATTACTGTTGCTATTCCCAAGCTTGATGAGGATGGTTATGTCACTGAAATAATTAAAGTTGAATACGAGTGGAAGCCTCAACGTTGCTCGGAGTGTTGTGTTTTTGGTCACAATGATCAGACATGTGCTAAAAATGTTAACAACAACAAAGCTAAGCAAGTTATAGTTGACGAAGAAGGGTTTATTACTGATAAAAAGAAAACGGCTAGATTGGGAGTCATGCAAAAGAAACAGAAACCAAAATTCATCTACAAACCTAAGGTTGCTAATGTTGGAGCGAGTTCGTCGGGCACAAAGATTGACAAAGTGTAGTATGATAAGCGTAGTAATATCGTTACAAAAAACTCTTTTGAAGCTTTAAAGAAAATGGATGGGGATACTAACTCGGCTGATCTAGAGTATGATATTGATCTGGGATCACGTGATAATGTTGATAATCAGATTCATTCTCAGTCTGAAGAGGAAGTTGTCGAAGTTGTTCAAACGGAAATGTCTAACTTCATGACTAGCAATCTGAATGGGAAAAATGCTGAGGGGGCAAGCACTCCTAGTTTCAAGGGTTTAGATGGGTAGTATTGCTTCATGGAACATTAGGGGTTTGAACTGGCCCCTGAAACAATCTGAGGTTCGGGTATTAATTGCAGAAAATCAGCTTAGTGTTTGTGCGGTGTTGGAATCTCATGTCCATGTGAACAATTTAGACAGAATTTGTAACAAGGTTTTTCGTAGTTGGAGCTGGACGACTAATGGGGGTTTATGTACTAGAGGTACTCGTATTATTCTAGGATGGAATGCAGATGTTGTGGATCTCATGGTCCTATCCCAATCGGACCAAGTTATTCACACCCAAATCTGTTTTAAAGCCAATAGAAAAGTGTTTCTTTGTTCGTTTGTTTATGCGGAAAATAACTACCAAGCTCGACGTGTCCTTTGGGATAATCTATGCAGGCATAATAGTTTGGCTTGTGACAAGTCGTGGGTGATCCTTGGAGACTTTAACGTTGCTCTTGATATGGATGACTGCTCAATTGGTCCGTCAAACTTTTCTATAGGCATGAGGGAGTTCTATGAGTGTGTCAAGTTCTTGGAGCTCCTCGACAGCCCTAGTCATGGTATGCACTTCACCTGGAACCAGAAGCCGAGAGAAGGTATCGGTGTTTTAAAGAAGCTTGATCAGGTTATGGGTAATGTCCACCTTCTTACCTTGTTTCTGGATGGTTTTGTGTTGTTTCATCCTCCTCGTGTTTCGGACCATACGCCTTGTGTCTTTAGAACGTCGTCGGTTAACCGTTCAAAGCCGAGACCGTTTAAGTTCCCTAACTTCATTACGTCTAAGCCTGAGTTTAAACAAGCTATTGTTACAGAATGGGCAAAAGATATTCAGGGACATGCTATGTATTCGGTTGTGAAGAAAATGAAAAATCTTAAGCCTTTGTTTCGTAAGATCCTTTTTAAGCAGGGTAATCTTCATGAAAGAGTGTCTTCTTTAAGGAAGCAGCTAGATCAGATCCAGCAACAAGTGGATGCTAATCCTCTGAACACCAGTCTTCGTGATCAGCAATCTTTGTGTCTAAAAGATTTTCAAGTTGCGGCCTATGATGAGGAATGTTTTCTTAAGCAGAAAGCTAAGGTGGATTGGCTAAGTGCGGGGGATGCGAATACTTCTTATTTTCACAAGTGTGTGAAAAGCATAAATGCCAGAAGTAAGATCTCGTGTATTAAAGATACCCAAGGGACACTTGCTAACAAGTTCGAATTAGAAGCAACTATTGTTTGAAACAGGGTGTGGGCACAACTGAATTGGGGCGCTCTGGGCGATTTTGGCAACTTGGGCATCTTCGTGTAACCTTAGCAGATTCGTGCTTCTCCTAATCTTGATTGATATTAGCTCATTATGCTGATTTTTTGGGTACGGAGACTCAGGTTAACAGACTCGATATTGATGATTTGTTTATTAATACTTTGTCTAGTGCTTCTGCTAATCATATGGTTCGCGCCATGTGACTAGAGAGGAGGTAAAAAAAGCTATGTTTAGCATTGGAGAGAACAAGGCTCCTGGTCCGGATGGTTACACTTCAGCTTTCTTTAAACAGGCTTGGGATATCATAGGTGATGAAGTTACAGATGCCGTGCTTGGTTTTTTTTGAGAATGGCCAATTGCTAAAGCAAATTAATCATACTATCATAGCTTTGGTGCCTAAAAAGGAGTCTCCTAATACGGTGCTAGACTATAGACCGATCTCTTGCTGTAATGTTTTATTCAAATGCATAAGCAAAATCATTACAGATAGAATTAAAGGGAGTTTGGATGGCTTGGTCAGCATAAACCAATCGGCTTTCATTCCTGGACGTAAGATATCTGATAATATTCTTCTCACGCGAGAGATTATGCATAACTATCACATTAATAGAGGGCCTCCTAGATATGCTTTGAAAATTGACATTCAGAAGGCTTATGATACGGTTAACTGGTCATTCCTTGAAGTTGTTTTATTGTGCTTTGGGTTTCATCGGAAAATGGTTAAGTGGATAATGACATGCGTCTCCACGGTGTCGTATTCCATTTGCATTAATGGTGATATCCATGGGTTCTTTTATGGGAAGCGGGGTCTTAGACAGGGGGATCCTATGTCCCCGTACTTATTTACTCTAGTCATGGAAGTATTATCCCTTCTCCTTTAACAAGCAGCGAGGATCAGTACGTCTTTTAAATTTCATGCTCAATGTGCCAAACAAAAGATTATTAATGTATCCTTTGCAGACGATCTCTTCATTTTTGCTCATGGAGATAGTGTTTCGGTCAAAGTTTTAAGAGATGCTTTAGAAAGGTTTACGAGGATCTCGGGTTTGGTTCCTAGTGCCTCCAAAAGCACGATTTTCTTTTGCAATGTTCCTAATCCTACGAAGACCCAGATCTTAGGGTTAATGCCTTTTCAGGAGGGTGCCTTGCCGGTTCGTTACTTGGGTGTTCCTTTGATTTCTACCCGCCTGGCTTATAGAGATTGTAAAGTCCTTGTGGAGCGAGTTCATCATCGTATTGATAACTGGATGTCTAGATCCTTGTCATTTGCAGGCAGACTCCAACTGATTAATTCGGTTCTGGCGTCCATGTACACATATTGGGCGTCTGTTTTCATGCTTCCGGTCCGTATTGTGAAAGAGCTTGAAAAGAGTATGCTTCGTTTTCTATGGAATGGTGGGGCTCAAGGGACCGTTCGTTCGAAGGTTGCTTGGTCTAGTGTTTGCTTGCCGAAAGATGAAGGTGGTTTGGGTATCCGTAGCATTAAGGATGTCAACATTGCGCTGATTTCAGCTCATGTTTGGAGTATTATTACTAATCGGCATTCTCTATGGGTCCAATGGATCATTCCTATAAATTAAAAGGCACTAGTTTTTGGGAGGTGAAAAACCGTGGTAGTGCAAGCTGGGCATGGAGGAAAATTCTTGCTATTCGTGATCAGATTCGGCCTTATGTTTGGACATCTATTCAGAGCGGCTGTCAAACGAATGCTTGGAGTGATAACCGGTGTGCTTGTAGTCCTCTTCGTCGCTTTATTACTCCTCGTGCTATAGCTAATCCAGGATTTAATCTTAGTACCACTATTGCGGAGCTTATAAATGAAAACGACCAATGGAAGTGGCCTCAAGCTTGGTTCGATCTATTTCCGGTTCTTATAAACATTGCTCCTCCTCAGCTTTTAGTTGACATGGCTGATCGGCGCCGCTGGAAAGATCTTGATGGTAATCTTCATCACTTTCGGTCTTGGGAAGCTTGGAATACCATTCGTAGCAGGGATGACAGGATTGCTTGGGCTGATGCGGTTTGGTTCAGTCAATGCATTCCTCGACACTCTTTCCATCTTTGGTTAGTTATTACCAACAAGCTAAAGACGCAAGATAGGATGGCTATATGGGAAGTGGGTAGTGCTACTAATCTTATCCTTATGTGTTGTCCTCTTTGTAATTATGATAGAGATTCCAGAGACCATCTTTTCTTTCAATGCCCCTTCGCTTCTAAAGTTTGGGAATCGGTAAGGAAAATGGTTAATATGGGAAGTCTCAACAACACATGGCTCTCGGTTATGCAGTGGATGGAACAGAATGCAAGTTCTTGGCAGTTAGAGCGGATTATTTGTAAAATCCTGATCTCGGCAACTACATATTATGTTTGGCAAGAGAGGAACAACCGGCTTTTTTCTCGTATCCAACGCTCTCCTGATATGCTCTCTCATGTCATTATTAGTACGGTTCGGCTGAAGCTAATGGGTTTCAAAGTTGGTAGAGATTTGAGGCACCAGAAAATTTTGGATACTTGGCAGATCTCGATGAAGAACTTGGAGTGCGATCCGGGCTAGAGTCTTTATTTTGTTTGTTTGCTTTGTTTTGAGCTAGGGCAGTGTTTGTCTAGTCTTTGTGTTTGGTTCTGGTTGTATGTTTGGTTGTTGGTTGTATTTGTTGGATTTCTAGTCATGCGTTGTCTAGACTAGTAGTGTGTGTCAGTGTCTTGGCACACCCTGTTTTTTTTTTTGTTGGTGATTTATAAAATTTACCGGGGTAACCCTTTACCCAAAAAAAAGTACAAGCATCTAATGCATTCAAATCACATCATCATCAACATGCATGAACTAAATTATATCTATCATGTATTTAACTCATGTTCAAACATTCAAGAACATCATCATCTTCATAGAACTTTTTAATAAATCATTCTTTGATCATGCATGCATCAATTTTTTCATATATCATATCATTAAAATCAACTAACATCAAAACTAAATCTCTAATCCACACACACTAAAATTTTCGGCCATAACAACATACTCACAAGTTCCATTTTATATTTTGTATAAAAACCCATCTATTTTAGTTTTAAGTTTGTGAAATATTCCAAGAATCAAGAGAAACCTTCCAACATCATAAACATTACCAAGATTCAAGAGTATGATTTAAACATAAATTTTATACCTACAAGATTATTGGTGGGTTTTGATAAGATTTGATGTTATGGAGCTTGGTTCTTGCTTGAAACTCCTTGGAATCACCTTCAAACCTTCAAATGGCCTTTAAATCACTTTGAAATAAGCTTGAATCTCCTAGAATAAATTGGAAATTTGAAAATGTATGTGGGTTAGGGGTGTTCGGCCGTAGCTATGTTAGAGAGAGAGTGAGGAAAATTGTGTTGAGATTTGAGTCTTGGATTGTGTATTATGGAAGATATAAAAATCTAAATGATTGCACACATTTCTTTAAATCCATACAAGTGTCATGCATGCATGGAAAATGAAAATGGTGGGCTGCCATGAGGCCGCCACCTAGTGCCCATCTCTCACATTATATATATAATACACACAATATATGTGTATTAGTTCAAAAACTGGTATTTTACCGGATACCGGGTATTTTATCTAGCGTTTTAGTCCCGTTTTAGTGCGTTTTAAATTATTTTTAACACTCTATAAAAATAAACTCACCAAAATATTATTGGACAATATTTTGTTTGCCGGGACTGGCGGCGTTGCCGGTATTTAGCAGTATGCAGCTGTGCTGCGCGGTACGCGCTTAAAATCGCAAAAATAGGGATTTATGCGTTTTTATTTATTTCTATCATTCTAAAGTGATAAAATCATCAAATTATTACTAAAATGATTATCAGTTGCCTTGACAGGCTGTGTTAAGAGTATTTTTTCGGTATACGCGCTACATCGCGCGGTACGCGCTTAAACTCGAAAAATAGAGTTTCTTAGCGTTTTAATTTATTTTTCCTCACGAATAAGATTAAAATTATTATTCTAATCATAACAGATTATTTTTAGGACTTTAACACTGATCGAGTGGTCACCGACGTTCGTTTCGCATTTTAACCGTTACGCGATAAGCATTTATCTTACCGTTGCCAACATAATGTTTATCAAAGTTTAATTTTACCAGCTCATTAAATTTCACAAATAAACATCATAACCAGTCAAATACAGCCCTATTACCTATTCACAACACGTGTTACAATTGTACGATACGGCCTGAAAAGCCGAAGTGACACAGGTTTACTCTTAATTCAAAGGTTAGTGATATTCTGAATAATGGTGATTGGGGGTGGCCGAGAGCTTGGATGGATTTATTTTCGGTTTTATTAAACATTCAACCGCCTACAAACTGAACACAACCCTATGCTCTCTCTCCTTTTGGTGATTTTCTGTTCATCATGAATCCTTTTGTAACACCCCAACCCGGAAGGGCTGATGTGTCACAATAACAGTGGTATCATAAACAAAATTCATAATTCCATTTATTTATTTGATAAGGATACAACCACACGACAACTAAACTTAAGGTTAATATACAAACGGAGACATTTGACTTGATTAACTAACATCTTCAGATTTATTCCTAGGCTTTATTCTTCTCTCTTTCCCCCGCCCGAAATAACCTGTGAACCTGTACATACAAAAGTTTACGGAATGAGCCGAATGCTCAGTACGGAATATTAGGCTCAAATAACAAATAACGCTTTATAGAATTGTTATTCGGATGAAACTTGATGCAAATAACGTAATTTCATAATCATATCTTACGGATGTACCCATGAGCAAACTTAAAACGTGACAATACACAGGTAGCTACTCCTGCATAATTATCACATGAGATGGCGAATTGGCATACCCGTTATCCACCTCCTTATACTTAAATCCTAGGATCGATCCATACGCCTCCTAATAACCTTATGTACCACACTTGTACTTAAGAGACGCCGTGAACTGATCTCTCCGTCACGGGTGGAGCACATGATGTCGATGCCGCAACAACATGCTCGTGGGACACTCCACGAGAAGCGATACTCAGGGTAACAGAGTACAAATAGACTTATTCACATAACTTATAAAACTTATTTTCATAACAAGACGTAACATATATTGGAACATGCGATAATGAGTACAACTAACATAATACTATCGCATGACATGAAAGCTAAATCCAAAGTTATGATTAGAATAGGAATTCAACGGACTGTCAAATGAATCGATAATCAAAGACGTGAGGAGTGTACGAATTTAATGGTTTATAACAATTTGAATTTGAAGCAATAAGGAGTGGGGTAAGGATCCGTACCTTAATAATTCCAAAGTGATGCTACCTTGTGATACTATTTCAGAATTATACGGGCAGAGTTTAGACTACTGATTAGTCTTTTAACCTAATTTAAATAACATGCACACAACTAGGTTAGTAACTTAATACAGCCTTTACGATAACTCACGAGATCAAATTCTCACAACGAACGACAAAGTGCGATACTTAAACATCCATCGAATTAACGACGAACGACAAAGTACGATACTTAAACATCCATCGAATTAACGATGAACGACAAAGTATAACCCTAATGTGGGCGGCACTTAAACATCCATTGGATATATTGATCGATCGGGCAATGAATCGTAATAGCGATCGAGTTATTACCCTGTTCTGCAGCACCCCGCTATACTTAATTAGTGTTTCGTGTGTGTTAATTGAGTAATTGGACGATATCTCAGCGTATATTTGGAGTTTCTTCGTCGTTTTTGTGCCCAGAATCAAGTCCCAACATCCTCTATTTATAGTCGAATTTTGACCTTGTCGCGGCCCGCGTAACATTAAGACTATTCTTACGCGGCCCGCGTGGCAACTTATTTTATGTATAGGGTTGCCACGTGTGGGACTAGCCTAGCTGAGTCGACAGTTTTTAAAATTTTAACTTCGTCCGCAAGTTATTAAGATAATCGTCAAGTAGGGAATACCCCCCCTGAGTTTTAGGGGCCCTAATCCTGATTCTGAAAATTCTGAAAATTCTAGGGTTTGTACAGAATTACTTGGGTGTCTTAATTAGGGTTTCCTAGTGGGTAATTTATAATTTATTATTATTCTTTTTATTTCTAGAATAATGATTTTAAATTTATGGTCATTACAACTATTACCCCCTTAAAAGAAATTTCGTCCTCGAAATTTTTCAAATAAGAATATAACCTATCGCATAAGTAACAGAAACGGAATTTTCATAGCAGAGTTACTAACTTATATAACCAGAATCTCCTAAACACACATGTGTATCTGAAATTTATAACTAAGGTCATGACTATAATTGTCAATTACCTTACATATGTGCCCTAATTGTCCTCCTATAACGCATCTTAATAAAATATCTTACCGTACGAAAAAGTCAATGGAGACTTACAGATACTAGAGTGACTATTGGTACTGATATTTCCTACATAGATATGCTTAATCATAGCTAAGATATATTCACATAAGGTAAAGCATAAATGACCGTAAACAGAAACAAATAAACATATATCAAAGAGCAAGATTTACCGTTACTTGACTAAAATTCTATTACTAGAATAGATCTGGGTATAGAGATCGAATTGATTCTTCAGATTCCCATGTTGCTTCGCGTTCAGAGTGATTTTTCCAGAGGACTTTAACAAACGGAATTACTTTCCTACGCAAAACCCTTTCTTGTCGATCTAAGATGGCTTCTGGTTCCTCTTCGTAGGACAAATCCTCGTGAATTGTAAGTAACGGATAACTAATGACATGGAGTGGATGATAATTATATCCTCTTAATGAGGAGACATGAAAAACGTTATGAACGTGAGAGAGTTGAGGCGGTAAAGCTAGTTGATATGATACTTCTCCAATTCTTTCAAGGATTTCAAACGGACCGATGAAACGGGGACTAAGCTTCCCTTTAATTCCAAATCTACGAACGCCACGCCAAGGTGACACCTTTAAGAATACGTGGTCGCCAATTTTAAATTCGAGTGGTCGTCTATCTTGATCTGCATAGCTCTTTTGTCTGCTCTGAGCTTCTTTCAGTTTTTCTCGGGCCATAGTGACTTTTTCATTTGTAATCTGAACTAATTCTGGCCCTTCAATAATCTTTTCTCCAACTTCATCCCAGCAGATCGGTGCGCGACATTTCCGACCGTACAAAAGCTCAAAAGGTGCCATGCCAATACTTGCTTGCCAACTATTGTTGTAAGCGAACTCAACAAGGCATAGATATTCATCCCAGTTTCCAGACCATTCAAGTGCACATGCTCGGAGCATGTCTTCCAAGGTCTGAATCGTGCGTTCCGACTGCCCATCTGTTTGTGGATGGAAAGCCGTACTAAACTTCAGTCGTGTACCCCAAGCTGCCTGAAAACCTTTCCAAAATCGTGAGGTGAAACGTGGGTCTCTATCGGAAACAATGGAAGATGGTGTACCATGGAGTCGAATAATTTCTTGAAGAAATATTTCGGATAACTTATTAATCGAAAATCCTTGCTGAATCGGTAGAAAATGTGCTGACTTCGACAATCTATCGACAACAACCCATATAACATCATTCTTCTTGAAAGTCTTAGGCAAACCGGTAACAAAATCCATTGTGATCTCATCCCACTTCCATATGGGAATATCCAATGGCTGCAACAGACCGCTTGCTCGTTTGTGTTCAATTTTCACTTGTTGGCAAGTGAGGCATTTACTTACGTATCGAGCAACGTCTTCCTTCATGCCATTCCACCAGAAGTTCTGTCTTAAGTCTCGATACATCTTGGTAGATCCTGGGTGAATTGAAAATGGTGAGCTGTGAGCTTCGGCTAACAATGACTCACGAAGGGTGGAGTCATCGGGTACACAAAGTCTTTTACCGCACCAAATCACCCCATGATGGTCTATACGAAATTCAGATTGCTTACCCACCTCAAGATTTTGCACAATTGCCCCAAAGTTCTCCATCTTGCTTCTGTGCATCTTTGATCCGTGATATGAGGTCGGGTTCAATCTGCATTCTAGCTAGATATCCATCCGAGTTACTAACTTGAAGCCAAATGTTCATTATTTCGAGATCCCTCCTAATACGAGGCTGAATTTGTAAGCAAGATATAGTCCCGGAATTCTTTCGGCTCAACGCGTCAGCTACAACATTGGCTTTGCCTGGATGGTATTGAATATTTGCGTCGTAATCTTTTAAAAGTTCTAACCACCTTCTTTGCCTCATATTCAGCTCTTTTTGAGTAAATATGTACTTGAGGCTCTTATGGTCGGTAAAAATGTCACAACTTTCACCATACAGATAGTGTCGCCAAATCTTAAGTGCAAAGACGACTGCAGCTAGTTCTAAATCATGTGTAGGGTAGTTAACTTCATAAGGCTTTAACTGACGGGAGGCATAAGCGATAACCTTCCCATGTTGCATTAGCACACAACCTAATCCTTTCTTTGAGGCATCACTATAGACTTGGTAACCTCCTGATCCAGAAGGGAGAGCGAGTATCGGAGAGGATACGAGTCGTTTCTTCAATTCTTCAAAGCTTTTCTCTTGTTCCTCATTCCATGAGTACTTCACCCCTTTCCTTAGGAGTTTTGTGAGTGGTAAAGCAATTACTGAAAATCTTTCAACAAATCTTTGGTAATAGCCAGCAAGACCCAAGAAACTTCGTATTTCGGTAACAGAAGTGGGTCTTGGCCATTTTGTAATAGCTTCAACCTTTGTTGGGTCTACCATAATTCCCTCTGCTGATATGACATGACCTAGAAATGCCACTTGGCTAAGCCAAAAGTCACATTTGGAAAACTTAGCGTACAACTTCTCATGCCGCAAGGTTCCAAGTACTGCATGTAGATGTGCTTCATGCTCTTCACGACTTTTAGAATATACCAGAATGTCATCGATAAAAACAATAACGAATTTATCTAGGAATTTGTGAAATACGCGATTCATCAAATCCATGAAGACTGCGGGTGCATTAGTTAGTCCAAAGGACATAACCAAGAATTCGTAATGACCATAACGAGTACGAAAGGCGGTCTTGGGAACATCATCATTTTTGATCTTTAGTTGATGATACCCGGACCTTAGGTCGATTTTTGAGAAGAACTGAGCCCCCTGAAGTTGATCAAAGATATCATCAATGCGAGGCAGAGGATACTGATTACGAATAGTAATTTTATTCAGCTCTCGGTAGTCAATACATAAACGCATACTACCGTCTTTCTTCTTCACAAATAAGACCGGAGCACCCCAAGGTGAAACACTGGGTCTTATGAATCCTAAATCTAACAATTCTTGCAATTGTTCCTTCAACTCCTTCAGTTCCATTGGAGCCATACGGTATGGAGCTTTAGAAATAGGTTCGGCACCAGGGATCAAGTCGATGGTGAATTCTACCTGACGGTCGGGTGGTAATCCCGGTAGTTCATCCGGAAATATATCAGGATATTCACGGACAACGGGATGGCTATCGATACTATTAACACTAGCAGAAGTATCCTTAACCGATGCTAGGAATCCAGCACAGCCGTTTGATATGAATTTTCGAGCTTTGGATGCGGAGATAATTTTAAGAGATTTATGAGCTTGAGTTCCCTGATATATAATATCACGATGATGAAGATTACCGAAAATAACACGGCGAGAATGACAATCTATAGTTACGCGATGTCGAGACAACCAATCTATCCCTAGAATAACATCAAAGTCACACATATATATTGGAAATAGGTCTGCCTTACACACAATAGATTCAATACGGATCGGACAATCCTTATATACGTAAGTGATTACGGATGAATTTTCCATGGGAGTGGAAATGGTTAAGGTATGATTCAAGAGAGTTGGTCTTATCGGAAGGTACTTAGTAAACGAGTGGGATACTAAAGAATGAGTCGCTCCTGTATCGAATAACACATAGATACTACGTTCACCAAGCTGAAGGGTTCCTGACACAGTACCTGGGGCATTAGCAGCATCAGTAGCAGAAAGTGCGAAAACTCTTCCTCCAATATTGGGTGGTGCAACGTTTGGTCGGTTATTCTTCTTAGTGTCTTTCTTTGTACACTCCTTGATCATGTGTCCAGTTTGGCCACATCTAAAACATGCTCCTGTACTTCGGTGACATACGCCCTGATGTTGCTTACCACAAGTATTACATAGAGGATATGTAATCTGATTCGGGTTTACATGTTGATTCAGTGGTTGAGCTCTAATAGGTTCTGCAGACAACTGAATCTGATTCTGAGCAGGCCTCGGGTTTTGCAGTCTAGGTTGCCATGGACGTGCCTGATTTCCAGAGTTTTGATTTCCTTGTACTTTGCGGTCTTGATGCTGTGGCGTAGTGGATGATTGGCCGATTTCCTGCTTAAATTGTCCTTCCCTATTTCTCTTCTTATTATCCCCAGTTCGAGATAAAAATTCTTTCCTTTCGAACTCAAAAGTTTTGATTGCATCAGCAACTTCGGTGATATCCTTAAATTTCATATACATGATCGACTTCCGAATTCGATCATTGACTGCCCACTTGCATTTTTCTGCCTGGACTTCTGCTGATCCTGCAACGTCTCCTACAATACTAGCCAACCTTGAAAATCGAGTAATGAACTCAGAGGCTGGTTCATCATTCCCCTGTCGAATTACTGCATACTCCCTGATATAAGCTTCTTTATCAGCGGTTGAAAAATACTTGTCGTAAAAGATGGTACGAAAGTCGACCCATGAAAGATTAGCGTCGAAATCATCCCCTCCTTTGACTTGCTTATATCCTTCCCACCAAGTTTGTGCGTCATCTTCAAGTTTGTAGGTAGCCAATCTAACTTTGTATTGCTCCGGAACTCCAAGAACTCCGAAGATCTTTTCAACATGAGCTATCCAGTTTCTTGCTTCAACTGGATTAGTAGCGTGACTAAAGGATTTCGGCTTTTGTTTTTGGAATTTAGCGATCCATATGTCTATACTATAGGTAGTATTATTCGTGGTATTCTCACGAATTTCTTCACCAGAGATTGGATTCGTGTTATTACGTTCTGGATGACGAGTTTGTTGAATAACGGCCTCAGCTGTTTGAGCAACCAGGTTTGGAAGCAACCCAGCAACAGCCTGGTTGATAGCATTAATTACGTTTGGATCAACTGGAGTCTCATTCGAAGAAGTGTTGTTACGTACATGATTAGTACGAGTACTCCTACGTAGCGGACGACGAGGAGGCATCTATACGAATAAACATAGGAGTTAAACCAAATAAGAGATCAAGTTGAATCCTATCATAGATATCTACCCATTCCTCACAGGTTTTAATTACTATCTTCAAGTTTTCTACAGGAAAGAGCCTTTGCTCTGATACCATAGCTGTAACACCCCAACCCGGAAGGGCTGATGTGTCACAATAACAGTGGTATCATAAACAAAATTCATAATTCCATTTATTTATTTGATAAGGATACAACCACACGACAACTAAACTTAAGGTTAATATACAAACGGAGACATTTGACTTGATTAACTAACATCTTCAGATTTATTCCTAGGCTTTATTCTTCTCTCTTTCCCCCGCCCGAAATAACCTGTGAACCTGTACATACAAAAGTTTACGGAATGAGCCGAATGCTCAGTACGGAATATTAGGCTCAAATAACAAATAACGCTTTATAGAATTGTTATTCGGATGAAACTTGATGCAAATAACGTAATTTCATAATCATATCTTACGGATGTACCCATGAGCAAACTTAAAACGTGACAATACACAGGTAGCTACTCCTGCATAATTATCACATGAGATGGCGAATTGGCATACCCGTTATCCACCTCCTTATACTTAAATCCTAGGATCGATCCATACGCCTCCTAATAACCTTATGTACCACACTTGTACTTAAGAGACGCCGTGAACTGATCTCTCCGTCACGGGTGGAGCACATGATGTCGATGCCGCAACAACATGCTCGTGGGACACTCCACGAGAAGCGATACTCAGGGTAACAGAGTACAAATAGACTTATTCACATAACTTATAAAACTTATTTTCATAACAAGACGTAACATATATTGGAACATGCGATAATGAGTACAACTAACATAATACTATCGCATGACATGAAAGCTAAATCCAAAGTTATGATTAGAATAGGAATTCAACGGACTGTCAAATGAATCGATAATCAAAGACGTGAGGAGTGTACGAATTTAATGGTTTATAACAATTTGAATTTGAAGCAATAAGGAGTGGGGTAAGGATCCGTACCTTAATAATTCCAAAGTGATGCTACCTTGTGATACTATTTCAGAATTATACGGGCAGAGTTTAGACTACTGATTAGTCTTTTAACCTAATTTAAATAACATGCACACAACTAGGTTAGTAACTTAATACAGCCTTTACGATAACTCACGAGATCAAATTCTCACAACGAACGACAAAGTGCGATACTTAAACATCCATCGAATTAACGACGAACGACAAAGTACGATACTTAAACATCCATCGAATTAACGACGAACGACAAAGTATAACCGTAATGTGGGCGGCACTTAAACATCCATTGGATATATTGATCGATCGGACAATGAATCGTAATAGCGATCGAGTTATTACCCTGTTCTGCAGCACCCCGCTATACTTAATTAGTGTTTCGTGTGTGTTAATTGAGTAATTGGACGATATCTCAGCGTATATTTGGAGTTTCTTCGTCGTTTTTGTGCCCAGAATCAAGTCCCAACATCCTCTATTTATAGTCGAATTTTGACCTTGTCGCGGCCCGCGTAACATTAAGACTATTCTTACGCGGCCCGCGTGGCAACTTATTTTATGTATAGGGTTGCCACGTGTGGGACTAGCCTAGCTGAGTCGACAGTTTTTAAAATTTTAACTTCGTCCGCAAGTTATTAAGAAAATCGTCAAGTAGGGAATACCCCCCCTGAGTTTTAGGGGCCCTAATCCTGATTCTGAAAATTCTAGGGTTTGTACAGAATTACTTGGGTGTCTTAATTAGGGTTTCCTAGTGGGTAATTTTATAATTTATTATTATTCTTTTTATTTCTAGAATAATGATTTTAAATTTATGGTCATTACACCTTTGTTTTTCTTTGTGATCTTTTGCATAACAGTCTGTGATTAGAGTTTTGATCTTTCAAAACTCTATAACGAACTAGTTAGCATTAGGAATCGATCCAAAACTAGGGTTTTTTTTTTGTTTTTTCTTTCATTCGCCGCTTTAGATTTAATTCTGAAACCCTGATTTATTAAACTGGTTGTTATTGATTGCGGTTAACTGAGATTAATTTAGCTAGATTGATACTCTGGTTTAATCGATTAAGGGTGAGGTTTTTAATCTAGGGTTTAAAGGACTCGGTTTTGCTTCTTTGTCGTTTTCATCTGTTGCGGCTTAGGGATTGTGCATGGTTGTCTGCTGTTTTGTTTCAAGTGAGAGTTGACTGTTTTGGAATGGATGATCGTCTCAAACCTGGTGACACTGCAAAGGGTGATCGGGGTAAACCTCCATTACCGCTAAAGGGCTTGGCTAGTCGTGTAGTGAATATTGATGGTAATCCGATGCTCCCCAGGAGAGGTATAGTGCAATCTCAGTCTGATCCAAAGAAGATTAATGTCATAGATGAGTTAACTAAGATCATAGTTCCGGTTCCGTTGCCATCGGACAATTACGGAGTGGGGAATAATCTGGCTGGAAGTGACGGGTTTCAGGGATCTGCTACGGATCCAGGTAGCACATCGAAACCGAGATCGTATGCGGAATCGGTTGTAGTGAATAACCCAAAGGTAAATTTTTGTTCTTTTGCTACTTCGAACGTGCATGATGGATGTGATGTTGTCCTCCCAAGGGAGTCGGTGCGTGTAGTTCGAGATAAACTGGCAAATACTCTCTACGGGTATTTTCTAGGGGATCGGGTTGCGTTTCCAGTTGTAGACTATTTCGTCCGAAACAATTGGAAGAAGTATGGTTTGGAAAAAAACTATGATGAATGCAAATGGTTTTTTCTTTTTCAAGTTTAAGGATGAAGCTGGTATGTTGAATGTGATTAAGGATGGCCCTTGGATAATAAGGTCTCAACCTATGTTTCTTAATGGCTGGACTCCAACGATGAAATTGGAAAAGAAAGAGGTGAAGACGGTTCAAGTTTGGGTTAAAATTCATGAAGTTCCTTTAGCCACCTACACGGAAGATGGTCTTAGTTTGATTGCCACGACGATTGGGGAACCAAAAATGCTGGATTCTTTCACCACGTCTATGTGCATGGATGCATGGGGTCGGAGTAGTTATGCGAGAGCATTGATAGAAATTTCTGCTGATAAAGATTTTCGAGAAGAGATTACAATGGCAATTCCTGAACCTGAGGGAGAGGGTTTTATTAAAGAAACTATGTATGTGGAGTACGAATGGAGCCCGCATAGATGTGCTACATGTTGTGTGTTTGGTCATTCTTCTGAGACATGTCCGAAACATCCAATGAAACCAAATAAAACTTTGCAGGAGGATCATAACCGGAACATTCAAAAACAGAAGCCAGCAAAGAAAATTCCTACTATGGATCAGGATGGTTACATAGGTGTGTATGGTAAGAAAGTAGCGAAGAGGGTTGGGGTCCCTGTGAACAAGCAAAAGTCTAAGTTTGAATATCGGCCTGTGGGGCCAAAGCCCAAGGGTGACAACAATAGGGCCTCAACGTCTAACACTGTCAAGTCTTCTAATCCGTTTGATATTCTGAATGATGTGGATGCAGATACGGGAGAGACCAAAAATGCTTCAGGTTTGGATAATGAGGAAAGAGACGATGATGAGGTAGAGGAGGTGTATAATGAAATGGATGAATTCATGATGAGTGGGTCTCAAAATCTGAATAGCAAAAAAGGAGCAAGCACTCCTGATCAAGAGATTTATGATGATTAGCTTAGCTGCTTGGAATATTAGGGGGTTGAACCGCCCCCTGAAACAAAAGGAGGTTCGGCAAGTGGTGAAGGAAAATAATTTGAATTTTTGTGCTATCTTAGAATCTCACGTTGATGTCGACAACCTGGGTAAAGTTTGTAAGTCTGTCTTTCGTAACTGGGATTGGACGTCTAATGGGGGCCAGTGTAAGAAGGGTACTAGAATTATTCTAGGGTGGAACCCGGATATTTTTGATGTTATGGTGTTAAATCAGAGTCTCAAGTTATGCATGTCCAAATTTTTTTCAAGACTGATAAGAAAATGTTCTTTTGTTCGATAGTTTATGCGGCTAACTATTATGTCTCCAGAAGGGAGTTGTGGCAACATTTGTCTATGCATAAGGTTCTTGTAGGAAGTAATCCTTGGGTCATAATGGGCGATTTTAACTCAGCTCTAAATCTTGAAGACAGTTCGATGGGGGCTTCGTCTATCTCCATTAGTATGCGTGAGTTTCAGGCATGTCTTAATGATATTGAGGTGTTTGACATCAATCGATCATGATTTCATTTTACTTGGAATCAAAAGCCTAAGGAAGGAATAGGCTTGCTAAAGAAGATTGATAGGGTGTTGGGTAACACGGCTTTTGTGGCTGAATATCTGAGTTCGGTTGTTGTTTTCAATTCGTACAGGCTTTCCGATCACTGCCCGTGCATCCTAAAGATCCCGAAAGATGGAGAGGTTAAGCAGAAATCATTTAAATTTGCAAACTTTTTGGTTTTTAAACCTGACTTTATTAAGATTGTTCAAAAGCATTGGGAGTCGAACATAGATGGAGTTCATCAGTTCCGAGTTGTCAAGAGGCTTCGATTGTTAAAGTCTCCATTACGAGCGCTTTTATATCGACAAGGAAATCTCCATCGTAAGGTTGCTGATCTTCGAGCTAAGCTGGATTCTATTCAGCAAAATATAGATGCGGACCCGCTAAACTTGGAGCTTCGGAATGAAGAGTCAAAGGCCACTAGTGCTTATCAGGAAGCATGCTTGGATGAGGAACGGTTCCTTAAACAGAAGTCAAAAGTGGATTGGTTGTGCGCGGGGGATTTGAACACGGCATTTTTTCATTCCTCGCTAAAAAATAGGAACCATAGGAGTCGGATTGATGTTATTAAAGATGCTGATGGGATTGTGTATGAGGGGGATAAGGTTCAATTGGCCCTAGTCAAGCACAATGAGAAGTTTTTGGGCTGCCATGATGAGATGTCGCTAACTCCTACTCCAGATCTGTTCTCTAATAAATTGCAGCCGGAAGTTGCTAGTCATATGGTCCGTCAAGTTACGGAAGACGAGGTGAAGCATGCTATGTTTTCGATTGGTATTGATAAGGCTCCGGGTCCTGATGGGTACACATCAGCTTTCTTTAAAAGTGCTTGGCCTATTATTGGGCATGATGTGTCTATGGCTGTTATTGATTTTTTCTCTACGGGTAGAATGCTTTGTGAACTTAATCACACACTTATTGTTCTGATTCCTAAGACAGCTACGCCAGCTTATGTTACGGATTATCGGCCTATTGCGTGTTGCAACGTGCTTTATAATTGTATTAGTAAAATTATTGTTGATCGAATCAAAGTGGCATTAAATGGGATTGTGAGTGTTAACCAGTCTGCTTTTGTTCCAGGTAGAAAAATCTCTGATAACATTCTTCTTACTCAGGAATTAATGCACAATTATCATAGAAATTCGGGCCCCCTAGGTGTGCGTTCAAAGTTGATATCCAAAAAGCGTATGATACCATTGACTGGAGTTTTCTTAAAACGGTTTTACTTGGGTTTGGGTTCAATAATCGGATGGTGGATTGGATTATGGTTTGTGTGGGTACTACATCTTTCTCAGTTTGTGTTAATGGCAATGTGCACGGCTATTTTAGAGGCCAGCGTGGGTTAAGACAAGGGGATCCGATTTCTGCTTACCTATTCACTCTTGTTATGGAGATTTTGACGGCTATTTTGAAACGTGAGACTTTGATCGATTCTTCCTTCAGGTTTCATAACAGATGTGAGCGACAGCAGATTATAAATCTTTGCTTTGCGGATGATCTTTTCATGTTTGCTAGTGGTGATGTTAATTCGGCCAAGTGCATTATGTCTTCTCTTACCATATTCTCCAACATGTCAGGTTTAATCCCTAGTATTCAGAAGAGCACGGTTTTCTTTTGCAATGTTCCTATTAATGTTAAACATGCTATTCTTAGTATTTTGCCGTTTGTGGAGGGATTGTTACCGGTTAGGTACTTGGGGGTTCCTTTAATATCCTCAAGACTTCTCTACAAGGATTGTAGTGTCCTTGTTGAGAAATTGGAAAACCGTATCATGAGCTGGAGAAATAAGCTTCTTTCATTTGCAGGGAGGTTGCAATTAATTTTGTCGGTCCTTTCATCGATGCATATTTACTGGTCTTCCGTGTTTATTCTTCCGGCTCGGGTGGTTCATGACTTGGAGGCAAGAATGAGGATCTTTTTATGGTCTCAAGATGTCTCTTTCCGTAGAGGTAAGGCGAAAGTTTCATGGAAATCTGTTTGCCTTCCAAAATTTGAAGGGGGTTTGGGCATTAGGCGTATTAGTGATGTGACCAAAGCTCTTATGGCAACTCATATTTGGAGCGTTATCACTAAACGTAAATCTCTCTGGGTTGACTGGGTGCATGATTACAGATTAAGAGGTAAGAGTTTTTGGATTAGTAAGATGCCTACTAATTGTTGCTGCAGTTGGCGTAAGCTTCTTCAGTTACGGCCGTTAACGAGGGATCACTGTCACACCCTCCAAAAACCCCACCCCGTCTTGGAGGCGTGACATGCCCAGGATCATAGCCACCAATCATATTGAACAACGCATGTAAGTAATTTATATTTATAAAATCCAACACAATACAATTGGTGTCAAAACATAGTTTGAGTTTACAGTGGAAGCACAAAACATAAGTTTAATATTAATTGAAATGTTTTCCCACAACGACCACGCCTCCTCGTGCAAGCTCCTTAAGTTAGGGATCTAACGACCTGCAAGGCATGTAACAACGAGTCAACAACAAAGTTGAGTGAATTCATGTTTCTGTTCACTGGCTTACTAGCCCGTAGGATTATCCCGAAGTTTTGTTTTGTTGTCCTACCCAGGACGAACGTACGTTATTCTGCACTCTGAAGAATTCGTATGTATCGCGGTCTCCCAGACATGTGTGCGAAGATTAGTGGAGTGGCATCCTACCTACTAAGGATGGCCGTGCCTTGTAGAAAGTCTGTGAACTCACCTTGATTTAACAAGCTTCCTGATTCTAACTCTTCTGAGAATTAGCATCTACTTTGGTATGAGGTAGAGTTTAGCCTACTGATAAGCTTAATAACCTAATTTGCACACGAAACTAGGTAAGTAACTTAATACAACTTTTACGATAACTCACGAGATCAAACCCTCACAACAAATGACAAAGTGCTATACTTAAACATCCATCGAATTAACGATTAATGACAAAGTATCACCCTAATGTGGGCAGCACTTAAACATCCATCGGATTATTGATCGATCGGAAAATGAATCGTAATAGCGATCGAATTAATACCCTGTATCGTAGCATCAATTCGTGATCGTGTGTGTTAATTGTAGTATTTCGACTATAACTCAGCGTAGAATTGGAATTTCTACGACGTTTCAGAGCCAGAAATCGAGTGCCAATGTTCTGTATTTATACACCGATTTTGAACCGCTTACGGACCGTAAGCATTCTCCCTTACGGTCCGTAAGGGACAGCTCATTCTTATAGTGTTGCCACGCGTGGGACTAGCCTAGCTGAGTCGACAAAATGGATAAATTCGAATTTGACAGCTTATTTTGTGGATAATCGTAACTAGAAAATACCCCCCCCCCCTGAGTTTTAGGGGCCCTAATCCTGATTCTGATTGTTCTGGAAATCCTGCAGAATCACTTGGGTTTCTCAATTTGGGTTTCCTATTAGACTAATTAAAATAATAAATAGGACTTTTAGTGAGAGTTGCTACATTCTCCCCTCCTTATAGAAATCTCGTCCTCGAGATTTACTCGAATAAGTAAAGATACTAGTACTAATCTTTTATGCTCGAGAAACTTAACCTTTCTGTCTTCTATCTAAAGTGATTTCTCAACAAATCTTTAAATTTTTCTCTATGTCTTAAAGAAATACTACCAGAAATTTGTCAGATAGACATTTCTTAAGGTTGTATACATGAAATACTTAGGGATGACTTAACCTTAACCCATAGCACTTAAAATAAATATTATAGAACACCGTAAAGTATTGAGTCTTTTTTTTTTTTTTTTTTGGGTAAAGGGTTTTACCCCGGTGAATTTTATAAATCAAACCAATAAAAGCAAAAGTGCGGCTGAAGTACCACACTCACTCTAGTCTAGACATACCAAGACTAGGACCAAACAACCAAAAACTAAAACACAACCAGGCAACCAAAGCCACAGAATAAAGTATTGAGTTGCACTTGGAATGAAGCATCGTTGTGGATCATTGAACACTTTACCGGTTATAGTCTGGTTTTCATCAAAAACTTTTCCCCCTTTTTTTTAAAAAAAAAAAAAAAAAAACCAAGTTCACTATAACCAATGGCTCTGATACCACTCTGTCACTCCCTCCAAAAACCCCACCCCGTCTTGGAGGCGTGACATGCCCAGGATCATAGCCACCAATCATATTGAACAACGCATGTAAGTAATTTATATTTATAAAATCCAACACAATACAATTGGTGTCAAAACATAGTTTGAGTTTACAGCGGAAGCACAAAACATAAGTTTAATATTAATTGAAATGTTTTCCCACAACGACCACGCCTCCTCGTGCAAGCTCCTTAAGCTAGGGATCTAACGACCTGCAAGGCATGTAACAACGAGTCAACAACAAAGTTGAGTGAATTCACGTTTCTGTTCACTGGCTTACTAGCCCGTAGGATTATCCCGAAGTTTTGTTTTGTTGTCCTACCCAGGACGAACGTACGTTATTCTGCACTCTGGAGAATTCGTATGTATCGCGGTCTCCCAGACATGTGTGCGAAGATTAGTGGAGTGGCATCCTACCTACTGAGGATGGCCGTGCCTTGTAGAAAGTCTGTGAACTCACCTTGATTTAACAAGCTTCCTGATTCTAACTCTTCTGAGAATTAGCATCTACTTTGGTATGAGGTAGAGTTTAGCCTACTGATAAGCTTAATAACCTAATTTGCACACGAAACTAGGTAAGTAACTTAATACAACTTTTACGATAACTCACGAGATCAAACCCTCACAACAAATGACAAAGTGCTATACTTAAACATCCATCGAATTAACGATTAATGACAAAGTATCACCCTAATGTGGGCAGCACTTAAACATCCATCGGATTTTTTTTTTTTGGGTAAAGGGTTACCCCGATGAATTTTATAAATGAAACAAATAAGTACAAGGGTGTGTCAAAACGACACACCTACTAGACTTGACATGCCAAGCCTAGGAAAACCAAAAAACACACAACCAGATAAAAAACAAAACAACCAAAAAAGACGACCACACTAACAACCAAAACGCATACCAAGACAATAACAACTAGCCCGGATCTGCTACATTATCTTCGATCTCTTCAATCTTCCAAGACTTAAAAATCCCATCCTTTACTGAAGCCACCCGAAATCTGAACCCCATCAAGCGCAATCGAACCGTGTTTTTAATTATCTCAGCAACTTGATCCACTGTTCGTTTATTATTCTTGAATAGCCTATTATTTCTCTCTTGCCATATGTAGTACGACGAAGCCGCAATCAACAGCTTACACACAACATGGTCTGCTTTCTTAGAAGAAGAATGTTTTCAACCCAAATTAGAATCGAATGCCACGAATTATCCACATTCCCCAAAGAAACCAACTCCTTAACGTTACTCCAAACCTGATCCGCAAAAGCACATCGGAAGAACAAATGGTCCCGACTATCACGATCAAAATTACACAGCGGACAACACATCAAATTCAAATTCGTAAGACTACCTGCTTCCCAAACTGCCAATCGATCCTGCGTTTTTAATTTGTTTCTAAATGCCAGCCACAAATGAAACGAGTGCCTCGGGATGCATTGAGAAAACCAAACCATGTTACACCACATCACCTGATTATCCCTATTCCGAATTGTATTCCAGACTTGAGATGATTTAAAGTCACTTAATTTCCCATCCGAGTCTTTCCAAATGAGCCGATCCACACTATTAGGAATAAGAGAAGGCACCGAGATCGTGAATAACACCGGGAAAAGATCCATCCAAGCTTGGGGCCACCTCCAATTACCATTCTGATCAATAACTTCCGCAACAGAAGACTTTAACGAAAACCCAGCATTAGCAATGGACCGAGGAGATATAAACGAACTAAGAGGACTTAGCGAGCACCACATATCACTCCAAACATTAGTTTGAGCACCACTTTTAATAGACGACCATATGTGAGGCCGAATAATATGACGAATAGATAGGATCTTTCGCCATCCCCAACTCACACTCCCACGGCACATCCATCGCTATTACGATTCATTTTCCGATCGATCAATAATCGGATTATTGATCGATCGGAAAATGAATCGTAATAGCGATCGAATTAATACCCTGTATCGTAGCATCAATTAGTGATCGTGTGTGTTAATTGTAGTATTTCGACTATAACTCAGCGTAGAATTGGAATTTCTACGACGTTTCAGAGCCAGAAATCGAGCGCCAATGTTCTGTATTTATACACCGATTTTGAACCGCTTACGGACCGTAAGCATTCTCCCTTACGGTCCGTAAGGGAGACCTCATTCTTATAGTGTTGCCACGCGTGGGACTAGCCTAGCTGAGTCGACAAAATGGATAAATTCGAATTTGACAGCTTATTTTGTGGATAATCGTAACTAGAAAATACCCCCCCTGAGTTTTAGGGGCCCTAATCCTGATTCTGATTGTTCTGGAAATCTTAGGGTTTCTGCAGAATCACTTGGGTTTCTCAATTTGGGTTTCCTATTAGACTAATTAAAATAATAAATAGGACTTTTAGTGAGAGTTGCTACAATCACTTTAGATCTTGGCTTGGGGATGGGAGAATGACTTCGGCCTGGTATGATTCTTGGTCCGACCTGGGTCCGCTGGGTAATTTTTTATCTCCAAGAACTATAACGAATGCAGGATTTAGATTGTGTTGGACTCTGTATGCCCAAGACACATATTAAATTGATGTGGCTAGTACGTTATGATCCAAGTCGAGTCATACCCAATAGTAAGCTAGACAAACACTTATAATATTTATTTGTGACATCTCTCATGACTATATAAACATTTTATGACAAAAAATTGAAGGAGATAGCTAGTAATCTTGCTCTCAATTTTCGGTCATAAGGGGTGGTTTTCAAGTGTTCGATTTTTGATCTTTGGTGTTAAAAATCCTAACTAATCTCGTGGTGTTTGTTGGAAGCTTGGGGTATACAAGCTTGAGGCCTTCTACTCTTGAAGGCAACCGTTCAAGAAACATCATCCGTTTCATCATCCTATTACTCCAAGAAGGTAGTATTCTAAACACCCTATGGTTGTGTTTGATAGTATGCTATTTCATATATGGATCCGGGTTTTGGGATTTTGCATATAAATGCTTTTATATCTTTTAAAAGTAACATGTTTTAAACCTTTTTTCCGCTGCATTTTTATTTCATATGGATGAAATTGCTTTGATAAACATGTTAAAAACCCATCAATGGCATCTAGAGCCGCTTATATGAGTGCATGCTTCAATAGATTAAAAATTTCGGGTTTCGGGTTTGAATAAAACCCTATGGCCGAAAATTTTAATATGGTTATCCCTTTGTTTTTCAAGATTATTTTCTTACATGCATAAGAGAATCTTGAAAAATTATTTCATATGGATGATTTGTTTTTTTGGACAAAACTTACCTTTTCGTTTTTTTAGTACATAGCCGAAAATGGTCACAAAAGGGAACCATTTTTTAAGCTTCTTATAATTTATATATATATGTGGATATATATTATGGTGCATATAACCTAGCCATGACCTTGTGTTGAATGATTGTGTTGTGATTTATTTTATTAATTATTTAAAGGGTTGTAATAATTATTATTTTTGTTCTTCCATTTGTAAGATATGTAATTTATTTATTTTCATTTGGTATGTAAAATAAATAGATTAGGTGCATTTTATTTTACTAGAAAAAATGTATTAGGATATATTTTGTAAAAGAAGATGCACACAAAAATGCGGTTTTGGTTTGGACCATAATTTCCGGTCCAAAGAACTTCATGGTTCTCAACGGGATTTTAACCCAAAAACCAAAACTCATTTTTGAAGTCCAAAAAAGTTTGGAGCTGAATATAAAAGACTTTTGGAAGCTCAAAGAAGGTGGAGAAATCACAACACAAGAAGGAGACTTGAAGCATTTGGATGCGGGATCAAGTGGGAGTTCAACGACACACTACTTGTGTCATTTTTCACCCCTTAGGAAGGACCTTTTGGCACACTTGTTTCGGCTAACAAGTGTTGTCAAATTAGTTGGCTATGGTTATGCACCTATTGTTATGTGTGATATGCTTGTTTGGTTGTTTATTTATATTGTTTAAATGATATGTCGATATGCATGACTAAACAAACTAATAATCAACAACAAGCATAAAATTCGTTCTTAACAAAATCATTAAAATGGTTAATAAAGGTTTTATTAAAAATTAATGATTTTTATAATAAAATGGGTTTTTATTAAAAAGAACCTTGAAAATTAGTTTTCACTAAAGTACCATTGATTTGAATGCATGCAAATGTATGGTACATAATATTTTCTAAACCAGAATTTTGAAATATTAAAAACCCTTTTATAAAACAAGTCAAACACCATCCTTTTATACAACACTCGAAACACTTGGGAACTCTTATTGTGGGATAAATGTCACCTAACCACATTTGAGGGAACTTGTATGTTCGAGGTGAGTTTACCATGTTTGTGGGATAAAGGTCACCTAACCACTTATGTGTATAAACTCACATGTGTGTGTAAGTTGGACGACTTGATTTGGAAACCATGAACTTAGGGTCACCGAAGCATGGGGAACAAAGGTGTTGATGGGATTAAACATGCCAACTAAACATAAAGATGTTTAACCGATCCCATATGGCTAGAAATTGTAAAGAGTTGCAATTGTCAAACGTTGACTACCTTGTTGATTTAAATAGAGGGATAAAGGTCACCTAACCAATATTTAAATGTAACGTTGGATTCTAGATTTTAATTATTAATTGTCTTTAAGACACAAAAGGGTATTAATGATTAAAATATAATAATATCGAAAATACTAAAATTGAACTTGTTAAATTTTGTAGATGGCCGCTAACAATGCAAACCCGATTAACCAAACCGTCCGAAACCTATCACTAAGAACCATCCTTGAAAAGGATCGTCTCAACCATAACAACTTCATGGATTGGTTTCGAAACTTGAGAATCGTTCTCAAGCAAGAGAAGATATCCTATGTGTTGGACGATCCTATTCCCGATGAACCTAACGTGGAAGATATGGAAGCCTACAACGATTGGGTTAAGTATACCGAGGACTCCATGCAAGCCTCATGCCTCATGTTGGGAACTATGATTCCTGAAATTCAAAAGGATTTTGAACACCACGGGGCATACGACATGATTACCCAGTTAAAGGAAATGTTCCTACAACAAGCAAGGGTAGAACGCTTCGAAACTGTTCGGGCGCTTCATGCATGTCGAATGGAGGAAACCCAATCGGTATCATCTTATGTTCTCAAGATGAAAAGCCACATTGATCGCCTCGAACGGCTAAATTGTCCCGTCTCTAAAGAGTTGGCTATGGATTTGATCCTCAACTCTTTAACAAAGAAATTCGAAAGCTTTGTAATGAATTACAACATGAATGGATGGGACAAGAGCATTGGTGAACTTCATGCAATGCTCAAAACGGCCGAAGTAAGTATGGGCAAAAAGGCTTTACCCGTCCTAGCGATCAATGAAGGAGGCAACAAGAAGAGGCCCCACCCCGACTCTAAAGCAAACTATGCTAAAAGAAAGGGACACGTCAAAGGAAAGGAAAAGGGAAAAGCTAAAGCAGAACCTGCCAAACCAAAAGAGAAGAAGCAAAAGGTTGCTACGAATGACCCATGTTTGATGACTCTGCAAAGGGTGATCGGGGTAAACCACCATTACCATTTAAGGGTTTGGCTAGTCGAGTGGTGAATATGGATGGGAATCCGATGCTTCCTAGGAGAGGTATAGTGCAATCGGAGCCAAAGAGAATTAATGTCATAGATGAATTAAACAAGATCACAGTTCCGGTTCAGGTGCCACCGGAATTCTATGGTGTGGAAAATAAGTTGGCTGGAAGTGAAGGGGTTCAGGTATCTTCTGCGGATCAGGGTAGCACATCTAAGCCGAGATCTTATGCGGAATCGGTTGTAATCAATAACCCTAAGGTAAACTTTCGTTCTTTTGCAAACTCGGATGTGCATGACGGATGTGATGTTGTCCTCCCTAGGGAGTCGGTACGGGTGGTTCGAGATAAACTGGCAAACACTCTATACGGGTATTTCCTAGGGGATCGGGTTGCGTTTCCAGTTGTAGATTACTATGTAAGAAACAATTGGAAGAAATATGGTTTGGAAAAGACAATGATGAATGCAAATGGCTTTTTCTTTTTCAAGTTCAAGGATGAAACTGGTATGTTGAATGTGATTAAGGATGGCCCTTGGATAATAAGGTCGCAACCTTTGTTTCTTAATAGCTGGACTCCAACGACAAAATTGGAAAAGAAAGAGGTAAAGACGGTTCAAGTTTGGGTTAAAATTCACGAAGTTCCTTTAGCCGCATACACGGAAGATGGTCTTAGTTTAATTGCCACGACGATTGGGGAACCAAAGATGCTGGATTCGTTCACCATGTCTATGTGCATGGATGCATGGGGTAGAAGTAGTTATGCAAGGGCATTGATAGAAATTTCGGCTGACAAAGATTTTCATGAAGAGATTACAATGGCAATCCCAGAACCTGAGGGAGAGGGGTTCATAAAAGAAACGATGTATGTGGAGTACGAATGGAGCCCGCATAGATGTGCTACATGTTGCGTGTTTGGTCATTCCTCTGAGACTTGTCCGAAACAGCCTATGAAAACGAGGAAAACCTTTCAGGAGGATCATAACCGGAATATTCAAAAGCAGAAACCAGCTAAGAAAATCCCTACTATGGATCAAGACGGCTATATAGGTGTGTATGGTAAGAAGGTAGCGAAAAGGGTTGGAGTCCCTGTGAACAAACAAAAGTCTAAGTTTGAATACCGGCCTATGGTACCGAAACCGAAGGGTGACAACAATAGAGCTTCATCGTCTAACATGGTAAAGTCTTCTAATCCTTTTGATATTCTGAATGATGTGGATGCGGAAACGGGAGAGAACAAAAAGGATTCAGGTTTGGATGATGACGAAAAGGACGATGATGAGGTAGAGGAGGTGTATAATGAAATGGATGAATTCATGACACGTGGGTCAAAAAATCTGAATAGCAACAAAGGAGCAAGCACTCCTGATCAAGAGGTTCATGATGATTAGTTTAGCGGCGTGGAATATTAGGGGGTTGAACCGCCCTCTGAAACAAAAGGAGGTTCGGCAAGTGGTGAAGGAAAACAATTTGAATTTTTGTGCTATTTTAGAATCTCATGTTGATGTCAGCAACCTGGGTAGAGTATGTAAGTCAGTTTTTCGTAACTGGGATTGGACTTCTAATGGGGGCTAGTGTAAGAAGGGTACTCGAATTATTCTTGGGTGGAACCCGGATATATTTGATGTTATGGTTTTAAATCAGACTTCTCAAGTTATGCATGTTCAAGTTTTTTTCAAGTCTGATAAGAAAATGTTCTTTTGTTCGATAGTTTATGCTGCTAACTATTATGTATCCAGAAGGGAACTGTGGCAACATCTGTCTATGCATAAGCCGATTGTAGGAACTAAGCCTTGGGTCATAATGGGTGATTTTAACTCAGCTCTAAATCTTGAAGATCAGTCGATGGGGACTTCGTCTATCTCGGTTAGTATGCCTGAGTTTCAGGCTTGTCTTAATGATATTGAGGTATTTGACATCAACCGTTCAGGATTTCATTTTACTTGGAATCAAAAGCCTAAGGAAGGTATAGGTTTGCTAAAGAAGATTGATAGGGTGTTGGGTAATACGGCTTTTGTGGTTGATTATCCGAGTTCGGTGGCTGTTTTTAACTCATATAGGCTTTCGGACCATTGCCCGTGCATCCTAAAGATCCCGAAAGGTGGAGAGGTTAAGCGGAAATCATTTAAATTTGCAAAGTTTTTGGTGTTTAAACCAGAATTTATTAAGATTGTTCAAAAATATTGGGAGACGAACATTGATGGTGTTCATCAGTTCCGAGTTGTCAAGAGGCTTCGCTTGTTAAAGTCTCCATTACGAGCACTTTTATATCAACAAGGAAATCTCCATCGTAAGGTTATTGAGCTTCGAACTAAACTGGATTCTATTCAGCAATGTATAGATGCAGACCCGTTAAACGTGGAGCTTCAGAATGATGAGTCAAGGGCCACTAATGCTTATCAGGAAGCATGCTTGGATGAGGAACGATTCCTTAAACAAAAGTCTAAAGTGGACTGGTTGTGTTCGGGGGATATGAACACGACATTCTTCCATTCGACGCTAAAAAACAGGAATCATAGGAGTCGGATTGATGTAATTAAAGATGCCGATGGGATTGTGTATGAGGGGGACCAGGTTCATTCGGCTCTAGTCAAGCACTATGAGAAGTTTCTGGGCGGTCAGGATGAGATACCGCTAACACCCACTCCCGGTTTGTTTTCTAATAAATTGCAACCGGAAGTGGCTAGTTATATGGTTCGTCAAGTGACGGAGGATGAGGTGAAGAATGCTATGTTCTCGATTGGTATTGATAAGGCTCCGGGTCCTGATGGATACACTTCAACTTTTTAAAAAAATGCTTGGTCTATTATTGGGCATGATGTGTCTTTGGCTGTTATGGATTTTTTCTCTATGGGTAGAATGCTTCGTGAGCTGAATCACACCCTCATTGTTCTTATTCCTAAAACAGCTACGCCTGCTTATGTCACAGATTATCGGCCTATTGCGTGTTGCAATGTGCTTTATAAATGTATTAGTAAGATTATTGCGGATCGAATCAAAGTGGCGTTAAATGGGATTGTGAGTGTTAATCAGTCTGCTTTTGTTCCAGGTAGGAAAATTTCTGACAACATCCTTCTTACTCAGGAATTAATGCACAACTATCATAGAAATTCGGGCCCCCTAGGTGTGCATTCAAAGTTGACATCCAGAAAGCGTATGATACCGTGGACTGGAGTTTTCTTAAATCAACGTTACTTAGGTTTGGGTTCAATAGTCGGATGGTGGATTGGATTATGGTTTGTGTGGGTACTCCATCTTTCTCGGTTTGTGTTAATGGTAATGTTCATGGCTACTCTAGAGGCCAACGAGGGTTAAGGCAAGGGGATCCCATTTCTCCATACCTCTTCACTCTTGTTATGGAGATTTTAACGGCTATTCTGAAACGTGAGACTTTGATTGATTCTTCGTTCAGATTTCACAACAGATGTGAGCGTCAGCAGATTATAAATCTTTGCTTTGCGGATGATCTTTTCATGTTTGCTAGAGGTGATGTGAATTCGGCTAAATGCATTATGTCTTCTCTTACCATATTTTCCAACATGTCAGGTTTAATCCCTAGTATTCCAAAGAGCACGGTTTTCTTTTGCAATGTTCCAACTAATGTTAAACAAGCTATTCTTAATATTTTACCATTTGAGGAGGGATCGCTACCGGTTAGATACTTGGGGGTTCCATTAATTTCTTCAAGACTGTAACACCTGTGCCTCCACGGCCATCAAACAAATACCAAACCAATGAAATATTGTATTTCATACTTTGGATTTGTATAAATATGTGTATCATTTTGCACATATCAAATTTTGTTCGATTTCAAGCTTTAAATCACTTTCTGGAAGGTTATACGCGATCTAATGTGTAAATATAACCAGTTTAATGCAACAAACACTCCGGAATAGTGACATTGGCTTAACATACCTTAAATAACCTTTACATAACTTAGAAATAAGTTTTGAAGGCTTTGGTATGGCAAAATCAAGTTAAATCGCTTACAGGGACTAAACTTGACAAACTACGAAAGTATGTCAATTTAAACTGTAACAGACCTTCCGAAACATGACCATAAGTTAAACATGCCATAAATATCCTTTACATAGCTTAGAAATAGGCTTTGAGGGGTTCGGTGTGCTAAAATAAACTTTTGGGTCATTCAGGGACTAAAAGTGTCAAAAAGTGCACAAGTTTGCATTTTCGCGCATAACTTACGTTCTGAATACATCCGGACATCCAAAAATTTATGTAAGCACTATAATATTTTATTTTAGTGTTTGGCATGAGAAAAATCCATTCGTCGCGTCATTTGGATCGTTTTTCGCGTTAATGCGCATTCCGTCGTAATTAAGCGAACATCGCGTTCGTACGACCAAACGAACCAACATCCGACATATTTTTGAGCATGTTTCATGTCCACAATGTTTAGGCAACATTTTAGGGCCTTAAAGTTGGCTTTACGGGCCTTAGAAGTGTCGAAAATGGCTTAAACACGTGCAGGGACTGAAACTGTCAATTCTGCAAACATTTAGCTGATCTGCAACTCCCAGGCGGCCCGCCTGAGTTTATATACATCCTGAAGCGGGCCGCGTCTGACTCCCTGATCAGATTAGATCGAACAGTCAGCAGTTTCCAGCTGTTTTATCCACCACCACACACTCACCACTTGCCTATTCAGCTGATAAGGATTGTTTTTAGGCACCATAACTTTCCGACACTTGTACGGATACGATTAAGGCACGATATTCGACAAACGATCTTAACGGTTCGGGTATTCCTATAAATACCCAACCCACTTAACTTCAAAAATCACTAGAATCTGATCTAAGTGACTCTAAGTTGGAACCATTGTTTCATACCTGAGTTATTGTGATCTAGATTAGCATTCGGGGACCCTTCGTAAGTATTCTTTCGTTATTTTCTTTCTTTAATTGCTTTTCGAGTCCGAAAGTCAAACTTTGTTTGACTTTCAGCGTTGACCAGCTTATGGTCAATGCGAAGTTCGTTTGAACTTCGCAACGTGATTGTAATCACGATGGTTATAGTCCCTTGGGACTATGCCTACTGATTACCACGTTGTCTAGGGTCGTAGGGTAAGCGATCTAATAAATCGCTTATACCTTCGAACCCGACCCAGTTTGGTCGATCATTAGGATCCGACCAAATACATTAGGTGACCATAGTGTATAGGGAATAACCTTCCGAGGTTATACCTTATGGTCACATCGTTTAAGTAGTTGTATGATAGGTAGGTTATGTGCCTTAGGTAAATTACCAAAATACCCTTTTCATGTATAATTGGTAATTAAGCATATGTAACCTAAACTTTTGTCACATAACTGATTATGTAACATGTTTAGGCATATAACACTTGTCATAGGACTAGTTAGGCGGTCCTAACGCGTTTCGCGCGCACGACGCGTTAAAGTAGCATATGTTACCTTAATGGGTCACGATGGGTCGAAAGCACTTAGGTTAGTCTCAATGTAGTATGTAGGTCTTGTTAAACCATATCATATGAGTTCCAATACTCATTTGGTTTACCAAGCCTCATCCTATCCGATCTCCCGATTTTAGTCCGGTTTATTTATATGGTTTTAGACTGCCGATTGATTCCGTGCTCCCTCTAGCTTTGCTTGGTTGTTGTTCAAGATCTCTAAGCATTCTCAGGCGAGTACATTATTCCCCTATTTTACTGCTTTCAATTGTTTTGGGGTGACTCATATGTGCTAAATGTTTTCAAAGTTTTAACAATGATATCAAAACGATTTTCGATGTTATAACGATGGTTTCAAAAACGATTAAGACGATTTATACAAAACTAATAACGATTTCAATAAAGTGAACAAACTTGTTGGTTGTAGTTACATAACCAATGACATTCATTATCAATGATCAAGCCGACCAGTATTAGGTTATGGTACCATAGGATCTGACAAATCCCGTTATCTTACTGCACCCGTGGTTATGTGTGGGGGTAGTGGGTAGTGACTGAATCTGTAATTATTAATTTACGCTTTGGTAAGGGTTTGTTAATGCGAAAACGAGAAGCGACGAGGTAAGCGAGTCACGAAGGTTTGAATGTTATTAGCGAGACGACCATATAAGTAGTTTCACGACCTAAAACGAATTATACGATTGGGTAAACGATTGGTTTTCACACGATGTTTTAACGATTTGGGTAAACGGTTGGTTTTCACACGATGTTTTAACGAATTGGGTAAACGATTTTGAAACGATGTCACACAAACGAGGTTTTCGATATGATATAAACTATACGAGTTTTTAACGAGATTTATTAACAAGTTTTATTAACGATTTATTTCGAGATGTTTCACAATTTGCTTTACTAAAACAAATGTTTTTGGGTTAAGAGTCATGGCTACGAGGTTTTATAAACTATAACCCGCTTGATTTGAGTTGGTTAATTTAGTTGCAATATTATACTCTTTTCAAAACAAGGTTTTTAATAAAGTATTGCAACATCTAAACTAGCCAAGATTTCGACACTCCTACAAAACCTATGTATTCGCCAGCATTTCTTTGCTGACCTCGTTTTCACATGTGTTTCAGGTATTGTTGAAAGATATCGATTGATAGGATGCATGCTCACATAGGACTGGACAAGGCCTTAGTGACTCAATAACAATGATAGACTATGTTTAATTTGCGTATTTATATTTCCAGACGATGTAATTAATCAATGGTTAATAAAACGAAACACTTTTTGGTATCCATGGTTATGAAACATTAATTCTGTTACAACACTCCCCGACGTTTCCGTCACGTTTAGTATGTTACACGTGGTCGGGGTGTGACAAAGACTTCTCTATAAGGATTGTAATGTCCTTATTGAGAAATTGGATAGCCGTATTATGAGCTGGAGAAATAAGCTTCTTTCATTTGCAGGGAGGTTGCAATTAATATTGTCGGTTCTTTCATCGATGCATATATACTGGTCCTCTGTGTTTATTCTTCCGGCTCGGGTAATTCGTGACCTGGAAGCTAGAATGAGGAATTTTTTATGGTCTCAAGATGCTTCGTTTCGTAGAGGTAAGGCGAAAGTTTCATGGAAGTCTGTTTGTCTTCCAAAATTTGAAGGTGGTTTGGGCATTAGGCGTATTGGTGATGTAAACAAAGCTCTTATGGCAAATCATATTTGGAGCATTATCACTAAACGTAAATCTCTCTGGGAGGACTGGGTGCATGATTACAGACTAAAGGGTAAAAGTTTTTGGGTTAGTAAGATGCCGACTAATTGTTGTTGGAGTTGGCGTAAACTTCTTCAATTGCGGCCGATCATGAGAGACCACTTTAGTTCTCGGCTTGGGGATGGTAGAAGGACATCGGCCTGGTACGATTCTTGGTCCGATTTGGGTCCTCTGGGTAATTTTTTATCTCCAAGGACTATAACAAATGCAGGTTTTAGATTGGAGGACTCGGTTGCTGATATTAACATGAATGGTTCGTGGTTATGGCCTATGGCTTGGCGTGATTTATTTCCTGTGCTTATACAATTAGATCAAGTCCATGTAGTAGATAATAAACGAGATAGTATACAATGGAAAAATGGAGATGTTGTGTCAGAAGTTTCGGCTTCAAATATTTGGAATACGGTTCGATATAGTGACTTGGAGGTGGGGTGGAGCAAGATTGTCTGGTGTGCGCATTGTATTCCGAGACATGCGTTTCTCTTGTGGCTGATCATGAGGAAGAAATTATTAACTCAAGATATTATCCTTCAATGGGATTTATCGAGAAGAAAGAATATGAATATGATGTGTTGCTTGCTATGCTATGAAAACCATGATTCTCATGAACATCTATTTTTCGAGTGTAAGTATTCAGCAAAGGTTTGGAATAGTGTTCGTCAAAAAGCCGGTATGTATGATGTTGCCCCTAAATGGGAGGAGATTGTGGAATGGCTTTTGGATCGTGCAAATTCAAAATCGGCATCTAACTATGTGAGCAGAATTTTGGTGGCGGCTTCGGCTTACTTTATTTGGCAAGAACGGAATGCTAGGTTGTTCAAGAATCAAGTGAGGCCTCCGGATCAATTATGTCAAATTATCATTAATACTGTTCGGTATAAGCTTATGGGTGTTCGGCTCAAGCGGACGGATAACGTGGTGAAGCTGTTGCGTGAATGGGATATTCAAGATGGTGATCGCTCAGATGATGGTGGCTGATTAGTTGTTTTGTTTCCGAGTGTTTCTAGTTTTTAGACTAGTTGTTTTGTTCTTCGTATGTTTTGTTTTTTGTGGTGCTACATTCATGAGGCATGTCTCATGTTTGAACTAGTGTAGATTTCTCTACACTACTTGTTTTGGTTTGTTTGTGAATATATAGAATCACCGGGGTAACCCTTTACCCAAAAAAAAATGACCCATGTTTTGAATGTGGTGAGATAGGACATTGGAAGAGAAATTGTCCGACCTATCTCAAAGAGTTGAAAAACAAGAGGGATGCAGGGCAAACCTCAGGTACTATCTTTACGATACATGTTGAGCTTAATGTTATTTCTTCTAACACATGGGTACTAGATACCGGATGTGGAACTCACATTTGCAATTTGTTGCAGGGGTTCAAAAGAAATAAACATTATAAGAAGGGAGACACTAGTCTCTTCATGGGCAACGGAGCAAAGGTTGAAGTCGAAGCTCAAGGAGACTACGTTTTAGAACTTCCAAGTGGTTTGGAAGTTATATTGAAGAATGTTTTGTATGCTCCTAGTTTAACTAGGAACATAATTTCTGTTTCCCTTTTAAGACAATGTGGTTTTAATTTCGAATTTGTTAACCAAGACATTTATGTTTCTATGCATGATGTGTTTTACTTTAAGGCTATGCCTTTAAATGGTATTTTTGAATTAGATCATGATAACACATCATATGATAGCTCAATATACCAAGTGACCAACAAGAAACTCAAAATGGATTTGAGTGATTCCTATCTTTGGCATTGTCGCCTTGGACATATAAGCAAGAATCGCATGCATACACTTCAGAAAAATGGTCTTTTGAATACAAATGAAGATAATTCATTTGATGTATGCGAATCTTGTTTACAAGGCAAAATGACCAAGACCCCCTTTAGTGGAACTTTTGAAAGGGCTTAAGACTTACTAGGTATCATACATTCAGATGTATGTGGTCCTTTTAAGCTGATGACTAGGAATGGTGAAAGATACTTCATTACCTTTACCGAAGACTATAGTTGTTATGGTTATGTGTATTTACTAAGACACAAGGATGAAGCATTTGAAATGTTTAAAGACTTCAAAAGTGAAGTAGAAAATCAACTCAAGAGAACAATCAAAGTCCTTCGTACCGATAGAGGAGGAGAATACCTAAGTGGTGCTTTTCAAGATCATCTTAGAAGTTGTGGAATCATCTCACAACTTACTCCACCTGGAACACCACAACACAATGGTGTGTCCGAAAGGAGAAATCGAACTCTATTAGATATGGTTCGATCTATGATGGCTAGAAGCACATTACCTTTATCGTTTTGGGGTTACGCTTTGCTCTCCGCAGTCCGTATACTAAATATGGCCCCAACCAAGAAAGTAGAAAAGACACCTTTTGAAATATGGCATGGAAACCCTCCATCATTATCATTCTTAAGGGTTTGGGGTTGTGAAGCTTATGTTAAGCAATACACCCCAAATAAATTGGAAGTCCGGTCCACTAAGTGTATCTTTGTAGGATATCCTAAAGATGATATAGGATATTATTTCTACGATCCAACCGAGCAAAAGGTATTTGTTGCTCGAAAGGGTAAGTTCTTGGAAGCTAAGTTCCTTATGAAAGGAACTAGTGGTAGAACAGTGGAACTTGAGGAGGATCAAGAACCACAAGACGATACACGTTTGGTCGATACTAGCACTCAACAAGAGGTGGTTGAAAACGATCAAGAGATTGATCAGAACACACAAAATGTTTGCAGATCTGGTAGAATTAGTAGTCCACCTGAAAGATATGGATTTTTCATGGATGGATGCTACGTGGTAGATTCAGATGAACCAACCACATACCATGATGCAATGTCAAAGTCCGATTGCGGCAAATGGCTTGAAGCCATGAACATAGAGATGCAATCCATGTATGATAACCAAGTTTTGGAATTGGTTGTGCCACCACTTAACTCTAAAGTAGTTGGTAGTAAGTGGGTTTTCAAGAAGAAAACTGATATGCATGGTAACTTGGATACTTACAAAGCAAGACTTGTAGCAAAAGGTTTCACTCAAACTCAAGGGATTGATTATGATGAGACCTTCTCGCCTGTGGCGATGCTAAAGTCAATCAGGATATTATTTGCCATAGCTGCATATTATGACTATGACTATGAGATCTGGCAATTGGATGTCAAAACGGCTTTTCTTAATGGATATCTTGATGAAGATGTCTATATGGTTCAGCCTGAAGGTTTTGTCGATCCAAAACATCCTGACAAAGTATGCAAGTTAAAGAAATCAATCTATGGATTGAAACAAGCATCGAGAAGCTGGAATCACCGTTTTGATAACGAAATTAAGAATTTTGGATTCATCAAGAACGGCGATGAAGCTTGTGTGTACAAGAAAGCTAGTGGGAGCGTCATCACTTTCTTAGTACTGTATGTCGATGACATTCTACTATTTGGGAATGACATTCCAACCATGGAAGGTGTAAAAGCTTGGCTTGGAAGTTGTTTTTCCATTAAGGATCTTGTGAAGTCGCCTACATTCTGGGAATAAAGGTCTATAGGGATAGATCTAGGCGCTTGCTAGGTTTAAACTAAAGTGCATACATTGACAAAGTCTTGAATAGGTTCCAAATGGAGAACTCTAAGAGAGGTTTTGTACCTATTCAAAAGGGGACAATATTGAATACATCTCAATGTCCAAGCTCAAAGAATGAGCAAGAGAAAATGAAAAGAATCCCATATGCGTCAGCTATAGGATCCATCATGTATGCAATGATATGCACCAGACCGGACGTCTCATGCGCCTTGAGCATGACGAGTAGATACCAGCAGAATCCAGGTAACAGTCATTGGATGGCTGTTAAAAGCATATTGAAATATCTTAGGAGGACTAAGGATATGTTCTTAATCTATGGATCTGGTGAGGAGGAACTCGTTGTAAAGGGTTACACGGATGCGAGTTTCCAAAATGATCGAAGTGATTCTCGATCACAATCGGGGTATGTCTTCATTTTAAATGGTGGAGCAGTCTCCTAGAAAAGCTCAAAACAAGACGTAGTAGCATTGTCCACTACAGAATCAGAATACATCGCCGCTTCATTGGCAGCCTAGGAAGCTGCATGGTTGAAGAAATTCATTGCCGACCTAGGGGTGGTCCCTACCATTCAAGACCCCCTAGAGATCTTTTGTGATAACGAGGGTGCAATTGCTCAAATCAGGGAACCTCGTGCGCACCAAAAGACTAGACATATCGAGCGGAGATTCAACTACATAAGGGATGAAGTTGAAAGAGGAAAGATATGTATCCGACAAGTTCACACCGATCAAAACATTGCGGATCCACTCACGAAGCTCCTTGACAGGGCAAAACATGAGGGTCATACATGTGCCTTAGGACTTCGATATTCTAGTGATTGGATTTGATCTATTTTGTATTTGGATATTGAAACAATTGTTAATTTAACTCTTTTATGGTACTTTGAGTTACGTTTCATATTAGCATGTTTAAATCCGTGAATAAGTTAATTATTCTAAATGTCCGTAGTCGATCATAATTGTGGGAACAAATATGAATGTAAGACTATTATGAACCTGGATTGGTGGATATTCATTTGGTATGAATATAGAGCAAAGTGTTGCTGCCAAAGTTCATAGATATTTGTGGGATACAAATATTGGACTGACTCGCTCTCAAATATTACTGCATGGAATCATTTGTGATTGATCATAAGTAAATTTGAGTAAAGGCGAATATCATAGTATCCTCTGACCTGAGATACATATTGGGTCTTGATATTCACCAAGTATTATACCTTGACCTAGTTCTTAGCTGTCTGTAGCAAGGCAGTACATAAGGCTAAACTCAGGTGTGGTACAAGGTGATTGTGAGAGACGTATGTAGTCAAGAAGGGATTTGTTCCTCTTATTCGGTGAGAGTAAGATGTCTAAGGCCTGATAAAGTTAAATCAACAGAGAGTGATCACTTTATGTCTCAGGATTTAACATGACATCTGTACCGAAAGGATAAATGATAGATTCACCTAAATCATGTTCAAGTAAGGGACTTGAGGGATGATGTTATTGAATGGCAAATATAGTCATACGTATTGGGGGTAGTAAACCGTAGTTAGGCGTCATTTACTACTTGCATCAATCTTCTATGTATCTTGTCCAGTGGGAGATTGTTGGACTCTGTATGCCCAAGACACATATTAAATTGATGTGGCTAGTACGTTATGATCCAAGTCGAGTCATACCCAATAACAAGCTAGACAAACTATTATAATATTTATTTGTGATATGATCAAACAAATAAAAGTTAACACTTATAATATTTAGAAATTGGTTTCTAAATAATTGCACTTGAGAAACTAATAAATTATATGGATAATTTATTTTGAGAGAATATTTTATTTTGTTATTTAATGGGTTAAATAACATCTCAAAATGTTGTATAAAGTCTTGCATTTATGTAGTATTATATTTATAAAAGTTATAAATATATACATAAACCAAGACTTAAATTTTATAAAAAGAATTTTTTTTATATAAAGCTAGGGCCGCCCCCCCCCCCATGGGAACTCACAAAATAGTTTGTCCAATGGGATGACATGCAATTGTCATAAGCTAGAGAAGATTTGATTGGGTGGTCTAACCAAGACCATTTTGGTCCAATAAACTCTCATGCACTTGCATGTGTTAGAGACCATTTGATTGGGTGGAAAAGAGGTGCACATCTCTCATGACTATATAAACATTTTATGACAAAAAATTGAAGGAGATAGCTAGTAATCTTGCTCTCATTTTTCGGTCATAAGGGGTGGTTTTCAAGTGTTCGATTTTTGATCTTTGGTGTTAAAAATCCTAACTAATCTCATGGTGTTTGTTGGAAGCTTGGGGTATACAAGCTTGAGGCCTTCTACTCTTGAAGGCAACCGTTCAAGAAACATCATCCGTTTCATCATCCTATTACTCCAAGAAGGTAGTATTCTAAACACCCTATGGTTGTGTTTGATAGTATGCTATTTCATATATGGATCCGGGTTTTGGGATTTTGCATATAAATGCTTTTATATCTTTTAAAAGTAACATGTTTTAAACCTTTTTTCCGCTGCGTTTTTATTTCATATGGATGAAATTGCTTTGATAAACATGTTAAAATCCCATCAATGGCATCTAGAGCCGCTTATATGAGTGCATGCTTCAATAGATTAAAAATTTCGGGTTTCGGGTTTGAATAAAACCCTATGGCCGAAAATTTTAATATGGTTATCCCTTTGTTTTTCAAGATTATTTTCTTACATGCATAAGAGAATCTTGAAAAATTATTTCATATGGATGATTTGTTTTTTTGGACAAAACTTACCTTTTCGTTTTTTTAGTACATAGCCGAAAATGGTCACAAAAGGGAACCATTTTTTTAAGCTTCTTATAATTTATATATATATGTGGATATATATTATGGTGCATATAACCTAGCCATGACCTTGTGTTGAATGATTGTGTTGTGATTTATTTTATTAATTATTTAAAGGGTTGTAATAATTATTATTTTTGTTCTTCCATTTGTAAGATATGTAATTTATTTATTTTCATTTGGTATGTAAAATAAATAGATTAGGTGCATTTTATTTTACTAGAAAAAATGTATTAGGATATATTTTGTAAAAGAAGATGCACACAAAAATGCGGTTTTGGTTTGGACCATAATTTCCGGTCCAAAGAACTTCATGGTTCTCAACGGGATTTTAACCCAAAAACCAAAACTCATTTTTGAAGTCCAAAAAAGTTTGGAGCTGAATATAAAAGACTTTTGGAAGCTCAAAGAAGGTGGAGAAATCACAACACAAGAAGGAGACTTGAAGCATTTGGATGCGGGATCAAGTGGGAGTTCAACGACACACTACTTGTGTCATTTTTCACCCCTTAGGAAGGACCTTTTGGCACACTTGTTTCGGCTAACAAGTGTTGTCAAATTCGTTGGCTATGGTTATGCACCTATTGTTATGTGTGATATGCTTGTTTGGTTGTTTATTTATATTGTTTAAATGATATGTCGATATGCATGACTAAACAAACTAATAATCAACAACAAGCATAAAATTGGTTCTTAACAAAATCATTAAAATGGTTAATAAAGGTTTTATTAAAAATTAATGATTTTTATAATAAAATGGGTTTTATTAAAAAGAACCTTGAAAATTAGTTTTCACTAAAGTATCATTGATTTGAATGCATGCAAATGTATGGTACATAATATTTTCTAAACCAGAATTTTGAAATATTAAAAACCCTTTTATAAAACAAGTCAAACACCATCCTTTTATACAACACTCGAAACACTTGGGAACTCTTATTGTGGGATAAAGGTCACCTAACCACATTTGAGGGAACTTGTATGTTCGAGGTGAGTTTACCATGTTTGTGGGATAAAGGTCACCTAACCACTTATGTGTATAAACTCACATGTGTGTGTAAGTTGGACGACTTGATTTGGAAACCATGAACTTAGGGTCACCGAAGCATGGGGAACAAAGGTGTTGATGGGATTAAACATGCCAACTAAACATAAAGATGTTTAACCGATCCCATATGGCTAGAAATTGTAAAGAGTTGCAATTGTCAAACGTTGACTACCTTGTTGATTTAAATAGAGGGATAAAGGTCACCTAACCAATATTTAAATGTAACGTTGGATTCTAGATTTTAATTATTAATTGTCTTTAAGACACAAAAGGGTATTAATGATTAAAATATAATAATATCGAAAATACTAAAATTGAACTTGTTAAATTTTGTAGATGGCCGCTAACAATGCAAACCCGATTAACCAAACCGTCCGAAACCTATCACTAAGAACCATCCTTGAAAAGGATCGTCTCAACCATAACAACTTCATGGATTGGTTTCGAAACTTGAGAATCGTTCTCAAGCAAGAGAAGATATCCTATGTGTTGGACGATCCTATTCCCGATGAACCTAACGTGGAAGATATGGAAGCCTACAACGATTGGGTTAAGTATACCGAGGACTCCATGCAAGCCTCATGCCTCATGTTGGGAACTATGATTCCCGAAATTCAAAAGGATTTTGAACACCACGGGGCATACGACATGATTACCCAGTTAAAGGAAATGTTCCTACAACAAGCAAGGGAAGAACGCTTCGAAACTGTTCGGGCGCTTCATGCATGTCGAATGGAGGAAACCCAATCGGTATCATCTTATGTTCTCAAGATGAAAAGCCACACTGATCGCCTCGAACGGCTAAATTGTCCCGTCTCTAAAGAGTTGGCTACGGATTTGATCCTCAACTCTTTAACAAAGAAATTCGAAAGCTTTGTAATGAATTACAACATGAATGGATGGGACAAGAGCATTGGTGAACTTCATGCAATGCTCACTACCATCTTGACTTCCATTTCCATGTTCGGTACCCTGCCGGCATGTTTCCTTAACATGTCCCACCTTGCCACAGTTACCACATTTTCCATATTTGCATCGCCCGACATGATAACGTAAACAATTGTCGCACTTAGGTAGGATACCCTTGTAATCTTTTCCCTTCTTGGCCTTCTTCTTGTTACTTACCCGAGTAACCATCTTGAAATTTACGAGCTTTCTCTTGTTATCCCCAGGTGACTCTACAGGAGTCTCCTTTTCCTCCTTCACAGTGGAAGATTCTCCTCGTCTAACTGCCTCTTTCGTGAGCGCCATGTTGATAGCCTCGGTCACAGTTGAGGGTTTAGATGTTGTTACCAGGCTTGGAATCTGGGGTGCCAGTCCTCCTATGAAACGTTCGATCTAGATTCTGATTCCACCGAACGTGAAGCAACTTGTGATAAATCGTTAAATCTCTGCACATATTCAGCTATCTTTGTACCTTCCATTTTTAAGTTCCACAATTCAGTCTCCATCTTCTGGACTTCTGCCCTAGAGCAATATCTTTCACGCATCAGTTCCTTCAGCTCGTCCCACGTCAAAGCATTCGCAGCAGTCTCACCCATTGTTTGAACCTGAAGGTTCCACCATGACAGAGCCCCATCTACAAATAGTCCAGCTACGTACGTAACCTGGTGTTCTGGGGCACATTTGCTCAACTGTAAGACAGAATTCGTCTTCTCCTCCCAACGCACAAAAGCTAAGGCACCCCAGTGCCGTCGAATTCTCGGGGTTTGTGGTTCAAGAACTGCTCGTAAGTGCAGGCGTTGGGTGGTTTATTTCCTGAGGTACCTCCGCCGTGTTTGGAACGAAAGGCCTCGAGGTGTGCGATGGCTTGCGATAGGTGCCCTTGCAGTTCTGACTCTGTTGTTGTCGGCAGAGGGTTGTTGGTATCGACATTCCCTTGAGTCGACATCTTCCTAGAAGAAGGTCGGTTAGGTCAGGTCTAATTTGCTTCGTGCGTGCATTTGGTTGTTTAGTGGTCATAAGTACATACACATAACAGGTTACCATACCAACCAATCAAATAATAGTATAATCATAGTATGACCAAGTAATTCGGTAATTATGTTTAATGAGAGCATAGCAAGTAAGCACGTAGTATTATAATTATAGCACACACACATAGATCAATGACGTACTTAGCGAAGACCTAGCGACTGAGCTTTCATTGGTTATTGGCCACAAAGTGTTGTCACATGTTTAAAGATGATTGGGCTTTCATTATCCTTCGGCCACAATCACTGTGTCTAACAAAATGTATCACATCGAAAGGGACACAGGGTCACCCTACCCTTGGCCAATAAGTATATTAGTGCATCAAAATTTCATAATCAGAAGTGGTCCTCAAAAGTCTCCGTAATCCCGGCTTATCATTAGTGTCTTTACCCAAGTGTAATGCAATCCGCATAATCCAGAAACCAACTATACTGGTGACTGAGGTGGAGGAGGAAAGAAAAGTGACCGCTAGCATGCGTAAACTCCTCCTCGAGCTTGTATATATATATATATCGAAGTAGTTAACTAATCTACCGCCCGATAGTAAAGAAATAAGTATCAGAATCCTGGGAACGGTGTAATAGCAACGGTCGAGAGCGCAAAAGGAACCTTGATGTATGTGGCGGATCAAAGCATGCTGGTGATAGACAGGGTGGAGGGCGTGGTGTTTTACATAAACTTTTCAGACAATATGCTGTCTTGTGATGTAGACACTTAACTCATGTTTTTCGGTTATGTAATGCTTTGCATTTGAAGTTGCCAATTGTGGCGTCAGCTCAAGCTCCAACATTCTGCGACTCGTATCCTCAACTGTAGTTGATGTTATAGGAGCAACTCATCTCGTATGTGGCTTCCATAACGTGAGGGATGGTAAGGGTCTATCATTAGCATAGTGTATTATAGGAACCATCAAAGTGGCTCGTCTGGCGTTGTAGAGGTGAATGTAGCAAATGGTGCGACCTGTGCAGTTAGGAAAATGCTGTTGTAGCAGATGAATCGTTATGCAGGTGCTGACCTGAAGTACCTTCCCGGGGTGCGGTTATATCTTGAAAGAAAGCGATAGGCATGTTGGCGCAATGGACGTAGGTCTTCATAGGGGAAAAAGGAGCAACATCAGCGGTTATGGATGCAAAAAAAAATAAACGTCTCAACCATTAAGAAGATCATCAGATGCAGGTACTAGGTTAGGTATAAGGGTGCAATATCTGGTAAGCCAAAAGAAACCAGGGTCATAATCAAGCAAGGGTGCAGGATCAGTAGGTGCAACATCAAGCTGACCCAAAAAGGTGCAGAAGCTAGCTCAGGAGCAGGCCCTGGGTCGTGTAACGGTGTGGTGCCTCGAACAGGGGTTAGTGCAGCAGTCAAAGCGGCATCGTCGTCTGCGTCAGTAGTAGAAGGATGTAACCCGGTTGTCTGTAAGGCTGCAATTGTCACAGACTCAAAGGAGTCTGAAACCGAGTGTATACTAGAATCAGAGGGTAGCTTGACAACAGGGATCTCAAAATGTGCAATCAGTAATAAGGTTCTCATCTAACTTTCCATCATCGTGGGCGTTATCGGAAGGGCCGTCAATATCACGCCGATATCGTTATCAATTGTTCGCCGAGTAGTCCACCTTCGGAAGGAACGTCCACAAGGGGCGCATTGTCTAGGATTCGGATCCATGGCGTGCTCATCACCAGGATGTCCAGTGACGAAGAGGTCATGGACTGAAATAAGAGTGACAGAAGGATTCTTGTCAGAGAAACCATCAGTAAGGGTAGAGTATCACCAAAATCTGATAGCGTGGATTGTTGGAAGTCGTTCTCGTCCTTGGTCAGCATGTCAGGGTCACTCTTAGTGTCTGACGTAAACGTCTCTGGCGCAGATGTAGTTTCATCATCTGTGACGGTGGCTGTAGGGTTATCAATGTCTGATAACTCGCCTTCTAAGTAGTGCGACGTGTGTGCCGGTTCATAATAGTCATAGTACGTATACCCATAGTAGTTATTAACAATTAGTGTATGCAAATATTCACCACGTGTGCACGTATATCAATAATCATCAATTAAGCAGTAACAATGTACGCATGTAATCATCCTAGTCTTCCCCAGACTATCCTCTCAGCCTCTCAGACTGAACTTCCTAGCCTCTCAGACTAAATTCTCCCAATCTCTCAGATGGAATTCTCAGTCTCTCAGACTAAAATCTCCCAATCTCTCAGATTGAATTCTCAGTCTCTCAGACTAAAATCTCCCAATCTCTCAGATTGAATTCTCAGTCTCTCAGACTAAAATCTCCCAATCTCTCAGATTGAATTCTCAGTCTCTCAGACTAAAATCTCCCAATCTCTCAGATTGAATTCTCAGTCTCTCAGACTAAATTTTCCCCAGTCTCCCCGACTGGACTGTAAATCTTTGAAAAGTGTACTTGTGCCCTTTGTTAAAAATGTTTGTGCCCTGGATCTGGACGTTTAGTGTATGCAATGTAAAAATGTTTTCGTGAGAGCCCTAGTGATCATAGTCTAGACTCGAGAAAGAATCCTAGTTCGCTATGATCGAGGCTCTGATACCAAGCTGTCACACCCTGGCTTTGCGGAAGCGTGGGTTTATTTGGTGTGACTTCTTAATACCATAGCAACAATCATAACCATACTATATGATAAAACATGAGATATTCATCCATTAATAAAGTTAGAAAAATCCCATTTTCAACAATCACAAAATAAGTTACAAACCTTAACTTGATTTAATTGAGTTCATAAAGACTTAGCAAAAGACTTTAAACAATACTAGGTTTAGGGATATGTAACCCGTCCAGGAAGAGGTTACACCTTCTAAACCCTGGATGACTTCTTTATTCAAACGCAGCTTGAAAATACGTGCATACCGTGCCAGATCCGTTAGTTTCCTGAAATACATGTAGTTTGAAAAGTCAACATAAAGTTGAGCGAGTTCATGTGTAAGTGAGTATGTATAAACCTTTGTAAAAATGTCTGTATGTATGAAAATCCCTGGTATGTAGCAATTAAGGAAAAAGAGATCACCATTGGGTTGCAAAGCCAATAATATGTGTGAAGTGCTGTAGGAAGACTCAAACCTAGCAGATTTTTGCGTCGGGCTCAAAGTCACCACCTGGTTCATTCAGCGGACTCAGGGGTTGGGCTCGCTACACCCAGATAGATCTACCGCTACTGACCCTCGGTCCTACAATGAGGATTAATGGCCTCCAGTTCCCGCCTACCCACTCACATGATCTAAGTAGTAACCCTCCTTACGCTAACCATACCATGTAAAAAGTATTCGTAATCATAGTAACAAGTATTTCACCCCCGCAGTTTAAAAACTGAAAACAGTTAAGAGAAAAGGGGGACATGAACTCATAGTATTGCGTCTTCATATTTGTAACCCAAATCTCCGCGGCAAACACGACTACCTACAATGGTCTAACGTCTATTAGACAAACGGGTCGTGCCTTGTCTTAGTATGTATGTTTTTGAGTTACAATTCTGGTATTATTCCAAGTTATAATAATTGTATTTAGTTTTGGAGTCTAAACAATATTTCTGTGTTAATACTTTTCGAGTATTCGTATTCGTATTTCCTTCCCAAGGATGGGGGTCTTTATACATGTAGGCTTGTAGTTCCGACAATATATATATCAAGTCCCACTTAGTAAAATACATTTAACTTATTTGTCCGAAAATAACGTATTCCCAAAATATATATATTTTTCCCAAAAATAATATATTTTCACCTCCTTAGTTTCCAAAATAATATTTTACCAAAACATACGTATACGTTATAATTCCGAAAAATATATTTTTAAGTCTCACTTGAAAAATATATTTTAAATCACTTGTCCAAAATATACATATTTTTCCCAAAAATATTATATTTTACTTCATACCTTTTCCAAAATAATACTTATCAAAATATACGCGTAAGAGTATTTTCCGAAATATACATAAGTTACGTTTTAAAGTTCGCGTTGTTATAACAGTACCGGTGTAACTTAAATATTTATTCTTGAGGGCGTTGGTATTATTTTGGGGTCGTATTTTCATGATATTCCCAAGTAGTATTATTTTTACTCTAAAAATAATATATCTCTAGGTCACAAAATAATCACGTAAGCACACAAGCGTTTTATTATGAAATATATATTCTCAATATATATTTAACAAGTTTTATTTACGAAAATCCACCTCCGACACTTGGTCAATTTGTAATAAAAATCATGGCGAAATTTATATTTCGAAAACAAGTTAAAAATATATTTATAAACACTTGTCACAAGAATATTTCTAAGTGTTATTTTCTAGAAAAATTTCGCTAGAGTTTCCTCTGTAACTGGAGTTGGCCACGCTTACCAGCGTATCATTTTCTTTTAAAATTCAATCAAACAATTTTCCAACCGTCAATATTCAATATTCAAACATCAAGCTAGTAAAAAATAAGTATAAATCGCAAGCACATAAACTTGTAAGTTGTGTAAGATTACGTAGTAACCTTCCAACATTTTTAGTAGCTCTTTCTATCTTTAAAAATAAAATCGGTTTCTTGAAAAACTTTATTTTTAAAGAAAGTGTAACTTTACAACTTCTGGTCCAAAAATTACGAAATTATTCCTTTGTTAAACCTTTTGTCACACAAGCGTTTACACACTTGTTTGTTTGCAAAAATGCTTTTAGTTGTGTAAGATCCGGCTTTTAAACAAGGTTTGCATCTTACACTTGGTTCTTCGAAAATACCACTTGTAGATCTTTAGATCTACTAGTTTAGAACTCTATTTTACAAGAAAAATCATTTTTACACAAGTTCATGTTTATGTGTGGAAAGGTTCATCATCTTGTATCTTTTACTCTTTACATATTGCTAGTTCATGTTCCATGAACATGATCTAGCATGGTTAGATGACGATCCGTTCCACTTCTAGCAACCAACAACCACAATGTGTGCGGAGTCTTGGGGAAGAAGCAGCTATGCTAGAGCACTTATTGAGGTTCAGGCAGGGGTTGATTTAAAGAAGAATGTTACTGTTGCAATCCCATCTTTGGATGGTAATGGTCATTCAATGGTGGAGGTTAAAATTGAGTATGATTGGGAGCCTTTAAGGTGTTCATCTTGTTGTATTTTTGGTCATGAAGACAGCTCGTGTCCTAAGAACCCTCAGGTAAGTTCGATTAGGGATGCTGAGAGGAAGAATAATGATGATTTTCTGGTTGTGGGTGCCAAAAAGAAGAAAGCTAATAATCAAGGGCTTCATATGAAAAATCAGAAGCCTAAGTTAGTCTATAGACCAGTTGTCAAACCTAAACCGAAATCATCTTTGAGGAATCTGGTGATTAATCAGGTCTCAACGTCGAACCCATTTGATATCCTTAAAGACGATGACGGTAATCAAGGAGGTATCAATGTGGGTCGAGTGGAGAAGAAAGAGAATCAGTCGAGAGACAAGCAGGAATCGGATGAGGAGGAGGTCGTTGAAGTCTACAATGAAACTAGTGACTTTATGACATCAGGTACTCATTCTTTTTCATCGAAAGCAGGGGCAAGCACCTCTTCCACAAAATTCTCAAATGGATAGGCTGTTGTTGGTTCGTATGAAGGGATTGCTGGTTTGCGGCAGCTTTATCTTTGATGATGGCGGTTGAGGATTATGTTCTTATTTTGCATTGTTTTGTCTACTAGAAATCTATTCATGATATTTAGTAGGCTAGGTTATGGGGTGTCATAGGTCTTTTTGTTTTGTTTTGTTTTGTCTTACATATATGGGCCATGTCCTGTATATGAACTAGTGTGGAACTCATCCTCACTACTTGTACTTAATTGCGGTTGCATTTTAATAGAATCACCGGGGTAACCCTTTACCCAAAAAATAACCATAACTAAACAAGATTCACAAGGTTTACACCACTAGTTACTCTTTATCCATCAAGTTTATCATTCTTTCAAGACTTTATGTTTTGATCTTGTATGTTTTCGAGTTTTAACCGTTAAATCTCTTATTAACCACTTTAAACATGAACAAGAGAGTGTTTGGAAGTACTTACTACTAGCTCGTGGCTAGGGAAGAATCAAAGCGAAAACAAGGTGGATAAAAGCAACGTAGAGAGGTTCTTGAGATTTCGAGTGCACCGAGCCTTGCACCTTTGAGTATAAGTAAAATGGCTAGAACAAGATTTGATGGTGTGTGTATGGTGGTTGATGATGGAGCCGTAGGTGAGGGAAGGAAGGAAAGGAGAGAAAGCTTTGATGGTGTGTTGGTGAAAATGAAAGTGATTAACTAATGTGTTAATTTATAATCTAATTTCTCCTTTACCCATCATATAAAGTGTCCTCTAGATATCAAACATCTAGGATTAAAATAATTAAACAATTGTGGGGTGTTCCCTACACCACAAAACCGTAGAAGGAGAGGGGGGGTATGGTTGGGGTGTGATGCCATAGTTAGGATCTAGTTGCAATCTAATGATATTTATTTAGTATGTTTAGTGTGTTAATTAATATAAGGGGGGTGTTAGGGTGTTCGGGGACCCTAACTAGCTCAGAAAAGTGTAAACAATGTCTTTGGCAATATTTTTATGTTTCGGGTAAAGTCCGGTTGTTCGGTTGGATATTGATCCGTTAAAGTGCTAAATAAGTATTTAAAGTGTCTTTTATAGTGTCTTTAGTGACACAATAAATTCCCGTCACTTTGGAAAGTGTCTAGCATTATTTTTCCATGTTTTTGCACTTTACTAGTTAAGTTAAATGCTGAATTTTTGCACAAAGTGCAGAATTTTGTGATTAAAGCATGTTTTAGGCACATCCGGTCACTATAATTATCACCTAGTGACGCAGTTTTATAATCCTCACCTCCCTACACTCCCTACTGGTGTAGTAATCTATTCCTGGCTCATACTGGCCTTAGAGACAATATCTGTCTAGTGCTGGCAATGTCAGCATGTTTATTGGGTTATCCGTTTAGTGTGCTAACTGTGCTTTTGTGCATCAAGGTTGTCACTGATGTTTTTGTGTAAATAATAGAGTGACAGTATAAGATGTGATGCATGAGTATGTATGTATCAGAAATCAAGAAGCAGTTTAGCCACAATTGTAAGCAAGCACAGTAATTAAGCATTAATTAAATATTAATTAATGTGTACGGATACCTGGATTTGTGAGGGTTGTCACAGTTGAGCAGGATTATTCAGCGTCTGTTGTGTGGGATACGATTAGAAATTGTGACAACCGTAAAAAATACAGGTATCCGTACAATTAATTAATATTAACTAGTGCTTAATGACTGTGCTGAATTACAATTAATGACTTAAACTGCTTTCTGATTACTGCATCATATTTACATGTGCATCACATATTACATAATGTCACATCATTATCACATGCAAACTTTATTGACATACATGATGCACAAAGCACAATTAGCACAGTTAACAGATAGAAAAAGAATATGCTGACAGGGTTCAGTACATAGACAGACAGTGTTTTGAGACCCAGTATGGGCCAGAGACAAGGTACTACACTAGTATAGTGTGTAGGGAAGTAAGGACCATAAAGATGCTGTAACACCCGAAAATTTTAAAAACAAAAATATAATAACCCTCATTAAAAACTATTATTTCTTATGATTATAGTCCAATAGGAAACCCTAATTAAGACACCCAAGTAATTCTGTACAAACCCTAGAATTTTCAGAATTTTTAGAATCAGGATCAGGGCCCCTAAAACTCAGGGGGGGGGCATTCCCTACTCGATGATTATCCTAAAATCTCGTTGTCAAAACTGAAATTTAAGAAATTGTCGACTCAGCTAGGCTAGTCCCACGCGTGGCAACCCTATAGTGTTTAGGTGTCCCTTACGCACCGTAAGGGAATAAGTGTTACGGTGCGCAAAGGTGGTTACGCATCGTAGGGGTTATAGTGCTACGATGCGCAAGGCTTGACAAAATTCAGGTATAAATAGAAGACATTGGCACTTGATTCTGGACGCAAAATCGACGAAGAAATTCGCTCTAGGCACCGAGTTATCGTCTGTTTACCACAATCAACACACACGAAATCACTAATTAGTATAGCGGGTGCTGCAGAACAGGGTATTAACTCGATCGCTATTACGATTCATTGTCCGATCGATCAATGTACTCAATGGATGTTTAAGTGCTGCCCACATTAGGGTGATGCTTTGTCATTAATTGTGATTTCGACTGGATGTTGAGTGCCACCCGAATTCGGGGAATACTCTGTCCTTCGTTGTGAATCCGATGGATGTTTAAGCATAGCACTTTGTCATTCGTTGTGAGGGTTGATCTCGTGAGTTATCGTAAATGCTGTATTAAGTTACTTACCTAGTTTGTGTGCAAATTAGGTTAAGAGGATAATCAATAGGCTAAACTCTGCCTGTATAAATCTACAATTGAAAACAAGGTAGCATCACTTGGAAATTTTAAGGTACGGATAGAATCCTTTCTTTTGATTTATGTCAATTGGATACAAGTATATCATTCCTGATTTTAAATTCCGTATTAAGATTAAGTTATGAAATATGTGTTGAAAGTTACAAACGTTTTGAAAAGGTTTTGTTTTACATCAGTTATTTAGAAAATGGTTTATTTTATACGAGTTTCATTTCATACTCTAGTGGTTCCTTATTAACGAGTCAAGGTTTTATCTTGTTTCGTTCAATAAACCACATTTTGGGGACGAAATTGTCAAGATAGGATTGATATCCATACCTTGGTGACTGGTTCCACTCTTAGATTTTCAATATCGCCAAAGATTCGTATTTTCAATCAAATTATGGTTTACAAGTTACAAGTTAAATATCTTAAGGCTTACAAGTTACAAGTAAATAAATTACAAGTTTAATATTATACACAAGTATTAGGTTACCCAAGTTAAATTGTTATAATACCATTAAATTACTATGTCTTTTAAAACTCCTCACGTCTTTGATTATCGATTCATTTGACAGTCCGTTAGATTCCTATTCTAATCATAATTTTGGATTTTGCTTTCATGTCATGCGATAGTATTATGTTAAGTTGTACTCATTATCGCATGTTCCAATATATGTTACGATAAGTTACGTGAATAAGACCATTTGTACTCTGATACCCTGAGTTTTCGCTTCTCGTGGAGTGTCCCACGAGCATGTTGTTGCGGCATCGACATCATGTGCTCCATCCGTGATGGAGAGATCAGTTCACGGCGTCTCTTAAGTACAAGTGTGGTACATATAAGCTATTAGGAGGCGTATGGATCGATCCTAGGATTTAAGTTAAGGAGGTGGATAACGGGTATGCCAACTCGCCATCTCATGTGATAATTATGCAGGAGTAGCTACCTGTGTAGTGTCACGTTTTAAGTTTGGCTCATGGGTACATCCGTATGATATGATTATGAAATTTTGTTACTTTTAAAATAAGCTTTTATTTTCCTCTATCCGCGCACTGGGCAAAACTTTCAAAATTTTGCTCAGACGTACGTTTTTGTGTTTTCTTCTTTATGTCAGGTTATCAAGACAATCTGGGACGGGATTTGGAAGAATGCTCGAGTGTTTGAAAAAGACGGTAGAAATAATTGTACTGGATTAGATATCCTTCATTAAGTTATAAAGCCTTGTAATACATTTAAGTATTAATGGAATTATGTTTTTGATCTGACTCTGTAAAAGTGACACGTCAACCTGTTCCGGGCTGGCGTGTTACAGCTATGGTATCAGAGCAAAGGCTATTTCCTGTAGAAAACTTAAACATAAGTTAAGACCTATGAGGTAATGGGTAGACATTGGGTTAGGATTTCGATGTCCAATCAGTCGATACAATAATCGTTTTTTTTTTTATTTTCTACCCATCGGTTAGTAACTTTTCTTTTCACTTCATGATAGTCTCGAACACAAGTATTTCGTCATCTTCATTGTTTTTACTCTAGCTTTTATGACTATTGATCATAGTAGGCCGCGTTTAAGTATGATTATTAATATATATATATGTATGTAATAATTTCGAGGACGAAATTTTTTTAAGAGGGGTAGATTTGTAACACCCGAAAATTTTAAAAACAAAAATATAATAACCCTCATGAAAAACTATTATTTCTTATGATTATAGTCCAATAGGAAACCCTAATTAAGACACCCAAGTAATTCTGTACAAACCCTAGAATTTTCAGAATTTTTAGAATCAGGATCAGGGCCCCTAAAACTCAGGGGGGGCATTCCCTACTCGATGATTATCCTAAAATCTCGTTGTCAAAACTGAAATTTAAGAAATTGTCGACTCAGCTAGGCTAGTCCCACGCGTGGCAACCCTATAGTGTTTAGGTGTCCCTTACGCACCGTAAGGGAATAAGTGTTACGGTGCGCAAAGGTGGTTACGCATCGTAGGGGTTATAGTGCTACGATGCGCAAGGCTTGACAAAATTCAGGTATAAATAGAAGACATTGGCACTTGATTCTGGACGCAAAATCGACGAAGAAATTCGCTCTAGGCACCGAGTTATCGTCTGTTTACCACAATCAACACACACGAAATCACTAATTAGTATAGCGGGTGCTGCAGAACAGGGTATTAACTCGATCGCTATTACGATTCATTGTCCGATCGATCAATGTACTCAATGGATGTTTAAGTGCTGCCCACATTAGGGTGATGCTTTGTCATTAATTGTGATTTCGACTGGATGTTGAGTGCCACCCGAATTCGGGGAATACTCTGTCCTTCGTTGTGAATCCGATGGATGTTTAAGCATAGCACTTTGTCATTCGTTGTGAGGGTTGATCTCGTGAGTTATCGTAAATGCTGTATTAAGTTACTTACCTAGTTTGTGTGCAAATTAGGTTAAGAGGATAATCAATAGGCTAAACTCTGCCTGTATAAATCTACAATTGAAAACAAGGTAGCATCACTTGGAAATTTTAAGGTACGGATAGAATCCTTTCTTTTGATTTATGTCAATTGGATACAAGTATATCATTCCTGATTTTAAATTCCGTATTAAGATTAAGTTATGAAATATGTGTTGAAAGTTACAAACGTTTTGAAAAGGTTTTGTTTTACATCAGTTATTTAGAAAATGGTTTATTTTATACGAGTTTCATTTCATACTCTAGTGGTTCCTTATTAACGAGTCAAGGTTTTATCTTGTTTCGTTCAATAAACCACATTTTGGGGACGAAATTGTCAAGATAGGATTGATATCCATACCTTGGTGACTGGTTCCACTCTTAGATTTTCAATATCGCCAAAGATTCGTATTTTCAATCAAATTATGGTTTACAAGTTACAAGTTAAATATCTTAAGGCTTACAAGTTACAAGTAAATAAATTACAAGTTTAATATTATACACAAGTATTAGGTTACCCAAGTTAAATTGTTATAATACCATTAAATTACTATGTCTTTTAAAACTCCTCACGTCTTTGATTATCGATTCATTTGACAGTCCGTTAGATTCCTATTCTAATCATAATTTTGGATTTTGCTTTCATGTCATGCGATAGTATTATGTTAAGTTGTACTCATTATCGCATGTTCCAATATATGTTACGATAAGTTACGTGAATAAGACCATTTGTACTCTGATACCCTGAGTTTTCGCTTCTCGTGGAGTGTCCCACGAGCATGTTGTTGCGGCATCGACATCATGTGCTCCATCCGTGACGGAGAGATCAGTTCACGGCGTCTCTTAAGTACAAGTGTGGTACATATAAGCTATTAGGAGGCGTATGGATCGATCCTAGGATTTAAGTTAAGGAGGTGGATAACGGGTATGCCAACTCGCCATCTCATGTGATAATTATGCAGGAGTAGCTACCTGTGTAGTGTCACGTTTTAAGTTTGGCTCATGGGTACATCCGTATGATATGATTATGAAATTTTGTTACTTTTAAAATAAGCTTTTATTTTCCTCTATCCGCGCACTGGGCAAAACTTTCAAAATTTTGCTCAGACGTACGTTTTTGTGTTTTCTTCTTTATGTCAGGTTATCAAGACAATCTGGGACGGGATTTGGAAGAATGCTCGAGTGTTTGAAAAAGACGGTAGAAATAATTGTACTGGATTAGATATCCTTCATTAAGTTATAAAGCCTTGTAATACATTTAAGTATTAATGGAATTATGTTTTTGATCTGACTCTGTAAAAGTGACACGTCAACCTGTTCCGGGCTGGCGTGTTACAGCTATGGTATCAGAGCAAAGGCTATTTCCTGTAGAAAACTTAAACATAAGTTAAGACCTATGAGGTAATGGGTAGACATTGGGTTAGGATTTCGATGTCCAATCAGTCGATACAATAATCGTTTTTTTTTTTATTTTCTACCCATCGGTTAGTAACTTTTCTTTTCACTTCATGATAGTCTCGAACACAAGTATTTCGTCATCTTCATTGTTTTTACTCTAGCTTTTATGACTATTGATCATAGTAGGCCGCGTTTAAGTATGATTATTAATATATATATATGTATGTAATAATTTCGAGGACGAAATTTTTTTAAGAGGGGTAGATTTGTAACACCCGAAAATTTTAAAAACAAAAATATAATAACCCTCATGAAAAACTATTATTTCTTATGATTATAGTCCAATAGGAAACCCTAATTAAGACACCCAAGTAATTCTGTACAAACCCTAGAATTTTCAGAATTTTTAGAATCAGGATCAGGGCCCCTAAAACTCAGGGGGGGCATTCCCTACTCGATGATTATCCTAAAATCTCGTTGTCAAAACTGAAATTTAAGAAATTGTCGACTCAGCTAGGCTAGTCCCACGCGTGGCAACCCTATAGTGTTTAGGTGTCCCTTACGCACCGTAAGGGAATAAGTGTTACGGTGCGCAAAGGTGGTTACGCATCGTAGGGGTTATAGTGCTACGATGCGCAAGGCTTGACAAAATTCAGGTATAAATAGAAGACATTGGCACTTGATTCTGGACGCAAAATCGACGAAGAAATTCGCTCTAGGCACCGAGTTATCGTCTGTTTACCACAATCAACACACACGAAATCACTAATTAGTATAGCGGGTGCTGCAGAACAGGGTATTAACTCGATCGCTATTACGATTCATTGTCCGATCGATCAATGTACTCAATGGATGTTTAAGTGCTGCCCACATTAGGGTGATGCTTTGTCATTAATTGTGATTTCGACTGGATGTTGAGTGCCACCCGAATTCGGGGAATACTCTGTCCTTCGTTGTGAATCCGATGGATGTTTAAGCATAGCACTTTGTCATTCGTTGTGAGGGTTGATCTCGTGAGTTATCGTAAATGCTGTATTAAGTTACTTACCTAGTTTGTGTGCAAATTAGGTTAAGAGGATAATCAATAGGCTAAACTCTGCCTGTATAAATCTACAATTGAAAACAAGGTAGCATCACTTGGAAATTTTAAGGTACGGATAGAATCCTTTCTTTTGATTTATGTCAATTGGATACAAGTATATCATTCCTGATTTTAAATTCCGTATTAAGATTAAGTTATGAAATATGTGTTGAAAGTTACAAACGTTTTGAAAAGGTTTTGTTTTACATCAGTTATTTAGAAAATGGTTTATTTTATACGAGTTTCATTTCATACTCTAGTGGTTCCTTATTAACGAGTCAAGGTTTTATCTTGTTTCGTTCAATAAACCACATTTTGGGGACGAAATTGTCAAGATAGGATTGATATCCATACCTTGGTGACTGGTTCCACTCTTAGATTTTCAATATCGCCAAAGATTCGTATTTTCAATCAAATTATGGTTTACAAGTTACAAGTTAAATATCTTAAGGCTTACAAGTTACAAGTAAATAAATTACAAGTTTAATATTATACACAAGTATTAGGTTACCCAAGTTAAATTGTTATAATACCATTAAATTACTATGTCTTTTAAAACTCCTCACGTCTTTGATTATCGATTCATTTGACAGTCCGTTAGATTCCTATTCTAATCATAATTTTGGATTTTGCTTTCATGTCATGCGATAGTATTATGTTAAGTTGTACTCATTATCGCATGTTCCAATATATGTTACGATAAGTTACGTGAATAAGACCATTTGTACTCTGATACCCTGAGTTTTCGCTTCTCGTGGAGTGTCCCACGAGCATGTTGTTGCGGCATCGACATCATGTGCTCCATCCGTGACGGAGAGATCAGTTCACGGCGTCTCTTAAGTACAAGTGTGGTACATATAAGCTATTAGGAGGCGTATGGATCGATCCTAGGATTTAAGTTAAGGAGGTGGATAACGGGTATGCCAACTCGCCATCTCATGTGATAATTATGCAGGAGTAGCTACCTGTGTAGTGTCACGTTTTAAGTTTGGCTCATGGGTACATCCGTATGATATGATTATGAAATTTTGTTACTTTTAAAATAAGCTTTTATTTTCCTCTATCCGCGCACTGGGCAAAACTTTCAAAATTTTGCTCAGACGTACGTTTTTGTGTTTTCTTCTTTACGTCTGGTTATCAAGACAATCTGGGACGGGATTTGGAAGAATGCTCGAGTGTTTGAAAAAGACGGTAGAAATAATTGTACTGGATTAGATATCCTTCATTAAGTTATAAAGCCTTGTAATACATTTAAGTATTAATGGAATTATGTTTTCGATCTGACTCTGTAAAAGTGACACGTCAACCTGTTCCGGGCTGGGGTGTTACAGACGCGTCACTAAGTGATAGTTTAAGTGCCAGAAAGTGCCTAAAACTCACCCAAAGTGCAGAATTCTGCATATTTCAGCAAAATTCAGCTTTTTAACAAGCTAGTAACATGCAAAAATATGGCAAAATGGTCCTGTATGCTTTCCTAAGTATCAGGAATTAAAAGTGTCACAAAAAGTTACATAAATGACACTATACGGAATAACTTAACACTTTAACGAACCGGTATCTAACCGAACAACCGGACTTTACCCGAAACACCAAAATATTGCTAGAAGCATTGTTTTATTATTTCTTGGCTAGTTATGGTTCCCGAACACCCTAACACACTATATAATGCATCATACACATAAACACTAGACTTTACACTTAACCTCCAACTAATTAACACAATTTACCATTTAAACTTACACATACCCCCCCCCTTTGGGACGGTCACATGTGGCCCCACTTGTGATCTCCTTAATCTTTCTAAAGATCACATTTGATCTTGTTTAGATTATGGAAGATCATGTTGGTACTATTAGTGACATATAACCCTTTGGATAATAGCTAAATTTGGTTTATAAATAAACTTGATGGATCATTATCTTGTACACACAACACCAACTCACCTCCTCCTTTCCTCCCTCTCATCTCGGCCGAACCCCCATCCAAACACCATCACCATTTTCATTTCAAGTTCATCTATTCTAAGGCTTCACAAGGGTGTTAAACTTCATTCAAGAGAGCTTGGAGCTTGTGGATCATCAAGGACCTTTCTTACTTGCTTTTATCCACCATCTTTGTCACCTTCATCTTCAAGAGTTCATCCCTAGCTTAGAGCTAGTAGTAAGACTCTCATAACCTTTGTTACTTCATATTTTAGTTGGTTAAAAGATGTATTATGTTGTAAATCACAAGAACACTAAAAGACATGAACATAAATCTTGAACATAAAGCTTACATATGATGAAATCTTGATGAAATAGTGTTGTTTATTATATGTATGATACTGGTTGTTGTTTACTTAAGATTATGATGTTGATCATCATAAGGAGCTTGCTAGATTGTGATTAACACATGATCTAGCAAGTTAGAGGATGATTATGTGTTAACACAAGAAGATCATCCTCATATATAAGCATGAACTTGAATAAAAAGATGATTTCTTGAAAAAATAATAAACAAAGTAAGCTAGTAATCTTATGAACTTAAGATTTATGAATGGTTTTCCAAAAGAACCAAGTTTAAAATGTGATTCTTAGAAGATCTTGGTTTTTACTTAAATACACACTATTTTTAGTGGTAAAACAAGTGTATAAACACTCATGAAACAAGAAGATCTCACAAAGAAACATTTTTGTAAAATATGTTTACAAGTTGTAAACATCTAAATTCTTTAAGAATGAGATTTTTAAAGAAATAAACACACTTTAAAGGGTAACTAAACCTACTAAAAATACTACCAAGTTACTACAAGTTTTTGTGAAAGATCAAGTTCATGTTTTTTTTTTTTTTTTGGGTAAAGGGTTACCCCGGTAAGATCAAGTTCATGTTGTTATGTAAATTGTATAGTTTTTGCACTTGGTAAGTATAAGTTGTTTAGGGATTGTTTGTTGATTGTTTATGATGATTTTTGAAAAGAAAATGATATGCTTAAATAGCATGGACACCTCCATTTTTAGAGGAAACTATGGCAAAATTTTCTAAAAATATAAACACTTAGAAAAATATTTTCTAACAAGTATTTACAAGTGTATTTTGATCATAAGATTTTCAATATAAACTTTGCCATAGAATTTGTTATAAAAATACAAGTATTGGAGGTTGGTTTTTATAAATAAAAATGAAAAAATATGTATTTAGAATATATATTTACATTAAAGACACTTGTGTGAATATTTATATAATTGGTGAAATAGTTATATTACTTTAGGGTAAAATAATATAACTTAACAAAATACCATGAAATTTACAATCCAAAATAATACCAAGAATATCAAGGAATAAATATTTAAGTTACACACATAATATTGTGAAACCGAACAATAGAACGTAACTTACAAAATATTCTGGAAAATACCATTATAAATATATTTTTGGTAAATATTATTTTGGATACAAGAAATGAAAATATGATTTTTATAAATATTACAAAGTTGTATCATATTTTTGTCAAGGAGAAAATATATTATTTTTGGAAGTAAAAATATATTTTCTTAGTATATTTAGAAGATATATGATTTTTGGGAAAGATATATATTTTCTGGGAAATACATTCTTCTTAGACAAAATAAGTTAAATATATTTTCTAAAGTGAGACTTGAAAATATATTATATTGAGACTACAAATACAAGAATACGAAAATACATGTATAAAATACCCCCATCCTTGGGAAGGAAATACGAAAATAAATACTTGAGAAGTATTGTACAGAATAATATTAGAGATATAATAGAAACGTAACTCAAAAACATTAAACTCTAAGCCAAGGCACGGCCCGTTCGTCTAATAGACATAGTACATTGTAGGGAGTCGTGTTTGCTGAGGAGATTTGGGTTACGCATACTGAAGACGCAAAACTGTGAGTTCATGTCCCCCTTTTCTTTTAACTGTTTTCAGTTTTATACTTCGGGGGTGAAATACATGTTACAATTATTATGAACGTTTTATACAGGGTATGATTAGCTTAAGGAGGGTTACTGCTAGATCATGTGAAAGGTGGGTATAACACTTAAGGCCATTAATCCTCGTCGTAGGACCGAGGGACATGAGTGATAGATCTATTTGGGTGTAGCGAGCCCACACCTATGAGGACCAGGGTGGCCCATGTGGTGACTATGTCCACAAACTGAAGCCGTGGCAAAATCCGCTAGGTTTGAGTCTTCCTGCACCATTTTCACACATACCATTGGCTTTGCAACCCATTGGTGATCTCTTTTTCCTTATTGCTACATACCAGGGACATTCATACATACAGACATACTTTAAAGGTTTATTCATACACACACACATGAAATCGCTCAACTTTTGTTGATTTTTCAAATTACATGTATTTCAGGGAACTAAGTGGATCTGGCAGGTGTGCATGTTGTCAAGCTGCGTTATGAATAAAAGATGTCATCCAAGGTCGTTAAAGTTTAGGAAGTGTATCCTATTCCTGGACGGGATACATATTTCTAAACCCGATTTCGTTTAAGGTCTTTTGTTGAGTCTTCATGAACTCATTAAAACTTGATGTGGTTTGTAACTTGGGTGTCGATGTTTCAAACAATTATGTTTTGTTATTTTTAAACTTAATTTATGGATGAACATCTAATGGTTTTATCATATAGCATTGTTATGATTGAATGCTATGGTATTAAGAAGTCACACCAATAATCACGCTTCCGCAAAAGTCAGGGTGTGACAGCTTGGTATCAGAGCTTCGATCGTAGCGAACTAGGATTCTTTCTCGAGTCTAGACTACGATCATTAGGGCTCTCACGAAAATGTTTTCACAAACATGTTTTTATTGCATACACAAAGCGTCCAGATCCATGAAACAAATATTTTTTCAAATAAAAGACACAAATACATTTCAAAGAATTCATTTATATTTCAGTCTAAGAGACTGGGGAGTTAGTCTGAGAAGACTAGCTGGGTAGTGCAGTCTGAGAGACTGGGGAGTCAGTCTGAGAGACTAGTTGGGTAGTGCAGTCTGAGAGACTGGGGAGTTAGTCTGAGAGACTAGCTGGGTAATTCAGTCTGAGAGACTGGGGAGTTGGTCTGAGAGACTAACTGGGTAGTTCAGTCTGAGAGACTGGGTAGTCTGAGAGACTAGTTGGGGCAGTCTGAGAGACTGGGAGGTTTAGCCTGAGAGGCTAGGTAGTTCAGTTTGGGAAACTGGGAGGTTTAGCTTGAGAGGCTGGGTAGTTCAGTTTGGGAAACTGGGAGGTTTAGCCTGAGAGGCTGGGTGGTTCAGTTTGGGAAACTGGGAGGTTTAGTCTGAGAGACTAAGTAGTTCAGTCTGAGAGGCTGGGTGGGATAGTCTTGGGAAGACTAGGATGCATACATGCTTACATTATTACTACTTACATGCTTATTTGATGATTGTTGATATATGTGCATACTTGTGATTAATTTGTTACAGACACCATGTCCTCCTCCTCTGAGAGTGGAGTATCCGATACAGTAGACCCTATGGCCATAGTTTCAGACGACGAGATAGCCACAGACCCTGAGATCTTCACTTCTGACACTGAGAGTAGCGATGATGACGATTTCCAGCCGTTTGCTTTACCAGATTTTGGAGATGATATACCGCTAGCTGATGGTCTTCCTGGCGAGGATCTACTTCTTGTTCAGATCCCTGCTCCTTTTCCTCTTGCTGCATTTCCTCTTGAGGATCTGCCTCTTGACGCTATGTCTGACGATGACATCGATCTTTTTATTGAGGGTCTCCCAGAGGGTGCCTAGGATGATGGAGCTCCAGTCGATGATGTCATTGCTATTCCGCTTATTGAGATTCCTGTCGTGGAGATTTCTTCTGACCATTCTGGTCCTGATTCGTTTGAGTCGGTGTCGTCTACTACTCTACATGCACTGGGATTACAGCGACATCCCACCGATACTGATTCTGACACAGCTATGTCTGTTGCACCTGATATTCCACACGGTGTTGATCATGATTTTGAGTTTGATGATGAGTTTGATCCAGTCTTTCCACACGACTTTGACCCTGAGCATGAGATTGAGTTTGTCCCCGATGATCAGCCTTTTGAGGCACCTGTCATTTCTGAAGATCAGCTCTTTGATATACCCGCTGATCTTGAGCTTGCACCAGCTGGCCCTGAGCCTTTGATGGAACCCGAGTCCATACCTGCTCACGATCCTCTGCTTGAGCATGATCCTGCACTTGCTGATGTACCAGTTGTTGCACCACCTCTGCCTGACCCTTTACCTGCACCTGTTGATCATGCTCCTTTTGCTGACCATGTAGATCCCCGTTATGCATTCACCCACAATGGGTGGATAGAGGATGACGACGACTTACCTCCTTTTGTTAGACCTGTTACTCCCCCACCTGCACCTACACATGCACCAGCTGGTATCGCCCCATTTCACCCTCGTGTGTCTGACATTCACCGCACAGATTTACCGGTCACGTTCCTTCAGGATATCCTTCCTCCCCGTCCAGGGGAAGGACCATCGAGTCAGCAGCCCAGTCACATACCTCCTGTGTCAGCAGCTTTTCCCTTTGTGCCACAGTTTTCACATACTGCTCCTTTTGCTACTACACCATCGGGCGAGCCACTTATCTGGTTTCCGCCCAACACGATGCCTGTTTCTGATCCATACCATCCCTTCCACATTGGATACACGAGGGATGATTTGCTTTTGTCGCTGCAGCTCCAGCAGGAGATACTCTGTAGGAGAGTCATGGAGTTAGAGAGGATCCCGCGTCCTCCACCTTGTCCTTGTCAGTCACCATTCGTGACTCCACCCGCTCCTCTCCTGCCATACCCAGATTTTGACACTCGTTTTCTTACTATGGAGCAGCATATTAGTTACCTACTGCGTATCGTTCATGCTCTTGAGGAGGATTTAGCGCATTTGCACAGGTTGCTTTTCGTTCCTCCACCTCCTCCTCCTCCACCATCAGCGTAGTTGGTTTTTGGTCTTATGCAGATAGCTTACTTTTGGTGAGAGTGTTGCTATTGAGCCCAGATTGAGAAGACTTTTTGAAAACCACTTCTTGTGTACATGACTGTTCTAGTTGATAGATGATTTGGACACGGGTGATGTGACCCTATAGTCCCTTTGTTGTGATTTGATACATTTGACGAACTTGTAAAACGGTATTTGTGGTCATTGGTATATGAAAGCTCAATCGCAGTATTCTCATTATAAATTACTTGTTTACGCTATGATTGAAATATTATGCGCTTACCTGCTTAACGAAAACCTAATCGTAATATTTTCGTTAGACGTGCTTCTAATGATTGTAAGGTACGTACTTGTTTGTTGTGCTCTCAATTAACATAATTCCATTTACTTGCTTATGCTATGAGTATGCTGTTGCTAGACGTGTTGATATGATGATTTATTTCGTGTAAATACATATGATCTCTAAACAACTATTTACACTCCCTGAACAAATGAGACCTGACCAACCTAAACTTTTCGTAGAATATGTCTCAAAAGATCATTCAGCTGCTCATCACCGAGGCAGAACTACAAGCGCACATCACACAAGCGATAGCACAGCACGAGGCCCTGCGCTCTGAACCCAGCAAGGGTACCTCAGAAACAACCCACCTCATGGCTGTACCTACTGGCAGTTCCTCAAATGCGAGCCTCCGCATTTCGACGGCACTGGAGGTGCCATAGCCTTTGTGAAATGGACCGAAAATATGGATTCTGTTTTCCGAATAAGCAGATGTACACCAGAGCAACAAGTCCTATATGGGTCAAGATTGTTTCAAGATGGGGCCTGGTCATGGTGGAACTCTCAGATTCGAACAATGGGCAGAACTGCTACGAATGTTTTAACATGGGGTGAGCTGAAGAAAATGATGCGTAAGGAGTATTGTTCTCAGATGGCAATCCAGAAGCTGGAATTCGAATTCTGGAAGCTAAAGATGGAAGGTCCAAATGTGGCGGAGTACGTGCAAAAACTTCACAATCTGTCGCGAGTTGTTCCGTACCTAGTGGAACCAGAGTTGAAAAGGATGGAGCCATTCATCTAGGGACTGGTGCCTCAGATCCTGCCCTTAATGGCTGTGTCAGCTCCGCCAACCACCATCGATGCAATCAAGTTAAGTGCGGCACTCAGTAAAGAAGCAATTAGACTGGAAGAGTTTTCAATCCCTGACGAGAAGAAGGAAACGCAGGTAGAATCATCCGAAAAGAACAAAAGGAAGCTCACTGACTTCCAGGAGGATACCCGAACGAATGACGAGAACAAAGCCAAAAAGGAAAAGGAATACATGGGCATCCTACCTAAGTGCGATAACTGCCCATTTCATCACGCTGGGTCATGTAGGGATGGAAGAAGTGATGTCTGCGACAAAGTAGGGCATGTCAAGGAGACGTGTCAGATCGGTACGGGACATGGAAACGAAGGTCAAGATGGTGACGGAAATCACGAAGGAAACAACGGCAACAACGACTATCAAAGTAGGGCCAATGATGAACAAAAACATATTCGAGGTTGTTTTGACTGTGGGGACAAAGGGCGTTTCAAGAAAGATTGCCCTAACAACGATCAAGCCGATGTTAAGACATCCTTGGGAACTAAGCCGAGTTGGATGAAGGCAAGTATGTTACTGAGACTATTCGAGTGGAATATGAATGGATTCCCCCAAGATGTGCCCATTGTCATGTGTTTGGACATGACTCTGAGGGATGTCCTAAATGCATCGGTTCGACGTCGCAACCTCCTACAAACAAGCCGAAAGTAGATGAGGATGGTTACACTGAAGTTAGGTCGAAAAAGAGTGCAAAGAAGAGTGGTTTTCAAGTTAATAACCTGAAACCCAAGTTCGAATATCGACCTGTGGATAGAGGCAGGCGATATGAATATGACTTTTTTCCACTCGTCGCTCAAGAATAGAATTCACTATAGTCGTATTGATGTTATTCGGGATGCTAGTGGGCATGTTTATGAGAATGATATGGTTCAGAAAGCGTTTGTTGAACATTATGAGAAATTTTTGGGATGCCCGGGTGTTACATCGCTCAGTCCGTCTCCTGATTTATTCACTAAAACGTTGGATAGGGATGTTGCGGATCATATGGTTCGTCCAGTCACAGCTGAAGAGGTTAAGAAGGCGATGTTTTCGATTGGGTCGGATAAAGCTCCAGGTCCAGATGGTTTTACAGCAGGATTTTTTAAAAGTGCCTGTGGCCTATTCTCGGTAATGATGTTTCCAATGCGGTTATTGATTTTTTTGCCACAGGTAAGCTTCTTCGGGAATTAAATCATACGTTATTGTTCTGATTCCTAAAATCCCTTCTCCGTCTGTGGTTACGGACTATCGTCCGATTGCCTGTTGCAATGTATTGTATAAATGTATTAGTAAGATTGTGGCTGAAAGAATTAAAGTGGCGTTGAATGATATTGTTAGTGTCAACCAATCGGCGTTTGTTTCGGGGAGGAAAATATCTGATAATATTTTGTTAACACAAGAGTTGATGCACAATTACCATAGAAATATTGGTCCTCCTAAATGTGCGTTCAAAGTGGATATTCAGAAGGCTTATGACACTGTTGATTGGAGTTTTCTAAAGAATATTTTGGTTGGTTTCGGGTTTCATTCTAGCATGGTTCACTGGATCATGGTTTGTGTTTCTACTACCACGTTTTCAGTGTGTATTAATGGTGATGTTCATGGATTTTTCAAGGGTAATCGGGGGTTAAGAAAAGGGGATCCTATTTCGCCGTATCTTTTCACTCTTGTTATGGAGATTCTCACGGCCATTTTACATCATGCGGTAAGGATTGACTCTTCGTTTAAATTTCACAACAAGTGTGAACGTCAACAGATTATAAATCTTTGTTTTGCGGACGACTTATTTATTTTCTCTAAGGGTGAGATAGCTTTGGCCAGATGCATCATGAATTCTCTCAATTCTTTTACAAAGATGTCGGGTTTGTTGCCTAGTGTTCACAAAAGTACAGTTTTTTTCTCTAACGTGCCATCATTTGTTAAAACTGCTATTTTGAATAATATGTCGTTTGTGGAGGGTAGTTTTGTGACAACTCGAGTTTCCGACTTTCACTTTCGTATTTATTGCGCGTTGACTTTGACTGTTAGTTGTTTGACTTGTTTGACTTGTAACTGTACATGTTATGATATGATAAAACGCATTGTGTTTGCATGATTTTGTGTTTGGTTGTATAACATGAAACCTGTTGAAAACTTAAACTGTTAACACATAAAAGGACTCGACGAAACAGACAGGACCTGACGAAACAGACTGTTTCGCCATAAGCATCTCGACGAAACAGAAGTCTGTTTCGCCAAGCCCAATTTCGCCAAGCCCATTAAGGGCCCAGAACGGTAATTCGTTCATATTAACGTGAACCGACTTCCTGTTTCACATCTTTGGCTAAAACAAAAACCCTAGAGCTCCATCTTCTCTGATTGACGGCGATCGTGTGCCCCGGAACCCCGAATCGACTTAATTACTGTTCCGTTCATTGTGGTTAGTGATTAAATCCCTGCATGATTGTTTGATTTCATTGTTGTAAACTGTTTTTAGTTCAAGTTCATTAGAATCAATGATAGATAGCGTTGTGTTCATGAATGATTTATGATTGGGTAAACGGAATCTATGGTTAGTTACGTTTTGTATGACAGATCTGATTGTATGATGATCCCTTGAACCCACGAATCGGAACTAGTATTAATCGTATGAACACCTAGTAATATGATGGATTGTGCTCGTGTTATACTCGTTGTCTGAATAGCTTGTTAAGGTTAATGCTTGGCCTATTATGATTGATTGATTCCATGATGATATCTATGTTAATGATGTCCGCATGATTGCTTCTTGATGTTGACGACATTTAGGGTTTCTGTGATTTTGACGAAACTGACATCACCCTGTAACAGGCTGACGAAATAGATCTCTTGGCGAAACAGAAAGTGTTTCGCCAAGGGCAGTCGACGAGACAGAACTTTGTTTCGCCAAAGGAGACCACGGCGAAACAGAATGTGTTTCGCCAATTTGTGTTTCGCCGAGGGTATCACGACGAAACAAGGGTGTTTTGTCGAATGGGAAAACAGCACAATAACTTACTTTGATTCTGTTAAAAGTTAACCTGGTTAGTTAACTGCCGTTAAGTGTAAAACATAACTTGTATGATTCAACCTACGTGCAATGTGTTATTCGGTGATTATTGATGCGTTGTCCATTATGATTATACTTACGTGCCAACTTCGTGAATACAAACTGATTATGTATACGTGCGTACTATAGGACGTGATTGACTTACTTTGAGCACATACTTAGCACACCGAGCAAAACAAGGTGAGTTCACACTTCTGCCAAGGCATGGGATTCCCGGGGTTGGGAATGGGTTGATTGACTATTTATGTTGAATAATTATCGGAATTACATACCATAGGCCTCGGGAGTGGAAGGTCAATGGTATATATACATACTACTAGACTACTGATACACATACTTCTCTTCGCAAACATGCCTGGAATGGCCGCGAACTATACTAGAACGATCTTCGCAAACATGCCTGGAATGGCCGCGAACTATACTAGAACGATCTTCGCAAACATGCCTGGAATGGCCGCGAACTATACTAGAACGATCTTCGCAAACATGCCTGGAATGGCCGCGAACTATACTAGAACGATCTTCGCAAACATGCCTGGAATGGCCGCGAACTATATTAGAACGATCTTCGCAAACATGCCTGGAAATGGCCGCGAACTATACTTTAATCTTCGCAAACATGCCTGGAGGGCCGCGATACAAATATAACCAGTCTATAAAACATGGGAAACCCCCACTAAACTTCGCAAACATGCCTTGAGGGCCGCGATGCTATTACATACGATACATGATTACTAATCGAACATACGATTTACGAAATGAACATTATAACTAAATAACCAACTGTGAACTCGCTCAACTAGTTGTTGACTCTCTGTTACATGCCTTGCAGGACCATATGTACTTACGGAGCTTGCACGGGAGGCACAGTCGTTGTGGACATGGATTCGTGAATGTGTTGTTAAATGTTATAACATTTTGTACTTAAACTTATGTTGGGTTTTACTTTAATGCTTCCGCTACACACTTGTTTATATTTGGTTTTGTAAACACCTATCGTATTGATGAATGACTTTTGATATTTATGTACTTATGTTCAATATGATTGGTGGCTTGATCCTGGTCGTGTCACGCCTCCAAGCGGTGGTACTCCGCGTGTGGATTTTGGGGGTGTGACAGATTGGTATCAGAGCCATTGGTTATAGAGAACTCGGTTTTAATAAGGGGAAAACGTTTTTTATTAAAACCAGACTATAACCAGAACAGTGCTCAACGATCCACAACGACGCCTCGCTCCACGTGCAAGACTCAACATCCTAGGTAATATGGTATATGTTTTATTACCTACTTGCTAGAATTGCATAGAACTTTGCTCAGGGTATGCTTAGATTAACGTAACGACTGATGATTGAAACACATGTGTGCTTACTCCCTTCTGTCTTCGCACTATTCGCGAACCTCTCTCACTCATGTTCTCCTTGATATCAAGATCATGAGTGGACGCGTTAACATAACTCAAGCCCAGTTGGCGGCTTCGATCACTGAACAAGATACCGCAGCACTCGCAGCTGCCCAGGCAGGAGGTGTAACCTGCCATCACCACTTACTCTAGGATCTTTAGGTCCTACTCTCGTCAACTAACACTCGTGCTCAAGTATGTTTACTCTTACGCACACGACAGGTCAACATGCTCAGCTACCTGTGTGCACCTTCAAGACTTTTATGGACTGTTGTCCTACTACTTTCAGTGGCACTGAAGGGGCCGTTGGACTCCTCCATTGGTTTGAAAAGCTCGAACCGGTCTTCGAAATGTGTGAATGCCCTGAGGCTCGTAGGGTGAAGTATGCCACTAGTACTCTCGAAAGCACTGCGCTAACTTAATGGAACGCGCAAGTTCAGATGCTGGGGCTGGCGGCTGCTAATGCCACCCCATGGAACGATTTCAAGGAACTAATCAAGCTAGAATACTGTAACTGTGATGACATCCACAAACTGGAAGTGGAGTTCTTTAACCTGAAGATGACGGGGTCAGAAGTAGAGGCGTATACGAATCGATCTAACGAACTGGCAATTTTGTGTCCTACTATGGTGGAACCTCCCATCAGGTGCACTGAGCTGTACCTCAAAGGTTTTGTACCAGAAATTCAAAGCCATGTGATGGCTGCTAATCTTGCTACTATTCAAGATGTTACACATCTTGCTCATCGTCTCACAGACAAGGCAGTGGGACAGAACAAGCTGCCTCAACGTATCAGCGATACTACTACCACTACTACTTCAACTACTTCTGCTACCCTCAGTAACAATGGATGAAAGTGGGATGGAACCTCTAGCAAGGGTTCGACTACAATTCCGTCCCAGGCACAGCAGTGAAAGGTCGATGACAACTAAAGTCCTGATCAGCAACATTTAGTATTCAAGGGCAGGGTGGATACAAGGGAAACCACCCTAAGCGCAAACGATGTAACTTGCACCACAGCGGGCGACGCAACCGAATTCATTGTCATTGATGCGACAAGCTTGGCCATGGAGCCAAAGATGGTAGAAACTCACGTCCTGCAAACCAGAACCAACAACAACAGCCACAAGATCTATAGAATCGGCGACAACAGCATGGTAACAAGGGATGTTATCAGATGGTGCTGAAGGTCACTTCAAAAGACACTGCCCACGGTTGAACCAGAACCAGAATCAGAACCACAACCAAGGAAACGGGAACTAGGGAAGACAACGGGGGTAATAACGATGGCAATGGTGCCAGGGGTCGAGTGTTCGTGATTGGTCAGGGTGATACTAGTAATGACCTCAACGTTGCGATAGTTACGACATCGTCATTGGTATGGATTGGTTATCCCAACAACAAGCAGAGATCCTATGCAAGGAGAAGATCATTCGCATTTCCCGTACTGGCAAAGAACCTCTCGAAGTTCAAGGCGACAAGAGTGGTGTCGTGAGTGGCATCATCTCTTTCTTGAAGGCTCAGAAGTGTCTGCGAAAAGGCCACGTAGCTATTTTAGCACTCGTTACTGTTACATCGGCGACAGAGAAAAAGATTTGGGATATTCCTGTAGTACGCGACTTTCCTCAGGTGTTTCCTGAAGAGTTACCTGGGTTACCGCCTCATCGCCAGGTCGAATTCTAGATCGAGCTAGTTCCAGGAGCAGCACCTATAGCTCGAGCACCTTATCGCTTAGCTCCAACTGAACTGGAAGAACTGTCTAAGCAATTGCAAGAACTTTTGGAAAAGGGTTTCATACGTCCTAGCTCTTCGCCTTGGGGAGCTCCAGTGTTATTCGTAAAGAAGAAAGACGGTACGTTCAGGATGTGTATAGACTACCGTGAACTCAACAAGGTGACGATCAAGAATCGTTATCCTCTTCCGCGCATAGATGATTTATTCGATCAGCTGCAAGGGTCGAGCTACTACTCCAAAATAGACTTAAGGTCAGGATATCATCAGCTGAGAGTCCGGGATGAGGACGTCTCTAAAACAGCATTCAGAACTCGCTACGGTCATTATGAGTTTTTGGTCATGCCATTCGGGCTAACGAACGCGCCTGCGGTTTTCATGGATCTTATGAACAGGGTGTGCAAACCTTATCTTGACAAGTTTGTTATTGTTTTTATTGATGACATCCTAATTTATTCGGAGAATCGGGAGGAACACGAGCAACATTTATGACTTATTTTGGAACTCCTTCGAACGGAACAACTGTACGCTAAGTTTTCAAAATGCGACTTCTGGCTTCGTGAAGTCCACTTTCTAGGCCACGTGGTAAACAAGGATGGGATACATGTTGATCCATCCAAGGTAGATTCGATCAAGAACTGGCCTGCACCTCGCACACCGACAGAAATACGCCAATTCTTGGGATTGGCGGGTTATTACAGACGGTTCATCAAAGACTTCTCAAAGATCGCACAGCCGCTTACACTACTGACACAGAAAGGTGTTGTTTACCGTTGGGGTAATGCACAGGATACAGCGTTTCAGCACTTAAAGGATAGACTTTGTAGCGCACCTATCCTCTCATTGCCGGAAGGCACGGACGATTTTGTAGTCTACTGCGATGCATCTATCCAGGGTCTTGGATGTGTATTGATGCAACGGGATAAAGTTATTGCTTATGCTTCTCGCCAACTTAAGATTCACGAACGGAATTACACTACACACGATTTTGAACTGGGAGCGGTTGTTTTTGCACTTAAGATATGGCGACACTACTTGTACGGTACCAAATGTGCTATATACATTGATCACAGAAGCCTCGAACATATCTTCAAACAGAAAGAACTGAATATGCGACAGTGACGAGGGGTTGAACTGTTAAATGACTACGAATGCTCAATCAGGTACCACCCAGGCAAAGCCAATGTTGTGGCTGACGCCCTCAGTCGAAAGGACACCGCGCCTAAGCGCGTGCGAGCTTTACAACTCACTATACAGTCTAGCCTTCCTTCTCAGATACGAGATGCTCAGGTAGAAGCATTGAAACCAGAAAATGTCAGGGCTGAAGCCCTACGTGGCTCAAGGCAACGCTTAGAACAGAAGGAAGATGGTGCTTATTACGTAACAGGACGCATCTGGGTCCCACTCTATGGCAACTTACGAGAGTTTGTAATGGATGAAGCTCATAAGTCTCGCTACTCAGTACATCCTGGTTCGGATAAGATGTACCACGACCTCAGAACTACATATTGGTGGCCTAGCATGAAAGCTCACATAGCAACTTACGTTAGCAAGTGTTTGACTTGTGCGCGAGTCAAAGCGGAATATCAGAAACCATCAGGCCCACTCCAGCAACCTGAAATACCACAATGGAAATGGGAACAAATTTCCATGGATTTTGTTACAGGCTTACCTAGATCTCAGCGCGGAAATGATACTATTTGGGTGATCGTGGATCGACTCACAAAGTCTGCTCACTTCTTGGCTATCAAGGAAACGGATAAGTTCTCCACTCTAGCAGACGTATACCTTAAGGAAGTTGTCTCGAGGCACGGGGTGCCCACATCTATTATCTCTGATCGTGATGCACGTTTTACTTCAGAACTGTGGCAAGCAATGCACAAATCTTTTGGCTCTCGATTAGACATGAGCACAGCTTATCATCCTCAGACAGATGGGCAGTCTGAGCGCACTATTCAAACTCTAGAAGACATGCTTCGGGCGTGCGTAATTGACTTTGGCAAAGGCTGGGAAAAACATCTGCCACTTGTGGAATTTTCATACAACAACAGTTACCACACCAGCATTAAAGCTGCTCCATTTGAGGCATTGTACGGGCGTAAATGCCGATCACCTCTTTGTTGGGCAGAGGTGGGTGACAGTCAGATCACAGGTCCAGAAATGGTAGTTGATACTACTGAAAAGATTGCTCAAATACGACAACGCATGGCGGCAGCTCGTGACCGTCAGAAAGCATACGCTGATAAAGACAGGAAACCACTCGAGTTCCAGGTTGGGGATCGAGTGCTACTCAAAGTTTCACCCTGGAAGGGTGTGGTTCGTTTTGGCAAACGAGGCAAGCTCAATCCGCGATATGTCGGACCATTCGAAATCATTGAAAGGATAGGCAGGGTAGCCTACAGATTGAACTTACCAGCTGAACTCAGTACAGTTCACAACGTCTTTCACGTGTCGAATCTGAAGAAGTGTCTGTCAGATGAGACCCTTATAGTTCCTTTGAAGGAACTCACTATCGACGAACAGTTACACTTCGTCGAGGAACCAGTTGAAATCACAGACCGGGATGTTAAGGTCCTCAAGAACACTAGAATACCTCTTGTTCGAGTTCGTTGGAACTCCCGTCGTGGCCCAGAGTTCACCTGGGAACGAAAAGATCATATGAAACTCAAGTATCCCCAGTTATTCAGAAACCGTGCAACTACTACTGAGGCTGAAGCTACTACAGAATTTCGGGATGAAATTCCAACTCAACGGGGGGATGATGTGACACCCCAGGAAAACCAGTAAACGATACAGCTTACTTAGCTTCCTCAGTAACCGCACGCTAAATTTCGGGACGAAATTTCTTTCAAGTTGGGGATAATGTGACAACTCGAGTTTCCGACTTTCACTTTCGTATTTATTGCGCGTTGACTTTGACTGTTAGTTGTTTGACTTGTTTGACTTGTAACTGTACATGTTATGATATGATAAAACGCATTGTGTTTGCATGATTTTGTGTTTGGTTGTATAACATGAAACCTGTTGAAAACTTAAACTGTTAACACATAAAAGGACTCGACGAAACAGACAGGACCTGACGAAACAGACTGTTTCGCCATAAGCATCTCGACGAAACAGAAGTCTGTTTCGCCAAGCCCAATTTCGCCAAGCCCATTAAGGGCCCAGAACGGTAATTCGTTCATATTAACGTGAACCGACTTCCTGTTTCACATCTTTGGCTAAAACAAAAACCCTAGAGCTCCATCTTCTCTGATTGACGGCGATCGTGTGCCCCGGAACCCCGAATCGACTTAATTACTGTTCCGTTCATTGTGGTTAGTGATTAAATCCCTGCATGATTGTTTGATTTCATTGTTGTAAACTGTTTTTAGTTCAAGTTCATTAGAATCAATGATAGATAGCGTTGTGTTCATGAATGATTTATGATTGGGTAAACGGAATCTATGGTTAGTTACGTTTTGTATGACAGATCTGATTGTATGATGATCCCTTGAACCCACGAATCGGAACTAGTATTAATCGTATGAACACCTAGTAATATGATGGATTGTGCTCGTGTTATACTCGTTGTCTGAATAGCTTGTTAAGGTTAATGCTTGGCCTATTATGATTGATTGATTCCATGATGATATCTATGTTAATGATGTCCGCATGATTGCTTCTTGATGTTGACGACATTTAGGGTTTCTGTGATTTTGACGAAACTGACATCACCCTGTAACAGGCTGACGAAATAGATCTCTTGGCGAAACAGAAAGTGTTTCGCCAAGGGCAGTCGACGAGACAGAACTTTGTTTCGCCAAAGGAGACCACGGCGAAACAGAATGTGTTTCGCCAATTTGTGTTTCGCCGAGGGTATCACGACGAAACAAGGGTGTTTTGTCGAATGGGAAAACAGCACAATAACTTACTTTGATTCTGTTAAAAGTTAACCTGGTTAGTTAACTGCCGTTAAGTGTAAAACATAACTTGTATGATTCAACCTACGTGCAATGTGTTATTCGGTGATTATTGATGCGTTGTCCATTATGATTATACTTACGTGCCAACTTCGTGAATACAAACTGATTATGTATACGTGCGTACTATAGGACGTGATTGACTTACTTTGAGCACATACTTAGCATACCGAGCAAAACAAGGTGAGTTCACACTTCTGCCAAGGCATGGGATTCCCGGGGTTGGGAATGGGTTGATTGACTATTTATGTTGAATAATTATCGGAATTACATACCATAGGCCTCGGGAGTGGAAGGTCAATGGTATATATACATACTACTAGACTACTGATACACATACTTCTCTTCGCAAACATGCCTGGAATGGCCGCGAACTATACTAGAACGATCTTCGCAAACATGCCTGGAATGGCCGCGAACTATACTAGAACGATCTTCGCAAACATGCCTGGAATGGCCGCGAACTATACTAGAACGATCTTCGCAAACATGCCTGGAATGGCCGCGAACTATACTAGAACGATCTTCGCAAACATGCCTGGAATGGCCGCGAACTATATTAGAACGATCTTCGCAAACATGCCTGGAAATGGCCGCGAACTATACTTTAATCTTCGCAAACATGCCTGGAGGGCCGCGATACAAATATAACCAGTCTATAAAACATGGGAAACCCCCACTAAACTTCGCAAACATGCCTTGAGGGCCGCGATGCTATTACATACGATACATGATTACTAATCGAACATACGATTTACGAAATGAACATTATAACTAAATAACCAACTGTGAACTCGCTCAACTAGTTGTTGACTCTCTGTTACATGCCTTGCAGGACCATATGTACTTACGGAGCTTGCACGGGAGGCACAGTCGTTGTGGACATGGATTCGTGAATGTGTTGTTAAATGTTATAACATTTTGTACTTAAACTTATGTTGGGTTTTACTTTAATGCTTCCGCTACACACTTGTTTATATTTGGTTTTGTAAACACCTATCGTATTGATGAATGACTTTTGATATTTATGTACTTATGTTCAATATGATTGGTGGCTTGATCCTGGTCGTGTCACGCCTCCAAGCGGTGGTACTCCGCGTGTGGATTTTGGGGGTGTGACAAGTTTGCCAGTTAGATATCTGGGTGTGCCTCTTATATCTACTCGGTTACTTTATAAAGATTGTGATGTGTTGGTGGAGAAGTTTGAGAAACGTATTATGCACTGGTGAAATAAATTACTATCTTTTGTGGGCAGGTTGCAACTTATTATATCGGTCTTGTCCTCTTTGCATGTTTACTGGTCTTCTGTGTTTATTCTGCCATCTCGGGTGATTCTTAATTTGGAAGCGCTGATGCGAAACTTTTTATGGTCTCAAGACAGTGCTTTTCAAAAGGGCCGGGCAAAAGTGTCTTGGAAAGCGGTTTGCGTTCCTAAGTATGAGGGAGGTTTAGGTATTCGCCGAATTGGTGATGTTAATAAAGCTCTCATGTCATCGCATATCTGGAGTATTCTTACTAGGCGTAACTCTTTGTGGGTTGAATGGGTTCACTCAAACAGGTTGAAAGGTAAAAGTTTTTGGGCTTGTACAGTTCCTTCTGCTTGTTGTTGGTCGTGGAGGAAGATTCTTCAGATTCGGCAGGATATGAGGAGGTTCGTTTGGTCCGATGTTGGGAATGGTTCGAATACTTCAGCTTGGTTCGATACGTGGAGTGATGTTGGGCCGCTGATTCAGATCATCTCGCCTAGAGTTATCGCTAACGCGGGTTTTAATATGGACTCTAAGTTTTCTGACGTTTATTCGAATTTTACTTGGAGATGGCCAGCCGCGTGGAGGGATATTTTTCCTGTGCTTATCCAGCTTGATCAGATGACTTTTGAACCGAACAGGGAAGACAAACTTTTGTGGCGTCAAGGGGATCTGCTCCATGATTTTTCTTCGGCTCGTGCTTGGGACTCAGTTAGGTACCATGAGTTGGAGGTTGAGTGGTGTCCTATTGTTTGGTTCGCTCAGTGCATTCTGCGTCATGCTTTCTTAATGTGGCTAATCATGAGACGAAAATTACTTACTCAGGATAAGATTTTGAATTGGGAATTCTCGCGTAGAAAGAATATGAACATGATGTGCTGTCTGCTTTGTTATGCCAATCATGACTCGCATAGTCATCTGTTTTTCGATTGTACTCAAGTTTGGCATATGGTTAGGCATAAAGTGGGAATGGAATCGGTTCAATCGAAGTGGGACGATATTATTGAGTGGCTTCTTGTGCGGTCTAAATCCGAATCAGTAGTTAACTATGTTGCAAGATTATTAGTAGCGGCCAGTGCTTATTTGATTTGGCAGGAACGCAATGCGAGATTATTCAAAAACCAGCTGAGGCCTCCGGAGACTATAAGCGAACTTAGTATCCAACAGGCCCCGTACAAATTGATGGGTGCGAAGCTGAAGAATTGTGAAAATGTGAGAAGGCTTCTAGGTGACTGGGAGATTTATGGATCTGAACCCCAGGATGGTGGTGGCTGATTGAGCTGTTTTTGTTTTGCTTTTCCTAGAGTTTAGTCTAGTTGTTTTTGTTCCTGTTGGTAGTGTTTCTTTGTTTTTTCTCATTGTTTACTTTCATAGGGCATGTCCTGTGATTGAACTAGTGTAGACTATCTACACTACTTGTTTTGTTTTGGTTGTGAATATATAGAATCACCGGGGTAACCCTTTACCCAAAAAAAAAAGATAGGAAGTTCTCCCTATGTAAATGAGCAGGGTACTAATTCGTCTAAGATTCAAACTCATAACCCATTTAGTGCTCTTGAAGTTGTTGGGGGGGGGGGGGAATGGAGGTTCCATACAGGGAAACATAAAAGGGGGACGGGGTCCAAATGAGGAGTCTGATGAGGATGAGGTAGAGGTGGTTTATCATGAAAGCAACGAGTTTATGACATCGGGCATGCATTCCACGTCTGCTAGGGTAGGGGCAAGCACCTCTCATACAAGGTTCTCCAATGGATAGAGTTTTTTTGGATCGGCCTAGGGGGTTGCTTCTGGGGGGCAACTTCATTTTTGATGATGGCGGATGAAGATTTTGTTTATTAGTTTTGTCTTGTCTACTAGTTAGTCATTTTCATGATTGTAGTAGGCTAGGTTGATGTGGTATTTTGGTTATTTGACATTTTTGCTTACATATATGGGGCATGTCCTGTATATGAACTAGTGGGGAACTCATGCTCACTACTTGTACTTAGTTGGCGGTTGTCTATAATAGAATCACCGGGGTAACCCTTTACCCAAAAAAAAAAATTTCACCACGAAGGTCGATGCCAGAAGCCTAAGTGCGGTAAGTGCGGAAAGTGGGGACACAACAAGGATGCCTGTCAGGCGAAGAGTCCCATAAAAGGAGGAAGTGGTGACAACAACCAAGGCGGAAATAATAATGATAAAGTTCCGGGCTGCTACAGATGTGGAAACGTGGGGCACTTTAGAAAAGATTGCCCAAGGAGGAGTAACCAAGGCCGTGAAGGAGCATCCAACATCAGAGCTCTTGAAGCACGCCAAGATCCAGATGTGGTTGCTGGTACGTTCTCTGTCAACCAAAAATTTTGCATCTATGTTATTTTATACCAGTGTCGACCATAGCTTCGTATCTCATGAATTTAAGAATATACTTGGTTAGTAAAGGGATAAGTTAGATAACCCGCACTCGATAGAACTAGTTAAAGGGAAGCCTCGACGTGGTAACTGGAATGGACCAGTTGTCAAGCAATCGAACGATGATTGTTATCAACGCCCCGATGATGAGCGACGAAGCAATCGTGACTCATGAAGCAGGATAAGCCTCTACAAACTACTAGGGCTTGAAGACACGGAAGTTTTCGCGCAAGGGATACGATGCCTTCTTGACTCATTGTCGTGGACAAGGGAGCCGAAGAACCAAAAACTCGAAGATATTCCTGTGATAAGAAAATATCCTGAACATTTACCCGAAGGCTTGCCAGAATCATCTCCTCAACGACGAGTCGAATTTCGCATCAATTTAATTCCAGGCGCCGCGCCTGCAGTCAATGGACCTTAGCGACTTACACCTTCGGAGAAGCAAGGATTGACAGTGTAGCTTCAGTAGATGATAGAGAAGGAAGCTAACAAACCAAGTTTCCCGTTTTGAGTAACCCCGGTTTCGCCCGTCAAGAAGAAGGACGATGATTTTCAAATGAGCATCAACTACCAGGAGTCGAACGAGCTAACCAACAAGAGTCAGTAACTCTTGCCGAGGATTAACGAATTATTTAGCTAATTGTGAGGATCTAACTTCTATATTATCGAGTGTCATTAGCTGTGAATTCAGGAAGAAAGAATACCGGGAAATTGTGGGACAATAACTTGTTTTAGACATACACAAAAATTGTGTTTCCTGCGCAAAGCACAAAACAGTTTCGCACAGAATACGAAACTTTGAAAACTCGTGCTAAATCCTTTGGGAACCCAGGCCAAAACTCGTAGAGGTTGTCACTTAGGAACCACATCTGTTAACTCAAGCAAACCCCATTATCCTGATAAATATGCTACTTCAGTTAACCAAACGAACTAGTTAGCAATTGTATCCGATTTTGGCTGTTTCTCTCTCTAATCCTGGCGATTTTGGTTCCCTACGTAAACCTTGATTCTTATTTGCGATCTTTTGTATACCAGTCTGTGATTGGAGATTTGATTTCTTCAAATCTCTATAACGAACTAGTTAGCAATTGTATCCGATTTTGAATTTAGGGTTTTTTCTTGTTCTTTTCGTTTAATCGCCTCCTTAGTATTTAGTTTGATACTCTGATTTATTAATCTACTTGTTTTTATTGCGGTTAACTGAGATTAATTTAGCTAGATCGAAAACTCTGGATTAATCGGTTAAGAGTTGAAGATTGAATCTAGGGCTTTAGGATTAGGGTTTCTTGTTGCCGTCTAAGGTTGCATGTTGAACGTGTATGCATGGAGAGAAATAGAGAGAGGGTTTTGGAGGATTTAGGGTTTCAATCCTTTTCTGAGAAGATGCATGGAGATATTTTCATTTCTTCTAAGGGTTCTAAGCCGCTGAGTGATCAAGAATTTCGTGATAAGTCATCGTTTTTTAGTAAGCCTTTAAACATTGATGGTAATCCGGTGTTGCCTAGGCGTGGTATTATTCAGAAAGATCAGAAGGGTATAAACATTATCGATGAATTGGAAAAAGTGACTATTCAAGTTCAATCGACGAGTTCTACTACTGATGGTAATGCAAATCTTAGTGCCGAGAGATCTGCTCCGATATCTTATGCTGATAAACTTCAGTCGTCCAGTTTGAATAAGAAGAATAAGGAGATTAACTTCAGGCACTTAGAGGCTCAAGATATTCTGGAAGATGCTGATGTTGTAATCCCAAAGGAGGCGGTACGTAAGGTTCAAGATCGTTTCACTAATGTGTTGTATGGTTACTTTTTGGGTAGTAGACTGCCATTTCCGGTAGTAGAGTATTATGCAAAAAATGTTTGGAATAAGTTTGGATTCTCACGGGTTATGATGAACGCTAACGGATTTTTCTTTTTCAAGTTTGACTCGGCTGAGGGTATGTCTAAAGTGCTTGAGGGGGGTCCTTGGTTGATTAGGAAGAATCCATTGTTCCTTAATGTTTGGTCACCGTCGGTCAGTCTTAGGAAGGAGGGGATGAAAACTGTGCCTGTTTGGGTAAAATTTCATAATGTTCCTATTGCTGTCTATACAGATGATGGGTTAAGTTTGTTGGCTTCCAAGGTTGGCCTTCCTAAACGTTTGGATAGCTATACTGCTGATATGTGTTTAGATAATTGGGGTAGAACTAGTTTTGCTCGTGCTATGATAGAGGTATCGGCTGAAAAAGACCTAAAGGAGCATATTGTTGTTGCTATTCCCAAGTTGGATGAGGAGGGGTATGTTATGGAAAAAATTAAGGTTGAATATGAATGGAAGCCCCAAAGGTGTGCGGAGTGTTGTTTGTTTGGTCATACTAATTCGTCATGTCCTAAGGCCCCTAGTGTTAAACCTAAGCAGGTGACCATGGATGATGAGGGCTTTGTGACGGATACAAGGAAAATAGCAAGGCATGTGTTCCCTCAAAAGAAGCAGAAGGCAAAATTCATATATAGACAAAAGTCTAACCAATCGAAGCCTAGTTCTTCTGGTACGAAGCAGAATGATGATGAAGTTAAAAAGGATCAGGGTAGTAATCAAGTTCCTTTGAGTAACTTGAATCTGGCAAATTCTTTTTCAGCCCTTTCGAATGATCTTTTTTTTTTTTTGGGTAAAGGGTTACCCCGGTGATTCTATTAAAACAAACCGCAAAAAAGTACAAGTAGTGAGGATGAGTTCCACACTAGTTCATATATAGGACATGCCCCATATATGCAAACCAAAAACACAAATGTATCAATGACACCACATAACCTAGCCTACTTTACATCATGAAAAATAAAGTAGACAAAAAAATAAACACCAAAACAAAAACCCTCAACCTCCATCATCAAAAACGAAATAATCACACACCATCCTTCCCTTAACGCGACACAAAAAACGTCTATCCATTGCTGAACTTTGTGGAAGATGTGCTTACCCCGGCTCTTGAAGATGAAGAACGTGTACACGAAGTCATAAACTCATTAGTTTCATTATAGACTTCAACAACCTCCTCCTCATCCGAATCCTGCTCGCCACTCGACTGTGTAACCTTTTTCTCCACTCGACCCACAGATATACCTCCCTGATCTCCATTATCGTCCTTGAGGACATCAAAAGGGTTAGACGTTGAAACCTGGTTCGAACTCCTCAAGGACTGTTTTGGTTTAGGATTGATAATTGGTCTATAAACAAACTTAGGTTTCTGATTTTTCATGTGGAGGCCTTGGTTGTTAGCTTTCTTCTTTTTGGAACCCACAACCTGAAAATCATCACCCATCTTTCCAGCTTCCCCATTCGAAACAACCTGATGGCTTTTTGGGCACGAGTTATCTTCATGACCAAACACACCGCAAGAGGAACACCTTAACGGTTCCCAATCATATTCAATTTTAACCTCCACCTTTGAATAACCATTACCATCTAAAGAAGGAATTGCAACAGTAACATTCCTCTTTAAATCAGTCCCCGCCTGAACTTCTATAAGTGCCCTAGCATAACTGCTTCTACCCCAAGACTCAGCACACATCGCGGCAGTATACGAATCCAACATCTTGGGCACCCCTAACTTAGAGGCAACCAAACTAACACCATCCTCAGTATATGCCACTAACGGCACATCATGCATCTTTACCCAAACTGGGATAGCTTTAATATCCTCTTTTTCTAGTTTGACAGAGGCCGACCACTCCTTCAAAATTATTGGAACATTTCTTATCATCCATGGCCCATCCTCTATCATTTTGTCCATCCCTTCCTTTGTTTTGAACTTAAAGAAAAAGAAACCGTTTGCATTCATCATCAATCTCGACATACCATACTTAACCCAGTTGCTATTAGCAAAAAAATCCACCACAGGAAACGCTAGACGTTTACCCAAGAAATACCCATACAGAGTGTTTGCATACATGTCTGTGACTTGTTTAACCGAAGACATTGGAATAACAACATCAGCTCCATCTACAGTCTCGGTAGATTCCATCTCCCTAAAATTCACCTTTGCCTTCTCCGTAGTGTTGTTTACAACTTTAGCAAACGATAACGGTTCCTTCATTCCCGAAGATTTTATGTTCCCTTGACCAGCCGATTCAGCATAATCAACATCAGAATTTGGCACATATCTCATGTTTAACTGATCAATCCCATTCTTATCAGAAACCCTAGTAACCGACCTTGGGTTTTCAGCCATGGTTGGAACAGAAATCTTTGACAGTTCATCAATTATGTTAATCATACGGGGTTCAGTTGTAGGTGTCTGAACTGTGCCCCGTCTAGGTAACCATGAATTACCATCTACATCCATGATTCGGCTGGCCAAACCCTCAAACGAATATGAAGGTCTGCCGCTGCCATCAATCTGTGTATTATGCTCTTCCATTCAGAAAAACCAACTCTCTTAAAACAATGCAGAATCAAACTCGAAAAACAAAACACCAAACAAAACCCGTCGACAACCAAACCGAAGAGACAAAACAGAAACCCTAAACTAGCAAGAAACCCTAACCCATGATTCGAACAATTCAGATAACTTACTCGGAAGAATCAGGCCGAAGACCAATGGAATCAACTTCGAAGAATGGGTTTGGGCGGCGATTGAAGGAAACCCTAGATGAAACTCGAACAGATCTGCGAACCAACTTCGTTTTAGATGTTAGAAACTTCTATAAACTAATCAGCAACAGAAAGATCGATGAAAAATTAGGGTTACAGATGAAGGTTCAGGATCGCCATTTGCTAGAGAGAGAATTAGGGTTTTTTACTTTCTCATGTGCCCTTTCGAATGATCAAGTATGGATGCTGATAATGTTAGTAAGATGGCATCTAATATCAATTTGGATAAGTTTAGTCATAAGGATGATGGGGTCATGGAGCAGCTCCAAACTGAAATTTCTGATTTTATGAGTGCTGATACGCATGGGAAAACTTCTGAGGGGGCAAGCACTCCCGGTCAAGCAGGTTTTAAAGGATAGTTTAGCGGTATGGAACATAAGGGGTTTGAACCTTCCCCTGAAACAAAAAGAGGTTCGGATGCTTATCTCAGAAAATCGTCTTCAGGTTTGTGCTATTTTGGAATCACATGTCTCGGTTTCTAATCTTAGTAGAATTTGTAAGAATGTTTTTCGCTCGTGGGATTGGACCTCTAATGGTTCTTGTTGTCCGAGAGGTACTAGAATTATTGTCGGCTGGAACAATAGTATTGTAGACCTAATGGTGATCTCTCAAACAGATCAGGTGATGCACGTTCAGCTTCGATCAAAGTCTGATGCTAAAATTATGTTTTGCTCTTTTGGCTATGCCGAGAATAAGTATCAAGATAGAAGGATTCTTTGGGAGAATTTAAATAGACATAAGTTATTTGTGTCTGATAATCCGTGGGTGGTGTTAGGTGATTTCAATTCTGCTCTTTCGCTGGAAGATTGCTTGGTTGGTTCGTCTACTATATCCGTGGGCATGAGAGAATTCTATCAATGTGTTCAGCATAACGAATGGACAGATATCAAAAGTCATGGTATGCAGTTTACTTGGAATCAAAAGCCGAAACAAGGGGTGGGTATTCTAAAAAAGATTGATAGAGTCATGGGAAACATCCATTTTATAGATGCTTTTCAGGATGCTTTTGTTTTATATCACCCGTTTCGGGTCTCTGATCACACTCCATGTATTCTGAATCTTCATACGCTCAAGCATAACAGGCCTAAACCCTTTAAATTTGCTAATTTCTTAGTGAATAAAGAGGGCTTCATGGATTGTGTGTCTAATGTGTGGTCTAAGATGGTGCTAGGTGTCACTATGTTTTCGGTTGTAAAGAAGCTAACTTTCTTAAAGTCTCCGTTGAGACGGCTTCTCTTCAAGCAGGGTAACCTTCATGATCGTGTTAATCAGTTGAGATGTAAGCTGGATGAGATTCATAAGGCTATTGATGCTAACCCGTTGGATGCTACTCTTAGAGAAACTGAATCCAAGTGTCTTCAAGAGTTTCAATCTGTTTCGTATGATGAAGAATGTTTCTTAAAACAGAAATCTAAAGCGGAGTGGTTGGCTGCTGGTGATGCGAATACGAAATACTTCCATAATTATGTCAAAATGAGAAATGCTGGCTCGAAGATTCATAGTATTCAAGATGTTAATGGAGCGCAATTTAATGGTGAGGATGTGTATGGGGTTTTGGTTTCTCACTACTCAGCGTTTTTGGGTATGCAGGATCAAGTGGACTCGTTGCCAAGTGATGTGAATTTTCCGAGTGTTCTGGATCCGAATGCGGCTAGTAATATGGTTCGTCCAGTAACTCCTGAGGAGGTTAAAGAAGCTATGTTTTCTATAGGAGAAAATAAGGCTCCGGGCCCGGATGGGTATACTTCGGCGTTTTTTAAAAATTCTTGGGAGATTGTGGGGGATGAGGTTACAAAAGCAATCCGGGATTTCTTTGAAAATGGTCAGCTATTGCAACAAATTAACCATACAATCATAGCGTTAGTCCCGAAAGTGCCTTCTCCTAATTCAGTGGTTGATTATAGGCCGATTTCATGTTGCGATGTGATTTATAAATGCATCAGTAAAATCTTAACAAATAGAATAAAAGGAAGCTTGGATGCTCTAGTCGATATCAATCAATCGGCGTTTGTTCCGAGTAGAAAGATCTCTGATAACATCCTTCTTACTTAGGAATTAATGCACAATTATCATCTGAGGATTGGCCCCCCGAGATGCGCGTTCAAAATTGATATTCAAAAGGCCTATGACACGGTTAGTTGGTCTTTTCTCGAAAGTATTCTTTATGCTTTTGGTTTCCACCAGAAGATGGTGGGCTGGATCATGGCTTGTGTTACCACTGTATCTTATTCACTGAGCATCAATGGTAATCTTTACGGGTTCTTCAAAGGTAAAAGGGGATTGCGGCAGGGTGATCCAATTTCTCCCTATTTATTTACATTGGTGATGGAGGTCTTGTCTCTATTACTCAAAGATGCAGCAAGGAATAGTAACGCATTCAGATACCATTTCCATTGTAAAAAACAAAAGATTATTAATGTATCATTTGCGGATGATTTGTTTATGTTCGCTAATGGTGATGTTGCTTCGGTTAAACTGCTAAGAGATACTCTTCAGCGTTTTACCAAGTTCTCGGGCCTTGTTCCTAGTATGCCGAAGTGCACGGTTTTTTTTGGTAATGTTCCCCAGCCAATCAAGCAGGATATTCTTCACATTATGCCATTCAAAGAGGGTTCGCTTCCTGTTCGTTACCTGGGAGTTCCTTTAATATCTTCTAAACTATCTTACAAGGATTGCAAAATTCTAGTTGATAGAATGGATAAGAAGATTGATAACTGGATGACTAAATCGTTATCTTTTGCTGGTAGACTGCAACTGGTTAACTCGGTTCTTTCTGCTATGCACATTTATTGGGCGACAGTTTTCCTCTTACCGGCTAAAATTGTGAGTGATCTTGAACGTCGTATGCGTGCTTTTTTATGGACTGGTAAATTCCAGCATCATGTTAAACCAAAGGTTGCTTGGAAGGTGGTTTGTCTTCCTAAGAATGAAGGGGGATTGGGAGTTCGTTGCATTGCAGATGTTAATAAAGCCCTTATTTCGACTCATATTTGGAGTGTGTTGACAAACAGAAAATCGCTATGGGTTCAATGGGTGCATATTTATAAGCTCAAAGGAAGAAGCTTCTGGGAGATTCCTTCTCGAGGTCGTATGACATGGGGTTGGAGGAAAATTCTTGCTTTGCGAGACTTAATACGTCCTTATTTGTGGAAGTCTATTGGTAATGGTATTAATACTAATGTATGGAGTGATACTTGGTGTAGTGCGTGTCCCATCCGTGCTTATGTCAGTCCGAGAACCATTGCCAATGCGGGTTTCAATCTGCAATCGTCTGTTGCTGACCTCCTTGATTCTAATGGCCATTGGAGGTGGCCGGTTGCTTGGTATGACTTATTTCCGGTTTTAATCAACGTTCAGGTTCCGACTCTTCATGATATGCAGGATCGGCTAATGTGGGTAAATTCGGAAGGTAAAGCTTGTTATTTTTCTTCGTGGGAGGCCTGGAACAATATCCGTCATCTTGGATTAATATGGTTTGGTTTAAACAGTGTATCCCTAGACACTCGTTCCATTTGTGGTTGGTTATTAGAAACAAATTAAAAACTCAAGACAAATTGTCTAGCTGGGAGGCGGGTAGTGCAACAAACATGAATCTCATGTGTTGCCCATTATGTAACTACGATAGGGACTCGCGGGACCATCTTTTCTTTGAATGTTCCTACTCGTTGGAGGTTTGGAACAACATTAAAGATATGGCTTATATGGGTGATGTTAATGGTCGGTTGATTGACATTATGGAATGGATGAACCAAAACTCTAATATTCAGCAACCGGTAAATGTTGTGAGCAGGCTGGTTGTCTCGGCATCTTCTTATTTCATATGGCAAGAAAGAAACTCTAGGCTCTTCACTCGGAATCAACGTACGGCGGTGGTTTTAGCTCAGGAAATCATTAATATGGTCCGTATGCGTCTTATGACTCTAAAATTCAAGCGGGGAACAGTGAATAATAGTTTTCTTGAGAAGTGGAAGATTCCTAGCAGTAATTTGGTGATTGATCCGGGCTAGATAGTTTGTTTTTTTCGATCTAGTATGGGTCGTTTTGGTTGGGTTGGGTTGTGTTTGTTTGGTCTAGTAGATGGTAGTTGTGGTTTTGGTTGTTTTATTTGTCTAGTCTTGGTATGCCAAGTCTAGCGGACGTGTAACATTTCAGTTGCACCTTTGTGCTTATTGTGTTTAATAAGATTCACCGGGGTAACCCCTTACCCAAAAAAAAAAAAAACAGAAAATACTCAAATTTCTTTTGGTTGGAATTTCCGCTTTTGTTTCTAGCGAGTAGATATTTGAATCTCTACTCCCCCTAATGGTAGTTGCATCGCATTAACTTTCTTCGCTGAGAGCGAATATACATTTGCTTCGAATACTTGGTCATTTCTTCATTTTAGCAAATACTCATTGTTTCAGTACTAGGGAACTTATATGTCACACATACATCATTTGCTACGCATGTGGTTTCGTTTCGAATAAACGCTTCATTAAAATTCAAATATTATTTTGCTAAATCTAATTACTGATTTGTGATTCGAATGACATACATTATTGTAATTGGTGGCTCTTTTTTTACCAAGTCAACACACTTTCTTGAGACTTCTTTTCTTTCGAGTTACACTCGTGGTTTATCTTCATAACCATACCGAGATTCCCTTGTTGATACATACGGTTATTGTCGGATTACGCTAGCACCAAGTTCAATTGCTTGAACTTATCAATGCATATTCAGTTTAAGACGTCATATGATGTATTGGGAGCATCATATTCAAATATTTTTGCAAAGATTCTTTCATTTCGAGTCGTAGTAGACTTGGTTGGTCTATGACTCCACTAAATCGTTTGATTGGTTTCGACACTTTACGGTGATACTTTCACAGAATTGAAGCTTGCGCTAATTTAGTTACACACCCTATACACGGATTTAACCGCTTATTTAATTGTTCTAAATCCGTTTTGTTTATCACTATTAAAGCGGCCTCAACACAGTTGTGTGTTGAGACAATGGTACCTAGTTTCATTTCACATCACGGTGTACCTCCTAACGATTCTTTCGTTACAAATTGAATACCTCGCAGTGTTTATTGTTTTCCATCTTCAATAAGAAACAGTAGCTCCTTGATGTTCCAAATTCGATTAAAAACTCCATGACGCTGTTTAAATTAAATTTTCAGAATTGTTTCAATAACACTTTCCTTCGATTCCAAGCATGGTGGACTTGTTCGGTCACCGCTATTGTTGAAATATGTCAATTACGACACCTTACGGTGTCATTACAAATTGTAGCTTGTGCTAATCATGGACAATCATTTCACACAAAACTACATATACTTTTGTTTTTTTTTTTGGGTAAAGGGTTACCCCGGTGATTCTATTATAGACAACCGCCAATGAAGTACAAGTAGTGAGGATGAGTTCCCCACTAGTTCATATACAGGACATGCCCCATATATGTAAACAAAAAAACAAACAAACCAAGTTACCACCTCAATCTAGCCTACTACAATCATGATAATGACTAACTAGTAGACAAACGAAAAAATCAAAACAAACGACTTCAACCGCCATCATCAAAAATGAAATTGCTACCAACCGGCAGCCCCATAGCATGAAACAGAAGCCACCTATCCATTAGACAACTTTATGTGAGAGGTGCTTGCCCCTGTACTGGAAGACGTAGGATGTGTACCCGATGTCATAAACTCATTCGTTTCATCATATACAACCTCTACCTCGTCATCGTCAGACTCCTCATTTGGCTCTCGTCCCCCTTTATATTTCCCCTGGAAGGAACCCCCGTTCCCCCCAACAAACCCAAGAGCACTAAACGAATTATGTGTTTTAACCTTGGACGAACTATTGCTCCGCGCACTCACGTAGGAAGAACTCACTGCCTTTTTCTTTTTATCCACAGGTCTATATTCAAACTTGGGCTTTTGATTATTAACCTGAAAACCGCTCTTCTTTCCATTCTTCTTTGTCTTGACTTCAGTATAACCATCCTCATCTACTTTCGGATTGTTTGTAGGAGGTTTCACTGTCGATCGAATGCATTTTGGACACTCCCCAGAAACATGCCCAAATACACAGCAGTGGGCACATCTCGGAGGTTCCCATTCATACTCCACCCGAATAGTCTCAGTAACATATTTGTTCCCAACCAATTCAGGAATAGCCATGGTTAGAGCCTCTTTCAACTCATGATCAGCTGATATTTCAATGAGAGCCCTAGCATAGCTGCTCCTTCCCCAAGCCTCATTACACATATCACTAGTATACGAATCCAGGCGCACAGGGGATCCAATTTTTGATGCCAGCATGCTTAAACCATCATCAGAATACGCCACTAGCGGAACATCATGCAATTTAACCCAAACTGCAACCTTTTTAAACTCTTCTTTTTTAAGGATGTAGGAGACCAAATGTTGAGAAACATAGGTTTGTTACGGATCATCCAAGGTCCCCCTTCAAGAACAGTATCCATACCCTTTCTATATTCAAACTTGAAGAAAAAGAAACCATTTGAATTCAAACTTGAACAGTATCCTTCAAGAACATATACTTTTGTTTGATTTGTCATTTAAACATTTCTGATGCAACTACTAATCAAGACAATGAGACACCAGATTCGTTAGTATTTCATTCGGTGTATCTTCGCAATTCAAGAATGTCAACACACTAATCCTTACCATTTATTTATTCGAAAGTTGACAGATCTTTTTCATATTCAAGTTGTTGAGTTTGAGTTCATTTAGCGGATGCTATGGTTTGTGAAAACCCATTTGCATATTGTGACCGATTGTTTGAGAATCCATGGGTTAAAACTCCTTTGTTACACCTCTGTTAACTAAGTTATGCAGGATTATACATCTATACATCTCGCACCCTTTGACATCAAATGCTAGAATACATACCTTCTAATCATTGGGTTCTTGTGTTGAGATATATCCCTGGAATCACCTGATGTGAATAAGATTTGATTCGGTTTTGTGATTATCTACCTCAACATTTTCCATATACATAGACGCATAATGTGACCCTAGGAACTTAAGGTAGTATAAATTTCGAGGACGAAATTTTCTTAACAGGGGGAGAATGTGACAACCGTAAAAAATACAGGTATCCGTACAATTAATTAATATTGATTAGTGCTTAATGACTGTGCTGAATTACAATTAATGACTTAAACTGCTTTCTGATTACTGCATCATATTTACATGTGCATCACATATTACATAATGTCACATCATTATCACATGCAAACTTTATTGACATACATGATGCACAAAGCACAATTAGCACAGTTAACGGATAGAACAAGAATATGCTGACGGGGTTCAGTACATAGACAGACAGTGTTTTGAGACCCAGTATGGGCCAGAGACAAGGTACTACACTAGTATAGTGTGTAGGGAAGTAAGGACCATAAAGCTGCATCACTAAGTGATAGTTTAAGTGCGGGAAAGTGCCTAAAACTCACCCAAAGTGCAGAATTCTGCATATTTTAGCAAAATTCAGCTTTTTAACAAGCTAGTAACATGCAAAAATATGGCAAAATGGTCCTGTATGCTTTCCTAAGTGTCGGGAATTAAAAGTGTCACAAAAAGTTACGTAAGGGACACTATACGGAATAACTTAACACTTTAACGAACCGGTATCTAACCGAACAACCGGACTTTACCCGAAACACCAAAATATTGCTAGAAGCTTTGTTTTATTATTTCTTGGCTAGTTATGGTTCCCGAACACCCTAACACACTATATAATGCATCATACACATAAACACTAGACTTTACACTTAACCTCCAACTAATTAACACAATTTACCATTTAAACTTACACATACCCCCCCCCCTTGGGACGGTCACATGTGGCCCACTTGTGATCTCCTTAATCTTTCTAAAGATCACATTTGATCTTGTTTAGATTATGGAAGATCATGTTGGTACTATTAGTGACATATAACCCTTTGGATAATAGCTAAATTTGGTTTATAAATAAACTTGATGGATCATTATCTTCTACACACAACACCAACTCACCTCCTCCTCTCCTCCCTCTCATCTCGGTCGAACCCCCATCCAAACACCATCACCATTTTCATTTCAAGTTCATCCATTCTAAGGCTTCACAAGGGTGTTAAACTTCATTCAAGAGAGCTTGGAGCTTGTGGATCATCAAGGACCTTTCTTACTTGCTTTTATGCACCATCTTTGTCACCTTCATCGTCAAGAGTTCATCCCTAGCTTAGAGCTAGTAGTAAGACTCTCATAACCTTTGTTACTTCATATTTTAGTTGGTTTAAAGATGTATTATGTTGTAAATCACAAGAACACTAAAAGACATGAACATAAAGCTTACATATGATGAAATCTTGATGAAATAGTGTTGTTTAGTATATGTATGATACTTGTTGTTTACTTAAGATTATGATGTTGATCATCATAAGGAGCTTGCTAGATTGTGATTAAACACATGATCTAGCAAGTTAGAGGATGATTATGTGTTAACACAAGAAGATCATCCTCATAAATAAGCATGAACTTGAATAAAAAGATGATTTCTTGAAAAAATAATAAACAAAGTAAGCTAGTAATCTTATGAATCTAAGATTTATGAATGGTTTTCCAAAAGAACCAAGTTTAAAATGTGATTCTTAGAAGATCTTGGTTTTTACTTAAATACACACTATTTTTAGTGGTAAAACAAGTGTATAAACACTCATGAAACAAGAAGATCTCACAAAGAAACATTTTTGTAAAATATGTTTACAAGTTGTAAACATCTAAATTCTTTAAGAATGAGATTTTTAAAGAAATAAACACACTTTAAAGGGTAACTAAACCTACTAAAAACACTACCAAGTTACTACAAGTTTTTGTGAAAGATCAAGTTCATGTTGTTATGTAAATTGTATAGTTTTTGCACTTGGTAAGTATAAGTTGTTTAGGGATTGTTTGTTGATTGTTTATGATGATTTTTGGAAAGAAAATGATATGCTTAAATAGCATGGACACCTCCATTTTTAGAGGAAACTATGGCAAAATTTTCTAAAAATATAAACACTTAGAAAAATATTTTCTAACAAGTATTTACAAGTGTATTTTGATCATAAGATTTTCAATATAAACTTTGCCATAGAATTTGTTACAAAAATACAAGTATTGGAGGTTGGTTTTTATAAATAAAAATGAAAAAATATGTATTTAGAATATATATTTACATTAAAGACACTTGTGTGAATATTTGTATACTTGGTGAAATAGTTATATTACTTTAGGGTAAAATAATATAACTTAACAAAATACCATGAAATTTACAATCCAAAATAATACCAAGAATATCAAGGAATAAATATTTAAGTTACACACATAATATTGTGGAACCGAACAATAGAACGTAACTTACAAAATATTCCGGAAAATACCGTTATAAATATATTTTTGGTAAATATTATTTTGGATACAAGAAATGAAAATATGATTTTTGTAAATATTACAAAGTTGTATCATATTTTTGTCAAGGAGAAAATATATTATTTTTGGAAGTAAAAATATATTTTCTTAGTATATTTAGAAGATATATGATTTTTGGGAAAGATATATATTTTCTGGGAAATACATTCTTCTTAGATAAAATAAGTTAAATATATTTTCTAAAGTGAGACTTGAAAATATATTATATTGAATGCTAAAAAAATACAACTCTCTCCAAGAACAAATCAGCAAAATACGAGCATACTATCAAGTAACAGGCATTGTCTAGAGAGAAAATGGGCGATCTTGGAAAATCGTGAAACCCTAGTTTTCTTCATTCCAATCCTGGTCTGCATTGATTTTGCTTAGGAACTAGGGTTTCGATTCTGTCCTGAATTGCTCCTTCGTTTTTCTAAACAATTGAAATCATATTAGGGCTTTCGTATTTTAGGGTTTCTATTTCTTTTGTTTTTCGATCGGCTGTTTATGATTACGGGATTTAAAGGGTGGGTGCTTATTACATGTTCGATTTAAACAGCAATTTCAAATCCAGTAGTTCGCTGATTGATTGGCGTTCGGCTTAAACAGTCTCTGATTCATTTGAATCTTCCATTATGTACTGTGGCTGTTGATATGGATGTTCAAGATGCAGACATCTCGAACGACTTTACGAGAAAGATTAAGAATATTGACGGAAGACCTTTTCAGCCAAGACAATCGTCACATATGGCGGCTAGGGTTTCTGATTTGCGGCATAAGAAGGTTAGTTTTATGCTTCCGCTAAATGATACTGACATCGATATGGGTTGTTCTGACTCTCCTAATCAGAATTATGCTAAGGTCTTTGACAAACGAAAGGTAGTTTTTGTGCTACCGCTCAATGATGTGAGTCCTGTTCCACGAGTAAAAGATCAGAAACAGGTACAAACTGCACATGTTCAACAACAATCCTACGCGGATGTGGTCCTAAACGAACAGGTAGAACAACGTGGTGTTAAGATGGGTATTGGTTCAAATCAGAATCATAATGCTGAAGATAGTGTTACAAATGCTAATGACTCGGCTGCTCTAACTCATAAGATTAACTTTCGAACACTAAATTCAGAAATCTCGATGGATGGAGTGGATGTAGTGCTTCCAGTTAATTCTGTTCGGCAGGTTAATGACAGGTTAGCTAATACTCTTTATGGTTACTTCCTGGGGGATAGAATTGCTTATCCAGTAGTTGAATTCTTTGTCAGAACAAATTGGAAAAACATGGTCTACAGAAAACTATGATGAATTCAAATGGGTTCTTTTTCTTCAAGTTTGAAGATAGAAAGGGTATGAATACTGTTCTTGAAGGGGGTCCTTGGATGATACGTAACAAACCATTGTTTCTTAACATGTGGTCTCCTACAAATACCCTTAAAAAAGAAGAGTTTAAAAAAGTAGCGGTTTGGGTCAAGTTGCATGATGTTCCCCTAGTGGCGTATTCTGATGATGGGTTAAGCATGTTGGCGTCTAAAATTGGTTCTCCTTTACGGTTGGATTCGTATACTATTGATATGTGCAACGAGGCTTGGGGACGAAGCAGCTATGCTAGGGCCCTTATTGATATATCTGCTGATCATGATTTTAAAGAGGTCCTAACCATGGTTATTCCTGAGCTGGATGTGAACAAGTATATCAATGAAACTATTCGTGTGGAATATGAATGGAAACCCCCGAGATGTGCCCACTGTTGTGTATTTGGGCATGACTCTGAGGAGTGTCCAAAATGCATTCGATTGACAGTGAGACCTCCTACTAACAGTCCGAAAGTAGATGAGGATGGTTATACGGAAGTTAAGACAAAGAAGAAATCAAAGAAGAGCGGATTTCAAGTAAACAACCAGAAGCCCAAGCTTGAATATAGACATGTGGATAAAAAGAAAAAGGGAGTGAGTTCTACCTATGTGAATGCACGGGGTACTAGTTCGTCCAAGGTTCAAACACACAATTCGTTTAGTGCTCTTGGGTTTGTTGGGGGGAATGGGGGTTCCTTTAAAGGTAATTATAAAGGGGGACGTGAGCTAAATGAGGAGTCTGACGACGACGAGGTAGAGGTTGTATATGATGAAATGCAAGAGTTTATGACATCGGGTACACATCCTACGTCTTCCAGTACAGTGGCAAGCACCTCTTCCACAACGTCATCCAATGGATAGGTCGTTTCTGTTTCATGCTAGGGGGCTGCCGGTTGGTGGCAATTTTATTTTTGATGATGGCGGTTGACGTGGTTGTTTGATTTATTTTCGTTTTGTCTACTAGTTTAGTCATAATCATGATTGTAGTAGGCTAGGTCGAGGTGGTATCATGGTTTGTTTTGTTTTTTTTTGCTTACATATATGGGGCCTGTCCTGTATATGAACTAGTGGGGAACTCATCCTCACTACTTGTACTTATTTGGCGGTTGTCTTTAATAGAATCAACGGGGTAACCCTTTACCCAAAAAAAATATATATTATATTGAGACTACAAATACAAGAATACGAAAATACATGTATAAAATACCCCCATCCTTGGGAAGGAAATATGAAAATAAATACTTGAGAAGAATTGTACAGAATAATATTAGAGATATAATAGAAACGTAACTCAAAAACGTTAAACTCTAAGCCAAGGCACGGCCCGTTCGTCTAATAGACATAGTACATTGCGGGGAGTCGTGTTTGCTGAGGAGATTTGGGTTACACGTACTGAAGACGCAATACTGTGAGTTCATGTCCCCCTTTTTTTTTTTTTTTTTGGGTAAAGGGTTACCCCGGTGATTCTATTATAGACAACCGCCAAATAAGAACAAGTAGTGAGGATGAGTTCCCCACTAGTTCATATACAGGACATGCCCCATATATGTAAGCAAGAAAGCAAACAAAACAAGTTACCACTCAATCTAGCCTACTACAATCATGATAATGACTAACTAGTAGACAAACGAAAAAAACAAACAAACGACGTCAACCGCCATCATCAAAAATGAAATTGCTACCTACCGGCAGCCCCTTAGCATGAAACAGAAGCCACCTATCCATTGGACAACTTTATGTGAGAGGTGCTTGCCCCTGTACTGGAAGACGTAGGATGTGTACCCGATGCATGAAACAAAAGCCACCTATCCATTGGACAACTTCATGTCCCCCTTTTCTTTTAACTGTTTTTAGTTTTATACTTCGGGGGTGAAAAACATGTTACAATTATTACAAACGTTTTATACATGGTATGATTAGCTTAAGGAGGGTTACTGCTAGATCATGTGAAAGGTGGGTATGACACTTAAGGCCATTAATCCTCGTCGTAGGACCGAGGGACATGAGTGATAGATCTATTTGGGTGTAGCGAGCCCACACCCATGAGGACCAGGGTGGCCCATGTGGGGACTATGTCCACAAACTGAAGCCGTGGCAAAATCCGCTAGGTTTGAGTCTTCCTGCACCATTTTCACACATACCATTGGCTTTGGAACCCATTGGTGATCTCTTTTTCCTTATTGCTACATACCAGGGACATTCATACATACATACATACTTTAAAGGTTTATTCATACACACACACATGAACTCGCTCAACTTTTGTTGATTTTTCAAATTACATGTATTTCAGGGAACTAATTGGATCTGGCAGGTGTGCATGTTGTCAAGCTGCGTTATGAATAAAAGATGTCATCCAAGGTCGTTAAAGTTTAGGAAGTGTATCCTATTCCTGGACGGGATACATATTTCTAAACCCGGTTTTGTTTAAGGTCTTTTGTTGAGTCTTCATGAACTCATTAAAACTTGATGTGGATTGTAATTTAACTTGGGTGTCGATGTTTCAAACAATTATGTTTTGTTATTTTTAAACTTAATTTATGGATGAACATCTAATGGTTTTATCATATAGCATTGTTATGATTGAATGCTATGGTATTAAGAAGTCACACCAATAATCACGCTTCCGCAAAAGTCAGGGTGTGACAGAAATCAGGGTGAAAGAGTCCCTTGGGTCGAGATTGTATGGTTTGCGAACTGTATTCCTAGACATGCTTTTCTTGCGTGGCTCATTTGCAAGAAGAAGCTCAAAACGCAAGATAAATTAAGGCAATGGGATGTTGGTGGTCTCACTAACTTAAGCCTGCTTTCTTGTCCGCTGTGTTGCTCGGAACCGGACTCGCATGATCATTTGTTTTTTGAATGCCCGTTTTCAATGCAGGTTTGGTCTTCTATTAAATCTTTTGCTGGAATCCAACTAATGTCCAGCAAGTGGGAGGATATTGTTGAGTGGTTGATTGCTGTTCCTTTGAAGAAGTCGATGCGAAGTGTGATTGACCGTTTACTCCTCGCGGTGACTGCATACTTTTTATGGCAAGAGCATAATCAGAGGCTATTTAAATCCAAGAAACGAACGGTGCACGTGATTTCTGAAGCTATTGTGTCTACGGTTAGATTGAAGCTAGCCTCGGTGAAGGTCAAGAGCTCTACGACTGGAATGAGCTTATTAGATAAATGGAATGTGCCAAGCATGTAGTTTCATTGGTTGTCTCTAGTTAGTGTCTAGAGTTTGTGTTTGTTTTTTATAGTGGTTTGCTTTTTAGCTTGTTAACACTTCCTGGCATGTCAGGATAGTGAACTAGTGAGGACTCTCCTTACTACTTGTTTTGTATTGGTTTGTGATATATGAAAGTGAACCGGGGTAACCCTTTACCCAAAAAAAATCATATGAAAATTGATATGAAAATCAGATGATATAAAAGAAAGATGCATGGTTAAATAATTAACCAAGTAAAAATGAGTTGTATAAAATATGTCATTTGTAAAACAGTGTTTTGTAAACAATAGGTCATGTCTTCGTATAAAAATGTATCATGTCTTTGTTTCTGTCGAAGTGGTTTAAATAACGCTACGATATGTAATATCTTAAAAGCACTTATATATAGGAAGTACCAGCGGCGTATCCACCATGCTTTTGACATAGTACACACGCCTCGTTAAATAAATCACTTACCAATAACCACCAAAACATCTTGTCAAACCAATGTCAAATGTTTATGTATAACAATTTTAATTGTCTCAATGTCTTGTGTAAACCATGTCTTGTATAGCAAATGTCAAGTAACAATAATGTCACGTATGGTGAATAAAAAGTATTTACTATAACCATAGGTATAATGTCATGTATAATCAACTGTCATGTGAAACCAAATGTCATGTACAAAACATTGTCTTTGAATAAACTAGTTTAAATCAAAAGTTATGTTTTGCAAAATTAATGCTTTATGGATACAAACATTTATGCAGTAATGTTTATCACATACATTCAAGCCTTGAGACTGTAGGATAAACCCTTAATAAGTTAAAGTTTTATCAATTATGTTTTCGGATTCTGTCATTCCCTACTTCCAAACAAACCTAGGAAGCCGGGAATGGGATTTGTCAAGTCCTATGGTACCACTACATACTACCGAGCGGCGTGATCAATGTTAATGAATGTATTATTGTCCCGTTAAACATACCAAATGTCATACCAATTATAATCATGCCATGTGAAAACCATGTACTAAGTATGCTAAGTAAACATACATAGTAGAAATGTCCATGAAATCAATTATGCCCATATGCTGAGTAAACATATGCAGCAGAAATGTAAGGTAAATCAATGTGTCCATGTGCTAAGTAAACATATGCAACAAATGTGTTTATGAAATCAATGTGCTAGCATGCTCAGTCAACATTCATAGCAAAGCATAATAGAATCATGTACTATATGTGTACTAGATGAACATAGCAATTATATGTCATGAAAAACATGAAAAGCACAAATGTAACAAGTAGGCACATGTGTATCACCCCAAAATATTTGAAAGCGGTAAAAGAGGGGACTATGTACTCACTTGAGATTGCTTAATAGTCTTGGAATAAAGATCAAATAACGCTTGAGGAATCACGGAAATCAGTCGGCACCTAATATAGGTGTAACTATGTTAATAATCAGATCCTAAATCGGGAGATAGGATAGAATGAGGTCTCGTAAACCAAATGAGTATTGGAACTCATATGATATGGTTTAAAAAAGCCTATATTCTAAATTGGAACCTATCCTAAATGCTTATGACCCGTTACGACTCGTTAAGGTAGTTTACGCTACTTTTTTTTTTTGGGTAAAGGGTTACCCCGGTGAATTTTATATAAACCAATAAGCACAAAAGTGCAATTGAAATGTTACACACCCACCAGTCTTGGCGTACCAAGACTAGAAAAAAGAAACAACCAAAAATAAAAGACTAACAACATGACAACCACACAAACAAAGCCCAACCCAGCCAAAAGGACACAGACATAAACAAAATCAGCTATCTAGCCAGGATCTATATCTTAGTTGCTACTAGGAATCTTCCACTTCTCAATTAAACTTCTATTCATGAATCTCCGCTTGAATTTGAAAGTTATAAGACGCATGCGGACAATATTAATTATCTCCTGAGACAGTACCATCACAGTACGATGGTTCCGAGTGAAAAGCCTAGAGTTTCTTTCTTGCCATACAAAGTAAGACGCTGCTGCATCCACCAATCTGCTGATGACATTTTCCGGATGTTGCAAGTTAGAGTTTTGATTCATCCAAGCCATTATGTCACCCCATCGGCCATTAACATCTACCATATTAGCCATATCCTTTATACTATTCCAAACCTCTGAAGCAAAAGAGCATTCAAAGAAGAGATGGTCCCTCGAGTCCCTATCATGACTACATAACGGGCAACACATTAGGTTCAGGTTTGTAGCACTTCCCGCCTCCCAAATAGACAATCTATCTTGAGTCTTCAATTTGTTTCTAATAACCAGCCACAAATGAAACGAGTGCCTTGGAATGCACTGTTTAAACCACACCATATTTATCCATGGAACTACGGCCTCTCGATGACGAATATTGTTCCAAACCTCCCAAGAAGTAAACGGACAAGAGTTTCCTTCAATATCTTTCCAAATCAGCCGATCCTGCATGTTATGAAGTACAGGAACCTGTACATTGATTAAGACTGGAAATAAACCATACCAAGCTATCGGCCACCTCTATTGACCACTCGGATCCACCAGGTCTGTGACGGTAGATTACAGATTAAAACCTGTGTTAGCAATAGTTCTCGGACTGATGAAGGCTCGAAGAGGACAAGTATTACACCAAGTGTCGCTCCACACATTTGTATTAGAACCATTACCGATAGAATTCCACAAGTAAGGCCGGATCAAACTTCGAACAGCAAGAAGTTTCTTCCAACCCCATGTCATACGACCACGGCAAGGGATCTCCCAAAAACTTCTACCTTTGAGCTTGTAAACATGAACCCATTGAACCCAAAGCGACTTCCTGTTGGCCAAAATACTCCAGACATGAGCGGAAATTAGAGATTTGTTGACATCAGAGATGCAACAAACTCCCAAGCCACCCTCATACTTGGGTAAGCAAACCACCTTCCAAGCAACCTTGGCCTTCACATTCTGCTGGTTCTTTCCAGACCATAAGAAAACACGCATACATCTTTCAAGCTCACTCACAATTTTAGTCGGCAAAAGGAAGACTGTAGCCCAATAAATATGCATAGCTGAGAGGACCGAATTGACCAGTTGCAGTCTACCCGCAAAGGATAAAGATCTGGACATCCAATTATCAATCTTCTTTTCCATTCTTTCAACTAATATCTTGCAATCCTTATAAGAGAGCTTAGTTGATATTAATGGAACTCCCAGGTAACGAACAGGAAGCGAGCCCTCTTTGAAAGGCATAATGCTGAGAATTTCCTGTTTGATTGGCTGAGGAACGTTACCAAAATAAACCGTACTTTTCAACATACTAGGGACTAGACCCGAGACCTTCGTAAACCGCTAGAGGGTATCCCTTAAGTCTTTAACCGAGGCAGCATCACCATTAGCAAACATAAACAAATCATCCGCAAATGATACGTTAATAATCTTTTGTTTCTTACAATGAAGATGGTATCTAAATGCATTACTAGTATTGGCTGCATTTTTTAGTAATAACGATAGGACCTCCATCACCAATGTAAATAGATAGGGTGATATTGGATCACCCTGCCGCAGCCCTCTTTTACGTAAAGGTTACCATTGATGCTCAACGAATAAGACACATTCGTAACACAGACCATGATCCATTTGACCATTTTCTGGTGGAACTCGAACGCATGCAGAATGTCCTCAAGAAAAGACCAGCTCACAGTGTCATAGGCCTTTTGTATGTCAATTTTAAACGCACACCTAGAAGGGCCAATCCTCAGGTGATAGTTGTGCATTAATTCCTGAGTAAGTAAGATATTATCCGAGATCTTTCTACCAGGAACAAAAGCGGACTGATTTATATCAACAAGCAAGTCCAAACTCCCTTTAATTATGTTCGTTAATATTTTGCTAATACATTTATAGATCACGTTACAACACGAAATCGGCCAATAATCAACCACTGAATTGGGAGCAGGAATTTTTGGGACCAAAGCTATAATCGTGTGGTTAATTTGCTGCAATAACTTACCATTTTCGAAAAATTCCAAGACTGCTTTCGTGACCTCATCCCCCACAATCTCCCAAGAATTTTTGAAAAACGCCGAAGTGTAACCATCCGGGCCCGGAGCCTTATTTTCACCTATGGAAAACATAGCATTTTTTACCTCCTCACAAGTCACTTGACGCACCATATTACTGGCAACATTCGAGTCCAGGACATTAGAAAACAAGTCATTACTAACCAATGTTTCCACATGATCCTGCGTGCCCAAGAACTCGGAATAGTGAGATACCAGCACCCCGTAAACATCATCACCATTAAATTTATTACCGCTTACGTCTTGAATGTTATGGATCTTAGTACAAGCATTTCTCATTTTGACACAATTGTGGAAATATTTCGTATTTGAGTCACCCGCTGCCAACCCTACCACTTTAGATATCTGTTTTAGAAAACATTCTTCATAATAAGAAGTAGAGTGAAACTCTTGGAGACACCTGGACTCAGTCTCCCTAAGAGTAATATCCAAAGGGTTAGCATCAATAGCCTTTTGAATCTCATCCAGCTTAGATCTCAAAGATTTGACCCTTTCATGAAGGTTACCTTGCATGAAAAGAAGCCGTCTCAAAGGAGACTTCAAGAAAGTGAGCTTCTTTACAACCGAAAACATTGTGACACCTTGCACCTCCTTAGCCCACTCTTTAGAGACACAATTCATGAACCCCTCCTTAGTCGTTAAGAAATTAGCAAACTTAAAAGGTTTAGGCCGATTATGTTTAAGAGTATGAAAATTAAGAATGCATGGCGTGTGATCGGAAACCCGGAAGGGGTGAAACAGAACATAAGCATCCGGAAACGCATCTAAAAAATGAATATTGCCCATAACTCTATCAATCTTTTTTAGAATACCTACTCCATGTTTCGGTTTTTGATTCCAAGTATATTGCATACCATGACTTTTGATGTCTATCAACTCGTTATGCTGGACACAATGATAAAATTCTCTCATACCAACAGAAATAGTAGACGACCCAACCAAGCAATCATCCATAGATAGAGCTGAGTTAAAGTCCCCCAACACTACCCACGGCCTGTCATGAACAAAGCTCTTATGTCTACTTAAATTGTCCCAAAGGTCCCTTTTATCTTGGCATTTGTTCTCGGCATAAACAAAGGAGCAAAAAAGGATTTTAGGATCTGTGACAACCCGAGTTTTTCAAGGTCTTTCCTCTACACGTTATTTGTTCACAATTGTGTTTGCATAACTTGTTTGCTTTGTAGTTGTACATGTTTGATTATGATTGAGATATTGTGTCACTGTTTGATTGATGAGTGATAGAAATTTACTAACGGTGTGAGATTACAATTCCACAATCGACGAAACATGGTGAGCTTCACACCACACACACACCACGATGAAACATAGGAAGTTTCGCCATAACTATCACTCGACGAAACCTAGAGGTTTCGTCATGTGCTCCACGACGAAACTAGGGAGTTTCGCCAAAATGGGCTTCGGCCCAAGTATAGCCCAATCAATTCAGTAGTTACGTTATATATTGCACACGCCACAATACACGAAACCCTAGGCTCTCTTTCTCTTTTTGGCACCCGACGGCAACCATCATCTCTCTAGAAGATCTTGTGTTTCACCTCTCAACCGGTTAGTCTCGCTGGTCGATTTGATTACGTGTTACGGTGTGTGTAGATAACTATCATTATAAGTGAGTTTGTTTGCTAGATGATTTGGCTACGATTAATGCTTGAATTGAAAATCATGTAATTAGGGTTTTGATGTTCTTGTGCAAATCGATTTGTTTAGAAACTGCATGATGGTAACTCATGGAATTGTATTCATGTTCACTAATTGGAGCCATGCTTCTCTTTGATATTGTACTTGTGTTGAATGGAACTGATCAACGAATACATTCATGATGCAATCTGAATCATATGTGGCTACTTTAGGATTTAGGGATTCATGCTAGATGTTAAGTACTATGATGTATTTGGAATGATGACAGGTAGCAGTAATGTTTATTGTATTTGGATGATAACTGTATGATTGATGATAATGGTGAAACAGTTGATGATGATTAGGGTTTTCACCGTGTGAGTATGCCAAACTGTTACAGTAACGATGAAAGTCCCACCCGGCGAAACACCCTTGACGACGAAACTCTGTAGAGTTTTGTCACATACGATGCCGACGAAACATGCAAGGTTTCGTCACACCTCAAAGCCGACAAAACATGGGAGGTTTCGTCACCCTGAGGTTTCATCGCCTGGAGTTTCGCCGCCCAGAGTATGATTCACAAGCAGACTGTGTTTAACTTGTGTATGAAACTTGAATGCTCACTAATTGACTGTTTGTGATGTTGATCAAGATTGAGGAAATATGAGTTTGCATGCGAAACACAAATGTGAACTGTGGACTGATATGAACTAGAATAACTGTTAAGTACTATGTGATAGTGTTGCCTGAATACACATTATGATCTTGACTTATACGCGAACAATGTGGATGTCAACTGATTGTGAATGTATGATTACTATAGGCTTTGACTGAATATTTGTGAACAAGTAGTTAACCATACCGAGCAAACCAAGGTGAGTTCACACTTTTTATAAGGCATGGGATTCCCGGTGGTTTGGGAATGGGTTAAGAAGCTAAAACGAAACCTACATATTCACCTTTAACAGAATATGTACCTCCATCCTCGTTGAGAAGGATGACAACATTAACCTGCGTATTCTCCTTGGATAGATTACGTACCTCCGTCCTCAGTTGGAAGGACGACAACCTATAACTTACTAGACAAAACTCTATCATTAAGTCCCTCATTTTTATATCGACTTAGTCGCCGGGCCCATGGCGAGCGGGTCATTAGTTAATAGCGCTATTAGGGTTGACAAGCCTCACACCGTGCCGGGAGGACGGGCGTAGACTAATGGATCTAGGCACTTAGTCAATGATGATAGACATTGACGTAGGGCACAACTTTCTCAGTCAGTTGTCGATATGGTAACGGTCTAGTGGTTACATGGGGTAGCCCCCACTGGTTATGGTTTGGGAAACAATGAATTGGATAACTCTTGGTTTTTGAATGAACTCGTGGTTTTTGAAACAACTATAAATTGGATAACCAACTGTGAACTCGCTCAACTTTGTTGTTGATTCGTTGTTACATGCCTTGCAGGTCGTTAGATGTTTAGCTGGAGCTTGCAGGGGAGCAGGAGTCGTTGTGGAACATGGACTGTTGAGTTCCATGATAAACTTTGAACTTTTAAACTTATACTTTGGTTTTTGGTTTTAAACTTTATTGCTTCCGCTGATAATTTGAATTGGATTAACTGTTTGAACATCAATTATATTGTGTGGTTGGACTTTTATTTTTTAATTAAAGAGTTAATTACATAGTTAGTCCCTGTGGTTTGCACAAAGTAACATACTTAGGTACTAATAGTTTAAAATAACATTCTAGGGTATTAACTTTTCATTTTGTAACGTTTGGGGGTATTAAGCTTATTTGTAGGCTTAAAATCACATTCTGTTAGTACCTAAATATGTTATTTTGTGCAAACCACAGGGACTACTTATGTTACTACCTTAGAAGTTAATACCTCCAAACGTTACAAAATGAAAAGTTAATACCCTAGAAGGTGATTTTAAACTATTAGTACCTAAGTATGTTATTTTGTGCAAACCACAGGGACTAACTATGTAATTAACTCTTAATTAAATTACGTTGTTCAATATGATTGATGGTTGGATCCTGGTCAGTCAAGCCTCCTACGGTGATACGATACTTCGCTTGTGGATTTTGGGGGTGTGATAGATTGGTATCAGAGTCATTGGTTATAGTGAACTTGGTTTTAAAAATGGAAAGCTTTTTTTTTTTATGGGTAAAGGGTTACCGCGATGAATTTTATAAATGAAACAAATAAGTACAAGGGTGTGTCAAAAGGACACACCAACTAGACTTGACATACCAAGCCTAGGACAACCCGCAACATAACCAAAACCAAAACAACTAAACAAGCTAGACAGCCAAAGAAAAAACCAAAACCGAACTAAACAAGACACGAAAAACTACTAGCCCGGATCCACTATATTGTCTTTGATATCTTCAATCTGCCAGGTCCTGAAAATCCTCTCCCTAGCCGAATTCACACGAAATCTAAAGCCCATCAGCCGCAAACGAACCGAACTTTTAATCTTTTCAATCACTTGGGCGACCGTCCTCTTGTTATTATTGAACAGCCTGTTGTTCCTCTCTTGCCAGATGTAATAAGAAGAAGCAGCTATCAACAATTTACATACAATATGATCCACTTCCTTCGATCTTGAGTGTTACTCCACCCAAGTTAGTAACGATGGCCACGTATTATCCACAGTCGCCAAGTTTACCATTATCTTCACATTACTCCACACTTGAGCCGCAAAGTTACACTGGAAAAACAAGTGATCACGGCTATCCCGGTCATAGTTGCAAAGCGGACAGCACATTAAATTCAGATTTGTTTATATTGCCTGTACAGTGCTCAACGATCCACAACGACTCTTCACTCCACATGCAAGACTCAACACTATAGGTGATATGGTTTATGTTTATATTGCCTGTCTATTAGTTTGCTTAATGCATTGTTTATGGTATGCTTAGTCAACGTAACGACTATTGTTTGAAACCCTGTGTGCTTACTCTCTTCTGTCATCCCATACTTATGCACTTTCGCGACACCCCTCTCACTTGTGCTTTCTTTGATGTGAAGATCATGAGTGGACGTTTGAACTTGACTCAAGCCCAGCTGACGGCTCTAATCAATGAACGAGTGGCTGAGGCACTCGCAGCAGCCCCTGCAGGAGGTATAACCCGCCATACCGACCTATCTTAAGATGTTTAGATCCTACTCTCGCGAACCAACTCTTGTGCTTAACCTTGTCTTTTCTTTCTCGCGCGACAGGTCAGCATGCTCAGCCTCCTGTATGTACGTTCAAGACCTTCATGGATTGTCGACCTAGTACCTTCAGCGGTACAGAAGGAGCTGTAGGTGTCACACCCCCAAAATCCACACGCGGAGTATCACCGCTTGAAGGCGTGACTGACCAGGATCAAGCCACCAATCATATTGAACAAGCAAGTAAATAATTATAAAAGTCCAACCAATACAATTGGTGTCCAAAACAAACATAGTTTAAGTTGCAAGCGGAAGCATAATGATTAAATCCAAAACCAAACATAAGTTCAAAAGTTTCAAAGTTTAACATGGCACACAGCTGTCCATGTCCCACAATGACTCTTCCCCATGCAAGCTCCAGCTAAGTACCTATTGACCTGCAAAGCATGTAGTAACGAGTCAACAATAATGTTGGGCGAGTTCACAGTTGGGTGTTTGTTTTAAGTTGTTTCGAAAACAGTTTCCTTTAGCTGGCATCCTGCCGTGGGGGTTACCCCATAGTTGAAAACGTGATTTGTTTAACCCATTTATGTCACACCCCGACCACGTGGAACATACAAAACGTGGCGGAAACGTCGGGGAGTGTTGTAACAGAATTAATGTTTCAAATCCATGGCAATTGAAGTTTCGTTTTATTGATTAAAAGTGTTACAATGTCTTAACAAACAAGGAAAATACAACATAATTAACTAGTCTTGCATCTTTTATTGTCACTAAAGCCCAAGTCTGCCTATGTGTATCTTGATCATCTTATGCAACAGTTCCTGAAAAACACATGTGAAAATATGGTACGTCAGCATAAAAAAGCCGATGAGATACATAGGTTTTGTGAAAATAGGTTTCATGACTTATGTTTGAGAAAATGTTTAGTCATGAACCTTGTTATTTGCTTTGTTTTGTAAATCATTTGAAAAACAATGAGTTCAGATGATATGTATAAATAAGTGAATAATGTATGGTTAAATGAATAACCATGTAAAATGAGTTTGTATAAGATAAGTTGTTTGTAAATCAATGTCTTGTGAAAAATATGTTATTTGTATAAAATGTTCTATGTCTCAACCTGAAATGATTCAAATAACGCTACAATATGTAATACAATACAAACACTTATATATAGGAAGTACCAGCGGCGTATCCACCATGCTTGTATCATATTACACACGCCTCGTTACTTAATCACTTACTCAAACCAAACCAACAATGTACAATGTCTATGTTTAAACCAATTGCCAAAATGTAAGCATGTAATGAATAATAAGTGTACTAAGTATGCAACAACATACATACATAGCATGTAAACTGAAATATCTGTACTAAGTATGCAACAACAAACATACATAGCATGTGAACTGAAATATATGTACTAAGTATGCAACAACAAACATACATAGCATGTGAACTGAAATATATGTACTAAGTATGCAACAACAGACATACATAGCATGTGAACTGAAATATCTGTACTAAGTATGCAACAATAGACATACATAGCATGTGAACTGAGATAATGTGTCCATATGCTGAGTAAACATATGCAACAGAAATGTAATGTAAAACGATGTACTAAGTATGCTAAGTTAACATACAAAGCAGGAAAAGTCATGTAAATCAATGTACTAATAGTGTACTAATGAACATAACCAGTATATGATATGAAAACAGGAAAGCACGAAAGTAACAAGTAGGCACATGTGTTCCACCCCAAAATAGTTTGGAAAACAGTAAAAGAGGGGTCTATGTACTCACTTGAGATTGCTCAGAAGTCCTAGGATAACCACCAAGCAATGCTAGAGATCGCGGAATATCAAACGGCACCTAATATAGGTAACTACATTAATAAACCGGACCTAAATCGGAAGACTGGGTAGCATGAGGGTTTGTAAACCAAATGAGTGTAGGAACTCATGTGATATGGTTTAACAAAGCCTACATACTAAATGAAACTTAACCTAAGTCTTATCGACCCATTACGACCCGTTTAGGAAGCTTATGCTACTTTAACGCGTCGTTCGCGTGTAACGCGTTCGGACCGCCTAACTAGTCCTATGACAAGTGTTATATGCCTAAACATGTTACATAAACAGTTATGTGGCAAAAGTTTAGGTTACATATGCTTAATTACCAATTATACATGAAAAGGGTATTCTGGTAATTTACCTAAGGCATATAAACTACCTATCATACAACTACTTAAACGATGTGACCATAGGGTATAACCTCGGAAGGTTATTCCCTACCTACTATGGTCACCTAATGTATTTGGTCGGATCCTAATGATCGACCAAATGGGTCGAGTTCGAAGGTATAGGCGATTTATCAGATCGCCTACCCTACGACTCTAGACAACGTGGTAATCAGTGGGCATAGTCCCAAGGGACTATGACCAACGTGATTACACTCACGTTGCGAAGTTCAAACGAACTTCGCATTGACCATTACTGGTCAACGCTGAAAGTCAAACAAAGTTTGACTTTCTGACTCGAAAAGCAGTAAAATAAGGAAAAGAACGAAAGAATACTAACCCAGGGTCCCCGAATGCTAATCCCGACTTCAAGAACTCAGGTATGAAACAATGGTTTCAACTTAGAGCTCTCAAAATCAGAATTCTTGTAAGTTTTGCATTGGGGTGTTGGGGTATTTATAGTATTCGGGTAACCGTTAAGATCATTTCTTGGAAAAGGGGAAACGATCAAGGCCGTACACTTGTCCAAATGTTATGGTGCCTCAAAATGCTCACCACCATAAGGAATCAACACTTGGCAAGGGGTTAGGGAGTGCAAAACAGCTGCAAACAGCTGTTAAATACACTTAATCTGGTCTGATAGTGGGAAGCGGCCCGCTTCAGGATCAGCCAAAGACAATGCGGGCCGCATGGCCCTTCTGATCTGCACATATGTTTGAAAAATGACAGTTTCAGTCCCTGCACGTGTTTAAGGCCATTTCCGACACTTCTAAGGCCCGTAAAGCCAACTTTAAGGCCCTAAAATGTTGCCTAAACATTGTGGACATGAATCATGCTCAAAAATATGCCGGAGGTTGGTTCGTTTGGCCGTACGAACGCGATGTTCGCTTAATTACGACGGAATGCGCATAAGCGCGAAAAACGATCCAAATGACGCGACGAATGGATTTTTCTTAAGGCGAACACTAAAATATAATATAGTCATGCTTACATAAATTTTTGGGTGTCCGGATATATTCAGAACGTAAGTTATGCGCGAAAATGCAAACTTGTGCACTTTTTGACACTTTTAGTCCCTGAATGACCCAAAAGTTTATTTTAGCACACCGAACCCCTCAAAGCCTATTTCTAAGCTATATAAAGGATATTTAAGGTGTGTTTAACTTATGGTCATGTTCCGGAATGTCTGTTACAGTTCAAATTGGCATACTTTCGCAGTTTGACAACTTTAGTCCCTGTAAGCGATTAAACTTTGATTTCACCACACCAAACCTTCCAAAACTTATATCTAAGTTATGTATAGGTTATTTAAGGTATGTTAAGCCTATTTCACTATTCCGGAGTGTTCGTTGGATTAAACTGGTTATATCTACACATCAGAGCGCGTATAACCCTCCAGAAAGCGATTTAAAGCTTGAAATCGAACAAGAATTGATATGTGTAAACGATACACATATTTTTACAAATCCCAAGTATGAAATACTATATTTCATTGGTTTGGCATTTGTCTGATGGTTGGAGTGACACGGGTGTTACAATTTACTCTGGCAATCCAGCCGTGGGGGCTACCCCATGTTTAGTTATCTGGCTTTTCGGCCATGGGGGCTACCCCATGTATACACTAGACTCTTTACCATATCGACTGCTGACTGTAGTCATGTTTATGTGCCCTGAACTGTCAATGTCTATTAGCATTGACGTGCCCAGATCCATTAGTTCACGCCCGTCCTCTGCGGCACAGTGTGAGGCTTGTCAAACCTAAATAGCGCTATCTAACTAATGACCCGCTCGCCATTGGCCCGGCGATTAAGTCGATATAAAAAGGAGGGACTTCGTGATAGAGTTTTGGTCTAGCAAAAGTTAACTGTCCATGAGGACGAGGAATTACATTCCTGAACCAGTACTGTCCTACCCAAGAAAGGACGAGGAATCCATGTTCCATAAACCCATTCCCAACCCCTGGGAATCCCATGCTTTGTAGAAAGTGTGAACTCACCTTGGTTTGCTCGGTAAGATAAAAATACGTTTTCCAATTGTTCAAACACGCCCTAGAATCGTTACCAACATAATCAGTCTTAAGTACACATAATTCACATATTTCATGTTCAAACAAGTCATATATTCCTTGTTCACTTGTCACACGGTCAGGATACACGTATTACACACATATAATCCACATCACACCATGTTAATCTATCAACCCATTATTGCCAAGAAATCACTTAGTATATATATATATATACTCTTCTAATGAGTAATTCATTTCATGATTCACTTCATCATAAACACTATTAACTTTCATAAACATATGATAACTTAATAAAGATAGCCGGCATAAATTCAATTAGTGTAACACAATCACATGGGCCGCCAAACAGTAGTGTCATCTAATGAGGTCTACACATATCCATATGTATTTAAATGAGGTCTACACATGATCATTCATTATTAAATTGTTCCAAATCATATTCTGTTTGTGAGGTAACATGATGGCCGACAACTGTTAAAGCATAGAAGTAATTATTGGACCGATCACATTCATTTAGTGGGCTGACAATTTATTCATTAATCTATATCATCTTGTGCATGAACATTGACTTTGCTATTCTGATCATCACATGGAATAGGGACGAAATCAACAACAATAAACCCAGTTCATTAACGTACAAGTCATGTAATATCATTACTAAACAATCATCATACAATCATGAATAACATTCAACCATTATTCAGCATTAGCAAGTTGTTGTGATTATCAGGAACCCTAGTTTTCATGCACATCAAATCGATTCATCAAGAAACCATGTTCCAGTTAACATTTATCCATATTAACCCTAACCAGTCGCACAATAACATTTAATAATTACTGAGTTCTACGTATTAAAACATCATAGTTCTCATTCATCGAGCAACATACCCACATGATCACAATCAACAGTCGATCGCTCCCATATCATTACTAAATCAGGAATCACGAAACATTTAAGTGCTTAACACGGAGTAATAACTTTAATAATCAAGACTATACATAAACATCGTCATCAACTAGCAATTAACAATAGCTTTAACAATCAAGATTTACTAACCAATGATTAGATGGAACCAGATTATGTTTCGAGAAGTCTCTTCTGCCGTACTCAACTATGGAGATGTTTAGGGTTGGCAACCAGTGGAGATGTGAGGCCTAGTTTGATGTTTACGTAAATATAAGAAGGGTATAATCAGATTTGGGCCACTAATTCGTTCAATAGGTTTGGGCCGAGAGATGCTAGGGAAATCGAGGGATTGGGCTGGGTGTTTTCGGCTGAGGTGAATTCGTGAGGGGTGTTTGGCATGTTTTATATTTAATTTAATTTTTTTTGGGTAAGGGGTTACCCCGGTGAATCTTATTAAACACAATAAGCACAAAGGTGCAACTGAAATGTTACACGTCCGCTAGACTTGGCATACCAAGACTAGACAAATAAAACAACCAAAACCACAACTACCATCTACTAGACCAAACAAACACAACCCAACCCAACCAAAACGACCCATACTAGATCGAAAAAAACAAACTATCTAGCCCGGATCAATCACCAAATTACTGCTAGGAATCCTCCACTTCTCAAGAAAACTATTATTCACTGTTCCCCGCTTGAATTTTAGAGTCATAAGACGCATACGGACCATATTAATGATTTCCTGAGCTAAAACCACCGCCGTACGTTGATTCCGAGTGAAGAGCCTAGAGTTTCTTTCTTGCCATATGAAATAAGAAGCTGCCGAGACAACCAGCCTGCTCACAACATTTACCGGTTGCTGAATATTAGAGTTTTGGTTCATCCATTCCATAATGTCAATCCACCGACCATTAACATCACCCATATAAGCCATATCTTTAATGCTGTTCCAAACCTCCAACGAGTAGGTTTATATTTAATTATCACACACCAATTAACAGAAGACACATTAATAACATATACTCAAATACACAAATAATGCACATCAAGTATATATAAAGCACATCAAGTATATATAAAGCAATGTCATGAACAATAAACCTTGTAAAATGTTGGGTTCTCTGGGCGATTTTGGCGACATAGGCGATCTTGTGAAACCCTAGCATTCTCTTGCTAATCCTGGTCTCGATTGATCTTGCTTATCGGCTTAGGGTTTGTCTCATCGATCCTTAGACGATATTCAATTGTATTTGGATTAGGGTTTTGTAGTTAGGGTTTTTAATCGGCGCTGATTTTCTATTTGCAAACGGGGTGTGTAGCTGTTTCATTCGCTTTAGTGCTTCTGATTTTGGCAATACATCTTCAGTATTTTGAGATTAGGGCTCTGATTTCGTTGTTCTGATTTTCGGCAATACATCTGATTCAACGACGCTGTTCTTAGGTCCTAATAAGGTTTCTTTATCATCGCGTTCTTTGTGTTGGCTGGTTTGTTGATCAGAATCTGTCCGTTCTGTTTGATCAGATTAGGGTGTTCACGCATTCGTGATACCATTCTGATCAGATTAGGGGTTGACGCAAGGTGTGGATTAGTGAAGTGCGGCAGCCTTGGTTTAGGGTTTCATTGCAGCCTTAAACTAGGGTTTATCGCTGATTGTCCTGTTGTATCAGAATCTGATTCATCTTGGTAATCAGTTTATTCTGATTCGATGGTAATGGATGATCATATTGCAGATGTTACAGACAAATCAGGAGTATTTGAAAAGAAGATCAAGAATATTGATGGTAAACCATTTGTGCCAAGGCAATCGTTACATAAGGCGGCTAGGGGAGTGCACAAGAAGGTAACCTTTATGCTACCATTAAATGATGTAGAACTCGAATCTGGTCGTTCTGATTCTCCTAACCAGCAGTTCGCTAAGATTGTTGACAAACGAAAAGTTGGTTTTGTTCTTCCGGTAAATGACGTTAGCCCTCTTCCCCATGTTCATACTCAACACCAATCGTATGCTAATGCGGTTTCAAATGAACAAGCTGAACAGGGTGGTGCTAAAATGGATTTTGGTACGTCAAAAGTTGATAATTCAGCTATGAATGCTACTGAATCGGCTGATCAAACTCCCAAGATTAATTTTCGGACACTAAACTCTGATGTCTCATTGGAGGGAGTGGATGTTGTCTTACCAATCGCCTCTGTGCAACAGGTCAATAACAAGTTAGCTAACACTCTCTATGGGTATTTCCTGGGGGATAGAATTGCATATCCGGTTGTTGAATACTTCGTGAGAACAAATTGGAAGAAATATGGTCTGCAGAAGACTATGATGAATTCGAATGGGTTTTTCTTCTTCAAGTTTGAAGATAGGAGGGGTATGAATAATGTTCTTGAAGGGGGGCCATGTCTGATTCGTAATAAACCATTGTTTCTGAACACTTGGTCCCCTACAAACACCCTTAAAAAAGAAGATATTAAAAAGGTTGCGGTTTGGGTTAAATCGCATGAGGTTCCGTTAGTGGCGTACACAGATGATGGGTTAAGCATGCTGGCTTCTAAAATTGGCTCTCCTATGCGGTTGGATTCATATACAAGTGATATGTGTAATGAGGCTTGGGGAAGGAGCAGCTATGCTAGGGCTCTCATTGAAATATCGGCTGAACATGACTTTAAAGAGGTTCTAACCATGGCTATTCCTGAGTTGGATGAAGGCAAGTATGTTACTGAGACTATTCGAGTTGAATATGAATGGATACCCCCAAGATGTGCCCACTGTCATGTGTTTGGACATGACTCTGAGGGATGTCCTAAATGCATGGTTTCAACGTCGAAACCTCCTACAAACAAGTCGAAAGTAGATGAGGATGGTTACACTGAAGTTAGGTCGAAAAAGAGTGCAAAGAAGAGTGGTTTTCAAGTTAATAACCTTAAACCTAAGTTTGAATATCGTCCAATGGATAAAAAGAAAAAGACAGGGAGTTCTCCCTATGTAAATGAGCAGGGTACTAGTTCGTCTAAGGTTCAAACTCATAATTCATTTAGTGCTCTTGAAGTTGGTGGGGGAAATGGGGGTTCCTTACAGGGAAACAGAAAAGGGGGTCGTGGTCCAAGTGAGGAGTCTGATGAGGATGAGGTAGAGGTGGTTTATGATGAAAGCAATGATTTTCTGACATCGGGTACGCATTCCACGTCTGCTAAGGTAGGGGCAAGCACCTCTCATACAAGGTTCTCCAATGGATAGAGGTTTTTTGGATCGGGCTAGGGGGTTGCTTCTTGGGGGCAACTTCATTTTTGATGATGGTGGATGAAGATTTATTTTTTAGTTTTTGTCTTGTCTACTAGATAGTCATTTTCATGATTGTAGTAGACTAGGTTGATAGGGTATATTGGTTGTTTGGCATTTTTGTTTACATATATGGGGCCTGTCTTGTATATGAACTAGTGGGGAACTCATCCTCACTACTTGTACCTTTTTGGCGGTTGTCTATAATAGAATCACCGGGGTAACCCTTTACCCAAAAAAAAAGTATATATAAAGCACACTTAATAACACACTATATAAAACATATTAGTCACACTACGATTTAACATATTACAAACGTGTACAGTTGTCAAACAAACAAGTCGTGTAAACCCACAACCTAAACAGTTAACGTGCAATTAATGCGAAGATGGAATCTTGGAAACTCGAGTTGTCACAGTAGGCCTTCTCCATTGGTTCGAGAAGATCGACTCTGTCTTCGAGATGTGTGAGTGCCCTGAGGCTCGTAGGGTGAAATTTGCTACTGGAACACTCGAAGGTATAGCGTTGACATGGTGGAACGCGCAAGTACAAATGCTAGGGTTGGCTGCTGCTAATGCCACCCCATGGAACGACTTCAAAGATCTGATCAAGGAGGAGTACTGTCATCGCGACGACATCCACAAACTGGAAGTAGAGTTTTATAACTTGAAGATGACGGGATCTGAAATAGAGGCGTATACGAAAAGATCGAACGAACTGGCTGCACTGTGTCCTACTATGGTAGATCCTCCTATCAAGCATATCGAGCTGTACCTCAAGGGCCTACTGCCAGAGATTCAGAGCCATGTAACTGCGGCTAACCTCGGTACTATCCAGCAGGTCATACGGTTAGCCCACCGTCTCACTGATCAGGCAGTTAAGCAAAACAAGCTGCCCAAGTGTATTAGTGGTACAGCTACTTCAGATGTTCCTAGCGACAACAAGCGTAAATGGGATGGAAATTCAAGCAAAGGTGAAATCACGATTTCAAGCGGAGAACTGACGATTTCAAGAGCCCCAATCAGCAGTCTTTTGGGAATCAGGGTCAGAGTGGATACAAGTGAAATCACCCTAAATGCAATCGATGTAATTTGCACCACAGTGGGTCGTGCAACAAGAGTCATTGTCAGAGATGTAATAAGCTGGGTCACGCAGCCAAGGATTGCAGGAGCTCACATCCTGTGAATCAGAATCGTCAACAGCAGCCACAAGCTCCACAGAATCAGCCGCAGCAGCAACAACAGGGTAATAAGGGATGCTTTTAGTGTGGTGCTGAGGGTCACTTCAAGAGACACTGTCCACAGTTGAACCAGAATCAGAACAACAACAACAACACCAAGGAAATGGGAACAACAATGGGGGTAACAATGATGGCAGCGGTGCTAGGGGACGTGTCTTCGTGATTGGTCAGGGTGATGCAAGGAACGATCCCAATGTTATGACGGGTAAGTTCCTACTGGACGACTTCTATGTTACCGTTTTATTCGATTCGGGTGCTGATACTAGTTATGTGTCTTTAAAAGTTAGTCAGATGCTTAAGTGTATTCCAACACTTTTGAACACCAAGCACATTGTAGAACTAGCAAACGGTAAAAGTTTAGAGGCCACACACATAGTTAAGGGATGTAATCTTGTTCTTGCTGATCAGACCTTCTCTATTGACCTCATTCCTATCGTTCTGGGTAGCTTCGACATTGTTATTGGGATGGATTGGTTATCTCAACATCAAGCGGAAATTCTTTGCAAGGAGAAAATTGTCCGCATCCCTCGTTCTGGCGAAGAACCCCTCGTGATTCGTGGTGACAAGAGTGGTGCAGTAGTAGGCATCATCTCTTTCCTTAAGGCCCAGAAGTGTTTGCGAAAGGGCCACGCAGCTATTCTAGCCCTCGTTTCTGACACATCAACGAAAGAGAAGAAGATAGAAGACATTCCGATCGTACGCGCCTTTCCTGAGGTATTTCCTAAGGAATTACCTGGTCTTCCGCCTCATCGTCAAGTCGAGTTTCAAATCGAGCTAACTCCTGGAGCAGCGCCCATAGCTCGTGCACCTTATCGATTAGCCCCCTCAGAACAAGAAGAACTATCCGCACAACTACAAGAACTCTTGGACAAGGGTTTCATTCGTCCTAGCTCCTTGCCCTGGGGAGCTCCAGTCTTGTTTGTGAAGAAGAAAGACGGTACCTTCCGAATGTGTATTGACTATCGTGAACTCAACAAGGTGACCGTGAAGAATCGTTATCCTCTCCCGCGTGTCGATGACCTATTCGACCAGTTGCAAGGGTCGAGCTTCTACTCAAAGATTGATCTGAGATCGGGATATCATCAGCTGAGAGTCCGAGACGAGGACATCTCTAAGACAACATTCAGGACTCGTTACGGGCACGACGAGTTTCTGGTTATGCCTTTCGGATTGACAAACGCACCCGCGGTCTTCATGGATCTCATGAACCGAGTGTGTAAACCTTACCTGGATAAGTTCGTTATTGTTTTCATCGACGACATCCTGATCTATTCTAAGAGTCAAGAAGAGCACGAGCATCATCTGCGTCTTATTCTGGAACTTCTTCGAACAAAGCAGCTGTATGCTAAGTTTTCAAAATGCGACTTTTGGCTTCGTGAAGTCCATTTCCTAGGCCACATGGTGAATGAGGATGGGATTCATGTGTATCCATCCAAGGTTGACTCGATCAAGAACTGGCCTGCGCCCTGTACACCAACTGAAATCCACCAATTCTTGGGTTTGGCGGGTTACTACAGAAGATTCATCAAGGATTTCTCAAAGATTGCGCAACCCCTCACTTCACTAACTCAGAAGGGTGTTACCTATCGTTGGGATGATGCACAGGAATCTGCGTTTCAGCACTTAAAGAAGAGACTATGTAGCGCACCTATTCTTTCGTTACCTGATGGCACCGACGATTTTGTGGTTTATTGCGACGCGTCAATCCAAGGACTTGGTTGTGTGTTGATGCAACGTGAGAAAGTCATTGCTTATGCATCACGCCAACTTAAGGTTCACGAAAGGAACTACACTACTCACGATCTGGAGTTAGGAATTGTTGTGTTTGCACTCAAGATATGGAGACATTACCTGTACGGTACCAAGTGCACCATCTATTCCGATCACAGGAGTCTCCAGCATATCTTCAAACAGAAGGAGTTGAACATGCGACAGCGTCGATGGGTCGAACTCCTGAATGATTACGAATGCGCGATCAAGTACCATCCGGGCAAAGCCAATGTTATGGCTGATGCCCTCAGTCGAAAGGAGACTAAACCTAAGCGTGTACGTGCGTTACAGCTTACTATCCACTCTAGTCTTCCCGCTCAGATACGAGATGCTCAGATTGAAGCATTGAAAGCAGAGAACATCAGGGCTGAGTCCCTGCGGGGATCAAAGAAGCGGTTAGAACAAAAGGAAGACAGCGCTTATTACGTGACAGGGCGCATCTGGGTTCCACTCTATGGTAATCTACATGAGCTTGTGATGGATGAAGCACACAAGTCTCGTTACTCAGTACATCCGGGTTCGGATAAGATGTACCACGATCTCAAAACTTCGTATTGGTGGCCTAGTATAAAAGCCAACATAGCAACCTACGTTAGTAAATGTTTGACTTTTGCGAGAGTCAAAATCGAGTACCAGAAACCATCAGGCCTACTTCAATAACCAGAGATACCGACATGGAAATGGGAGCAAATCTCCATGGATTTCATCACTGGCTTGCCTAGATCTCAGCGAGGAAATGATACCATTTGGGTGATCGTGGATCGACTGACCAAGTCTGCACATTTTCAGGCTATCAAGGAAACAGATAAGTTTTCTATTCTAGCAGATATTTACCTAAAGGAAGTAGTTTCGAGGCACGGGGTGCCAACCTCCATCATTTCTGATCGTGACTCACGTTTTACATCTGAATTGTGGCAAGCGATGCACAAGTCCTTTGGCTCTCGATTAGACATGAGCACGGCGTATCATCCACAGACGGATGGGCAGTCCGAACGCACCATCCAAACCCTTGAAGACATGCTTCGAGCATGTGTAATCGACTTTGATAATGGCTGGGAAAGACACCTCCCGTTAGTGGAGTTTTCGTATAACAACAGTTACCACACCAGTATCCAGGCTGCTCCGTTCGAGGCATAGTACGGATGAAAGTGCCGATCACCCCTTTGTTGGGCAGAGGTTGGCGATAGCCAAATCACTGGCCCAGAACTCGTCGTAGACACAACAGAGAAGATCGCTCAGATATGACAACGAATGGCGGCAGCTCGTGACCGTCAGAAAAGCTACACTGATAAGCGAAGGAAACCACTTGAGTTCCAGGTTGGGGATCGAGTGCCACTTAAGGTCTCACCTTGGAAAGGTGTAGTTCATTTTGGTAAACGAGACAAACTCAACCCGCGATATGTCGGACCTTTCGAAATCATAGAGAAAATAGGCAAGGTGGAATACAAACTGAACCTACCCGAAGAACTCAGTGGAGTTCACAACGTATTCTACGTGTCAAATCTAAAGAAGTGTCTGTTAGATGAGACCCTCATAGTTCCCCTCAAGGAGTATACTATCGACGATCAGCTGTGATTCATCAAGGAACCAGCAGAGATTACTGACCGAGACGTTAAGTGTCACACCCCCAAATTCCACCTGCGGAGTACCGTCCGCTTGAGGGCGTGACCGACCAGGATCCAGCCACCAATTATACTGAGCATTGGATAATAGCGAGGATGATCACCAACCATAATGGTTAGTAAACACCATAGTTTAAAGTTCAAATGTTTAAGTTCAAATATCAATTAAGTAAGTAGCGGAAGCATAGATAAAATAGTTTAAATAAGGTTCATGGTTCAAATTATTTAGAACCCAACACGCGGGTTTACACGACCACTACACTTCCCAAGCAGCAGCTCCACAGTCACTGGTTACCTGCAAAGCATGCAGTAAGGGGTCAACAATAATGCTGAGTGAGTTCACTAGTTGTCCAGTTTTAATTACCAAAAACTTGTTTCACCAGTTAATTTATCCGTTTATACATGCCATGGGGAGCTACCCCAAAAGTTAGCAACTAAACTGTTTTTCCAATACCGAACACTAGGTGACCGTTGCGTATCCGCAAGAAAGTGCCCCGATGTCAATGTTCTATCATCATTGACGGATGCCTGAGTACATTAGTTCACGACCGATCCCATACCTTGGCACGGTGTGAGGTTGGTAAGACCTAAATAGCGCTATCAACTAATAACCCGTTCGCCTGGCCCCGGCGACTAATCGGTATTAAGTAGTAGGGACTTTAAGTGATAGAGTTTCGTTTAGTGCCGTTTGTTGCAATCCGTATAAACAGTAATTAACTAAAAGGTTTCCCAATGACAAGGGAAGGAAAAGTAAGTTTGTTCCCAGTAACTAGGGAAGGAATGTAGATGGTATCCCCTTTACAAGGGGATAGGGTTGTTTTAGTCTCGTGTCCCAAACCACCGGGACGCATGCTTTTAAGTTGTGAACTCACCTTGGGTTGCTCGGTAGATTATTTTACCCGGTCAAGTATGTTGGTCACCACGTCCTAGCATGGTTACCAAGTATGGGTCAAGTTGGGTACAAATAAACACATAGCGAACACGTACGGCAAACACATATAGCAAACACGTATAACATGCGTAACAACAAACAGTTGGTCAGCCCATACAATCAGCAGCAACAACACGTAGCCCAGTCAACAGAAAACCCAACAGTCAAAGTCCAATAACACCAAAATAGCCCAGTCGAGACAAGGGTGGTTGCGACTCGCAACCGAGGTCTCGGTTTATCACGTTTTGGTTACGAGTCGCAACCAGAGGTTCCGACTCGCAACCGGCGGTTCCGACTTGACAGCAGTGATTACGACTCGCAACCGGATTCGACTCGTGTTGATTGCGACTCGCAACGCGGAGATCTCGACAAAACTCGCTGTGGTTTCGAGTCGCTACCAAAGGTTGCGACTCGCAACCGTGATTACGTGCACTGAAGATCTTCTAGAACCTGACATGTACTAACCAATGATATTGCATTTTCATGAAACATAGTACTATCCACACTAAACATGTCTGTTTGTCTATTTTGTGTCTAAATCGGATCAAACAAGGCATATTCAAAATATTTAAGTGACATTCATGCTGTTCATCACCATATTCATATAACATTCAAGCAATTATTTATGAACATTCAAACCTCATTTATCAACAATCCAACCCAAAAATCCTGTTTAAACCTTCTATATACTTCTCGGACAATATCAAGGCACACAAACAAGATTCATCTTATAAACCCAAACATTTATGCCTAAAACCTCCTAACCAACCCTTACTACAACCGAATAGCAAACCTTTAAACACAAAACCGGATCATTTTCATTAAGACACAAAATCATTTCAAGCAACCACTTTTATCATCAAACAAGCATTTTATAGCAACAAACATCAACAATCAAGCACTATCAAGCATTTTAGTAACAAGACAAACAAGCAAAACAACTATGAAGATATTCATGCTAACCGGTTGGAAGTAGGGGTACAAGGAATCAATGAACCAAGCTCCAAATGATGATCTCGAGCTAGAATCCGAGAGTGATCTTGTTACCGGTTGACCCGAGAGAGGGAGAGGAGAGGAGGTGAGTTTGATGTTAGAACCTTAGGGTTTTAGGGTTTTTAGAGAGAGAGAGGGAGAGTGTGAGTGAGAGGATGCAAGAGAGTGATGTTGCAAAAATGGTGAAGTTGTGAGGGTTGGTCATATTTATATCGAGTGGGTTAGGGGGTTTCCGGGTGGGCTAAGGTTACGGCCCAACTAGCCCAAGTGTTTACGGTTCACTCGAGACCGAAGGTGGTCTCGAGTCGGGTCCATGGTGTTCTCGGTTCACTTATACGCACACACATATATATATATATTACATACACAATCATAGTGCAAAGATCACATAGAATCACAAAATAACACGCAACTTTCATTTAATAACACATATACACATAATGCTAATACAAGATATTTGCTCGGGAAAACCTAGAGTTGTCACATTATCCCCAAGTTTTAAGAACTTTCGTCCCGAAAGTTAAAGCAGCCACTGACGAGCTAGTAAAAGTGAGAGCGTTTCAACGGGGTGTCACATCATCCCCCCGTTAGTTCGGAATTTCGTCCCGAAATTCAGTTGTAGCTTCAGTGCTGGGGGTTTCATTTGGGAACAGCTGGGGATACTTGCGCTTCATCTGGTCTTCCCGCTCCCAGGTAAACTCTGGGCCACGGCGTGAGTTCCAACGAACTCGCACGAGGGGTATCTGGCTACGTTTGAGGGTTTTGATCTCACGATCCGTGATCTCAACCGGTTCCTCAGTAAAGTGTAGCTGTTCGTCAATAGTAAGTTCCTTGTAAGGAATGACGAGTGTTTCATCTGACAGGCACTTCTTCAGATTAGACACGTGGAAGTCGTTGTGCACAGCACTCAGTTCTTCAGGCAGATTCAATCTGTAAGCGGCCGTACCGATCTTTTCGGTAACTTCAAAGGGTCCGACATATCTTGGATTAAGCTTGCCCCGTTTTCCAAAGCGGACCACACCCTTCCAGGGTGAGACCTTAAGTAGAGCCCGTTCACCAACCTGGAACTCTTGCGGTTTCCTGTCTTTATCAGCGTAGTACTTTTGACGATCACGAGCTGCCGCCATGCGTTGCCTAATCTGGGCAATCTTTTCTGTGGTGTCAACTACATGTTCCGGGCCTGTGATTTGGCTGTCACCAACCTCAGCCCAGCAGAGAGGCGATCGACATTTACGGCCGTACAATGCCTCAAAGGGTGCTGCCTGAATGCTGGTGTGGTAGCTGTTGTTGTAGGAGAATTCCACCAACGGTAGGTGCTTCTCCCAATTCTTGCCAAAATCGATCACACAAGCCCTAAGCATGTCTTCGAGGGTTTGGATGGTGCGTTCAGACTGCCCATCCGTTTGCGGGTGATAAGCGGTGCTCATGTCTAAACGTGAGCCAAAAGATTTGTGCATGGCTTGCCACAACTCAGAAGTAAAACGCGCGTCTCGATCAGAAATAATAGAGGTAGGCACTCCGTGCTTCGAGACCACTTCTTTTAAGTATACCTCTGCTAGGGTAGAGAACTTGTCTGTTTCTTTAATGGCCAAGAAGTGTGCAGACTTAGTTAGGCGATCCACTATTACCCAAATGGTGTCATTTCCGCACTGAGACCTAGGCAGGCTAGTAACAAAATCCATGGAAATCTGCTCCCATTTCCATTGCGGGATCTCTGGCTGTTGGAGTAGGCCTGATGGTTTCTGATACTCGGCCTTGACTCTTGCGCAGGTTAAACATTTTCTGACATAGGTTGCTATGTGGGCTTTCATGCCAGGCCACCAATAGGTAGCCCTCAGGTCGTGGTACATCTTATCTGACCCTGGATGTACTGAGTAACGGGACTTGTGAGCTTCATCCATCACAAGGTCACGTAAATTCCCATAAAGCGGAACCCATATGCGTCCGGCTACGTAGTAGGCACCGTCTTCTTTTTGTTCCATTTGTTGTCTCGATCCTCGTAGGGACTCGGCCCTGATGTTCTCAGCTTTCAATGCTTCAACCTGAGCATTCCGAATCTGATTAGGGAGGTTTGAGTGGATAGTGAGCTGTAAGGCACGAACACGCTTGGGTTTGGTCTCCTTCCTGCTGAGGGCATCGGCTACCACGTTAGCCTTGCCTGGGTGATATTTGATTGCACACTCGTAGTCATTTAGGAGTTCGACCCATCGGCGTTGCCGCATATTCAACTCCTTTTGTCCCATTATGTGCTGGAGACTCTTGTGATCAGTGTAAATCGTGCACTTGGTGCCGTACAAGTAGTGTCTCCAAAGCTTGAGCGCGAAGACCACAGCTCCAAATTCTAAGTCATGCGTCGTATAATTCCGTTCGTGGACCTTGAGTTGTCGCGAGGCGTAAGCGATAACTTTCTCGCGTTGCATCAATACGCAGCCAAGTCCTTGAATAGAAGCGTCGCAGTAGACGACGAAGTCGTCGGTACCTTCGGGTAAGGAGAGAATAGGAGCACTACAAAGGTTCTCCTTTAGTTCCTGGAAGGCAGATTCCTGAGCATTACTCCATTTGTAAGCAACACCCTTCTGAGTGAGTGTCGTGAGTGGTTGAGCGATCTTAGAGAATCCCTTGATAAATCTTCGATAGTATCCCGCCAATCCCAAGAATTGGCGAACTTCGGTCGGAGTCTTAGGTACGGGCCAATTCTTAATGGACTCAATCTTAGCGGGGTCAACATGAATCCCTTCCTGATTGACGATGTGTCCAAGGAAATGGACTTCTCTAAGCCAGAAATCACATTTCGAGAATTTGGCGTACAGTTGCTCATTGCGAAGGAGTTCGAGAATAAGACGTAGGTGTTGTTCATGCTCCTCTTGGCTCTTCGAGTAGATTAGGATGTCGTCGATGAACACGATTACGAACTTATCGAGGTAGGGTTTGCATACTCGGTTCATGAGGTCCATGAAGATTGCAGGTGCGTTGGTCATACCGAAAGGCATAACAAGGAATTCGTAGTGACCATAGCGGGTTCTGAAAGCAGTCTTAGAGATGTCCTCATCGCGGACTCTCAGCTGGTGATAACCCGATCTCAGATCGATCTTGGAATAATAGCTCGACCCTTGCAGCTGGTCGAACAGGTCGTCGATACGGGGAAGTGGATAGCGGTTCTTGATGGTAACCTTGTTAAGTTCGCGGTAGTCAATGCACATTCGGAATGAGCCGTCTTTCTTTTTGACGAAGAGCACTGGGGCTCCCCAGGGTGATGAACTAGGACGGATAAAACCTTTGTCCAAGAGTTCTTGTAGTTGAGTAGAAAGCTCCTTGAGCTCCGCGGGGGCTAATCGATAAGGTGCACGAGCTATAGGCGCTGCTCCGGGAGCTAGCTCGATTTGAAATTCGACCTGACGGTGAGGAGGGAGTCCAGGTAGTTCCTCCGGGAATACCTCAGGATAGTCGCGTACAACTGGAAAATCTTCAATCCTGTTTTCCCTTTTCTGTGTGTCGGTAATGAGTGCTAAGATAGCGGTGTGCCCTTTTCGTAGGTACTTCTGGGCCTTTAAGAATGAAATGATGCCTGTGACTTCTCCGCTCTTGTCGCCTTGAACTATAAGAGGTTTGCCAGGGGGACGGGGAATACGAATAGCTTTCTCCTGGCAGAGGATTTCAGCTCGATGTTTGGATAACCAATCCATACCAATAATGACGTCGAAGCTTCCAAGAATGATGGGGAAAAGATCGATACAGAAGGTCTGACCAGACAACTCTAATTTGCAGTTACGAATTATGTGTGAGGCCTCGAGGTTTCTACCATTAGCTATTTCAACGGTGTGCTTAGAGCTCAGCGGCGTAAGAGTGAGCTTAAGTTTCTTACTAATACGTAGGGATACATAACTAGCATCTGCCCCGGAATCAAATAGCATGGAAACATAACGATCATTAAGTAGGAACTTACCCGCTACAACGTTGGGGTCATTCCTTGCTTCTCCGGCTCCAATCACAAAAGCTTTTCCTCTAGCACCATTTCCAGCATTGTTGTTATTGTTCCCAGCACCCTGATTGTTGTTGTTCTGATTCAGTTCAGGGCAATCCTTTCGCATGTGCCCCATTGCTCCACACTTGAAGCATCCACGGTTGTTTCCTTGTTGCTGCTGTTGCTGTGGTTGTTGCTGATTCTGCCTAGCGGGGAACTGGCTTCGGCAGTCTTTGGCTTCATGCCCCATCTTGTTGCATCGCTGACACTGACCCTTTCCACATGGCCCATTGTGATGTCGGTTACATTTGTTACACTTAGGGTGGTTTCCTCGATAGCCACCCTGCTGCTGAGGGCCCTTGTTGCTTTCAGTCTTCCTTTGTTGAACTGGGGCCTGAGTGGGGTTAGCATCCTTTCCCTGACTTCCATCCCACTTTCGCTTGTTATCGCCAGAAGTTCCAGTAGTAGCACCGATCCTCTGGGGCAGCTTGCCCTCTTCCACAGCCTGATTGGTGAGTTTGTGAGCTAGACGAACCACAGGCTGTATGGTGTTGAGGTTGGCCGAGGTCACATGGCTCCGGATTTCTGGGAGCAAGCCTTTGATGTACAATTCGACCCTTCGATACATAGGTTGGGACATGTTTGGGCAAAGTGCAGCATAGTCATTGGACTGCTTGGTGTAGGTCTCAATCTCTGACCCAACCATCTTGAGTGCATAGTACTCGTTCTCGAGTTTGTGGATGTCATCCCTGTGACAGTACTCCTCTTTGATCATGTCCTTGAAATCTTCCCATGCAGTAGCATTAGCAGTTTCCAGACCAAGCATCTGAATCTGTGCCTTCCACCATGAAAGCGCGTTTCCTTCAAGCGTACCAGTTGCGTACTTAACCCAGTTAGCAGGGGGACACTCGCAGACAGCAAAGACAGCTTCGGCCTTTTCAATCCAATGCAGAAGGCCTATGGCACCCTCAGTGCCGTTGAAAGGGAGAGGCTTGCCATCCATGAAGGTTTTGAAAGTGCAAACACGTGGTTGCGCAGGCGCAGGCTGACCTGTTGTGAGAAATGTAGCGAATAGGTTTTAGAGGTGAAAAGACGATGTGGGGGTAGGATCTAAACATCCTTTAGCAACGAGTTTACCTCCAGGGTGAGCTGCGAAAGCTGCAGCCACCGTGTTGAGCAAGTTAGCGAATTGAGCCTGAGTCATGTTAACGCTTCCTCTTCCGCGTCCACTCATTGTCTTCATAACCAGAAAACACAGTATGAGTGTGATGTCGTAACGTAGCGAGAATAAGATAGAAGAGGGAGGTGTATCTATCTAATCAGGCACACTAGTATGTATAATAGAGCAGTCAATATAAGGTAAACAAGCAAGTAAACACAAGTCCGAGCTACGAGGTCTAGTATGTCGAGTCTTGCCCTTGGAGTGTAGTGTCGTCACGAGTCACGGGTTATAGTCTGGTTTTTCTCAAAAAGACTTCCCTTTTTAAAACCAAGTTCACTATAACCAATGGCTCTGATACCAATCTGTCACACCCCCAAATTCCACCTGCGGAGTACCGTCCGCTTGAGGGCGTGACCGACCAGGATCCAGCCACCAATTATACTGAGCATTGGATAATAGCGAGGATGATCACCAACCATAATGGTTAGTAAACACCATAGTTTAAAGTTCAAATGTTTAAGTTCAAATATCAATTAAGTAAGTAGCGGAAGCATAGATAAAATAGTTTAAATAAGGTTCATGGTTCAAATTATTTAGAACCCAACACGCGGGTTTACACGACCACTACACTTCCCAAGCAGCAGCTCCACAGTCACTGGTTACCTGCAAAGCATGCAGTAAGGGGTCAACAATAATGCTGAGTGAGTTCACTAGTTGTCCAGTTTTAATTACCAAAAACTTGTTTCACCAGTTAATTTATCCGTTTATACATGCCATGGGGAGCTACCCCAAAAGTTAGCAACTAAACTGTTTTTCCAATACCGAACACTAGGTGACCGTTGCGTATCCGCAAGAAAGTGCCCCGATGTCAATGTTCTATCATCATTGACGGATGCCTGAGTACATTAGTTCACGACCGATCCCATACCTTGGCACGGTGTGAGGTTGGTAAGACCTAAATAGCGCTATCAACTAATAACCCGTTCGCCTGGCCCCGGCGACTAATCGGTATTAAGTAGTAGGGACTTTAAGTGATAGAGTTTCGTTTAGTGCCGTTTGTTGCAATCCGTATAAACAGTAATTAACTAAAAGGTTTCCCAATGACAAGGGAAGGAAAAGTAAGTTTGTTCCCAGTAACTAGGGAAGGAATGTAGATGGTATCCCCTTTACAAGGGGATAGGGTTGTTTTAGTCTCGTGTCCCAAACCACCGGGACGCATGCTTTTAAGTTGTGAACTCACCTTGGGTTGCTCGGTAGATTATTTTACCCGGTCAAGTATGTTGGTCACCACGTCCTAGCATGGTTACCAAGTATGGGTCAAGTTGGGTACAAATAAACACATAGCGAACACGTACGGCAAACACATATAGCAAACACGTATAACATGCGTAACAACAAACAGTTGGTCAGCCCATACAATCAGCAGCAACAACACGTAGCCCAGTCAACAGAAAACCCAACAGTCAAAGTCCAATAACACCAAAATAGCCCAGTCGAGACAAGGGTGGTTGCGACTCGCAACCGAGGTCTCGGTTTATCACGTTTTGGTTACGAGTCGCAACCAGAGGTTCCGACTCGCAACCGGCGGTTCCGACTTGACAGCAGTGATTACGACTCGCAACCGGATTCGACTCGTGTTGATTGCGACTCGCAACGCGGAGATCTCGACAAAACTCGCTGTGGTTTCGAGTCGCTACCAAAGGTTGCGACTCGCAACCGTGATTACGTGCACTGAAGATCTTCTAGAACCTGACATGTACTAACCAATGATATTGCATTTTCATGAAACATAGTACTATCCACACTAAACATGTCTGTTTGTCTATTTTGTGTCTAAATCGGATCAAACAAGGCATATTCAAAATATTTAAGTGACATTCATGCTGTTCATCACCATATTCATATAACATTCAAGCAATTATTTATGAACATTCAAACCTCATTTATCAACAATCCAACCCAAAAATCCTGTTTAAACCTTCTATATACTTCTCGGACAATATCAAGGCACACAAACAAGATTCATCTTATAAACCCAAACATTTATGCCTAAAACCTCCTAACCAACCCTTACTACAACCGAATAGCAAACCTTTAAACACAAAACCGGATCATTTTCATTAAGACACAAAATCATTTCAAGCAACCACTTTTATCATCAAACAAGCATTTTATAGCAACAAACATCAACAATCAAGCACTATCAAGCATTTTAGTAACAAGACAAACAAGCAAAACAACTATGAAGATATTCATGCTAACCGGTTGGAAGTAGGGGTACAAGGAATCAATGAACCAAGCTCCAAATGATGATCTCGAGCTAGAATCCGAGAGTGATCTTGTTACCGGTTGACCCGAGAGAGGGAGAGGAGAGGAGGTGAGTTTGATGTTAGAACCTTAGGGTTTTAGGGTTTTTAGAGAGAGAGAGGGAGAGTGTGAGTGAGAGGATGCAAGAGAGTGATGTTGCAAAAATGGTGAAGTTGTGAGGGTTGGTCATATTTATATCGAGTGGGTTAGGGGGTTTCCGGGTGGGCTAAGGTTACGGCCCAACTAGCCCAAGTGTTTACGGTTCACTCGAGACCGAAGGTGGTCTCGAGTCGGGTCCATGGTGTTCTCGGTTCACTTATACGCACACACATATATATATATTACATACACAATCATAGTGCAAAGATCACATAGAATCACAAAATAACACGCAACTTTCATTTAATAACACATATACACATAATGCTAATACAAGATATTTGCTCGGGAAAACCTAGAGTTGTCACATTAAGGTTCTCAAGCGCACCAGAATACCTCTTGTTCGAGTTCGTTGGAACTCCCATCGTGGCCCAGAGTTCACCTGGGAACGAGAAGACCAAATGAAACACAAGTATCCCCAGTTGTTCGAGAATAGTACAACCACTACGTATGGCTGAAGCTACTGCGGAATTTCAGGATGAAATTCCAAACCAACGGGGGGATGATGTGACACCCCAGGAAAACCACAAAAACCACGCAACCTAACTAGCTTCCTCAGTAACCACGTGCTAAATTTCAGGATGAAATTTCCTTCAAGTTGGGGATGATGTGACAACCCGAGTTTTCAAGGTCTTTCCTCTACACGTTATTTGTTCACAATTGTGTTTGCATAACTTGTTTGCTTTGTAGTTGTACATGTTTGATTATGATTGAGATATTGTGTCACTGTTTGATTGATGAGTGATAGAAATTTACTAACGGTGTGTAAGAGTGTCTTCAGGAGCTGGAATTGGACATCGAATGGGGGTGTTTGTCAGCGTGGAACCAGAATCATCTTGGGATGGGATGCAGATGAGGTTCAACTTATGGTGTTATTCCAATCGGATCAGGTGATATATACACAGATTCAGTTTAAAGCTGATTCTAAAGTTTTTCTCTGTTCTTTTGTTTATGCTGAGAATAAGTATCAGGAGCGTAGAAGTTTATGGGAGGATCTTAATAAACATAAGTGCTTAGCTCATGATAAACCTTGGGTAGTGTTGGGTGACTTTAACTCGGCTCTAAATATGGAGGATTGTTGTTCTGGCACGTCAAGTCATACCATAGGCATGAGGGAGTTTTTTTGATTGTGTTCAAACTTCGGAGCTTTTGGATATTAGGAGCTATGGTCTTCATTACACATGGAATCAGAAACCACGTGAGGGGATTGGAGTTGTTAAGAAGATTGATCGTATTATGGGCAATGTGATGTTTATGGATGTGTTTCCAGATGCGTATGCATTATTTCAGCCAGCCCGTGTGTCCGATCACACACCTTGTGTTCTGAAAATTTCTTCTGTTACCCGTTCTAAGCAGAAGCCGTTTAAGTTCCCAAATTTTTTGACATCCAAAGCGGAGTTCAGGCAACTTGTTTCTTCTGAATGGGCAAAAAGAATTCACGGTTTTACCATGTTTTCGGTTGTTAAGAAGATGAAAAACCTGAAACCTTGTTTTCGTAAATTATTGCATCAGCAAGGGAACCTTCATGATAAAGTTTGTCGGTTGCGTAAGGAGCTAGATGATATCCAGAAACTTGTTGATGCTGATCCGTTAGATGTGGACATCCGTGATAAGGCTGCTAAATGTCTTCGTGAGTTTCAGGAGGCAGCATATGATGAGGAGTGTTTTTTAAAGCAGAAATCCAAAGTAGAGTGGCTCTGTGCGGGTGATTCTAATACTTCCTACTTTCATAAATGTGTGAAAAGTAGGAATGCTAGAAACAAAATTAATTGTATTAATGATGTGCATGGAAACCGGTTCATCAAGCTCTTGTAACTCACTACTCGAATTTCTTGGGCATGACTCATATGGGTACAGGAGTTGTGGATGCTGAATTGTTTACTAACACGCTTAGTCAGCATTCGGCTGATCATATGATTAGACAGGTGACTCGTGAAGATATTAAACAAGCTATGTTTAGTATTGGTGAAAATAAGGCCCCTGGCCCTGATGGGTTCACTTCGGCGTTCTTTAAGCAGGCGTGGGATATAGTGGGTGATGAGGTTACGAATGCTGTGCTTGATTTCTTCGAGAATGGTAAACTTTTAAGGCAAATCAACCATACTATTCTAGCTCTGGTTCCTAAGATGGTTACTCCTAATTCGGTTCTTGACTACCGTCCTATATCTTGTTGTAATGTGCTGTATAAATGCATTAGTAAGATTCTCACGGACAGAATTAAGGGATACCTGGATAATTTGGTTAGCATAAACCAGTCGGCGTTTGTTCCAGGCAGAAAAATCTCTGATAATATTCTTCTTACCCAGGAGTTGATGCACAATTATCATCTTAACAGAGGTCAGCCAAGATGCGCTTTTAAGATTGGCATCCAGAAGGCGTATGATACGGTTAGCTGGTCTTTTCTTGAAACAATCTTGCATCTTTTTGGGTTTCATCACAAAATGGTTAATTGGATTATGACATGCGTTTCTACGGTGTCCTATTCTTTAAGTATCAATGGGGAGCTTCATGGGTATTTTCCATGGAAGCGTGGTCTTAGACAAGGGGATCCTATGTCCCCTTATCTATTCACGCTAGTTATGGAGGTTCTGACCCTTCTTCTTCGACAAGCTGCTTCGAACACTTCGTTTAAATTTCATGCTCACTGCTCTAAGCAGAAGATTATAAACATTTCGTTTGCTGATGATTTGTTTTTGTTCTCTCATGGTGATTGCGTTTCGGTGAAGCGATTAAAAGAGGCTCTAGATAAATTTTCGGAGATATCGGGTCTACTTCCCAGCTTGCCTAAAAGTACTGTTTTCTTCAGTAACATCCTTCGTTCGTTGAAAGAACAGATTCTGCACATAATGCCTTTTCAAGAGGGTTCGTTGCCTGTTCGTTACCTTGGTGTTCCATTGATTTCGACCAGATTAGCTGCTAGAGATTGTAAAATTCTGATTGAACGTATGGATAGGCGAATAGATAATTGGATGACTAAATCTCTGTCGTTTGCAGGGAGACTCCAGTTAATCAATTCGGTTCTTGCAGCCATGTATTCTTACTGGACTTCGGTTTTTATGCTCCCTATGAGTGTTATAAAGGACCTGGAGAAAAGATTACGAAGATTCTTATGGAATGGAGGAAAACAGGGATCGGTTCGCGCTAAAGTTGCATGGAAGGAGGTGTGTATGCCGAAAGAGGAGGGCGGTTTGGGTATTCGCAGTATTATGGATGTTAATAAAGCTCTATTGACGTCTCATATCTGGAGTATAATTACTAAACGTCCTTCTCTTTGGGTTCAGTGGATTCACACTTACAGGTTAAAAGGTAAAAACTTTTGGGAGGTGCAGTGCCGGGGCAACATTACTTGGGGATGGCGAAAGCTTTTGTATATCCGTCCTATTGTTCGTCCCTTTATTTGGCAGTCTATTCAGAGTGGTCGTCAAACCAATGCTTGGAGTGACAACTGGTGCTCTTTCAGCCCTCTTCGGTCATTTATTACTCCGAGAATTATAGCTAGTGCTGGTTTTTCTTTAAATTCCTCGGTGGCGGAGCTTATTGATGAGTCTGGTCATTGGCGATGGCCTCAGGCGTGGTATGATCTTTTTCCGGTTCTCATAAATATTGATACTTTTCATCTTATGCCTGATTCGGAGGATAGATTTCGTTGGAAAGATCTGGAAGGTAACCTTCAATTCTTTGGTTCCTGGGAGGTTTGGATTAGTTTGCGGCATAGAGATATCAAAGTTCATTGGGTAAATTCGGTTTGGTTTACTCAATGTATACCCAGACATTCTTTCCATTTGTGGTTGGTTATCAAGAATAAGCTGAAAACGCAAGATAGGATGGCGGTTTGGGAGGCGGGTAGTGCTACAAATTTACGGCTCATGTGTTGCCCCTTATGTAGTCATGATCGTGATACTAGGGATCACCTATTTTTTCAATGTCCATATGCTTCTGAAGTCTGGGGTTTGGTTAGGAATATGGTTGATATGGAGAGTGTTAATGATACATGGTCTTCGATAATGCAGTGGATGGAGCTCAATGCTAATTCTAGAACTCTTGAAGTTATAGTGTCCAACATTCTAGTGGCTGCTTCCACGTATTTTATCTGGCAAGAACGGAACAATAGGTTATTCTCTCAAGTATGGAGGAGTGCTAGTGTGCTTTCAAAGGTCATCATAGACACGGTTCGCCTCAGGATTATGGGATTCAGAATTGGTAGAGACCCGAAGCAAAAGAAACTATTGGATAAATGGCTGATCTTGAAGGAAAATGTGGATATTGACCCTGGCTAGCGTGGATATAGGTGTCTAGTTTGTCTTTGAGTTTGGGCCGTGTTTTGTTCTTGAGGTTTTTTGTTGTTTTTTGGTTGTGATTGTTTGTCGGGTCTTGTTTGTTTGCTTTTGTTCCCTAGTCTTGGTATGCCAAGTCTAGTAGTGTGTATCGTTGTCTTGATACACCCTGTTTTTATTAGTTTGGTTGATATATAATATTCACCAGGGTAACCCTTTACCCAAAAAAAAAAAAAAAAAAATTTACTAACGGTGTGAGATTACAATTCCACAATCGACGAAACATGGTGAGCTTCACACCACACACACACCACGACGAAACATAGGAAGTTTCGCCATAACTATCACTCAACGAAACCTAGAGGTTTCGTCATGTGCTCCACGACGAAACTAGGGAGTTTCGCCAAAATAGGCTTCGGCCCAAGTATAGCCCAATCAATTCAGCAGTTACGTTATATATTGCACACGCCACAATACACGAAACCCTAGGCTCTCTTTCTCTCTTTGGCACTCGACGGCAACCATCATCTCTCTAGAAGATCTTGTGTTTCACCTCTCAACCGGTTAATCTCGTTGGTCGATTCGATTACGTGTTACGGTGTGTGTAGATAACTATCATTCTAAGTAAGATTGTTTGCTAGATGATTTGGCTATGATTAATGCTTGAATTGAAAATCATGTAATTAGGGTTTTGATGTTCTTGTGCAAATCGATTTGTTTAGAAACTGCATGATGGTAACTCATGGAATTGTATTCATGTTCACTAATTGGAGCCATGCTTCTGTTTGATATTGTACTTGTGTTGAATGGAACTGATCAGCGAATACATTCATGATGCAATCTGAATCATATGTGGCTACTTTAGGATTTAGGGATTCATGCTAGATGTTAAGTACTATGATGTATTTGGAATGATGACAGGTAGCAGTAATGTTTATTGTATTTGGACGATAACTGTATGATTGATGATAATGGTGAAACAGTTGATGATGATTAGGGTTTTCACCGTGTGAGTATGCCAAACTGTTACAGTAACGATGAAAGTCCCACCCGACGAAACACCCTTGACGATGAAACTCTGTAGAGTTTCGTCACATACGATGCCGATGAAACATGCAAGGTTTCGTCACACCTCAAAGCCGACGAAACATGAGAGGTTTCGTCACCCTGAGGTTTCGTCGCCTGGGGTTTCGCCGCCCAGAGTATGATTCACAAGCAGACTGTGTTTAACTTGTGTATGAAACTTGAATGCTCACTAATTGACTGTTTGTGATATTGATCAAGATTGAGGAAATATGAGTTTGCATGAGACTAGGATTTATTCTTCTTTTCGGTTCCATAATAAATGTGAGAAGCAGAAAATAGTTAACCTGTGCTTTGCGGATGATTTATTCCTGTTTGCTAGGGGTGACGTGGCTTCGGCTAGATGTGTTATGCTTTCCCTCAAAAACTTCATTAAAATGTCGGGATTGGTCCCTAGTGTTCAGAAGAGTACAGGGTTTTTCTGTAATGTCCCGAATCATGTTAAAAGAGAAATTTTGACTATTATGCCGTTTGTTGATGGTATGTTGCCTGTCAGGTACTTGGGAGTTCCTCTTATTTCTTCTAGGCTGTTGTACAAAGATTGTAGCATTCTTGTGGAACGGCTGGATCGTCGGATTGATAATTGGAAGAATAAGATGTTGTCGTTTGCTGGTAGACTCCAACTTATCATCTCGGTTCTATCAGCTCTTCATGTGTATTGGTCTTTGGTTTTTATTTTACCAGCTAGAGTGGTCAAGGAATTGGAAGCTAAGATGCGGAATTTTCTATGGGCTCATTCTTCTTCTAAGCATGGTAGGGCGAAAGTTTCTTGGAAATCTGTCTGTGTGCCGAAGTGTGAAGGGGGTTTGGGTATTCGTCGGATAGCTGATTTTAACAAAGCTCTTATGGTTTCGCATATTTGGAGTATTCTAAGTAATCGCCATTCTTTATGGGTTGCTTGGATCCACTCTTATCGTTTAAAAGGTCGGAATTTTTGGGATCACAAGGTTCCGACTACTTGTTGTTGGAGCTGGAGGAAGATGGTTCAACTTCGTCCCATTATTCGTCAACATGTTTGGTCTATGATCGGAGATGGTAGAAATACCTCAGCTTGGTTTGACACATGGAGTAATATTGGTCCTTTATGCTCCTTTTTATCTCCGAGAGTCATAACTCGTGAGGGATTCTCCCTCAATGCTACAGTTGCGGATATGTCTTTTAATGGTTCTTGGCTTTGGCCGGCTGCTTGGAGGGATATGTTTCCAGTTCTTATTCAACTCGACCACATGCAACGGAATTTAAATGCTCATGATCGTCTTCTTTGGAAAGATGGAGATAATGTGGCTGAACACTCTTCTTCGGTTGTTTGGGAGTCCGTTCGTACAAGGGATCAGGAGACGGATTGGGCTACACTCATTTGGTTTTCTCAATGTATCCCTAGACATGCTTTTCTGATGTGGCTTATTGTACGACGTAAGTTACTAACTCAAGACAAGATATTGCAATGGAATCGTACACGGTCTAGCAACATGAACATGATGTGTTGTCTATTGTGTTATGAAAATGTTGACTCGCATAGCCATTTATTCTTCGAATGCAAGCTTTCTACGCAAATTTGGGAAATGGTTCGCTCGAAAGCTGGTATGGAAACTGTGGATCCTAAATGGAGTGCTATTTTCGACTGGCTTGGTCTTCATGCACATTCAAAATCAGCTAAAAGTTTGGTAAGCAGATTGTTAGTAGCGGCCCTGGCTTATACTATTTGGCAGGAAAGGAATAATCGATTGTTCAGGAACCATACAAGTCCTCCGGATACTTTATGTCAAGCCGTGTTAGAAATTGTCAGATATAAATTGATGGGGCTCAGATTCAAGAACACTGCGAGAGTTCGGGAATTACTTGAGAAGTGGGACATTCATGGAGCTGATTTAGTCATGGATAATGGATAATTTCATATAGTTTGTGTCGTCTATTAGTCTAGATAGTTTGTCTAGTGGGTTTTTTGGTTTTAACTTCAGTTGTTTCTTTGGTTATACTTTCATGGGGGTATGTCCCACGGTTGAACTAGTAAGGATGTCACCTTACTACTTGTTTTGATTGGTTGTGAATATATAAAATCACCGGGGTAACCCTTTACCCAAAAAAAAAAAACTATGGACTGATATGAACTAGAATAACTGTTAATTACTATGTGATAGTGTTGCCTGAAAACACATTATGATCTATACTTATACGCGAACAATGTGGATGTCAACTGATTGTGAATGTATGATTACTATAGGCTTTGACCGAATATTTGTGAACAAGTAGTTAACCATACCGAGCAAACCAAGGTGAGTTCACACTTTTTATAAGGCATGGGGTTCCCGGTGGTTTGGGAATGGCTTAAGAAGCTAAAACAAAACCTACAAATTCACCTTTAACAGAATATGTACCTCCATCCTCGTTGAGAAGGATAACAACATTAACCTGCGTATTCTCCTTGGATAGATTACGTACCTCCGTCCTCAGTTGGAAGGAGGACAACCTATAACTTACTAGACAAAACTCTATCATTAAGTCCCTCATTTTTATATCGACTTAATCGTTGGGCCAATGGCGAGCGGGTCATTAGTTAATAGCGCTATTAGGGTTGACAAGCCTCACACGTGCCGGGAGGACGGGCGTGGACTAATGGATCTGGGCACTTAGTCAATTATGACAACCCGAACTTCCGAGGTTAGTGTTGTTTATTTCCGTGATTCTAATTTCTTATTATTCATCTCTCTTCTTTGTGATTGAATGCGTCGTGCTAGTATTATAAATTGTTCTTTTAAAGACTCGTATTCTTTGTGTTTGGGCCGAACACGTTGGGCCGCGTCTTGACACACACTTAGATTATAATTGGGCCACGTTTGTTAGAATCATGATCGGTTCATGCACACGGGTAAGCTTTTCGTTGGACATGTGTACTGATTATCAAGAACTCCGTAAGATGCCAGTCGGAAACCATCACCCATTACCTCACTGACTACTCTCTTGACCAGCTGCAAGGGTCAATTACCTACTCGGAAACCGACGTGAGATCGGGCAATCATCAGATTGGAGTCCAGGAGGAGGATGTTCCTAAGACGACATTTCAAACGCAGTACGGCTATTACGATTTTCCCTGCACCAACAGCTTTATGGATCTCATGAATCGAGAAAGGAACACCATGAGCAGCACCCGTAGCTTATCATAGGGCTCCTAGGGGAGGAGCAACTCCACGCGAAGGTTACCTAAGCGTGACTTCAGGGTTTGGGAGGTACGCTTTCTTGGCCAAATAGTCAACGAAGTGGGAATACACGTAGATCTCGCTAAGATCAATCTTGTCAGAAACTGATCAATACCAAAGATTCCTTCGGGGATACAGCGGATTCTTGGCTTCGCTAGATGTTATCGCAGATTCATCATGGAATTTTTGAATATTGCGCAGATTTAAAACTCTTTAACACAGCAGGGCGCTGTGTTCATGAAAGACAGAACAGGAGGACGCCTTTTCAGCTCTCGAATCCCAACTCTGCACTGCACTGAGCATCGTCTTTACCCGAGGGTGCGGGTGATTTAGTGGTATACCATGATGGTCCGAATCAGAGTCCCAATTACACACCGACGCAACACGAGAGAGTGATGATTTACGTGACGGAGTTACCAAGAGGAACTGCACGACACACAACTAGCAGTGAAAACCATGGCTTTGGGATTTTGGATGGAGGCATTACTTGGACGGTACCAGATGCGTTATTTAGACCGATCACAAGGGCCTCCCGTGTACCTTGGCCTCGACAGAACTAAATCAGTTAATGACATAGCTGGAAGGAACTTTAGGATGATTACAACTATGAAACTTGAACGCGCACGAGCTTTGCAGCTCACTATCGACTCTAACTTATCTTATCAGACTCGCTCTGTTCAAACTGGAGAACTCAAGGAAGAGGATTTTCAAGTTGAACCCATGCGGGGCATGGGGAAGCAACCTTTGACAGGTCGGACGATACTCTTTACCTCATGGAACGAATGTGGGTCTCACTATACGGCAACTTTAGGGAACTCATGTTGAGCAAAGCACACCGGCTTCGATATTCTAGTCGTCTGGGTTTTTGATGAGAGGGATTAGGATTTATAAACTTTGTGCTGGTAATCGGGCATGAAGGCCCACCTAACTAGGTATGGGAATGATGTTTGACTTGTGGGAAAGTCAAAGTGAAGTGTTAGCAACCGGAAACACCTATATGGAAAGCAAAAACAGACTATCGTGGACTTAGTCACTAGTCTACTTACAACTCGAAACGGAAACAATATCACCTGATGATCGTTGATTGTCTCACGTAACCAGCACACTTTCTAGCCATCAAAGAAACGGATAAGTTTTCTACACTTGCAGTCATCTACCTGAAGGAAGCGGTTGCTAGGCACGGGGTGCCAACCTCCATTACCTCTAATCGTGGCCCACGATTTGCATCTAATTTATGGCAAGCGGGGCATATCATCCACAGACGGATGGGCAGACTGGACGCACCATCCAAACTCTTGAAGACACGCTTCGAGCACGTGAAATCGACTCTGGCAACTGTCGGGGAAGACACCCCCCCCCCTTTTGTGGAGCTTTTGTATAACAGTTACCACACCAGCATTTTGGCTGCTCCGTTCGAGGCATTGTACGGACGGAAGTGCCAATCATCTCTTTGTTGGGCAGAAGTCAGAAACGGCCAAATCACTGGCCCAGAACTCGTCATAGATACAGTAGAGGAGATTGCTCAGATGCGACCATGAATGGCGGCAGTTCGTGACCGCCAGAAAAGTTACACTGATAAGCGCAGAAACCACTCGAGTTCCAAGTTGGGGATTGAGTACTACCTAAAGTCTCACCTTAGGAAGGTATACTTCGTTTTGGTATACGAGACAAAACTCAAACCGCGATATGTTGAACCTTTCGAAATCACAGAGAGAATTGGCAAGGTGGCCTACAGATTGAATCTACCCGAAGAAATCAGTGGAGTTCACAACGTATTCCGTGGGTCGAATCTGAAGAAGTGTCTGTCAGATGAAACCCTCACGGTTCCTTTCAAGGAGCTCACCATCGACGGTCAGTTGCGATTTATCGAAGAGTCAGTGGAAATCTTGGACCGGGAGGTCAAGATTCTCAAACGCACCAGGATACCTATTGTTCGAGTTCGTTGGAACTCCCATCGTGGCCCAGAGGTTACCTGGGAATGAGAAAACCAAATGAAACACACAAATCCCCATTGTTCGAGAACAATGGAACCACTACTGAGGCTGAAGCTACTGTGGAATTTCGGGACGAAATTCCAAATCAACGGGGGGATGATGTGACACCCCAGGAAAAACCAAACCAGGAAACAACGCAACTTAACTAGCTTCCTCAGTGACAAACGTGCTAAATTTCAGGACGAAATTTCTTTAAAGTTGGGGATGATGTGACAACCCGAACTTCCGAGGTTAGTGTTGTTTATTTTCGTGATTCTAGTTTCTTATTATTCATCTCTCTTCTTTGTGATTGAAAGCGTCGTGCTAGTATTATAACTTGTTCTTTTAAAGACTCGTATTCTTTGTGTTTGGGCCGAACACGTTGGGCCGCGTCTTGACACACACTTAGATTATAATTGGGCCACGTTTGTTAGAATCATGATCGGCTCATGCACACGGGTTATCCTAGGTTGAGTTACATAAGCCCAATCTCAACCAAAGCCCAAACACCAAACACCTTATTCACTGGATTTACGATTGGGCTTGGTAGAGCCGAAGTGGGTAATTAATTAAGGGCGGCTATGAGTTCTAGTTGTCTACGAGTTCTAGTTATATAGGTATAGGGTCACGTAACATAATATCACACATACACAAACCCTACCCTTCTCTTTCTCAAGATCACGCACGGCAGGATACCCCCCTCCCCTCTCTTCATCGAAGTCTCCTAGTTGCATCTTCTCAATTCTGGTTAGTATGTTAACATGTTGGTTAGAATTCTTGAATGGTCTTGTGTAATGGGATGAATTGTGTTTCGTGATTTGCATGATAGATTGTAATTGTTTATGTGAAACATTGATGCCATAAGTCCTATGAGAAACAACTTTAGTATTTGAAGAATGACTAACTGTTGCCTTTCAAATATTCGATGGTGTGCATGTGAGTTAATCGGTTAGGGTTTTGAATCATATGCATGAGTATGGATTAGTGGGGTAGGATTAATAATGACGTGTTTATGGATTGTAGGAGACTAATAAAGTGAGCATAAATTAATTAATGTGTCTACCTGAACTATATGCTAGGTGGTAGTATGGTAAACGCATGTGAAACATCTATGTATGATCATGGAATAAATCAGATTGTGGGGGTGAATGTTTAAACTTGTGAATGGGGTTAACAATAAATTAAATCACAAATATTAAACGGATCATCGCACAAGGCCAGAGGGATCACATATTAATGTGGGCCACCCAAATACCCACCTCTGTGTGATGCTAGATTGTGTAGTGGAATTAATTAACTATTGTTGGGTCACTAAACAATTAGTGTGGCTCGACTTTGATGATATTGGGGGCCGGTTATAGTTTAGATCTCTGTTCATGAATTGTTATGTTTGATTTGAGTAGGTTATGTTGGTTAATTTGAACACAAAAATCATACAAGTTAAATAATGAAACTGTTATATGAAAAGTTTTAAAGGTTGATGAAGTTCTAATGAGATTAGGATTGCAATCATGTGAACATGTGATTGATTGAGGGGATCGAGATAGTGGGACGGTTTCATAGGGATTGAAAAGGGGTGACTTAGTCAACCACACACTTGCATTACACACTCACACATCATATAATTGAATTACATATTTCGGATCTTGTAACATACATGAAACCTGACATGAATCATATAGTCCATTGGGTCCTAGTGTTAATTGGGCCGGACATATGGATGGATCACACGAAGTTTTGGGCTGAGGATTTAATTGGGCTGCACATACACTTGTATTAGACTAGTACTTTGGGCCGCGCACTTTGAACCGAATTTCACCGTATTCGTTTGGGCCAGTCGGGATGGGCCGCGAACGGACCATGAGGATCACACACTGTTACGAGTAGGATTCATACATATGGTCATGACAACAAAGGGACATTGGGAGGTTTAAATCGCCTACTACTGTTACTATGTGATATGATGGTGTATGTTGCTAATTTCACTATATGATTAACTGTTACAATGTGTAGGATAGTGTGTATGTTACTTATACATCAAATCATGTGGTATGTGATTATGGAATACGTGAAATTAATTGTATGTGAAAGATCTAGTATAAATGCATTCGAAACTGATTGTAACTGATAATCATGTTAGGACGTGTTTGATTGACTGTTAAGCAAGTAGTTAATCATACCGAGCAAACCAAGGTGAGTTCACACTTTCTACAAGGCATGGGATTCCCAAGGTTTGGGAATGGGTTAAAGAACTAAAACGGAAACTACATATTCTCCTTGGGTAGGATATGTACGGCCATCCTCCATGGGTAGGATGCCAAGATTAAACCTCGTGTATTCTCCTTGGGTAGGATACGTACGTTCGTCCTCCTTGGGTAGGACAACAAGATTAAACATGCTGGACCAAAACTCTATCATAAGTCCCTCATTTTATATCGACTTAATCGCCGAGGCCGATGGCAAGCGGGTCATTAGCTAATAGCGCTATTAGGTTTAACAAACCTCACACCGTGTCGTTCGAACGGGCGTGTACTAATGGACTAAGGCAAAGGGTCAATGATGATAGACATTGACTTAGGGCACAACTTACTTTCGTTAGTAGTCGATATGGTACGGTCTGGTATGGTAATTCACATGGGAAGCCCCCACTAATTATTGAGAAGGTTTGGGAAACAAGGATACTGATTAATACGTGTTTTACAAAACGAACTTACGATTATTGAAACGAACTCAATAACTAATCAACCAACTGTGAACTCGCTCAACTTTGTTGTTGACTCGTTGTTACATACCTTGCAGGCCTTTAGGTGCATAACATTGGGAACTTGCTGTCTGGGAAGCTGGAGTGGTCATGGGTCGAGTTACATGGAAACGCAATACAAGACTAAGAGCTTTTATATGTGGTTTATAAACACTTAACGAATTAAATATGCTTCCGCTGTAAACTGTGAAATGTTGTAACATGTAACACATATTGTTATTGAATGAAAGTTTTATTGAAATATACGCATGAGTTCAATGTGATTGGTGGCTAAGATCCTGGAATGTCACACACCCCGCGGTAGTTCCGCATGTGGTATTTTGGGGGTGTGACATCAATGATGATAGACATTGACGTAGGGCACAACTTTCTCCGTCAGTTGTCGATATGGTAACGGTCTAGTGGTTACATGGGGTAGCCCCCACTGGTTATGGTTTGGGAAACAATGAATTGGATAACTCTTGGTTTTTGAATGAACTCGTGGTTTTTGAAACAACTATAAATTGGATAATCAACTGTGAACTCGCTCTACTTTGTTGTTGATTTGTTGTTACATGCCTTGCAGGTCGTTAGATGTTTAGCTGGAGCTTGCGGGGAGCATGAGTCGTTGTGGAACATGGACTGTTGAGTTCCATGATAAACTTTGAACTTTTAAACTTATACTTTGGTTTTTGGTTTTAAACTTTATTGCTTCCGCTGATAATTTGAATTGGATTAACTGTTTGAACATCAATTATATTGTGTGGTTGGACTTTTATTTTTTTAATTAAATTACGTTGTTAAATATGATTGATGGCTGGATCCTGGTCAGTCACGCCTCCTGCGGTGATACGATACTCCGCTTGTGGATTTTGGGGGTGTGACAGGATCAGACTTTAGACGAAGTTGCACATGCATAACCTGATACGTCTGACAAATCACCATAATATCCACCATATTATTGTTCCAACCTACAATAATTCGAGTACCTCTAGAGCAGCAAGTGCCATTAGACGTCCAATCCCATGAACAAAACACATTCTTACAAACTCTATCAAGATTAGAGACATTAACATGAGACTCCAAAACTGCACAAACCTGAAGCCGATTCTCGGAAACAAGCTGCCGAACCTCTCTTTGTTTCAGGTGAAGGTTCAATCCCCTTATGTTCCAAGCCGCTATACTACCCATTAACACCCACTAGACCGGGAGTGCTTGCCCACTCAGAATTTTTTGCGTTCGTATCAGCATTCATAAACTCCGAACTTTCAGTTTGTAATTGCTCCATGACCCCATCATCATCCTTACTGGAACTATCTTTCTTCATATTGAGACTAGTTATCACATGTGACAACCCGAAGTTTTAAGGTTAGTGACGTTTATTATTGTGATTTTAACTCCGTTAAAATTTAGACGTTTGTGTTGACTTAGTTAGATAACATGTGTTGAGCCGCATGCTTACACATGAAATCACCTCAGACTCTGTTTGGGCCTAGAGCCCAACTGAACCATCGAGTTGGGCTGGCTACCTTAGAGTTGGGCAGCCCACTCTTCATGGACTTTGATTATGTAAAAGACTAGGATCTTGTAACCCACTTTAAATCTTTACTTCCAAACTCTCGGCCCACCTTGTCCCACCTTGTACTTAGCCCAGCCCACAACTTGTTGGATCCACAAATATGAGGTTGTTGTGGAATATTTTATTAATTGTAGAATGAGTAGTTAGGGGTACGTATAAACTGTAAGTTAATAAAGAGAAACCCTATTTGCATACACTCCTGCCGACGATCAGCCCCCCCATCATCATCGAGGTATCATCTTTTATGATCAAGTTTTGGATTAGTAAATTTATATTTAAGCTAACTTTTAATTGATAATCTTATTTATGTGTGTCCTTGATTAACAAAGTTGCATCGCATGTCTTGTACACGTGAAATAATTACGTATGTTTCTTGCATCTTAATTAATGTGGGCTGCATGCTATTAGAATCACTGATGAATCCGATATAAACGATAGATGATGTTGATCGAACGCTTATAAACCTGATGTGAATTGCTATGCATATGTTAGAAAGAGTAGGGCTCTACATGATTCATTGTCAGATCCACTAATTTGAAGGCCTAATAATCTTTGAAATAGAGTAACCATTGTCAGCCATTAAAAATCAAAAATTGATGTTATCAACATGTGTCACGTGAATAAATTGACATCCCAAGATTCGGTTGTGAAGTTCAACATTTTGGCAGGCCATCACATGATTTAGTGGGATTCATTAATTAACTTATAGTTTAGTGGCCTAATAGATTGTCAGCCTACCAAACAAATCGGTCCAATAATCTACTGAATGCTTTAAACAGTTGCCGGCCATTGTTTGATAATGTTTTTTTTTTTTTTTTTTTTTGGGTAAAGGGTTACCCCAGGTGAATTTTATAAATAACCAAATAAGAACAAAGGCATGCCAGAGCGGACATACCTACTAGACTTGACAAACCAGGCCTAGGAAATCCACAAAAAACAACCAGACGCAAAACCAAAAAGAAAATCCAAACAAACGGCCCAACACACAACCCTACCACAACAAAAAACTAACAAAAAACCCTATCTCTAGCCCGGGTCAATGTCTTCATTACTAGGAAGGATCTTCCACGTCTTAAGAAGCTTCTCGTTACTGGCGTTACCTGTGAACTTGAAGCCCAACAACCGCAACCTCACAGTATTTCTTATCCTCTCACTAACCGACTCCACATTCGGCTTTGTAATGGAGAATAGACAATTGTTCCGTTCTTGCCATAAGTAATAAGTAGACGCCGCAATGAATAACTTGCAAACAATATCCTCCGTCTTCTTTGAGCTAGCATTATGCTCCAACCAACCCATAATAGAGTGCCATGAGTCGTCAACACTACCCATGTTCACCATTGTCTTTACATTATGCCAAACTTGAGATGCAAACGAACACTGGAAAAACAGATGGTCTCTAGAATCACGGTCATACCTACATAGAGGACAACACATAAGTCTTAGATTAGTTTCACTCCCCGCCTCCCAAATAGGTAACCGGTCTTGCGTCTTGAGCTTGTTCTTGATTACCAACCATAGATGGAATGAATGTCTTGGAATACATTGACTAAACCAAACCCCATTAACCCAATTAACCGGATGTTCACGATGTCGGGTGTTATGCCATACTTCCATTGATCCGAACGGACGAATATTGCCATCCAAATCTTTCTAGATTGTCCTGTCCTCTATATTCTGTATCAACTGAGGGACAGTTAACCCAATTAAAACCGGATAAAGATCATACCATGCCTGAGACCACTTCCACTGACCATTGTCATCAATGAGATCCGCAATAGAAGAATTAAGATTAAACCCCGCATTAGCTATTCTTCTTGGGGTAATAAACGAGCTAAGCGGACTAAGCTGGCACCAGTTATCGCTCCAAGCGTTAGTTTGAGACCCACTCCGAACCGATTTCCATACAAAAGGCCAAACTGCACTTCGAATAGCCAAAATCTTCCTCCCACCCCAACTGATACTACCTCAAGATTGAATGTCCCAGAAGCTCCGGCCGTTTAATTTGTGCAAGTAAATCCATTGAACCCAAAGGGATTTCTGTTTAGTGAGGATACTCCAAATATGGTTCGTCATGAGGGCCTTATTCACATCCGATATGCTCCTAATGCCCAATCCTCCTTCGTCCTTTGGCAAACAAACCTCAGCCCAAGCCACTTTCGCTTTAACCCTTCCCTGTCTATTAGCATTCCACAAGAACCGGCGCATAAGCTTCTCCAATTCATTCGTGACACGAACAGGAATAATAAAGACAGATGCCCAGTAAATATGCATAGATGAGAAAACCGCATTGATAAGTTGCAGCCTACCAGCAAACGACAACGACTTATTCAACCAACCGTCGATCTTCTTTTCCATCCGGTCAACAAGTGGTTTACAATCCTTGAACATTAGCTTAGTAGAAATTAGCGGCACTCCCAGGTAACGGACAGGCAGCGTTCCTTCATTAAATGGCATAACTTGAAGAATTTCATGCTTAACAAAGTTTGGCACATTACAAAAATACACCGTACTCTTAGCTGGGCTCGGCTTCAGACCTGAAGCATTTGTGAACTGCTCAAGAGCATCTCTAACTTTCTTGACTGAAGTGATATCCCCGTGCACGAAGATGAACAAATCATCCGCAAAAGACACATTGATGATTTTCTGTTTCACACAATGAGCGTGAAATTTAAAGCCTGTGGCCGAAGCGGCACCATGCTGAAGAAGCAAAGAAAGAATCTCCATAACCAATGTGAAAAGATATGGCGACATAGGGTCTCCCTGTCTTAAACCCCTCCTTCCTTTAAAATAGCCATGTATGTTGCCATTAATACTTATAGAATAGGATATCGTAGTGACACAGGCCATAATCCACTCAACCATCTTCCTATGAAACCCGAACCCATTAAGAACACTCTCCAAGAACGACCAGCTGACAGTGTCATAGGCTTTTTGAATATCTATCTTGAATGCACATCTCGCCGGACCCCGATTCAAGTGATAGTTATGCATTAATTCCTGAGTCAGGAAGATGTTATCCGAGATTTTTCTTCCCGAAACAAAAGCCGATTGATTTATGCTAACCAGATCACCCAAACTACCCTTAAGTCTATCCGTAATGATCTTGCTAATACATTTGTACAAGACATAACAGCACGAGATAGGCCGATAATCAAGAACCGAGTCAGGAGTATCCACCTTAGGAACCAGAGCCAGAATCGTATGGTTCAGTTGCTTCAGAAGTTTACCATTGTCAAAAAATTCTAGAATTGCATTAGAAATCTCATTACTCACAATATCCCATGCATTCTTGAAAAAAGCCGACGTATAACCATCCGGCCCAGGGGCTTTATTCTCACCAATACCAAACATAGCATTTTTCACTTCCTCCCGGGTAACCTGGCGGACCATATTATTAGCAGCATCGGAGCTCAAAACATTGACACACAGATTCGCCATATTAATCCTAGAAACTTGATCCTTATGACCCAAAAAATTCTCATAGTGATGCACGAGAGCAACAGGAACATCATCTCCATCAAACCGATTGCCAGCTGCGTCTTGAATAGACTGAATTCTACCTCTAGCATTCCTGCATTTAAGACTGTTATGAAAAAACGCAGTATTTGAGTCACCAGCACATAACCACTCCACTTTAGACTTTTGCTTTAAAAAACACTCTTCATCATAAGAAGCAATTCTGAACTGATTAAGGCATTCAGCTTCCTTATTCCTCAAATCGACATCTAAAGGGTTAACATCCACCAGCTTCTGAATATCATCAAGCTGCTTTCTTAACTCCGAGACTCTTTCATGCAAATTTCCCTGTTTAAACAGAATTTTGCGCATTAAAGGTTTCAAGTTCCGAAGCTTTTTAGTTACCGAAAACATAGTGACCCCCGGAATACTTTTCGTCCACTCTTGCTCCACAAATATCCTGAATTCTGGTTTCGAAGTAATAAAATTAGCGAATTTGAATGGTTTCGGTTTCGGCTTACCCGAGTTAGCCACTTTAAGCACACATGGAGTATGATCCGAGACTCGAAAAGGATGATAATGGGCATACGCTTCAGGAAACATCTCTAGAAACTTCAAGTTCCCCATGACCCGGTTAATCTTCTTTAACAACCCAATACCCTTCTTTGGTTTTTGGTTCCATGTATAGTGCAACCCATGACCCTTAATATCCACAAGTTCCGTGTGCTGAATACACTCATGAAACTCTCGCATGCCGATGGACACAGAAGACGGACCATATAAATGATCTTCCACATGGAGAGCCGAGTTGAAATCCCCCATAACAATCCAAGGTTTATCATGACAAAAACTTTTATGCAAAGACAGATTTTCCCATAGGCATATTCTCTCCTGATATGTATTCTTTGCATAGACAAACGAACAGAAAATAGTATTATTATCAAGTTTAGATTGAATTTGGGTATGAATAACTTGGTCCTCTTGCGACAAAACCATGATATCCACAACATCCGTATTCCAACCCAAAATAATTCTAGTACCTCGATCACACACATCACCATTTAACGTCCAAGCCCAGTTACGAAAGACAACCTTACATACCTTAGCTAAGTTTGTAATATCCACATGAGATTCTAGAATGGCACATACAGCTAATTTATTCTCAGAAACAAGCATACGAACCTCCGTTTGTTTCAGGGGTTGGTTCAAACCCCTTATGTTCCAAGAAGCAATACTATCCATTCAAACCGATAATACCGGGAGTGCTTGCCTCCTCAGAAACTTGACATTTTTCATGCCTCATAAAGTTCGACATTTCTGTTGGAACCGTGTCTACTACCTCTTCATCCGAACGCAGAGATTTCCCACTACCTTCGTTGGACGATGACCGCGTCTCATGTTCATTCCGTGTGCCACCATCCGTACCCTCCACATCATCTATATAGAGAGCCTCAAAGGAATTTCTAGTTTTCACATTACCACCCACCTTACCATCAGCTTTATCCTCTTTAGTACCTGAAGGACCCGGTCCAGCTTTGTTACTTTTAGGCTTGTATATAAACTTTGCTTTTTGTTTCTTTTGCATAACTCCAACCCTCACCGTCTTCCTCTTATCTGTAATAAACCCATCCTCATCAACAACTACTTGTTTGGCTTTATTGTTTACATTTTTGACACACATCTGATCATTATGACCAAACACACAGCATGTCGAACAACGTTGCGGTTTCCATTCATATTCTACTTTAACTCTTTCAGTAATATACCCATCCTCATCTAGCTTCGGAATAGCAACTATAATATGATCTTTCAGTTCATTTTCAGCATTAACTTTATTAATTAAACCAAAGTATACTTTTGATATACTACCGAAAATTATTATTTGACGACTAAAGTATATTTAATATACTATTTGTTTAACGATTTTGGAACTGAAATATATTTTAATATATTATTTATTCGAATTTCTTAAAACCAAAGTATATTTTTATATATATGTACTACAAACCTTTTTATCAAAATATTGATTTACAAACAATATATTTTATACAAACTCATTTTACTTAATTATTTATTTATGCATTATTCTGTTATATCATCTGATTTCTTATAAATTTTAGTATGATTTATAAAAGAAAATATTTTAAGGTTCATGACTTTTTTGATTAAATATTTTCCTTAAACTTACAAGTCATGAATCCTATTATAATAAAACCTATGTGTCTCACAGACATTTTTATGCTGACGTACCTATTTTTACACATGTTTCAGGTGCTGTTATGTGATGATTGTTGATGCATGCTATACATAGGATGGATGAGCCTTAGCGACTTTAAAACTTGAAAGATAATATTTGTATTTATCTGATTTGTAATAAAACAATAAGTTCAATAATTCAATAAAACGAAATTATTTAATCCATGGTTGTGAAACAATGATTCTTTTACGACACTCCCCGACGTTTCCGCCATGATTTCTTGTTTTACGTGGTCGGGGTGTGACAGAAAAGTTGGTATGAGAGCCAATGGTTATAGGGAATTAGGTTATTAGTAATGCTTTGACCTAGACTATAACCTTCCTAGGACCCTAACGCGAGTTATCTCGTGTTTAGTCTTAAAACAATACCGTCACTTATCCTTAGGTGACAACCACAACAAGAACACAAATTTCGAATCCGCTTTGAAAACTAATCATATGTTCTAGGATGATTTATTATAAGGTTTTGACCCCTCTAAGTTTTCAAAATCACGTCAAAGTTTGGGTCTTATAATGTGAACACGTGCAACCTGGAAGAGTGGATGCCAGTACTCTGAGCTTTCTGTCTAAGGCTAGAGTGTTCGTACAAATTCACATAATCGGACCAGTCACTCTTACCTGGGAACTCTTGGGGTGAGTGTCCACTTATAGGCTAAAGCATGTCTTCGCGATACATTATTATGACCCACTTACTTTGATTAGTCACCATCTTATTTGTTTGCCTTAGGTAACAAACAAATGATCGCAATTTTTATGCGTTGTCATTCTGTTTTCATTTCCCTTGTTTTCTCCCATGTCTTCCATTTTCTTCATGATGCCTCTTCATCGCAACAACACTCAAGTATCCGAACTAGGTGCTACAATTGCTCAACAAACAGGCGTCATGTTCCAGGGGGTCGTTGATTTAGCTATCACCATGACTCGCCTCAGGGATGAAGCCGTACAAGGGAACTGCTCCTTGGTGCAATCAATCAACCGTTATCATCCTAATCAAATACCCTGTTTCAAATGTACCCACGGTGGACGATGGGGACATTTGGTTAACATGTGCCGCTTTGCTGTCCAAAGCAAAGCTGTTGCAAATCCTGCCGCTGCTCAAACTCCAAATTCTGCTTCATATGTCCCCTTGGCATATCTAGTTGTCACACCCCCAAAATCCACACGCGGAGTATCACCGCTTGGAGGCGTGACATGACCAGGATCAAGCCACCAATCATATTGAACATATAAGTATAAGTAAAAGTAAATGTAATCCGTCACAATACAATTGGTGTTCAATAAAAAACATAGTATAAGTAGCGGAAGCATAGTATGAAAATCCAACACAAGTGTTTAGTTTAAAGAGTCATAAAGTTTTCATCAAAACATCCACAATCCGTGCCCACAACGACCGCGCCTCCCGTGCAAGCTCCATGAGTACCTATGGTCCTGCAAGGCATGTAACAGAAAGTCAACAACTAGTTGAGCGAGTTCACAGTAAGTAAGTCCGTTGCATAACTATGCGTTATTAACTAAGCCGTTGTGTAGATTCAATTGGTGGGGGCTTCCCATGTTGTATGTACTATCAGTGGGGGCTTCCCATGTTTGTATTTACTAGACTAGTTGTACCATAAGTGTTCTTCTTAACCCGAGAACAGTAGTACGTACGAGGTTTACGTAGGCTTTACGTAAGTGCCCTTCTCAACCCGAGGACAGTGGTACGCGGGGGTTTACGTAGGTTTTACGTAAGTGTCCTTTTTAACCCGAAGACAATAGTATGTATGAGTTTACGTAGGTTTTACGTAAGTGCCCTTCGTAACCTGAGGACAGTGGTAAGTACAAGTTTACGTAGGTTTTACGTAAGTGTCCTGCCTAACCTGAGGACGATGGTAGATAGTCTAGTAGCAGTGTAAGTACGAGTAATTGTTCAATCCCATTATTCAAAACCCATTCCCAGCCCCGGGAATCCCATGCCTTGGTAAGAGTGTGAACTCACCTTAGTTTGCTCGGTATGCTAAAGTATATGCTCACAGTTAATCAATCAGGTCCTATAGTACACGTATACTCAATCAGTTCACGTTTGTAATGTTTCACCTACAATCAGTATTACAGAGTGGTTTGGCATTTTACATCAAATAACACCTAACCAATTTGCCAATCATACCAGGTTCAAAGTTACAAGCAAGTTCCTAAACTAATTGTCATGCTTAACAGAGTTAGTATGTTTGACTGAGTTAACACAGTTTACACTTAACAGGGTTAACCACTTAACTGACATAACAGAGTTAACAGTTCAATCGTTTAACAGGGGTTTTGATGATTAACAGAGTTTGCATACTTAACAAGGTTACAAACTAACAGAGTTATTGTTTAACAGTTAACTGAATTAACAGGGCCGAAACCCTCTTTGGGCCGAAATCCCTTTTGAGTGACGAAATCACTTTGGGCCGAAATCCCCAGGGTGATTTCGTTGAGATGGGGATTTCGTTGGGTGGGGGGTTTTCGTCGGGTCCATTCACCAATCAACAACATCAGTTACGTAACAATAACAAATCTTAATCATCACATACATTTACTCAATCTTATCAACCAGCTTGTTCAATCTTATCAACAATCGGAATCATCGTTTCAAATCATCATGCAGCAGATTCATCATTCAAATCACCATTTAGACATATTTACATATTCATATCAAAATCACATGGCTACTGACATCATCACATGCCTTATCATTTTATATTATTCAATTCACCTACATCACCACCCAATGTCAAACAATCTAATCATGTGCTTTTATCAATTAAGTCATAGGTTGTAATACAATCACATGCCAATGAAAATTCCCATGCAACATACACACACACTGGCCGACAATTCTGCAGTGATCCTTATCACATGGTTGCATTATCAAGACTTCACATGCAAACAATAATCATAACAATCTGACATCATCAAGAATCAACCCTAGTTATGATCTAAACCTTACTCAACAATAGTTAATACAGATTTCTAATAGATAGTCAAGAGATGGTTTTTAAATCAACCAATCATACGATCCTAATCATTACATGATAACAACTTGTTCATGATTGCCAAACAATTAGTTAATAGCGACTTAAATCAAATAAACATCGAATAATTTTCAGCAACAATTTAAAAGGTACCGGTAGTACACTAACCACTAGATCGAGAGGGGTAAGATTGCAGGTAAAGGACTTGCAAAAGAGAAGGAGTTTGCAAAGGATGGAACTGCCGTATGAAAGCTAGGGTTTTACAATAATCTACGCGTTTAAGCAAACAGTTCAGGCCATTGGGCCGCGTTTGACCTTGGGCCCAACATCTCCGATGAAATCCAAAGAGATTTCGTTAGTTCACAGTTGGCGAAAACCCCTTGTTTTCACCAGGGGTGTTTTCGTATGGGAGATGTTTTCGGCTATGGGGTGTTAGGCAATAGCTCCATGTTTTAAATAATTATACAATTCCAATATGTATAACATATATACACATAATACACATATCACAAATAACACTTATTTAGCACCTCAAATGATTATTAAACACACTAAGCAAGTACATACGAAGTTAGATCGGATAGAGACCTTGAAAACTCGAGTTGTCACATTATCCCCAACTTGAAAGAAATTTCATCCCGAAATTTAGCATGCGGTTACTGAGGAAGCTAGTTGTGTTGAATAGTTTACTGGTTTTCCTGGGGTGTCACATCATCCCCCCTTTGATTTAGAATTTCGTCCCGAAATTCTGTAGTAGCTTCAGCCTCAGTAGTGGTTGCACTGTTTCCGAATAACTGGGGATACTTGAGTTTCATTTGATCTTCTCGTTCCCAGGTAAACTCTGGGCCACGACGGGAGTTCCAACGAACTCGAACAAGAGGTATTCTAGTGTGCTTGAGGACCTTAACATCCCGGTCTGTGATTTCAACTGGTTCCTCGACGAATCGCAACTGCTCGTCGATAGTGAGCTCCTTCAAAGGAACTATGAGGGTCTCATCTGACAGACACTTCTTCAGATTCGACACGTGGAAAACGTTGTGAACTGCACTGAGTTCAGCTGGTAGGTTTAGTCTGTAGGCCACCCTGCCTATCTTCTCAATAATTTCGAACGGTCCGACATATCGCGGATTGAGCGTGCCTCGTTTTCCAAAACGAACAACACCCTTCCAGGGTGAGACTTTGAGTAGTACCCGCTCCCCAACCTGGAGCTCGAGTGGTTTCCTGCCCTTATCGGCGTAGCTTTTCTGACGGTCACGAGTTGCCGCCATTCGTTGTCGTATTTGAGCAATTCGTTCTGTTGTGTCTACCACAAGTTCTGGACCAGTGATATGACTATCTCCCACCTCTGCCCAACAAAGAGGTGACCGGCATTTACGCCCGTACAATGCCTCAAATAGAGCAGCTTTGATGCTGGTGTGGTAGCTGTTATTGTACGAAAATTCCACAAGTGGCAGATGCTTTTCCCAGCCGTTGCCAAAGTCAATCACACATGCCCTAAGCATGTCTTCAAGGGTCTGGATGGTGCGTTCAGACTGCCCATCCGTTTGCGGGTGATAAGCTGTGCTCATGTCTAATCGTGAGCCAAAGGATTTGTGCATCGCTTGCCAAAGTTCTAAAGTGAAACGTGCATCACGATCGGAAATAATAGAGGTGGGCACCCCGTGCCTTGAAACCACTTCCTTCAAGTAAACGTCTGCTAAAGTAGAGAACTTGTCTGTTTCCTTGATAGCCAAGAAGTGTGCAGATTTTGTGAGTCGGTCCACGATCACCCAAATAGTATCGTTACCACGTTGAGATCTAGGCAGGCCAGTAACGAAATCCATGGAAATTTGCTCCCATTTCCATTGTGGTATCTCTGGTTGTTGGAGTAGGCCCGATGGTTTCTGATATTCCGCTTTGACTCTCGCACAAGTCAAACACTTGCTAACGTAAGTTGCTACGTGAGCTTTCATGCTAGGCCACCAATATGTAGTTTTCAAGTCGTGGTACATCTTATCCGAACCAGGATGTACTGAGTAGCGAGACTTATGAGCTTCATCCATTACAAGCTCGCGTAAGTTACCATAGAGTGGGACCCAGATGCGTCCTGTTACATAGTAGGCGCCGTTTGCCTTTTGTTCTAACCGTTGCCTTGAGCCGCGTAGGGCTTCAGCCCTGACGTTTTCTGGTTTCAATGCTTCTACCTGAGCATCTCGTATCTGTGAAGGAAGACTAGACTGAATAGTGAGTTGCAACGCTCGTACACGCCTAGGTGTAGTATCCTTTCGACTAAGGGCGTCGGCCACCACATTGGCTTTGCCCGGATGGTACTTTAAAGCACATTCGTAATCGTTCAGTAACTCGACCCATCGACGTTGTCGCATGTTCAATTCTTTCTGCTTGAAGATATGCTCGAGACTCCTGTGATCGGTGTAGATGGTGCACTTGGTGCCATACAGGTAATGTCGCCATATCTTGAGCGCAAAAACAACAGCTCCCAACTCTAAATCATGTGTAGTGTAATTCCGTTCGTGAATCTTAAGTTGGCGCGAAGCATAAGCAATGACTTTATCCCGTTGCATCAACACACATCCAAGACCTTGGATAGATGCGTCGCAGTAGACTACAAAATCGTCCGTGCTTTCAGGCAATGAGAGGATAGGTGCGCTACAAAGTCTATCCTTTAAGTGCTGAAACGCTGTTTCCTATGTATTACCCCAACGGTAAGCAACACCTTTCTGTGTCAGTAGTGTAAGCGGCTGCGCAATCTTTGAGAAGTCTTTGATGAACCGTCTGTAATAACCCGCCAAACCCAAGAATTGGCGTATTTCGGTTGGTGTGCGAGGTGCAGGCCAGTTCTTGATCGAATCTACCTTGGACGGATCAACATGAATCCCATCCTTGTTTACTACGTGGCCTAGGAAGTGGACTTCACGAAGCCAGAAGTCGCATTTTGAAAACTTGGCGTACAGTTGTTCCGTTCGAAGGAGTTCCAAAATAAGTCGTAAATGCTGCTCGTGTTCCTCCTGACTCTTCGAATAGATCAGGATATCATCGATGAAAACAATGACAAACTTGTCAAGATAAGGTTTGCACACCCTGTTCATAAGATCCATGAAAACCGCAGGTGCGTTCGTTAGCCCGAATGGCATGACCAAAAACTCGTAATGGCCGTAGCGAGTTCTGAATGCTGTTTTGGAGACGTCCTCATCCCGGACTCTCAGTTGGTGATAGCCTGACCTCAGGTCAATCTTCGAGTAATAGCTCGACCCTTGCAACTGGTCGAATAAGTCGTCGATGCGTGGAAGAGGATAGCGATTCTTCACGGTCACCTTGTTCAGTTCGCGGTAATCTATGCACATGCGGAAGGTACCATCTTTCTTCTTCACAAATAATACTGGAGCTCCCCAGGGCGAAGAGCTAGGACGTATGAAACCCTTTTCCAAAAGTTCTTGCAATTGCTTAGATAGTTCTTCTAGTTCAGTTGGAGCTAAGCGATAAGGTGCTTGAGCTATGGGTGCTGCTCCTGGAGCTAGCTCGATCTGAAATTCGACCTGGCGATGAGGCGGTAGCCCAGGTAACTCTTCAGGAAACACTTGAGGAAAGTCGCGTACAACTGGAATATCCTCTAACTTCTTCTCTTTCGTCGATGTATCTGTAACGAGTGCTAAAATAGCTGTGTGGCCCTTTCGCAAACACTTCTGCGCCTTCAAGAAGGAGATGATGCCACTCACGACACCACTCTTGTCGCCTTGAACTTCGAGAGGTTCTTTGCCAGAACGGGGAATGCGAATGATCTTCTCTTTGCATAGGATCTCTGCTTGCTGTTGGGATAACCAATCCATACCAATGACGATGTCAAAACTACCCAGAGTTATGGGAATGAGATCGATAGAGAAAGTTTGACCAGCGAGGATAAGATTACAACCCTGAACTATGTGTGTGGCCTCTAGACTTTTACCGTTAGCTAACTCTACGACATGTTTGGTGTTCAAAAGTGTTGGTGCGCGTTTAAGCATTTGACTAACTTTCAGAGACATATAACTGGTATCCGCACCCGAATCAAATAATACAGTAACATAAAAGTCGTCGAGAAGAAACTTACCCATAACCACATTAGGATCGTTCCTTGCATCACCCTGACCAATCACAAATGCACGACCCCTAGCACCATTGTTGTTGTTGTTTCCCCCATTGTTGTTCCCATTGCCCTGATTATTGTTGTTGTTGTTGTTCTGGTTTCGGTTTAACTGGGGGCAGTGTCTCTTGAAGTGACCTTCTGCACCACAATGAAAACATCCCTTGTTACCCTGTTGTTGGTTCTGCTGCGTTTGCTGCTGCTGCTGATTCTGAGTTACAGGCCGTGGGCTCCTACAATCCTTGGCCTCATGACCCATCTTGAGACACCTCTGACAACGACCCTTGTTGCACTGGCCACTGTGGTGCCTGTTAAAATTGTTGCACTTTGGGTGATTTCCTTGATATCTTTTCTGCCCCTGACTACCAGAGGATTCCTGACCCGGACTCTGGTAGTCATTAGTCTTGCGTTGCTGGGCTTGAGGCTGAACGGTAGCTGTACCCTGCTGGAATCCCCCTCCCATTTCCGCTTGTTTTCACTGGGAGTAGCAGGAGTAGCTGAAGTGGTAGCGGTAGTAGTAGCGCTGATACGTTTAGGCAGCCTGTTCTGTTCCACTGCCTGATCGGTGAGGCGATGAGTTAACTTGACGATCTGTTGAATGGTGCCAAGATTCGCTGAGGTTACATGACTTTGAATCTCCGGCACCAGACCATTGAGATACAGTTCGATACGCTTAATGGGAGGATCTACCATAGTAGGACACAGAATAGCTAACTCGTTTGACCTTTTGGTGTACGCTTCAATTTCCGATCCCGTCATCTGCAAATTGTAAAACTCTACCTCCAGCTTATGAATGTCATCACGGCTACAGTATTCCTCTTTGATCAATTCCTTGAAATCGTTCCAGGGTGTGGTGTTAGCAACTGCCAACCCTAACATCTGAACTTGCGCCTTCCACCAAGTCAGCGCATTGCCTTCTAGAGTACCAGTGGCGTACTTCACCCTGCGAGCCTCAGGGCATTCACACATCTCAAAAACGGACTCGAGCTTTTCAAACCAATGGAGAAGTCCAACTACTCCTTCCGTGCCACTAAAAGTAGTAGGACGACAGTCCATGAAAGTTTTGAAGGTGCAAACAGGTGGCTGACCTGTTGGGTATAAGAACCAGGACAAGATTAAACACAAGAGTTGGTTTAGGAGTGTAGGATCTAAAGATCCTAGTGTGAGTTACGACTGCAGGGTATACCTCCTGCTTGGGCGGCTGCAAGTGCCGCAACAACTTGTTCGTTAATGAGAGCCGTCAACTGGGCTTGTGTCATGTTAATGCGTCCAGCCATGATCTTCATAGAAAAGGTAACATAAGTAAGAGAGGTTCGCGAATAGTGCGTTGACAGAAGAAAGTGAGCACACAAGTATTCTCAAGCAATAGGGGTTATGTGTATCTAAGCATACCATGAGCAAAGTTCTATGTAATTCTAGCAAGTAGGCAATAAAACATACACCATATTACCTAGAATGTTGAGTCTTGCACGTGGAGCGAGGCGTCGTTGTGGATTGTTGAACACTGTACAGGTTATAGTCTGGTTTTAATAAAAACGTTTTCCCCTTATTAAAACCGAGTTCTCTATAACCAATGGCTCTGATACCAATCTGTCACACCCCCAAAATCCACACGCGGAGTATCACCGCTTGGAGGCGTGACATGACCAGGATCAAGCCACCAATCATATTGAACATATAAGTATAAGTAAAAGTAAATGTAATCCGTCACAATACAATTGGTGTTCAATCAAAAACATAGTATAAGTAGCGGAAGCATAGTATGAAAATTGTAACATCTGTGCTTGTAATCATTGTGAACAGTTCAGTTATCAATAAAACAATGTTATTTGATCCCAATGTTTGTTTGGTTGTGTTTTACATTTTTCATGTTTTGACTTTTGTTCAATTTCAAACTCTATATCGCTTTCTAGAGAGTTATACGCAAACTGATGCGTAAACTTAATCAGTTTAATGCGACAAATACTCCGGAACATCAACATATACTTAACATACCTTAAATAACCTTTACATAACTTAGAAATAAGTTTTGAAGGCTTTGGTATGGCAAAAACAAGTTAATTCACTTACAGGGACTAAACTTGACAAACTGCGAAAGTATGCCAATTTGAACTGTAACAGACATTCCGGAACATGACCATAAGTTAAACATACCACAAATATCCTTTATTTTTTTTTTGGGTAAAGGGTTACCCCGATGAATTTTATAAATGAACCAATAAGAACAAGGGTGTGTCAAAGCGACACACCAACTAGGCTTGGCATACCAAGCCTAGGAAGACAAAAACAAACAACCAACAAAACAAAAAAACAACCACACAACGTATCAAGACCTAGACACAACCACGGCCAAACCACAACTCAACCGAAACTCTACACTAAAACAAAACTTCTAGCCCGGATCAGGTTGATCATCGTTGCTATCATTAATCTTCCAGATGCTGAATATCTTCCTCCTAGCCAATTCCAGCCGAAACTTGAACCCCATAAGTCTTAAACGAACCGAATTTTTAATCTTCTCCGCAACTTGTGTCTCCGTCAAATGAGATGAGCTAAAAAGCCGACTATTCCGCTCTTGCCAAATATAATAGGAAGCCGCAGCAATAACCAATTTACATACTATATCATCCACTTTCTTAGACTTGGAATATTGATCAATCCAACCCATTAAGGAGTGCCATGTATGATCAACACTATCTAAGTTCACCATGCTCTTCACATTTGTCCAAACTTTGTTCGCAAAATCACATTGAAAAAACAAGTGATCTCGACTATCTCTACCATTTCTACACAACGGGCAACACATAAGGTTAAGATTTGTTGCACTCCCAGCTTCCCAAACCGCTAATCGATCCTGAGTCTTCAGTTTGTTCTTAATGACCAGCCACATATGAAAAGAATGCCGTGGAACACATTGAGAGAACCAAACCATATGAGCCCAGTTCGCAATGTTATCCCTGTTTAGAATCGTGTTCCATACTTGAGCCGCTTCAAAATCACCAACATTACCATCCAAATCTTTCCAAACCAAACGATCAAAAGCATTTTCAACCAGTTGAGGCGTTTGAATAGTTATTAGAACTGGAAACAAATCAAACCAAGCTTGAGGCCATCTCCAATTCCCATTCGCATCAATGACATCCGCCACCGACAACTTCAAATTAAAACCTGCATTTGCTATAGCACGAGGAGTAATAAATGAGCTCAGCGGACTTACATGGCACCAATTATCACTCCAAACATTTGTTTGCATACCACTTTTGAGCAAATACCAGATGAAAGGTCTCATAACATTCCGAATGGACAAAATTTTCCTCCATCCCCAACTCATGCTACCCCGACAAGGAACCTCCCAAAAATTCCTCCCTTTAAGTTTGTACTCATGAATCCATTTCACCCAAATAGAATCACGTTTACTTATAATACTCCAAACATGTTTGGCCATGAGCGATTTATTCACATCTGAAATACATTTAATGCCCAACCCGCCCTCTTCTTTAGGCAAACAAACTTCTTTCCAGGCAACTTTAGCACGGATTCTACCCTCCGAACCCGCATTCCACAAAAATCTACGAATTCTTTTCTCTAGCTCATTGATAACACGAGTGGGAATAATGAAAACAGAGGCCCAATATATATGCATAGATGAAAGTACCGAGTTTATAAGTTGAAGCCGGCCAGCAAAAGATAATGTTTTCGTCATCCAGTTAACAATCTTCTTATCCATACACTCAACAAGGACTTTACAATCTTTAAAAATAAGTCTGGAAGAAATGAGCGGAACCCCCAGGTAGCGAACCGGTAACACACCCTCCTGAAACGGCATGATATCCAGAATTTCCTGTCTAATCGACTGAGGAACATTGCAGAAAAAAACAGTACTTTTCGCAGGACTAGGAGCCAATCCAGAGATATTAGTAAACGTCTCAAGAGCCTGCTTAACCTTTTTAACCGACATAACATCACCATGCACAAAAATAAATAGGTCATCAGCAAACGACACATTAATTATTTTTTGCTTGGCACAATTAGCATGATATTTGTATGGAAAACTAGCAGCCTGTTGGAGCAAAAGAGAGAGAACCTCCATGATTAACGTGAATAAGTAGGGAGACATTGGATCACCCTGCCGTAGCCCTCGTTTGCCTCTAAAATAACCATGTAGATTGCCATTGATACTCAACGAGTACGAGACTGTAGTAACACAAGTCATAATCCACCCAACCATTTTATGATGGAACCCAAATCGATTCAAGACCTCTTCAAGAAACGACCAATTAACCATGTCATAGGCTTTCTGGATATCAATCTTGAACGTACATCTAGCCGGACCCCTATTAAGGTGATAATTATGCATTAACTCTTGTGTGAGAAGGATATTATCAGAGATCTTTCGTCCTGGCACAAATGCAGATTGATTGATGCTAACAAGCGTTCCCAAACTTCCTTTTAAACGATCCGTGATAATTTTGCTTATGCATTTATAGATCACATTGCAACAAGAAATCGGCCTGTAATCTAGAACTGAATCAGGAACATCTTTCTTCGGAATCAATGCAAGAATAGTGTGATTAACCTGATTTAGAATCTTTCCATTTTCAAAAAATTGTAACACCGCATCGGTAACCTCATTGCCCACAATATCCCACGCATGTTTAAAAAAAGCAGAAGTATACCCGTCAGGCCCCGGGGCCTTATCCTCTCCAATACTGAACATGGCGTTTTTGACTTCCTGACGAGTAACTTGAACAACCATATGATCTGCAACCTCCCTACTCAACACGTTAACGAATAGATTATCCATGTTAACATTTTCAACCGTACCATCAAATCCCAAAAACTCCTTATAGTGCGAGACTAGAACATCAGCAACATCGTCACCTTCATGTCGAACTCCCAACCGATCCGTAATACTACTTATTTTGGTACGAGCATTTCTGGCTTTCACAGAATTGTGAAAAAACCGAGAATTAGAGTCGCCCGCACGAAGCCATGTTACCTTAGATTTCTGTTTTAAGAAACACTCTTCATCGTAAGCCGCTGATTGAAAGTCTTGAAGACATTGAGTCTCCATTTGCCTAAGCCGTACATCCAACGGGTTCTGATCAATCCGGCTCTGAATATCATCCAAAGATTTCCTCAACTCATTCACCCTAACATGTAAATTACCTTGGTTGAACAGAATCTTCCTCAACATAGGTTTCAAACTCCTCATTTTCTTCACAACAGAAAGCATAGTGACACCTTCAACTGTTTTTACCCACTCATTATGAACAGCCTCCTTAAATTCAGGTTTCGTCACAATGAAATTCGGAAATTTAAAAGGTCTCGGCTGATTCCCATATGATGTCAACGTCCTTAAAATGCACGGGGTATGGTCGGACACTCTAAAAGGATGAAACAGAGCGAAAGCATCCGGAAATTGATCAATAAAAGAAACATTACCCATAATTCTATCTATCTTTTTAAGAAGACCCACTCCACTCTTTGGCTTTTGACTCCAAGTATATTGCAAACCATGAGCTTGAATATCAAATAATTCGGCTTGTTGCACACAGACATTAAATTCACGCATTCCAATAGACGAATTGGAAGACCCGAACAATGAATCTTCAATATTGAGAGCCGAGTTGAAATCTCCCATCACCACCCACGGCTTATCATGACAAAAAGCCCTATGCTTACATAAATCATCCCAAAGACGTCTTCGATCTTGATACTTGTTCTCAGCATAAACAAAAGAACAAAAAAGAACCTTTTTGCTATCTTTAAAAATAACCTGAACATGAATAAGTTGGTCTGATTGAAACAGGACCATAACATCAAACACATTAGGATTCCAACCGAGAATAATCCTTGTACCCCGAGAGCATAACCCACCATTAGACGTCCAGCACCAATTACGGAACACATACTTACACACTTTAGCCAACTTAGAGACATCTACATGAGATTCAAGAATTGCACACATATCTAGTTTGTTATCAGCAACAATAGAACGAACCTCACTTTGTTTCAGGGACCGGTTCAAGCCCCTAACATTCCAAGTCATTATGCTACCCATTTAAACCATTCGAACCGGGAGTGCTTGCCCCCTCAGAATTAGTATGCTGGTCATTATTCATAAACTGTGCCATCTCAGTCGGAGTAACCTCCTTCACCTCGTCATCTGTCTTAGTAGACAGATTGGTCTCCACATGCAGCCTAGTTTCTTTCTCAACATCTCTGAACTCCTCTCCATTCCCATCCACGGCCGCTAAAACTTCAAAAGCATTCGCTGTTTTAATATGACTAGACCCCGAGCTATTATCTTGCTTCGTTCCTGAAGTACTCGCACCTGATCTATTTGGTTTTGGCTTGTAAACAAACTTTGGTTTCTGTTTTTTCTGCCCAACCCCAAACTTAGCAACCGTTCTTTTATCCGTGACAAATCCTTCCTCATCCACTGTTACTTGCTTTTGGCTAACATTAACATTCTTAGGACAGTTTTGGTCATTATGACCAAAAATGCAACAAGTAGCACAATGATGCGGCTTCCATTCATACTCAACTCTAATTTTTTCCATGATAAAACCATCCTCCTCCAGCTTCGGTATAGCAACAACTATCTGATCCTTAAGAACATCATCTGCATTAAGTTCAATCAAGGCTCTAGCAAAGCTGCTCCTACCCCAGCTATCCGCACACATGTCCGCTGTGTAACTATCCAACCTTTTTGGTGTTCCAATTTTCGACGCCAGTAAGCTCAAACCATCATCCGTATAGATAGAAATAGGAACATTATAAAGCTTAACCCATATGGGAACCGACTTAATTCCTTCTTTTTTCAGGCTGACCGAAGGCGACCAGATGTTAAGAAAAATAGGAACTTTACGAATCAGCCAAGGCCCACCCTCAAGAGCTTTATTCATACCTTCCTTTGTATCAAATTTAAAAAAGAAAAAACCTTCAGCATTCATCATGACTTTAGCCAACCCAAATTTCGACCAAACATTTTTAACATAATACTCCACAACAGGAAACGGCAATCTGTTCCCCAGAAAATAACCAAATAGCACATTCTCAAATCTGTCTTTAACCGTTTTAACTACCTCCCTCGGAATAACAATATCAGCTTCCTGATGAGTCTCTATCGTATCCAGCTTCCTGAAATTAACTTCTCGATTAGACTTAGAATTCATCATCACCTTTTTAGCATAAGACACCTGGTTCTCCTGATTCTCCTGTTGTTTATCCGCATAAACATTCTCAACCAGAACAGTTATTTTCTCCAATTCATCAAGAACATTGAGAACTCGAGGCTCATTCAGATTATTCACGACAACTCCACGTCTCGGTGCCATCGTTTTGCCATCAATATTCAGTATTTTACTCCCCAAACCCTTCAGCACGGTTGGCGGCTTCCCGTACAGATCACGGTAATCAGCATTCAAAGATGGAGGTTTCCCAAAATATTCATTGATATCAGGCGGTTCAGGATTCATCTTTGTATGAAACTAATCACATGCAGACGTAAAAACAGCAGCAAAAAGAGAATACGGAGACAGCAACAAAAAACCCTAAACAGCCGACAAAACCAATCTCTCCAAAAAAAAAAAAAAAAAAAAAACCACAAATATACTTGGAATCAAAAACCACAAATATCCTTTACATAGCTTAGAAATAGGCTTTAAGGGGTTCGGTATGCTAAAATAAACTTTTGGGTCATTCAGGGACTAAAAGTGTCAAAAAGTGCACAAGTTTGCATTTTCTCGCATAACTTACGTTCTGAATACATCCGGACATCCAAAAATTTATGTAAGCACTAAAATATTTTATTTTAGTGTTTGGCTTGAGAAAAATCCATTCGTCACCTCATTTGGATCGTTTTTCGCGCTTATGCGCATTCCGTCGTAATTAAGCGAACATCGCGATCGTACGACCAAACAAACCAACATCCGGCATATTTTTGAGCACATTTTAAGTTCCCTATACTTTAACTTCATTTTAGAGCTTTGAAATGGGGTTAACGGGCCTTAAACGTGTCGGAAATAGCTCTAAACAACTACAAGGACCAAATATGTAAATCTGCCAAACTTGGAGGCTTACGGACCGTAAGCCTTATCCTTACGGTCCGTAAGGGGTCTTCAGACGGCAGAACTTCAGAAACATTGGATCTGGTCAATTTCTCTTGTTGCACATGGTATTTTTCAATACTATGGGCTTGTTTGATGTGCACATGGTATTACAATACCATGGGTGCAAGTGTATGGCCAAGATTGAAGCACGGTTTCCTAGAAACGATCCTAACGGCTAACCGAACACTATAAATACCCCCCCCATGCCATTGCAAAACCCACTAGAATTTTGATTTGAGAAACTCTAAGTTGGAACCATTGTTTCATACCTGAGTTACTTGGATCCAAATTAGCATTCGGGGACCCTTCGTAAGTATTCTTTCGTTCTTTTCTTTCTTTTATTGCTTTTCGAGTCCGAAAGTCAAACTTTGTTTGACTTTCTGCGTTGACCAGTTTATGGTCAATGCGAAGTTCGTTTGAACTTCGCAACGTGATTGTAATCACGATGGTTATAGTCCCTTGGGACTATGCCTACTGATTACCACGTTGTCTAGGGTCGTAGGGTAAGCGATCTAATAAATCGCTTATACCTTCGAACCCGACCCATTTGGTCGATCATTAGGATCCGACCAAATACATTAGGTGACCATAGTGTATAGGGAATAACCTTCCGAGGTTATACCTTATGGTCACATCGTTTAAGTAGTTGTATGATAGGTAGTTTATATGCCTTAGGTAAATTACCAGAATACCCTTTTCATGTATAATTGGTAATTTAGCATATGTAACCTAAACTTTTGTCACATAACTGATTATGCAACATGTTTAGGCATATAACACTTGTCATAGGACTAGTTAGGCGGTCCGAACGCGTTTCACGCGCACGACGCGTTAAAGTAGCATAAGCTACCTTAATGGGTCGCGATGGGTCGAAAGCACTTATGTTAGGTTTCATTTAGTATGTAGGCTTTGTTAAACCATATTACACGAGTTTCCATACTCGTTTGGTTTACGAACCCTCATGCTACCCGATCTTTCGATTTAGGTCCGGTTTATTAACATAGTTACTTATATTAGGTGCCGTTTGATTCCGTGATCTTTAGCATTGCTTGGTGGTTATCTTAGGACTACTGAACAATCTCAAGTGAGTACATAGACCCCTCTTTTACTGTTTTCCAAACTGTTTTGGGGTGGAACACATGTGCCTACTTGTTACTTTCATGCTTTCCATGTTTTCACATCATATACCTGCTATGTTTGTTAGTACATTATAGTACATTGGTTTACATTACATTTCATGCTATGTATGCCCATTGTGTGCGTACTTAGTACATTGCTTTAAATTACATTTCATGCTATGTAAGCCCATTGTGTGTGTACTTAGTACATTGCTTTACATTACATTTTATGCTATGTATGCCCATTGTGTGCGTACTTAGTACATTGTTTCACATTACATTTTATGCTACGTATGCCCATTGTGAGCGTACTTAGTACATTGTTTCACATTACATTTCATGCTATGTATGCCCATTGTGTGCATACTTAGTACATTTGTTTCACGTCACATGCTATGTATGTCCATTTGTTACATACTTAGTACAGTTGTTTTCATCGCATGCTTACATTTTGGTATGACATTTGGTTTGTTTCAATGGAACAATACATTCATTAACATTAGCTACGCCGTTCGTTAGTAGGTAGTGGTACCATAGGAATTGACAACTCCCGTTCCTGAAATCCTGGGTCTGTTTGGATTGGAAGGAATGACCGAATTCGATATACATAACTTAGATAAACCTTTAATTTGTTTAAGGGTTTATCGCCACAGTCTCAAGGCTTGGATGTATGCATTTTCACAATACCGCATAAATGTTTGTATCAGTATAGCATGCATTTGTTACACAAAAACATAACTTTGATTTAAACTATGTTTACTTCAATACCTTGTTTTTGTGCATTTTACATATGGTTTAGTTGATATATTTCACTTACCATACATGACATTTTTTGTTACACATTACATGATCTACATTAAACATAAACATTTTGACATTGATATACACATTTGGTGGTTTACATTGGACATAGACATTTTGATATGGTTTACACATTAACACATGACAATTGATTTATACATGAACAATACATTGGTGGTTGGTTTGGGTAAATGATTCGAGTAACGAGGCGTGTGTAATATGATGCAAGCATGGTGGATACGCCGCTGGTACTTCCTATATATAAGTGTTTGTATGATATTACATGTCGTAGCATTACTTAAATCATTTCAATATTTGACATATTACGTTTTACATAAACAACTTATTTTCACAAGACAATGATTTACACAACAATTTATACAAACTCATTTTACTTGGTTATTCATTTAACCTTACATTATTCTCTTATTAATACATATCATCGCTTTTGAATGACTTACAAAACAAAACAACTTACAAGGTTCATGACTGACTGTTACTAAACAACTTTTTCTTAAACCTAAGTCATGAATCCTATTTTCACAAAACCTATGTATCTCACAGGCATTTTTATACTGACGTACCTATTTTCACATGTGTTTTCAGGTGCTTTTGCATAGGATGATGATAGTGACACTAGGGCGGACCTGTGCCTTAGAGACTAAAAATGGAGATAGACTTGTTTAATTATGTTATAAACTCTTTGTTTCCTGTTTAAGACAATGTAACACTCTTATGTTGATAAATAAAATACAACTTTGTATGCCATGGTTATGAAACATTTAATTCTGTTACAACACTCCCCGACGTTTCTGCCACGTTTTGTATGTTACACGTGGTCGGGGTGTGACAGAAGAGTTGGTATCAGAGCCAATGGTTATAGGGAATTAGGTTATTAGTAATGCTTTGACCTAGACTATAACTTTTCTAGGACCCTAACACAAGTTATCTTGTGTTTAGATCTTAAAACAAGTATATCACCTATCCTTAGGTGATTATCAAAACAAGAACCTAATTTTTCCGAAACGATTTTTGAAAAACAATCATCTGTTTTTGGATGATTTATTACAAGGTTTTGAACCCTCTATTGTAAGGTTTTGAACCCACTGTTATATGGTTTTGAACCCCTTTGAGTTTTCAAAATCTCGTCAAGGTTTTGGGTTTTAAATAATGTGAACACGTGCAAACTGGAAGGGTGAATGCCTGTATTCTGGGTTTTCTGTCTAGGCAAGCACTTCGTATATATCTCATCAGACGCGAGACCAGTTGTGCTTACCTGGGAATTCTTGGGATGAGTGTTCACTTATAGGCGAGCATGTCTTCACGATACATTATTTTTGACCCATTTACTTTGATTAGTCACTGTGTGTCGTTTGTTTGCTTGGTAATGCGGACGAATGACCACCATCTTTGCTTTTGTTGATTTTGTTTCATCTCATTCTTTTCATCCAAACATCTCACTCGTTTCTTTTCATGTTTTCCTCTTTTAGAATGCCTCCTCGACGCGAAACCCAGATAGCGACTGCCGAGCTGGCAGAAATCATTGCGCAGCAGATGGCTGCTCAATTTCCAAATCTCTTTGCTCAATGGAACCAAGCCAACAACAACAACAATGTTCCATGCAAATACAAGGATTTTAACTAGGCTAAACCACTCAAGTTTAGTGGTTCTGAGGGAGCGACTGGGCTTCTTCAATGGTTTGAGAGCATTGAGAATACTTTTCGCCACGTGCAGTGTCCTGACAATCGCAAGGTCGAGTTTTCTTCGAGTGTGTTTCAGAAGAGGGCTCTCACATGGTGGAACGGGGTTATGAGAGACCGTGGTGCAGAAGTTGCTCTAGCACAAACCTGGGCTGAACTTAGAGCCCTTATGATGAGGGAATTCTGTCCTCGTCATGAGCAGCGAGCTTTGGAGAAGGAATTTGATGATTTGAAGCAAGATAGTGGTGAGTACAGGGCATATACTGATAGGTTTGAGGAGTTGAGTCTGCTTTGCCCGACAATGGTTACCCCACTTGACAAGGCTATCGAAAGATACATCGACGGCCTACCTGACTCAGTACAAGACATCATTACTGGTAGTAACCCTGCCACACTCCGTCAGGCTATCGAGTTAGCAGCGACTTTGACTAAGTCGCAGATTCGGAAGAACAAGTTACACAGGAAGGCTGACAAGGAAGATACCAAGAAAGGTCAAAACAAGAATGGAAAGAATTCTGGTTCTGCAAGAGGGTCAAGGAAGCGTAAGGCTTCCCAAAATTTTGCTGTCACTGCCCAAGCTAACCAAGCAGCTCCCAACCAACCCGCACAGCCTCCAGCGAAGAAACCCTATTCAGGGAATGCACCTTTGTGCAATAGATGCAACAGTCACCATCAGCCGCAACATCAGTGCCGTTTCTGTACTAACTGTGGGAAGTCGGGTCATCTTGCCAATGTTTGTCGGTTTGCTCAGAATCAGGCAGTCCAGAACCCGGCTCAACAAGTTGCTCAGCCTCCTGCTCCGCAACAGGGTCAAGCTGCACGACCACAATACCCACCAGGTGCTTGTTACAATTGTGGAGATCTGACCCACTACAGAAACGGGTGCCCAAGGCTAGCCAACCAAAATCAGAATGCAAACCAGAATCAGGCTCAGGCTCCGGCTCGAGGCCGAGCCTTTAACATGAATGCCCAAGAGGCGCAGGCAGACGATAATGTGGTGAACGATACGTTCTTTATTAATAATCAGCCTGCATCTGTTCTTTTCGATTCTGGTGCCGACAAGAGTTTTGTGTCATTGTCTTTTGAGCCAATGCTTCGCGTGTCTAGAACAAAATTAGGTAAACCTTTGACAGTAGAAGTTGCTAGTGGTGAACCCATTATTCTTGATTCTGTTCTTCGCAACTGCCAGTTGAATCTTAATGACCATCTTTTTCCTATCAACCTCACGCCTATGCAACTTGGAAGCTTCGACGTTATTGTGGGTATGGATTGGTTAGCCAAGCATCACGCAGAGATAGTTTGTTCTGAGAAGATTGTTCGTGTGCCACTTTCGACAGGCGAGATCCTACAGGTTCGTGGTGAGAAACCTACTGGCGGTCTTAAACTCATGTCTTGTTTTAAAGCTCGGAAGTATCTGCGAAAGAATTATGTGGCCTTCTTGGCACATGTCACAGCAGATAAAGGCAAAGGTAAGTCTATCCAAGATATTCCTGTTGTTCGGGATTATTCTGAAGTATTCCCTGAAGATTTACCTGGTCTACCTCCAGCACGCCAAGTCGAGTTCCGCATTGATCTCGTACCTGGTGCAAATCCCATTGCCAGAGCTCCATATCGTCTTGCACCATCTGAGATGCAAGAGTTGTCTAAGCAGCTTCAGGAGCTCTCTGACAAAGGTTTTATCCGTCCTAGCTTTTCACCCTGGGGTGCTCCCGTTCTTTTTATCAAGAAGAAGGATGGATCTTTTAGGATGTGTATCGATTATCGTGAGCTTAACAAGCTTACCATCAAGAATCGATATCCCCTACCTCGCATTGATGATCTCTTTGATCAGTTACAAGGCGCTTCTTATTTTTCGAAGATTGATCTGCGTTCCGGGTATCATCAACTTCGTGTGCATGAAAAAGATATTCCCAAGACAGCGTTCCGCACTCGTTATGGGCATTATGAGTTCACAGTATGCCATTCGGTTTGACTAATGCTCCTGCTGTTTTCATGGACTTAATGAATAGGGTCTGCAAACCTTATTTGGATCAGTTCGTCATTGTTTTTATTGACGACATCTTGATTTACTCTAAGACGCGAGCTGATCACGAGCAGCATCTTCGTCTTACTCTGGAACTCCTGAAGAAAGAGCAACTTTTCGCCAAATTCTCCAAGTGCGAATTTTGGCTTAAAGAAGTTCAATTTTTGGGACATATTATCAACGAGCAAGGTATTCATGTAGATCCCTCCAAGATCAGTGCGATTAAGGATTGGGATACGCCTACTACTCCTACTGAAGTTCGTTCTTTTCTTGGTCTAGCGGGTTATTACCGCCGCTTCATTGAGAACTTCTAAAAGATTGCAGTTCCTTTAACTGCTCTAACTCAGAAGAACAAGCCCTTTGACTGGGGATTCAAACAAGAGGAAGCTTTTCTACACTTGAAGCAGAAACTTTGTGACGCGCCTGTTCTGTTGCCTGAGGGCAATGATGATTTCGTCGTTTATTGCGACGCATCTAAATTGGGTCTTGGCTGTGTTCTGATGCAAAGGAACAAAGTCATAGCATATGCATCGAGGCAGTTGAAGATACATGAGAAAAACTACACCACTCATGATCTTGAGTTGGGTGCAGTTGTCTTCGCTCTCAAGATCTGGAGACACTATTTGTACGGTACAAAATGTGTGGTTTTCACGGACCACAAAAGTCTTCAGCATATCTTCAATCAGAAAGAACTTAACATGAGACAACGACGTTGGGTTGAGCTTTTAAACAACTATGACTGCGAAATTCGCTACCATCCTGGTAAGGCGAATGTCGTAGCCGATGCATTGAGTCGTAAGGAACGTACTAAGCTTCTTTGTGTTCGTGTTCAATCTGTTATTCAAGCTCGATCCGATATCCAAGCCCGCATTTCTCAGGCTCAACAGTCTTGTGTTTCACAAGGTTTAATAGATAAGGAATTTCCTTATCACATAACACCTGCTCTTGAACTGAAGGACAATGGATCGTATTACTTCATGGACCGTTTGTGGGTCCCAAGCCAGGATGATCTTCGTACCTTGCTTATGGATGAAGCCCATAAGTCTCGATATTCTATTCATCCGGGCTCAGATAAGATGTATAAGGATCTTCGTATTCAGTATTGGTGGCCTGGTATGAAGAAAGACATTGCCTTATACGTATCAAAATGCCTTACTTGTCTTAAGGTTAAGGCTGAACATCAACGTCCTTCGGGTTTATTGGTGCAACCAGAGATCCCAGTTTGGAAATGGGAAAACATTACTATGGATCTTGTTACCAAACTTCCACGCACAAAGAAAGGTCATGATGCCATCTGGGTAGTCGTTGATCGTCTTACTAAGTCAGCACATTTCTTGCCAATTCGTGAGGATTTTCCTGCTGACAGACTTGCAAAAATCTATGTGGATGAAATTGTAGCTCGACATGGTGTTCCTTTGAACATCATTTCTGACAGAGATGCTCGTTTCACTTCTCATTTTTGGAGAACCATGCAATCTGCTATGGGGACCCAACTTAATCTGAGCACAGCTTATCATCCGCAAACGGATGGTCAATCTGAAAGAACAATCCAGACTCTGGAGGATATGCTTAGAGCTTGTGTGATCGATTTTGGTGGTAGTTGGGATTCACATCTTCAGTTGATTGAATTCTCCTACAACAACAGTTATCACACCATCATCAAAATGGCTCCTTTCGAGGCTCTCTATGGTCGAAAATGTCGTTCGCCAGTCTGCTGGAATGAGATCGGTGAGGCTCAACTTACTGGACCTGCCCTCATTTTAGAGACAACAGATAAGGTCAAGAAAGTTCGTGATAACCTTCAGACAGCTAGAAGCCGTCAAAAGAGTTACGCGGATCCAAAACGCAAACCCTTGGAATTTCAAGTCGGTGATCGAGTATTACTTAAGGTCTCACCTTGGAAAGGTGTGATCAGATTTGGAAAGAAAGGAAAACTTGCACCTAGATACGTCGGACCATTCAAGATCGTCAAAAGAATCGGTAAGGTAGCCTACAGACTTGAGTTACCTCCTGAACTTGGAAATGTTCATCCAACTTTTCACGTGTCCAATCTCAAGAGGTGTTTAGCTGATGAGAACCTCCACATACCACTTGACGAAATTCGTGTTGGTAAGACACTGAAATTTGTTGAGAAGCCAGTGGAAATCATGGAACGTGAAGTCAAGTGGCTCAAACGCAAGCGCATTCCTTTGGTCAAAGTTCGCTGGGAAGCTAAACGTGGACCCGAGTTTACTTGGGAACGCGAAGATCAAATGAAGGCGAAATATCCGCATCTTTTTCCACGAGTTTCCTCTAAATAAATTTCGGGACGAAATTTCCACAAGTAGGGGAGACTGTAACATCTGTGCTTGTAATCATTGTGAACAGTTCACTTATCAATAAAACAATGTTATTTGATCCCAATGTTTGTTTGGTTGTGTTTTACATTTTTCATGTTTTGACTTTTGTTCAATTTCAAACTCTATATCACTTTCTAGAGAGTTATACGCAAACTGATGCGTAAACGTAATCAGTTTAATGCGACAAATACTCCGGAACATCAACATATACTTAACATACCTTAAATAACCTTTACATAACTTAGAAATAAGTTTTGAAGGCTTTGGTATGGCAAAAACAAGTTAATTCACTTACAGGGACTAAACTTGACAAACTGCGAAAGTATGCCAATTTGAACTGTAACAGACATTCCGGAACATGACCATAAGTTAAACATACCACAAATATCCTTTACATAGCTTAGAAATAGGCTTTAAGGGGTTCGGTATGCTAAAATAAACTTTTGGGTCATTCAGGGACTAAAAGTGTCAAAAAGTGCACAAGTTTGCATTTTCTCGCATAACTTACGTTCTGAATACATCCGGACATCCAAAAATTTATGTAAGCACTAAAATATTTTATTTTAGTGTTTGGCTTGAGAAAAATCCATTCGTCACGTCATTTGGATCGTTTTTCGCGCTTATGCGCATTCCGTCGTAATTAAGCGAACATCGCGATCGTACGACCAAACGAACCAACATCCGGCATATTTTTTAGCACATTTTAAGTTCCCTATACTTTAACTTCATTTTAGAGCTTTGAAATGGGGTTAACGGGCCTTAAACGTGTCGGAAATAGCCCTAAACAACTACAGGGACCAAATATGTAAATCTGCCAAACTTGGAGGCTTACGGACCGTAGGCCTTATCCTTACAGTCCGTAAGGGGTCTTCAGACAGCAGAACTTCAGAAACATTGGATCTGGTCCATTTCTCTTGTTGCACATGGTATTTTTCAATACTATGGGCTTGTTTGATGTGCACGTGGTATTACAATACCATGGGTGCAAGTGTATGGCCAAGATTGAAGTACGGTTTCCTAGAAACGATCCTAACGGCTAACCGAACACTATAAATACCCCCCATGCCATTGCAAAACCCACTAGAATTTTGATTTGAGAAACTCTAAGTTGGAACCATTGTTTCATACCTGAGTTACTTGGATCGAAATTAGCATTCGGGGACCCTTCGTAAGTATTCTTTCGTTCTTTTCTTTCTTTTATTGCTTTTCGAGTCCGAAAGTCAAACTTTGTTTGACTTTCTGCGTTGACCAGTTTATGGTCAATGCGAAGTTCGTTTGAACTTCGCAACGTGATTGTAATCACGATGGTTATAGTCCCTTGGGACTATGCCTACTGATTACCACGTTGTCTAGGGTCTTTTTTTTTTTTTTTGGGTAAAGGGTTACCCCGGTGATTCTATATATTCACAAAACATAAACACAAGTAGTATGGACAAGCCATACTAGTTCTAACATGGGACATCTCCCCATGAAAGTAACACAAGGAACAAAAACGAAACACTAACTCACAATTCAACACCCCCTAGACAATAATCTAGATAAAACAACTTAAACACAAATCAGAAAACACTAGCCACCATCGTCAAGCATCGAGTCTTCATGAATATCCCACAGCTCTAAAAAGCGTCTCACTTTATCCGTATTCTTGAATTTAGCTCCCATAAGTTTATATCTAACTGTCTGAAGAATCAAAGAGATAATCACATCTGGTGGTCTCGTCTGATTTTTAAACAGTCTAGCATTTCGCTCCTGCCAAATGAAATACGCTGTAGCTGCCACTATAAGTCGACTTGAATAGTTGAAGGCTGATTTAGACGCACCTCTAGCTAAAAGCCAATTCGTAACATCTATCCACTTAGTATCAACCGAACCCATGTTCACCTTATCCCTAACCGAACACCAAATCTGAGTAGAAAACTTACATTCGAAAAACAGATGATCATGAGAGTCATTATTCTCGAAGCACAGTAAGCAACACTTCATATTCATGTTCTTTCTTCTAGACAAATCCCACTGTAGAATCTTATCTTGAGTCAAAAGTTTCCTACGCATGATGAGCCACATAAGGAATGCATGCCGAGGAATACAATGAGAAAACCATACCACATTCACCCAATCTACTTCCGCCTCCCTAGATCTGATAGATTGCCACACACACGAAGACGAATGATCATACAATTTGTCACCATCTTTCCAAAGAATTCTATCTCTACTATTCGGGTTAATCTGCAAATTATCAATTTGAATCAAAACCGGAAACAAATCTCGCCAAGCCGTAGGCCACTTCCAAGAACCATTCGCCCAAACATCTTTAACCGAATCCTTAAGAGAGAACCCAGCTTCATAAATAATCCGAGGAGATATGAAACTGGCCAGCGGCCCACATTCACACCAACGATCAAACCACGCGGATGTCATCCCACCATCTCCAATCTTTGACCAAACATGATGTCTGATTACTGGACGTAACTGGAGAATTTTTCTCCAACTCCAGCAACACACCGAAGGAATTCTACACTCCCAAAAATTAGTATTCCTTAGCCTGTTAGAATATATCCATTGAACCCATAGAGAATCCCGCCTGGTAATAATGCTCCATACATGCGAAGCCATAAGAGCTTTATTAACATCTTGAATTCTTCGCAACCCAAGGCCTCCTTCATATTTCGGCTTACATATAGAATTCCACGAAACCTTAGTTTTCCCTCTTTGAAAGGAACCATCTTGCGACCACAAAAAATTCCTCATTTTGCTTTCTAACTCCTTGATAACTCTAGCCGGCAGAATTAACACAGAAGCCCAAAAAATATGCATAGAGGATAAAACAGATAGAATAAGCTGAACTCTACCCGCAAAAGACAATAGCCGATTCTTCCAATTTGAAATACGGTTCTCCAATCTTTCAATTAAAATACTACAATCTTTGTAAAGGAGTCTAGACGAAATCAAAGGGACTCCCAAATACCTGACTGGTAACTCACCTTCCACAAAAGGAATAATTCCTAGAATAGCCACCTTGACATGCTGCGGAACATTACCTTGAAATACGTTGTCTAGGGTCGTAGGGTAAGCGATCTAATAAATCGCTTATACCTTCGAACCCGACCCATTTGGTCGATCATTAGGATCCGACCAAATACATTAGGTGACCATAGTGTATAGGGAATAACCTTCCGAGGTTATACCTTATGGTCACATCGTTTAAGTAGTTGTATGATAGGTAGTTTATATGCCTTAGGTAAATTACCAAAATACCCTTTTCATGTATAATTGGTAATTTAGCATATGTAACCTAAACTTTTGTCACATAACTGATTATGCGGCATGTTTAGGCATATAACACTTGTCATAGGACTAGTTAGGCGGTCCGAACGCGTTTCATTCGCACGACGCGTTAAAGTAGCATAAGCTACCTTAATGGGTCGCGATGGGTCGAAAGCACTTATGTTAGGTTTCATTTAGTATGTAGGCTTTGTTAAACCATATTACACGAGTTTCCATACTCGTTTGGTTTACGAACCCTCATGCTACCCGATCTTCCGATTTAGGTCCGGTTTATTAACATAGTTACCTATATTAGGTGCCGTTTGATTCCGTGATCTTTAGCATTGCTTGGTGGTTATCTTAGTACTACTGAACAATCTCAAGTGAGTACATAGACCCCTCTTTTACTGTTTTCCAAACTGTTTTGGGGTGGAACACATGTGCCTACTTGTTACTTTCATGCTTTCCATGTTTTCACATCATATACCTGCTATGTTCGTTAGTACATTATAGTACATTGTTTTACATTACATTTCATGCTATGTATGCCCATTGTGTGCGTACTTAGTACATTGCTTTACATTACATTTCATGCTATGTATGCCCATTGTGTGTGTACTTAGTACATTGCTTTACATTACATTTTATGCTATGTATGCCCATTGTGTGCGTACTTAGTACATTGTTTCACGTTACATTTTATGCTATGTATGCCCATTGTGAGCGTACTTAGTACATTGTTTCACATTACATTTCATGCTATGTATGCCCATTGTGTGCATACTTAGTACATTTGTTTCACGTCACATGCTATGTATGTCCATTTGTTACATACTTAGTACAGTTGTTTTCATCGCATGCTTACATTTTGGTATGACATTTGGTTTGTTTCAATGGAACAATACATTCATTAACATTAGCTACGCCGTTCGTTAGTAGGTAGTGGTACCATAGGAATTAACAACTCCCGTTCCTGAAATCCTGGGTTTGTTTGGATTGGAAGGAATGACCGAATTCGATATACATAACTTAGATAAACCTTTAATTTGTTTAAGGGTTTATCGCCACAGTCTCAAGGCTTGGATGTATGCATTTTCACAATACCGCATAAATGTTTGTATCAGTATAGCATGCATTTGTTACACAAAAACATAACTTTGATTTAAACTATGTTTACTTCAATACCTTGTTTTTGTGCATTTTACATATGGTTTAGTTGATATATTTCACTTACCATACATGACATTTTTGGTTACACATTACATGATCTACATTAAACATAAACATTTTGACATTGATATACACATTTGGTGGTTTACATTGGACATAGACATTTTGATATGGTTTACACATTAACACATGACAATTGATTTATACATGAACAATACATTGGTGGTTGGTTTGGGTAAATGATTCGAGTAGCGAGGCGTGTGTAATATGATGCAAGCATGGTCGATACGCCGCTGGTACTTCCTATATATAAGTGTTTGTATGATATTACATGTCGTAGCATTACTTAAATCATTTCAATATTTGACATATTACGTTTTACATAAACAACTTATTTTCACAAGACAATGATTTACACAACAATTTATACAAACTCATTTTACTTGGTTATTCATTTAACCTTACATTATTCTCTTATTAATACATATCATCGCTTTTTGAATGACTTACAAAACAAAACAACTTACAAGGTTCATGACTGACTGTTACTAAACAACTTTTTCTTAAACCTAAGTCATGAATCCTATTTTCACAAAACCTATGTATCTCACAGGCATTTTTATGCTGACGTACCTATTTTCACATGTGTTTTCAGGTGCTTTTGCATAGGATGATGATAGTGACACTAGGGCGGACCTGTGCCTTAGAGACTAAAAATGGAGATAGACTTGTTTAATTATGTTATAAACTCTTTGTTTCCTGTTTAAGACAATGTAACACTCTTATGTTGATAAATAAAATACAACTTTGTATGCCATGGTTATGAAACAATTAATTATGTTACAACACTCCCCGACGTTTCCGCCACGTTTTGTATGTTACACGTGGTCGGGGTGTGACAAAAATCCAACACAAGTGTTTAGTTTAAAGAGTCATAAAGTTTTCATCAAAACATCCACAATCCGTGCCCACAACGACCGCGCCTCCCGTGCAAGCTCCATGAGTACCTATGGTCCTGCAAGGCATGTAACAGAAAGTCAACAACTAGTTGAGCGAGTTCACAGTAAGTAAGTCCGTTGCATAACTATGCGTTATTAACTAAGCCATTGTGTAGATTCAATTGGTGGGGGCTTCCCATGTTGTATGTACTATCAGTGGGGGCTTCCCATGCTTGTATTTACTAGACTAGTTGTACCATAAGTGTTCTTCTTAACCCGAGAACAGTAGTACGTACGAGGTTTACGTAGGCTTTACGTAAGTGCCCTTCTCAACCCGAGGACAGTGGTACGCGGGGGTTTACGTAGGTTTTACGTAAGTGTCCTTCTTAACCTGAAGACAGTAGTATGTATGAGTTTACGTAGGTTTTACGTAAGTGCCCTTCGTAACCTGAGGACAGTGGTAAGTGCAAGTTTACGTAGGTTTTACGTAAGTGTCCTGCCTAACCTGAGGACGATGGTAGATAGTCTAGTAGCAGTGTAAGTACGAGTAATTGTTCAATCCCATTATTCAAAACCCATTCCCAGCCCCGGGAATCCCATGCCTTGGTAAGAGTGTGAACTCACCTTGGTTTGCTCGGTATGCTAAAGTATATGCTCACAGTTAATCAATCAGGTCCTATAGTACACGTATACTCAATCAGTTCACGTTTGTAATGTTTCACGTACAATCAGTATTACAGAATGGTTTGGCATTTAACATCAAATAACACCTAACCAATTTGCCAATCATACCAGGTTCAAAGTTACAAGCAAGTTCCTAAACTAATTGTCATGCTTAACAGAGTTAGTATGTTTGACTGAGTTAACACAGTTTACACTTAACAGGGTTAACCACTTAACTGACATAACAGAGTTAACAGTTCAATCGTTTAACAGGGGTTTTGATGATTAACAGAGTTTGCATACTTAACAAGGTTACAAACTAACAGAGTTATAATTAACAGAGTTATTGTTTAACAGTTAACTGAATTAACAGGGCCGAAACCCTCTTTGGGCCGAAATCCCTTTTGAGTGACGAAATCACTTTGGGCCGAAATCCCCAAGGTGATTTCGTTGAGATGGGGATTTCGTTGGGTGGGGGGTTTTCGTCGGGTCCATTCACCAATCAACAACATCAGTTACGTAACAATAACAAATCTTAATCATCACATACATTTACTCAATCTTATCAACCAGCTTGTTCAATCTTATCAACAATCGGAATCATCGTTTCAAATCATCATGCAGCAGATTCATCATTCAAATCACCATTTAGACATATTTACATATTCATATCAAAATCACATGGCTACTGACATCATCACATGCCTTATCATTTTATATTATTCAATTCACCTACATCACCACCCAATGTCAAACAATCTAATCATGTGCTTTTATCAATTAAGTCATAGGTTGTAATACAATCACATGCCAATGAAAATTCCCATGCAACATACACACACACTGGCCGACAATTCTGCAGTGATCCTTATCACATGGTTGCATTATCAAGACTTCACATGCAAACAACAATCATAACAATCTGACATCATCAAGAATCAACCCTAGTTATGATCTAAACCTTACTCAACAATAGTTAATACAGATTTCTAATAGATAGTCAAGAGATGGTTTTTAAATCAACCAATCATACGATCCTAATCATTACATGATAACAGCTTGTTCATGATTGCCAAACAATTAGTTAATAGCGACTTAAATCAAATAAACATCGAATAATTTTCAGCAACAATTTAAAAGGTACCGGTAGTACACTAACCACTAGATCGAGAGGGGTAAGATTGCAGGTAAAGGACTTGCAAAAGAGAAGGAGTTTGCAAAGGATGGAACTGCCGTATGAAAGCTAGGGTTTTACAATAATCTACGCGTTTAAGCAAACAGTTCAGGCCATTGGGCCGCGTTTGACCTTGGGCCCAACATCTCCGACGAAATCCAAAGAGATTTCGTTAGTTCACAGTTGGCGAAAACCCCTTGTTTTCACCAGGGGTGTTTTCGTATGGGAGATGTTTTCGGCTATGGGGTGTTAGGCAATAGCTCCATGTTTTAAATAATTATACAATTCCAATATGTATAACATATATACACATAATACACATATCACAAATAACACTTATTTAGCACCTCAAATGATTATTAAACACACTAAGCAAGTACATACGAAGTTAGATCGGATAGAGACCTTGAAAACTCGAGTTGTCACACTAGTACCTCAACCTCACGAACTTTCTACCTTGTGTATCGACTTAAGCACGTTTAGTGCAAGGTTTTGAAACACCTCTCGTTACACAAATCCCAAAATCCAAAATAGGATCTTTCTATCCTCATAATTAGATCCTTGTGGATAAATATCGCTCAAATCGGAACCCTTAATTGAATTATTCGTATGCCTTAATACGTATATTACAATTCAATAAGGACAAAGCCGAATTCCTATTAAGATCTTCTTATCTTCATAGTTAGATTCTTGAAGATGTTTAAAGTGCCAAATGAAATCCACGGATTGGATTCCTGGTGTACTTTAAATCCCCGTGTCCAAAGATAACAAATTAAAGATTTAGTTAAACAATTATGTGATTATGTGCTTATGTGATTTCTTTATGTTTTGTGATCCGAATATTCATTATCCAAATCCTAATAGAATCTTCCATATCTCATATGCGGGATTCATAGTAGGATATCAAAAGGTACTACCTTAAATCCTTAATGGGCTTCTACATTGTAGTTAAGTCTCTTGGGTTATGAAGTACTATTCTATAATTGGACCCCTTGAGTGGTCTAGTTAAACAGATTGATTCAAAAATCTGGTTAGGAATATCATGTGATGATATAATTAAAAAGATCCCTTAAGTGGTCTATTTAAAGAGATCGTACGATGGTCTAGTTAAAGAGATCATGTGTTGATCTAGTTAAAAAGATCGCTCGTTGATCTAGTTAAAAAGATCATTTGGTGGTCTAGTCAAGTCACTTCATGTTTATTCGATTGATTTTTCCCCCTACACATTATGAAATGAACTGTGCGAACTGTGCAAGGAATTACGTAATTATGGATGCATACATAATTATGGAATTCAGTGCACAGAAACCACAGCAAGTTTCGTCATGTGTTAAGACCTATAGTGATGAGAATAACGAAACGAGAACAATGTAGAAAGGAGCACGGTGGATATGCCGCTGGTACTTCCTATATATAAGTGTTCCTTATTACATTGCGAACGTAGCGTTATTTAAGTTACTAGAAGTCCTGGACTGACCAATGTTATCTTATCTTACACTCTCCGACTCTGATTTCGAGCACACTACAGTTTCCTATGATAAGTCTGCATAAGAAACGTTCTTCTGTCCGTAGTTCGAAACTCCATGTTTTGTTACTACAAGGACTTCACTTTGAGAGTTGACAATTTCGCTAAGAATCCTAACATGGCCCAGAGTTTTACTTAGGGTTCGAGGGATTTATTCGAAAGCGAAACCATCACAGTTGCCTTCACAAGTTTCCTCTAAAATTAAATTTCGGGACGAAATTTCCTAAAGTAGGGGAGACTGTGACACCTGTGTCACTTCAACCATCAAACAAATACCAAACCAATGAAATATTGTATTTCATACTTGGGATTTGTATAAATATGTGTATCATTTGCACATATCAATTCTTGTTCGATTTCGAGCTTTAAATCGCTTTCTGGAAGGTTATACGCGAACTGATGCATAAATATAACCAGTTTAACGCAACAAACACTCTGGAATAGTGACATAGGCTTAACATACCTTAAATAACCTTCACATAACTTAGAAATAAGTTTTGGATGGTTTGGTGTGTTGAAATCAAGTTTATTTGATCACAGGGACTATTTGTGTCAAACTGCGAAAGTATGCCGATTCGTGTGGTAACAAACATTCCGGAACTTGATCACAAGTTAAACATACCATAAATATCCTTTACATAGCTCATAAATAGGCTTTGAGGGGTTCGGTATGCTAAAATAAACTTTATTGATCAATAGGGACTAAAAGCATCAAAAAGTGCATAAGTTTGCATTTTCGCGCATATCTTACGTTCTGAATATATCCGGGCATCCAAAAATTTATGTAATCATTAAAATATTTTATTTTGGTGATTGTCATGATAAAATTCCATTCGTCGCTTAATTTGGATCGTATTTGCGTTCGTTACGACTCCCGTCGTAATTAACCGAACAACGCAACCGTACGACCAAACGAACCGACATCCGATATATTTTTGAGCATATTTTAAGTTCCCAATACTTTAACTTCATTTTAGAGCTTTGAAATGGGGTTAACGGGGCTTAAACGTGTCAAAAATGCATCAAATATCAAGTTTGGAGTCACAAGGCCCTGTTCTGCCAAACTGTGAAAGTACCATACCTGCAGGTCACATACGGACCGTATGGGGTATTGGTTGCGGTCCGTAAGCTGTATCAGTAACAGCAGATTTGCAGAAACATTGAATCTGGTCTTTACCACCTGCTCTAATGGTTTTTAACCACTGATTTTTTATTCTATGGACTGGTTTAGACTACCCCTTGTGTTGCAAAACCTTGTGCCCACTTGTATGGCCAAGATCATTCCCTCTTTAGCAAGAAATGATCTTAACGGTGAACCGAAAAGTATAAATACCCATGCCATTCATTTGTTTTCCTCACCCTTGATCTGATTTCTCTAAGTTGAAGTTGTAATACTTCATACCTGAGATTTTAAGATCAAGTTCTCCCTAGCATGGACCCTTTGTAAGCTTCTTTTGTTCTTTTATCGCTTTTCAAGCATAAAAGTCAAATGACTTTCTACTTTGACCAGTCTTTGGTCAACACGAAGTTCGTTTGAACTTCGCAACGTGAGCGTAATCACGATGGTTATAGCCCCTTGTGACTATACCTACTGATTACCACGTTGATTAGGTGTAGTGACGAGTCGTAGTTTCGGTCAAAATGCGTATTTATGCGTATTTTGTAACCAAACTACTCTTGGGTATCAAAACACTTTGTTTTGATATCAAAACCTGTTTTTTAACTTCGTTAAAGATGTTTTAACATGTTTAGCTCGTCACTTTAGGTTTAGTGCTTATGTAGAGTCGTTAGTCAAGCAGTCTAAACAACCGCTTAGACTTCCGAACCCGACCCGTTTGGTCGATCATTAGGATCCAACCAAACACATTAGGTGACCATAGTTGCATAGGGAATAACCTTCCAAGGTTATACCTTATGGTCACTTCGTTTAGTTAGTTGTATGATAGGTAGTTTATATGCCTTAGGAAAATGACCAAAATGCCCTTTTTATGCATAATTGATATTTAAGCATATGTAACTCAAACTTTTGTCACTTAACTAATTATGCAACATGTTTAAACATGTTTAGGCATATAATACTTGTCATAGGACTAGTTAGACGTCTCGAATGCGCCTTTGCGCGAACGACGCGTTAAAGTAGCGTAAACTACCTAAACGGGTTGTAATGGGTCGTAAGCACATAGGTTAGGTTTCGATTTAGGATGTAGGCTTTGTTAGACCATATTACATGAGTTCCTATACTCATTTGGTTTACGAAACCTCATTCTATCCGATCTTCCGATTTAGGTCTGGTTTATTTACTTAGTTACCTATATTAGGTGCCGTTTGATTCCGTGATCCCTCTAGCTTTGCTTGGTTGTTATTCAAGACTTCTAAGCATCCTCAAGTGAGTACATAGTCCCCTCTTTTACTGTTTTCAATGTTTTGGGGTGAAGCATGTGTACCTGTTTGTTATGTTCATGATTTCAAAGTATAATTGATTATACACATTAGTTCTTATCTTTTGACAAACTAAATGATTATTTATCGTTTAAACACTGATTTTTCAAAGATTATAAAATTTATTGTTGAATTGTACTTATTTTATGTTCACCAGACCTATTGGTAGTATGATATAGCGCTATAGGATTTGACACCCCATTCCTGTTGTTTATGGAATGTCAGAAACCGATATTTTATCCAAATAGGGATTGCTTGTTTTATTTTTTGGTTGATATAAAATTTCGCCTTTGTGGTATTTCTATAGTCTCAAAGGTGTATTTTGATATACTAGGTTTGGTTGAATTCTTAAATCACATTTTTATTGTATATTTTGTTATACTCCCAAAAGTATAGTTTAATATACTCTCATATGTGATATTGTACAAAACAACATATATTTTGTAAATTACCAAATCATAGTTAATATGTTATTTATCAAAACCAAAAGCATAGTTTGATATGTTATTTATAAAACCAAAACATAGTTTAATATGTTATTTATCAAAACCAAAACATAGTTTAATATGTTATTTATAAAACCAAAACATAGTTTAATATGTTATTTATAAAACTAAAATATAGTTTAATATGTTATTTATAAAACCAAAGCATAGTTTAATATGTTATTTATAAAACCAAAGCATAGTTAATGTTATTAATTAAACCAAAGTATACTTTTGATATACTACCGAGGAGGTTTTGTATAGCACTGGATGACTTGCATGAATTGGAGTAAGGTGACTCCGAGGAGGTTTTCTACGCAAGACTAATTGCAACAAGTTGATATGGTGTATGTAAAAGTCGATGTACCCTTAGCAAGATTTTGTTGTGACTCATTACAATGATGAGATGATTATGGTGGGAAGATTTGCATAGACCTCATTAGGAATTACCTTACCCTTATGCTTATAGTGCACGGCGAATGAGCTTTGCTTTCACTTATCGACGACAATATTTATTCTAAAATACATGTCTAATTTTGTTGATATGTTTTATGCATGTGAAGCTCATGGAACCACAACAAAGGGACATTGGTCAGACCCAACTGGAACCCTTACCTGCAACAAGAGCTGAGCTCGAAGCTCTAGTGAACCGGCAAGTCGCTAAAGCAATCATCCAATACGAAGCAAGCAACATTGCAAACAGCGACGAACTAAGAGGAACCATAATGGGGATCGCTCAGGCGATAACTCTTGCCCTTGGTCCTACCGAGGGCGGAGTAACGATGGAGTAATCTAATGAAAGTCCAGTGAAAAGGAAGACGCAGGTGGAGTCTTCGTGTGACAACAAAAGAAAGTTTTCAAGCCTGAAGAAAGGAACCCAAGCAAGTCATGACAACTCAAACGCAAATAAAAGAAGGGAAGCAAACCCGCCTCGTGGCATGAAAGCTTTTGGGAAATAAGCTGAGATGTGATGGATGCAGGTTTCACCATGAAGGTCGATGCCCGAAACCTAAGTGTGATAGATGTGGAAAGAAGGGACACAGCAAGGATACCTGTTGGGCAAGATACCCCAACCAAGGAGGAAATGGTGACTACAACCAAGGGGATAACAACAACAACCAAGGCGGAAACGGTAATGATAGAGCTCCTGGTTGTTTCAAATGTGGTGAAACGGGGCACTTTAGGAAAGATTGCCCTAAGAAGGACCAAGCATGAGAAAGAGTTTCACGAACGGAGCTCGTGAAGCGCCCCAGGACCTGAATATTGCGATGGGTACGTTCCCTATTAACCAACATAATGCATCCATTTTGATTGATACTGGCGCCTGCTTTAGCTTTGTATCTATAGAATTTAAGAACCTACTTGGTCTAGAAGCAAGTAAGCTAGACACCCCCCCCCCCTATTCAATAGAATTAGTGAATGGAAAATTGGTCGAAGAGAATGAAGTTGTTAAGGGTTGTACACTTGAACTTGGGGAAAACGAAAGTTTTCTATTGACCTGCTACCAGTTGCTTTAGGAAGTTTTAATGTTGTAGTCGGCATGGATTCAGTATCCAAGGAACAAGGTGAAGGGAAGGCCTCACCGTATTTTGTATAGCACTGGATGACTTGCATGAATTGGAGTAAGGTGACTCCGAAGAGGTTTTCTACGCAAGACTAATTGCAACAAGTTGATATGGTGTATGTAAAAGTCGATGTACCCTTAGCAAGATTTTGTTGTGACTCATTACAATGATGAGATGATTATGGTGGGAAGATTTGCATAGACCTCATTAGGAATTACCTTACCCTTATGCTTATAGTGCACGGCGAATGAGCTTTGCTTTCACTTATCGACGACAATATTTATTCTAAAATACATGTCTAATTTTGTTGATATGTTTTATGCATGTGAAGCTCATGGAACCACAACAAAGGGACATTGGTCAGACCCAACTGGAACCCTTACCTGCAACAAGAGCTGAGCTCGAAGCTCTAGTGAACCGGCAAGTCGCTAAAGCAATCATCCAATATGAAGCAAGCAACATTGCAAACAGCGACGAACTAAGAGGAACCATAATGGGGATCGCTCAGGCGATAACTCTTGCCCTTGGTCCTACCGAGGGCGGAGTAACGATGGAGTAATCTAATGAAAGTCCGGTGAAAAGGAAGACGCAGGTGGAGTCTTCGTGTGACAACAAAAGAAAGTTTTCAAGCCTGAAGAAAGGAACCCAAGCAAGTCATGACAACTCAAACGCAAATAAAAGAAGGGAAGCAAACCCGCCTCGTGGCATGAAAGCTTTTGGGAAATAAGCTGAGATGTGATGGATGCAGGTTTCACCATGAAGGTCGATGCCCGAAACCTAAGTGTGATAGATGTGGAAAGAAGGGACACAGCAAGGATACCTGTTGGGCAAGATACCCCAACCAAGGAGGAAATGGTGACTACAACCAAGGGGATAACAACAACAACCAAGGCGGAAACGGTAATGATAGAGCTCCTGGTTGTTTCAAATGTGGTGAAACGGGGCACTTTAGGAAAGATTGCCCTAAGAAGGACCAAGCATGAGGAAGAGTTTCACGAACGGAGCTCGTGAAGCGCCCCAGGACCTGAATATTGCGATGGGTACGTTCCCTATTAACCAACATAATGCATCCATTTTGATTGATACTGGCGCCTGCTTTAGCTTTGTATCTATAGAATTTAAGAACCTACTTGGTCTAGAAGCAAGTAAGCTAGACACCCCCCCCCCTATTCAATAGAATTAGTGAATGGAAAATTGGTCGAAGAGAATGAAGTTGTTAAGGGTTGTACACTTGAACTTGGGGAAAACGAAAGTTTTCTATTGACCTGCTACCAGTTGCTTTAGGAAGTTTTAATGTTGTAGTCGGCATGGATTCAGTATCCAAGGAACAAGGTGAAGGGAAGGCCTCACCGTATTTTGTATAGCACTGGATGACTTGCATGAATTGGAGTAAGGTGACTCCGAGGAGGTTTTCTACGCAAGACTAATTGCAACAAGTTGATATGGTGTATGTAAAAGTCGATGTACCCTTAGCAAGATTTTGTTGTGACTCATTACAATGATGAGATGATTATGGTGGGAAGATTTGCATAGACCTCATTAGGAATTACCTTACCCTTATGCTTATAGTGCACGGCGAATGAGCTTTGCTTTCACTTATCGACGACAATATTTATTCTAAAATACATGTCTAATTTTGTTGATATGTTTTATGCATGTGAAGCTCATGGAACCACAACAAAGGGACATTGGTCAGACCCAACTGGAACCCTTACCTGCAACAAGAGCTGAGCTCGAAGCTCTAGTGAACCGGCAAGTCGCTAAAGCAATCATCCAATACGAAGCAAGCAACATTGCAAACAGCGACGAACTAAGAGGAACCATAATGGGGATCGCTCAGGCGATAACTCTTGCCCTTGGTCCTACCGAGGGCGGAGTAACGATGGAGTAATCTAATGAAAGTCCAGTGAAAAGGAAGACGCAGGTGGAGTCTTCGTGTGACAACAAAAGAAAGTTTTCAAGCCTGAAGAAAGGAACCCAAGCAAGTCATGACAACTCAAACGCAAATAAAAGAAGGGAAGCAAACCCGCCTCGTGGCATGAAAGCTTTTGGGAAATAAGCTGAGATGTGATGGATGCAGGTTTCACCATGAAGGTCGATGCCCGAAACCTAAGTGTGATAGATGTGGAAAGAAGGGACACAGCAAGGATACCTGTTGGGCAAGATACCCCAACCAAGGAGGAAATGGTGACTACAACCAAGGGGATAACAACAACAACCAAGGCGGAAACGGTAATGATAGAGCTCCTGGTTGTTTCAAATGTGGTGAAACGGGGCACTTTAGGAAAGATTGCCCTAAGAAGGACCAAGCATGAGGAAGAGTTTCACGAACGGAGCTCGTGAAGCGCCCCAGGACCTGAATATTGCGATGGGTACGTTCCCTATTAACCAACATAATGCATCCATTTTGATTGATACTGGCGCCTGCTTTAGCTTTGTATCTATAGAATTTAAGAACCTACTTGGTCTAGAAGCAAGTAAGCTAGACACCCCCCCCCTATTCAATAGAATTAGTGAATGGAAAATTGGTCGAAGAGAATGAAGTTGTTAAGGGTTGTACACTTGAACTTGGGGAAAACGAAAGGTTTCTATTGACCTGCTACCAGTTGCTTTAGGAAGTTTTAATGTTGTAGTCGGCATGGATTCAGTATCCAAGAATGGAGCTAAAGTTGTTTGTCATGAGAAAATCGTTCGCATCCCTCTTACGAATGATGAAACACTTATAGTACACGGCCTTCATACAGTTGATGCGAGGACGCTGGGCCTCATAAAGCGGGAGACTGTGACATTTCACATTGGTTATGAGAGCGCAGAAGTGTCTCCGAAAAGACTGCATAGCCTTCCTTGCTCATATTGTCGACAAGGAGACCAAGGAGCCAAGATTAGGAGACATCCCCGTTATAAAGGAATTTCCAGAAGTCTTTCCCAAAGACTTGACTGGGCTACCTCCACAGCGACAAGTGGAGTTCCGGATAGACCTAGTGCTAGGAATGGCACCATGGCAAAGGCGCCTTACCGACTAGCTTCGTCCGAGATGCAAAAACTTTCGACTCAACTGCAAGAGCTGCTAGATAAGGGAACTCATCAGGCCGAGCTTCTTACCCTGGGGAGCTCCAATGTTATTTGTTAGGAAGAATGAAGACAGTTTTCGTATGTGCGTACAGCCCGACCGAAGAGGAACTCAAAGGAACTAATGAGGAAAAAGTATTGTGCATAGGCTATAGGGAGTTAAACAAACTAAGCACCAAGAACCGATACCCCCTTACCTCGAATTGATGATTTGTTGACCAACTACAAGGTTCCAGCTACTATTCCAAGATCGACTGAAGGACAAGATATCATCAATTGAGGATATTAGAAGAAAGCATCCTTAAAACGGCCTTTAAAACTCGTTATGGGCACTACGAGTTCCTTGTCGAGTTGTTTGGCTTAGCAAACGCACCAGCAGTATTCATGAACCTCATGAGTCAGGTGTGTAAGCCATATTTGGATAAGTTTGTAATGGTAATTACTGATGACACCCTTATATGCTCGCGAACCAAGGAGGAACATGAGCCATACCTGCAAGCTATCTTGGAAACGCTTGAAGAAGGAATAACTGTATGCGAAGCTTTCAAAGTGTGAATTTTTGAGTCGCGAGGTGCAATTCCTAACTCATATGCTAAATGAGAATGGAATTCACGTCGACCCTACCAAGTTAGAAGCAAACAAAAATTAGGAAGCACCAAAAACCCCAACTGAGTTACGGCAATTTATGGGGTTAGCGGACTATCACAGATGATTCATTGAGAATTTTTCAAGGATTGCTCAGCCGCTAACGTCCCTAACACAGAAAGATAAGAAATTTGATTGGGGAGAGAAACGAGAAACAACTTTTCAGACGTTGAAGGATAAACTCTACAATGCACCTATCTTATCTTTACCTGACGATACCGATGGATTTGTAGTTTATTGTGATGCTTCTCGACAAGGTCTTGGTTGCGTGTTGATGCAACTAGACAAGGTCATCGCTTACGCGTCACGTCAGTTAAAGGTGCAAGAAAAGTACTATACGACGCACGACCTTGAGTGAGGAGTTGTGATATTCGCGTTAAAGAGTTGGCATCATTACTTGTATGGAACACGCTGCATGATCTTTACTGGCCACAAGAGTTCGCAACACATTTTGATCAGAAGGGCTTGAATATAAGACAGCGTAGATGGGTTGAGCTGTTGAATGATTATGATTGTGTAATCAAGTATCGCTCAGGCAAGGAAAACGTTGTAGCCGATGCCTTGAGTTGCAAGGAACGCACAAAGCCTCTAAGGGTGCGAGCCTTAGAGATGGCGATACAAACTGATCTCACAGTTCAGATTCATGAAGCCTAGCAGGAAGTACTTAAACCAAAGAACTTACGAAGCTGAAGCATTGCGTGGTACGGAAGTGAAACTGTTGCCCAAGAAAGATGAGACAACGTACTTCATGGAATGAATTTGGATACCATTCTTCGATGATCTACGAGCATTTATTCTGGTTGAGGCTCACAAGTCAAGGTACTCGATCCATCCTGGATCTGACAAGATGTACCAAGACTTGAAGGATTTTATTGGTAGCCCAATATGAAAGCCGACATCGCTAATTACGTGGGTAACTGCCTTACTTGCGCCAAAGTTAAGGCAGAGTACCAGAGACCATCGGGGATGCTGCAGTAACCAGAGATTCCCATCAGGAAGTGGGAACAGATATCGACGGATTTCATTACCAAGTTACATAGAACCCAAAGAGGTCACGATATAATTTGGGTGATTATTAATCGACTCGCGAAGTCTGCGCACTTTTTTCCAATCAGCGAGAAAGACAGCACGAGAAAATTGGCAAAGATATATCTGAGAGAGATTGTGGCACGTCATGGAGTGCCTGTGTCCATCATATCCGGCCGGGATGGTCGTTTTGTGTCAAGAATCCTGCAATCGTTTCAGCAAGCTTTTGGATCACAGTTGAATCTTATCACTACATTGGACGACCAAAGTGAACGGACGATACAGACTTTGGAGGACATGCTACGTGCTTGTGTGATGGACTTTGGTGGAAGTTGGGATACTCACCTGCCCTTGGTGGAGTTTTCCTACAACAACAGTTATCACACCGGCATACAGGCCGCCCCGTTTGAAGCTCTTTATGGACGTAAATGTTGGTACCCGCTGTGTTGGGCGGAGACCGGAGATACGCAGGTTATTGGCCCCGAGTTGGTTCAGGAAAACTACAGGCAAGATCGTTCAGATAAGTGATCATATCAAGTCAGCACATGATAGACAGAAGAGTTACGCCGACAAGCGGTAGAAACCATAGGAATTTGAGGTTGATAATATGGTTATACGGAAGGTCTCGCCTTGGAAAGGTATGGTACGATTTGGTAAGCATGGGAAGTTAAACCCACGGTACATTGGAACCTTCGAGATCCTGGAAAGGATCGAAACCGTTGCATACAAACTAAAGCTTTCAGAAGAACTTAGCAGAGTTCATGACACGTTCCACATGTCTAATCTCAAGAAGAGCCCTACACAGGAAACAGTAGTTATTCCCGCAGCCGGGATTCATGTCAAACGACAAACTCCAATTTACTGAAGATCCCGTAGAGATAACGGACTGGAAGGTCCACAAAACACGGAGAAGTCGTATCAAGCTTGTAAAAGTTCGTTGGAATTCACGCCATGGCCCAGAGTTTACTTGGGAGCGTGAAGACCAGATTAAATCATAGTATCCGCATTTGTTTCACGACTCCCCTGCAACTGATAACACAGCTTGAATTTCAGGAAGAAATTCTTTTAACGGGGGAAGAATGTGACAATTGGCAATTTTCCATGTATCCGTACAATGTTAAACAGTAACTTGTGCTTTAATGACTGTGCCTGATTTAAATTAATGACATTAATGATTTTCTGATTGCTATCATATACATACAAGTGCATTTCATGTTACAAGAATGTTTATCATTATTACATGCACACAATATGGTTCACTTAGTGCATAACAAAGCTAGCACAGTTATCAGGTAAACTAGAAGTACAGGCGGGAGTTCAGTACTCAGACAGATATGATGTTAAGACACAGAATGAGCCCCAGAACCAAGAGTTACACCAGAATAGTGTGTAGGAAAGTAGGATCATAAAACTGCCTTCCGATTGATAGTTTAAGTGCCGGAAAGTGCCCGAAACACAATAAAACTGCAGAATTCTACAGAAAGCAATAAAATTCAGCAATTTTCAGCATTTAAACATCAAAATATAATGCAGAAATGTGATTTAATGGTCCAGAATACCTTCCTAAGTGTCGAGAATCAAAACTGTCATAAAAGACAACATAAAGCATACTAAACTGCGCTATTTAGCACTTTAACGAACCGGTAACCAACCGAACAACCGGACGCTACCCGAAACACCAAATTTTCAATAGAAGCATTGTTTTAGTGTTACGAAGCTAGTTATAGTCACCGAACATCATAACACATCCTAAAACACTATAACACATGTAACACTAACTAAATCCCTTACACTTCAACTAGATTAACTAACTTAAGTTAGAAAACCAACTAATACACCCCCCCCCCCCCATTTAGGTTCATCAAGGTGGCCCCACCCCTTGATTTTCTTTTAATATTTTATTTGATTTGTCTAAAAGATATGGAACATAGAAACCAAAGGACTATAACATGTTGGGAGAATTTTGTTATAAACCTCAAGACCTTGATCAACTTATCATTTTCAACACTTCACCACACAAACACCTCCCTTCTTCCTCCCAACTATCGGCTCACATAACCCACACATACACATCCATTTCAAGTCCAATATCAAGCATTCTAAGGTGATCTAAGGGTGCAGGGAACATATCTAAAAAGCTTGGAAGCTTTGGAAGTTGAAGGACCTTCTCCTAGAGCTTTTATCCACCTCATTCATCATCATCTTTGTTTCTTCCCTAGCCATAGAGCTAGTAAGCTCCTCACAACTTGTTATTACTTCTAATTTTAGTGGTTAAAAGGTTATGTAATATGTTAATCTAAAGAATCTCTTTTTTGGGTAAAGGGTTACCCCGATGAATTTTATAAATGGACCAATAAGAACAAGGATGTGTCAAAGTGACACACCAACTAGGCTTGGCATACCAAGCCTAGGACGGCAAAACAAACAACCAACAAAACAAAACAACCAAACCAGGTATCAAAAAACGACACACAACCACGACCAAAAAACAAACCGGCCGAACTCTAATCTAATATAAAAAACTTCTAGCCCGGATCAGGTTGATCATCCTTGCTATCATTAATCTTCCAGATACTGAAAATCTTTCTCCTAGCCGATTCCAGTCGAAACTTAAAGCCCATAAGTCTTAATCGAACCGAACTTTTGATCTTCTCCGCAACTTGTGTCTCCGTCAAATGAGTAGAGCTAAAAAGCCGACTATTCCGCTCTTGCCAAATATAATAGGAAGCCGCAGCAATGACCAATTTACATACAATATCATCCACTTTCTTAGACTTGGAGTATTGATCGATCCAAACCAATAAGGACTGCCATGTATTATCAACACTATCTAAGTTCACCATGCTCTTCACATTTGTCCAAACTTTATCTGCAAATGCACATTGAAAAAACAAGTGATCTCAACTATCTCGCCCATTTTTGCACAACGGGCAACACATAAGATTAAGATTTGTTGCACTCCCAGCTTCCCAAACCGCTAACCGATCCTGAGTCTTCAGTTTGTTCTTAATCACCAGCCACATATGAAAAGAGTGGCGTGGAACACATTGAGAAAACCAAACCATGTGAGCCCAGGTCGCAATGTTATCCCTATTCCGAATCGTGTGCCATACTTGGGCCGCTTCAAAATCACCAACGTTACCATCCAAAGCTTTCCAAATCAAACGATCAAGGGCATTTTCAACCAGTTGAGGCGTTTGAATAGTTATTAGAACCGGAAACAAATCTAACCAAGCTTGAGGCCATCTCCAATTCCCATTCGCATCAATAACATCCGCAACCGACGACTTCAAGTTAAACCCTGCATTTGCTATAGCACGAGGAGTAATAAATGAGCTCAGCGGACTTACATGGCACCAGTTATCACTCCAAACATTTGTTTGCATACCACTTTTGAGCAAAGACCATATAAAAGGTCTCATAATACTCCGAATGGACAAAATTTTCCTCCATCCCCAACTCATGCTACCCCGACAAGGAACCTCCCAAAAACTCCTCCCTTTAAGTTTGTACTCGTGAATCCATTTCACCCAAATAGAATCGCGTTTACTTATAATACTCCAAACATGTTTTGCCATGAGCGATTTATTCACATCCGAAATGCATCGAATGCCCAACCCCCCATCTTCTTTAGGCAAGCACACATCTTTCCAGGCAACTTTGGCACGGATTCTACCCTCCGATCCCGCATTCCACAAGAATCTACGAATTCTTTTCTCAAGATCATTGATAACACGAGTGGGGATAATGAAAACAGAGGCCCAATATATATGCATAGATGAAAGTACCGAGTTTATAAGTTGAAGCCGGCCAGCAAACAATAATGACTTTGTCATCCAGTTAACAATCTTCTTATCCATACGATCAATAAGGACCTTGCAATCTTTAAAACGAAGTCTGGAAGAAATGAGCGGGACCCCCAGGTAGCGGACCGGAAACTCACCCTCCTGAAACGGCATGATATCCAGAATTTCCTGTCTAATCGACTGAGGAACATTGCAGAAAAAACTGTACTTTTCGCTGGACTAGGAGCCAAACCAGAAATATTAGTAAACGTCTCAAGAGCCTGCTTAACCTTCTTAACCGAAATAACATCACCATGCACAAAAATAAATAAGTCATCAGCAAACGACACATTAATTATTTTTTGCTTGGCACAATGAGCATGATATTTGAATGGAAAACTAGCGGCCTGTTGGAGCAAAAGAGAGAGAACCTCCATGGTTAACGTGAATAAATAGGGAGACATTGGATCACCCTGCCGTAGCCCTCGTTTGCCTCTAAAATAACCATGAAGATTGCCATTGATACTCAAAGAGTACGAGACTGTAGAAACACAAGTCATAATCCACCCGATCATTTTATGATGAAACCCAAATCGATTCAAAACCTCTTCGAGGAAAGACCAATTAACCGTGTCATAGGCTTTCTGGATATCAATTTTGAACACACATCTAGCCGGACCCCTATTAAGGTGATAATTATGCATTAGTTCTTGTGTAAGAAGGATATTATCAGAGATCTTTCGGCCTGGCACAAATGCAGATTGATTGATACTAACAAGATTTCCCAAACTTCCTTTTAAACGATCTGTGATAATCTTGCTTATGCATTTATAAATCACATTGCAACAAGAAATCGGCCTGTAATCTAGAACTGAATCCGGGACATCTTTTTTCGGAATCAAAGCAAGAATAGTGTGATTAACCTGAGTTAATAGCTTACCATTCTCAAAAAATTGTAACACCGCATCAGTGACCTCATTACCCACAATATCCCATGCATGTTTAAAAAAAGCTGACGAGTACCCGTCAGGCCCCAGAGCCTTATCCTCTCCAATACTGAACATAGCATTTTTGACTTCCTGACGAGTAACCTGAGTAACCATTTGATCCGCAGCCTCCCTGCTCAGCACATTAACAAATAGATTATCCATGTTAACGTTATCTACCGAACCATTCAACCCCAAAAACTCCTTATAGTGCGAGACTAGGACATCAGCAACGTTATCACCTTCATGCCGAACTCCCATCCGATCCGTAATACTATATATTTTGGTACGAGCATTTCTGGCTTTCACATAATTGTGAAAAAACCGAGTATTAGAATCTCCCGCACGAAGCCATGTTACCTTAGATTTCTGTTTTAAGAAACATTCTTCATCGTAAGCCGCTGATTGAAACTCTTGAAGACATTGAGTCTCCATTTGCCGAAGCCGAACATCCAACGGGTTTTGATCAACCTGAAGCTGAATATCATCCAAAGATTTCCTCAACTCGTTCACCCTAGCATGTAAATTACCTTGGTTAAACAAATTCCTCATTTTCTTCACAACGGAAACCTTCCACAGTTTTTCTCCTCTCATTTTGAACGGACTCCTTAAATTCAGGTTTCGTCATGATGAAATTTGGAAATTTAAAAGGTCTTGGCTGATTACCATAAGAGGTCAACGTTCTTAAAATGCACGGAGTATGGTCAGACACTCGAAACGGGTGAAACATAGCGAAAGCATCCGGAAATTGATCAATAAAAGAAACATTACCCAGAATAGACAACGCATGGCGGCGGCTCCAGACCGTCAGAAAGACTACGCGGATAAGCGTAGGAAACCTCTAGAATTCCTAGTCGGAGACTGAGTTCTACCTAAAGTTTCACACTGGATGGGTGTGGACGAACTTAATCCGTGATATGTTGGACCGTTCGAAAATTTACCAAAAGGATCGGTAAGGAAGCTTTGCAGACTAAACCTGCCTGAAGAGCTGAGTGTGGTACACAACGTCTTTCACATGCCTAATCTGAAGAAGTGTCTGTCAGATGAAACATTCGTTGGTCAGCAACAAAATACGCTTCGTTGAGGAACCGGTTGAGATCAAGGATCAAGAAATCGAAACCCTCAAGCGTGGTATAATATGCCAACAGACCGAGTTCATTGAAACTCACGCTGTGGCCCAGAGTTTACCTGGGAACGGGAAAACCAGCTGATGAGCACGTATCCCCAGTTGTCTGCAAACATTACTTCCAGCACTGAAGCTACAACTGAAATTTCTAGAAGAAATTTCAAGCCAACAAGGGGATGATGTGACACCCCACGAAAACGTTTAAACACACTAGCTTGTCAGTGGCTGCGTGCTAAATTTCGGGACGAAATTTCTTGAACTTGGGGATAATGTGACACTTCGGGTTTTCCTGTACGTTTCTTGGATGTTATAGTTAAGTTTGTGAAAATCCATACTATGTGAGATACGTACAACTCTGTGAATCTAATGCTATGTGATTTTACGTGCTATATGACTGTATATGCTATGTGGCTTGCATGTTCGTTCTGTGGACTTTCGTGAAACTGCTTGTATCTACGTATGGTAATGGAGTCTATGTACACATATGGAGCGTAGTGTATGATGTTTGCTTAAATTTCGAGGACGAAATTCCAGTAACATGGGGAGAATGTGACAACCCGTACCCTCGTTGTCGAGAGAAGGGCATTTTAGTAATACGCACATTCATCATTATTATTATTGCTAGTATTATTTATTAAGTATTTTCAAAATAATAGCACACGCGATTAGAAATTTAATTACGTATCACGGTTATATTTTAGAAATAACCGGGCCAGTATAATAGAGCGGGACACGCAATCATTTATCGGGTTCATGCACTTGGGCTAGGCCCAAGCCAACTAATCTAAAAACCCTACCCTTTAAATATGAGCTTAAACCTTCCACCTCCTTCATTCTTGCTAAAGCCCAAAACCCTAATAGCAGCTAACAGCCGCACACCTCACTGCCCATCACTCTCATTCAGAATTTCCGGTGACCGGAGTTGTACGTCCGGCGACCAGATAACGGAATCTCGACACCCACCTCTAAACCGACGAGTACCCACACACACCTCCCCTGTACACGCCTACACCTATCCGTCTTCCACATCAGAACCCCCCACCCCCTCTCGCTATTTGAGCCGGTAGAACTGTTTCCCGACCATCATTCCGGCCACACTCTCACACGCACAAACCCCCATCTCTATATCCAAAGTTTACTGACGGAAGAAAGATCAGCCAAGAAGAAGTAGCTGCAACGGCGGTGCCGCCGCCAACGACGGTCACCTCAGGCGACGGTAGGCCAGAGATTTCACCTCGGTGACACGATGGCTGCGGAAGGGAGAAGGGTGGTGATGGACGATGGGAACAGCCGCCGGAGCTTCGGCTCGGGCCCAACGACAGCGACAACAGCCTCGGGTTCTGCTCGGGTCTCGGTCAGTCTTATATCACTGCTTGTTCTTGTGTTTTGGTTTGGAATAATGACATGGCAGTTGTTCGATTCATGTGTTTGTATATGGCATTAGGTGATTGTTACTGTTTGACAGTGTGAATGTTGATGATTATTTTAAATCCTTGTTGGACTATCGAGTGTATTATGCTAGTTGAATGTTGATGGATTTTGAACCATAAGTTATACGCATATAAATATAGCCATGCTTCAACTGCTTAGTATGTTGGTATACAAGATGTTCTGTATGATGTTGTGGTAGTATAATTGTTAGAATGTTAAGTCGGCTGAACTGTTTATGCATTAAGATGTGAGCATTTGATGATATTGAATAAAAACTAGAAAGTGTATAAACTGTGTATATGATGATGTTTTGAAATACATATATATATATGAATATATATTTAGGTGTGCCTTGTGTTTCTTGTAATCTCGGAAGTCATGAAAGGAATGTGTATAAATAAATATTAGTGACAAACTGTTCAAAAGAAAATATGATGTTACTGATTTGTATGCTCTTTTTATGATGAACTGTTGAAGGTGCTATGAATATTTGAAATCATTGTGATTTGATCTGATTCTAGAAGTGTACGGTATTGAAAACATGTTAGTGAATTTTGATTGGACAGTACATGCTCATGAAATTTGATTGGCTCGTACAAATGGATAAGGTTCTAGAAAGATCCCACAGTGTTTGTGAGTCGAGACCAGTGGATCCATCAGTGGCTTCGACCCAACAGCCGTTTCATTTGAGGTTGCGACTCGAGACTAGGGCATGCATATTAGGGACTCGAGACCAGCTAGGTTGCGACTCGAGATCTCCTGATCTCGACTCGAGACCTGACTCGAGACCCCGAGATTCCGACTCATGTATGCACTACTCGAGACCATCTACTTGATACTCGAAACCTCTTGGTTACGACTCGAGACCTCATGATCTCGAGTCGAGACCACCCGGTTTCGACTGAACTGCTTTGCTTAGTTATTGGGCCGCACAAACTGATATTATGGACTACTACTTGTATTTTTTTTTTGGTAAAGGGTTACCCCGGTGATTCTATATATTCACAACCAAAACAAATCAAGTAGTGCAGAGTGTCTACACTAGTTCAATCCAGGGACATGCCCCAAGAAAGTAAGCAACATAAAAACCAGAATAACAACTGAAACATCAGCAAAAAACAAACTAGACTATAATCTAGAAGACTAAAAAACATCACTAATCACTCGCCATCGCCCTGAATGTCAGCATCCAGTATCTCCCATTAACCTAGAAGTCTTCGGACTCTATCAGTCTCCTTCATCTTCACTCCCATAAGCTTGTATCGAACAGTCTTGATTATCAACTCATAAATCAGCTCCGGAGGTCTCATTTGGTTCTTGAACAGCCTAGCATTACGTTCCTGCCAAACGAAGTAAGCAGTAGCCGCCACCAAAATCCTGCTAACATAATCAGCCGCTAATTTAGATCGACATCTGAGCATTAACCAGTCTACAATATCGTCCCACTTCGAGTCTACATTATCCATACCCACCTTCGCCCGAACCATAACCCACACCTGAGCTGAGAACTTGCATTCAAAGAACAAATGTTCATGCGAGTCATGATTCTCGTAGCATAATAAACAGCACATCATATTCATATTTTTCCGCCTCGAGAAATCCCATTGAAGAATAATGTCTTGTGTCAGTAATTTCTTTCTCATAATCAGCCATAACAAGAAAGAGTGTATCGGGACGCATTGGGCAAACCAGACAACTTTACTCCACTCGACCTCTTGCTCTCTATGCCGAATAGAATCCCAAATACAAGACGACGAGACCTCATTCACATCATCACCCACCCGCCAAAGAACAGAATCACGTTTATTAGGAATCGGATGGACTTGATCTAGTTGTATCAGCACCGGAAACAAGTCTCTCCAAGCCGTGGGCCATTGCCAACCCCCCGCTAAATGAATATCAGCAACTGTATCGTCCAATCTAAAACCTGCGTTCGTAATAGTTCGAGGAGACAAAAAATTACCTAGCGGCCCTAAGGCACACCACGTATCATACCAAGCTGACGTCGATCTCCCGTCCCCAATAGTCGTCCATATATGATTCCTGATTATCGGTCGTAGTTGAAGTAACTTCCGCCAACTCCAACAACAATTCGTAGGAACCCTAACCATCCAAAAACTTTTACCTTTTAATTTGTATCCATGCACCCATTCAACCCAAAGAGATTTTCATTTAGTGATGACACTCCAAATATGATTCGCCATGAGCGCCTTATTAACATCTCCTATACGTCTAATCCCCAAGCCCCCTTCATACTTTGGGGTGCAAACAGAAATCCAAGAAACCTTTGCCCTTCCTCTTTGAAAGGAGCTATCTTGATTCCACAAAAAATTTCTCATTCTGGCTTCTAAGTCATGGGTCACCCGAGACGGTAAGATAAAAACCGAGGACCAGTAAATATGTAAAGAAGAGAGGACCGCCATGATCAGCTGTAATCGGCCAGCAAATGAAAGCAGCTTGTTTTTCCAGTTCGAAATACGTTTCTCTAGCTTTTCCACCAAAACACTACAGTCCTTATAAAGAAGTCTTGTGGAGATAAGTGGAACCCCCAAATATTTAACCGGAAGGGAGCCCTCCACAAAAGGCATAACATTAAGAATATCATTCTTCACATGTTGATGGACATTACAAAAGAAGACTGTGCTCTTCTGAACGCTAGGAACCAAACCAGACATTTTAGAAAACTTTGAAAGGGACAACATAATGCATTTAGCGGAACTAACATCCCCTCTAGCAAATAAGAAAAGGTCATCCGCAAAACAAAGGTTAACAATCTGCTGCTTCTCACACCTGTTGTGAAACCTAAACGAGGAATCCATCTTGGTCTCATGTTGTAAAATACCTGTTAGAATCTCCATCACAAGCGTAAAAAGATAGGGGGATATTGGATCCCCTTGTCTTAATCCTTGTTTCCCTCGAAAATAGCCATGAATATTACCGTTAATACAAACAGAATACGTTGGCATTGAAACACAAAGCATAATCCAATCCACCATTTTAATATCGAAACCAAAGCCAATCAAAACACTTCTTAGGAATCTCCAATCCACAGTGTCATAAGCTTTCTGAATATCAACTTTAAACGCACACCTAGGGGGACCAAAATTCCTGTGATAGTTGTGCATAAGTTCCTGGGTAAGTAAGATGTTATCCGAAATTTTACGACCTGGGACGAAAGCCGACTGGTTGACACTAACAATCATATCCAGAGCCACTTTAAGACGATCTGCAAGAATCTTACTGATACACTTATAAAGAACATTACAGCATGCTATAGGACGATAATCAGTAACACTAGAGGGGGTAGCAACTTTCGGCACCAGAACAATAAGAGTATGATTTAATTCACGCAAAAGTTTTCCAGTGGAGAAAAAATCAATAATAGCATTCGTCACCTCCTCACCTACAACCGACCAAGCCCCCTTATAAAAAGCCGACGAGTATCCATCGGGACCTGGAGCTTTGTCAGTGCCAATCGAGAATAAAGCCTTCTTAACCTCATCCGCCATAACCTGCCGAACCATATTACTAGCACACTCGGGATCCAAAACATTAGTAAACAACTCAGCCGAGGGAGATAAAGCAATGCTATCTTGACAACCCAAAAAATTTTCATAATGTTGGACTAGAGCTAGAGGAACATTATTACCTTCAAACGTCATACCACTCGAGTCCTTAATGATATCAATCCGACTTCTATGGTTTCTAGTCTTCAGCGCTGAGTGAAAAAAAGCCGTATTCATGTCTCCTGCTTGTAACCAATCCACTTTAGATCTTTGCTTTAGAAATCGCTCCTCGTCCAAACAAGCTACCTGGTAATCACGAGTAATAGAGGCCTCTTCGGCCCGTAACTCTACGTTCATCGGATCTGCGTCAAGACGAGTTTGAATACCATCCAACTTTGTTCTAAGATCACTAACCTTCCGGTGTAAGTTACCCTGATGAAACAGAAGAGCCCTCAGAGGAGTCTTTAAGGATCGGAGCTTCTTCACAACCCGGAATTGATGCACACCATCTACATTCATCTCCCAAGTTCGTTTAACAATATCCAGAAATTCTGGCTTATGGATCAGAAAGTTAGCAAACTTAAAAGATCTCCGTTTACATGGCTCAGCTTTCGGGATTTTAAGGATACATGGGTAGTGATCCGACAGCCTGTACGGATGAAAAATGGCGACTGCACTAGGAAAATCCACTACAAACTGAGTATTCCCCAAAATTCTATCAATCTTTTTTAACAAGCCCACACCCTCCTTCGGTTTTTGATTCCATGTATAGTGAAGACCTGAGCGATTAATATCAAAAACTTCAATATCATCAACACAATTTTGGAACTCCCTCATACCAGCCGAGATCGAGGACGTTCCCAAGGATTTATCTTCAACATTTAGCGCCGAGTTGAAATCACCCATAATTATCCATGGTTGTTTACCAACTAAAACTTTGTGCATAGAAAGTTGTTGCCATAAATCCCTCCTAGAAACATAGTAATTCGCTGCATATACTATCGAACAGAACACCATCTTTTTGTCAACCTTGAATCGAAGCTGGATATTCATGACCTGGGAAGTTTGATTCAAAACCATAACCTCAAACATTTCCGGATTCCAACCAATAATAATTCTAGTACCTTTATCACTTTGGCCTCCATTAGAAGTCCAATCCCAATTCCGGAAAACAGATTTACACACTTTATGAAGGTTACCTACATTAACATGGGACTCTAAAATTGCACAGAAACTCAGGTTATTCTCTTTGACAATCTGTCGAACCTCCTTTTGTTTCAGAGGGCGGTTCAACCCCCTTATATTCCAGGCTGCTAGACTAATCATCAGTAACTTGTTGGGCAGGAGTGCTTGCCCCAGTAATATTTATCGGCTTCTGAGTCCCTTTAATCATAAAATCATTTGTTTCGTTATACACCTCCATAACCTCCTCATCATCCGAGTCTTCAAACCCATCATCTCCTTTCTCATTATCCCCATTCTTATTCTCCGTATCCATGTCATTCAGCACATCAAAAGGGTCAGTGGAAACAAAAGTATTCCCGGTTTTCACTCCTTTGGTCTCACCTTTCGGCTTAGACACCACAGGCCTGTATTCGAATTTTGCTTTCTGCTTGTTAACTTGGATCCCATTCCTTTTAGCAGCTTTTTTGCCATATACCCCAATGTACCCATCCTCGTCAACAACAGGGGCCCTCTTAGCCGATCGTGTTCCTTGAGACACATTGTTACGTGTTTGATTGTCATGCACGATTTTTGCTAGCTTCTTCGGTTTCTTCGGACAGGACTCATTAGAGTGACCAAACACACAACAAGTAGCACATCTATGAGGGCTCCATTCATACTACTTGTATTTTTTGGTTTGTGATATATGCAATTTTACCGGGGTAACCCTTTACCCAAAAAAAAATCAGATTATATGTCAAAAATATGTTCACATAGGCAAAATACGGATTTATGCTTCAAAAGGGCGTTTTGGTCATTTCCTATGGGCATACAAGCTACTTAACAAATAACTAACCAATCCTATGTGATCATAAGGTATAACCTCAGAGGTTATTCCCTATGCAACTATGATCACTAAGCATGCTTGGTCGGATCTTAATGATCGACCAAACGGGTCGGGTTCGAAAGTCTAAGCGGTTGTTTAGACCGCTTAACTTACGACCCTAAACAAGCACTAAACTAATAGTGACGAGTTAAACATGCCAAAACATGTTTAACCTACTTAGAAAACTGATTTGGTATCAAAACAAAGTGTTTTGATACCTAAAAGTAGTTCCGTTGCAAAATGCGTGCTAAAACGCATTTTAACCGAAACTTTGACTCGTCACTACACCTAGTTAATGTGGTAATCAGTAGGTATAATCGCTAAGGATTATAACCATCGTGATTACAATCACGTTGCAAAGTTCAAACGAACTTTGCGTTGACCATAGACTGGTCAAAGCTGAAAGTCAAACAATGTTTGACTTTCTCGCTAGGAAGATTGGGGTTGGGTTGGCGAACCCTAATTCTCTCTCTCTAGCATGGCGACTTTTCTTCTTCCTGTAATCTTTGATTTTTCTTTTTGATCTTGGTATAACAGTCTGATTATCGGTTTGTTGATTCTTTCAACACATCTGATTCGAACTAGTTAGCCAAAGGATTGAGATTTATCTAAGGTTTTTCTTCTTCATTGTCGCTTACCTTTAATCTGTGTTTCGAATCTATTGGTATAGTGCTTAGGGTTTCTTGTTTACCTTAATTACTATTCTGATTTGATAGAGGCATGGGGTAAAGTGCTAGATTAGGGTTTCTTTTGTTCTTGGTCGTTGCGTTTTTTCTGGTTTTCTGGTTTTCTTTGTTTCTTCTTTGCATGGTTGTCTGATTGCTTGTTTACGGAGAGAGTTGCAGTTTTATTTTATGGATGATCGTAAAAAACCTTCAGGTTTCATGCCTGATCAGAATCGGAAATCTGTTTCTTCTTATCAAGGGTTAGCGAGTCGGATTGTCAATATAGATGGTAACACGTTTGCTCCGAAAAGGGGTGTTGTTCAATCGAATCAGGCTCAGAAATCTCAATCGGAACCGAAGTTGATTAACGTCATTGATGAACTGGAAAAGATCACCCTTCCGGTGGATTTGCAGTTTCAGCAATGTGATCCGGTTGCTGACAAGGAGGTGAGTGAGACTCATGTTGATGCTGATCAGATTATTCAAGGTCAAGTTAATGGAGCTGATGTGTCCTATGCTTCGAAGCTAAAGTCGGGTAAAATTATGAAACCTGTTAATTTCAGAATTCTGAAATCTGAGGAAGTGTTAGAGGATGTTGACATTGTTCTGCCTAAAGAGGCCGTTAGAATTAGCCAGGATAAGTATGCAAACACCCTATACGGCTATTTTCTCGGTAAGAGATTGGCGTTTCCAGTTGTGGAGTATTTTGCGAGAAAAAACTGGGTAAAATTTGGGTTACAAAAATCAATGATGAACTCTAATGGATTTTTCTTCTTTAAATTCTCGGATGAAAAAGGAATGAAGGAGGTTTTGGAAGGTGGTCCATGGCTGATCAAAAATACGCCGTTCTTGTTAAATGCTTGGTCTCCAACTACAATTCTGAAGAAAGATGATATCAAGAAGGTGGCGGTATGGGTTAAGATTCATAATGTTCCATTAGCAGCTTATTCGGATGACGGATTGAGTATGTTAGCAACTAAACTGGGCACACCAAAGATGCTAGATTCGTATACGGCTCAAATGTGTTCGGATGCATGGGGAAGGAGCAGTTTTGCTAGAGCACTAATTGAACTCTCGGCTGAAGAGGATCTAAAAGAAGAGTTAAAAATTGCTATCCCTATGGTAGATGGTGAAGGATACGTGAAAGAAACCATGAAGGTGGAATATGAGTGGCGTCCTCCGAGATGCGAGACATGCAAAGTGTTTGGTCATCAGGTCTCAAATTGTCCTAAAAATGTTCAGGTTGTGCAGAATAAGGTGGAAGAAAAGGATGCTGATGGTTTTATTGTTATTAAAGGGAAAAATATCAAAAAGAAGGGGATTATGATCAACAAAGCGAAACAAAATTTGGTTTATCGACCTATAGAGAAGAAAGTGGGCAATAATGCAAGTGGAGAGGCTACGAGCAGCTCGGTTCCTACGTCTAACTCGTTTTCTATTCTGGAAAACGCAGGGGATGGTCCTAGTAAATCAGTGAATGTGAACTCTAATAGTTTCTATGGTTCCCGTAAGGAAGTGAATGTTGATGATGAGGAAAACATTGAAACGGTGTATGATGAAACTGCTTTATTTATGGAAGCGGGGGTTAAACCAAATTCTGAGGGGCAAGCACTCCCGGTTTTGTGAGTTTAGATGGGTAGTATTGCAGCATGGAACATTAGGGGATTGAATCTCTCCCTTAGGCAAAAGGAGGTTCAGGAAGTTGTCAAAGAAAACCATCTTAATGTGTGTGCCATCTTGGAATCGCATATGGATGTAGCTAAAGTTTATAATGTTTGTCAGAGTATTTGTAGGAGGTGGAGTTGGACTTCTAATGGGGCGATCTGTGATAAGGGTGCCAGGATTATTGTGGGCTGGAATGCGGATGTGGCTGATCTAATGGTTATTTCTCAAACTAATCAGGTTATGCATACTCAAGTGTTTAATAAAGCTGATAATAAATCGTTCTTTTGCTCATTTATTTATGCGGATAACAACTATGTTAAAAGAAAGGATTTGTGGCAGAATTTAAAGGTTCATAGTTGTTTTGTTCGTAATAAACCGTGGGTATTGTTGGGTGATTTTAATTCTTCGCTGAATTTGGAGGATAATTTTTATGGTTCATCAAATGTTACAACGGCTATGAGAGACTTCAAGGAGTGTGTGGAGCAGATAGAGGTTTTAGATATTAATCGGTTTGGATTGCACTACACTTGGAGTCAAAAACCAAAGAAAGGCATAGGTGTTATGAAGAAACTTGATAGGGTCATGGGAAACGCTCAATTTCTGGTGGAGTTTCCTTCGGCTCATGCTGTTTTTCAACCTTATCGGGTTTCGGATCATAGTCCATGTGTTTTAAAGCTTCCTAGTCTCGCGAAAGTCGGTCCGAGATCGTTTAAGTTTGCTAATTTCTTGGTTCATAAAGCTGAATTCAGGGAGGAAGTTTTGAAAGTGTGGAGTTTGCCATGCACAGGTAATCGTATGTATTGTGTAGTTAAACGTTTGAAGCAATTGAAGTCTCCGATGCGCAAACTGTTGTATAAGCAAGGAAACTTGCATGAGAAAGTTGTTAAACTTAGAGCGGAGTTGGATGAGGTTCAAACGGCTATTGATGGTGATCCGATTAATGTTGACTTACCAGATAAAGAGGCGAAATTAATCAGTGTTTTTAATGAGGCGAAACTCGATGAGGAACGTTTTTTAAAGCAAAAATCTAAGGTGGAATGGCTTCATGTTGGTGATTCAAATTCAGCTTACTTCCATAATGCTCTCAAGTGCAGGAATCGTATTACTCGAATAGATTGTATTAAAGATCGAAATGGTACTGTCTTTGAAGGTGTGGAAGTCCCGAAGGCTCTTGTTGAGCATTTTACGCAATTCTTAGGGGTTGAGGGCAATATTACGGAAAGCATGAATCCTGCGGTATTTCATAGGAGGTTGTGTCCGTTGAAGGCTCAGAATATGGTTCGGGATGTCTCGCTTGAAGAAATAAAGGAAGCTATGTTCTCTATTGGTAATGATAAGGCGCCAGGCCCTGATGGTTTTTCGGCGGCTTTCTTTAAACATTCTTGGGATGTGGTGGGAAACGATATCTCTTGTGCTATTCAAGAGTTTTTTGTTAATGGGAAGCTTCTAAAGGAATTAAATCATACGATTTTGGCTCTCATTCCTAAAGTTCAAACTCCTAATTTGGTTTTGGATTATCGTCCCATTTCTTGCTGTAATGTTCTTTATAAGTGCATTAGCAAGATTATTACAAATAGAATTAAGGATGGGCTGGATGATGTGGTCGATATTAATCAATCAGCATTTGTTCCTGGACGACGTATTTCGGATAATATTTTGTTGACACAAGAGCTGACGCATAATTATCACCGTAATACTGGACCTCCGAAATGTGCTTTTAAAGTCGACATTCAAAAGGCGTATGATATGGTAGATTGGTCGTTTCTAAAGTCTTTGCTTCTGGGATTTGGTTTTCATCACAAAATGGTGCATTGGATCATGGTATGTGTTACTACTGTTTCTTTTTCGATTGGAGTGAATGGTAATATTCATGGTTTTTTCCAAGGCAAAAGGGAACTAAGACAAGGTGATCCAATGTCACCGTATTTATTTACAATGGTGATGGAAGCTTTGACACTCATATTAAAGGATTTGGTGAATAATTCTTCCAATTTCAACTTTCATAACCTCTGTAAAAAAACAAAGGATTGTGAATGTTTGTTTTGCGGATGACTTGTTTATGTTTTCTAGAGGCGATGTTCCTTCGGCTAGGGTTATTATGGACGGGTTGCAGAGTTTCAAGAATGTTTCGGGTCTTATCCCTAGTATGGCGAAGAGTACCGTCTTTTTTGGTAATGTTGGTAGGGAGGTTAAGCAAAGCATTTTACAATTGATGCCGTTTGAGGAAGGCACTTTACCAGTCCGATACTTGGGTGTGCCACTAGTCTCGTCAAGGTTAGTTTACAAAGATTGCAAGATTTTAGTTGAAAAGATGGAAGCTAGAATTGAGAGTTGGAAAAATAAAACTTTGTCTTTTGCGGGTCGCCTTCAACTGATAAAATCTGTCCTATCTTCCATGCATATTTATTGGGCGTCTGTTTTTATTCTTCCGGCAAGTATTATTAATGATCTAGAGAAAAAGATGCGGGCGTTTCTATGGTGTCAAGGTCCAATGAAGAAAGGCCGTGCCAAAGTTAAATGGTCTGATGTTTGTCTTCCAAAGTTTGAAGGTGGTTTGGGTATAAGGAGAATCCGAGACATGAACATGGCGCTAATGACTACTCATATATGGAGTCTACTTACTAGAAGGCATTCTATATGGGTGAATTGGATCCATGAGCATAAAATTAAAGGCAAGTCGTTTTGGCAGCTTAGGTTAAAGGGTAGCAATGCAACGGCCTGGCGTAATATTTTGAATATACGGGATCGAGTTCGTCCTTTTATTATATCGAAGATTGGGGATGGCCTTAATACGTCAGCATGGTTTGATACGTGGTCGCCTATTGGTCCGTTATGTGACTTTATTTCAGCTTGATGGGTGCATAATGCGGGGTTTAATCTTAATAAGAAGGTGTGTCATATTCTGAATAATGGTGATTGGGGGTGGCCGAGAGCATGGATGGATTTATTTCCGGTTTTATTAAACATTCAACCACCTGCAATGTCGTCTCATAGATCAGATTTTCTAGTATGGCGTGATGATACTGGAGCCGAACAGGATTATTCAGCAACTGTGGTGTGGGAGTCGATTCGAAGTCAGAGTGATAGAGTTCCTTGGGTCGACATAGTTTGGTTTGCAAATTGTATTCCGAGACATGCTTTTTTTGGCGTGGCTAATTTGCAAGAAGAAGCTCAAGACGCAAGATAAATTAAGGCAATGGGATGTTGGAGGTCTTACGAATTTAAATCGGCTATCTTGTCCGCTGTGTGGTTTGGAACCGGACTCGCATGATCATTTGTTTTTTGAATGCTCGTTCTCAATGCAGGTTTGGTCTTCTATTAAATCGTTTGCTGGAATTCAACTAATGTCCAGTAAGTGGGAGGATATGGTCGAATGGCTAATTGCAATTCCGTCGAAGAAGTCAATGCGGAGTATTATTGGTCGTCTTCTCCTAGCGGGGTCTGCATATTTCTTATGGCAAGAGCGTAATCAGAGGCTTTTTAAATCCAAGAGGCGTACGGTGCATGTCATTTCAGAAGCTATTGTGTCTACGGTTAGATTGAAGCTAGCCTCGATAAAGGTCACGAATTCTACAACTGGATTGACCTTGTTAGAAAAATGGAATGTGCCAAGAATGTAGTGGTTTGGTTTACTTGTTTCTAGTTAGTATCTAGAGTTGGTTTGTTTGTGTTAGTAGTTAGCTTTTTAGCGTGTTAACACTTCCTGGCATGTCAGGATAGTGAACTAGTGAGGACTCTCCTTGCTACTTGTTTTTATTGGTTGTGATATATGAAAGTGAACCGGGGTAACCCTTTACCCAAAAAAAAAAGCGATAAAAGAACGAAGGAAGCTTACAAAGAGTCCTTGCTAATGTCCAGTAATCCGTCGAATGGCTAATTGTAATTCCGTCGAAGAAGTCAATGCGGAGTATTATTGGTCGTCTTCTCCTAGCGGCGTCTGCATATTTCTTATGGCAAGAGCGTAATCAGAGGCTTTTTAAATCCAAGAGGCGTACGGTGCATGTCATTTCAGAAGCTATTGTGTCTACGGTTAGATTGAAGCTAGCCTCGATAAAGGTCATGAATTCTACAACTGGATTGACCTTGTTAGAAAAATGGAATGTGCCAAGAATGTAGTGGTTTGGTTTACTTGTTTCTAGTTAGTATCTAGAGTTGGTTTGTTTGTGTTAGTAGTTAGCTTTTTAGCGTGTTAACACTTCCTGGCATGTCAGGATAGTGAACTAGTGAGGACTCTCCTTGCTACTTGTTTTTATTGGTTGTGATATATGAAAGTGAACCGGGGTAACCCTTTACCCAAAAAAAAAAAAGAGTCCTTGCTAGGGAGAACTTGATCTTAAAATCTCAGGTATGAAGTATTATTACTTCAACTTAGAGAAATCAGATCAAGGGTGCTTGAAAACAATGAAATGACCTTGCTATTTATACTTGTCATGAGTTCACAAGATTACTCCAAGTGTTTGTGTAACTTCCAAGCATAAAATCTCAGCTATACAAGTGTTAAGGCCAGGTAATTGCCTTGGAGAGGTGTTAACTTGGCCATTACACAAAGAATTTACAATAACAGCCCCTGAATTTGCAAACAGTTGCTGAAAAATGATTTTCTGGAACTGGGCACTTTTACACGCCCCGCGTAAACTGAGGGAAAGGCCTACACGGCCCGCCTAGTCCCTGCAGATCAGCATAAGTTGCATATTACAGTTCAGGTCCCTTCACTTGTTTAAGCCCATTTCAAACACTTTTAACACCCGTTAAGCCATTTTCAAGGCCCTACAAGGTGGTCAACGTATAGAGGACTTAAAATATGCTCGGAAAACTCCCGGATGTTGGCTCGTTTGGTCGTACGGTCGCGTTATTCGTCTAATTACGACGAAATTCGAACGGACGCGAAAACGATCCAAATTAAGCGACGAATGGTATTTTTGCATGCCGGTCACTAAAATAAAAATATTTTAGTGTCTACAAAAATTTTGGGTGTCCAGATGTGGTCAGAACGTAAGATATGCTCGTAAATGCAAACTTACGCCGTTTTTGACACAATTAGTCCCTGTAATATCAAATAAGCATATTTTCGCACGCCGAACCTATCAAAGCTTATTTCTAAGCTATGTTTAGGTTATGTATGGTATGTTTAGCTTATGATCAAGTTCCAGACTGTACGTTGCCTTACGAAACGGCAGACTTTTGCAAGTTGACGCAAATAGTCCCTATGAGCGAATAAACTTGATTTTGCCATACCAAGGCCTTTAAACTTATTTCTAAGTTATGTAAAGGTTATTTAACGTATGTTAAGCTTATGTTGTTGTTCTGGAGTGTTTTTCGTTTTAAACTGATTACGTTTACGCATCAGTTTGCGTATAACTTTCTAGAAAGCGATATAGGGTTCAAAATCAATCAAAAATCAAAACGTGCATAATACATAAATAAAAAACATTGGGATCAAAATACACTGTTTTATTAATATTGAATTGTTCAGAGCAGTACAATGATTACACAAGCACAGATGTCACAGTCTCCCCTACTTTAGGAAATTTCGTCCCGAAATTTATTTAGAGGAAACTTTTGAGAATAGATGTGGATATTTCGCTTTCATCTGATCTTCTCGTTCCCAAGTAAATTCTAGGCCACATTTAGATTCCCAACGAACTTTGACAATAGGTATGCGCTTGTGTTTGAGCCTTTTGACTTCACGGTCCATGATTTCCACAGGTTTCTCAACGAAGTGCATCGTGTTATCAACACGAATTTCATCAAGTGGTATGTGGAGGTTTTCATCAGCTAAACACTTTTTGAGATTGGACGCGTGGAAAGTTGGATGAACATTTCCAAGTTCAGGAGGTAGCTCTAGTCTGTAGGCTACTTTTCTGATTCTTTCAACGATCTTGAATGGTCCAACATAGCATGGTGCAAGTTTTCCTTTCTTTCCAAATCTAATCACACCTTTCCAAGGGGATACCTTGAGTAAGACGTGATCACCGACTTGAAATTCTAAGGGCTTGCGTCATCGATCTGCGTAACTCTTTTAACGACTTCTAGCTGTCTGAAGGTTATCACGAATCTTCTTGACCATATTAGTAGTCTCTAAAATGAGTTCAGGTCCAGTAAGCTGAGCTTCACCTATCTCATTCCAGCAGACCAGTGAACGACATTTTCGACCGTATAAAGCTTCGAAAGGAGCCATGTTAATGCTAGAGTGATGACTATTGTTGTAGGAGAATTCGATCAACGGTAGATGCAAATCCCAACTACCACCAAAATCAATCACACAAGCTCTAAGCATATCCTCCAGTGTCTGGATTGTTCTCTCAGATTGACAATCCGTTTGCGGATGATAAGCTGTACTCAAATTAAGTTGGGTTCCCATGGCAGATTGCATGGTTCTCCAAAAGCGAGACGAGAATCGAGCATCTCTGTCAGATATGATGTTCAAAGGAACACCATGTCGAGATACAATCTCATCAACGTATATCTTGGCAAGCTTGTCAGCAGATAGATCCTCATGGATCGGCAAGAAATGTGCTGACTTTGTTAGACGATCAACAACAACCCAAATGGCGTCATGACCTCTTTTAGTACGTGGCAGCTTGGTAATGAGATCCATAGCAATGTTTTCTCATTTCCAAACCATTATCTCTGGTTGCTCCAATAATCCAGAGGGGCAATGTCTTTCTTCATACCCGGCGACCAATACTAGGTTCGAAGATCCTTATACATTTTGTCTGCACTAGGATGAATAGAATAACGAGACTTGTGAGCTTCATCCATAAGCAAGGTGCGAAGATTGTCTAGACTTGGGACCCACAAACGGCCCATGAAATAGAATATCCCAAAGTCTTTCAGTTCAAGCTCAGGCTTAGTGTGACACGGTAATTCTTTACCCATCAAGCCTTGTGTAACACAAGTATGTTGAGCCTGAGAAATGCGGGTTTGAATGTCAGATCAAACCTGAACACAGTGAAGCTTGACACATTCTTTACAACTTAATGCGTCAGCCACGACATTCGCCTTACTAGGATGGTAGCGAATTTCGCAATCGTAGTCGTTTAGAAGCTCAACCCAACGTCGTTGCCTCATGTTAAGTTTTTTGGGTAAAGGGTTACCCCGGTGATTCTATATATTCACAACAAAAAATAACAAGTAGTAAGGAGACGTCCTTACTAGTTCAATCATGAGACACACCCTCATGAAAGTGTAACAAAGAAAAACAAGAAGACAACCAAACGAAACAAAAAACCCCAACCACTAGACTACTATCTAGATAGACCCAACTCAAAAATCAGAAGATTCATCCAGGATCCATCATTAAGTCCGCTCCGTGAATATCCCACTTCTCCAACAGCTCACGAACTCTAGCTGTGTTCTTGAATCTAAGCCCCATCAACTTGTACCGAACATTTTCTAGTACAATCTGACTTATGGTATCCAACGGCCGAGCATGGTTCCTGAATAGTCTATTGTTCCTTTCCTGCCAAATAACGTATGCCAGAGCAGCAACCAGCAATCTACAAACCAGATTCCTCGCCGATTTAGACCAAGAACGAAAACCAAGCCAGTCGACAATAACGCTCCACTTAGCATCTACATTTTCCATACCCACTCTAGATCTAACCGAACACCAGACTTGCGTGGAAAATTTGCATTCAAAAAACAGATGATCATGCGAATCAACATTCTCATAACACAAAAGACAGCACATCATGTTCTTGTTCTTCCTCCTCGAATGACTCCATTGCAAGATTTTGTCTAGCGTCAATAATTTGCGTCGAACAATAAGCCACATCAAAAACGCATGGCGAGGAATACACTGAGAGAACCAGATGATAGTCACCCAATTCACCTCCTGGTCCCTTGAACGAATGGACGCCCAAACCATAGACGATGAGTGTTCAGACATATGATCTCCATCTTTCCAAAGTAACTTATCTTGATCATTTAAATTTCGATGCATCTGGTCCAATTGTATAAGCACCGGATATGTATCTTTCCAAGCATCTGGCCAAAGCCACGAGCCATTCGAGTAAACATCAGCAACTGAATCCTTTTGCGAAAAACCCTCCCTAGTTATTACTCTAGGGGATAGGAAATTGCATAACGGACCAATATCACTCCACCAGTCAAACCAAGCTGAAGTACGGCTCCCATTACCAACTTTAGACCACACGTGGTGCCGAATCAAGGGCCGAATTTGAACCATCTTTTTCTAGCTCCAACAACAACTAGCCGGCATTTTGTGGTCCCAAAAATTACGGCCTCTAAGCCAATAGGACTGAATCCAAGCAACCCAAAGCAAATTACGGTTACAAAGAATGCTCCAAATATGCGAGACCATAAGCGATTTATTTACATCCGCAATCCGACGAATGCCCAAACCCCCTTCATGCTTTGGCACACAAACCGACTTCCAAGACACTTTCGCTCTACCACGTTGAGACAAGGATTGAGCCCATAAAAAATTTCGCATTTTCGTTTCCAATTCCTTAACCACCCTAGCTGGAAGAATAAAAACTGAAGACCAGTACACATGTAAAGCCGAGAGCACTGAGATAATCAACTGCAATCTGCCAGCAAAAGAAAGCATTTTATTCTTCCAATTATTGATTCTCTGATCAAGACGTTCCACAAGAATACTACAATCCTTGTATAAAAGTCTAGAAGAAATAAGAGGAACACCCAAGTATCTCACAGGAAGCGAACCCTCCACAAAAGGCATAATATTCAGAATTTCTCTTTTAACGTGATTAGGAACGTTGCAAAAGAAACATGTGCTCTTATGAGGACTAGGGACTAAGCCTGACATTTGAGTAAATTTTGTGAGGGAGACCATACCATAATACACCTAGCCGAAGCCACATCACCTCTAGCAAACAGAAAAAGATCATCTGCAAAACAATGGTTAACAATATGCTGCTTCTCACATTTATTGTGGAACCAGAATGACGAATCAATTCTTGTAGCCTGATGCAGAATACATGTCAAAACTTCCATCACCAATGTAAACAGGTAGGGCGATGGGGGATCCCCCTGTCTTAAACCCCGTTTGCCCTTAAAGTACCCATGAATATTCGCATTAACACAGATCGAATAAGAGGCCGTTGATACACACAACATTATCCAATCCACCATAGTACCATTAAAACCAAAACCCACCAGCACATTTTTAAGAAAGCTCCATTCAACTGTGTCGTAAGCTTTCTGGATGTCCACTTTGAAAGCACTTCTCGGGGGACCAAAATCTCTATGGTAATTATGCATCAACTCCTGGGTAAGAAGGATGTTATCCGATATTTTCCGGCCCGGGACAAAAGCAGATTGGTTAATACTTACTATCCCACTCAACGAACCCTTCAACCTATCCGCCAGCACCTTACTGATACATTTAAAAATAACATTTCAACATGATATAGGCCGGTAGTCTATAACTCTCGACGGGGCCGCCACTTTTGGAACCAGAACAACTAAAGTATGATTAAGTTGTTGAAGTAGTTTACCCGTATTAAAAAAATCAAGAATCGCTTTCGAAACATCGCTCCCCACTATATGCCAAGATTTCTTGAAAAAAGCAGCCGTGTACCCGTCTGGCCCGGGAGCTTTATCACTACCAATAGAGAACATAGCTGATTTTATTTCTTCCAAAGTAACTGGCCGAACCATATTATTTGCTGTTGCCGGACTCAACTTATTAGAAAAAATATCAGGAGAAGGAACCAAAGACACTTGACCTTCACATCCTAAAAACTGCTCATAATGCTTGACAAAAGCCGTAGCCACCCCATCACCCTTAAACATATCTCCACTCAAGTCATAGATAACCTCAATACGGTTTATGTGGTTCTTACATTTTAACGTCGTATGAAAGTAGGCCGTATTGGCATCACCCGCTCTGAGCCAGTCAACTTTAGATTTCTGCTAAAGGAACCTTTCCTCATCAAGAGAAGCTTCTTTTTTTTGGGGTAAAGGGTTACCCCGGTGATTTTATATATTCACAAACAATCAAAACAAGTAGTAAGGTGACATCCTTACTAGTTCAAACATGGGACGTACCCCCTTGAAAGTATAACCAAAGAAACAACTGAGTTTAAAACCTAAAAAACCCACTAGACAAACTATCTAGACTAAAAGACGACACAAACTATACGAAATTATCCATTATCCGTGACTAAATCAGCTCCATGAATGTCCCACTTCTCAAGTAATTCCCGAACTCTCGCAGTGTTCTTGAATCTGAGCCCCAGCAATTTATATCTGACACTTTCTAACACGGCTTGACATAAAGTATCCGGAGGTCTTGTATGGTTCCTGAACAATCGATTATTCCTTTCCTGCCAAATAGTATAAGCCAGGGCCGCTACTAACAATCTGCTTACCAAAATTTTAGCTGATTTTGAACGTGAATGAAGACCAAGCCAGTCGAAAATAGCACTCCATTTAGGATCCACAGTTTCCATACCAGCTTTCGAGCGAACCATTTCCCAAATTTGCGTAGAAAGCTTGCATTCGAAGAATAAATGGCTATGCGAGTCAACATTTTCATAACACAATAGACAACACATCATGTTCATGTTGCTAGATCGTGTACGATTCCATTGCAAGATCTTGTCTTGAGTTAGTAACTTACGTTGTACAATAAGCCACATCAGAAAAGCATGTCTAGGGATACATTGAGAAAAGCAAATGAGCGTAGCCCAATCCGTCTCCTGATCCCTTGTACGAACGGACTCCCAAACAACCGAAGAAGAGTGTTCGGCCACATTATCTCCATCTTTCCAAAGAAGACGATCATGAGCATTTAAATTCCGTTGCATGTGGTCGAGTTGAATAAGAACTGGAAACATATCCCTCCAAGCAGCCAGCCAAAGCCAAGAACCATTAAAAGACATATCCGCAACTGTAGCATTGAGGGAGAATCCCTCACGAGTTATGACTCTCGGAGATAAAAAGGAGCATAAAGGACCAATATTACTCCATGTGTCAAACCAAGCTGAGGTATTTCTACCATCTCCGATCATAGACCAAACATATTGACGAATAATGGGACGAAGTTGAACCATCTTCCTCCAGCTCCAACAACAAGTAGTCGGAACCTTGTGATCCCAAAATTTCCGACCTTTTAAACGATAAGAGTGGATCCAAGCTACCCATAAAGAATGGCGATTACTTAGAATACTCCAAATATGCAAAACCATAAGAGCTTTGTTAAAATCAGCTATCCGACGAATACCCAAACCCCCTTCACACTTCGGCACACAGACAGATTTCCAATTATCAATCCGACGATCCAGCCGTTCCACAAGAATGCTACAATCTTTGTACAACAGCCTAGAAGAAATAAGAGGAACCCCCAAGTACCTGACAGGCAACGTACCCTCAACAAACGGCATAATAGTCAAAATTTCTCTTTTAACATGATTCGGGACATTACAGAAAAACCCTGTACTCTTCTGAACACTAGGGACCAATCCCGACATTTTAGTGAAGTTTTTGAGGGAAAGCATAACACACCTAGCCGAAGCCACGTCACCCCTAGCAAACAGGAATAAATCATCCGCAAAGCACAGGTTAACTATTTTCTGCTTCTCACATTTATTATGGAACCGAAAAGAAGAATCAATCCTCGTCTCATGGTTCAGAATGCAAGTCAAGACTTCCATTACTAGAGTAAAAAAATAAGGGGACAGAGGATCACCCTGCCTTAGACCCCTTTTTCCTTTAAAATAACCATGAATATTCCCATTTACACAAACCGAATAAGATGCAGTAGACACATATAACATGATCCGGTCTACCATGATACCATTAAAACCAAACCCAAGCAGAACAGTTTTAAGAAAACTCCACTCCACCGTATCGTAAGCTTTTTGGATATCTACCTTAAAAGCACACCTCGGAGGACAAAAATCTCGATGATAATTATGCATTAATTCCTGTGTAAGAAGAATGTTATCTAAAATTTTCCGACCAGGAACAAAAGCTGATTGGTTAATGCTAACAATCTCATTCAAAGAACCCTTCAATCGATCCGCCAACACCTTACTGATACATTTAAAAATAACATTACAGCATGATATAGGGCGATAATCAGTAATACAGGAAGGAGTCGACACCTTTGGAACCAAAACGACTAAAGTGTGATTAAGTTGCTGAAGAAGGTTTCCCGTATTAAAAAAATCAAGAATAGCCTTCGAAACATCACTTCCCACAATATGCCATGCACTCTTAAAAAACGCAGCCGTATAACCATCCGGCCCAGGAGCTTTATCATTCCCAATAGAAAACATAGCTGATTTAATTTCCTCCAAGGTAACCGGTCGAACCATATGATTAGCACTATCAGGAATCAACTTATTATGAAAGAGATCAGGTGAAGGAACCAAAGAAACTTGACCTTCACAGCCTAGAAAATGCTTATAGTGATCAACAAAAGCTGCCGCCACCTTATCACCCTCAAACAGGTTACCACTTGAATCAGAGATGGCCTCAATACGATTTATATGGTTTCTACATTTTAACGAATTGTGAAAAAATGCCGTATTAGGATCACCAGCACAAAGCCATTCTACTTTAGATTTCTGTTTTAGGAATCTTTCCTCATCAAGCGACGCCTCCTGAAAGTCACGAAGCACATGTGCCTCTTGAGAACGTAAAAGATCATTCATCGGGTCCCTATCAATGTCTCGCTGAATAGCCTCAAGCTTTCCTTGTAAATTGACAACCTTTTCATGTAAGTTTCCTTGCTGAAATAAAAGAGCACGAAGAGAAGATTTCATTAGAGTAAGTTTCTTAACAACACGGAACTGGTGAACCCCTTCAATGTTAACATTCCATTTTGAAGTAACAATATCCAAAAAAGCAGGCTTATGGACCAAGAAATTAGCAAACTTGAAAGGCCTCGGTTTGGACTTTTCAGCCGAACACAATTTCAAAACACACGGGCAATGGTCCGAAACTCCATAAGGTCTAAATTCAGCAACCGACTGAGGAAACAAAGTAACAAATGGAACGTTACCCATAACAAATGGTCCGAAACACACGGGCAATGGTTCGAAACTCATGTAAGTTTCCTTGCTGAAATAAAAGAGCACGAAGAGAAGATTTCATTAGAGTAAGTTTCATCAAGAGAAGCTTCCTGAAAATCACGGAGCACAGCGGCTTCTTGACTTCGTAGCATATCATTCAAAGGGTCCCTGTCAATATCTTTTTGGATTGTCTCAAGCTCCCCACGAAGATTGCTAACCTTCTGGTGAAGGTTCCCATGTTGAAACAAAAGACCACGAAGCGGAGATTTCAAAATTTTTAGCTTTTTAATTACGCGGAACTGGTGAACCCCATTAATCTGAATATCCCAATTAGTCTTTACAATATCTAAGAATTTCGGCATATATACCAAGAAATTTGCAAATTTGAAAGGTCTCGGCTTTGGCTTCCCATACAATAACAACTTTAAGACACACTGACAATGATCCGAAACTCCATACGGTCTAAAAATGGCAACAGACTCTGGAAAAGCACTAACAAAAGGAGCATTCCCCATTATTCTATCAATCTTTTTCAGCAATCCAACTCCCTTTTTGGGCTTTTGACTCCACGTGAAATGAAAACCCGTTCGGTTTATATCAAAAACCTCAATCTCCTCTACACATTCTTTGAAATCTCGCATACCAGGAGATATAGAGGAGCTACCGGTAGACTTATCCTCCAGATTCAAAGCTGAGTTGAAATCTCCCATAATAACCCAAGGTTTATCGTGAACCATACCCTTATGCACACGAAGATTGTGCCACAATTCCCTTCTAGAAACGTAATAATTCGCTGCATACACCAAAGAACAAAAAAACTTACTTTTATCAGCTTTATTTGTGACCTGGATATGTAATATTTGAGCCGCTTGAGCAATCACCATAACATCCATCTTCGCTGGGTCCCAACCCAAAATAATCCGAGCCCCTTTATTACAACATCCCCCATTCGAAGTCCAATCCCATCTCCTAAACACAGCATTACAAACCTTCTGAAGATTATCCACTCCCACATGAGACTCTAAAATAGCACATAAACTAAGATTATTATTTTTTAGCATCTGTCGAACCTCATTTTGTTTCACAGGGCGGTTCAAACCCCTTATATTCCAAACTGCCAAACTAGTCATTTAGAACCGTCTGAAGAAGGAGTGCTTGCCCCTTTATTAGCTCCATCAATATGCTTATCCTCTCTAAGAAACTCATTAGTCTCGTTAAATACTTCCACCACCTCCTCATCGTCAGATTCATCTTGTCCGCCCTCCGTCCCCTGATTAGGTTTACTAGATTCACCAACATCTTCACTTAGAACATCAAAAGGGTTGCTGGTCACTAGAGTTGTCGGTTTAACTATCCTCTTGGTATCTCCATCCTTTTTGTTATTAATAGGCCTGTATTCAAATTTGGGTTTCTGCTTGTTGACTGGTATGCCAGGTTTCTTGGCCGCTTTTTTACCCTCCACTGTCGTAAACCCATCATCATCAACTATTCTCTTACCCTTACCACGAGTATTAGCCGTCTCCTTATGAATGTGATCATAGTTCTGACGATGCGGATTCGTTCTAATCTGTTTCGGACATGTATCATCAGCATGGCCGAACACACAGCAATGACTACACCTAAGAGGGCTCATGTTAAGTTCTTTCTGATTGAAGATATGCTGGAGACTCTTATGGTCAGTAAACACTACACACTTTGTACCATATAGGTAGTGTCTCCAGATTTTGAGAGCAAATACTACAGCACCCAACTCAAGATCATGAGTTGTGTAGTTTTTCTCGTGCACCTTCAACTGTCTTGATGCATAAGCTATGACTTTGTTTCTTTGCATAAGAACGCAGCCAAGGCCTAAATTAGATGCATCACAATACACTACAAAATCTCCATTGCCCTTAGGTAATGATTGAATAGGTGCGTTGCAGAGCTTCTGTTTCAAGGTCTGAAAAGCTTCCTCCTGTTTTTTTTTTTTTTTGGGTAAAGGGTTACCCCGGTGATTCTATATATTCACAAAACAATAAAACAAGTAGTATGGACTGCCCATACTAGTTCTAACATGGGACATACCCCCATGATAGTAAACAAGCTAAATAGCGAAGCTCTAAATGACAATTCAAAAACCACTAGACAATAATCTAGACAAAACAAACTTTAACACAAATCAGAAACACTAGCCACCATCGTCAAGCATCGAGTCTTCGTGAATTTCCCACATCTCTAGAAAGCGTCTCACTCTATCCGTTTTCTTGTATTTAGCTCCCATAAGTTTATACCGAACCGTCTGAAGAATCATAGAGATAATCACATCCGGAGGTCTCGTCTGATTTTTAAACAGTCTAGCATTTCGCTCCTGCCAAATGAAATAAGTTGTAGCTGCCACTATGAGTCGACTGGAGTAGTTTGAGGCTGATTTAGACGCACCCCTAGCTAAAAGCCAATTCGTAACATCTATCCACTTCGGGTCAACCGTACCCAATTCGCCTTATCCCTAACCGCACACCATATTTGAGCAGAGAACTTACATTCAAAGAACAGATGATCATGAGAGTCATTATTCTCGAAGCAAAGTAAGCAACACATCATATTCATGTTCTTTCTTCTAGATAAATCCCACTATAAAATTTTATCCTGAGTCAAAAGCTTCCTGCGCATGATAAGCCACATAAGGAATGCATGCCGAGGGATGCATTGAGAGAACCATACCACATTCACCCATTCCACTTCCGTCTCCCTAAATCTGATAGATTGCCACACACACGAAGACAAATGCTCATTTAATTTGTCGCTATCTTTCCAAAGAAATCTATCTCTACTATTCGGATTAATCTGCAAGTTATCAAGCTGAATCAGGACCGGAAACAAATCTCGCCAAGCCGTAGGCCACCGCCAAGTACCATTCACCCAAATGTCATTGACCGAAGCATGAAGTGAGAACCCAGCCGAGGATATAATCCGAGGAGTTATAAAACTGGCCAACGGCCCACATTCACACCAACGATCGTACCACGCGGACGTCATCCCACCATCACCTAGCTTGGACCAAACATGATGTCTGATTAACGGACGTAACTGTAGGATTTTTCTCCAGCTCCAGCAACAAACCGAAGGAACTCTACACTCCCAAAAATTAGCATTCCTTAACCTGTTTGAATATATCCATTGAACCCAAAGAGAATCTCGCCTGGTAATAATGCTCCATACATGCGAAACCATGAGATCTTTATTAACATCTTGAATCCTTCGCAAACCAAGGCCTCCTTCATATTTCAGTTGACATATAGAATTCCACGAAACCTTAGTTTTCCCTCTTTGAAAAGACCCATCTTGAGACCACAAAAAATTCCTCATTTTGTTTTCTAGCTCCTTGATAACCCGAGCCGGAAGGATTAACACAGAAGCCCAAAAAATATGCATAGAGGATAAAACAGATAATATAAGCTGTAATCTACCCGCAAACGATAGAAGCCGATTCTTCCAATTCAAAATACGGTTCTCCAACCTTTCAATTAAGATACTACAATCTTTGTATAAGAGCCTAGACGAAATCAATGGGACTCCCAAATACCTGACCGGTAACTCACCTTCCACAAAAGGAATAATTCCTAGGATAGCAAACTTGACATGCTGAGGAACATTACAAAAGAAACTGGTACTCTTTTGAACACTTGGAATCAACCCAGACATACGAGTGAATTGAGAGAGAGCATTCATAATACATTTAGCCGAGTTCACATCTCCTCTAGCAAAAAGAAACAAATCATCCGCAAAGCAAAGATTGATAATGCGTTGGCGTTGACACTTGTTATGGAATCTGAAAGACGAATCAATCGAAGAGGCATGTTGTAAAGTACACGTCAAAACTTCCATAACCAATGTGAATAAGTAAGGAGAAATAGGATCTCCTTGTCGAAGGCCACGTTTGCCCTTGAAGAAACCATGAACACTACCATTCACACAAATTGAGTATGACGGAGTAGAAACACAAATCATAATCCACTTTATCATCTTCTGGTTGAACCCGAAACCCAGTAACACATTTTCAAGAAAATTCCAATCAACAGTATCATAAGCTTTTTGGATATCAACTTTAAACGCACATCTAGGAGGCCCATAATCTCTGTGATAATTATGCATTAATTCCTGCGTAAGAAGAATATTATCCGATATTTTCCTACCCGGAACAAAAGCTGACTGATTTATACTGACAATATCATTTAGGGCCACCTTCAAGCGATCAGACACAATTTTGCTAATACACTTGTAAATAACATTGCAACAAGCAATAGGACGAAAATCCTTTACCGTAGCAGGGGTAGTCATTTTAGGCAGAAGAACAATAAGTGTATGATTGATCTCCTGAAGTAACCGACCTGAATTAAAGAAATCCATAATGGCATTAGTAACATCAGTACCCACAATCGCCCAAGAACTCTTGAAAAAAGCCGCTGTGTACCCATCAGGACCTGGAGCTTTATCATTACCAATGGCAAACATAGCTGATTTGATCTCCTCCACTGTGATAGGACGAATCATATTATCGGCTACATTCTGATTCAGACGATTCGTAAAAATCTCCGACGACAGAGTCAAAGAGACATCACCTTCACAACCTAAAAAAGTCTCATAATATTTGACAAAAGCATTTGGAACGGACTCACCATCACAAAAGATCCCATTATTATCAGTAATACCTTCAATACGAGTTCTATGGTTTCTAGCTTTAAGCGACATATGAAAAAATTTAGAGTTAGCATCCCCCGCTCGCAACCAATCCACTTTCGATTTCTGCTTTAGAAATCGTTCCTCGTCAAGGCACGCTTCTTGAAAATCTCGAGTAGCAATAACTTCTTCACGTCTAGCATTCTCATTGAACGGATCTCTCTCTACCTCCCTTTGTATAGCATCTAGCTTACCACGTAAGTCATCTACCTTTTTATGAAGATTACCCTGTTTGAATAAAAGAGATCTAAGAGGAGATTTTAGAGCACGAAGCTTTTTAACCAACCGAAACTGATGAACTCCCATAATGGAAAGATCCCAATTACTCTTAACAATATCCAAAAAACCCGGTTTATGAACCAAGAAATTTGCAAATTTGAACGAGTTGGCCCTTTTCTTCTCCATCTTGTTAATTCTAAGAATGCACGGGCAATGGTCAGAGACTCGATACGGTTGAAACAACGCAACCGCTTCCGGAAAATCACTTACAAACTGAATATTTCCCATGGCCCTGTCGATTTTCTTTAATAACCCAACCCCTTTCTTCGGCTTTTGGGTCCACGTGAATTGGAACCCTATACTCTTAATATCCGCCACTTCAATATGATTTACACACTCTTGAAACTCCCGCATACTAGTAGAGATACCTGATGCTCCCATAGATTTATCTTCCAAATTCAAAGCGGAGTTAAAATCCCCCATAATTACCCATGGTTTATTATCAACCAGAATCTTGTGTCTAGCCAAGTGACTCCACAACTCTCTTCTAGTAATGTAAAAATTAGAGGCATAAACAATCGAACAGAAAATAACCTTTTTATCACTCTTAAAAATCATTTGCACATGTATCACCTGAGAGGTTTGAGCTAACACCATTATATCAAACACATCCGGGTTCCATCCAATAATAATACGAGTACCTTTATCACATTGGCCACCATTAGAAGTCCACTCCCAATTACGAAAAACTGAACTGCAGACTTTATCGAGTTTACTAATCTCAACATGAGATTCAATCACCGCACAAAAACTAACACCATTCTCCTTCACCACCTGACGAACCTCTGTTTGCTTTAGAGGGCGGTTCAACCCCCTAATGTTCCAAGTAGCTAGACTAACCATCAGTAACAATTGGAGAAGGAGTGCTTGCCCCTTTAGTGTCTTTCGGCTTGTAAGAATCTCCAACCAGAAAATCATTCGTCTCATTATATACTTCCATCACCTCCTCATCATCAGAGTTTTCAAAATCACCACCACTTGGCCCTTTACTACGTTGCCCTTCATCCGCATCAACTGAATTTAAAACATTAAATGGATTTGTGGACTGAAAATTCGGGCCAGCTGACTTAATGTTTAAATCCGCTTTATGTTTGTTAGAAATCGGTCTATACTCGAACTTTGGTTTCGGTTTAGGAATATTTATACCCGGTTTCCTAGCCACCTTCTTGCTTTGCACTTCCATATAGCCATCATCATCTACTCTAGGAGTCACTTTAGTTTGAGACTTACCTTGATTACCAGGATACCTACCACCTTTCTGATTAGCAGGTTTCAGATTTTTAGGACATGAGTCATTAGAATGACCGAAGACACAACATGTCGAGCATCTTAGAGGATTCCATTCGTATTCAACATACATCGTTTCCTTCATAAATCCATCACCATTCGGATTGGGAATAGCCATAGTGAGTTTCTCTTTAAGCTCTTTATCTGCTGTCACTTCAATAAGAGCACGTGCAAAGCTACTCCTACCCCAATTGTCCACACACATAGACGTTGTGTATGAGTCAAGCATTTTTGGTTCACCAATGGCCGTAGCAATCATACTAAGTCCGTCTTCCATATAAGCAGCAATCGGAACTTCATGGACTTTTACCCATACTTGAACTTTTTTAACCTCCTTCTTCTCTAACTTAGTAGTTGGCGTCCATTCCTGAAGAAAAAATGGTTGTGACCGAATAATCCACGGACCAGCAGCTAGAGCATCCAACATTCCTTTTTGATCTTCGAACTTAAAAAAGAAAAAGCCATTAGCGTTCATCATTGACTTCTGCAATCCAAACTTTTTCCAGTTAATTTTAACAAAATACTCAACCACAGGATACGCAATGCGATCGCCCAAGAAGTAAACCATACAATGTATTCGCTAACTTATCCTGCACTACCCGAACTGATTCCACCGGAAGAACAATATCACAATCCTCATGCTGCAAAGAACAAGCAAGAGACCTGAAATTTACTTTCTGAATATTTTGATTTTTCACAGAATCCGCGTAGGACTTAGGTTTGATCAAATCCGCACCCTTGTCACTAACTTCATCCGTAGCCGACTCTCCCTGATTCAGATTATCAACCATAACCGGCTCCGTAATCTTTATTAATTCATCAATCACATTGATTTTCTTTGGTTCCGATTGCATATTCTGAACGGTACCCCTACGAGGAAGACGAGTATTACCATCAATATTCAACACCCTATTCGTAAACCCCTTACTCGAGTTAGGAGGTTTCCCACGATGATGCACTTCTCTACCATCCGAATTGGGACGATCAGACAATTCAGAATCAACAACTCTCTCCATTAAGCAAACAGCCGACCAACCATGCACGCGAACAAACAAAAACACCAGTAAACAACGAACAAGAAAACCAGAAAAAAACCCTAATCCTTTAAAACCCTAGTTTCAATCTTCTACCCTTAATCGATTAAACCAGCGTATCAATCTAGCTAAATTAATCTCAGTTAACCGCAATCAATAACAACCAGCTTAATAAATCAGGGTTTCGAATTGAAGAACAAGGGCGACGATTTGAAAGAAAACAGAAAAAAACCCTAGTTTTGGATCGATCCCTAATGCTAACGAGTTCGTTATAGAATTTTGAATAATCAAGATTCTAATCACAGACTGTTATGCATCAGATCACAAAGAAAAACCAAGGCTTCATGATGAGCAAAAAATCGCCAAAAAGGAGAGAGAGCTAGGGTTGCACCTGAAACGTTAAATGTTTGTGGTTGTATGTTGTTAAAAAAGCTTCCTCCTGTTTGGGTCCCCACTCAAAAGGTTTGTTCTTCTGAGTTAAATCAGTGAGAGGAACCGCAATCTTGGAGAAGTTTTCAACGAAGCGGCGGTAATAACCCGCTAGACCAAGAAATGAACGAACCTCGGTAGGAGTAGTAGGAGTATCCCAATCCTTAATCGCACTGATTTTGGCGGGATCTACATGTATACCTTGTTCGTTGACGATGTGCCCCAAAAATTGAACTTCCTTAAGACAGAATTCACACTTGGAGAATTTGGCAAAAAGCGGCTCTTTCTTTAGGAGCTCCATTGTAAGACGGAGATGTTGCTCATGATGGGCTCGAGTCCTAGAATAGATCAAAATATCATCAATGAAAACGATGATGAACTTGTCCAAATAAGGCTTACAAACCCTATTCATCAAGTCCATGAAAACAGCAGGAGCATTTGTTAAACCGAAAGGCATAACAGTGAACTCGTAATGACCATATCTTGTATGGAAAGCTGTCTTGGGAATATCTTCTTCAATCACTCGAAGTTGATGATACCCAGAACGTAGGTCAATCTTTAAAAAGCAAGTAGTTGCCTGTAGCTGATCAAAGAGATCATCAATGCGAGGTAGGGGATATCGATTCTTGATGGTAAGCTTATTAAGCTCATGATAATCGATACACGTTTGGAAAGACCCATCCTTCTTTTTCACGAATAGGACAGGAGCACCCCAGGGCGAAAAGCTCGGACAGATGAATCCATTGTCAGAAAGCTCTTGGAGCTGCTTAGACAACTCTTGCATTTCAGACGGTGCAAGACGGTAAGGTGACTTAGCAATAGGATTTGCACTAGGTACAAGATCGATACGGAACTCAAGTTGGCGCACAGGGGGTAAACCAGGTAATTCTTCAGGAAATACCTCCGGATAATCCCGAACAACATATTTCTCCTCTACGACATGTGCCAAGAAAGCAACATATTTCTTTCGTAGGTATTTGTGGGCTTGGGTACAAGACATGAGTTTAAGGCTACTAACGGGTTTCTCCCCATGAACTTCTAAGATTTCACCAGTCGAAAGCGGTATACGGACCAACTTCTCAAAGCATACCACCTCAACATGGTACTTGGATAACCAATCCATTCCCACTATAACGTCAAAGCTCCTGAGTTGCATCGGTGTGAGGTCAATAGGGAAAAGATGGTTATTAAGGTTCAACTGGCAATTTCGAAGAACGGAATCGAGTACAACATGTTCACCACTAGCTACTTCTACTGTCAAGGGCTTTCCTAGTTTTGTTCTAGTCATCGAAAGCGTAGGCTCAAATGCTAAGGACACAAAACTCTTATCGGCACCCGAATCAAATAGAATAGAAGCAGGATGGTTGTTAACAAGGAATGTACCGTTCACCACTTCGTTATCTGCGCGAGCCTCATTAGCATTTAGATTGAAAGCTCTACCACGAGCTCTACCACGAGCCGGTGCCTGATTTGCATTTGCCAACCTCGGGCAGTTGTTCCTGTAGTGGGTCAGATCCCCACAGTTGAAACATGAACCAGGCGGTTAGTGAGGTCGTGCAGGATTCTGGGCAGGGTTTTGTGCTGCTTGGTTTTGATTAGGAGCGAAACGGCAGGTATTCGCAAGATGACCAGACTTGCCACAGTTCGTGCAGATACGGCATTGCACCTGTGGTTGATGGTGGCTATTACATCTGTTGCACAAGGGTGCGTTGCCAGCATACTGCCTCTTGGCAGCAGGTTGTGCGGCCTGATTAGGAGCAGCCTGATTAGTCTGAGCAGTGACAGCGAAATTCTTGGAAGCCTTACACTTCCTAGATTTCTTTGAAGACTCAACAGCCTTCTTACCCTTCTGCTCCTTGGTGCTATCAGACTGTTTCTACTTCTTGTCACCTTTTCTGTGGAGTTTACCCTTCTTGACTTGCGATTCAGTAAGGGTTGCAGCTAGCTCAATGGCCTATCGGATGGTAGTAGGGTTGCTGCCAGTGACAATATCCTGAACAGGATCTGGCAAACCGTCTATGTACTTCTCAATAGCCTTATCCAAAGGCGTGACCATTGTAGGACAGAGCAAGCTTAACTCCTCGTATCTGTCTGTGTAAGCCCGGTGTTCACCACTGTCTTGCTTCAAGTCATGGAACTCATTTTCGAGTGCCCTCTGCTCGTGACGAGGGCAGAACTCCCTCATCATAAGAGCTCTAAGTTCCTCCCATGTCTGACCCAAAGCAACATCAGCACCTCTATCTCTCATTACCCCATTCCACCAGGTAAGAGCCCTCTTCTGGAATACACTCGAAGCAAACTCGACCTTACGGTTGTTCGGACACTAAACATGGCGAAAGGTGCTCTCAAGACTCTCAAACCACTGTAGGAGCCCAGTTGCTCCTTCAGAACCACTAAACTTGAGCGGTTTAGCCGAGTTAAAGCTTTTGAAATTGCACGGAGCAGGTGCATTATTGTTATTGTTGGCTTGGTTTATTTGAGTGATGAGATTAGGTAGCATAGCAGCCATCTGCTGTGCTATAATAGCTGCCAGTTCGGCATCAGGTTGTTAAACGTTACGTCGAGGAGGCATTCTAAAAGAGGAAACATGAGAGAAAACGAGTGAGATGATGTGATGAAAAATGAGATATCAATAAAAATCGACAAAATGAAAGGATGGTGGTCATTTGTTCGTTACCACAAAGCAAACAAATGACACACAGTGACAAATCAAAGTAAATAGGTCATAATAATGTATCGCTGAAGACATGCTCGCCTATAAGTGAACACTCACCCCAAGAGTTCCCAGGTAAGAGTGATTGGTCCGATACTGCGGATTTGCACGAATACTCTAGCCTTAGACAGAAAACTCAGGGAACAGGCATTCACCCTTCCAGTTTGCACGTGTTCACATTATTTAGACCCAAACTTTGATGAGATTTTGAAAATTTGGATGGCATTAAGCCAAAAGAAATCATCTAAGGATAGATGATTGATTTCAAAATCATCTTGGAAAATTGTGTTCATGTTTTGGTAATCACCTAAGGATAGGTGACGTGTATTGTTTTAAGATCTAAACACAAGAAAACTTGTGTTAGGGTCCTAGAAAGTTATAGTCTAGGTCAAAGCATTACTAATAACCTAATTCCCTATAACCATTGGCTCTGATACCAACTCTTCTGTCACACCCCGGCCGCGTTAAAACAACAAAACCGCGGCGGAAACGCCGGGGAGTGGAGCGACAGAATTATTGTTTCAACAACCATTGTAATTAAAGTTTTGTATTATTAATTAAAGTGTTCATCTTGTCTTGAACTTCAAACAAACATAACTTAAATAACTGTCTTTTAAGTCACTAAGGCCCAAGTCCGCCTAAGTGAAGCACAACATCATCATGCATTAGCACCTGAAACACATGTAAAAATAGGTACGTCAGCATAAAAATGCCTGTGAGATACATAGGTTTTGTTTATGCAGGATTCATGACTTGTAGTTAAAAGAAATGTTTAACAAAATGTAGTCATGAACCTTGTAAAAATGTTTTCCTTTATGAAATCATATGAAAATCGATGTGAAAATCAAATGATAATAAAAAGATAATGCATGGTTAAATGAATAACCAAGTGAAAGTGAATTTGTATTGAATATGTAATTTGTAAAACAATGTCGTGTTCTTGTATAAAATGTTTCATGTCTCTATCAAAGTGGTTTAGATAACGCAACAATGTATAATACAATAAAAGCACTTATATATAGGAAGTACCAGCGGCGTATCCACCATGCTTTTATCATATAACACATAGCCCCGTTTTTTTGGGTAAAGGGATTACCCCAGGTAAACTTTATAAATGAAAAAATAAGAACAAGGGCATGCCCGAAATAGACACGCCAACTAGGCTTGACATACCAACGCCTAGGACACAAGAAAGCACAGCCTACAAACAAAACCATCCAAGAAATAAACTAGCACAAAACGACCACAACTAAACAAAAACCGACTAAACAATTAAATTCAGCTAGCCCGGATCGTTGGCCGCATCATCAGAATCGATTTTCCACGTCTTCAGCAGGCTCTCATTACTTGATTGTCTTCTAAACTTGAACCCCATTAAACGTAAACGGACAATGTTCTTAATCCTCTGAATCACCGCATTCTCATCAGCAGATACGTTGGAAAATAGACAATTATTTCTCTCTTGCCATATGAAGTAAGTCGAAGCCGCAATAACCAGCTTGCATATTGCTCTGTCTTCTTCGAGCTCGCATTTTGTTCCATCCAGGTCATAACCGATTGCCAAGAGCTATCAACATTACCCATTTAAACCATACACTTAATTTCGTTCCACACTTTTGAAGCAAACGAACACTGAAAGAACAAATGATCTCTAGAGTCCCGATTGATTCTACAAAGCGGACAACACATGAGGTTTAAATTTGTTACACTTCCCACCTCCCAAGCAGCAAGCCGGTCTTGGGTTTTAAGTTTATTCTTTATGACTAACCATTAGTGAAACGAATGTCTTGGAATACATTGAGAAAACCATACCCCATTAACCCACGAAACCGGATTCTGCCTACACCGAATGCTGTGCCACACTTCTGATGACCGAAACTGGCATGAGTTTCCATCCAAATCTTTCCATACCGTACGGTCCACCATATTTTGCGTCAACTGAGGAACATTTAACCCTATTAAAACCGGGTACAAATCATACCAAGCTTGAGGCCACTTCCAATTTCCGTTTTCATCAACTAGATCCGAAAGAGAAGACGAGAGGTTGAACCCCGCATTAGTAATACTTCGGGGTGTAATGAATGAGCTTAGCGGACTTAATTGACACCAATTATCCCACCAGGCATTTATTTGAGCTCCACTTTGAACAACCTTCCATATAAAAGGCCTGACAACACTGCGGAGAGATAAGATCTTCCTCCATCCCCAGCTCATACTACCTCGGCTGTTAATATCCCAAAAACTCCTACCATTCAATTTGTGCGTGCGTATATATCCATTGGACCCAAAGAGACTTCTTATTAACCAGGATGCTCCAGATATGGTTAGTCATTAGGGCCTTATTCACATCCGAGATACACTTTATGCCTAACCCACCCTCATTCTTTGGCAAACACACATCAGACCAAGGGACTTTCGCCTTAACTCTACTCGGGTTATTACCATTCCACAAGAACCGCCGCATATGCTTCTCTAGATCATTGATGACCCGAGAAGGAATAATAAAAACGGACACCCAATAGATATGCATAGCCGATAAGACGAAGTTAATGAGTTGCAATCTACCAGCAAAAGAAAGCGACTTATTCAACCAGCTATTAATTCTCTTTTCCATCCGATCTAGAAGAGGTTTGCAATCTTTAAAGACTAACTTAGTTCAATGTCACTTATCAATAACCAACCAAAATGTCTTGTTCAATGTCAAAATGTTTATGTGTAAACCATGTTCAATGTCATGTGTGAAATGTATCATGTATGACCAAATGTAATGCATAGCAAGTAGAAAGTATCTACTCAAACTATGTGATAATGTCAATGTGAAAACATGTGTCATGTATGGTGAATAACTAGTAATTACTCAACCCCATAGGAAAATGTACAAAACAAAGTTTTTGAATAAACCTAAGTGTACATCAAATGTTATGTTTTGTAGAAAAACAATGCTTTATGATTACAAACATTTATGCAGTAATGTTAATTCGCATACATTCAAGCCTTGCGACTGTGGTGACAAACCTTTAAACACATTAAAGGTTTATCTAAGTTATGTATATAGGATTCTGTCATTCCCAACTTCCAAACAAACCTAGGAAGTCGGAAACGGGATTTGTAAAGTCCTATGGTACCATTACATACTACCGAGTGGCGTAGCTAATGTTAATGAATGTATTATTGTCCCGATTAAACATACCAAATGTCATAACCAATGTAGCATGTGAAAACCATGTACTAGGTATGCTAAGTAAACATGCCTAGTAGAAATGATCTTGTAAAACAATGTGCTAGCATGCTCAGTAAATATACATAGCAGAAATGTCATGTAAAACAATGTGTCCATATGCTGAGTAAACATATGCAACAAATGTGTCTTATGAAATCAATGTGCTAGGATGCTAAGTAAACATACATAGCAAAACACAATTGAAAGCATGTACTATATGTGTACTAGGTGAAACTAGCATGTTTATGTAATAAAAGCATGAAAAGCACGAAACTAACACGTATGTACATGTGTATCACCCCAAAGTAATTGAAAGCGGTAAAAGAGGGGAACTATGTACTCACTTGGGATTGCCTAATAGTCTTGAGAATGAGTCACGAATCAACCGGCACCTAATATAGGTAACTATGTTAATAATCGGATCCTAAATCGGGAGGTAGGATAGAATGGTGTTCTATAAATCAAATGAGTATTTGAACTCATATGGTATGATTTAATAGAGCTAACATTCTGATTTGAAAGTCTACCAAAGTGTTTTTGACCCGTTTCGACCCATTATGGTAGTATAAGCCACTATAATGCGTCGTTTGCGTAAAACTAAGGTCGGATGGTTACCTATGAGCTAAGTCAAGTCTTACATGCCCAATTATGCCTAAACATGTTACTAAATCAGATTATATGTCAAAAATATGTTCACATAGGCAAAATACGGATTTATGCTTCAAAAGAGCGTTTTGGTCATTTCCTATGGGCATACAAGCTGCTTAACAAATAACTAACCAATCCTATGTGATCATAAGGTATAACCTCAGAGGTTATTCCCTATGCAACTATGATCACTAAGCATGCTTGGTCGGATCTTAATGATCGACCAAACGGGTCGGGTTTGAAAGTCTAAGCGGTTGTTTAGACCGCTTAACTTACGACCCTAAACAAGCACTAAACTAATAGTGACGAGTTAAACATGTCAAAACATGTTTAACTTACTTAGAAAACTAATTTGGTATCAAAACAAAGTGTTTGGATACCTAAAAGTAGTTCCGTTGCAAAATGCGTGCTAAAACGCATTTTGACCGAAACTTTGACTCGTCACTACACCTAGTTAACGTGGTAATCAGTAGGTATAATCGCTAAGGATTATAACCATCGTGATTACAATCACGTTGCAAAGTTCAAAAGAACTTTGCGTTGACCATAGACTGGTCAAATCTGAAAGTCAAACACTGTTTGACTTTCTCGCTAGGAAAGCGATAAAAGAATGAAGGAAGCTTACAAAGGGTCCTTGCTAGGGAGAACTTGATCTTAAAATCTCAGGTATGATGTATTATAACTTCAAATAAGAAAATCAGATCAAGGGTGCTTGAAACAATGAAATGGCCTTGCTATTTATACTTGTCATGAGTTCACAAGATTACTCCAAGTGTTTGTGTAACTTCCAAGCATAAAATCTCAGCCATACAAGTGTTAAAGGCCAGGTAATTGCCTTGGAGAGGTGTTAACTTGGCCATTACACCAAGAATTTACAATAACAGCCCCTGAATTTGCAAACAATTGCTGAAAAATGATTTTCTGGAACTGGGCACTTTTACGCGCCCCGCGTAAGCTGAGGGACAGGCCTACACGGCCCGCCTAGTCCCTGCAGATCAGCATAAGTTTCAGCATATTACAGTTCAGGTCCCTTCACTTGTTTAAGCCCATTTCAAGCACTTTTAACACCCGTTAAGCCATTTTCAAGGCCCTACAAGGTGGTCAAAGAATAGAGGACTCAAAATATGCTCAGAAAACTCCCGGATGTCGGCTCGTTTGGTCGTACGGTCGCGTTATTCGTCTAATTACGACGAAATTCGAACGGACGCGAAAACGATCCAAATTAAGCGACGAATGGTATTTTTGCATGCCGATCACTAAAATAAAAATATTTTAGTGACTACAAAAATTTTGGCGGCTGATGCCCATTGTGTTTATTTTTTCTAGATTATAGTCTAGTGGTTTTTGTTTTAGTGGTACTTGGCTGTTATTTTTGGTTTCTTGGTGTACTTTCATGGGGAATGTCCCATGTTTGAACTAGTGTGGGTTTCTCCACACTACTTGTTTTTAAGTTTGTTGATATATAAAATCACCGGGGTAACCCTTTACCCTAAAAAAAAAAATTTTTGGGTGTCCAAATTTGGTCAGAACGTAAGATATGCGCGTAAATGCAAACTTACGCCGTTTTTGACACTTTTAGTCCCTGTAAGATCAAATAAGCATATTTTCGCACACAGAACCTATCAAAGCTTATTTCTAAGCTATGTTTAGGTTATATATGGTATGTTTAGTTTATGATCAAGTTCCGGACTGTACGTTGCCTTACGAAACGGCAGACTTTTGCAAGTTGACGCAAATAGTCCCTGTGAGCGAATAAACTTGATTTTGCTATACCAAGGCCTTTAAAACTTATTTCTAAGTTATGTAAAGGTTATTTAAGGTATATTAAGCTTATGTTGTTGTTCCGGAGTGTTTGTCGCGTTATACTGATTACGTTTACGCATCAGTTTGCGTATAACTTTCCAGAAAGCGATATAGGGTTCAAAATCAATCAAAAATCAAAACGTGCATAATATCAAACATAAATAACAAACATTGGGATCAAAATACACTGTTTTATTCATATTGAATTGTTCAGAGTTTGTACAATGATTACACAAGCACAGATGTCACACTTGAAAATAATATAACACACCAGAATACCAAAATTGTAATATAAAAATATTACCAAAATCCCAAGAAAACAAATATATAACTTATACCCAAATATTGGACAATCGGACAAACGGACATAAGGACTATAAATATATATATTCCCGAAATAAATTCGTAACTCGACAAGTAAGACAAACGGTATTTTGGACACCAAAGAAATGGAAAATATGGATTTTTACAAGTATTACAAAGTATCTCATATTTTTTCAAATAGAAAATATATTATTTTTGAGTGGAGAAAAATATATATTTTCTTAAACAATTTGAAGATATATTATTTTGTGAGGAGAAAATACATGTTTTCTTAAACAAGTTAAGAATATGTTATTTTTGGGTGAAAATTTGACATATATATTTTCTAAAGTTAATCTTAAAAATATATATTATTTTCGAGATATATATGAAGGTATATTTATTTTTGCCAAGAAAGATTTATTGCGAGAACCGCGAGAATAAGTGTGAACACAAACAGTAATTCCTAAAAAAAAATCTAAAAAACACCCAAATTTTTTTTTGATTTTTTTACTATTTTTTTTTAGTAAACTGCCATTTTGGTCCCTGTGGTTTAGGCACTTTTGCCATTTTAGTCCAAATCTCAAACTTTTTAAATCTGGGTCCCTGTGGTTTCACTTTTGTTGCCATTTTAGTCCAAAATTAAGAGTAAACTGCCATTTTGGTCCCTGTGGTTTCATTTTTATTGCCATTTTAGTCCAAATCTCAAACTTTTTGGAACACTAAAAAAAAAGGGGGATTTTGAATTTTGGACTAAAATGGCAATAAAGATAAAACCACAGGGACCCAGATTTAAAAAGTTTGAGATTTGGACTAAAATGGCAAAAATGCCCAAACCACAGGGACCAAAATGGCAGTTTACTCATTTTTTTTTAGAAAAATCGCTATATTTTGTTAATAAAAAAATAAAAAAAAATTCGAGTAACAGTTATCCATGCACATGTGCATATGTATCATTTCTTTGTCAAATTCCGTAATTTATTACAAATAATAGTCAATTGCACTTTCATTTACACTAACACGTGTAATACACTATTTTTTACGTTAACAATATTAGAAATGCACAAGTGCATCTATATGTATCAACATGAAATAAGGTGTTTTGGTACACTACTTTCTCTTTCATCTATCATTCCATCCATAATACACAAGCATGCACATGTGCATTTTTGTCATTTCTTTGACAAATTCCGTAATTCATTACACATATTAGACAATTGCACTTTCATTTACACTACCATATGTAATACACTACTTTTTACATTACCAATATTAGAAATGCACATGTGCATTTATATGTATCAACATGAAATAAGGTGTTTTGGTACACTACTTTGAATACACTTTTCCTTTCATCTATCATACCATCCATAATACACTACCATTACCTCCTACCATCCATAATACAATACCATTAACAATATTTTCACTTTATTACATGGATGTAAACACCATTTATACCATCCAATCAACATATTACATCATAAATTGACAACTATAACCAAACCATCAACCACTAGATATAACTAACCAAAAAACATATATATGGGCCTACTTCTCCATTCAAAATCACAAACTTTTTGTACCAAATCACGTTATATCATGGTTATACCTAATTATGCACATGTGCATTTTGAATATTGGTAATGTAAAAAGTAGTGTATTACAAATGGTATTGTAAATTATAGTGCAATTGTTTATTCCTGATAACGTATTACCGAATTTGTCGAAGTAATGATACATATGCACATGTGCATGGATAACTGTTACTCGAAAAAAAAAGTTTTTTTTTATGGTAATGAAATATAGCGATTTTTAAAAAAAATAGTAAATTTTTTTTTTGAGTGCTTTTTTAATTTTTTTTAGATTTTATTTTGTGTTCACATTGGTTCTCGCGGTTCTCGCAATAAGGGTGGTTCTCGCATGAACCTTACCCTATATATATATATATATATTGAGAATATAAATTTGGTGATTTTTAGTTGTCTAAAAATAATATTTTGGAAAATTAAATACAAGATTAAGTATAAAATACTTAATAAATACAAGAAAATACGTATTCTCATACGTATAAAATACACACCGGAATACACCACCAATGCTTGGCAAAATACATAAGTATGAAAATACACAAGTATAAAAATACACAAGTACAAGTACACCCGTACTTGGGAAAATACATATGTGGAAATACATAATAAACCAAGTTAAAATCTATTATTTTAACTAATAATTATATGCTTTGGAATTATATAATGTACATCAAACATATAACTCAAGGAATACCAAGATTTCCAGAATAAGTCTTAATAAACAATTAAGACTAAGAGTCGTTACACGACCTAAACGTCTAATAAAACTTAGCACTTGTGTAGGTGGTAGTATGGCGTAAGGATACATACTTTGGGTATACAGGAGACAGGACGCAAATCTGTGAGTTCATGTTCCCCTTTTCTTTTAACTGTTTTCAATTTTATAACTTCGGGGGTGAATACATGTTACAAATGTTTCAACGTTTACAAATGGTATGTTTAGCTAAGGAATGAACTGTTAGATCATGTAAATGGATAGGCGCTAACTTAAGACCATTAATCCTTGTATAAGGACCGAGGGGCATGAGTGATAGATCTATTTGGGTGTTGCGAGCCCCACCCATGAGACCGCGAGTTGGACCATGTGGTGACTATGTCGTTCCCACCGGGTGGCCCGGTACGAAATACGCAAAGGATTGAGCCTTCCTGCACCATTGCACACATGAACTCGCTCAACTTTTGTTGACGTTTACAAAATTACATGTATTTCAGGAAACAATATGGATCTTGGGCGCTGGTGTTGTTTTCAAGACATAAATTTCAAGTTTAGATGTCCTCCACTTTTGATTTGTAACATAACTTGAGGATATGTTGGTTGAAACTTAAATGACTTGTGTTTGTAACATTTTAAACTTATGAATGGATGAACATCATGTTTTAATCATATATTTTTGGGTAAAGGGTTACCCCGGTGATTCTATTATAGACAACCGCCAAATAAGTACAAGTAGTGAGGATGAGTTCCCCACTAGTTCATATACAGGACATACCCCATATATGTAAGCAAATAAACAAAACAAACCAAACTACCACCTCGACCTAGCCTACTACAATCATGATAATGACTAACTAGTAGACAAATGAAAATAAATCATACAACGACGTCAACCGCCATCATCAAAAATGAAATGGCCACCAACCGGCAGCCCCCTAGCATTAAACAAAAACCACCTATCCATTGGATAACTTTGTGGAAGAGGTGCTTGCCCCTGTACAGGAAGACGTAGGATGTGTACCCGAAGTGATAAACTCATTCATTTGATCATATACAACCTCTACCTCATCATCGTCAGACTCCTCATTTAACTCACGTCCCCCTTTATACTTCCCCTGGAGGGAACCCCCATTCCCCTCAACAAACCCAAGAGCACTAAACGAATTGTGTGTTTGAACCTTGGACGAACTAGTACCCCGTGCATTCACATAGGAAGAACTCACTGCCTTTTTCTTTTTATCCACAGGTCTATATTCAAACTTGGGCTTCTGATTGTTAACTTGAAAACCGCTCTTCTTTGCATTCTTCTTTGTCCTAACTTCCGTATAACCATCCTCATCTACTTTCGGACTGTTAGTAGGAGGCCTCACTGTCGATCGAATGCATTTTGGACACTCCTCAGAGTCATGCCCAAATATACAACAGTGGGCACATCTCGGGGGTTTCCATTCATATTCCACACGAATAGTCTCATTGACATAATTGTTTTCATCCAACTCAGGAATAGCCATGGTTAGGACCTCTTTAAAGTCATGTTCAGCAGATATATCAATGAGTTCCCTAGCATAGCTGCTTCGTCCCCAAGCCTCATTGCACATATCAATAGTATAAGAATCCAACCGCAAAGGAAAACCAATTTTAGATGCCAACATGCTTAACCCATCGTCAGTATACGCCACTAGAGGAACCTCATGCAATTTTACCCAAACTGCAACCTTTTTAATATCTTCTTTTTTAAGAGTGTTTGTAGGGGACCAAGTGTTGAGAAAAAGAGGTTTGTTTCGAATCAGCCAAGGACCCCCTTCAAGGACATTATTCATACCCTGTCTGTCTTCAAACTTGAAGAAGAAAAATCCATTCGAATTCATCATAATTTTCTGAAAACCATGTTTTTTCCAATTTGTTTTCACAAAATATTCAACAACCGGATAAACAATTCTATCCCCCAGGAAGTAACCATAAAGAGTATTTGCTAACCTGCTGTTAACCTGACGAACATAATCAATTGGTAAAACAACATCCACTCCTTCCAAGGAGACATCCGACTTAAGTGACCTAAAATTAATATTAGGAGTTTGAACAGCCGCCTCAAAAGCATTCCTAGCTGCATTTTGAGCAGTCGAACCGAAATCCATGTTAACACCACCCTGGTAAGCTTGATTGTTTGACACAACATTAGCGTACGATTGATGTTGAGAAGAAGCTCGAGGGAGAGGACTAACATCATTCAGCGGGAGCACAAAAGCTACCTTTCTTTTATCAAGAACCTTAGCATACTGTTGATTAGGGGAATCAGACCGACCAACCTGTGCATCATCATCTAATGGCAACATAAAGGTTACCTTCTTGCTCAGTTCGGAAACCCTCGCAGCTATTTTTGACGTTAGTTTTGGCTCAAAAGGTTTACCGTCAATATTCTTTATCTTCCTCGCAAAGACGTTTACGTTGTCAGCATTTTGATCATCCATTTCAGCAGCCGCAAAAAGCAATCGGATTAAAACCCTAGTGATGACTAAAGCAGCAATCGGATTACCACTAGTTTCACAGATTCACTAACAAACACCCGCCAATCAAATAATCAATCAGCGAATGAAAGAGTGAACCTGCCGAAACCCTAGAACAAATCGTCTAGCCGAATGTAGATGCAGCAACGATTAACAGATTCAGCAACGATTAGAGCAGGACACTGCCAAGAAACATCAGCCGCAATCAAACCCTAATCTACGAACGAAAAAGACAGAAACCCTAAATACGAAAACAACCCTAATATGATTTCAAATGATTAGAAACTAAGGAGCGAAATCAGATACTCCCTAGATGCTAAACAAGATCGATCAGAACCAGGGTTGGATTGAAAGATGAAGGTTTCACACGATCACCCAGATCGCCCAAATCGCCCAAAGGTCTCCCATCCTTAAGCTATATTTACCTAGTATTGATATGTTTTAATCATATAGTTGTTATTATAATTGAATGCAATGATATTGATCAAGTCACACATCATGCGCTTCCGCAAAAGTCAGGGTGTGACAAACTGAGTATGAATGATATTCGAATCACTTTTAGTTCAGTTGCTATTGCATCTAAAAACCACTCATTCTAAATCCGATAGACTAGGATAGCTAAAGGATCCGAATTAAATCAAGTATGGATGATTTAGGATCCAGATTCCACCCGTTCTGAATTCTTCTGGTTAGGGATGCTATAGGAACCGAATCCAACCAAGTCATGATGATATTCGAATCACTCTTAGTTCGGTTTCTATTTGATTGGGAAAAAACCACCCATTCTAAATTCTTTTTGCTGGGGAAGCTACATGATCCGAATTCAACGAGTATGCATGATTCAGAATCCGGATGCCTCCCCGTTCTGAATCGTTCTTGTTAGGGATGCTACAAAATCAAAATCCAACCGAGTATGAATGATATTCGAATCACTCTTAGTTCGGTTTCTATCGCATCTAGAAACCACTCATTCTAAATCTTGCAGACTATGATAGCTAAAGGATCCGAATTCAATCAAGTACGGATGATATAGGATCCATATACCTCCCGTTCTGAATCCTTTTGGTTAGGGATGCTACAGGAACCGAATCCAACCAAGTCATGATGATATTCAAATCACTCTTAGTTCGGTTTGGGAAAAAAACCACCCATTCTTAATTCTTTTTGCTGGGGAAGCTACATGATCCGAATTCAACGAATATGCATGATTCAGAATCCGGATGCCTCCCGTTCTGAATCGTTCTTGTAGGGATGCTACAGAATCAAAATCCAACCAAGTATGAATGATATTCGAATCACTCTTAGTTCGGTTGCTATTGCATACAGAAACCACTCATTCTGAATCCTTTAGACTAGGATAGCTAAAGGATCTGAATTCAATCAAGTACAGATGATTTAGGATCCAGAAACCACCCGTTCTGAATCCTTTTATTACGGATGCTACAGGAACCGAATCCAACCAAGTCATGATGATATTCAAATCACTCTTACTTCGGTTTCTAATTGATTGGGAATAATCCACCCATTCTAAATCCTTTTTGCTAGGGATGCTACATGATCCGAATTCAACGAGTATACATGATTCAGAATCCGGATACCTCCGGTTCTGAATCGTTCTTGTTAGGGATGCTACAGAATCAAAATCCAACAAAGTATGAATGAGATTCGAATCACTCTTAGTTCGGTTGCTATTGCCTCTAGAAACCACTCATTCTAAATCCTGCAGACTAGGATAGCTAAAGGATCCGAATTCAATTAAGTACGTATGATTTAAGATCCAGATTCCACCCGTTCTGAATTCTTCTGGTTAGGGATGCTACAGGAACTGAATCCAACCTAGTCATGATGATATTCAAATCACTCTTAGTTCGGTTTCTATTTGATCGGAAAAAAACACCCATTCTAAATCCTTTTTGCTAGGGAGGCTACATGATCCGTATTCAACGAGTATGCATGATTCAGAATCCGGATATCTCTCGTTCTGAATCGTTCTTGTGAAGGATGCTACAGAATCAAAATCCAACCGAGTATGAATGATATTCGAATCACTTTTAGTTCGGTTGCTATTGCATCTAGAAACCACTCATTCTAAATCCTGCAGACTAGGATAGCTAAAGGATCCGAATTCAATCAAGTACGGATGATATAGGATCCAGATACCACCCATTCTGAATCCTTTTGGTTAGGGATGCTACAGGAACCGAATCCAACCTAGTAATGATGATATTCAAATCACTCTTAGTTCGGTTTCTATTTGATCGGGAAAAAACCACCCATTCTAAATCTTTTGTTGCTAGCGAAGCTACATGATCTGAATTCAACGGGTATACTTGATTCAGAATCCGGATATCCCGTTTTGAATCATTCTTGTTAGGGATGCTACAGAATCAAAATACTACCAAGTATGAATGATATTCGAATCACTCTTAGTTCGGTTGCTATTGCATCCAGAAACCACTTATTCTGAATCGTTCAAACTAGGTTAGCTAAGGGATCCGAATTCAATCATGTACAGATGATTTAGGATCCAGATACCACCCGTTCTGAATCCTTTTGGTTAGGGATGCTACAGGAACTGAATTCAACCAAGTCATGATGATATTCGAATCACTCTTTGTTCGGTTTATATTTGATCGGGAAAAAACCACCCATTCAAAATTCTTTTTGCTAGGGAAGCTACATGATCCGAATTCAACGAGTATGCATGATTCAGAATCCGGATACCTCCCGTTCTGAATGGTTCTTGTAAGGGATGCTACAGAATCAAAATCCAACATAGTATGTGTTAGGGGAGGATTTTCCAATGATCAGTGATCCTCAATTACTGTTGGGTTTAGTGATCCTCACTTCTGTTTGAATTAGTGATCCTCAAAAGTGTTGCAGGATTAGGATCATGGATCATCTTAAGGATCCTTATACTAACGATTGTCTACTTTGAATATGATGATGTTTTGCAGGAACACGAGCTTGGACTTGGTCTTGGCGATATTCCTGGAGCATATTCCATATTTATTCCTCACGTGCATGGCAGAAATGGACGTTATGGAGGTCGTGGGGGACTTGCATCAAATGCAGAATGTTTGTTAGTTTAGATATTTTCCATTTTTAAAAGGGGTAGCGAGCTAAATAGAAAACACTTGGCTATTTTTGGCTACACACACACTCTTGCAACTGCTCTCACAAGCTCTCGATAATTCACTTGGCGATTACACACTTTTTTACACAATACACTATAGTGATCCTTGTAATTAGCTCGCTATCATCCGAAGTTGTAATACATTTCTTGTTTAATTTGAGTTGGTGATCGGTAGTTTCCATCACCCGAGGTTTTTTATGCCGGAGATCATTCATTGATCAAGGGCTTTTTCCTCGTATAAATCTTTGTGTCACTTATTCATTTCATTTCTGAGTGATCCTTAGTGTTGTTCATTGATTCAAGTATCATACCTCACAACAGAAAGTTTGGTTGCATTATCATTGCGTGATTTTTTACCAAAACAGTTTGGCGCCCACCGTGGGGCAATTGGTGCTTCATTCCCAAGAAGATTCATACCTTTGTGGTCATTTCGGTTCATAACAACCAGGCAGATGGCTTCCTCAGCGAAGAACACTTCAAGCTTAATGCCGTCATTCAGTTCTTCACAAGGCGTTCCTCCTTTGCCTCCACCACCTTCTGGATCCCAGAAGAATGCTGAGAATGCTGCGAAGAAACAAACCCCCATTTTCCAAAAACCACCAACTTCTTCTGTTTCAACTAATCCTACTACTAATGATCTTTACGCTCTGATTTTGCAGATGAGGAATCACGCACAAGAGCAGGACAAAACCAAAGAAAGGATCCTCCGGGAGATCGCTGAGATCAAGAAACAGAAGAAATCAGTGGAGGATCACTCCCCTCTGATGCCAAGGTCGCTGAACTTCGACACTCCAGTCATAACTTCCCAGCACTCAGCAGCTTCGGATGTGCAACACTTGGGTGAATTACCAGGAAGACGTCATGGAACAACAACAATGAGTCAGGCATTTGGCTCTCACTACCAGCCTCAGGGATCCTATTTTCAGCCATCGGGATCCTCTATTCAGCATCAAGGATCCTTCAGCTCAGGAGGATGTTTGGGAATGCACACGGTCCAAGGATCCTGTCCAAGGATCCTCCCAGGTCCAAGGATCCTCCCAGGTCCAAGGATCCTCCCAGGTCCAAGGATCCTCCCAGGTCCAAGGATTCTCTATTGTCCCAGGATCCTTTCAGGTTCAAGGATCCTCTCAGCCTCAAGGATCCAACCTCTTTCAGGATCAAGGATTCTTGAGAAGTATGCAGCCTCAGAGCTCGGACGTTCATCAAGGAGACTTCATACCAATGCAGACCATTGCTTCCTCTGGTCCTTCAATCATGCCAGAGTCTCGTCAATATGGATTCACATCCGCAATTCCAAACATGAATCCTCCGGGAGGTAACACTTTTAATAATTCATATAACACTAACCATGGCTCTATGCAGGATACAGGTATCAATCAGGCTATAGCTAGGGAGCTACAGAAGCTTAAGGATATGATATGGAGTGTACCAGGAGTGGTTAAACCCATTCCTGAAATTGCAGATGGTAGCCATAGGATATCTCGTTTTGCACCACCCTTATGTGATGCTGAGATACCTAAAAGGTTCCAGATACCATCTATGAAGCTGTATGATGGTTCAACGGATCCAGAAGAGCATGTAGCTCAGTACAGGGAGAGGATGGAGATCAATCCAATTCCTGAAAGGTTAAAAGAAGCATGTCTATGCAAGGGATTTGGATCCACACTTACAGGATCTGCTCTTAAATGGCTGCTAAGTCTTCCCCCTTACTCTATTACTTCATTTGCTAATCTAGTTAATTTGTTTAATAGTCAATTCTCTTGTAGTAGAAAATTTGAACGATTAACTAGTGATCTATATAGGGTAACACAGGGTCAAAGTGAATCACTTAGAGATTATATCACTAAGTTTAGTAAAGAATCCTTAGATATTCCTAATTTGGATATTGCTACGACTGTAGAAGCCTTTAAAATGGGATTGCTTAGGGATTCACTATTCTATGATGATCTTGTTATGACACCT